>CM039729.1:15478459-16852220 GCA_022539455.1 Dendrobium nobile
AATTGTGAGGCCCTTAGGCCAAAGCGAACAATATCTCAATATTTAAGAGTTTAGGCTGTTACAAATGGTATCAGAACATATACCAGCCGGAAGATGCCCCCCCCCCCCCCTAATTGTATTTTTTATCCTAAGCCGACCTTTTTTTTTCACATAATTTGCCCCTCCAAAAAATCAAAAGCCTCTTGGCCTTCCGTTTTCATCTGCATGTTAATTTTTTTAGTACTAACAAACAACTTTTTAAAAAACGATTATGTGCAAAATAAATTATTTTTGCACTCTTATATATATTTTTTTATTTTTTTATAAGCTAGCCACTTGACCCTTGAAAGATGGGTTTTGTCCATGCCCACAACTCTATAAATAAGAGATGATAAGCAGCATTTTGTATCTTTTCAATATTATGATACGTTTCTTTTTCTTTTTAATTGAGATTCTAAGCATTTATTATAGATTTTCTTTGGCATTTTTCATTCTCTTCATTCTCACATAAATTTTATGATCTCGCATGCTCCCACGTCGGCCTGCAGCTGGTAAGATCTGATATCATCCACAAATAAATTTGAATCCAACATATGTGGATATTACATCCGAATTAAAACGTTAAATATTGTTGTATTCACATTTATGCTTACATAACCAAATAAAATAAACTATCTCACTGAAGTTACACCCGCTCAAAACATATTAAAAGATATCTGCATTATTTAAATATATGCTACTGACAGCCAGCCATTAATGAGAGAGAGAGAGAGAGAGAGAGAGAGAGAGAGAGAGAGAGAGAATAACGTACGTAATGCATGAATGGACAAATCAACAATATAACTTAAGATAATTTTGCTGGTTATAACTTTTTAAGGATTCGCATAATACATATCCACATTCATTAACTTTATTTCTTTCAAAACACGTATATGGTCAAATTGCATTAGCAAATAACCATTAACCACTAAGCCATACATTAGAAAACATTTGCTTTACATGCATCGCTTTACTGTTTGTTACACAAGCAAACTCCACACTGAAGACTGTACTTACGACAACTTTATAAGGGTTCCCACTTCCATTTCCAAATTGAGCAAGTTGCTCTTATTATGACGATACATCTGATATAAAATCCTTCACTGGCTCAGGGTGACCACTTCACCCTGTAATCACAGAACAAAATAAAAGCCAGCAAACTCGCATCAGCAATGCATAGATTGAAAAGAAAAAAAAACATACTAAATATTTTATATCATACGTAAATTAAATTTATTATTATCATTATTATTTTCATAGACCACTTATTCTTCTCCTTAATATAATTCAGTTATTATACAACATAACTAAATTTCATAATATTTTATTATTATTATTATTATTATTATTATCTTTTGAATTGAAAATGTTTAAATTGTGTGTGATTATGGTAGAAAAAATTATGTGAAGATACGTTGATAGAAAAAGCATCAGAATCTACTTCAAAGTTCAAAGCCTAACTGTTGTATATAAATTTAAGGGCTTTGAACCTAATCTTGGTGCATTTTATATAATAATATCTTTATTAATTAGGACACAATGAGTTGGTGATAAATTTGTAACTTCAAGCAACCCATTAAACCTTAAGATTAAATTAATTCGAGTGTTCAAATATGAAACCTTGACATGATTTGTACTTACTTGGAACAATGAGTTGATTTACTAATTGGATAGCCAAGACTGATATTACATTGGTTGGGGATACTGGCCCATTTATCACCATCGATATTTCGCATGTATAATATTTCCTTGAAGCAAAGACAGCCTCTTCGTCGTTCCTTTTCGGTTTTGATAGTGGCGAGCCAACGATCTAGTGCTTCGCAACACTCAGGGTGTGGGGACTGGGTTATGCCGGCGGCATAAGCAATACAACTAGAGAGGTTTATCATGAATTTAGTGCAGGTTATGGAGGAAGTTACTTTTGGAGAGATAGAGAGAGAAAGTAGAAGAGTTAGCACTACTATTGTGACATGGAAACTAGCATTGGAAGCCATTGCAAGGGTGGATGAAACAAGTGTAAATCATTGGGGTTTTGTTAAATAGTGTTAGGGGAGTGGTGGTGATCACCATGGGATGTGAAAGCTATTAAGGCTCCAAGGCATAGAATTGGCATATTTGTTTAGGAAGTCAAGTTAGGCCATATGCTGCGATGGGCTTAGGATAGTGGGTTCATTCAATCTTCTGAGGAAATAGCATCTCAAGCTATTTTTGCTGCTTATGTGTTGTGGGTACAATCCAAATTTTAGCAAACCGCAATTGTAGACTCTCCAATGTCAGATTGTCTACATGATTATCATTGTAATAAAAGGGCAACAAACTTGGCTTATTTTTTTGTATATTAAAATTTTGTGCAAAAGATTTATAAACACTCTTAAAATAAAATTCATATATATAGCTGGATTCAGCTTCTTTTTTCAGGATGAGCAAAAAAAAAAAATTTATGAGGAATGCGCAAATACACTTAGGATTGTAAAAATTAGGATAAAAAAGATTTTTGAGGGGGGAGGGTGTGGGGGAAAAATACCAAAAATATCCAAAACTTTTCAAGATATCCTCTCTAAATATTTAATAATTTTTTTATAAAGGGGGATATATATTATCTTGATCAGGCACGAATCTTGAGGCAAAAGCTAGTTGGAAACTTCAAAAATTAATTTTGGAAGCACCCGAACTCCGATTTCAACGAACTTATAGTCAAACTGAGCGTCTCGGAAATACGAACCCAACAACACCAAGATCAACCCAATCCGAGCCCAAACGAGTCCGAATCAAGGGTTCAAAGAGCTATTGGAGGGTTCAAACCGCAATTTGAGTTAACAAACGGTCTCCAATTTTGACGAGCTTATACTTGAATCGAACGGCTCGATGAGAAGAATCCAACGAGCCCAAGATCGTCAAATTCCGACAACATTAAGGCCTTCAAATGCCCAATGAACCATGCACGATCAAAGGATTCAATATCGGCCGTCTATTCAAAACACTCCGAGTTCGCCCCTGATCTCACGCCTATTTACGGGCTATGTCACTCCAGAAAAACTATAAATAGAGCCCTCATTCTACACCAAAGGGACTCAAGTTAAGAGAGAGAAGAAGAAGAGGAGAAAGGGGAAAAGGAGATTCCTCACCTCCTCGACCACCGTCAGAGCTCTTCCTGCCGCTTGAAGACGCCGGAACTCTGCCGGTTTTTTGGGAAACGCCAGGAATTTGCAGAACTTTGTAACTTTGTGAGAAGTTGATTGTAAATTGATCGTCTTAATTTGTAAGACGGATCAACATTTGTACTTCAAACAAATACTAGTAGAACTTTGCAACTGGGCGAGGCCCCGTGGTTTTTTCCCTTTTTTGGGTTTTCCACGTAAAAACCTTGGTGTTCATTTTCTCTTTTCTGTTTGTGTGCGGAATACTCGTGCAACGCTAAGACGAATATTTCCTAACTCTACTGCCGCGTATATTCTAGCACGCAACAATATATATATATATATATATATATATATATATTATTGGTGGAAGTAGAGAGAAACTTGAATACACGTGAAGATATTAATGTTCGTTTATGCACCAACTTACTGAAATGGCAACTTGGTACGGGAAGCAAATGAGCGCATATGGTCGGATGGGCTTAGTATATACTAGCTTCATTTTATTTCTTTTTTACTTGCTAGAATGGAAGAGCATAAAGTTATTAAAGGGTTGTTTTGTAGAAAATAACAAGTAGGATTTAAAAGTGTTTATATTTGAATTTAAAATAAAAGCTTTTTATTGGGATAATTTTGTTTTTATTTTCTTAAAAAAAATAGTAGAAAATAGTAAGAAAGCTATTATGAAAAAAAGCTAAATCTTAAGATTTATGAGTTGGATATTTTTAAATCTGAGCTAATCTTGATAAATTATTGACATTGTTGTTTTATGATTTAGGATTTGCAAGTATATTCGATGAAGAAATATTGATGTTGAGCTAGATGATTAATTAATTATTTATTTAGGCTTTATTTGGGGAAGCTTTTAAAACTAATCAATAAAAAATAATATAAATTTGGAAGCAGCTTTTACATAATTTTTTTTAAAATTTTATCTTAAAAAATATATTTAAAATTGTGGTAGAAAAATAATATTTTAAAGCATAAATAAAAAATCATAAGTTGCCTCAAATGAAGTCTTAGAATTGTTTGATATGACTGCATTTTTTAATAATGTTATTATAAAACTGCTGTGAAGAGAATAATTTTTTTGAAAGATGCTGAAAAAAATAACTTCTTAACACAATTTTTTTTTTAACATTATGAGAAAATAATAGCCAAACAAAATTTATTATCAGTCTGAGAGCAAAGCAGCAATACGTTGTTTCAAGTAAAACAATAGGCTTCGTTTGGGGCGGCTTTCTTACTGTTTTTTAAAGCAATTTTCTAGTAGAACAAATTTGATTTTTGTACTAAAAACTATTTTAAGAAGCAATAAGAAAGTCATCCAAACAAAATCTTAATATGTTGAAAAGATCGGATTTGTGGCTCGATGATTTAATGGGAAAGTTATATCTTCATGGACATCAAGCTCTATACTTTAGAATATACCATTCATGATTCTAAAAATAAGAAAAATAAATAATGCTTATCAAGATTTATACAGACTCATGTTTAATTGAGGCAATTAAGTTAATTAATTATATTTTAAATAATATAAATTTAATTTATTTATAATATTTATTAGAACATAATTTAGGGCCCATCACATTTCAATTATACTCATTCTCCCTAAAATTCAGCAAAGTGAAAAAATATTGTGATGAATAAAAATTATAAGGCTAAGCAACTCCATTATATTTTGAATTATATTTTAATATTTTTTTAAAATGATATTTATTAAAAACTTGCTTGAAATATTTTGTCCAATAAAAAAAACTATTATAAGTTTTGATAAAAAATTGACCAGAATAAACTTTAATTCTATAATTTATTTACGCACATTTACAATCGTCTCAACTGAATTCTTAGGCTTCGTTTGGGGTAGTTTTCTTTCTGCTTCTTAAAACGGTTTTTTAGTACAAAATTTTTTAATTTTATATTAAAAAGCTGCATTAAGAAGCAGAAAGAAAGACATCCCAAACAAACCTTAATCTCATTTATACTAAGAAAAATCTTTTAACAATCAATAACAAAAATAAAAATGAAAGATAACCGACATTAAAGTGAATTCGAGCAGTGTCTAAGCGCTGAAGTGGCCTCATAAATGAGTACGGTTGGGAAGGGGATGAAGGCTAAATGGCTAATGGAGATAGATACGCATCCAACTGATGCATTTATGGAGACCATAAGGTTGCTTTTTTACGTTACTTTCCCATGCGACTTTAGCATTTATATTATTGTATTTACTTTTTTTAGCATGAAATAATTGAAAATTATCGTTCAGAACTAAGTTTTTATGATGGAGATTTAAAGGATATTCTAAAATAATGTCTCATATGAATTTTGATGAAAAAATTAACATAATTTATTAACAATAATGAACCAATTTTAACAGTTTTTTTTTACTTGAAAAAAAATTTGAATTAAGCAGCCCTTAGATAAAGAAATATTAATTTTCAATTATAATCTGTTTGAGATAGCTTTTTTGGCTGTTTTATTTTTCAGAGAGTAATAATAATTTTATTGAACTGTTCTTTTCTTATTATTTTCAATGATTTTTTCGATGGAAATTTATTTTCTACAATTATAATTAGGGGTGTAAACGAGTCGAGTATTTGCTTTATCAAGCCTGACTTGTTTAATCCTTAATGACCTCGAGCTCAAGTTCGAGCTCGATTAGTGGGCTCGAGATCGATTTGTTTAGGAAATATCAAGCTCGAGCTCGACTCAAAAGCTCGAGCTCGTTTGGAAAGCTCGAGCTCGTTTGGAAAGCTCGAGCTCGTTTGAAAAGCTCGAGCTCGAGATCGAGCTCGTTTGAAAAACTGTAGCTGCGGATAGATTTTTTTTATAAAATAGGCTTTCAAATATTATTAAAAAATAATATTATAAATATAATATATATATAATTATATCAAGTAGCTTGATAAGCTTTCGAGTCGAGTCGGGTTGAGCTCGAACTCGAACTCGTTTGTCAAACGAGCTCGATTGTAGGCTCGAGCTCGAGCTCGAGCTCAAAGCTCGATAAGCTCGGCTCGCGAGCTCGTTAACTAGTCGAGTTCGAGCCGACTCACAAGCCGGCTCTGCTCACTTACACTTCTAATTATAATAGTGAATTTATTTTTCTTATAATAACTTCACAATTAATTTTGTAAAATGCTATAGATTCCTTAAATAAATTCTTAGACAACAGTTTATTGTAACACTCAAATTCTCTATATAGAAAATAATAAAACAAATATTGAAATTTGAGTAGGCATAATTCAAGATATCTATCAAATGCTGAACTACTGCTTTCAATTTAAGGCAATAATTCTACTGAACTGACCTGAAGTAAGTAAATATTAAAATAGAATTGAAACAGATTAGTAATCAACTTGAGATGAAGTGTCATTTTTGTAAATAAGCCAAGTCGTGCTCAAGCCACGTGAGCTCCTGCTTGATTTTGTCAATTAATGACGCTCGATCATTGTTCGAACACGTGAGTAGCTCTTCTTCCGAAGAAATTAAGAAAATTTACGTAAATTTAGGAAGCAGTTGTCTTATAAGAGAAGAGCAAGAAATAAATTTTTTATTAAAATGATACGAGCAGATTAAATTTTAATATATTAAATGATTTAGTATTTAAGAGTCCAACACAAATTAAGGGAAAAAGACAAAAAAGCTCTCTTCATGTTGGATACTTGGATTGACCAACATCTCAACAAAAAAGAAAAAAAGTACTGCAAATAAAAAATTATGCCTTTTGTTTTGAATCAGAGAGTCGTCAGGACTGGTTAATTTCATCAGTAAAATCTACGCAATTTTTTAGCACATTAACGATGCATAAGATATAGTTGTCAGTTTTGTGGAAAAAAAGAAAGACGGCTGAAGGGAAATGAACCATTGATTGAATCGTGATGGAACCAATGGGCCTTTTTTTTTTGGAACGGATTATTTACCCGTTGTCACCTCCGAAAGGGCACATGGCGACGTGACTAATTCTCTACAGACCTAGAAGAGACCAAAAAACTCCTGGCTTTGCATTTGATTGGACCTCACTTAAGAGGCGCTGCCGCACGTGGAGAATTGAGCACGGTTTGGGTGGTCCCAACCATACTTGCCCTGTTGCCCACCAACCAAACAAAACAATGATGGGCAACAATCTTCGGTATATTATGAAATTCGTGCAATGTGCAGCCAACTTCGACTTGTCAAACAGCTAATAACTTGTATGCATGGTAGATGATAAATTTCTAGTCTTTCACAGCTGCGACTACATTGTGTCTCCCAAGAGGTCGACTCTGCATGTGTCAAGAACTAGAGATTCTTGTAAGTTTTTTCCGAGTTGGTTAGCAATGGGGGCGGGGCACGCGCCCCCACTGGCTCGCCCAATGCAAAATTTTTTTTTTTATTTGGGTAAGTTTTCTATTTATATATACATAAAAAATCTAATTCTATTCTTGCTTGTTGACTGCCGCAATGTGTCATGAGACAGTCTCGTGCAGCCTCAGCAAAGATGCAGCTTATTATTTATTTTATTATCTCTATAGATCAGAAGTAGGAGATCAAACAAATAGTGATAGCTTTGATACAAAGGGATTTCAAAAGTGGAAAAAAAAGAAGAAGAAGATAGATTTCAAGTGCATGTTGGACAAGTTAATAATTCTCATAACAGTGCATTGAGAAAATGTGAAGAAATGAATCAAATACAAGACATTAGATTTGCAATTACAAGACATTATGATCAAAATTAAGGAGATTATAGAACTCGTTTAATTGCTAATATTGATTTTATCATATCTCTATTGCATCAAGGATTAGCTTTTTGTGATCATGATGAATCCGTGGAATTAGAAAATCAAAGAAAATTTTTAGAACCGCTTCACTTCCTCAGTTCCTTAAATCACATAATGAAATCATAAACAAAGTGGTTTTAGAGAATGCCCCAAAACTTAATAAACTTGTTGCTCTAGACTTTCAGAAGGAAATTACTCATACTATTACTACTGCTATCAAAACTATGAATGTCATCATGAATTAATTATGTAAAGATCTCTTTGGAATTTTGTTGGATGAGTCACAAGATTATTCAATAAAAGAGGAAGTGGTTATTGCGTTATGTTGATAGAAAAGGGTGCTTAATCGAATGCTTTATTAGACTTGTACATGTGGAGGAAACATCTGCTTTGACACTAAAAAAATTAAAGTTATTGAAGCGCTTCTTATAAAATATGGATTGAGCACAACAAAGATACATGGTTATGATTATGACAAAGCATTAACATGCGTGATAAGTTCAACAGACTTAAATCTTTAATTATGAAAGAAAACAATTCAACATATTATGTATACTGTTTTGCACATCAGCTCCAATTGGCATTGATCGCTATGACTAAAAATTATGTTGAAGTTGCTTTGGTTTTAAATGCCATCTAGAACGTTACTAATATTGTCTGAAGTTTCTATACAAGATAAGATCAACTACGAGCGATACAATACGATAAAATAGTATAACTATAAAGTGGTGAACTAATTAAAGGTAAAGTTTTGAATCAGGAAATAAGACTTCAATGAGCTAGATATACACATTGGAGAACACATTATGGTTGTATTGTAAATATAATTCTTTTGTATAAGTTATTGTTGATGTTTTTGATATAATACTATAAAATGGATCAAATAGTGAGCAAAAAGGCGAAGCTTATGCACTACTTGATGTTGTACAATGCATTGAATTTGTCTTTATTTTGCATGTGATGAATTCTATATTGGGAGCAACAAATGAGCTATCCCAGGTTTTACAAAAAAAAAAAAAAAAAAAAAAGATATCATAAATGCTATGACATATGTAAAAGTTTCGAAGAAAAGACTTCAAAATATGATAGATGATGGACGAAATACTTTGTAAGTAGAAGTCTGTTTTTTTTTTTTTTTTTGAGAAGAATAATTTAATAGTTCCAAACATAGTTGATAATTTTGTAATGCGAGGAAGATTACGACGTCATTCTTAAGCAATCACAAATGAACAACATTACAAGATTGAGTTATTTTATTCAGTAATAGATTAGTAGCTTCATGAGCTGAACCATAAATTTGATAAAGATAAATATTCAATTACTTATGTATGTGACATGCTTGAATTCATGTGATTTATATTCAGCTTTTGTCAAGCAAAGATTAGTACATGTGGTCAAATTTTATTTTCATCAAAATTTTCATATATTAATCTCATTATATTAGATAGCCAACTTGAGACTTTTATCATTGATATGAAATATAATGATGTATTCAAGAATTTAAAAGGAATTGGGTAACATGCATAAAAAATGATGGAAATAAAGAAAAATGTTATTTACTCTTTTGGTGTTCACTTATAAAGATTGCTCTAATATTACCAATTACTACAACAATAGTTGAACGGGCATTCTCCGCTATGAAAATTGTAATGAATTGCAATCGTATCGGAGACTCCAGGATGATTAATTGCTTGATCACTTCTATTAAAATATATATTTTTAATAATAGTGACAATTTAGTGATTATACAACGCTTTCAAAATATGAAGACTCGATGGGAGAAACTATATTTGTAATATACGAAAAATATGAATATAATGTGCTTTTGATTGTTTGTTTTTTAGTCATATAATTTATCTTATATAACAAGTCTAACAAAAAAGTTTTTTTTAAATCGATGATTTCAATCCCAAGGCTGGATGAAAAATGTTGAGAGTATTTTCAATATTCATAATTTGTGCACACACTTAAAAAAAATCTGGGCTCCACCACTATTAGGCGCCTCATCTCTTTCTCCCTCCTATATAATAATACTTCTACTCTTTGTGTGAAGAAACCATTGCTCTCATGCTCCTCTTAACATATTTGACCTAATTGTTTTATGAACTTGCCAATCATGTTGTAGTAGATCATAATAATCAATGTTTCCATGAGCAATTCACGGGCACGCTTCTAGGCCCGTTAAGTATTCTAATGAATTAGTTGTCATAATTTTGTACCGTTGTTGACAATTATGGGTATTTTCCAATGAGAGTAACATCACAATCTAGTAGTGTTTTTTTTTTTTTTTGTTAAAACCTACCGTGGGATTACATGTTACTACAAAAAAAGGTTACACGTCCTTAGAGGGATCCAACCTCAGTAAATGCATAAAGAGCTACAATCCAAAATGAAAAAAAAAACTAATGAGTAAAGGATCCCTATCTAAATTACATAGATAAGACAAAATTAAATATAGAATGTAGGAAGCCAAACCCAAAAAGCAAGCCCAAGCTTGAGAAGTCCATGTTAAGCTCTAGATATCCACTGAGAATTTGCAAAAATAAAAAAAGCAAGGAGCACCAAAAGAAATGCATATAATATAACAATATAAGAGGAGTGTGAGTGAGACTGTGAGAGTACAAACCATTAGACATGGGACAACCCAGACAGAGAGAGCACAACCACATGAATCTCAACTGTCCAACTGAGAAACAACCCACCTAGACAGACAAAAAAAAAACCCCACACATTATAAACCAACATATAAAACCACACAACTGACTTGTAACAATGTTTTGAAGGATTTACATATTTGTGATGGACATGCAAAAGCCATTGTTTGAAAGTGATGCTTATTTTAGCTCATTGCATTATAAATTGGTTGAATGCTATCCTAAAATGTGTTTGGAAATTTTTTTTTGTGAATTGGTTTCAACATATTGTAATGAATTATTAGATACAAAATTGCAAGAAACTTTTTATACAATTGTAAAATATATTTGTGACATGTCTTTTTATGTTAGTAGTATTTTGTTGGAATGTCTATAGTAAAAATTAATTGAAATGGATATTATATATTTTTTATGTATAATATTAGTCGCAAATTTAATTTATTGGTTATATCTTTTGAAGGGAGAATCAAAGTCTAAAGAACTGTAATATTTATCATAGCCTAAGGATGAATTTTACTAGACAAGGAAGTTGAGAGAATAAATGATATAATTAAAATAAAAAAGAACTATTTTGATATTTAAAACAAATGAAGCCTGAGATCAATTACTCTCCTTTTAAGATGTTTTATAGAAGGAAAAATTCATCAAAATTCTGGAATATATAACAAGCAGAATATGACCTTGAAATCACTTTTTCGAATGTTTGGGTTATTCTAATATCTTTCTTCATACTTTTTTGAGGTCTTTGAAAGAAAGTTAAGCATTTTTGGGCTCCAACGATGTCTCCAATACTAATTTGGAGAAGGACAAGAACTTTTTTTTAAGAAAATTGTACTTCGAAAAATGTGTTGATATATTATGATTGAGGGATAATTATTCGGCCCATGGCCCAAAATGGGGGTGCAAGTTAGCACCTATCGTTCTATCATGTTTCCTAAGAATATGAGGCACAAGGATGTTTTTTGTCAAGCTCTTTCTATACATAATATTAGCAATAAGATTACTTATCTTGGTATTCCATTAGCTTTTATAGGCTTAAAATTGAGGACTATCTGCCTTTAATGGATAGTATTTATAAGAAAATGTCTAGTTGGAGAGCAAATATTCTGTCTTTTGCAGGCAGACTGCAATATTTAAAATTCACTATTCAGAACACCATTGCTTATTAGATTCGTGGATCTATTTTGCCTAAAACTGTACATAAGCTTTTCAAAAGAGCTTGTTCCAGATTTTTGTTTTTTGGGGACTTCTCCTCCTCAAAAAAAAATGTATATGGTTGCTTGGGATAAAGTTTGTATGCCCAAGCATAAAGGTGGTTTAGGTATCCCTTCGATTGGTGCTCTTCAATTTGCGTTTAATTGTTCTGTAATATCCAGAATGTACAATTGCCCCTCTCCTCTAGCTTCTTGGCTCTCCAAAAGGTATTCTTCTCCTTGGTAGCCTCCTCAGAACTCGGCTTCAAAATTCTGGATCTCTGTTTGCAGTACTGCTGAAGTTGTTAAATCTAGTTTTCAATTTTATAATTAATATAAATTAATCTAATGGCAAATTATGTATTGAGAAAAAATATGAAGTGCGGCAAAATATCTGCATTATATTTAACAAACGGACCACCCATCAAAAAGTAGGCCCATAGGCCAAAGCCCATGAAGATCATGCAATACATACATTTAATTAACATGAATTTGGAACAGATAAATAACCACTACAAGGATTTCTTATTGAAAATCTCATAAAAAATCTAAAAAATATTTATAAATCACTACATCTTTAGTTCTCATTGATACTTCAAATATCTTTCTATACTTCATTATTCAGCAAATAATATTAATGATAATATATAATTCTGTATATTATTGGCCAACGGGATTATAAAGAGCATTAACGAATAAACAAATTGTGATATATATATATATATATATATATATATATTCAATTTATTAAACAATAAATTTTTCACAAGATACATGTACTTTTTCTGCAAGCTTTGTTAGATGTATATTCATCATGGAGCCGTGCACAATAAAATATAAAAGTTAAACATGCTTTCCTTTATTGTCATAACTAGGAGCGGAACCGGCCGTAGTTTTCATGGGGGGCAAACTTATAAGTAATTGTTGGTGTTGCCTCAAATTTGGCTCGATCTTCACTATGAAAAATGGGTCAATAGTGGCCCCTATTTGCTCATATCATTGATCGTCATATGGTTTGCAGATATATCGGAGGTCCAAGAGGCACTGCCCTCTGGCAAGGTTCGACATAGATGGAGATGGGGGCAATTGCCTAAAAGCTTTTGTGATAATGACTAAAAAATAGATGGAGATGAGACAAATTATCTAAAAAATAATATAAAAAAAGTTAATTATTTTGGGGGGGGGGGGGCGATTACTCCCCTGACCCAAAGGGATTCCGCCCCTGATCATACCAATACAAATTCAAATAAAAACGAACCAAGATAATTATTGATGCGGAGCATATTAGCCTAGCCAAGTTGGCGGGACAGCTTATCTTCACATGGGCTACTTTAGTTAGTTAGAGCCACAACCCATTTCAGTAGCTATTATTAGTATTCTAATAAATGATTTTAATTTGTTTTTTTACAGTTTTATCCTTCTCAGTATTTCTCTGTTTTAGTATTTCAGCTGGTGAAAGTGCCGCTGAAAGCTTCAGTTTTTGCAAAATGTACTCCTTTACAGTATTATCAACAGTGCTTACTTGCTATTGTTCTATTGTTTCTGCTTGCTTGAGTTCATTTAGTGCAGGACTGCTACATCAATTATATATAGCACTTCACATCCAATTATAACTGTGATAAAACTCACTCATGATACTTGATCATACTACATAAAATCAAATCACACGACTACTCAAATATTTTATTGTCAATATTAGGGCTATTATTGTAAAGGTAAACATTATATATATGACGAAAAAAAAATATTAAAATAGTAATAATATTATAACTCACTCGAAACGCATCATATGGATTCTATGATAGGAAAACATATGTTACAATTGTGTTTCATATGCGCCTAAATCTGTTTATTACCATTGATTTTTTGTCTTTTATAAAATGATTTTAGGCAAAGGTAGCATATTATACAGTCATGTCTTGATTGCAAGACTTTACATGATGTGATTTAGGCTTCGTTCGAGACGGCTTTTTTATCGCTTCTTAAAACAATTTTTTAGTATAAAAAATTAAAATTTTTAGAGTAGAAATCTCAAAAGTTGCTTTAAGAAGCATTTAAAAAGCGGTCCCAAATAAATTCTTAATGGTTGCCCCTATAGAGTAATATGAAAAGAACAATAAGATAAGAAATTGTTTTACAATAATTTTGATAAGAGGAGATAATATTTGAGGAGATGGAGAGGAAAAGAAGAAGCTTCAAAATACGTTTGCCTTAAGAAGTAAGATTGAATGCCATGGCTAGAGTATACAAGAGGCAAGAGTTCATTTGAGATTATTCTCTCTCTCTCTCTGTGAAGAAGATAGAAATTGCATCCATGTGAAGATATTAATGTTGATTATGCACCAAATTACTGAAATGGAATGTTGATACAGAAAGCAAATGAGCGCATATGGTATGATGGGCTTAGTACAAACTAGCTTCGTTTTATTTCTTTTTCGTTACTAGAATGGAAGAAGGACAAAGTTGTTAAAGGGTTGTTTGGTAGAAAATAAAAAGTAGGATTTAATAAATTTTATTTATACATTTGAATTTATAATTAAATCTAAAAACTATTTAGTTGGACAATGTTAAATCTGAGCCAAGATTGATAAACTGTTTACATGTTTGCTATATGATTTAGGAATTTAAGGGATATTGGATGCAGGAAAAAAGTGATGCTAAGCTAGACGATTAAGTGATAATTTATTTAATATATTGAAAAGATTCATAGCCCAATTGTTAAATAAGAAAGTTATAACTTGAAGATTATGAGTTTGAATCATAGACTTCACAGTCACTTATTCACTATTTTAACAATAATAATAACAACATCATCATCAAGCCGTTGTCCCACTACGTGGGGTCAGCTACATGAATCTTTTTTTTCGCCATTTTGTCCTGTTAAAAGTCAAAATTTCATTTAAATCTAATAAAAAAAAAATTTATATGTATTTTTTAACCAAATCTTTTTAGCTCTATCTCTACCTTTTTTAACATAGACAAATATAATACCTCAACTTTTCTAACCTGGTCATATGAACGCCTCTGTTTAATGTAACCAAACCATCTAAGGCGACTATCTCTAATTTTATCTTCCATTGGAGCTACTCCAACCTTTTCACGTATATGCTCATTATGCATCATATCTCTAAGGGTAAAGCCACTCATCCACCTAAGCATCCTCATCTCTGCAACACTTAACTTAGTTTTATACTTATCTTTTAACGACCAACATTCGACACCATAAAGCATTGCAGGTCTCACCACCATCTCTTATAAAATTTTCCCTTAAGTTTGAGGAGGACTTTTCTATCACACAACAAACCCAATGCATTCCTCCACTTCAACCATCCAACTTGAATTCTACTGATAATATCCACATCTATTTCACCGTCACTCTGAATGTCACTCTGAATAATAACTTGATCGTTCAAAGTCACAATCCCCTCACTAGATCTATTGCTACTAAAATTACACTATATATATTCAGTTTTAGATCTACTCAAGCCAAAACCTTTAGATTCTAAGATTAACCTCCATAATTTAAGTTTACCTTAAACTCCCTCTCTAGTCTTATCAACAAGAAGAATATTATCAGCAAAAAACATGCACCATGGTACATCCTCTTGCAAATGTCTAGTGAGAACATCCATGACAAGCAAAAAGATATGGGCTTAAGGCTTTATATATATATATATATATATATATATATATATATATATATATATATATATATATATATATATATATCAAGTTTTAGGATCTGTTTGGGACACCTACAGTTTTTTATAAATGTGGTTGTAAAAATTTTGTAAGGAAATATGTTTCCTAGCCAAAACAATTATTTTAGAGTAACTTTCTAGAACAAGATTTTATTAAAAGTAGCAGTCAAATAAAAATAATTATTATTTTTTATGAAAAAAATTGTAAGAAAATTGTCCCAAAAAAAACACATGATAAATTGAGCCCACAATTTAATTATGCTCTTTCTCTAAGAAAATAAAAATATTGGGATGAATAAAAATATAACACTAAGCAATTCAGTTATATTTTAAATTATTTCTCAATAATATTTTATTGATTAAAATCATTTTTATTTGAAAATAATTATTAATTAATAATTTGATTGAAATTATTTATCCAAAATATTTTATCAAAATATTTTGATAAAAATTTAGATCAGAATAAACTTTAATTCTACAATTACTTTACAGTCAAATCTCAATTCGCAATAAATTTATATTTTAACAATCTTTTCTTGGTTTTCCCAAAAAAAACAATCTTTTCTTAAAAAAAAATTAAAACCATCAACATCAAAATAATAAAAATGAAAGATAACCGACATTAAAGTAAAATTCCAGCACTGTCTCAGCGCTGAAGTGGCCTAATAAATGAATATGGTTGGGAAGGGGATGATGAGTCATGAATCATGGAGATATGCATCTAACTGATGCATTTATGGAGGCCATAAAAGGTTCCTTTTACATTACTTTTCCAACATACGACTTTAGCGTTCCTATTACTGTATTTTATCACAAAACAAATTGAAAATTATCGTCCGATCTAAGTTTTTATGAAAGAATTGAAAATTTAAATTATATTCTAAAATAATGTTATCAATATAAGTTTTTTCGAAAGAAAAAAATTACAAATTTTATTAACATACTTTTTTAAAGTCGTAAAACATAACTTTTTATAATTAAGCGGCCGTTAGACAAATAGTTTTTTTTTGGACATTTAGGTCATTTAAGACAAACTCACACATACAAATCATACACAAATATTCGAATCCAAGACGTATTAGTTGGAAGCATAAGCTCTCAACCAACAGGGCAAGATGAGCTGTGTATTTAGACAAACAGTTGGTAAGCGTTGCTTTCAGTTTCTGAACGAGACAAAAGGATTATTGTAACACTCAAATTCCCTATTTGAAAAAAAAAATAAAAAATCAAATTTGAAATTTGAGTAGGCATATATATGTTTATGCGATTAATCATCTAAATAAGGCTATCTTAAATGAACCTTTCTGGTTGGGCATTTCTTGTTTCAATTAAAGGCAATGACTTTATAGAACGGATAAGAAGTCTGTAAATGTTAAAATAGAATTAAATTGATTAGTAATAAAATTGAGATGAACTGTCATATCTGTAAATTAATTAAGCCAAGACGTGCTCGTCACCTGCGCGCCATCTTCATTTCGTCAATTAATGAAGTTCTATCGAACACGTGAGAAGCTCTTCTTCCGAAGAAATTAAGAAAATTGAGTGAGAATAATAAAAAAAGATTTAAATCTTTCAATAAAAAAAATCTCACATTTATACGAATAATTATTAGATGCGGAGTGCAGACGGAGAGAGCACCGTCTGCACAGACACAGGGTACCAAGCGGTACCTAGTGGTACCCAGCGGTACCGAACGGTAGCTAGCTGGATTTTATACTAGTGTGCCTAGCTGGATTTTATACTAATGTGCAGACGGTTCTCCCCGTCTGCACTCCGTATCTAATAATCTCTCCATTTATACAAACAAGGTATCCTATAACTGCGAGGCTGATGGGGGTTTTATTAAGAGAGATGCACTTTTACTGTAGTTGTCAGGCCAACGGCAGCTCCATGCAAGTAGTTGTGAAGTTGTTATCTTAATTTAATTTTATATTCTCTTTCAAATCTTTAATGTTTTTCTTGTGCTTTCCCTGCCTTGAAAAATGCTTGAATTGATGTTTATTGACTATTTTTTTTTTATTTATTTTTGTAAGATTAACCAATGGGCAACCGCTTCAAGGAAATTGACAATGATTTGGCAAACGTACTAATTATTTATTTTCCTAAGAAAAAAACAATTATTTGTCATATTTATTAAATGTAAATCTTTTGTTCTTTAAGATATAATTATGATGTAATTTTATGTATTTATTGTATGCAAGAATATATTTGTGATATAGTAGTTTATTATCTTATAATTAAATAAGTTGGATTCAAATTTTTCGGTGGATGACAACCAATTTTATATAAGCTTACAAACTTTGTGAAAAGTGACTTGAAACCTATGTGAGAATAGAGATAAAACAGTTCGCTAGAATAAATTAATATAAAAAATATTCATGAGGCTCAAAATCTCTCTTAGTTAAATGACTTAAGAGGCGATGTCCCATAAGATTTTTAAAGACTCTTAATGTAAACTTAAATGACTCTTAGTATAGATTGCCCTTTACATGTATCATCTTCTATTTGTTTGGAGGAAGCGGCACTGAACAACTTTCAATGATCTATCTTTGGGGAAAAATTATTAGTGCAAGTAGGTGTTCATCGGGAAATGATGAGCTGAAGGGTCCTACGATAGGCGGGCTTGTTAGGATTGGTAGTAACTTGTGTTGAAAGCTTCAAGTCACCTTTGAAGAAGGAAGTGAGAAAGTTGTTGTTGTGGAAAAGGATGGACCTTGGTCGTATGGTCATAGTAAGATGTGTTAAAAGCCTTGTGAGTATGCACTTCCTAGTTATAAGTTTGGTTCTATGGATGAGACTGAGTGATCATGATGGAGAAAGTCAGAGAATATTTTCATATTACAATTTCATGATCATTTGGTCATACAATTTATGATTTGAACATTCCAAATAGGCTTTGGGTGCTTGAGTTGGACCCATTGGGTTCGGATTGAGTCGAATTTAGTGTAATTGGTTTAGTCTTTGCAATGCGTTCAATTCGACTATGAATTTGTTGAAATCAAAATTTGAATAGTCCCAGATTTAATTTCGAAAGTTTTCAACTCAAAATTTTTTTAAGATTCGTGCCTGATCAAGATAAATTTTTGATGATATATCAATCATAAAAAAATATTATTTGAGCTAACATATTTAAATTATGAAATAAATATCTAAACAATTCAATAGGATTTAATCTTTATAATGCCAAATAATTTTCAGAGTAAATCCGAATTTACAATTCATAATCAACAAAACTCACATTTGTTTGAAAATTTTGACTACTAATTAAGAAGTCTTAAAATTAAATTTTATCTATATAATATATGTATAAATTTATCTTAATTAATCAAAAAATTCAAAAAAAAAAAAGACACTCTGCTTGCAGCCAAACGACCCCTAGTCAGATCGTCGGCACCCGTATATTTTTCTTAAAGACAAGTCACTGTACAACGTGATCAGCAATTGTCTTCTAATGATGCAAAGCTTCCCCACTTCTCAAAAATAGTACAAACTCCATAACTTCTTGCAGTTGCATCTACAGCAGCAAAAAAAAGATCATCATGGAGAAAAAATTATCAACAACAAATTTCTATCTTAAGAAAAATATTGACTTTAAGTGTTCTCGTAGCACTGATATTGCTTTTAATGCTGTGAAGGATGTTGTTTTACCCTCTGTTGAAGCTCTGGTTTTTTCTCCTGGTGTTTTGGGGACCCCTATTCCGTTGGGTAATTCTGATGGGTTGGGGGGTAAAGTCTTACCTGATTTTGGTGCTGGGGTGGTTTCGGCCTCTGAAGCTAATATTAGTAATGCTTTGGTTATTTGCCCTGTTATGGCGGTGACTGATGATTCGGCTAATTCGTCGCCAGATGTCGTTATTTTGTCTAAACCAAATGTGAATGAAGATAATATTGTGGAGAGTGTGCAGGTAGATAATTTGGTTGACAATCCGGTGTGTTCGAATAATTTTGTGGATGTCACTGTTAATTTGGTAGATACGCATACTATGGTCCATCATTTGGGTAATAATTCTGGATTCGATATTAGGAACCATGTGGATTAGTTGCATGGTTCGTCTGAATTTGAATCTGAATCAGAATTTTCGGATTGCGGCTTGGTTGATCCGGACTTTTACGGTGTTTCCGACCCTGGAAATGAGTTTACCTTGGTTCGTGACAGACCTGTTTGCTCGGTTGCTTCTCGTGGGAGATTTCGCGGGAGGGGCCGAAGAATAAGATAATTTCCTTCTTACTGTATCTTTTCTTTCCTCTTATTGCTTCGGACTAGGTTTCTGGTATTTTGATCGGGTATTTGAGGCAATGATGTGGCTGGGGCTCGTGTCATTGTCGTCGAGCTGGTGGCAACCTTTGGTGTTATTCGATGAGTTTGGTTGGATGTGGGCGCTATTTTCACCTTATGGATGATCCGTGCGAGACTTCGGGGATGCTGGGAGCCTCAGCCGTATACTGAGCCAAATGTTGGTTGTATTTTCTTTTTCTTTTTATTCTCCGGACTTTTGCTGGTGTAACCGTTTTATCTTATATTAATATATGTGTTTTTGTTAAAAAAAAAGTGTTCTCGTAGCACAAAATTTTTCTATATATATTTTAAATCCTTAGTTATTTATTCCTAATATGATTTCTACAAGGAGCTCTAATGATTTTTTCTCAATAATATTCAGATGTATGTAACAGTATAAATATTTCATCCGATATTTACATAAACAAATTCATTACATATCAACTTTTTTTTAATTTTTTAGGTTAATTAAAGTAAAATCATATATGCATTATATACACTGAGATTCAAATTTAAAAAGTTTTAGTTGATAACTAAAATTTCAAACTAAGGTGAGCTGGACCAAATTTATTCAGGCCATTAGATTATTTAAGAAGTAAAGTGGACCAAATTAATAATTTTTTGTTTGAATTCTTTCGATTTTTTGGTGATTGTTTCCCTGCTACCAAATCTGGATGTCTTCCTCCTTAGGCCAAACTTGTTGCTGGCTTTTGAATTTTTTGATGATTCTCAAAGTTACAGTAGTTGGGAGAAGAATTTTTGCTATTTGACCATTTGCAGCTCTATTTACTACTTATGGAAAGAAAGGAATTCTAGAAATTTTGAAAATGTTTGGAACAGCCCCACTCAGCTCTGTAGCATTATTCGGAGAGCTGTTTTTGCTAAAGTGAAATCCTGGAAACAATTTGATGATCTCAACGGGCGTTTTGGCATTTTTGGTTAATAATAGTTGCCTCCTTACCCTCGTTTGTGGGGTGGGTGGGCATTGTTGCCTGCTATGTTTTTGGATATACCTGCTTTGTTATAACATCTTACAGGATTTGAATCTAAGTTTGAAGGATGGTTCATGGTTCCTTTTGCTGAGAAGTTTCCACTGTTGTGACATTTCTGAACCCCTCCGTCCCTTTGCTTTACCTGCTAAGCCTGAACTGGACGATGATGACGCTCCCATTAGCAGGGCCCTTGGACGGTCTTCGGGCAACCAGGGTTCCACTTTTCCTATCGTGCCTATTTATTATTCTGAGTCCAGTTCTTTTAGGCTTGGGAGCTAGGTTTTTCTTCGCTGCAGGCTTTGGATCTTCTACCCTGGAGGCGGATCGGACTCCTTACGCCTTCGTTCTTCTCTGCAGCAGGTCTCCCTGTTTGTTTTTTATACTTCTACCACAGTTTTTGGTTATGTTAATTGACAAATTATTGTAATGGGTGGTATAGTTGGGGTTTTATTTCTTCTTTTTGGCCCTTTTTAGTTGGTTTTTGGCTTATCAAGGGTTCTTTACATGTAATTCCTTTTACTTGTAATTTTCTTTCTTCTTAATATATGGGCTTATGCCCCAAATTTTCCCAAAAAAAAAAAAAAATTTATTTTTATGCGAAGCTCTGCTCTTCGTCTGAGAGCATAACCCAGTCAACACAATAGTAATGAGATTGGATGTGTGTGATTGGACTGCGTTATTTAAGTAAAGAAGACCAAATTTCCTTAATTTTTGTAAGAATCTTCGGAAATTGAAGTTCTGCTCTTCATCCGAGCGTTGGCTTAAAAACTAGGACAGCAATTAAATAAATCTTTTCGTTTATTGCACAACTTTTGAGAGCACGAGCTCATAACATTTAATTAATTTCCCAAAAAAATAAAAAATAAAAAATTATATACAAAAACATATAATCATAAGAGAAAGATAACTATAAAAATATATATAAAAAAGGGGGGAAAAACAGTTGAAATAGAAAAAATTAATATTGGGCTAACCCAATAATTAGAGGATCTATAAAAAAATTCGAGCAACAAAAATAAAAGCTCTGGCAAGTAGCTAGAATTAGGGTTGTTAAAATAAGTTTTCAGATATCTAGAACAAGGGTCCCTCCAATTTCTGTAGCCCGTCAACTACAGTCACTCCGACCTCTATCGCCCACCCACTAAAATCCCTTAGATCTCCGTCGCATGTCGGCTGCATTCCCTCAGACAATCGTCGCTTGCTAACTTTGGTCCCCTCGACCACTGTAACCTGCCGACTATAGTTTCTCCTATCTGCGTCACCCGCCGACGAAGGTCCCACTGACGTCCCATCGCCCACCGATGACAGCCCCTCTAATCTCCTGTCACCCGTTGACTACGATCGTTCCTACTTCTACCACTCTTCAACTACATTCACTCTAACCTCCTCCTCACTTCAACTACAGGCCGACTTTCGTCAATCGTAGTCACGTCAATCGCTGACTACGATCTCTAATACCATTGTCAACCCACTATGATCCTACCAACCAAACGAACTGACCAACACTCTCTTAGGAACAAATTTCCTATCACTAGATTATTCCAACTCCAACATATAATGTGCTATATATGATGTATATTTGATACATGGAGTGAAGGCCTTTCCCCCAAAGAAGTGCCTCATTTGTAATCAACAATAAGCACTAGTTAAAAAAAATAATAATAAGCACGAGTAGAATCATTTTAACTATGGTAGGTCATGTGATTTTCCCTTTCTAAGATTTTCCACATAAAAAATTTAATCTCTTATAACTCTTGCATCATTCTCTTATATGTATGCTGAATTTTCACACAAAATTTGAATACTAAACTCTATATCTCCCTTCGCCCTGAATGTGAATGTTTCAGAAAGTAACAATATTGTCTGTAGTATTCGTCGATCTATCAGTGAACAGTAGTTATTCATAGTCCGCACGGCGATCATCTTATGCTCTCCTCTTAATGAAGATCCATCCGAGCCTAGCTAGCAACACTGTAACAGCGCGAGAGATTTTTTCCCCCCCTTCGGGAAGCCTGAAATCCCCGCATAAATCAACCAGGAGCACTAAAAAACACAATGGGCCCATTCATTAACCACTCTGCACGCAGATAAGAAACGCCATTACGGCTAGCTTGGACGTTTCGTCCTTTTACACTTCGCCCCCCAGTTCAATCTTACACCCCCCCTTCAATGCTCATTTACTGAGACCCCTTCAGTAACCCTGCAACTGCCAACCACCATCTCACCCATCCTGGCCTTTATATACCCTAATCCCCCTCTACTCATTCTCCATCGCCTTGCCCATTCCTCTTCTCTGTATTTCCTTAGCACCAATCACTCCTCAATGGCTCGCTCCACTGCTTCGATGGCCGTTGTCTTCATGGTTTCTTTTCTCCTGGTTTCCTGCTTTCTCCGCGAGGCAAGCGCGGCTATCTCTTGCGGCACGGTTGTCTCGTCCTTGGCACAGTGCATCAGCTACATAAGAGGCCTTGGCCCTCTCACGTTAGCATGTTGCAGCGGGGTGAAGAGTCTCAACTCGCAGGCGCAGACAACCCCAGACCGGCAGGCGGCTTGTGCTTGCCTCAAGAGTCTTGCCGGACAAATTCCTGGACTCAAACCCGCCCTTGCTGCTGGAGTACCCGGCAAGTGTGGCGTCAGCGTCGGATATGCTATCAGCACCTCCACCGACTGCACCAAGTAATTAAATCCAACGACTGCTCATTCGAATAACATGATGGTTATTTGTTGTTAATTTCTGATTTGGTTTTTGATTTTTATTTGAAGGGTGCACTGAGCTCCTTGGGCGGATTACTAAGTACTGCTTTGATTAGATGAACTGGAGAATAAAGTGGAGGCAGAGTCTACTGAGGGTTACTTATATCTTGGTGTTTGTGGGTTCTGTCTTCTGGTAATAATTTCTGTTTACTGTTCTGTTACAAGGCCGCACCCTTGGTTGTGGTGTGTTGTTGGGTATTTATTACTGTTGTAATATTAGTACTATTTCTACATATATGAGTTGCAGCGTATTTTATAATTAAATTATTGATCTATCTCCGATCCCTCTTTACTTATATTTTATGCCGAGGATTTGGATACAGTTGTTGGTATTTATTAAATCTATAATATTTCGGTCGAGCTGTCGAAGTAGTAATCTAATTGTTGAGAAGAAGACCAGTTTGGACGCAGTTCGTATGGTTCGTAAATTTGATATGGTCGAGCAAACATCAAATTGGACTAAATTTCATCATAATTGTACTGAGTATTTGGATTTTTTTTTGAAGTAGCCTAAAACTATTTTTAAGAAAACTTATAAACGAAATTGTTAATTGATGAAACAAATCTATTGAGATTGAGATCACTTGCCTATTACTACAAATACGCATAAATTAGCATTAGATGTATAATTTAAACTTCTCATGATGATTTTAGCAATTGAATGTTTTTAAAATTTTGTCTAATTGATTGAAATGATTTTTTAATTAGGATTTTATTTGGGACAACTTTCTTATTATTTTACTTTTTAAATCCTAATTTATAATTTTTATTATACAAATTTATTTTCTTTTAAAAAAAAAAAAATTTGTACTGTGAAGTTACTTTCTATATAAACTTTTAAAAAAATAAAAATTATATTCTCCACAACATATTATAATCAACTTTATAAAAAATTGAAGACTGCTCAAACAAATAATAAATGAATTTGATATGTTTATTACTTAATTGAATGTAATTTATGTTTTGAAATATTAGGAAAAAATGAAATATTCAAATGAGATTTATTCCAAACACTTTGATAAATTGTTAATGAACTTTATCAATATTAATAGAAATAAACATAGTGTCATCCCACAAAATTTATAAAAAGATTTATTTACTAATCACTTTAAGTTGAAATTTGACACAAAGAGATTTATCTCTCGTTAATCACAGCCCATTATTAGCGATTAATTTGATAGGCTTAAATGGTTGATTATCGCCTATGGCCACTTTTATTGACATTAATGCAAATCACCATCAGACACCAATCATAGACCCCAGCTTGTCTTTGTTGTTGATCATTATATGCTTGCCAATGAAAGATGTATGGTGTTTGATACTTGCTTTTGATTTCCCTGTGTTTCTTCTTCTACATATTGATATATCATCAAAATTTTATCTTAAGTGATTAGTAAATAAATCGAAGTCAAAGTAATTTTGGAAAAGAAGAGATAGGAGAGAATTTGGAGAACTCTTCTAGACCACCGTCCGACTTCTGTCGTCCGTTGAACATTGCCGAACTTTCGGTCGTTTGTCGACCACCACTGAACTTTCGTCTGTTTGTCAAACACCGCCAAAGTTCTTTCACCTTTTCGTTGACCACCACCGAAGTTTTTCCCAACCACTATCGAACTTCCATTTGTTGACCGTCATTAGACTTATGTCCGATTCTCCAATCTATTTAATTCCACTGTCTTCAAGTAAATGTGCGAATCAAGCCTTGTAATTCATTCAAACTTAGTGGAACTTTCTCATCTGGACCAGGCCCTGTGGTTTTTCCCTTTTCAGGTTTTCCACATAAAAAACTTCTGGTGTTTCTCTCTCTCTTAACTATATGTTGGTGTGCCTAATATACATACATTGCTAAGACGCTTTATTCTTTACTCTACTGCAGCGTATATTCTTGCCTGCAACACATAATTATAAAATTCATATTCTTATAATGTCCCAACTTTTGATATTCCATATTAATTGCCGCTTCATGTTTACCAGTTGAAGGTGTCCGACCTATACAAGCAATGGCTGTTTAATGTTCATTTTTTATTTGCATGGCCTTGCATATTATCTGGATAATAATCTAAAATTTTTCTGTAACCATTGTCCATTATTTATGGTGACCATGGTTTGATGCCTACCATCTCTCAATATAAGATGCTTAGATTTTTAATCTCCCTATTTATTATTATGATGAAGACCAAATCAATTGATTGCCCAACTGTTGTAACCTAGAATGTTAGCAGAACTGTTCCATTTGGCCGATGAAAGAAATCTTACACAGCTTCTTGAAAAGAAACGAACTTCTGGATTAATGCAGTTTATTCAAAATTCTTACCTCTCAAAAAATGTACAGCCTCTATTTGTAGGCTTTACAGAAAACAGAACAAACATAATTGCTAAGAGGAAACAACATCCTGTTAATAAAAAACGGTACTAAAACAGTAACTAAACAATTAAAAGAATTGAAACTTAACGAGCTAATGGCAATTTAAACAGACAGATCAATGTTACAATCTCTACCTTGATCTCTGTATTGAATTGAATCTTCAGGACAGCAGTTAACAAAATTCAAACAGTAATTGAATTTTGCTATTGGTAAAAATTTAAGCTTCGTTTGGGATGGTCTTCTTATTACTTCTTAAAGCTGTTTTCTAGTAAAAAATAAAAAAATTTGTATTAAAATGCTGCTTTAAGAAGCAGTAAAAAAGCCGTCTCAAAAGATGCCCTAGTCATCGCATCATCAAGATTTCTCTGATAAAATGCAGTTTCACATCAATGTGCTTAGATCTTCTATCATGAAAAATAGGATTTTTCATCAGATAGATTGCACTTTGATTTTTTTTAACACGATTTAATTCTTAAACCCAGCTCTTCCAATAACCCTCGCTGCCATGTACCTTCTTTAATGGCATCTGTAGCTGCTTTAAACTCAGCCTTTTGTACTCGATAAATTAAGTGTAAGTTGAAGTGATGGTTTCCTACATGCAGCTCCACCAAAAAACAATAAATACCTAACCTGAAGTTAATCTTCTTGTATCAATGCACCCAGCAAAATTAGAATATGTACAACCATAAAGAATTTCAGTAGATTCTTTATTACCATCTTAACGAATTCCTGTTTTCAGAAACAGTTAAATGTTGGGGGGGGGGGGGGGGGGGGGGGCAAAATGATAAAAGAATATATATAACAAAACTCAAACAAATTATTAAATTGTAATAAAAATTATAAGCTTTGCATTCTATTTTTCATTTTTTGATAATGTTGCATTACAACTTCATTTGGAACCAAATCAAATACTTCTTTCTCAATATATGGAACTAGACAATCATTGAGCCAATCATCACCCATTTTACTGCGCAATCTAAGTTTAATAATTTTCATTGCTGAAAATGCTCTCTCCACTGTAGCGGTGACAACGGGCAAAGTTAATGCTAAAACAAGAAGTCGATGAACTAAGGGGTACACGATATCTTTTTTAGCCTTAACAAATTGTTTTGCTAGATTTGCAATGTTGTCCAAAGATGAGAACTCCTCGCTTGAACGCATATCAAGAATGTATGTCGATAGCTGGTGCTCTAAAGCCACAAGTTCAATAATAGAAAAATCGGCTGAATATAGTTCTGCAAGCCGAATTAATTTCTCCTTATTATAAGCAGAGAATAAGTTACTTGGATTTAGACATGACATACAAAGAAGCAATTCAGTACTAGCTTCAGAAAATCTATTATTCAGCTCTTGAAGTTGCATATCAATGATAGTATAAAAGAATTCCACACGATAGTGATGAAATTTGTTGCATCATCATTTCTGCGTGCTGATCGTCGACGGGCTTTGTATGTAGAACTCATAACAGGAACATGAACTTCAAAAACATTACAAAAATGAGATACTTCTTCCAATAAAGAATCCCATCCATTATCCCTCATCATTTGAAATTGTTGTTTAGAGATTTACACTAACTTCATTGCATTCAATATATCCTGATCTTTTCTTTGCAAGGCCTGTGATAATTCATTGGTGACACCTAAAATATCAATTAATAAGTGCATAGCAAGGATAAAATCAAAAGATTCCATGACATTTATTAGAACACCAGCTTCAACAGCTTGTTGATCATGTACCCCATCTTCTTTGATAATTTCAAGAACTTCAATCACTGAAGCATACATTTTCTTCAAGCTAATTAATGTATGAAAATGTGAACCCAACGGGTGTCACCAGCTCGTTGTAAGCTTGTCTCTTGGTTCAAACCTCTACCACGGGTGTCACCAGCTGGGAGACTATTAATACCAGTCTCCAAAGGTTCTTTCCTCTTTAGATAACGTTCCATTTGAATCAAAAAAGGATTTGATATATCCTGTGAAACAATTTGTTTTTTTAACGTGGTCTCTTAAGCTATCTAATATGAAGAGTTAAAAAATATGTAACTATGTAAGGAATCAATCCAAAAATAATAAATCAATCCATAACAACATATATGCAACAATTAGAAAAAAAAAATTAATATTGTATCATCAAATCATAATAATCTTATGAAATTCTCTTAAACTGTATGTCTTTTGATCGGCTAAAAATTTCAAACCAATTGAGGGATCTTTGATCGAGATTGAGAATTCTCCCCCCCCCCCCCCCAAAAAAAAAAAAAAAAACTTTGGTGTCCTATATTTTACTTTGTACTAAAACACCTCAGAGAAATCTAAACATACCAAACAAAGCTTTGAAGACAATGAAAAAAAAAAATTGAATGATACTTGCATGCCAGAGCTTCTAACCAAATCCTTAAAATAATTTGTATACAAATTCCTTTTTTTCTCTTCGAATTCAAAATTAATATTTTTTTAATCAAAAACTAACTATAAGAAGATACCTGCATGCCAGAGCTTCTAACCAAAAAATTCATCAGGAAGACTTTGTTCTACAAGAAGATGACCTACCTCAAGTTTTTTTTTTGTTTAAAATCACGAATTTGTGCCTTATTTATCACAATTCTTAAAAAAAAGAAAAAGAAAAAACTATTCGAAAAGGAGAGAAACCCACTGCAATCTCCATCTTGTTGTTGTTATTTTTTTTACCTCCATTGTCGCCCAGAGGACTTCGGGAAGTCTACCAGTTCTTTTAATCTTCTCTGTTTTTATTCATGGAGCAGGCTTCTTTGTGTCCAACAGGAAAAGCCGAAAAAAAAAAACCAAAAAAAAAAAAAATGCAAGCCAAAACTCAACTGATTCTTTTTCAGGAAAAGATAAACAGGAAAGCCAAAATAGCATTTTAGCGGCATGATCATAGAACTGATTCTCTTACATCCTCTGAAATTTGAGAGAAGAAAAAAAAATCTGAATAAAATTCAGAAACAAGAAGAAAGACTCACACATTCCTTGGAGGGGAGCTCGATCCCACGACCACGAGAGCAGCGAGCCTGCGAATCCTTTTGCCGGTTGCGGGCTGCCGCCTTGCTGCGTGAAGAAGAGGAAGGAATGAAGAGGATTGTGGCCTGCCGAGTGCCGCCTGCTCGCGATTCACGAAGTGACGAAGAGAATAAGAGGTTGCGGAATGTTAGGGCAGGGGGGGGGGAACTACTAAAATGCCCTTGTATGTAATTTTTTTTTTTTGGGGGGGGGGGGGGGGGGGGGGGCAATTGCCCCCCCGGGACAATACGTGCTTCCGCCAGTGTTCAGGGATCCTTTTACATATCTCAAGATCCATTTTAGAGCATTTCAGTGTAGTTTTCCTGGGATTGTCATAAATCTACTAATGTGACTTATGGAGTACGAAAGATCAGGTCTTGTAGATACCATGTATTAGAAGACAAATAAATAATATAAATGCTAGGCTGTACATAATGGCACACCTGTAATTACACACACCACTGGTCTACCTATTATCTATAAATATAGGATGTCTGTAACTTTCGGTACAGGTTGGAATAAAGTTTCTTTTAGAATTTCCTTGTATTCTTCATCTTCTTCCTGAGAGAGTTCAAGATCTTTCGGTTCAACTCAAGAACCAAGATCTCTTCACCATGCTATACATTAAACTCCTTACAGCATTTGCAAATGGGACTTTCTTCATGTAGTTGATTTATTTCTTTGTTTTGGTGCATTTTTTGGTGCTTAATTTGCAATGATTGGCCATTGGTGCGTGTGGGCTCCAAAAATTCGCACCCCGGCTCCTCTGTAGACCCTCTCTTTTTCTTTTTTTGATCGTCGAGGAGAGTTTTAATGAGTAGGTTTTGGGGAAAATTTTCAGAAGACAGATTGATTTTTAAATATGGCACTACCCAGAGATTTTGCCCTCATTTTGTGAGTACTTTGTGATCTGAGTTCTGGTTTCTTATCGTCGCAAGCCCCTATAGTTAATTACTCCTCCCTACAATGAGAGGGAACTTTCGATTAAGGCTAGTTGTCAAATAGATATGTAGTACCTATCATATCATAGCAACATGATTTGGGTATTTGAAAATTCAATATTTAAATTTAGAAATTCGCCACCTCGTACTTAAAGTGGATGGTTGGGGGAATGATGATGAGCCCGATCAAGATCCATCAGTTCTGTCATCCTGGGTCATCGTGTTCCCTAGTCTACTTAGTCAGGAGAGGTAGTCGACCCAACTTGATAAAAAGATCCTTATCGGCAGTCATGGGTTGCTTCGTCCAAGGATACCTTATAGACCTAGAGTGAATATTTGTCTAAGGCGATAAATTTGAATCCACCTTAGCTAACAGAGGGCTTTGTTCTCTATTGATCATATTTTATTGATTCATTACTTAATGATTTGAAGTCGTTGGGGAACATATGAGCTCTAATCATGATCGTAATTTAATGGTGCCATTTGATGGCAAAATTATTTAGTCAAAATCATTTACCTACGGTGCCATTTAGCGGCAAAACCATCAGTGGTGTCATTTGCGCGGTAAAACCACCAGTTAGAGAATACGTGCCACATCCTTATACGTGCCACATCCTTCTAGCAAAAGACGGATTTAAAATGAATTATAGTGATATTCTAGATTAGACATTAGCTCTTTTAATTTTTTCACCCCAAAAAACTGTTGCGGATGGTGGATGTATTTTACTTTAAATATTTGATGATTTATTTTAATTTTGAATTTTTACATTTTAGTACTCTTGAAAATTTTGAATTTTTATAGGCATTTGGAAGGAATTTTAAATGTATGTGGTCCATTTCGGTTGAGATTTTCTGTCAACACGGCCATCATTAGAATATTTATGGGCATTTTCATTTTATTGGTTGAACATTGTCAATTTTGTCAACTTACTGAGAGATTATAAGGTTCGTTGTTAAGTTTATGCCTTCATTAGTTAATTCTTCTTATAATAGACCTTGAAGATCTAATATGAATGTATAAAACAAATATTGCAGTCAATGTCACAATCATACATTTGTTTAACCATTCTAACCGTGTCGACTACTATCCATTCATGTAGAATGATCGAGCTTGAACTTAGGTTTATTTTTTGACCCACGTAGTAGCCTCAGACCTCAAGTGTAAAATTTGAATCGGAATGGGCGCATCTTTTGGCTGAGTCGGCACGACTCTTTACTTTGATAAATGCTCTGCCACGACGTTGTAAAATTTGAGCTTTATGGCACTTAAAAGTGTAATATGGCACTGTGGCATTGAGATGATCAGTGCTCCGATGTTTGAATTCTCGAGACTTTGATATTGCAGTATTGATTTTTGGAGCAGCGGCTTTGTAATGCACTGCGATGCTGACCTTGGCTCCGTTGAGGTGATGGTCTTCCCTAAATTTTAGAGTGGCCGACGTTGAAATGTTTGAATTAGGCATTGGGTGTTGTAGATGCCAATGCTCCTGAGTAAAATATGTGGGCACTGCAAGGATCATTCATCACTTGTGAATTTTTGTCTTTTCCTCCATAATTATTGCACAAATATAACAAAAATAAAACATTTTCACTGTATTTTAACACAATAAATATTACAAAATTTACAATTAACATTACACCAACATTACTGAACATTTGATGTTTCCCTTATTGAGTATCATTTGATATTTACCAACAATCAACAATTTCTAAATACATGCACCAAAGTTTAATGCTCATCTTTCTAGTCACTTGGTCTACTTCTCTAAAATTTGAAGCTGGGTTTGCGTGTCACCTATATCTTGATGTTTCCCATTAATAGTGTATGACACCTTCCAATTATTAGAATATGATGCATGTTTGCTACTAAGGTTTACCTCATCTCTCTTTTATTGTCTAAAATGTCCTCATGTTAGAAGCGCAATTAAGGTGATCATCCCTCATTACCTAACTTCTAACATTTTTCATCAATTGTCACCTATTGCCTGCTAATGATTGACATCTAGCATTCGCTAGTTTTCAATATTGGATACTAATCTTCTCAATCATTTTGATCTCCTCTTCTGTCTAGAGAATGACCAAGTGAATATCTAATTTCACTCAAATATCAACATTCTCTACTGACTATTATTTGATTCTTGGCAACGATCACACTATTACTATTAAGGTGATGATTGCATCAGCCCCTATTATTGTATCACTATATTGGGAATTACATCAATAACAAAGCCTGAAAGATATATTGACTAACATATTAGCTTTGTGTATGTGTTAAGGACCAAGCCAAAGTAAATGCGGCTCACATTTATTAAATTAAATGTTTGTGATAGGTTGGTTGAGTTATAGTGCATTAAATGAGCACTTACACTAAAAAAATGAGATAAAAAAGGGCCTACTTCAAATAACATTAAGGTTTCGTTTGGGACGACTTTTTTATTGCTTTCTAAAACGGAGTTTTAGTACAAAATTTTTTATTTTTGTACTAAAACTCCGTTTTAGAAATCAATAAAAAAGCCATCCCAAACGAAACCTAAATATCAAAAATTTAACTTAGTTGAGTAAAATATAAACAAGAACAACTTATTATGCTTGTTAGTTAATATACAAAATAAAGCGATGTTGTAATTTTCATAGGATATTATGGTTTCCAATAAGTCTTCATGAGATTAAAAAACGAGGCAAGTCTAAAGATCAAAAGAGAAACAAAATCGCGGGGTTCTTAGAAGGCATTAATTAGTTTATTTTGTTATTTATTGTCACCTCAATCTTTTTCAGTTAAAATAATAATAAAAAAAGAAATAACAAAGAAAGTTGGGCAGATGGAGCTTTCAAGGTAGACAAAATAAATATATTTGAAAAATTTTCCAGCTAGTTGCTGAAGCTAATAGGGAATTGCTGAGGCTTGTTTAAACTTTCGTTGGCCTTATCATTTTTAATCTTTCCCTATATATGTAGATTGCTGACTAATAGTTTTTTGTACCTTTCTCAGTTCTAAGGCTATAAGATTTTTAATTATTATTATTTTTTAAACACCAACTCTTCCTCTGGTCAACATTACACATGGGATTAATTCCATCTATGTAGCATTTATAATGAATTATCAATGACATTGATTGATAGTTTTGGGTGCTATCTTGAACGCAAGGGGAGAAGAGAAGAAGCTTAAAGGATTGATGAGGCTTTAAGAGTTGGACAGATGCAACATTATGAGAAAGCAAGCAAGTAGATGTGATTACCATGGATAGAAATGCTGGCTTAGGTTCAGGCTTGACCACCCTGTGCTTGCCAAGCTCTTTGCTCGGAGCCATGAAGGTACAATAAGAGCTCTTGCTCTAATCCTGTAAACCTTATTTGATTTCTTACTCTTTGGTTAGTGATTTGGTATGCGTTTACAATTCAAATTGTGTTGTTAGTTTTTAGTGTAACATTATTATCAAGATAATAGTATTGTATAATATTATGTTTGATGTGTTCATGATATCTAGAGTATTCAAACAATTAATGATAATCTGCCATCTATATGTTGTTTGAGCAACATTTAAAATGTTATCAATAAAATTGTCATTTAGATTTTATTTGGGATAACGGTTTATTGCCTCCTAAAATTATTTTTAAATGCAAAAATTTATTCAACTAGAAATTTTTATATTAAAAAACTGCTTTAGAAAATAAGAACTTCATTCTACTTAATTCATTCTATGAAACAAACAACAAATATTTTAGACAATACAACACCACGTTAGCTCAAGTAGGGGACATTTCACTCCTACAAAGAGTGTTTAAACTTCAAAAACAGCTTAAATAGCATCTAATAAATTATTCTAAATTTTATTAAAATCTTTAAATTCAATTATATTAAGGAATTTTTACATACATAACACCTAAAACTATTGAAAATACATATCTAATACCTAAACACTAATATTTACTTATCTACCACTCCGTTACACATACCGTCACATCCCGTCACTCTCAACAACCACCTTCACTGTAGTTCCCTCCGGCGGCGGCATCCAGATCAACAGCGGCCAAAAATGGACCATCTACATCCAGCCAGGACCACCGGCTGCCGCGTGTGGGCCCGCACTGGTTGTTCCTTTGACGCCTCTTGAAACGACAAGTGCGAAACCGGCGACTGCTGCGGCAAACTCTCCTGCACCGCCTACAGCTCGCCGCCGAGCACCCTCGCCGAGTTCACCCTCAACTAGTTCTCCAATCTTGACTTCTTTGACATCTCCAATGTCGCCTTTGGTGGAGAAGCTATGGAGGAACACGCCTATTGTCACCGAGTTCCAAGAAGCAAGTTCGGCATCATCTTTGGATGTGTCTATCGTCTCCGAGTTCCAAACGATAGATTCTGCGTCAAATTCATTCTCCGGCTGGTGGTGAAAGATGATCTATTGGAGCCAAGCCTGCATGAGGTGGGATTTGGAGACCCAGGAATCCACTGGGAGCAATAGCTTAACGGAAGACGATGCGTGGAGAAGTTCTGATAATGAACGGAAGATGACACATGATGGGTTGTACACTTCCAAAGTAGGAACCAAGCTCTCCTTTAACAACTCCAACATCTCCTTCGCCCAGTACGGCGAGAACTGGCGGCAGGCTCGCAAGCTCTGCGTCGTCGAGCTGTTAAGCCCTAGGCGTGTGCGATCGTTTCAATCCGTCCGGGAGCAAGAGGTGGAGATGCTGTGCGCCGCTATTACTGATCTATCTTCTTCCAATTCCTCCTCAATCAACTTGAGCGAGATGGTTTTTGCTCTTTCTTACAACGTCCTGTGCCGAGTAGTGTTCGGAGATAAGCTTGGAGGAGGCGCTGGAGTGTACCAAGGAAGGAGGAGTTGGTTTCATGGAACCATGGCGGAGACACATGATGGGTTGTACATTTCCTTCACGCGAACGAACGGAAGAAGAAGCGCGGATAAACGGAGTGTAGAATTGAAGGAGAGGAAGAATTTAGGTGGTAGATAAGTAAATATTAATGTTTAGGCATTAGATATGTATTTTCAATAGTTTTAGGTGTTATGTATGTAGAAATCCCATTTTGTAATAACTAATTAGATTATGTATTTAAATTATTATCATCAAATATATAATTTATTAGGCTTGATTAAATCTTGATTCTAAATTTAATTTTATAAGAAGACAAACAAACAAATTTGAATGAAATTTTAAAATTCAGATCATCATCAAACTCAAGTTAAATTTTATGAGAAAATAACTGAACTGATTTGTATTATGTAGTGTACTACCCAATTCATTTCATTTACAGCATTACTATTAGAGAGCTCAAAGGAAATCAAGCTCAATAAGATGGCTATTATCTCCTTGGTTAGGAAGGGAGGTAGCAACAGCCAGTTGGCCGAAGATCATCAATGGTGCATATCAAATTTGAGAATTAAAATGGGCTTTCATGGTGATGCAGAGCAACATAGTTAAAATACTCCTTTGACATATATATTTAGTTTGTTACAAGGATTTTAGAATGTTCTTGATTTCACTAGGTTTCTTTGCTAGCTTATACATATAGGAGATGTGAGAGGGAAGTAATCTGAATGAATATTTTTGGAATTTATAACTGTTTGGTTGTTTTGGGTCTCCAAGAGATGTTTAGATTTTCTTCATCTTGCTTCTTCATGTTTCTCCTCAGATCACATGGGTTCAGAAAGGCGGGATAGATTAGAGACTGCATTGAGCATGTAATCGATTGATTTCTAACACTTTCATAGAAAATATCTAGTTTTGTTTGCGGTGAATATTCACAAAAGTTATGGTCAAAAGAGAACATTTGGAGCCTCGAGCGAAACAAGCTAATATCCTATTATAACATTCGGTCCTAATTCTCATTTTTCTGATTTTTTCGTGTTAAATTTTAGGATTTTTCTTCATTGTTTTATGTTTTTTTTTTCTTTTTTGTTTCGTTCAACACTCTCAATCACATATATTCATACTATAAATTATTAAAATTTGATTTTGTTTAATGGATTATATATTAAGTAAAATTGATGAGAAAAAATATTGATTTTTTTTTTAAATTATATTGTCCTAAAAGATATTAAATCTGTCACGACCCAACCAAACCGGGACGGATCCCGCTCGCATCGGGCCGCGACACAACTATTGAAATCCAGGATCTAGTTTTTGGAATTTGCTTTAGACTTTCTTCCAAATATTAAATAGACAGAAAAATACAGAGCTACTATAAACATTCAAATACAGAACAATTCATCTATCTTTTCTTTCATCAAAACAATCATATAGAATACAATCCATGGCTTTAGACAGAAATACCAGAACAGAACAGAAAAGTCATGACTGTACCAAAAATCAAAAGTACGAAATACCTAATCTCAGATCAGACACAGAACTTCTAGTCCAAGACCTCCTTCCCTTTCTCAGAACCTGAAAACCACACAGAAAATAAGGATGAGCTAACAGCAAGACATCACTAAACAATCCAAATAGTCAGAAATTCACATCAGAAAATAGCCGTACAGAAATCATATAATAGATACTTGATCAATCAGAAATTAGCTTACGGATACAGAAAACTGAAGTCATTTCAAATCAGAGTTCAGAACAGATATTATAAAGCTTTCATGTCACAGAGCAGACAGAATCGTACGGAATAACCAGAATCGTACAGAAATTAGAAATCAGATAAAATCACATTCATATCAGATCATTCGTATCAGATTCATATCAGATTCAACCAGAATCGTACGGAAATCAGAAATCATATATCGGTTAATTCATAAAACAGATCAGATAAGTCACAGAACATATTATCAGATATCAAACATCAGATTCCCTAATCCTGACAGAATCTCAACGGATTCTGGCCCCTTATGCCTCCCTTCCCAAACACTGACAGAATCTCAACGGATTCTGGCCCCTTATGCCTCCCTTTGTGCTTATAGCACCAGAACAAAACAGAACAGATATTCGGAATTCCGGAACATAACTTATTTTCAGATTTCAGAGCTCATATCAGATTTCCCTGACACAGACAGAATCTCAAAGGATCCTGGCCCCTTATAACTCCCTTCTGATAGCATACAAACACTTCAATTCATTTAATGTATCAATTCAGAAAATTCAGAATTCGTACCAAAAATCAGCGGCATAACGGCAGTATACGAAATTTACACAAAATTCACTGATTCATAAATTTACCAAATTACCACAAAATATCCACAACAACATTATAAGACTTTTACTGTACTGACATAACATTTTTCAACATCCTGATAACTTGCAATTCAATTAAAACGTCACAGAATTCAAAATATCCAATAAAAATCTTCCAGAAAATACTCAAAACGTGCATAATTATCATCTCAAAAACATACCAAAAGTTACGTGATAAAACCTTTGTCAGAAGAAAATAATACCAGAAATTCGCTAACGGAAACAAAAGCTGGAACAGAAAAGTCGTCAAAATCCACATTTTTGAAAATTGAGAAAGGCGGAATGTGCCTTACCTCGAGTCGATCAACTTTTCCAACTACGGCGACGGACGAAAACGGACGGAAGTCGCACAAAAATCCACTTTTCTTCTTTTCCCTTCGTTTTTCTCTCTTCTGGGCTTTCTCTCTATTCAAAAACGACACTTTTCAGATATTTATTAAGTAGGATCGTCCCGGGACATTGTCCGGGACGATCTTCTTTGGACTAAAATCGTCCAGACGAAAATAAATTCCAATTTCTTCGTCCAGGGACGAAACTCTCTGTCTGGTTCGTCCCGACCCTTCCAGGTTCGTACAGACGAAATTGGCAGATTTCTTCACAATTTATTCAGTTCGTCCAGGACTAAGGCCAGTTTGTCCGGGACTAACAGCACTAAAAAAAACAGCTTTTGAGGGATTTTACAAAATCTACCATAAATTATCTTCCTTCATTTGTTATGTACTCATATACAAGTCAAATAGAGTCACTTTCACTAATTTTAACATCGGAGAGAATGGCTAACATAATTTTTCAACCTCAGATCATCTTTTACAATCTAACATCTTCAAAATTATATGAGGGCAGTACGCATTTTTCTTTTTAAAATTTTCATATGAGAAATTTTATTCCTCAAATATGTTAATCTCAACATAATAATTCATGTGGGATTTTTTATAGTTCTTAGAAGTAAAATTATATTGAATCAATGCAATTGACTGTTGGGAAACAGAGAAAAGGGGGGCAACCACCATGAATTGAACCATATGCTTTACAAGCAGATCTTGCGTGCAACGGACGTGGGATGGCTATTTGTTCCTTGCAAAAGTCCAAACTATTCTATTTAGCCCGATTTAATCCGGGCCTTATTAATGCTTGAAATCACGTAACATTGTGTCCTTAGCGATGGGACATCAGCAGTAGATTTCGACGCGTCTATCATCGGAAGAATCGTAGATCGACTACTACGATTCAGAGCCTCTATTTATGAAACACTTATGTATTTCTTTTATTTTAAGTTTTAGTTTTTATCTTGTACCTCTATGAGGGATTGCTTTTATGTTATAGCCCGAGGGCATTTGAGTCTTTTATTTTTCTTTATTTTTTATTGATAACTTCCTCAATTATGATGACTTTATAAGGACTGGAGTATTGTGAGGCAATGTGTTCGTACCCCTGACACCTAAAACACTTGGTTCCAGAGTTAGTTTTGGGTGTCTCATGCTCAGGAGATTTACCTTGTAGTAAGGGCGAGGTTGAAATTGACCAGCAGTGTGTTGACCAACTATAGGACAAGAGGGTTTATTTTGAGCCAGACTAGAGGAAGTTTTGAAAGGAGGTGGGATTTTCAATCATAAATTTGTTTAAATTGAAACCCTTTTTGTTCGTTCCTTCTAATAATTTTCCAATGTTTTAAAATTCAATTTGAGTACTCCAACGTGATTCCTAAAATGATCTTTCAGCAGTTAAGATACGATTGGTATATAAAAAAAAAACTTTTTATCTTTAAGCAACCAGAATCCACACATACATGACAGACATTTATTGACTCACAGAATTCAAACTTGTTGCAAAGTAATTAAACCATGCATATTAACCAATTAACGAGATTCAATGCTAAAAAAAGTCATAGGTCTCATATCTTAGAAAGCAACTATTGTGTAGAATCCTGCAGCCACTTCTATCCTTGCATTCTTTATGAAGTATGCCTTCCACATGATCCAAACACTCCCTGCATGTAGATTCATTCATATCACGTGTGCACTCTGCCATCCCGTAGATGCTCACACCTCAAGATTAGTGATATTGCCCACCACCATCTTCGCAAATAAGTCATCTCCCGACGTCCTCACCATACTCTTAAGGTTCTCAATCACCTTTATCACCTCAGGAATAAATGCCGACATATTATGTGTGTCCACAGAATTAAACATAGAAGTTTCAGCTCCATCGACTGTCCAGTTTCCCAAGAAGTTAACTATGTCGTAACGGACGAAGCACAAATCATACCATATGTAAGCTTGTGCTTGATTAGAACAATTTGTGAAAAGAACCCTTCCAGAGTCTTTGATGCATTTCCTGCAGAGGTCAGTGTTGGTGTCTCCTCTGCATTGGGCGAGAGCATAGAGAGTGCTATCTCCGAAAGAGGAGAAACTGGAGCTCGCAAAACCTGTTATTGGAGTGACCTGTATGAGATGATATATGACCCCTATGATGCGAGTGTGGAGGTCAATGTCATCGGTGATGTTTTTAGCACATGAATGTAAGTAAAAATTTTCGCAATTGGCAAGAGGAAGGAGAACAAGAGACAGGAGAAAGAATTTGTATGAGAATGCCATGAACGTTTACTTCCTTGCAAGCTAATAATTAGTTTGCTGGATATAAATTTAAGTGATCGATCTGGACTTGTTGTTTGAGGTTCTTCTCTGCTTCCTTATATATAGAAGCTTAGAGGTAGGAGTTGTTGTCGCCACATTTTTTTAAAACTCTTTGGTCTGTCCAAATTTTTTCTCTGAATTATGCTAATATTATAAGAATGACTGAAGGACTATTTCAATTAAAATTTTTGAACATTTCTTTATGCGTATAAAACTAATTAAAATATCTGAAACTAATTTGGAGCTTAACTGCCGGCCAATATCAAGGAAAAAATTATAAAAATATTTTATTTTTAGAATAAGATAAAATTAATAATTAAATTTAAAAGATAAATTTTAAGACATAAAACGCGTTTAGGTTTTTTGACAATATAAGTCTTTTACGTGTTTATGTATAGGCATAAATAGATATATATTATGTTTTATTAATGTATATATTTTAAATATATAAATGTATGTTAATATATAATTAAGGTTTATTTGGGATGATTTTTTAAAACATTTTTTTAGTTTGTACTAAAATTTTATTTAAAAAATAAGCAAAAAAATCGTCAACGCCCATAAGGCTCATGAGTTTTGGTCGTTTTTGAAAGAAAAAAAAAGATAGGAGTTTTGATCTTTTTTTTGTTCCAACAAGATAATCCTATTCTATGAGGAAATCATGACTTCGGCAAGACACGTTGTTGAGAAATACTCACACAGGAGAAATCATGACTTCGACAAGGCACGTTATTGAGAAATAGTCCTAAACTTGGTAATTATTTTACTCCTTCCAAAGTCAATTCAACAAATGGCGGATATTTCATTCACAGCTTTTTTTTATATGTTAAGATAGCTGAAATCTTCTTTATTGGCCCATAATATAAAAGAACTAAGTTTAGTTGCTAAAAGAAAAAATGAAAAAAAAAATCTGATGGGCTGAAATTGGCGTGTTATGGAAAATTAGCCCATAGACAAATGAATTTTCTTCAGGCTTAGTTGGTAGAAAATTAGTAATAGTAATTTCATTTATTGAAGGATCGATCTAACCGATGAAGTCATGTAAATATAGTTAAAACAAAATTGGCTTGTGGGATCATCAAATCTTCTCTAGGAGCGTAAATGAGCTGAGTTGACTCAAATTTGACTCGTCAATGGGCTTGTGGTAGTGTTTATGGAGCTCCGAGCTACGAGCTCGAGATTATGCTCAAATTCAAGCTCGATTATTATACAATATCGTTTTTTTAATTTGACACAAACTCAAGTTCAAATTTGACAAAACTTGGCTCATTGGCTTAAGAAAAAATATTGTAATAAATTAAATTTTAGATTCTAAGCTGTTATAAAACCCTTATGTACTAAGAAAAGATATTGCATTTAATTCAACTCCAAACAACATTCAATGAAGTTACACGACTTTTAGAAAAAAAAAAAAAGAAAGACATAATACTCTTTACCATGACGTTTGAGATAAGTGTTGTCACGCTAGCAGGGGCGGATCCAGCTTCTTTTTTCAAGGTAGGTAAAAAAAAAATTTGTGGGGATGTGCAAAGATGCTTAGGATTGATATAATTAGGTTTTTTTTTTGGGGGGGGGGGCAAAATATCCAAAATACCCAAAATATTCCAAAGTTTTCCCTCTAAATATTTTAAAAAATTTTTTTTGAGGGTGGGCATTTACCCACCCTGAATCCTTGGTGGATCCGCCTATGCACGCTAGAGATCTAGAGAGAAAGAATTAAATCTCTTTTTTTTCTCATTATTCTTTTTCTCTATTTTCATATTTTCTTAGTAACCACCAATACTCATTCATTTATAATAAGATAATCAATAATAGAGCTGACTATTTACATTCAAAGAAATATAAACAATGAAAAATATATTTACATTTATATAGTCAAAATTTATATAATATTACAAAGACTAAAGTCCAAAAGCACATGCGTTTTTGCTCCTCGAAGCATACCAGGTTGCTTAGCCAGAATACACAAGAGGTGTGCTTTAAGAAAAAAAACATTTTTTTTTTTTTTTTTTTTCATTTTTTCATTATGGAACGGAAACTCGTGATTTTTCAGTATGGGTCGCAGTTTGATCCAACTAGTCTCGCTCGTTTTAAACCCGGCAATTGGACTGAGATTTCCATTTCGGAATCTTCAAGTAGTTGTTCTAATAGCTACCACAGGTTACAAAAATTATATATAAAACTAAAGAGTTTAAATTAGAACTAAACTACTATCACTGTCTAGCCTCATGTTGAAAAAAAATAAATAAATTAAAAAAAATAAATAATAAATAAAAATAAATAAAAAAATAAAAAATAAAATAATAAAAACAAAATGTTTGCAAGCTCTGTATATTTACCTAAAATCATATAAAAAATCACATAATTAACAAATAACTACAACTTATCACTACGTTCAATACAAAACAAAAGAATCAATATGTGTGCTCCAGTTCAAATCAGTATTAATGTCAATAAATTAATATGAGAAATAAAAAAAATCTCTAAATCAATAATAAATTCAATATGATTAATAAAATCAAAAGAGATATATAAAATCATAAAAAGCACTAGAAAAAAGAACTATCAATCAATCAATGTGTTACGTCAGCAAGTTATGCTAGGATGTATTAATATCAATGCTAGTTCAATCAAATTTATATCATTTATATCTATCCATCAATCTAATATATAATAATGATAGTGTAATCATACATGCAATTATGAAGAGAAAGATGTAACAACTCAAACTCTTGACTATTGAGATATTGTTTGCTTTGACCTAAGGGCCTTACAGTTCTTTTTCCTTTTGGTGTAATTTCCTAGTAGGACACCCATTCGAGAATTACTTCGAGGTGAGCAAACTTAACTGCAAAGTTTCCTAAATGAATTTATAACCATTACACCAAAACGCACCTCGATGTTTAAGTGTTTAACTTCTTTTACTTAAGTGGTTTCATAATCTCCTCCACTTAAGTAAATGACGCATCATCATCATCTTTATACTAGAATCATCCACAAAGCAGATAGTATTCTTGAGGTGACCCATATAAGTTCAAGTGGTGGCTAACATCATATGACACTTTGTCTCATATAAGATTCAAGAGGTGTCTCCCATGACGTAGCACTTTACGTTGTATGACACTTAAATCCTATCTTCCGGCTAGTATATTGTTCTGATACCATTTGTAAGAGCCTAAACTCTTAATTATTGAGATATTGTTCGCTTTGGCCTAAGGGCCTCACAATTTTATCATATTAGTGTAACTTCCTAGTAGACCACCCATCCCAAAATTATTCCGGAATGAGCATGCTTAACTACGGAGTTTCTTAAATGAAATTTCAATCATTACACCAAAAGGTGCCTTGATGTTTACTTAAGGGGTTTCATACAAGATATGATATCTAAATTTAATATGGTATTTTTATCCTTCCACCACAACTGTCAACTAATTAATCATCAGTCTTTAACTTAAACGCAAGTGTTGACTAGTTGGTCATCAGTCGTTATCTTATCATCATTGTCCATTATCTTAAGTCAATTCACAATTGACTTTCAATAATCATTTAAGAATTATCACACTCTACTAGTCAACATAATCATGTCAATTGGTTACAGGATATAACTCAAGTAGATAGTATGAGCTTGAAGTTACAAAAGTTTCTCATTCTCTAAAAATATAGTGGGTGGAGCACAAAGGATAAGAATTTGAACTCATAGAGGTTGTCTCGTGCAATGGTAGGCCATTGATGTAATTAGGGAAAAAGAATGTTGTTCGATGGCATTGATGAAGAGTGATACAAAAATCAAGAGTTAGATGCTTATTAGTTTTATAGTATAAGTAATATAAGTTGATGACATCTATTATTAAAGAATAGCAGTGAGTCATAAAAATTTGGCGTCAATGGCCATTAGTCGACAATGGATCTTTTGATTTCCATCCACAATAGAGCTTTGTAATCAATATTGCTACTTAGCTCACCAAACTTATATATTACCATCCATATCAAGAAGCATATAAATAAGACAATGTATAGGCCATAAATAATTTGTCCAAGGGAAGTATTTAATGCTCTACCAAGGGAAGTAAGACCATAAATAATTTGTCCTTTTTATTCCTTAAAATTTGTGTTCATAGCTCATAGTTGAACCATTTTTTTTAGATAGCCCTAACTCGAATTTGCTCTCTCAATTATATATATATTATAAGTTATCTGGCAATTATTGCATTTTTTTTAAAAAAAAAATAATTTAAATATAATATATAAAAATTTATTAAATAATTTATCCCTCTACTTTGATGAGTATGATTTTGCAACCAATATAGAGCAGGCTCTTGATCAATTATCATTAATTGCAACATAACATGTAAATATTTTATAAATATGCATAGAAGAAAAAACAAACATATAAAACTAGAAAAGATCATAAATTATCATTCTTTTTATATGCTCTATAAAAAGAATGAAACCACCAGAAGTAAAGGAATAACCCATACCATTGTACTCAAATGCTTATATTCTTATTATGTTATTTCTTTTCTAGCATAATAAAAAACTCCCAAATGGTACATAGCTCTATCAAATCTCCTCTACAACCCAATCAAAATTTATTTTCCTAAGATTGGCAATGGACACCATTTTCATGAGAGTCCTTCCCAAAGGATTTCGTTACATAGATTCCCTTAGGATTGAGTAGAACATGAGATTAAATAGATATCATTATCTTAATAGCCTTATTTTGTCATAACTTCCCCTCTATGGCACCAAGGATGTGAACAACGGATTGGACCATATGCTTTATGGGCCAATCGCCTTCGTAAATAGTACATATTAACCAATTAATGAGATAAAGTGCTAAAAAAATCATAAGTCTCATATCTAATAAAGCAGCTATTGTAGAGAATCTTGCAGCCACTTGAACTCCTGCAAATGCTAGGAAGCAAGCCTTCCACTTGATCCAAACACTCCATGCAAGTGAATTTATTCATGTCACGCGTACACTCTGTCATTGCATAAATGCTCACACCTTTCAGGTTGAAGATTTTGCTCACCATCATCTTTGCAAATAAGTTAGCTCCCGGCATCGTTACCCTACTCTTTAGGTTATCAACCATAATTTTCACAGTAGGAATAAATACTGATGTATTTTGTGCATCTATTGTATTAGTCTGATAAGTTTTAGCTCCGTCAACCATCCAATTCCCCAAGAAGTTAACTTTGTTATAACGGAGGAAGCACAAATCATACCATATGTAGGCTTGCGCTTGCTTAGAACAGTTTGCTTGAAGGGCTTTTGCTGCATCTTTGACATATTTGCTACAGAGGTTGGTATTGGCATCTCCTCTACACTGGGCGAGAGCATAGAGAGTGTTGTTGTCTCCGGAAGATCGAGAAACTGGAGCTCCTAAAACCTTTTATTGGAGTAACCTTCATAAGATAATATAGGACACCTATGATGCGAGCTTGGAGGGGTCGACGTTTTCAATGATATTTTTGGCTCATGAATGCAAATATTTATTTTCGCAGTTGGCAAGATGAAGGAAGAGAAGAGACATGAGGAAGAATTTGTATGAGAATGCCATAGGAGGTTGCTTCCTTCTAATTAGAAGCAAATTAATTTGCTTGATATCAATTTGATTGGTCTGTCTGAATGTTTTTTGTTGATTCAGGCTCACCCTTGCTTTCCTATATGTATAAGTTTGGATGTAGGGGTTGTAGTTGCCACATTTTTTAAAACTCTTGGGGCTTTATATAAATTTTATTAAAAGTTTGAATTAATTTCTATTCTTAAAGACTATTCATAAAATTATAAGATTTTTTTTTTAATTTATGATATGTTAAATTAGGGATTTAGATATTAGAATTTACTCTTATACTAATCACTTTTAAAATTGTATAAATTATTGAAAAATATTTCGTATCAAAATATTAAGATATAAAATTAATTAAAATGGGCTACAAAATTTATGAGTTTATGATGAGATTTCTGATAAAAATGATATGATTCAAGAATTTTTTAACCCATTCTAATTATTTTACATAAGGATATTTTGTCCCAATTATTTCCTAAATTATGATATTATATTTTTGAGTCACACTATCTTATCGCAAATTTAAGAATTTTAAAACCTATCCTATTTGTTTTGCGTCAGTATATTTTGTCCTAATTGTTTCCCTAAGTGTTATTGAAGGACTATTTCAATTAGAATTTGTCAACTTTTCTTTATGAATATAGAACAAATTTGGAGCTTAACTGCTGGCTAATATTAGGGAAAAATTTATAAATAGATTCTGATTTTTTTTAAAAAGATTAAAACAAAATAATTAAAATCAAAGATCAGTTTTAAAATTTAGAAGACGTTATGGTTTTATGATACGATAAAAGTCTTTTATCTGTTCTAGGGGTGGATCCGGCTTCTTTTTTCAAAGTGGACAATTTTTTTTTTTGGTTGGGAATTGACAAAGAGTCAAAGACGCTTATGATTAATAAAATTAGGACAAAAATTTTTTTTTGAGAGAGCGCAAAATGCCCAAAACATCCAAAATATTCTAAAATATCCCCTTTAATTAAATTTTTTTTAGAGTGGGCATTTGCCCCCCCCCCCTCCTCAATATATGGAATTTTTATTAGGTCCGGACACCTGACGTAGCTCTACATCCGGACGCCAATAAAATGTCGCCACGTGCTCTTACTCTTTACCACCCGGCCCGACGACCCGAACCGGACCGGACAATATTGCTATGTATTAACTGATTTGTACATACTAGGGTATTGCTAGGTTTTGCTCGGTAACGAGAAATATCATTCTGTCAAGACCAATACCTAGTAATACCGAGCAATACCTTGATTTTGCTAGGTATTACTCGGTATTGGTCTTGATAGAGCGGTATTTCTCGTTATTGTCAAACAATATCTAGCAATACAGAGCAATATCTAGCAATAGACGAACATAGCAATACCGGGTTTCTGTTCCAGGTTGAGTCGTCGGGCCACGCGGTAAAGAGTAAGAGCACGTGACCATATTTTATTGGTGTCCGGATGTAGAGCTACGTCACGTGTCCGGACCTAATAAAAATTCATAGCCCATGTCTCTTCATATATATAAATTAAAATAGAGTCAGCACACCCCAATATGTTTTTTCATCTGCTAGGGTTTTCGCCCTTTGGCTAGGGCTTTTGCCCTAGCCGCCTTCGTTTGGCCTCAGCCTTCTTCTCCGGCGGTCTATTTTCATGGCAAAAAAAATGTTAGAACCTGGTTTATTGGAGGGTAAGCATTCGAAATCCTTCAAAGATGTTTTTCCTGGTTCCGATGAGTCGAAGTGTTTTCCGGATTTTCGCATCTCTTCGATTCGAGGTATGCCTGCGTTGTGGTTTTCGGAAGATAAATGTTTACATATTGCTAAACCGTTTGAGTTTGCTTTGGTAGGGAAATTTCCCCTTAAACGGTCGGTGTTGGATTCTATCCGTAGGTTTTTTTTCAATCTTAAGTTGTCCAGTGAATTTTCAGTTACTCTGTTGGACCAGGCAAACGTTTTGATCAAACTTTCTAATGATCTGGATTATGGTAGGGTTTTTGCTCACCGTTCTTACTTTGTGTATGATTGTTTCATGAAAGTAATTAAATGGTCGGCTCATTTGGACCTTTCGGAGGAGTCGCCGATCGTCCTTGTTTGGCTTTCTTTTCCAGGTTTGCGTCCTCACCTTTTCTCTTCTCGTATTCTCTTTGGGCTGGGTTCTATTTTTGGTCGTCGGATTCAAACTGATAATGCCACGGCTTCTTGCTCCCATCCCTCAGTAGCTCGTGTTCTTGTTGAAATTGATATTTCTAAATCCTATCCTGATTCCGTTTGGTTGGGTCCAGAGAAGATGGGGTATGTGCAGAAAATTGTTTTTGAGGGTATGCCAAATTTTTGTCAACATTGTAAGGCTATGGGTCATAAGAAATCGGAATGTTCTAAGCTTTTTCCTAATTTACGTCCGGCTGTGGTTTCGGATCCCCAGCTGTTGGCCTCTGTGTCTAATCCCTTAATGAATTCCGGTAACCCCATTATTTCTTCAGTCCCGATTGTTATCCCTGGTGATAATATTGCGGGTATTGGTGATGTTGTTTCGGCTCAAAGGGATTTTAAACTGCGATATTGATATTAATGTTGTGGAGGTTGATGCCTTGCCCACTGTTGAATTTCCGGTTAATTCTCCTGATGCTTTGGGGACCCCTGATCCTTTGGTTGTTTCTGATGGGTTGGGTGGTGGCGTCTTAACTGATATTGATGCTGGGGTGATTGTGGATCCCGGTTTAATTTCCTCTGGTGTTAATGTTATTAATGTTGTGGCTGATGGATCTGTGGTGGCTATGAATAATGTTTTTGTGAATTCGATGCCTGTCGTCGAGATTTATGTACTACCGGCTGTGAATGTAGTTACTAATGTTGAGAGTGAGCGGGTGGTAAAATTAAATGATATTGCATCATGCTCTAATAATTTGTTTGATGTCCCTATTAATTTGGTTGATACACAGACTTTTGCCAATCGATTGGGTGATAATTCGGGTTTTGATATTAGGAACCATGTAGATTGGCTACATGGTTCTTCTGAGTTTGAATCTGAATCCGATTTTTCGGATTGCGGCTTGGCATCTCCGAAATTCTGTGGTGGTTCTGATCCTGGTAACGAGTTCACTTTGGTACGAGATTGGCCTGTTTGCTCGGTTGCTTCCCGTGGCCGCGTAGAAAAAGATGATTCCTCTGTTAAATGTAATTTTTTTGTTTTTTTCTCTTACGTTTGCTTCGGGTTGCTATTATGATTTATATGGTCGGGTTTATGGGGGCTATGATGTGGCTGAGGCTCGTACTCTCGTCGTCGAGCGGGTGGCAACCTCTGGTGTTGTTCGTTGAGTTTGGTTGGTTTTTGGGGTGCTGACTTAACCTGATTGGATGGTCCGTGCGAGGATTCGAGAGTGCTGGAAGCCTCGGCCGTGTACTGAGCCCAATTTTATTGTCTTCTGCCTTTTTCTTTTTATTTTTGGGTCTTTCGCTGCTGTAATAGTTCTCTTGTTTATTAAATATATGTCTTTTATATATATATATATTATATATATATATATATATATATATATATATATATATATATATATATATATACACACACATAGTTTTTAAATTTATCTTCTTATTTTTATTTTATCTTTGATCCTCCAATATAAGACGGAAAAAGAATTGACATTCAAAATTTTTAGTGAAAGAGGTTCTTCTGTTTAGTCCATATGGCTGTTGTGTTTTAGATACTCCTACATGTTATTCCTATTCTATAAGGAAAATCATGCCTTTAATTATGCTATTATTTCTTAGTTCTTATAGAAAAATTGTTCCTTTACTCCTACTGAGAAATAATCGCAGTATATAGGAAAAAAAATATACAAATAAGAAATGCAACTTGAGAATAAAATTTTCTCGTTTCAAACTCAATTCAACAAATGGCCGATATGTCATTTACGGCTATATTATATTAAGATAGCTGAAATATTCTTTGTTGAAATTTCCTCGTTAACCACTATAGAAAAACCACTTATTGCCGGCAGCAACTGATCATTTTTTGACGATTTTGTAAAATTCTGGCGGCAAATTTTTTGCCGGTAAAACACATAGGAAAAATATTTTTGGCTGTATTTTCCGGCAGTTTTCTAGATGAAAATGACAGCCGAAAAATTTAAAAAGAAACTGCCTGGCTACCCGCCCGCCAGAGCTTCCGTCCTGTCCGGCTGCCTGCGAGGCGGCCTGCCCATGTCGCCCGCCAGAGCTCACGCATTGCCCTGCTTTCCTGCATGCCTGCCTGTTGCTCGCCCTCACGGCTTGCCCGGGATTCGAACTAAGCCCAATCCTTTTTGTTAAGTCCCAACCATTTTGATGGGAGGAAAAATGTGTTATAGTTCTTATTATTATTTATTTAAATTATATTATATGAAAATTATAATTAAAAATTAATAAAAATAAAATGTAAAGTTAATAATCAATTAAATATGTTATTAAATTAACAATTAATTAGACTAAGTTATTAAATTAATAATTAATTAAAATAAATTAATTATTAATTAAAATAAGCTAAAATTATTAATTAATTAAATTACGAATATATGAATTTTCAAAAATTACTACGAACCGTCGAAGTCATTGGAAACTCCGCCGGAAACAAAACTGCCGGAAAGCCGCCAGGAAACCATCAGAAATTCTTCTGAAAAATTAGGCCGCCGGCAAGCTGCAGGAAAAATCTACCGGTAATTGACGATTTTCCTGTAGTGAACTTAACTTCGTATTTGACGAAATGAGATTTCATGAAAATACATATTTAAAATATTTTCTTAGGCTAACCATGCATAAAAAGAAGTTTCACAAAAGTAATTAACTTCCATTAAATCCTAACTTTTTTGTGTTATGTTTCTATCATAAAAATTCTCATTTAATGAAAGTAAGCTAGCTATATAAGCGATTATTTGTGCTTTTTTATATGATAATTATTACATGTTAAAATATTTCACAGTAGTTGAGTCAAAAGAGTTTATTGTCTTTTTATTATACAAATATCCACTACATACATTGATTAAATAAGAGCTACTTGAGACACTAGAGTATTTATATGATAAATTCATAGAAGAAAAAAAATTGTAGGTATGGACCTTATTGAGATAATTCTATTAGTATTTATTATTGGTTATAAACAATACTCTTCTTCTTGATTGGAAAAGATATTGATATTATATATTAAACACAAACTCTATATAATGAATTAAGTGATGGAAGTGGAAAGAGTTGTGCGATATTAAGTGATGGAAGTGGAAAGAGCCATCTTCAAGAGTTGTTTGATGTTAGTTGGCCATCCTCCATTGAGGAGGGAAATCCATTATAAATGTTGATGATGATGTTGAAAGTCAGAGTTGATATATGTAACATGCATTGGCATCGTTGTAGCAAGATGACAATAGTCAGTGAGTTGTAGGTTGGAGGATCATCATTTAGTGATAGTGGTCAAAAGTATTGTAGTCAGGCAACTATGATCAGATGATCATAGTGAGGCGACAGTTGTTGGAGGATCATAATCAAGCAACAATGGTAGGAGGATTTTTAGTCAGGTGATGATGATCAAAAGGGCATAGTCGATCGGGTGATAATTAGGGGTGTCAATTAGGGTCAGCGGGTCGGGTTCGGGTCGAACCCAAGTTGACCCGGATCTAAACGAGTCTACCCAAACCTAACCCATTTTTTCAAACGGGTAGGACATTTCAACTCGAACCCGACCCGCGCGGGTTGTTGGGTTGACCCAACACGACCCGGTTTAATAGATTGTGGAGAAGCAAGCTCGCTATAGCGCGAGTGTGGGCAGTGTCCGCAACACCGCGTGTGTAAACGGAGTCCGCGGGACCGCGTGACGGTGCGAGTGCGGCCATGCGAGGCTTGGGCTGACCGGCCGAGTCTACTTTAAGGTCGCAGGCTGACCGTGCGACGGCGCGATTGCGGGGCGCGGGCTGATCGCACAACGGCGCGAGTGCGGGGCGCGGGCTGACGGCCTAGCAGAGTTTGCACTCGAGTGCGGGACTACGCGAGCGCGGCACTGGCTGCAGCGGGCGACGGGGCGAATGCAGGCGGAAAACAGGATGGACTTGACTTTCGGGTAAGTGTCGGGTTGATTTCGGGTTTCCGGGTCAACCCGAACCATACCCGTTTTTTGAAACCGGTCAAAAATCTGAACCCGAACCTGACTTGTTTGCTAACCAGGTCAACCCGAACCCGAATTTTTCTGGATCGGGTCCGGGTCGTGTCAAAAATTGTCACCCGTAGTGATAATGGTTAAAAGTATTGGAGTCAGGAAAATGTGATCGGGCAACTGTAGTTGAGGGATCATGGTGGGAGGATCGTACTCGAGGAACATTGATTAAAATTATCGTATTAGGTGGTGGAGGTCGGAGGATTGTAGTCGGGAGATCGATAGTGGTATGAGAACTATCGCTAAGCCATAATACGTAGTTGTAGAACCATAATCAAGAGATAGTGATATGCATTGAGATTTATATACGACCAAGATAATTTGATGATCTGCCAATAATCATTCAAAAAGTTGACAAGTGTATTTTCGAATCACTGACCCCTCAATAACATGATTCCTGTCGCCAGGAGATTAAAAAAGATGTTATGCTCAACAACGAAACATAAAATTGACGATTTTTTCATGTTTAAGTTAATCTACCAGCTTTTTTATAGTGCTCAAGTTGAATTAAAATGATCAAGTAGGGATTAGTAAAGAACTAAAGCAATCAAATGGTATTCTAGTCTACAAAGCGTTGTCATTTGGGAATTAACAATGGCGCGGGATTGACGGGCCTTTCGCCCTGGAAAAAAGAATCGTCCAGTGGGCTGGCCTAGAAATTTAGATTTAAATCAATATAAGGTTGAATACTGGAACGAACCAAGAAGAGTTTTAGGTATTTCTAGTTTGAGGTTGAGTTTGATTAATTAATTCAGTTCAAATTAAACCTCTAGCTTAATTTTAAAAGTTTGAATCGACTCACCAGTCGGAAAATTATGAAAGAGAAAAAATAATTTTGACTCAAATAGTTAATATAATAAAATTATTTGAGATGAGAATTAAAAAATAAAAAAAAATAAAAAAGAATAACTTGATATAATGTAATGAGAAATAAGTTGTTGAACAGTTATTGTTGCTGAAAATTGCCGGTGACCGATAAAAGTATATCATTATCATTACATCCTTCTTTTCTCATGACTTTTCATATTTGGCACTAGGTTTTTGAGCAATATAAACTCATTTTCTTAGGACAATCAAACGTTGGGGATGATTAGGAGCTATAAACATAGCCCCTTTTGTTACCTTTCATGTATCTCCTATGAATGATGTCACATGGCCTGAATTTACAAGCTGACTCATAGAAACTAAACTCCTCTTTAGACAAGGAATGTGCCAAACATTCTTGAGTCTCCAAATTGACCCATCCAACATTCGGATATCAACATCTCCTTATCCAACAATGTTGCACGGCTTGTTGTCCCAAAGATATACATTGCCCAAATCACCTTGAGTATAGTTCTTGAATGCCTCCTCATTATGACTTGCATGAAAAAAACACCTAAATCTATCACCCAAGATCCAGAATTGTCCAGAGATAAAATTAATGAATATGAACGACATGCTTCTGCGAATATATTTACAGAATTATTTTGTCTTGACCACCACCATCGCCCTTCTTTGGAATTGGACAATCCTTCTTTAAGTGACCTTTCTTCCCACAACTCCAGCACACAACTTTCAGTCTACCAAAAGTAGACTTTCCCCTCTTAAATTTAGATCTCCCTCTGTTTGGATTTCTCTTTAAACCCCTTCCTCTTGCTTCAACATTTAGAGTAGAATTTGAAGATTCGCCGTTTGCACTCCTACAAACCTCTTCATTAAGCACTAACCTCATAATGTTCTCAAAGTTTAGCTTTAAACTTCCCGAAGAGTTACTCACAGTAATAATAGGCCCATTCTAGCTTTTTGACAATGAAGATAATAACAATAATGCCCTCACCTCATGCATCATCAAAATTAATGTCAACTAAACATAATTGGCTCATCACAGTGTTCAAATTATTCAGGTGTTCCTCCATTGGGGTGTTGTCCAACATCTTCATATTTAATAACTTCTTCATCAATAACACTATGTTTAAGGTCGATGGCTTCTCATACATCTTGGTTAGTGTGGCCATGAGATCGACTGTAGTTTTCTCTTTTACAATGTTAAATGCAACATATGAGGAAAGTTAAAGTTGTATCAAACCTATTGCAGTCCGATCAAGAATCTCCCATTCCTCCATAGTCATAGAATTCGGCTTCTTAGTGATTCCTTCCAATGGAAAATACAACTTATTCTAATACAATAAATCTTCAATTTGCATCCTCTGTAATTCGAAGTTTGTACCATTGAACTTTTCAACCTTGTCCTTTATTTCGTCTGCCATTACTCCCACTCAATCTGAAAAACCTCGCTCTGATACCAGTTGTTGGGGATGGTTAGGACTAAACACCACAATAACAAAACAAGTAGGAAAGTAAAAATAGTGGGAAGTAAAGGACATCAGGATTTAACATGAAAAATTCAAAATTGGAATAAAAAAGTACATATCTCTCTTCTCTCTCACTCTCTCCTTGCTTATCTTCTCACTTACATCGTTCTCAATGTTTACATGCTCAAAAAGTACAAGAGAAAGTAAGTTAAAAACCCCAAGGGACTCAACCCTTGAGAAAAATAAGAAAATAGCTGCTCAGTCTGTATCATAGCATTGCAGTGCTAGATTGGGGTGTGGCGGCACCCAGTCTCTATTTGACAAAGCTACAGTGTTCAAATACTCAGCACTATGATGCTTAGTCTCTATCTTGACTCGCTGTGGCACCATATCTCGGCCGATGTGAGCATGGATGGATGGAGGAAGGGGCAAGGGGAGTCATGTGCCCCCCTTAAAAAAAAGGTTTTCTCGGAAGGCTAGTAAATATCTGTGGGGTTTTCAATGTAGAAGATGGCTAGTTTTACCAAGGATCCCCTTCATTTTCATTTATCTATATGGTGTAAGGACACTTTCTTTTCTAGGAAGCTAAGCACTTTTGATGGTTTTATGATATACAAATTTTTTTTTTTTAAGAAATGGTGAGCTCCAGCATAAATATAAATAAAATTAGTACAAATTAATTTGCCCAAACTCATATTAGAGGTGTGGAGGTACAAACTACAATTATTCAACCAGACTTTTAATGCATGTAATATATTCAAAAAAAAGATTTATTAAAAACAAGACCTAACAATTCTATGCTTTAACATGCAAGAATACTTTAAGCTTGGTTCATAATATTTTTCTAACTAATTTTCACAATAACTATCTTATAAAATTTTTTCTTTGGCAATAACATCATATCATAGGCCCAAATGACCTACATTTTTTTCTCTTTGCTCCTATCTCGTAACTCGCACCTCACAATCTCGAGCACATCTTTCATTTTCCCTTTCGCTTCTCTCTCGCCATGTTATTTGCATTTTTTATTTTGATCTTACAGCTCATTTTGCTTCCAGTAATGAGACAGCAAATGAAACTATTTTATTGTATTCAAATATTCCAGATGAGATGACAAACAAAACTAATTTTATTTGCCCCCCCCCCAAATAAAATTTTTTGCTCCGCCACTAGCGCTCTACTAAGTTAAGTGTGGCAGAGATGAGGATGCTCAGGTGGATGAGTGGCTTTACCCTTAGAGATAGGATACGAAATGAGCATACACGTGAAAAGGTTGGAGTAGCTCCAGTATAAGATAAGATTAGAGAGAGTCGCCTTAGATGGTTTGGTCACATAAAACGGCGGCCTTCTGATGACCCGGTTAGGAGAGTAGAGGTATTAAATTTGACTTATGTTAAGAAAGGTAGGGGTAGACCTAAAAAGACTTGGTTAGAAAATATTAGCAATGACCTTTCTTTATTAGATTTAAACGAGAATTTGATTTTTAATATGACACAATGGAGAAAAAAGATTCATGTAGCCGACCCCACGTAGTGGGATAAAGGCTTGATGTTGTTGTTGTTGCCACTACGCTCTACTCTCGAGAACACAGCACCGGGGCTCTAGGTTACGCACCGTCGGGTGCTCCGGTACATAGTGTCGGGGCACTTGGCTGTGTACACCCGAACTCAAGCAGGGGGTAAATCCTCGGCACCCCCAGCGGCAAGACAAGCTTTGAGGTCCAAGAAAATAGAATAACCAGATTGATCAAGCGCAATCAGGTTACACACATAACACAAAAAGGAGCAAAAATACATTATATATATATATATATATATATATATATATATATATATATATATTCTGACCCGTGAAAATTGGATACAATTTTGATTATTTTTTTGTGCTTAAAATAAATTATTAATCCAGCCGGCCAACAAACGAAGGCCCGCACATGTGCATTAATTAAATGTGCTACACACACGAACAACTCACACATGCGTTGATTGAATATTTTTGTTCTGCATTATTTAGTATTAATTGACTGTATTTTCTATATATATGGGTGTAAATTTTGGGTTACGGGTCAACGAATCCAACCCTATTTTTTCATACGGGTCAATTTTTCGGACACGAATCCGACTTCTTCTGGTTCGGGTCAATGACTGGGCAGGCGGGGCATTCAACAACTTCAGTGGGCAGCGGCAGCGACGTTTGGCAACGGCGTTCCGAGCTGCAGCGGTCAGCGAGGCAACGACAGGCTCGATGCAGCCGGCGGGCAAGCGGGGCACCTGGGGCAGGCAACTCGAGCAGGGTCTTTTCATGGTCATTTCAAGTTATTTATGGATTTCCGGGTCAACCTGAACCCGACCCGCTTCGGATTCGGGTCAACCCAAACCCAAAAATTTCGGGTCGGGTTCAGGTCTGATTTTCGAGTCGGATCCAATATTGACTATATTTACTATATATATATATATATATATATATATTTATATATATATATATATATATATATATTTATATATATATATATATATATATATAATAATAATAATAATAATAATAATAATAATAATAAACAATCAACATAACTTATGAAACCAACATACATGCATGTCGATACATTCCTAAATGAGCAGATCAATTTTTTTCTTTTGAGGGTGAACAAAATATAACTAGGATGTGAATATAAAATAATTATTTTCTGAAAAGTCGTTTGGTAAGATAAGAATATAATAAAAGGGATGCATTGTAAAAGGAATATAGTGTACATTATATTTTTTCTACACTGCATTCCTTTTTCTGCTAACCAAATCAACTCATAGTGTATTGAACTGCTTGAAGTTGTTCGGATGAGTGTAAAGGGAATAAATGTGATTTTGTTTTTTACTTGAAGTAAATGAAATCAAATGATGGTGGTAACTGGCAGCGGCCAGTTGATGCTACTAACAATGAGTTGATGTGGCTGGTGATGATGGTGGCAGGGTGGGCTATGAAGGGTGATGACTGGCAATAGCTAGTGACGACAACACAATCAGCCAACCGTGAAAAAAAAATAATCAGAACTGAGTGAGATTACACTGCATAAAAAATGAATTAGGGAGTGGAAAAAGAATTCACCTAAATTTTATATTGTATTCTTTTTTCATCGAAATAAACACCAAAATTTTTTGAAATCCTATGTATTTGGAGTACCATGTCAGCAAAATCAAACAGCCCGCAAATGCATTTATTGAGAAGAACAAAATAACTAAAATAGTTATATTATTAAAAAAAAATATATTAAGATAGTCAAGTGCCCACTCAAAGCTCTAACTTAAATACTTCATTTTAGTGTGAATCCAATGTAATAGAAATGAAAATTTGCTGTTAGATTGACAATTATACATTATGTATCATCAATTATAATCATATGGGCCGGTTATGTGATTTTAACGAGTAGCTTCTAATTGTCGACAAAATCATTTTTAAGGAGATTATCCAATATTCCAAGCTTATATTAATCTGGCTTTAAAAAAATAAAAAAATAAGAGCTTAGAAATAAAGAAACGGAGACAAGGGCACATGGGAATTGGTAGGGGCAGCGGTCCTTCAGAAACCGAGCATTTGGTTCTAACATGCAGAATGCATGGTCATGGTTTCTCGCTTGCCGACACTGCGCGATCACGAAGGGGAAATTTGACGGGTCGGTGTATTTGGGCCACGCGATGAACGTAACATGCTGGGGGACTTGGAATTCGATGGCATGATATGTTCGTTAACGTAAATCTCAATCATTGATTGTTGACAGAGGTGGACGGCTGCTCAGTTAAGCATTTGTCGGCGATAAATGTCCCAATTCGTTAATAATTTTATATGCTAATATATAAAAATGTATGCCATATGCTAGATATCCGGGCTAGGGGTGTAAGGGGAGAAATTATTTTGTGCGGAGACTGGACGTACCTCTGTGTCCGGACTCCAATAAAACTATGGCACCTGTATTATATACGTGAATATTCATTTCTATTTTGCATTTATTTTTTTCTCATGAGCCTGACTGACTCGTCTAGAAATTGCCAGCTCAAATATTAAGGTTTAAGATTGGTCCTCTTTTTTTTTAAATAAAATACCGCAAAATTCTAGTATTTTTAGGATTTAGCTCAATAAATTTTTCATAGCACTGAGAAAAAAGAAACGAGGAGAAGTCAGTAAAAATGAAGATGAAGATTGGTTTGGAGGTGGAGAAGCCGATGAAGATGAATATTAAGACTGGTATATTGGTGGAAAAGCTATTGAGAAAGAAGAAATGAGAAACGATAATTTTCTCTCTATACATTTAGGGAATATGTGGGGGGTTCCGAGGGGGCAGCGCCCCCTGGCGGGGGTCCAATGGGGAAGCATTCCCTAGCGGGATTCGAACTACGGAGGTCAAGGGATAGCATCGCTACAGGGGTTTTCGGGGCCTCAATTTTTATCGTAAGAGTAATTTTGAAGTCACGTTTGTTTTCAAAGTTTGTAAGTCGTTTGTACTCTGAAACTTGATACGGCTCGATGCATTCTTGGTACCGCTCAGTAAATGCTTGGTACTGCTCGATATTAGCTTTTCTTTACTCTTCAATAAGCAATACTAAATAACTATGTATTTAACCATATTTCTTACATCTAAATCAATATGATTGTTTCTTACTTCTAAATCAATATGATTGGTACACAGCAGTACACAGTGAACTTTATTTAAGATTGTAGTGGTACATAGCACATTTTCAGTTTAATTAAAATGTCTACTGATGCACACCAAAATTTCAATATCACAACCAATATAAAGATAAATAGCGAAACATAACAAACTTTATTTAAGAAAGTGGTGTCATATTATCGATGGTGTTTTTTGTAATTGTCATCTGCAATGGAAAAAAAAATATTAATAAAATAAAGCATCTTCATCTTTCCTAATTAGTGTACAGAAAAAAACTATTAATATACATATAATACTTCAAAATTACATATTTCCTAAGGGTATAGAAAAAACTATTATTCCTCATTTCTTCATCGGCTTCTCCTCCTCCTACACAATCTTCATCTCATCGGCTTTTCCTTATCCAAAACAGTCTTCATCTTCATCGGCTTCACCTCCTCCAAATAAATCTTCATCTTCATCGCCTTGACACGTGTTTCTTTCTCAGCATCTATGAAATGTTTTTTGAGCTAAAGTCCTAAAAAATATAACGTTCTTGCGGTATTTTATTTTAAAAGGAACACCAATGCTCAGCCCTAAATTTCAAAAAGGATTTGTTCTGGGCATGATCTATCGATTGGCAAAAAAAATTTAAATAAGAAATAGAAAAGAATATCCACTTGTACAGTACAGGTGTCGCGATTTTATTGGTGTCCGGACACAAAGCTACGTCCGGACTCCGCACAAAATAATTTCTCATAAGTAAGTCAAGTGAATTGGTGAATCGGCTTGAGCTTGGCGTAATAAATGGCTCGTGAGCTACACACGATGAGCTAAAGAGCCAACCCTAACTTGACTCTTTAGCTCGCGAGTCGATTCGCTCAAAAAAATTTAATATAAAATGCACTTAAAATTTTTTAGCATGCCGGAATTTAAGGGTAAAGTTGTTAAAAATATTAAAAATTTATATCTCAATTTCTTATATTTATTGATTCTTTATTATCTTTCTTTTATTATTTTATTCTTTTTTTTAAATTTTAATAATTATTTGAATCATAATAAATTTCTCTCTTTCATATTAAACAAGTCTAATAAAGTTCTAACTCGTAGAATAAAGCTCAAACTCAATTAAATAATCAAGCTTATGCTCAAGTCAAAGATAACTCGAGCTCATCTCGACTCATTTTCAGCCCTAATTCATTCCCTAAACGAAAACTTTAATTTCAGGAATCAACTTATACATTATAATAATACAAATAAATTAAATTATACAACTTTTTTCTGTTTAAATGTTTTTTTTTTTAATTTTTTGTTTTTAAATTAAGTTTTCCTTATTACCAGAAAGCGAGTAATAGGTTCTTGTATAAATTTTAAAGTTTTTTTTTTTTAAGCTACAGGCATTTAGATATTGGCGGTTGCGAAACTGTTAGAATAAAGTGGGATTGGCTAGTTTGGAAGGTTTTGTATCATTTTGAATTTATTCGATTTAGACGAATTTAGAATATATTTCCAATAGCCTAGTTGATGTACTAAAAATCCTCAAAAACTTGATCTCTATCTATTTATTATTCGTTCAACTAAACAGTTACAACTTCAAAACTTAAAGATTTTTAGAAAACTGCTTAGTGTAGCCAAACTTGAATGGCATATATAGAAACGTACCAGCACGCAGTGAACAGCGGAAGAAGGAATCCATCTACTGATTCAAGCTGATAGAGCGCTACATTGTTACAGTGCATGCTAGAGAGAACTTTGATGAAACTAAAAATAGGATAATCTGGGCCCTAATTAGCTCAAAAACTTTACTTTTCTTTTGCCCTTATTGGCTTGGCAGGTTGGCAACCTGGGTGCATCGGTTTTTGGCTTACTGGATGGATTGCGTTCGTATAACTGACACTCACATATGGTCCGTATTTGACTGCGAGGCTGGCGCTGGGGGCCTACACCGTGATTCCCCTCTCGTTGATTATTTTTTTTTCTACTTAACTTTACGGGTTTTTACTTTTTGTATCTCAGGCTGTGAGCCTCTAACTATTGTAATCTTTTTTTTATATGCTTTGAATAAAATTGTGTTTTGAAAAAAAAAAAACATACTGGGCCATAGAAGAGGCCATGCACGTGTAGATTTGGCTAACATGAAAACTGTAGGCTCCCCTCAAACCTCCTCTCGTGCCCCACAATCATGGCTACGCCACAACGGCTAGGCATAGCTAAGCATTTCACGTGGCCCATTTGGGCCACATGCAATAAATCAACAAGCAACGCACAATAAAATGGTTGAACCTAACAAAATAATTATTCAACCTAGCTGAAACAATTCATTAACATTCTTTGAATTCGCTTTAGGATTCGAGCCTAATTAAAATTTGACAATTTTGACATATGTAAGTGCTTCGAGCCATTTATTTTGACAACTTTTTTAATGCCATTTTATTTGTAAAGCACGGTTGGATATTATTGACTACAGATATCTATAAATTTATCATTCTTATATTATAAATCAACAAAGGGTCAATCAGAGATATTAGATTTGATCAATGGCTAATTTAAGTTTAAAAAAATTATAAAGCTATCATGCATATGACGTGACGCTAGATAAAACTAATATTTGAGCATGAGAAGCAATGTATATATTCATAGTCATTTATTATTTTTGGCCAATTTATATAAAGGAGCCTATTTTAAATTTAAATTAGCTTAAGGAATAGGTTAATGAAAAAAAAATAAAAATGAATAAATACAGAACTTCATTATCTGGATTCTTCATTATCTAGTTTATTCATTATCATATTTCTAATTTTATTGGAACCGATGCTTATCGATTTTTATAAAAAATTAAAATGTTTAAATTTTATTTTTTTACTTAAAATTAATTTTATTTTTTTAATTTTTTATTTACACTTTTTTGTTTATTTTTTAGTATAACTTATTAGTACTTTTTGAAATTAAATTTAAATTAAATGATTTTTTATAATTTTAATTTATTATTTTTATTATAACTTTTTAACTTTTTAATTATAAATTTAACCTTTTAATTTTAAATTTAAAATTTTTAATTAATTATATTTTTATAACTTTTTATTATTTTAACTATACCTTTTTATAACTTTAATTTCAATTTTATTTTAATTATTACTTTAAGTTTTTTTAAATTTTTTAATTACAAATTTAAATTAAAAGTTAGATAAATTTGATTATAAAAATTATAACTAAAATAATAAATTAAAAAATTTATAAAAAATTAAAATTTATAATTAAAAAATTTAAAAAAATTAAACGTTTTAATTAAAATAAAATAAAAATAAAAATTATTAACATTTATTATTAAAATAATTAAAAAAACTAAAAAATTATTATAATATTAAAATTTATAATTAAAAAACTATAAAAAGTTATAATTAAAATAAAAATTAAAAATTATAAAAAAAATAAAATTAATTTAAAAACATACTAATAAGTTATACTTAAAAAATAAGCAAAATAGTGTAAATAAAAAAATTAGAAAAAGTAAAATTAATTTAATTTAATTTATTGGAACATAATCACTTATTAAAATTATTTAAAATAAAATATAAATTTATTTTCTTTAGAAAATTATGTTTTCTAAGTGAAAAAGATTTTTTTAATTAAAAGCATTGAATAGAAAATCGGTTTCTATTTAAACTGGTGTATAGAGTACCGATTCCTGCGAGCATAATGAAGTTACGGTTTGTATTGAAACCGGATAATGAAGTTCGATCCGTATTTAATCCTTTTTAAAAATTTTTACTAACATGCTCCTTAAGTTAATTTAAATTTAAAATAGGCTCCTTTTTATAAGTTGGCCATTATTTTTAAATATCACTTAGCTAGGGTTGTAAAAAGTTTTTATTTAGTAAAATAAATTAACATGAATAACACCTTTGATGGTGTCATACTTATTAGTAGTTCGATTATATATATGAATATGCATGTGAACATTAATAACATTTATGATATTGAATAGCTCCTGTTTAGCTATACAAGTTAATAAATCAAATAAAAATAATATTTAAACAGCTTTGCTTAACAAATTGAATAGAACAATTAATACTTAAACTCGCTTAAACCTAGCTCATGTATACCCTTATATGTACATACAAATGCCCGAAACCATTAAGATTTCGATTCAAACTACAAGACAACATAATGAATGTTGTCGGGTAACATATCTAAGTATAGAAAATGATTTGATATTTGCAATAAAGTTTGTCTGAAATTTTATATTGTAAGAAATTTTTAATTAAATTGCAATAATTAGACGTGTGGACCTTCTCTGTCTCAACAGGCTAGGAATCTTCTTCATGGATGCTTTGTATACATTAAGATTTGGTTTAAGGATAAGCTTATTTTTTAAAGCGCTTATCTCTATTAGTAGTTAGAATTAGTTTAGGAAAGAGATGGAAGCCAATATGTGACGTCTGTCAAGGCAGCAATGGCGGAATGCCATGTGCTCCTAACATGGGATGACCTCATGATTAAAGACATGCATGCATGCTGTATGAAAATATTACTAATTATTTGCAACCTAATCCTTAATAAGTGCTAATTATCTGACATGGTCGGTTAATCAAAGATGTTAGATTTTAGACTGACTTTTTAATCATTGAGAAGCAGCGTATCGTGTGCTTAATCATCGGCTTAATTTAGAGTACGGTAACTGTTAATCATATCTCATGTGCGTACAACCGGATACCTAATATTACGGTACCAGCAGCGCAATTAGATTTTGAGTAAAAAAAATATGAGTTAATAGATTAGCACGAAGTTATTCGATTTAATTTCACGCAGAGTTAGATCTAGCCACACACTGGCTTGATCGATCCGGTTCTTGAGTGAAATTATCATATAAAAAACAAAATTATGTTTTGATTAACGGCTAATGATTTTGATAAAATTTGATGCTCATTTCTTAACATTTCTAAAGTATTCTACATATAATAAAATTTTATCCAATATAGAAAATTCTTAGAGTAGTAGAAGAATATAAGATATTTATAATTGTTGCGGGCTAGAAATTACGCGGCGATAGAGATTTGATTCTACGTCTTAGCGTTGTACGTATAACTAGCACACACAGAGAACACAAGATTTTTTACGTGGAAAACCCTTAAAAGGGAAAAAACTACGAGGCCTAGCCCAGTTGAAAATGATTCCACTAGATTTTGAATTGGTTACAAAGGACTGGATCACCTCCAGGGGTGAACAGATTACAATGGCTTAAGTAAGATGTTGAGTCTTCGGCAGGACGTAAGGACTGAACGTCGGGTCCTGAGTTGGACGTCGGGTGTTTGGCAGGAAGTTGAGACTGAGTATACGGTCTTGAACAAGACGTCGGATCTTTGGCAGGACGTAGGGACTGAACGTCGGACCTTGAACAAGACGTCGGGTCTTAGGCAGGACGTAGGGACTGAACGTCGGGCCTTAAGGTGGTGGTCCGGCGAGGTCCTGTGGTGGTCCGGCGAGGTTCCTGCGGTGGTCCGGCGGTGGTCCGACGAGCTTCCTGCGGTGGTCCGGCGGTGGTCCGGCGAGGTTCTGCGGTGGTCCGGCGGTGGTCCGGCGGCTGTCGAGGAGGAACTTCTTCCTTCTCTCTCTCCTTCTCTTCTCTTCTTCTCTCTCTTGCTTAGATGCCCTCTTGTGAAGAATGAGGGCTCTATTTATAGATTTTTTGGAGTGGCATGGTCCGTAAATAGGTGTGAGATCAAGGGCGAATAGGGAGTGATCAAATGGACGGCCGATATTGAATCCTATGATCGTGCACCGTTCGTTGGACATTTGGAGGCCTTAATGATGTCGGAATTTAGTGATCTTGGGCTCGTTGGATTCGTCTCGTCGAGCCGTTCGATTCGAGTATAAGCTCGTCAAAATCGGAGACCGTTTGGTAACTCAAATTGCAGTTTGAACCTTCCAACAGCGCTTTGAGCTCTTGATTCGGACTCATTTGGGCTCCGATTGGGTTGATCTTGGTGTCGTTAGGTTCGTATTTCCGAGACGCTCAGTTCGACAGTAAGCTTGCTGAAATCGGAGTTCATATGCTCCCGGATTTAATTTTTGAAGTTTCCAACTAGCTTTTGCTTCGAGATTCGTGCCCAATCAAGCTAATTTTGTGATGACGTATCAGTTGCCCCCCTATTTTCGGACGTCGAAGCCCTAGGAGTCCGAAAATATAAGGGTCAACATTTTGCGTTGGCCGAATAGCAAAAATCGCTTCCCATAAGTTGAAATTTTGCAAAAAACAAGTCAAGGAGGCCTCGATGAGCTCTGAAAGTGCCAAAATTGAGTCCGGAACGTCGAAAAACGTATCCGGGGACCCCAAAAATGTCGAAAACGGAGTTTCCGGGACGAAAATCGGGCCCAAAATGGGCTAGGCGGCCGGACCGGCCGGACCGGCCGGCCGGCCGCCGCCGCGGCGGCGGCACCGCCGGCCTGTGCTGGAACGCGCGGCGGCCCGCCTGGGCCGCCCGACCCGCCTGGGCCCGCGCTCGCGGGCCCGCGCTGCGCGCTGCGCGGCGGCCCGCCCGGCCGCCTGGCCTGCCCGGCCGCCTGGGCCGCGCAAGCGGCCCGCGCTGTAGCCCGCGCGGCGGCCCGCCTGGGCCGCCCGGGCCGCGCCTGCGGCCCGCGCTGCAGCCCGCGCGGCGGGCTGCTGGGCCGCCTCCTGGCCCGCGCGGCGGCCCGCTAGGGCCGCCTAGGCCCGCCTGGGCCCGCGCGGTCAGCCCGCCTGGAAGCTTCCCACCGCCTCATTTGAACGAACGGGCGGGTCTGTTCAGCCCACCGACCTAGTGGGCCCCACCTGTGCAGAAAAAAGGGTTTTTTAGGCATTTTTAAGCCTTTTTAGGCCGAAAAAATGCCTAAAAAATCCCAAAAAATTCCGAAAAAATTCAGAAAAATTTAGAAAATTTTGGGAAATTGAAAATTCTAGAAACTTCTCTCCTTTCTCCCAAAAACCTATAAATAGGGCCTTAAACCCTTTAGAAAATCACTCCACTCCTCTTCCTCTTCTCTTTTCTTCTCTTCTTCTCCTCTTTTCTTCTCTTCTCCCTCTGTCCTTTCTATTGAGGCCTTCCCTCAGTTTTCTGAGGCCCCTCTCTTGGCAAGGAAGTTCGGAGATCTTCTCCCTCTGTCCTTTCTATTGAGGCCTTCCCTCAGTCTTCTGAGGCCCCTCTCTTGGCAAGGAAGTTCGGAGATCTTCTTCTTTCCCCCTCTCCCTCTAGAAATGTCAGGTGATCGCCCCCCACCAAGAGATCCTGCGATCCGGGGGGACCCTGTTGCGCCGCATGATGGCGAGCAGAGGCCAAATAAGGAGGTGGATGTGTCAGCGTCGACTGTTACAAATGACTTCATGTTCCTTTTCCGCAAGAATTATTACTTTCCGAATGATGTGAAGACAATGGTTCCGAGGATGTCTGATCGGGCGAATCTTCCTCCTGCTGGGTACGTGACTGTTTCTGAGGCCCACTTGCGGGCTGGTTTACGTTTTCCGCCTCCTACTGAGCTGATTGAAGTCTTGCAATGGTGCGGCGTGAGCATATTCCAACTTTCATTTAGAGCAATGTCAGTGGCTATGGGATTGATTGCTCTCTTTCGGGATCGAGGAGCTACTATGACCCCGGAGCATCTTTCACGGATGGGTAAGTTCACCAGCGATACATCTGGGCGTGTGACTTTTAGGTCCAAATTGTTGGATGTGCGTACCCGCGATTCTTCAAAGAACTGGGTCAATGCTTTCTTTTTTGTGAAGAATGATTGGGGCTTGATTGAGAAGTGGGGGAAAATGAGGGATCTGCCATCCCCTCTGCACGTCAGCGAGGAAGACATAATAAGGATTTTGAAAGTTTCTGATCTCGAACATCTTCTATTTGAGGTTCGTCATATGAGCAAATATACTGAAGAAGAGTTCTTATTCAAGGTTGGAATTTCATTTCATACTGGGAGATCTGATGCAAGGAAGTTGAAGCCGACATCCAGGATTCCTGAGCCCCCTGCCCCTACTTCAAAAGCGGCTCCCAAACGACCGGCAAGGGTTGACGACCCCCCGATTTCGAAGAAGAAGAGGTTGGAAGGAACAAACACTGACAAGACCTTACCTGACTCTTCCCCAGCCAAGATACATATCCCTGATGATGTCATGAATCATCAATGCCTCGGACATAACAAGACTAGTAATTTGGTGAGTAACATCTCCTAATATTTTTTATTTCATTTTCTTCTGAGGTGACTTCTAATGAACTTTTCTTTCTATTTTCAGCTGTCACGTGCTGTGATCGCAGTTAATGACTGGAACACTGAGTTTGTTAAGATCAAGTACCTCCAGGGAGAGTTCAAACGAAAGTATGATCAGAAGGTTAAGGAGGTGAAGGTGCTTGAAGATGAGTTGAGCGAGTGTAGGACTGAACTGGCTAACTCAATGCGCTCTGTAACTCTCCGGAATCAGCAGGCAGATCGGCACCAGATAGATCTTGAGGAGGCTCACGCGACGATCACCAGACTTTTGAGGGAGCAGAAAGTTTCGGAGGAGAAGATTGCGTCGCTGGAGACGAAGGATAGGGAGTCTCAGGCCATTATAGCTGAGAAGGAGGCTGCCTTGTCTAGTTCAGAACCTTCAAGAGTTATTGAAGACTTCAAGAAGTCCATAGCATTCAAGACTATCGTCCAGGATCGTGTTGAGGAGGCCCGAGATCACATCTATGCTATAGAGGTGAAGGGTTTGGAGCAGCAGTGCACTGAGGATGGATTTATTAGAGGCTTCTTTAAGGGGGTTCGCCTGATGCAGCGAAAGACCGGAGTTCCAGCCGAAGAGGTGACCCCTAGCCAGGCTTCAGCTGACTTTCCTTCAGGCTCTGATGGTGATGAGGTAGAGAGTGATCTTCGGAAGGTCCTCGATCTTGATGCAGATGATGAGATAGTAGATGTTGAGTAGGCTTTCTAGTTCCTGTTGTTTGTATTAGTTTGTCTTTTTAGTTATTGTGATGTACCTGATGTTTTGTACTGTTGTGTGATATCTACTTTGACTTAGTAGTGGATTATTGTTCTGTTGCTATATGACTTAGATATTCCAGTGTATCTATTTATTCTGAGTGAATTTCTTTTATATTTGTTTAAGGTATTTATCTTCCAACCTGTGCTTGAAAGTTTAAAAGGATCCTCTAAGGATGTACTGTTTACTCTAAGTTGTACGCCAAGGCCTTGTTTGACGACGCCAACCTGTATGAAAGAGGTTAAAAGAATTTATAAGAGATGTAAGTCCTATCCGAGGTTGTGAGTCAGAGCCTTGCTCGATGACGTTAACCTGTGTGGAAGAGGTCGGGAGAATCCACCAAGGATATAAGACCTATCCGAGGTTGTGAGTCAGAGCCCTGCTCGATGACGTTAACCTGTGTGGAAGAGGTCGGGAGAATCCACCAAGGATATAAGACCTATCCGAGGTAGTGAGTCAGAGCCCTGCTCGATGACGTTAACCTGTGTGGAAGAGGTCGAGAGAATCCACCAAGGATATAAGACCTATCCGAGGTAGTGAGTCAGAGCCCTGCTCGATGACGTTAACCTGTATGGAAGAGGTCGAGAGAATCCACCAAGGATATAAGACCTATCCGAGGTTGTGAGTCAGAGCCTTGCTCGATGACGTTAACCTGTGTGGAAGAGGTCGGATCGAATCCCCCTGGGATTGATCAACTAGCGACTGAACAATAATCATCTACTGCTCAAAATTAAAGTTCAAAACTTAACAAAGTCTTTACTGTCATTAAACGAAGAACATTGTTCCCGAAAACAGTTTAGGGGAGAAGGAAACTAGAAACACCATAAACAAAGTCCGAAATTAAAGACATCTACAGTAAGCAAAAGACATACAACATTTTAAAACAAACGACACGATTACGCTCTACTGATAGTATTTGCGGAGGTTCTCGATATTCCAAGTTCGAGGAAGCATCTTCCCTTCAGCATCCTTTAATTTGAAAGTCCCTGGCTTCACCATAGCTGCTACTAGGTACGGACCTTCCCAGAGGGGGGAGAGTTTGTTTCGTTGAGGGCCTTTGCCTGCCGCCTCAATGCTGCGTAGGACCAGATCTCCTACCGATATATGTCGAGGCTTCATCCTTCTGTTATAGTGACGGGCAACTCTCTGGTGGTAGGCAGCAACCTTAAGTATTGTCCCGTCTCTTACTTCTGGAAGGAGGTCTAGGTTGTGCCTGAGTTTTTCGTCGTTGGTATTGGAGTCGAAAGTTTGTACTCTATGACTGGGGACTCCAATGTCGACTGGAATGACAGCCTCTGTACCAAAGCAGAGGTTATACGGTGTCTCTCCTGTTGGAGTCCTTGTTGTTGTACGATAGGCCCAAAGGACGTTTGGGAGCTCGTCAGCCCATTGCCCCCCAGCCTTCTCCAGCCGTTTTTTCAGTCCTCTCAGAATGGTCCGATTAGTGACTTCTGTCTGTCCATTAGTCTGAGGATGAGCCACAGCTGTGTGTACTAGATGAATGTGGAGATCTTTACAAAATGTGGTAAAGACCCTTCCGGTGAACTGTGTCCCGTTATCAGTAATAACTTTTGCAGGAATGCCAAAGCGACATATTATGCTCTTCCACAAAAACTGTTTGGCATTTGCTTCAGTGATTTTTGCTAGTGGTTCTGCTTCTACCCATTTCGTGAAATAATCGACAGCCAATATGATGAATTTTCGCTGTCCCGTGGCTATCGGAAATGGTCCCATTATGTCGATCCCCCATTGGGCAAAAGGCCAGGGACTCTGTAATGTCGATATTTCTACGGCGGGTAGATGAGTGAGGTTGGCATGTAACTGACAGCTGTTACATTTCCGTACAAGTTCTAATGCGTCCTGTTTTATTGTCGGCCAGTAGAACCCTTGTCTCAGGACCTTTTGGGCTAGCGCTTTTCCACCCAAATGTTCCCCACAAATGCCCGAATGTACTTCGCGAAGTGCATAGTTTGCCTCCGAAGGAGGAAGACACTTGAGGTATGGCCCTGTGAAAGATCGTTTGTATAGCTCTCCGTTAATAATAGTGAAATTGGCCGCTTGCCTCCTAAGTCGTACTGCCATAGCTGGGTCCTCAGGGAGAGAGCCTTCTTGTAGGAAAGCAAGAATGGGGTCGATCCAAGAAACTTCTTTTGATTCATCTATTGATTGAAGTACCCATGAGCCTTGAATGCTCGGGAAGTGGATCTCCCCAATGAATTTCCTTTTAAAAATATCTCCTGTCGTAGAGGTTGCTAGCTTGGAGAGTAAGTCTGCCCTTGCGTTTTGCTCTCGAAGGATATGGGTGACCTGATGCTTTGCTATTTGAGCCAACAAGGTTTTAACTATCTGACAGTATTGAGCCAAAAGTGGGTTGTGAGTATCGAACTCCCCTTCTACTTGAGAAGCAACCAGTTGGGAGTCAGTGTGAACTACTAAGTCTTGGACTTCGCAATCAATTGCCAATCTTAATCCAGCGATTAGAGCTTCATATTCAGCAACATTGTTTGTTGCCGGAAACTTCAGTCTAAGCCCGTATTCAAGTGTGGCTTTCTGCGGGGAGATTAATAGGATTCCAGCACCAGCACCAGAATTCCCAGAAGCTCCGTCTACATACAATGTCCAGCAGGAGGAGGAAGGAGACACATCGGGCGATTCCTCTGAGGTATAGCTAGTACATTCGACCACAAAATCTGCAAGCACCTGTGACTTGATGTCGGGTCTAGGTAGGAACTGTATATCGAACTCTCCAAGTTCTACTGACCATTTGATCAATCTTCCGGATGCTTCGGGTTTTTGAAGGATATTTTTCAGCGGCAGGTTTGTATAAACCCTGATCGCGTGTGCCTGAAAATAAGGTCGTAACTTCCTGGCTGAGAAGACTAATGCTAAGGCTGTTTTGTCTGCCAACGGATAACGCATTTCAACATCAGAAAGTACCTTGCTGATGTAATAGACCGGGCGTTGAATTGAATCATCCATCCGAACCAAGACCGAACTTATAGCTTGAGAAGTGACGGCCATGTACAAATACAAAACTTCCCCTGGAATTGGCTTTGAGAGAAGCGGTGGTGAGGCTAGATAAGTTCGTAGTTGTTCAAAAGCTTCTTGGCATTTATCAGTCCATTGGAATCCTGAGCTACGAGCCCCTCTGAGGATCTTGAAGAAAGGCAAATATTTATCTCCCGAACGAGCCAGAAATCGAGAGAGCGCTGCAATTCTTCCATTCAGTCTCTGAACTTCTTTGATGTTTCTGGGGGTAGCATGTCCCTTAGGGCCTTGATCTTTTCCGGGTTGGCCTCAATCCCTCGGTGGGTAACCATGAATCCCAAAAACTTTCCTGAGGTGACTCCAAATGCACATTTGGAGGGGTTGAGGCGCATGTTGTAAGATCGGAGAAGGTTAAAACATTCTTCCAAATCTGAGATATGTTGAGATTTCTCGAGGCTCTTTACCAGCATATCGTCCACATAGACTTCCATGGTACGCCCAATAAGGCTCTTAAAAACCTTATTCATAAGTCGTTGGTAAGTTGCCCCTGCATTTTTGAGCCCAAACGGCATTACCAAGTAGCAATATAACCCTTTATCCGTTTGAAAAGATGTTGCCTCCTCATCAGCGGGATCCATTTGTATTTGGTTATATCCGGAGTAAGCATCCATAAAGCTTAACATCTGATGTCCGGATGTGGCGTCGACTAGCTGATCTATTCGGGGGAGCGGGAAGCTATCCTTGGGGCAAGCTTTATTGAGATCCGTATAGTCCACGCACATTCTCCAAGTCCCATTTGTTTTCCGAACCATCACGACGTTGGCTAACCAAGATGGGTAGTGTACTTCCCTTATGAATCTTGCTTTTAAAAGCTTATCAACCTCTTGTTCGATTGCCAGCTGACGTTCTAGGGCGAAGTTTCGTTTCTTTTGAATCACTGGCTTACTTGCTGGGTTGATCTTCAGGGAGTGCATAATTATTTCAGGATTGATACCGGGCATATCTGCTGAACTCCATGCGAATACGTCTTGATTGGTGCGTAGAAAATCTACGTATTCTTTTTTCTCTGTATCTGAGAGGAGTGATCCGATCTGTACTGTTCTCGAGGGATGTTCTTCTGATAGGGAGACACAGGTAAGATCTTCTACAGGGGAGGCCCTTTGAGGGGTATCTTCATTCCGAAGATCGAAGTCTTCGATGCTTAGAGTAACTGATGAGTGTGGTCGAGCCTGCCTAAGATAGCATGACTGTGCTACTTGTTGATCTCCTCGTACTGTTCCGATCCCTGATGGGGTAGGAAACTTGAGCTTTAAGTGGGGAATTGAAGCAACAGCCCCGAAAATTGTTTGAAGTGGTCTTCCAAAGATCGCATTGTAGGCTGATTCGGATTTCACTACAATGAATAGAATGGGGTGCTCAACTTGACGGGGGAATTCTCCAAGCACAACCGGAAGAGTAATGGTTCCTTCGACTCTTACAGGCCGATTGTCAAATCCGTACAGTGGACCGGCAGCAGGCTGGAGTTTCTCTCTAGATAGGCCCATGCTAAGAAAAGTGGAGTAGAATAAAACATCTACTGAGCTTCCATTATCTACCAAGATCCTTTTAACATTGTAACATGGGTCGCCGATTCCTGCGCTAATCACCAGTGGGTCTTGATGAGGAGTTTTTACACCTTCTAGATCAGACTCCTTGAAGGTGATGGAGTGATCGGCATGAAGCTTTTTTGTTGGTGGCTCCTTATTCTCTGCGATTAAAACTTGGCAAGGCGTTGAAGGGCCTCCAGCAATAGTTTCAATTTCACCGACCATCTGGCGGTTGTTCGTCGACTGTTTTTGTTGATCTTGCCCCCCAGCCGGAACGGTTTCTTCTCGAGCTGTTGGATTCTTGACGAACTGTCGGAGATATCCTTATCGGATCAGTCTCTCAATTTCCTCCTTGAGCTGCCTGCATGCTTCAGTAGTGTGTCCACGACTGCGGTGGAAATGACAATACTGTTCTTGGTTTCCGGTATTAGGCTTTAAAGGGTACGGCCACTTTACACTCTCCTGGTCTCGGATGGCCATTAATACATTTGTTCGGGATGTATTAAGTGGTGTGTACTCTTTTTCTTGTCGGGGCTCTCGTCGTGACTGTGAGGGTCGAGGAGGAAGATTGTAGTTTCCTTGCTTCTTCCTTTGTGAGGGGGGATTCTCCGTTCCTGGGGGATTTTTTCGCTTCCCGGTTGTTTGCTCGAATTGCTTTCTATGAGCATTGATGGCTTCGTCGGCAGTGATTTGGGCCTCTACCCGATGGATTAAATCCGCATAAGAATGGACTGTCTCTCGCATAAGTGCCGAGTAGAAAGGGCCTGGACGAAGCCCTCCAAGAAATACACCTCGTAGCAATTCGGGATCCACCCCTGGAATTTGTCGGGCTTCTGTAGAAAACCTTTGAAAATACTCTTTGAGAGATTCACCCTCGTTCTGTCGTATCCCCGAAAGGTGGGAGGAGTCTTTAATCATCCTTCGGTTGGCGACAAATTGTTCGACAAACAATTTGGCCAATTTAACGAATAGGGGAATGGACCGAGGGGGTAGGGAGTAGAACCATGTCCGGGCCTGCCCTTTAAGGGTGGCCGGAAAAACTTGACAGAGCAGAGCGTCTGGGGCCTGCTGGATATGCATAATAGTGCGGTAGTGATCGATATGTTCATAGAGGTCTGAAGACCCATCATAAGAATCAATATTTGGGAGTTTGAATCTTGCCGGAACGGGATATCGGAGGACAGCTTCGGTGAAAGGTGATGACTCCTGAATGTCCCGTTGGTGAAGGGACTGCCTGATACCCCCTGTAGGGAACTCTTCTCGGACTAATCTTCGTAACTCATGCCGTAGAGTATTACGGGGGAGTTCAGTGACGCGCTGTTGGTCTAAGTCCTCGGGGACGTCCGGCGGCATATGCTGTCGGTGACCCGTGCGCGAAGGATGGGTAGAGCTTGCTGTATCGGCGAGCTCATTCTCTAGACGTGTAGGAGGACGCATCCTTGGTGGAGGAAGGGGGACTTCGACATGAAGAATGTCTTCAAATCCTGGCTGATCTTGCGGGAGAAGAGCATCTTCTTGGGGTACCGGCATTGGTCCTCGAGCTCCCCTTAAAAGCTGAAGGATCTCATTTTGAGATTCCTCCATTTTTCTGATACGTTCTTCTAGGGACGGCCCTGAAGTTCCTTCTCCTGTAGGGTGTCGGTTATTGGGGTGAAAGGAGGCAGATGCCTGTCGTCCTTGATTCAGGGACTGATTCCTGGATTGGTGTGAATTAGAGCGGGAGGTTCCCATGATGCGATGGCTACGCCTATTGACCATTGGAGGATTCCTTAGTGTAGTGGGATTAGCGTTCCCACAGACGGCGCCAATCTGTTGCGGGCTAGAAATTACGCGGCGATAGAGATTTGATTCTACGTCTTAGCGTTGTACGTATAACTAGCACACACAGAGAACACAAGATTTTTTACGTGGAAAACCCTTAAAAGGGAAAAAACCACGAGGCCTAGCCCAGTTGAAAATGATTCCACTAGATTTTGAATTGGTTACAAAGGACTGGATCACCTCCAGGGGTGAACAGATTACAATGGCTTAAGTAAGATGTTGAGTCTTCGGCAGGACGTAAGGACTGAACGTCGGGTCCTGAGTTGGACGTCGGGTGTTTGGCAGGAAGTTGAGACTGAGTATACGGTCTTGAACAAGACGTCGGATCTTTGGCAGGACGTAGGGACTGAACGTCGGACCTTGAACAAGACGTCGGGTCTTAGGCAGGACGTAGGGACTGAACGTCGGGCCTTAAGGTGGTGGTCCGGCGAGGTCCTGTGGTGGTCCGGCGAGGTCCTGTGGTGGTCCGGCGAGGTTCCTGCGGTGGTCCGGCGGTGGTCCGACGAGCTTCCTGCGGTGGTCCGGCGGTGGTCCGGCGAGGTTCTGCGGTGGTCCGGCGGTGGTCCGGCGGCTGTCGAGGAGGAACTTCTTCCTTCTCTCTCTCCTTCTCTTCTCTTCTTCTCTCTCTTGCTTAGATGCCCTCTTGTGAAGAATGAGGGCTCTATTTATAGATTTTTTGGAGTGGCATGGTCCGTAAATAGGTGTGAGATCAAGGGCGAATAGGGAGTGATCAAATGGACGGCCGATATTGAATCCTATGATCGTGCACCGTTCGTTGGACATTTGGAGGCCTTAATGATGTCGGAATTTAGTGATCTTGGGCTCGTTGGATTCGTCTCGTCGAGCCGTTCGATTCGAGTATAAGCTCGTCAAAATCGGAGACCGTTTGGTAACTCAAATTGCAGTTTGAACCTTCCAACAGCGCTTTGAGCTCTTGATTCGGACTCATTTGGGCTCCGATTGGGTTGATCTTGGTGTCGTTAGGTTCGTATTTCCGAGACGCTCAGTTCGACAGTAAGCTTGCTGAAATCGGAGTTCATATGCTCCCGGATTTAATTTTTGAAGTTTCCAACTAGCTTTTGCTTCGAGATTCGTGCCCAATCAAGCTAATTTTGTGATGACGTATCAATAATAATTAGAAAAGACTCTAGAGTAGTAGAAAGATCTCGGATTTTTTTAAAAAATAGAGAAGTCTCTTAAATTGCTATATTATAGAAGTATGTAGATTTAGCTTTCATACCGATAATATGTAATGGCATGAAGTTATAAACAAAGCTAAAAATTGGGAGGAGTTAGAGGTCAAATGTTCAGTTGCCCCTGAGTCCAAAAACCATTCTGCTTGTTGCGGTGCATCTGTAGTGATGTAGGCTTGCGGTGCGGAAGAATAATTTGGGTCATGGTGATACCAGCAATTAAGAGCTGAATGGCCGGATTTCCCGCAGATCTGACATTTTATGTTCGGGCGAGGTCATCTAGCCACCTCGAGCGGATGCCGAGTTAAAGGAAGTAGGTGTAGCACGTCCAGCGAATCCACGGCCTGGTGTATCGTGGTTGGAGGGTGAACCACGTCCTCTGTTTTTATAAAAGGCACGACCACGGGAGGAGCCTCTGGTAGCAGTAAGAGCAAAATTTGGATCAGGTGAAGTTATGGAATCTATGCTTATGTCCGCATGAATATGTAGTTCTTCACTACAAAGCAGGGCGTAGAAGTCGTCGATGGGAATGAGATTGAGTTGTGTGTGTATCGAAGTCTTGAAAGACTGATACGATGCAGGCAATCCGTTCAGGGTGTAACGCATGATATCGTCTTCCTCGATGGAGGACCCGGCAGCTGTTATGGCATCTATTTTGTTCTTAATGTCTGAGAGGTATTGGAACATGGTTTTGTCGCCAAGCTACAACTGGTGTAATTCTCCTTTGAGCTGGAGAATGCGGGATCTGTTTGACGACTGTAACCTGCGCTCAAGCGTCAACCAAATCTTGTGAGCGGAATCGAGATTAAGTATATACGGTAAGAGGAAGGGTGAGACAGTGGAATAGATAGCAGAGGATAGATGCTGATCAATTAGCATCCAAGATGTATAGGATGGATTGAGTGAAGATACACCACTGGAGGAGATCAGGTATTTCGTCAGCTTGACTGTAGATCCGGTAAGATGCCCTTCAAAATTGTTCGATGTGAACCGTTTGAGCAGCTGTGACTTCCATATGGGATGGTTTTCAATGGTCAGCTGAACGTTAACCATTGTCTTCACATTAGACATAAAAAATTTTAGCTACGGTGGGATAGAGATTTCGGGAACCAGTGAACTGGTGCTGGAGGTTTCCATCAGAGTTGTTGTGGACAAAGTGGCCATCAGAGAATAATACCTAGAGCTCTGATACCATGAAAACTTCTGATCTTGAGAACGGTCCTCAGCTCATTACCTGCAAAGCTAAAGCAAAGGAAATGCAAAATCAAGTGAGGGAAAACATCAGAAGAGTGAAGAACCGAATTTCATCCTTCATCTTGCATAATCAGAAGCTACTACAGTATAGTATACTTATACTGTAATCGGTTACAAAGCCGATGGTGTTGATTCTATGGCAGAGAACAAATGGCTGTGATAAAAAAATTAAAAAGCTGTAAAAGCTGCTCTGTCTTCAGCAGAGTAAGTGGAGAACGAATGAAACGTGAGCCGACTTATGTATATGCATAAGTTCTTATCTATTGTATTTATCAAAAATTACTCAGCATAAATTCAATAATAAAGTTATTCTTCTATCCAAAATTTCTATATCACATTACTTGCCTCCCTATCTATCTTTCTTCTAAAATATTTCCAACAAATTTAGCTAGAAAATTTTTATCCAATCTGCAAACAAAAACCTAATATAAGCGTCTTAACGTACTTAGACAAAGATGCATTTTTTAAATTGAACTTTTAATCTTTCAAAATATTTCAGAGCATATATATATATATATATACAGTGTCAAGGAAATATGATAAAAAAATTTAATAATGACAATATATTACAATAATAATGATTATATATTTATGTTCTAAATATCAGACATATATTTTGATATTTATATGTGAGTAAATAATTCTAATAACTCTAGCCTCTCCCACTAAACTCATAATGCAGTAATAAGAAACATTGAGATTTTATTTATTAAGAAGTAAAATTCAGAATTATGAACAAGTACAATATAAATAGATAAGAAGAAATAAATGGGAAGCTATGAGTGCCACACTAAAGATGATGTTATACGAGATTTTAGTCAATCTTATTATATTTAGATCTCCCATGAAAAAATTGAAAGGTTATAATTATAATTTTAATTATTATAATACATGAGAGTGGGATGAGAGAGCGCAATACCGGCCAATATAAGCAAACAAATTATCTAAGTGTTTTACTAGTTCCCTAATTAAAAAAAATTAGAAGCAACTACCGCGACCAGATTATCTTAAATTTTGTTTTGAACAACTTTCTTACTATTTTCTAAAATCGATTTCTAGTATAAAAATTTCTAATTCAAGAATTTTTTGCCCTAGAAAATCGTTTTAGAAAACAATAAAAAGTTATCCCAAACGAAACCGTAGTGTTATTCTACTTCCCTACTTTAGATAGTATCAATAACAAACAACTGCAACCAAGAGGCGGATGAAAAACAGATGAAGAGGAGTGATGATATTTAGGTTTCGTTTGGGACGGCTTTTTTATTGCTTTCTAAAACAGAGTTTTAGTACAAAAATAAAAAAAATTGTACTAAAACTCTGTTTTAGAAAGCAATAAAAAAGCCTTTTTTATTGCTTTCTAAAATGGAGTTTTAGTAAAGAAATAAAAAATTTTGTACTAAAACTCCGTTTTAAAAAGCAATAAAAAAGCCGTCCCAAATGAAGCCTTAGAGAAAATATTTCTTACATAAAAATACTTTAGAAGTTTGATGTTTTATTTATGATAGTATGCCAACTTGGACTAGTATATATTTAATTTTATTTTTAGAATCTTTTATATTATATCAATGTTCGTAATAATATAATGTATTTATATTTTATTTATACTAACTTCTAAATATTTAAATAACTGTCATTAATTATATAAATAGTAGTCCAAATTAATTGTAATTAATTAATCATTTTTTAAATTTATTTAAGTTTTTAAAACATAAATTTCAGTTTTGTGGTGATGGGGTAGTTAATTCCAAATTTATTTATTTTTGGGTTCTCTAAGTTAGCCCTCTACTATTTCTAAGAAGAAGAAATATACAAAATTATTTTGAGAAGCAACACTTGTATCTCATATTATTTTGGCAAAACAAATGGCAGCTACTAATGGAGATATTATTAGGTGCGGAGTGCGGACGGGGAGAACCGTCCGCACAAGTATTGGGTACCTAATAGTACCCAAACTCGGTACCGCTGGGTATATACCGCTAGGTATCCAGTACTTGTGCGGATAGTGCGCACTCCGCACCTAATAATTTTTCCCACTCTAAAGACCGTTAAATATCAGAATTATGAGGATTTTAATATTTTGGCGGTATGGACTTTAGAGATACCGGAGGACATAAAAATGAGTTTGATAAGGAATACGCCCCTTTATAATGTTATCTTTTAAGGAAATGCTAAATTATTTATTTGTTTAGAGAAAAAAATTTACGCCGATAATCAGGTGCTTGTTTGTACTTAAATGAAACCCTCGCAAAGTGGACTTTTTAATAAATCTCATGATGTATAATGTGAAGTACGCACTACAGTACTTTACATGTCAAGCCAATGGAAATATTTATCCGGTGGTTAGATCCACGATATAAAAACGAAAGCAACCTTCGGCGCTTATTTTAAGCAGCGCTCTTATTACTTCTAAAAAAAATTCGTTACATTCGTCAATTAAATATATTTTTAATATCATCTTTATGATATATTATAAAAGTATATAAAATTTTTAATATAAAAATTTAAATCAGATAATTTTATTGACTGTAAAAATGTAGGAATGCTATTAAATATAATTCGATCAAACCGTTCAAAATTTGAAATAAGTAAATTGTGATTTAGCGAATCAACAATATCCAACGTTGACTCAAATTTTGAGCTTATTCAGATAAATTTTTTTTTTTCATTAATAATGATTACAATCATTAAAAAAGAATTTAAAATAGATTTATAAAGAAATATTGCAAAAAAAATAATGAATATAAAATATAAATATGTATATTTTTACAATATCTTAGGTAATATATTTATACAATGTTGCATCATGCATGCTAAAACTTTCATGGCAGTAGAAAAAATAGATGTCTCGTTTAAGTGTCGGATGAAAATTTTGCATACACATATATAAGATAAATCAAGAGTAAATGATAGTAGACACAAATTTTTATTTGAAATTCCGAAAAAAAATAAACTATGGGACCTACCCAATTAAACTGTGTTCATGAGATATGTCATTGGGTAAATTTATGCCCTTTCCTGTAAGTATTAAATGTGTTCTACAATGTAATAGGCGTAAACAGTATTGGATGATGAATTCCATAGCAAAATTTGAAGGAGTCATAAGGCATTAGAATTATCTTCAAGATATCATTTGTTTTATATTCCAATAATTCCATTAGTCTCAGAGAAGAGATCCAAGACTAAAAAGTGTACTATAACTTCTTAAGGTGATGTTGGGAGTGAGAGTTTGCATCGAGGAAGTCCATTCACAATAATGGTGATAATGTGCATCGATATTTGTGGCCAAGTGAAGTAACAAAGTTGGATGGCTTGGTATTGGTGTTAACAACATGGATACGCTTTATATGCCATGACGTTCTTTGATGTTATTAGTGACAGCGGACGATGAAGTCGTTAGCATCGGCAGGCGATGAACTCAAGCAAAAAAATTTTGCTGATGGAGCATGAATTAAAATTCAAGAGATTAAACGAGCAAATTTTGAACATTATTAACAGTCCAATAATAAGCAAAATAATACAAAGCGCTCACTTTTTGCATAATAAATGATATAAAAATATGTTAAAAATAGATTGATTATTGTAAATGTGAAAAAATTGTTCATACGTTGAGACCAATAGCTAATTAAAGTCAGCATATGGCAAGTGGTCAAAATCATAGATCATCAAATAGTACAAATAATATGATTTTCAGAAGTAGCGAAGAAATTTGAATTGAAAACAAACCAAGTATAGAGTCGCCATCTGAACTAATATATTCAACAGAAAAGTTAATATTTCTTGTTTAGTTTTTTATTATTGAGCCCTCTTTATATTTATATGTATCACATGATAATCCTATCTAAAGATAGTATTTTAATGCCCTCTTGAAGAAAATTATGCATCTTCGGTAACTCTGAGAATGAATTATTATATCACCCATTAATTAATCCAAACTGTCCAAATAATATGTTAAGTTGTAAATCAAAAAATAAAGATGTAAAATAATTTTATGTTGACGCTCATCTGTCAAATAAACAAACCTTAATATTTCAGGGAAAAAAAATTTAAAAGAGTGCAATACTTTAATTAGGAACATTTAGATCAATTAAGACACATCACATATACGAGAGTTACGAACCCAAAATCTTTTGATTGATAGTCAAGACTAACTATGACTTCCAACTAACAGATCAATTTGAGCTGCGTAATATACCTAAGTAGAACTTATTAATAATCTTACTGAAAGCAAAAGATCAATCAGCTGATGAAAAATCAGAGCTAATCTAGTAATTTTCAAAATGTTGAACTATGCAAAGTCCGTAAAATCTACCGTCTTCATATTAATAAGTTGGTAATTAGTACCCACAATCGGTTTGCTTGGTTGGTGGGCGAATACGATTGAGAACCCCCCAACTCGTGCTCGATTCCCCTTGAGCGGCAGCGCCTTTTAAGTGGGCCCCAATCAAGTGCGGGCCAGGAGGTTTTTGGGGTGGGTGTCAGCCTCTTCCAGGTCAGCCGAGGATTAGTCACGCCGACAAGCGCACTTTCAGAGTTGGCAGTAGAAAAAAAAAGTTGGTTAGTGTACGGTGTACCAGCTCAAGAAATATTTTCTCAGGCAGTTGCTTTAGTTTATGCAAGTACCGTTTAAAAACTTAGTTATAAGAATGCAATAAATAATGCTTATTCTTCTCAAGTTCCAATAACTGAAAATTTAATGGGGATTTAGGTAGCCAATGAACAATAAGTTGTTGAGTTGCTAGGTAAGGGCATAATTTCGGCTTTGAGGTACAACATGATTATTTTATTATATATGAGTCTTCATGCCCTTGCGATAAATTTTTTTTTTTAAAGTTGAAGTGAGTTTTTCGGTGAATATAATATGACTTCAACTTCATTCATCCATTATGAGCTTCATAGAGTTCAGAGTTCATGTTGGAGGAGGTGTGGTTGAAAAGTTATATAGAGCTTTATTCAAAAGGAGATGTAGGTGGATGGAAAGTGCATAAATTTCTATTATAAGTCTCGTTTCCAAACTTTTATAAAGAAGGATGAGGTTTTTTAGAATTAAAATTATATATCTTAGCAAATATAATATCTTTTAAATTGTCATGCATCGTGTTTCTACGAAATATCAAGTAAGTTCATATTATGATATCCATTTGTTTGCAAATTAATCCAGAAAGAATTATGGCTATCATTGGGTCGCACCTGATGCATAAGACGCTAGCCTACTCAATGATTATTTGTCAAGAAATTGTTCTTGATTATTAAAGTGTTAGATTTAATAGTAATTATAGCAGGCACAAACATACAGATTTGCGGTGGTCATAACTGTCACGAATATGTTCATGAAAAACTAATGTCGAGAGCAGGGGCGGAACCAGCCCTAATTTTCAGGGGGGGCAAACTTATAAGACATATATGTCGGGGGTCCAAGGAGGAAGTGTCCCCTGGCGGGGTTCAACCTGTTGGGGGCAATTACCTAAAGATCATAGTATTTTAAAATTTTTAGGGGGGGCAATTGCCTGAAAATTCTTGTAATAAAGACTAAAAAATGGATAAATTACCTAAAAAAACTAGATAAAAAAATTAAAAAAAAAATTTGAGGGGGGGCAATTGCCCCCCCTGGAGCCCATTGGGTTCCGCCCATGGTCGAGAGTTGTGGCAATTTTAACCTTCTAATCACTTTTCTTTTTGAAAGGATGATAGCCTATTGATTACAAAAAAAGGCTACATATCAAAATCATGAATTAAACCATATTTATTTTATTTGAAATGCTTACTTTGGTAGAATAATTAAATGTGCATCTCGTCCAAAAAAGCAAAACTAAAATTTATCCTAAGAGCTTATATATGTGCAAGCATTAATTTCAAAAGAAACCCTAGGAATGAAACCACAAGGATTTCTAAGAATTAAATCACAAGCAACACAAGCATTGCAAATGAAACCACAAAATAACATTAGAAAACAAAAATTATATGAAACCATAAGCAACACATGGACAAAGTAGGGCCGAGCATGCTTACATGAGCATGAGCTTAGGTAATGGGACAAACCGACCAAGGAGAGGAAGGGCTAGACACGAGCAGACGGGCTTTAGGCTTTGACGCGGTCGTGTACTCTCCGATCAAAAGAGTGGATCTATGCACGAAAATGAAAGAAACGGGAACAGGAAGAGCCGATTGATTCCAAAGAGAAGGGAGATCGAAATGTTAGCGTCGAATTGGGTATAAGAGATAGGATTTAAGTGTTGGGCTATATCGGCAGTTAAAATCGGTGGCATTTGCACCGTACATATAGCAGTGGTTAAAACCGGTGCAAAAAGCTAGTTTTGGCAGAAACCGCCCGTAACAATTGCTACCAATAATTATATTTTTTAGTAGCGAAGGCTGTGAACTTATATCTAGTTTGGCAAACTATGTGAAAACCAACAAATCTGATTTGATTTTATTGCACATATAAATGCATGATTTGCATAGAGTTTTATAGGGATATAGTCTGATAGCCCACTGCCTGTAAACGAGACAACCACAACAATGGGCATTTGTTGTAAGTCTCATAATTGAGATCGAGATACGCAGGAAGATGGGGAAGGTTCAAGCCTGTACGACATCTTCAAGCTCCTAATGTGCTCACATTCAAATTATTTTCGGGTCATTTAAACTGCCGCAATGTGATAATCTTTCCACCAATAAAATTGCATCGTTTGGAATAAATTTGAAGTCTTATTTTTTAAAATACCTTACTTTGTTACCAGTTTAGCCCTTTTCAGTGAAAAATCAAGTCATCTGCTCATAGATAGATTGCCAAAATATTTTTTATTAATTTTACTAACTTATCATCAACATTATAATTTTTTGTTTTATTCTTCATAAGCTTATATCACGTATTTCATAGTATTTTTTGTCACACTGCTGGTCAGGATTCATATAAAAAATATAATCAATAAGATAAGTATTTCCTTAAAGCATTATATTTCCCTCCCACCTATCATTTAGTTCTAGTATGCATTTTCTATTTCTATATTAGTCCACAAAATATAAATTTTCACGTTTATTAATTAAAACTGTAACAATAGAAAAACCTAGGCTGGGAGGGAATCCAATACAAAGGAATAAAAAAACAACACAAGTTAACCAAATGATCACCATTAGTTAATCTGGCCAATAATATGTTCTTAAGTAATCATTTCGTGCATACTTGAAGATTAAGAAGATAACGTATCTTATTTGTCGGAGGTGGAAGATGACAACAGAAGGAGCGACAGTTGAAGTCACATGGGGTGTGAGGTCCACAGCTCCAGCCAAACCCCCATGCATGTGCATTTGTGCATTTCCCCTTCCACCTCTTAACTCCAAATCCTTCTTTCCCTTCTCCATAGCTAACCACTCCTCTTCCCCACCTCCCCCATCCCGCCTCCTATAAGTTCCCTCCCTCCCTCCCTTCCCTCTCCACACCTCAAACCAAACCAAGCCAGCTCTCAACAATGGCGCCATCACTATCCCTCCTCTTCTCCTTCCTCCTCCTCGTTGCAGCGGTCTCCGCCGATGACTACGGCTGGGAAAGCGCCCACGCAACCTTCTATGGCGGCGGTGATGCCTCCGGCACAATGGGTGAGTCTTTAGCTCTATCCACTACGTAGCTTTTAAATATACAGAATGTGGAGTGGCGGATCATAAAGGCATTTGGTTTTGTATGGTTTATAGGAGGCGCCTGTGGTTATGGAAATCTGTACAGCCAGGGGTATGGCACAAGCACAGCGGCACTAAGCACCGCCCTATTCAACAACGGCATGAGCTGTGGATCTTGCTACGAAATGCGGTGCGATGATGACCCAAGATGGTGCCTAGCCGGCTCTATAATCGTCACCGCCACCAACTTTTGCCCGCCCAACAACGCTCTGCCCAACGACAACGGCGGCTGGTGCAACCCTCCCCTCCAGCATTTCGATCTCGCCGAGCCCGCCTTCCTCCAAATCGCTCAATACCGTGCTGGCATTGTCCCCGTTGCCTTCCGCAGGTTAATTTCTCTTCTTTATCCTCAATTATTTATTCCCCATTGATCGCAAGTCTCATGAGCTGATTGATACAGAGTCTCCTGTGTGAGGAAAGGAGGGATTCGGTTCACAATCAACGGACACTCCTACTTCAATCTGGTGCTAATCACAAATGTGGCTGGCGCTGGTGACGTGCACGCGGTGGCTATTAAAGGATCGAACACCGGATGGCAAACAATGTCGCGAAATTGGGGTCAGAATTGGCAGAGCAACTCGCTTCTCAACGGGCAGAGCCTGTCCTTCCAAGTGACCACCAGCGACGGCCGCACCACCACTAGCTACGATGTTGCGCCCGCCGGATGGCAGTTCGGGCAGACCTTTGAGGGCAGCCAGTTCTGAACGTTACCACAGAATAATTAAGAGTTGTGAGCCAGATTTGGAGCTGTGGTTGCTTCATATTGTTTAGCACCCGCTGTGGCCTTTCTCATTATAGTTAGGTATAATAGTTAACTAGAAATATTTATTAAGAATTTGTGCAGGTTAAATGGGGTGTTATCAGCTTGATTTGTGTCAGAAAGGGGCCATGGGAAAGGAGTTTCTAGATTTGTCTTGTTGTTAGAGTAGGCTCTGAGAAAGGAGACCTGGGCCTCACATGGGTGATATAAATTAGTGGTTCTATTCATAAAGAAATTATTGGTTGTTAGTCATTACGATGCTTCACTTGATTGTTTGCGGCGCTTTTTATTAATGTGGTTTGTTGACATCTTCACTCATCTGTAAGATCAGGCTTCGCAAAATTTATCTCATTTTATTATTTTTAAATGTAGTTTCTTAATTTTTTTTAATCTGTTGAATGCCGCATTTAATAATGCTTAATAAAAATTACTGTTCGGCGCCACCGGAAGGGCGCCGCAAAAAGTTATGGATTTGGTCTTTTTTAAGGGCTCCAAAAGACCAAAATGCCCTTTTGGTATCTTTTATATTAGATAGATTTTTTATGGATGGAAAGGAATTGAAACCTTATTATTCCAAGCTGTGTTTAGATTTTTGGGTATAAACAAGTCAAATCGGGCTTGAGCCACTTTTAATTTGAGATTTTGCTTCATTAATTAGTTGAGCGGCTTATGGGCTAGCTCATTTAAAGAGAGAGTAATTTCATTTCAAATATGTGTTGGACTAAAATGATAAAGTACATGAAAATTAAGAAAATAAACTATGAGGAATCACTTGAGATTAAAAATAAATACATAAATTTAAATATTTTTTCAACTTTATATTTAAAATTTTAAATTTTAATATATTTTAAGTATATTTAATATTAATTTTTTTAAATAAGTAGGCTCATTGACTAAAAAGTCAAGTTTGAGCTTGCACAAATTTGAAACTCATATTTGGCTGGTGATCTCATTATGCTCGACTCATGAGTCGACTTGACTTAGCCGAATTGAGAGGTAAGGTATCCTTATACAACACAACTCATCTCCTGCGTCGACCTCTCCCCCAAAATTTTCCGCGGGCACCAACATTTGAAGTGCGCACAAGAGTAAAATCATTGTCGGACTCAACAGACTGTGAATCCGACTCCACATCCGACGAATCAACCAACCAATTATTCTGATTCCGAATCTCCAAACCAGTGGAAATACCCACACAATTAGCCATCACATGGGGATCAACCTCGCTAACAGGGACCACAACTAAACTGTTGGTAATCAAGTTTACATCCTCTCTTTCCTTCTCAACTTCAGCCGACACCACCGCAACAGTCATAACACAATCAGAACCACCATCTGCATCCTTTAAATCTTGACCACCACCATTTGAATTCACAACACCCAAAACTGGCGAGCAATCAGAATTTACCACATTCATCACACCGACCACCACCTCCGGCACCACCACCGGAGGAACCACAGTCACTACCGGAAGTACAAAAGGAGCTGCGTCGGGGGATAAGACAGAACAGTTACCAACACGACTAGTAGGCACATCAATCACAGCATTCACCACATCAACCACATTCAAAACTGATGGGTTAACAGTGACCAAAGACTCCAAAATCTCAGAATTTCCGCATAAAGGCATCGGCCGATCCCCAAGATCGGGAAGATCACACTCAACCTGCGCCACATCAATGACCAAGGAATTGGCAACAACATCATTATTCGCAATATCAACAGGCTTAACCACATTCTCACTAGATTTATGCACATTCACACAAGCAGTAAAATTACCACAATCCCCCTTGATATGACCAAGTCTTTTACAACCAACACAGTAAGCAGGCACCTCCTCGAAACTAACTCGTTGAACATACCCAGAATTCTCCGAGCCAAGCCAAATTTTATCAGGAAGGTCCTTAGTAATGTCAATCTCCACCAAGACCCTTGCCAGAGAAGGTCTAGAACCGATAGATGTAGAATTATCAACTTTTAAAGGACGGCCAAACATCGAAGCCAAGGCATGAAGTATACGAGGGGCAAAGAGATGTGGTCGCAAACTGGGAAAGGCAACCCAAATAGGAATTACCGGAGACTCAACCCCGACATCAAGATCCATCCACCACCGCGATTTAAAGGATCCATCCAAAAAACCGGGGTCGCCGGATCTTGATGTCGGGGTTGAGTCTCCGGTAATTCCTATTTGGGTTGCCTTTCCCAGTTTGCGACCACATCTCTTTGCCCCTCGTATACTTCATGCCTTGGCTTCGATGTTTGGCCGTCCTTTAAAAGTTGATAATTCTACATCTATCGGTTCTAGACCTTCTCTGGCAAGGGTCTTGGTGGAGATTGACATTACTAAGGACCTTCCTGATAAAATTTGGCTTGGCTCGGAGAATTCTGGGTATGTTCAACGAGTTAGTTTCGAGGAGGTGCCTGCTTACTGTGTTGGTTGTAAAAGACTTGGTCATATCAAGGGGGATTGTGGTAATTTTACTGCTTGTGTGAATGTGCATAAATCTAGTGAGAATGTGGTTAAGCCTGTTGATATTGCGAATAATGATGTTGTTGCCAATTCCTTGGTCATTGATGTGGCGCAGGTTGAGTGTGATCTTCCCGATCTTGGGGATCGGCCGATGCCTTTATGCGGAAATTCTGAGATTTTGGAGTCTTTGGTCACTGTTAACCCATCAGTTTTGAATGTGGTTGATGTGGTGAATGCTGTGATTGATGTGCCTACTAGTCGTGTTGGTAACTGTTCTGTCTTATCCCCCGACGCAGCTCCTTTTGTACTTCCGGTAGTGACTGTGGTTCCTCCGGTGGTGGTGCCGGAGGTGGTGGTCGGTGTGATGAATGTGGTAAATTCTGATTGCTCGCCAGTTTTGGGTGTTGTGAATTCAAATGGTGGTGGTCAAGATTTAAAGGATGCAGATGGTGGTTCTGATTGTGTTATGACTGTTGCGGTGGTGTCGGCTGAAGTTGAGAAGGAAAGAGAGGATGTAAACTTGATTACCAACAGTTTAGTTGTGGTCCCTGTTAGCGAGGTTGATCCCCATGTGATGGCTAATTGTGTGGGTATTTCCACTGGTTTGGAGATTCGGAATCAGAATAATTGGTTGGTTGATTCGTCGGATGTGGAGTCGGATTCACAGTCTGTTGAGTCCGACAATGATTTTACTCTTGTGCGCACTTCAAATGTTGGTGCCCGCGGAAAATTTTGGGGGAGAGGTCGACGCAGGAGATGAGTTGTGTTGTTTTGTTGAAGCTTACTGTTTCTTGTCGGGATTTCGCGGGTGGTGGTTCCGAACTCGTTTTTAGTTTCAATTTCTCTACTTGTCTTTTTTTATGCTGATGTAACCTTTGTTTTGTGATATTAATATATTTCCTTAAAAAAAAAAAAAAAAAAAAAAAAAAAAAAAAAGGTATCCTTATACTAGTGACAGTTTCCTTCATATGCTTTTGTGATTTCTATTTGCTTCTAACTTTTAACAATACAAGCAACATCTACTTTTTTTTTTCGAAAAATTCATCTTTTTTGTTGAAGAACTCAACACGAGTTGTATAGTTTTTTTTTTTAAGGAATTATATCAATTTATCATAACGTTTTTTTTTTTTGGGTGATGCTTTGTGTGTGAGATATTTCACTCTATGATCAGCGCCTCAAGGTCCGGTTATATTCTCTAAAATTTATTGTAAAACTTTTCTAATGCTTGTTAACATGTTGAGCACAACATAATTGGTTTATTGATACAATGCTTATATAGTTCTAAAACTAAATTTTATTTTATTTGAGGGCACATTAATATTTTTGGCATTATCAAATATATAAAATGTTACAGTTAAACAAGAAAAAAAAAACATTACCTAGAAACAATACCTCAGCTTCTATAAAAAAATGGAAAACAACACCATTTCATTAATATTTCATAAGTGTTTTTCCAACAATTGCTTTTCACTTGATTTTTTATACAACAACAATAGTATCAAATGAACAGGAGCAGATCCCTCCCTTAAAAAACTAAAAAAAAAATTATTATATGACTCTCTAGATAATTTGCACCACTCCTAATTTTTACTCTTTATTACAGAAATTTTTAAGAAATTGCCTCCTAACAGAGTTAAACACATGGAATAAAAGTGTTATTTATAAGTTCATCCTACCTAAGAACTAAGGTTGATTCCGTCCCTATAAATGAAGCATACTAAATTTTACTTTTCATCATTGTTCTTCCTATGCAGTTTAACTAAAAATTCTCCAAATTTTATTTATTTTAATCTATCATCTTGCATGGCCGTCAAAATCAAAAGACACTATTGACATGATCTGCAAAATAAAAAAATTTTGTCTATCAAATTTTATCAATAAAATTTGTATAATGGTTTAATCATTCAATAAGTATTGCCGCAATTTTTTTTTGCTGCTCTATGAACCGATCACAATTTCTTTTAACCAAAAACTAGTCAATGCAAGCTCATCGTAAAATACTCCAAAATCGTAGTGATAATTTCAATGTGGCTGATTTGTGACCTATAGGATCCCAAAATTGCCACTATTAGGAAACGATCTTCAACTGATCAGAGTAGCAAATTTGAAGCATACATATTTAAGTAAAGCATGATCCGCATATGGAGAATCAACTTGCCAACGTACTATTAAATATGCAGTTCGCATGCAACAGTCATTAGGAAGCTAGCCGCTCTATCAATCAAAAAGCTAGAAAACACGTAGATCAATTGAGCGTCAAGTTTGGCGCATAAGATAAAGATTATGCGACCAATTGGATATTGTTGATAGGGAATGACAATGTATCATCGATTAGGTACTGGGTGGCTATGTACTTCACCTTTAATGGTGTTATTTTCAATAAAGCTTCTTAGAATCTCTCTATTGTGCTTTTCTTAGCTGAAGCAAAAGAAGTCCTTATAGAAGTTTCATCTCATTGAGTGTGGAAGCCATTTGGTTAATCAGATACTCACAAAGAGCATAATGTGGTAAGGATTTTTTTTGGCTGATTTTTAAGCATTGTGCTCCTTAAATTCAAGAATCGTCTTCCACTACTGTATATGCTATATATTATTTTATAGAATGTAGATACCCTTAAAAATACTTCTTTCTCATGGAGCCGAGGAGGAGGATCTCTAAATCACTATCACTTTTCTGAATTTATCGCTCTATTTTTTATAAAGATGTTTGAACGGTACAAATGAATGGTGGCAGTAAAAGATAAGAACATTGCCACCATATTCCAAAGAGAATATTTTTCTATGCCACATATAGTAGGGACATGTCAATCTCCAATGAGTACTCTACCCATACAACATGCTACATGCATGAAAATCATTAATCATCCATATGATGATGGATTGCATTTAAAAATACTTTTTTAATATAATTATAAGAAATCACTCTTATATTTCATAATTATTTAAGTTTATAAATCAATAGTTTTAGAAAGACATAAATTTTTGTTTAACTTTTTGAACCCAGCTAGAATAATTAATGATAAAAAGATTTTTTTATGTACATCTATGATGTTAAGTTTTGTACAACACCAAACACTAGCCAACATGTATATCAAGTTTTTAAATTCTTGAAATGATTATGCTCATTCATACATGGCCAAGTCAACATTGTGCACCTCTAAAACAAACATAAATATGATCAAAGTGTCATCGAGCATTACCGTCAAATAAATGTGTCAATATTACCATAGAGATTTTATTTATGGCATGCCAAAGTATTTTATTACATATTGAACCTTTGAAGCCTGAATTGGAATCAAAATGAAACAAACTCAAACACTATGGAAACTCTATTAAATCTTAAAGTGAGAGTGTGATAGTTTATAATAAAGATGCCTGTATTTCTTGCTTGGAGGAATATTTTAACCCTCTCCTTATCAATGTAGGTTGTCAATTGAACCACTTAAAATCTAATGTGTGATATATTTTCTTTTTCTCTCACTAATTCTCGCTTCTCTATTTTCAAACCCATAGACATTCCCACTAGTAGAAAGTAACCCAATACAATCATTTGACCTCCTTATTACTTGCTTTGAACTAAACATATCCATGTTTCCTCACTTCTATGAATCAATCGAGAATCATACAATCATATCCACTGATCTATTTAGACATTTCTTATCATTCACAATATCATTGGATCTTACATCCTTGAGGAAAGCCTAATTAGCTTGATGGGATTAATAGTTTTATGATGGATTAAAGATGTCTGCAATATTTATAGTCATAAGATAGGGATGACAAAAGTTAGGATTTTATAAAATATGAATCTTATAGGTTAATTAACAATTTACTAAGACTTACCCTAAGAGGATTCCAAGATTTGGTTGACAAAACTTTACAATTGTAAAGTTAAATGCCTTAATAATATAATGACAAATATCATAGCATTGTCCTAAGTAGGATATTTAGTGTTTAATCTACAAAATGTGAGTTCTTATATTACATCCAATCATCACGTCCTTTAGTTAAGTACTCCTCTGTGTGATTGAAATATTTTTTAACGAATACATTCATCTTTATGAAGAATTGTAGAATATGTGCGAGAAAAAATATTTTTATCAGTTCAAATAAATTGTAGTCAAAATATCATTCTAGAGAGTTAGAATTCTATCAATTTAGACTAATATAATAATTTATTTGCATACAACATCTACAATCAATCACAAATTTTAAATGACTTCTACTTAAAGTAACTAAAAGATGATTTTAAGGCATTTTTTAACCTCTTAGCTATTCTAAATCAATAGCATTCCAATTTTTTTATGGATATTGAAAAATATGCGAGTTATTATGATCTTTCTAAATATATTTTCTCCTCATAAGAGGAAATTCATTGCTCTCCTAATTTAATGGTGATATTATGAGCTTCAAATGTTATTTCAAAATCATTCATTCTATTTAATATTAATTAAAACTAGCGGATTTCATTATTCCAATTTTTTCATAGATTTCATTAGGCAAATGAATTACCGGGCAGAGAGAGATTGATGTTTCGTTTGGGACGACTTTTTAAATATTTCTTAAATCAACTTTTTAATAAAAAAATTACTTTAAAAAATAGTAAAAAAATCGTCCCCAAGGAAGCCTGAGCTGGCTCAGCAGTGCGGTTGAGCCTTGAGAAGTGATTCTGCCTGCTTCTTACTTGTTCCAATCACCAGCCAATTACCTCACCTAGAAAAATTAAAATCTAGGTGTTATTCATTAACTAACGAGAAAGAGACATAAAGGTATGAGCGATAATGCGTGGTTGTCCCAATCACAAACTCTCTCTCTCTCTCTCTCTCTCTCTCTCTCTCACGTTGCAGATGAACAGCTATAATGTCTAATACATAAAAATATTTATTTCACCTGTACTATACTGATCAGCCAGAGTGATTTATCTTGGTTGACTTAGGATCTGTTCGGAGAATAAGCTTCGAATTTTCCTATGCTATTTGTGTTATATTTCTATATGAATCTGAAAGCTTGGCTCATGCATGGCTAGGGTTTGTTCTTCATATATGTTAAAATTGTAAGACTTGGAGTCTGCGTGGGTTGAGCAATTCAAAAGGGCAATCTTAGACTTCTGAATAATGATCATAGTAATAATAAATATATATGATCATTTAAATGTCATGAAAAAAAAAAAAACTTAGAAATTTTTATTGATATGCTCATATGCATGAGCTCTATTTGCATAGCATTCCGTAGTATATACCTATGCACGCTAATGCAAATTTCAAGGTGGAGAAAAAATATGTATAATCCAACAATTGCACTTGTAGAAAAAATATTTCTGACTTGAATTTGGGACCTACACAATACCCTAAAGACAACTTAAGAATTATATAATATGCCGAAAATCATAGATATCTAATATACAAGTATGCCACCTTAATTTAAACCTTCCTATTATAATTTCATTCAGTAAAATATCATTGATATGTATAATCTAACTCCGCCACAACACTGTCATCGGATCTCCTTTCGAATGTCATTGCTAGAACTCTGCCCAAACCCAGCCATAGGACCTCCACCCATTCTTCGCCCCTCTCATCGGTCGGCCATTACAAAACCACCCCTCGACCAACCACCCCCACACCTCCCCCTGGCTGCTGATCACCGAACTTCTAATTGGTTGCAATCGTCAAACCTCCACCCAAACACTGCTGTTGGACCTCCGCTTGACCAGACCCCACCAAACCACTACCCAATCGTCATGGTCTTCACCATCCAACCTCCCGTGTCAGACAATTGTCACCCAACCAACATTTTCAACCTTTCGGTAGCTTACCACATCAATTTGGCCTCCCCCACCATACCACTGACATACAACCTCTGGTTATTCAACTCTAAGCACCCATACGAACTTCAACTGATTCTCCATACTACTGTAATTTCACTATCTCCAAGTTAAGGGGTAGACCAATCTTTGTAATCTACTCATACATAGAGGAATCTCTTGAATTGGGCAAGGCCCCATGATTTTTTTTAACCTTTCACATTTTTCACATAAAAAATCTCTGATGTTTCCAAACTCTTATTTATCTATTTTTATTGGACATACATGCACTGCTAGGATAAGACGTTATCCCTCTACAACCATAAATTTTCTGGTACACAACAATCATAATTATTTTTAACCTTTGATGAATAAACTAACTCTAGAACGAGATTTGGACAATCCCAAGAAACTGCCAAGCCTAATTTAGTTTGAGTTGAAATTTAAGCCAAATAGCTCAACATGTTTTAATTTTTTTGGTTTTAGGTAGGGGTGTCAAAATCGGGTATCATGTCAGGTTCGGGTCGAACCCGGTTCAAACGGGTTGACCTTAACCCGGCCTAATAATTTTGTAAATGGGTCGAAAGTTCAGACCCAAACCGACCCGTCAGGTTACCGAGTTTACCCGTCCCAACACAGTAACCCGAATTTTACTAGTTCGAGTCACTACAAGAAAATCAGTGATTTGCCGCGGGCTTTGCGATGGAAAAAATTTTCAACAAAATTGCGGTGGGCGAAAATTTCCATCACTAAATTTGTGATGGAATTACAGTGAAAAATCCTCACAATTTCGCAATTCCGTCATAAAAGTGACACATATCCGTCACAAATAAGTTTATCTAAATTGATATCCAACTCATTTATTTCATTCTCTCGACCTAGCTTTGTCTCCTTCGTCGTTGGCGTTCCTTGCTCGCGAGTTCTCACCAACTGGAGCTCGCTCGCTGTTAAGGTAACTTTCTCTCTTTCGCGCGTCTTCCACCAAATCCTCTAAATCTGCTGAACTAAACATTCATTAAATCTGGAATTTAGGGCAAAAAAGAAGGAAACAGAGGTTTGTTGGATTGGAAGCAACAACTGGAGCTCACTCACTGTGAAGGTAATCGTTATTCAAACTTGAGTTATCTAAAGCATGCACTCTTTTTAATAACTTGATCACTCAATTCCACAATCTCACCCCTAGATATATTACTACTAAAACAACACTATTTGTATTTAGTTTTAGATCTACTAAAACCAAAAACTTTAGAATCTAAGGTTGAACGTCATAATTCAAGCTGTTCAATAACTCCTACTCTAGTTTTATTAATAAAAAGAATATTATCAACAAAAAGTATACATCACAATACATTCTCTTGCAAATGTCACATAAGAACATCTATGACTAAAGCAAAAAGACATGGGCCTAAAGTTGCCCCTTGAAGTAAACTAACCAGGCCAAAATTGAAAAATACTTTGTCAAACCTTCTTGTGTTTTTCTAAAACTCTCCATAGTAGTTCTTCTAAAAATTTATCATATGCTGGCTCTAAATGAATAAATATCACATGTAGATCCTCTTTACTTTGTATGTAATTCTCCATTAAACCTCCAAGCAAACATATAGCTTCCATAATAGACCTAGCATGAATCTAAACTAATTTTGAGAAATATTAGAGTCATGTAGTTTGCCTAGGCATTTCTACACTTCTTTTTGAATTTAGTATGCCAATAAATTCATTGATTGCCTAGGCATTTCTACACTTCTTTTAGAATATCATCATGAGGTCCTACTACTTCTCCAGATTTCATTTTCTTTAAAAGCCACTCCAACTACTACAACATAAAAGAGGGGGAAAACTTAAAATAGGGAGAAAGTAGGATGTCTTCCCCAATGTTTCAAATTTGTAGAGTAATTCCAATACCAATGATGAACTTGTTTGAGCATTATTATGGTTTTGATTTCTATAAATAGTATGTAGTGAGAGTTAGGCGGGCGGAAGCATTAATGTCTAGGCACTAATTAGTTGAAGAGGTCGTACAAATTCTATCGGTCGAGCATGACAACGAGCATACATATTCTGATTAGATTTTCGAGTGAGATGGCTTTTGATACATTTGTTGCCATTTGATGTATAAGTTATGTTGAAACTGTAACAGCGTTATAATTTTTTTTTTAATTTTATTAAATATGACTTTTTTTTTGCGTATTATCATTTAATATAATTTTATTAAATATGATTGTTTGTTCATTAATTAGCGTAATTTGCATATTATTATTTGATTATATTTGTTTTGCATAACTGTTTTTTATAACTACTTGGATTGTAAATGTTGGAAAGCCCAAATAATGATTGTAGGAGCTATTTTTTTATGCTACAAGTTTGTGGCGGATTTGCGAAAATCAAATGCAAATGATGATATGACACTTTGGTAACAACGTTTGTAATGGAACTATCTGTCACAAATTGCAGCTGATTATCCATCGCAATTTGTTACAGAATCTGCGGCGAATTACAAAAATCAAATAGCCTTTTTATTCCTTCACAAATATGTAACAAATCCGCAGCAAAAAATTTACGAAAATATGTTTGTGATGCTCATTATAACTTCATAACCATATTCGTTGCAAATTCGCCGCAAAATAAGATTTGATACGAATTTCTCAAATTTTGCGGGGGATTTTGCCCCTGCAAATAACTTGTGAATTTTTCTGTAGTAAGTCCTCGAGTGAGAACGTGTGTTACACGCGGGTGGTCGCGCTCACCCTTCGGGTGCAGGGGAGCCAGGGTGCGGTACGAGGCTCATGTTATGAGCGGACGCATGGAGCGAGAACCGGAGAGGGTGCTGGGGAGCCAGGTACCAGTTAGGCCCTAAAGTTCGATTCGATGCAGGTCCTGCGAGAACGACAGAGCGGTCTTGTGTAGAGCTAACGTCCTAGGGTTCGGTCCGGTGCAAACCCTAGCGTCGGACGGTGGGGCAGCGAGGACTCACGACTACGGGAGTTAGGGTCCACATCGATTTTGGGTGATTCTCGGATTTTCGGTTCAACCCGAATCTGACCCGTTTTTTGAAACGGGTCAGTTTTTTGAACGTGAACCCGACCCGTATGACAAATAAGTTGACCCTAACCTGGATTTTTTTGGCCTGGTTCGGATCAAGTTTTCAAGTTATGTTAAATATTGACACCCCTACATTTAAGAATGATGCATGCTTGATATATGACGTTTTAAGTTACCGCGTACTCTTGATAGAGCATGTTATAGAAGAACACTTGGGCTAAATGTAAAATAGAAATGCTACAACATGAAAAGGATAAGAATGCTGTTCAGCACATAAAGAAATAAAATAAAACGACGCAAGAATGAGAAATCCAATTCAAAACCAAGCAGAATATCAACATTGCTCCACTAACAATTAATATAGGAGCCCCTCTCTTCTCAACTGTCCAACTCCAAGCACTGGATTTATAATGGTTTGACAGTAGTTTATCCTTTTAGAACACATCATACTTAGAATATGGCCTTAACCTACATTAGACCTTCATCATATTCACAGCAACCAAGGACAGTTGTCACGTGTCAAGAAGATTTGTAGGAGTATTAACAGACTAGCTCTTTAATCCGATTTTAACAAAGTTTTGGCCCCTACACAAAGTAAATGGTTCTTCACTATACAGTTGTTAATCAGAAGGGTTCTGTTAATTCTAACACAAAATAGTTTTGTAAAAGAGCTAAAAGATCTCCAAACAAAACAATAAATGTCCAATACTGCCTGATGGGAGAAACCAGTAAAAATTTATTGTTGAGAAACTGCTAACGTTTAGTATTAAAGGGGGAAATAATGAAGAGATGCACGACAGATCTATGGTTGAAAACTGATTTCTATTCTCAGAAAAAATTTAACTTTCTAACTGCAACTTTCTTTATGGTAAATTTAGCAAATATATATTTATTGAACTAACGTGTTAAATTTCTCTTACAGGGAGTAAGCTAGTTATAATATTCAAAAGCTTCTGGAAACAGTTAGATTTGAAATTTCTAGTTTTTACAAAGAAATTAAAAACCAGGAGCAACTCAAAGGCTCAAAGCAGGCCCAGTGGTCCAAAAAACTATTCATGGCCAAGATCTGAAGAATTAAAGTCCATAAAATCACTTGTACGTAAAGTAGAATATCATTAAATAAAGAAGTTTCATGGCAGAACATTCCCCACTTTGCTGCACAGACTTAAAAGTTAAGATCTAGCAATTACTGACGGGATGGTTTACACAACCTGTGCTGAACCGGGAGTAGTTCACCTCACCACGATAAACCAGAAGAGGAGTGAAGGCTATCAAATGCCATTTTATTACACCTTTTGGAAGAGTCAACCACAAAGCCAGTGAGCCCCAAATGCATCATGACCACCAAATTTGAGAATTTTGTTATTTCTTTATAGGTATTTCCGTCACTCAAGCCAGCCTCATCGTCCAATTCATAAGTCACAAGCAGACTTAATGAGATTATAAGAGCATCACCAACCAAAATATCCTATTTTTCACTCCAAAATATAGTGAAACTTAAAAATACCGTGATTCATCTTCAATCGAACTCCATTTTGCGGGCTTCTGCGAAGGTAATCATCTTTCTCCTCTTTGGCGCGTTTCTTCGGCAAGACAGAAAAATTGCGTAGGTAAACAGTGCAATGCAAATATTGGCGTCGCACTATTCACCCGCAAGCAAATAGCGGAAGATTTGACGTTCGGCTGGAGCGACCGACCGACGCCATAGACATATTTGACATTCGGTTGGAGATGCCCTGAGCTACATACTGCAAAAACTATTAGGTAAAATGAACAGTTGGTGTAAAGAATTTAAGGCCAGCATGCTAAGAATGGTAAAATAAAAAATATGCAAGAAAAGTTACCAAGGCTCTTGATCGATATAGTTGGTAAGGGTGTAACTATTGCAAGTGGCTCCCGCCAATATGAGTTATTGGGGATGTTGATGTACGCATTCTTATCTGCATGGCAAAGATGTTAAAACCCTAAACTTGAAAAAAAAAAGGTGGAAGTAAAGTGATGGAAACAAAGCAGCTTTGTATTCTGTAGCTATAAAATGAACAGAAAAAGAAGAGTAAAAAATCTATTCCTCAAAACTGACATGATTCATATATACAATGATGATTTTGATAATGACCTTAAACCATCTAATGGTCCAGCCGATGTGACTTTTCATTTGAATAGATTGCCAAAAACTGCATTTCAAAAGCTGGATCCAGGTGAAAAACACGAGGCTAGTGATGATGATTAATAAAATGGCACTGATTACCTTTATTTTGTGATTTCTAAGATGAAGGCCCGGATACTCATCAGTGAATGCTGAAACATGTCAATACCATGGTTATTTCTTCTATTATTTTTATCATAATTTGCTTCGATGACAAAAGAGAATATGCGTGAAAAGTAATTGAAAGATAGAAGCATTGCTCGTCTTGTTGCTTGCCAGAAGTTTTATGGCCATAGAGAGATAGAGAGTTAAACGTATTAATTTTTTTTATGAAAATCAAACATCTACATATTAAGAGAGTTGGAAACATGTTGCTTGGCCCAATTAAAATTATTCCAGTAGTATTTATCATAGATTGCAAATGATGCATTTTCCCAAGATTAAAAATATGTAGATTAACACATAGACATAAGTCTTACAAAACGGATTTCATGGTGGAAATTGAAGAAGCCTAGTGTCATATGAGTTGTCTTCAAAAGATCATTTCTTGTATATTTGATCATATTTTGAGGAAGGGAGACTAGAGACCAAAAAATCAAGTATAAATCATAGTATTGATGCTAGGAGTCAAAGTTGATGTCAGTAGTGTTCATTGATTTCACGTGCATTGGCATTGGCAATGAAGTTTTCGGGTGCAGGTGTAGTGAGATAATGGTTAAAGGACTATAGGTCAGGGATGGTAGTCAGCCCACAATGATCAAAAGATTGTAGGTGGACAACATTGGTCAAAAGACCACAAGTCAATGAATGTGATTAGAAGATAGTAATCAAGTGATCAAAGTCGGAGGAGCATAGTTGGGTGATGGCGATCAGAAGATCACAATCGGACAACAATATTCAAAAGATCGTAGTTGGTCAACCGTGGTTTCAGGATCATAGTCATCCAATAGTGGTCTGCAGTTTGTAGTCGCTTCACAATTGTCTAAGGATCGTATTCATGCGATGATGGTCCGAGGAGAGTGGTTGGATGATGATGTTTGAAGGGTCATAGTCAGTCAATGAAGTTAAGGATTATTGTGATTGGTAGATGGTGTTCGGAAGGACCACTGTCGGATGATGATGGTCAAAAGGAACGTAGATGAACCATGGTTGTCGAGGGATGGAGTACAATGAAAGTGGTCAAGGGATTATAGTTAGGTAATAATAATCGGTGGATAGAAGTAAGGTGACGATGGTTGAAAGATAATAGTCAGATGATGGTCACAGTGAGGTGATAGTGGTCGAAGTATTATAAATAAATGATGGTAACATGGATGACATTGGTTAAAGGATCGAGTCTACGCAACATTGGTCAAAGGACCGTAGTCGAGCGACATTGGTATAAGGACCATAGTCGGGTGATAAAGGTTGGAGGACCATATTCGGGGGACAAACGTTGGAGTACCGTATTCGGCCATCTGTACTTCGAGGATCATAACATGCCATAGTTGTTGGAGGACTACAGTCGAAGCATGATTGATGATGGCAGTTAGACGATGGTTTGACATCAGTGATTGAGCAACGGTCCGATTTTGTGATGATTAGATATTGGTCCAATAATGTTACTCAAGTAGATCTCTTTAAAATTCTTAGTCTTTTAACTCTGGTGTATGTGTAGTGAGATGATAATGGTTAGGGAATTAATGGTTGAAAGATGGTAGTCGAACAATGTTTGTCAGAAGATTGTATGTCAAAGATTGTGGTTAGAAGATAGTAATCAAGTAACATAGGTCAGAGAGATATACTTGGGTGATGGTGATTGGCAGATCATAATCAATCAATAGTATTAAAAGATCATAGTTGGCTAGCGTGGTTCAAGGATGGTAGTCATGTGATAGTGGTCCGATGATTACAGCCGCATGACGGTAGTCTGATGATCTTAGTCATGTGACAGTGATCTAATGAGAGTAGTTGAATGGCGGTGTTAGAATGCCCATAGTTGGACAATGAAGGTAGAAAGGATCGTGGTTGGGCGATGGTGTTCAGAGGGGCTATTTTCGGGTGATGGTGGTTCGAAGGATTATAGTCGAATTATGATTATCGAGGAAACATAGTAAAGCTACCGTGGTCGAGGGGTAGTAATCAACTGATAATGATCAAGAGATTATAATAAGGTAATGATGGTCGAAGAATCATAGTCGGATGATAGTGATCGAAAGATAATAGTTAGATAATGGTGGTCAGAATATTATATACAAATGATGGTAGTCGAAGGAATGTGGTTGGGCAACATTGTTCAGAGAACCATAGTGGAGCGATATTGGTAGAATAACCATAGTCAAGTAATGAATATTGGAGGAAAATATTTGGGAACAAACATTGAAGTACGCCAGTCAGCCATATATGGTCAGAGGATCACAATAAGCCATAGTTGTTAAAGGGCTGAAGTTGAATGACGACAGTTAAAGAATGATTGACTGCAGTAGTTAGACAATAGTTTGACAACAGAGTTGAGCTGTAATATTTGCTAACCAAAAAACACATGTAATGAAAGTTAATTAAGTTAAATACTCATTTGAAGCTGATGTAATGCAATTATAAGTTTTAGAATTTGTAATGGGGCTTGAATGAACTAAGGTTTAGTTTGGGAAAATGAAAACTAAAGGTTTGAAAAATGCTTTGTGGGCGTAGTTGTGCTTAGGATGCCAACACTGAGGCATTGAGCTCTCATATTTTTGGACAAAAAATAGGTTTTAGGTGTACGCTTAAGCGCTAGGTCTTGAGTGAGGACATTCTATGAGCATTTGGAAGATTTTTTTAGGGCATTGTGGCACTGGGAATGCGAGCATCAAGGTGTTATATCAAAATAGTGAAATTATTATATTAAATTAAATATCTAAAACCAATTGGCTAATCCATTTCCCCTAGCCACCTTGTCGGAGAAGAGAAGATGAGTGGGGAAGGAGAGAAGAGGAAAGAGAAAGAGAGGGAAAGGGTTTGAAGGCCAAAGCTCGGGATCGGGCCAATTAAGAGCGGAAGGTAAACTTTTGAATCTCTGTCTTTCATTTTACTTTCCCCTATTTAATAAAAAGTTATGAATTAAAATATGTTTTTCTTGGATTTTACAATTTTTTCATATTGTAACTTTTTATATGTTGTTGTATGCTCTATTCTGAACATTTCGACTATAAGAAAGCAAAATTTTATTGATTTGTTTTTCTTATGCAACTTTCCAAGTATATATTTTTAGTGAGGTTTTTTTTGTTAATTACAAAAGTTATGTAAATGTCTTAAAATATTTATGTGGATGTCTCTCTAAATTTGGATGTGAAACAGAAAAAAATCAGTGAGTATACTAGCATACATATAATGTGATTTTTATAGGCAATTAATGTATTAATTGGATATTGCATTAGATTTCTATTTTAATTGCTATTGCATTACTGTGCATAATATGATTTTGGATATATTCTAAGATGTGAAAAAGTGAACTCTTTATTTATTATGGGATAAGGGCCCTGAATGTTTAACTCTAGTCCCATTTACTTAAGGCAGATGTGGGAGGAATTTTAGCCTCACTTGTTACAAGTAGATGTGACATATTATGTAACACTGCATGTACTCTTCTAGTCTCATCTACATAGGGCAAATATGGGAGGAATTCTACCCCACTCGCTATAAACGGGCACGGGAGATAAATCAGAAACATAAGTAGAAGTGAAGTTATAAGCAAATTTTGAGACATATGCATGCTAATCATTGCATTACATTGATGTTAACAAAATAAGTATTAGTTCCAGGCCATTACAATGTTGAAATTTTTGAAATGAATTTTGAAGAAGTATGAAAGTCAAGTATAAGAGAATGTTTGAGACTAAGTATCCTGTGTGGTATATGGAATTTCTGTACAAGTGACATTATAAGTAAGTTAAAATGTTTAGTACGTTCTAGGGCCCTAAAAATTGTGTTTCACTATTTAACTACTGTTATATTATTTTAATGCTCTCTTATTGCATTTATATTTATATTGCAATTGATCCTTTTAATTTAAATATTGATATAAGTGATGTGTTAGGATAGGAAGTGTCCTGAGCTAGTTATGCTCATTCAATTCTTTTAACATTTCAAGGAAAGGTGAAAGCCTATTGAGTAGATCAAGTGTATAGGCAGGATTTTAGATCTGGGTTAATAAGGTATTATTTTTGTAATGTAGCATTTAATTATTTGAAGTATAGAGTTCTATTATCTGGATTATTGTAATTATGTTTTGCTGGAATGAAATTTTGTTATATTGCTTTTATGATTTGAAATCTTAGTAGCTCTGGTTGTTATTATTGAATGGTTGAGTTAGATAATGATAGATTTAGGCAAAACAATCATTCCATTAGATCTTAGGGCGACACACAAGCAATTATCCGATCATGACGATTAAACAATGCCCCAATAGTGATGCTCGAGTGGATCTCCAAAATTCTTAAGAGCCTTTTAGAGTGAATGTCTAGTTAAAGATTTTTTAGAGTCCATAAATATAAAGAAAATCTAGAACGCTCCAACAGACAATCCGTATTAATTCTCTTGATTATAAATCATTTCTTTAGAATTTAGGTTTGTTAATGATGTTAGAATAAAACATTTTTAAGCTCATTCATTTGATTCATCTTGTTGAGATGTTCAATTTGACTACAAGCATACAATATTTGAAGATTGTTTGATCATCATCATATTAATGTCATAGCATTTTCAATTATGTTAATGTTTGATGTAGACTCATTTGACCACTTTCGATATTGTTGGGTTCATTTGTTGAGAAATTCATTTTGACAATAAATTTGGATAGTCTTTAATTCAGTTTTGGGAGTTTGCAATTCAAATATGCATCCAGATGCATGCCAGATCAAGGCAATTTTTTAGGTCATATCATGTCAAGATTGCAAGAGCTCATATCCCTTAATCTCATATTTTCTAGAAGACAGCTCCAAAGTATTAGCTTTCTTGCATTAAACCCTATCTTAGTCTCATATTTTCTAGAAGACAGCTCTTGAATGGCATAACAAAAGCAACATGACCATAAAAGTTAACGACCTATTCACATGTAAATGGGAAGAATCTCATATGTAGCGCGAATCTGGCATATTTTTCTCATGAGCAGGCTCAAGTTTGATAACTTTTTAACATATACAAATTCAGAAGTCAATGGAGAATACAGTTTTTCTCCATTTACGGACTTATCACCAATTGTTGAGTAAATGAAATAAGTTTGAAAATACTTGTTTTTATGCAAATTAAGCACATCTTTCTTCACCAAAATTTAAAAAGGACAAATGTTCACTAACCATAACTCATCTGTTCAGCTCAATTTGAGCACAACCTGGTTGCTTCGAAATGTTGCAACCTATCATCCCAGTTCTTAAATGCTCAACTCCATGCCATCTGCCCGCTTCTGCATAAATGTTTGACATCAGAACATAGTCTGCATCATCTGGTTTTTCCAATTTCCCAATCTCTGTAAATGCACTCTCTGCCAATTCAACATTTCCATGTACCTTACAAGCAGCTATTACTGTTTTCCATAACACTGCGTTAGCCCTGAATGGCATATCTTTGATCAACTGACAGGCTTCTTCAAGCAGACCACGTCTACATAAAATATCAACCATGCAACCATAGTGCTTTATGTCAGGAATTATGTCATATTTCTTAGTCATTTTATGGAACAAAACTCTTCCTTCTTCTACCAATCCCTCTTGTGGCTACAAGCAAGCAAAGACCCGAGAAACGTTATCCCGTTGGGCTTAACGGCAGCCTCCTCAAGAGAAGAAAACAAATCCAAAGCCTCTTCGGAGCGACCGTGAATGGCCAAAGCTACAATCATTGAATTCCAGCAAGTTACATGTTTCACATCCATTCTATCAAACACCTCCTGAGCAAGTTTCAAGTTACCGCATTTGGCATACATGTCGAGCAAAGCATTTCCCACAAAACCTTCAATCTCAATTTCCTTTTCCATCAAATAAACGTGTATCTCCCTTCCCATTTCGAATGCACCTATCTCTGCACAAGCCCCAAGTACAGAAACAATCGTCAACTGTGTTGGTACCACCTCGGCTGCCACCATACTCCTAAAAACTTCCAGTGCACTATTATAATTCTTCACGCGTACAAAACCTGCAATCAATGAGTTCCACGATACCGCATCTTTCACTGTCATTTCCTCAAAAACGCTTCTTGCTGCCTCAACATTCCCCAACCTAACATGCCTGGCTATAATACTATTCCACAAAGACACATTTTTCTCAGTCATTTGCGTGAGAAGCTGGTTAGCTGAATCCGATTCTCCAATCCGGTCATAAGCCACAAACATGGTATTCCACGAGATAGCATCCTTAAGAGGCATTTTATCGAACACCAATCGGGCATATTCAATCCACCCACACCGGGAATACATATAAATCAAAGCATTCTGCACAAAGCCGTCAGAGTCGAGGCCAAGATGAAGCGCTCGGCAATGGACTTCTGAGCCCTTTAGTGCAAAAGTTAGGGCAGGGCCATCAGCGAGCACTGCAACAGCGCGGCCAAGGGCCTTAAGGATGAAGGGGAAGGTGAGATTGTCAATGGGAACGCTTCCGGAGCGGCACATCGTGTTGTATATAAGGAGAGTTTCAGTTGGGAAAATGGAGGCGGAGTAGGCCCGGAGCATTACGTTGTGGGCGAAGGTGGATTCGAGTAGATAGGAAGAAGAATTGAAGATGGATCGGGCATAAGCGAGACTGCCCCAAGGGGAGAAGGAGGAAAGGGAAAGGAGCTTGAAGAGGAGAGAAGGCAGTCGAGCTGCGACGTTGGATTTGGCGAGGAATGCTTGGCTTTGCTTGAGCTCGCGCATAGACGAGGCATTCCGGAGGAGGAAGGCGACGCGCTCCTCGGAAGAGTGCATGACGAGCGTAATGAGCTGAATGGGGTGCTACGATATAAACAATTAATGATAGTATAATTTAACCGTAAAACGATGGTCTTGCTGGCCTGATAGAGTGCTAGTGTTGATGTATGACTTTGTTGATGAAGGTTGTTTATGTTGGAGTCCACAACTCCATATTATATATATAAAAAATTATTAGGTGCGGAGTGTGCACCGTCCGCACAAATGTGACGGTACCCAGCGGTACCGAGTGCCGGTACCTAGCGCGGAATAAGACTTGTGAGGACGGTTCTTCCCGTCCGCACTCCGCACCTAATAATCTCTCCATATATATGGGCCTTGTTAATAAATGACGAGCAACGGGTTTTATTGGTGTCATGGGATATTATCATATTAGTATTAGTGTTAATGATATATATCATTTTTTTTATAATTAAGGCTTCATTTTGGAGGTCTTTCTTGTTGAAACTTGCAAACATATAACAAATTAAAGAAATGCAGAGGTGAAGAAAAACAGAGTCAAAGCTTCAAAGTGTTCTATTAGAATGGATATCACGTTACATAAGCTGTGTTTATATATATAAGAATAATCTAATATTAAAATTCTTATAAAGCCCTCAGGTGGTTATGCATTTATGCTCCAGGTGTAGTTATTGGTGGACAGGTCGTGCAACAGTTGTTACAGGTGTAGTGTTAGACAGAGTTGTCAGGAATGATTTGCTGTAGTGGGAATTGTCTGAGCTGTTTGTGTTAACATTTCTTAGAGCTTCTCAAAGCAACTTTTTAGTATAAAAATATCTTGAACTCAAAATTTTTGTATGAAAATGTTATTTTATAAAACAGTAAGGAAAATATCTCAAACGATTCTTAAGCCGATTCTTAAGCGCTTAGAAACTAATATCAATAATATGCATCAATTTTTTTAGTGATTGAAAGAATTGATGTTGGTGTTGGTAGTGTAAAGCAACTTTATTAATCATAACATGCATCATAGTTGGTGTCAAAGACATATTGACAGCCTTATTAGCGATGATAAGTGTCTATATATTATATGCTGGTGATGTGCATCAATTATATCAAATTATTGATGTTGATATGTAAGTTAACTTTTGCAAGAATGGATGTCAATATTATAGGCCATGATGTGTTGTGACCTTGTTGACATCAGCGAGATCAGCATAAGTGTTAACAGCATGCAACAAATTTGTTTGGCGATGACATGTGTTAATGATTTTCGGCGAAGGATAATGACATATGAGAAACAATAGTTTAGTGATGATAAACATGTAATGATTTTTAGTAGGGGTGTCAAAACATGATCGGATTCGAAATCTGACCAGACTCGAAACTTGACCTGGATATGACCCAAAAACTTCGGGGTTCGGGTCAACCAGCTTGCCATATGGGTCGAGTACGGGTTTGAGATTCAAACCCATTTTTAAAATTGGGCCAGGTTCGAGTTGACCCGAAAATTCGAAGGTGATCCGAATATACTAGAATATGCACTAGCGAGTTGTGACCATATGCAATCCGTAGATAGCCACACTCGCAACTGTGTAGACTTTGCACACCCTCCTGCCTCCCGCATTTGCGTCTGCACTTAGACTCACGTAGGCACCACGCTTGTGCCTACGCTCTCGTTAGCACCCGAACCCGCACTAGCTCTTGTGACAGGACTCGCCCAGGGACCCTATCCTTCCACACTTGCGTCTACACCTAGACTCGCGCAGGCACCTCGCCTGTGTCTATGCTCTTTTCCAAATCCGGACCCACGCCAACTCTTGCGACCGCACTTGCCCCCCCCCCCCCCCCCCCCCCCCCCCCCCCCCCCCCCCCCCCACACACACACACACACACACACATGCAGGCCACGCTTGTTCTCACGTGCATGCCCCCTTCTTGCTTATGTTCGTGCCCGAACATTAGTTGTATTGCAAGTTAGCAGGTCGAGTTGAGTCAAAGCAGTAACCCAATGGATTTGGTCAGGGTTAGAAATTTTGATCTGTTAGCAAAATCGGGTTGGGTTCGAATCAGTTTAATTAGACTAGTGTCAATTCCAAATTCGACATGAACCTGACCTGAATACCCATTTTGAAACCCCAAAATTTTAGTTAACATCAAGTCATTAAAAGTCATACAAGTGGCCATTGTGCAGCGGTGCAGCCTACCCAACCTTTATGATTTAGAGCTTCAATAGGAATTATATGAGTTTAATTTCCTTTTAAAATAAGTGTTTATTTTAAATGATGTCACTTTTTATTTTTGTATATATTACCAACAAACTCAAAATTATTTTAATTAGATTCAAAATTATTTCAGAGTGGGTCATATAAAACTTTGAACTGGCTCGAAAAAGATTTTCAGCTTTGAAACTCGACTCAAATACACTCGAGATGGGTTTGATAATCAGATCACATCCATCAAAATCCTTACAGCCAATTCAAGTCGAAGCCCACGTTGCTGCACAAAAGAAGCAAAACATTACATTCCCGTCGAAGCCCTATTAGAGGGTCCATGTTGGTGAACTAGCAGCTAGACGTGAAAGGCAGCTTTGAGTTTCTCCATTGCCACTCTGCTGCCTCCTCAAAATCAAAGCGGCTTTTCAATGGAGAATATGCCCTCAACATCCTCCCTAGCAAGCACAGCAACCCCTTACTTGAGCAAGTCATGTCCGTCCTTCGCAAGATCACCACTGAAAGTCTACACATCCCGATGCCGGTAGGAGAGGGTCGTGCTGAGCAAAAAGAGCACAGGAGAACAACAAGCCCTTATAAACTAGTTCACATTAAGAAGCCTTCGAATGACGCAGCCATGGGCCTTGTGGGCTTCTTTACAGACATAACCAGCTTACTCAACATCGGCCATCTATGCATTTTCTCGTGGGCGCAATAGCAAGCCTTCTGCATGCTTGCAAGGATGCTTTGTTTTGGTCCCAAACAAATGCACATTCAAATTTCTATTCTTTTTGACTTTTATGAATCAACAAAGAGTAAAATGTGCGTGAAAGCTAGTGTCATCGTTAATACAAGTCATGAGCCGAAGAAATAAAAAGAAGAAGAGTTTTAGTGTAGATTCATTTAGGGCGTATAAGAAATATTGATTTTACAGACTTGATCAGCAAACCTTAAGCATCATATTAAAGTTCCATATCATGTAAAGATAAATGATGTTGGCTAACAATCTTTAGGATGATACTCTTCTTTTCTTTCTTAAGTAGCATATAAGCATATGTGTTGATGAAGCATTGCTATATTTAATATTATGATTTTTTTAATGATATAAGCATTAAATTGTAATATGTGATTTGCATTTGTGACTCAAATAAATAACTTTCTCAGCTAATTGATATGCCATAGATATTTTCTTGAATATTTTGATCTTTCTATCAGGGGCGGATTTAGCCTTATTTTTGAGGAGGCAAACTTATAAGTAAAACTGTACAGTTTTTTTTTTTTTCATAAATATCCTTACAACCACAATTTATTCCGAGAATGCTGCCTCTCGATCCCTATTTGTTCATCATTGTCCGCTTCGTAGATATGTCGAGAGTCCAAGGGAGCAGCACCCCTTGGTGGGGTTCGACCTGACAAGGATTCTCTTTACTATTTCTCTTTATATTTGGCTCATCGTTCCCTAGCATTAATAACATCTCTACACATTGTATTTAATTATACTGGGGCAATTGCCTAAAGATCATAATATTTTTAAACTTTTAGGAGGGGCAATTGCTTAAAAATCCTTGTAATAGAGACTTAAAAATACATGGAGGGGGATAAATTTCATAAAGAATTATATAATAATTTTTTTTAGGTGGATCTGCATTTGCTTCCTACAAAGAAAATTAGATAAATAATCATATCTTTTTCAACTGTGAGGATGGGAGGATTCCTATATCTCCTATTATATTTTAGATTTATCAATTGGGCAAATCCCCCTAATGTTTTTCCTTTACAAAATTTTCACAGAAAAAACTTGCAATCCCTTCTAAGTTTTATCTTTACGTCGGAATTTTTTCTCTCTTTAGACTTCTATGAATTAACAATATCAGATTCAATTAAGATCTTAGTTTACTTGAATTCTTTTACTATTAAATATTGATAATGTTGGGTTGAAGATTGAGAGACTCGAGATACATGAACAGATATTGACTAGAGTTGTGTTGTTGTCCTAGTTCTCTAGTAAAAGTAAGTTATGTGAGCAACATCTATGTTCCCTTTAAAATGTTGTAATTTGTATATCAAATATTAAAAAAAAAAACTAAATCATTAATTTTGAAAACTGATATTTTTAATCTAAAAATAGTCAAATAGGTTGTTAGTACACTTTCATTTTCCTTTCACTTTCAATCATGATTGCAACATAAAATATTAATCTCATAATTCTTGATCAACAATAAAGCATATTTTCAATTTTCTTTGCTTTAAATCCAACAAAAAGTACGGCTTCATTTGGGATGAGTTACATTATTTAAAATTTTTGTACTGAAAATTACTTTAAGAAGCAACAAGAAAGTTGTTCTAAACAGAACCTAATATTAATAAAGGAGAAAAAATTTAGGCCAAGATATTCTAATTAAATTACAATCATAACAAGTTTTGTATATGTTGATTTGTTTTTGTATATGTTGAATTTATTTCTAGATGAATGCAAAATATAAATAAAAAAATTAATTACTATTTATGTTATTTTAATAAATTCTATGAATATAAAATCAATGCTAGTAAAAGTAAAAACTAATTATCTTGGCAACATGTTAAAAATAAGTAAAAGTTGATCAAAATTTACTTATTTTTAACATGTTGCCAAGATAATTATTACTTTTATCAACCTCTTCAACTTTTACTTATTTTTAACATGTAGCCAAGTTAATAATTACTTTTATCACCATTGATTTTATATTCATAGAATTTATTAATATTAAGCTAATATTTTTTACAACATTTTCTTATTATACAGTCATATCTTTTGATGAAATATGATTTTACTGAAAGTTGTAATCCGCTTTTTATAAAAGATACTGTATCTAAGCAGTCATTTTTAATCACAAAACCTTACCTCATATTATCTGTAACTAAAAATTATAAATGTGCAATTAAAAATTTGTATAATTCTACATTAAAATAATTTGATAAAAATACACTTAACCCATATTTTTCTAAAAAAAAACTTAATAATTTGAATTTTTTCTAATATATATATATATATATATATATATATATATATATATATATATATATATATATATATATATATATATATATATGAAAATTTATTATATCAAATCCAACTGAACCCCATGAGCGATCCTAATTTTGTCTAACATTTAATTTAAAAAGCCTTCATACTTAAAATTTTTGTATTTTAAATCATATTGAATCCAACTGGCTCAAACTAATAGCCAACCTAACAAGTGGAAACAAAATCGCCTTATAATAATAATAATAATAATAATAAATTATTATTCTTGGCTACTACACTTTCTAGCAATACCACCTAACCAACATAATGCTGTTGTTGTCAATTATCTAAAATAATGATTGCATTTTGTAGCTAACCCCATCTTTAAAAAACTATTGTACTTTTAAAATATAAGTTTTTTAGTTACAAGCAACCAAAGACTCAAAGAGGATCCACCCATTATTATTTTGGTAAACAATCAAGCAATAGTTACTCAAATAATCTAATAGCATGTAAAAACGTTTTAAATGGCGAGTGCGTCGGACCCATCTTCATGTCCGATATGATGGATGACTAATTTTTATATTACAAATCTCAATGATCATTACATTCAAATGTCAAATCAACTTTTTTTTTAATTACAGAAAAGACCGCTGGAGAGGGGGCTACGTAGCCTTTGCAAAAATGTCTCTCAGACAATTCCAAAATTAGCCAAATGCCACTCAATAGGTTAGGCTCCTTTTGGCACATTCGGTCCACAATTGATTGCGTGCAATTAAGAAAAAAGATCTGTTTGATACTATCATGGGATGGAAGGAGAGAGTTGGCGCGCGCAGGAGAAGATTTTGTGGTTTTCTTGATTTGGGCTAAGGCAAACCTGACCAAATATTGGGTTTATTTCTAAAATTCAGCCATGCTTGTTGATTAATTCCCGTAAGCAAAGGACTTGTAGTTGGCACGTCAACGTTGGCGGGACCCCAGGGGTTGATGGTATGGCTCATGACAGGCTAATGCTTATGCTACACATAGCTCAATTCATATAGAATCTAAGAAAAATTGTGATGCATCAGCATACTATTTTTATTTTAAGTTAGAGAGTTTGTGTAACTCATCTTAATCTATTAGTTGAAAATTTTGACTATCAATTAAAAGATTTTTGATTTGAAGCTTTCGTACATATTGTGTGTATAAATTTATCTTAATTAGTCCTAATGTGACAAAAACAAAGTTTGAGCGTTTAGTTTTTATTTTATGAAATATATACTACAGGTGTTAAAATGGGTGAAGAGATTCTTCGTAGGGTTTGAAAGCAAGGCTCGGAAAGTTGTATAATATTTAGGAGCTATTTCATTAAAATAATTTTTAATGTATTTTTATTATTTTGATTTATTAATTAAAATTTTAATATTTTACATTATAATAAAGAAATTAGAGATAAACAAGATACAACACAAACATGAGATATATCTTGTATTGAAAATATATGATATAAATAAGTACTAGATATGACATCATAATATAATATTAAAAAGTTTTAGAATTATATATATATATATATATGATTTATAAATTAATAAATTTATTTTGATATATTAAAAGCTTTTAAACACCATTAATTTGATTGAAGAAAAACTAGTTAGTTGATATTATAGATTGTTAATTAGAAGTAGAAAGAATTACTTAGTTTACTAAATAATATAAAAATTTTATAGAACAAATCTTATGAAAATAGAGAAAAATAAAAAATAGTGTTAAGTAGCAATCAAATTATTGATGTAATAAATTTTCAACCAAAATAGATATCTTAAATTATTTATTTATTTTTATATAAATTAGAAACATAAATGATATTCCAATACATCTCAGGCTCTATCAAGCTAGTTCATGTACTTGATATGACATACATATCATTAAGAAATAACAGGTAGCTAGAAGATATGCATCACTTGAGTAAATTTATATAAAATCCCTAATAAATTTTTTATGTAGTAATTTTTTTTTTTTCACTATGAGGATTAATAATTTTTTATGTAGCAAGTATTTTCACAATTCTTCATCAACATATTTTTTTTTGGACTTGTAAGTAGACCTAATTATCATTATCATTATGAACTACAAGTGATATAATTTATATGCTCTAAATTTGTTTTAGAGCAGTATTATCAATTTGGAATTTTCTTAGAAGAGATCAAGAGAAGGAAGTTAGTATACTAGTTTTTAAGAAAATATAATTAATAATTTAATTGCAACCTTAGAAGTTCTCGCCATTCTAAACATGCATGTTACACATTTAATTAATGACAGTTTTTTCATTGAAATTTTATTAAAATGTTATATTAAATCTATATATTTTACATTAAAAGAAAACTAAAATTTAAAATTATTAAAATTAATAAAAACTGGCACTTTAATGGTAATGTTAAAAAAAATGGAATATAATAACCTAAATTCGGACCAATGACTAAACCAAAATTTTGAACAAATAGCATCACTCGAAATTAGAAGGAGAAAAATTTTGCTCCCCCATTTTTTTTTCAGTATATATGTTATCATCATCATTTACTGTGTCAAAAAATAAATCTTGATGCGTAGATAAATGGAATTAGTTTCACTCCACAAAAACTTGCCACCCAACATAGTTCACTTATCACGCCTCAAAACAAGTTTATATGAATTTTTTTATTAAGATGAAAAAGAGAGAAATTTGTGATGAGAATGTATGTGTTGAATTCAATGATGTTCTAGAAGGAAAATTAAGAATTAATCAGATAAATAAATCAAATTAAAGTAGTGAGAAAGAGGAGTGGAGTCTTGTTGAGTCTTTTGAAATTTGATTTCTAAAGAACATGGTTAGACCACTTAAGGCTACAAAAGCGGAATTTAGGAAAAAAAAAAAAGAGATTTTGTTGTGCACATTAATGAGATTTTTTATGCTCATGCTTGATTAATGATACTTATGTAAATGTGAGGACCAATGTTGATACAATAAAATTGATTATAAGCTGCAACTATATATAAATGTATAGATAGGTCCCATTTTCGCAAGCTTTGTAAGGAGTCTTCTAGTCCAAGGAACTTTGTGCTAGTACCATATTGAGATTGAAACTTTTTACAAGTCCTAATGAGAAACTATTTGGCTAACAAACACTCAAAGGTTAGTTGAGGAGTTTATTTTTTCGTTAATATTCTAAATTAAAGAGCAATTTTGTGAGTTCAAAGAGAAGGTTCACCATTTTAATACTAAGGACTGAGTTTGAAGATGATCCCATTGTGGCTAGCTCATGTGGCTCATTTTTTCATTTGATGATAATTATGTTGTGTACTTTCATATAATAATCTTCATAATAATTTATTTTACTTTGATCATTTAATTGAAAACATGAAGACGAAGATTATTTTTAGAGTTGACAAAATTATAGAAAGGGAAGGCAAGAGTGTCGATAAGAGCCAACAATTAAAGATTAAGTTAAAGCATATTCTGTTAATAACCATTATTTGGCTAATTAATACTCTCACGAGTTAACGAGTTCTTTGAAAAAATAATCTCAATTGAAGAGCAACTCCTTTCTTCAGCAACATCAATAACTTAATATTGAGAAACAAATTAGAGCCATTTTTTTGCGACATATTCAATATTTAAATCTAATTGAGTCAACAATTTGAGTAACATCAAAATATTTGAGTTGTAATATGTCGACAATTCAAATCATTTCTCAATTAAAATCTTTGTGAATCTCATTCAATTTTGTAGTATGATTCAATTAACTTAATTCAAATAAATTAATGAATATTATGTAAAAGCTTGCTAATAAATATAATACACCAAACTTAGGTATCCTTAATTACAAAGTTAAAACTACAAGGAGTTTGAGAGGTCAAAAACTAGGAACAGAAAGACACCAAAATCACAAAAATAGAAAAATAAGAATAAGAACAGAACTTCGTTGGAGCCATAGAGCCCCTTATGGGCTACACTAGTAGATAAGGGGAATGACATAGAATAGGCAATAAATCATTCAAAGAGACTCCTTATGAGCAAATATTTTATTTATTTATGAATGGACCATCAGATCCCACGAGCACTTAACCTTTTTTATACTTCACTTGTGAGCACGGAAAGGTTGGTGGGCTCCAGTTAGTCCCACACATCCATCAAATTTCAATCGAAGCCCGCCGCCCATTTAGATTTTTATGAGTGCCAGCGGGCAAAAATTGCCTTTATTCGCCGAATTTAATATTTTTTTTTTCTACTCGAATATTTATTATTGGGATTTTTAAATACATAATGCAAAAATACATATTTAACACCTAAATTTTTATATTTATTAATATACCACCTAAAACTCCTCTTTTAATAAATTTTAACATTTTGTTAAAACCTTCCATAAAAAAATCACTGTCAACGATTGTCTTTTCCGTCAATGACATCCTTTCATAGTGAATATAAGTATCTCATTGTTTCAATGGAGTGGTAGAATAGAAGGAAAAGGGAATTTTTTAAAAGGTATATTAGTAAATATAGAAGTTTAGGTGTTAAATATGTATTTTAAATAATTTTAAGTGTTATGTATGTAAAAATTCCTTAATTATTTTATTTTCTGCCCTGAGTTGATAAAAAAGAATACAAGATTTTGTTTTTTTTTTAAATTAACAATGCCAAAAAATACATAATGGGACAAAACAAATCTGATTGGAAAATTTGGTGGACTCAGAAAGCTTCTGTATACCCAAACATCATATTACAAATATGTAAACCGACAAGCTTTCCTTGGTTGCCATAGGGACCATCCAAAGGAAATGGAAGAAACATGGGACTGAGCTTCATCATCGTCCACTAGCTGAGATCAATAAGCTTAGAATGATCAGGTAGTCGAGTGAACTTTGTATGCAGCTATAAAAACTAAATCAATTAAACATCACTTAGCATTCATGTTATGTGTCTTTCATTATTATTCATCAAGTTTTATGCTTGCCGTCGACTATCTAATAAAATCCTTCAATTTTTTCATCCAGAACTGGGAACTGATAATGATAGTGTTAATCATTTTTTTTTCCATTTAGCATTCCTCAATATTATTTTTCTATTAAAAAGATAATTATTTTTTTTCTTTTTATGTTATGTTATTTTTTTCTGTCTCTTTCAGCTCGTGATTATTTGTAAATAGACATATTTGCCTGAAGAAAAAACCTAAATTTTTTATTTACATCTTTATTTTGAACTTTATGGACCCCCTCCCAAAAACGAAAGCATGTTTATCTTATCAATTATAAAAGTTATTCTCTTTTAAAAAGGTTTCTTTTAAAAATCATATATTACAAAAATTTTTAACTAATAGTAAAATAAATAAAAAAATCATCTTTTACTTACATAAGTTTATAAAATTATTCTTTTAAATAAAAAAAATTTTCTCCAAAAATATACTGAGATCCATTCAATGCCCAAATTCCACAGCACATGATGAGTGATTTTGGAGGGGATCTCGGAGGATTTTTAATGTCTACCTTTGACTTCCAGCGGTAAGCGATGACAGGTTGACTTGGAGATCCACACGTGCGCCGAATCCAAGGCCTTAATGGCACGTGCGAATGGCCCCAAGAAAATCATTGTCCAGATTCGAAAACCAGGGGAAAAACGCACACGTGTTTACCTTTACTCGCCGTCCGTCAATAAACAACAACCACAAAGAGGCAGAGAAACGCGACAACCGAACCACCTCCAAATCTCTCTGTCTATTTTTCAAGGAACAAAATTGGGTCCCGAAATTTTTATGATTCGAACGCAGACCTTTTTTTTTGGGGAAAATGATGCTAAGAGATAATTAAGCTTAGGTTCTGTTAGGTACACTATTATTTAAATATTAAATAATTAAAAAATAATAGTCTTTTAAATTTAAGGGCCATTTGATTTGATGAAAAAATAAATACAAAATATTCCAAAAATTGAGATTTTAAAAATGTTACCATTTGAATTGAGAAAAAAAAAATAATATGAAATAAATTATGAAAAATTCTAAACTTTTTTTTTTAATGTATGATATGGTCGATAATTGAACGATATTGTTGAATTTAAAAATATAACACAAATTTGCTCCATTGTTTTCATCGCTCATTATTAGCCATCTACCCTTCAATAATATAAATGGCTATTCTTGCTTTTGTTGAGTATTTCTAATGTGACTTAAAAATAATTGCTCATTTTCTTAATTAAGTTTAAACTTATGATTAAAATGCATTCAATTCAATGCTTCCATCCAAATACTTCATATAGATAGAAGTGGCAAACACTGTAATATTACTCTCAAGAACATCCATGACACAATCCAACATCATTCATCAAAGCAACTGCCCTCACACTTCTACCCTAACATTCCTATTCAATACATAACTTCTTCATTGCTTCTAGCTCAATACTCTACTCGTGATAATCCACTTAATTGGTGGGCTACCATCCCCTAACACCTAAACATTGCACCAATCACTTCAAAATAAAACACCCAACTACTCATATCTAAGATGCTTTGGCTATCTCTAGGGGTGTCAATATTTGTCACGACCCAAAAATCAGATTGAACCTGATCCAAAAATTTTGGATTATAGTCAAACTTTTTCGAAATGGGTCAGGTTTGGATTCCCGGATTCAACTTGTTTGAAAAAATGGGTCAGGTTTGGATTGACCCGGAAACTCGAACTAAATCCAGGTTAACCCGTTTGGATTCACGTTCCGTCCCACTATCGTAAGGGAAGTTTCGTCGTGTCGCGTGAGTCACGTTGCATCGCATGTCTCTTCACGTGAGTCCCATCCCGTTGACGACGCTGCCGTGCTGTTGCTGGCACTGCTCAGCACTTGAGCTTGCTGTTCGGTTTCAACGCCCGGAACCGTTCCGTGTCGTGCCACTGTTGGCGTTGGCCTCGCCGACTCGCCATTGCCGGAGTCGTCGCCGTTGACTCGCCAAGTTGTTGACGCCTCACACCACCTGCACCGTCGCAAGCGGCCTCATGCACATCGCATTGTTTGAATGAGAACGTGTCCGTCGCAAGCTTCTTTACCTTCTACCAACATGCTAGACATACCTTCCTCCCTAGCAATGCCACCATCGCCACGTCCAGTGCGTTCACTTACCCTATTCAAAACCATATATCCTAAAATATAGCATATCAAATTTCCTAAAATATTAAACGTTCGTCATTCTATTTAACCTTCTCCTGACCTAACTATATGTAAATATACCTCCCATGACGAGGGAGCTGGGAGTGCTAGTTATACCTGCTTGTATCCCATGGCTTCTTCAACGGTAATTGAAGATTCCACTCTGTAGGAATTTTTTTTTTTCACAGTTCATGCAATTGCTACCATTTTTTCTTTGTGTTTCATACATTATCTTAAACTATTTTTATGTAAATAATAAAATTTCTTAATAAGTGGATCAGTGGATTCCATGTAGAATGTGTGGAAAAATGTTTATTGAGAGGTGAACAAAATATTTCTCAAAGAAATGCAGATAACAATAAAAAAAACAGATTCAATGGTAGCTTTCTTACCCTAATCCAATTGATATGATTAAGAATAAATAAGAAATCAGTTCTAAACGGAGCCTAAATGTCCCCGAGTGTTTGATTTGATAAAAAAAAAAAAATTCCAATCTTACTGTTATATTTTTAACACATCTCCGTCAAATTCTGTGCGGGGCTATGTACCTACGAAATACCAATGGACTATATGACTTTATAGATTTATCATTGAGGATCATGTAGATGAGTGGATGGAAGATTCCATAGATAAATGGCATTTGAATTGCTTTGCAAGAGCATCGGCTGTAGGACTTTGTTTTTTACCCTCTTTTTTTTTTATTCTGCTTTCATGCTTAGAAAGCAATATTTTAAAAAGCAATATAATTTGTTACATTGCTTAGAATATTTTTTAGAATGTTCTTATTTCTAGAAGGCTAAAATGAATCAACAGACAACATAATATTAAAAAGAAATAAAACATTGATGATGAAAAACTTTGCAAATTTATCAAGAGCATCTCTTGCTTCTTGAATAGGATATATATCTATTGAGATATATCACAAACTTTGCAAAAAAAATTTTTTTTTTACAATTTTTTGTTATGATTATCCGTTCCGAATATATTTTAATGCAAACATGCTTAATATTAAGATTCTTTATGAAACTAAAGTTGCTAAGTGAAGTGAAAGATCTCGATATTTAAGAGTTTACTTCAATATGATTAGTAAATTTCATAATCTCCTCAAATTAGGTTATTTAAATTACAACATTTGATTTGTTCAACATAGGCAACACTTTGATTCAATGGATTATAATAGTTTACTCCATTGATATAATATTTGTCCTTCATATATAACATTCAATTTTATCATTTGACTAACATATTAATTCAATATAAATTATAATAAATCAATTATTTCATCAAATGAGATGTTATTTTATTTGAACTCATAGGTTTTATGAATTAATATTCTTGAAGTGCTTTGTAAGATGGTTAAACATCGGGCGGGGGGGGGGGGGGGGGGGGGGGGGTGGGGGGGGTTGATTGTAGAGACCTTTGGAAGTGAATACATTGGGCTGAAGACTTAAGAGAACTTCGTGGCTTAAAGAATCCCGAAGCTCCACCCTAGTTCAATCGCTGGCCAAGTCGTGCCACTAGGCTACTATTGTCGGACTTTTGCCTAACCACCGTTTGGCGGTCACCGTTGGGCCTTTATACAACATACGTCTTTGACCAACTACATCCCCTCTGATCATAATCGCCCACCGACCATGGTCCCTCCGACCTTCGTTTCCCGCCAACTATGGTTCCTCCGACCTCCATCGCATGCCGGCTACGGTCCCTCTGACCACTGTCACCCACCAACCTATCCCACCAACTTTGGTCCCTCCGACCATTGTCGCCTGCCGACAACAATCACATCGTCCGTTATCCCCAACAGACTACAATCCCTTTGACCACCGTCACACGCCGGCTATATTCAGTCTAATTGCCATAGCCCACCGACTATGGTCCCTTTTACCTCTATCTTCTGACTACGGTTCTTCCCATCACTTTCACCAGACATCGGTCTCCTCGATCTCAGTCGCCTGACTACAATCCCTCCAACTCTATCAAACTACTACAATCCCTTTGGTTATCGTTGCCCGCCAACTATGTTTCCTCTGACCATGGTCACCTGACTACAGTCCTACCGACCAAATGAATAGACCAATATTCTATTAATGACAACTCTCATGTCATAGGATACCTCCAACTCAAAACAAGTAATGTGCAATTATGGCCGTTTTGACCTTCTTTTGACTATGTAATGTGCTCTATATGATGTATATTGAGCCAATACCTTCCTGAGGCTTCATTTGTAATCAACAACAAATACTAGTGGATTCATTTCAATTGGGCATGCAGAACCCAGTGATTTTTTCCTATTTAAGGGTTTTTTAGGTAAAAATTCTTGTGTCTCTTATGACTCTTGCACCCCTCTTTTTTATCTGTGTACTGGATCTTTGTGCAAAGCTTGGATGCTAAATTCTATCTCTTTATCTTTGTGAATGTTTCAGCATGCAACAAAGTCAAAAGATGACAAGATGTGAGGGGCTAATCAAAAGCTAATTTGTCAATAATAAAGGAGGTTTTGGTCGAGTTAGCATATCACACATCAAAGAGAAAGATTATGACATGGTGGAAGCCATGTGCTTAGGAACTGATGTGAGATGGGTCATGGATAATTAGACATCAAGTGCTAATGAAAGAGGACATCAGTTAGACATCTGATGGGTCCAAGAAGTATCTTGATTCAAGTAGTTAATGCTTTACGAGGAGAGTTTAACAATAAAAAATGAGATGTGTATGGGGAAGATATTGAATGGAGAATTAGCAGTTCATATAAAGAGTTTTTCAATTTGAGAGGAGGTGAGTAGAATCAATATGATTAAGGGCTAAACAAAATTGATTTGGGGGAGGGGGAGACTTGGAGAATTTCACTGTCTTAAAATTTTGATAAACAATTGAATAAAACTAATTTAGAAGATCCTTCAAAGCAAAAAATTCTAATAAACGTGCCAACTCAACATTTTAGTTGTATATCATATGAATGACTATAAGATGGTACAAAAAAATTAGTTATCACAATAGGGTTTCTAATTTGTATAAATGATAAGGAAACATTTTCCTCATATAGAGACATTGATGCATTCTCTGTATGCTATTGAAATGTGACCTTTTTGTGATTGAACAACTAGTAAAAAAAATTGTGTGCTAAATGTAATTTATAATGAAACAATCGTTCACAAAGACAACCTTAAAATACCTTATCACAACCCTATAAGAATGCATTTACTTTGAAGATTGAGACAATTAGTGATTGCAGTGAACCCTAGGTGCAAAGCATACTGGATCAATGAAGTGAACTCAGCTTTATACATCATCGCAAACATGCTTCCTAGTAGCAGCCTAAAAAATGTCTCATGTATGTACTACTAATCCCGGGATGCCTCATTGGGCTCTTCCAAGGATATTAGAGCATTCAATTTCCCCAAGAACTTTTCTCTCTTTTGACTAAATCACGAACAATTAACTTCCCCTACAAATAAAAAATAGGTAACAAAACTCTCCAGTCAACTGGACACTTCATCTCATTAAATGTTTTGATCTCCAACCTCATATGCAAATCCTCTGTTGTGTTGGGCTATACTGTATCCTCAAATCTTAGAAAAATCTTTGAATACCTATATATCAATATCATTAGATCCAACAGAAGAGATTCTACTATGGGTCATGCCCATCAGCTGTACTACGAATCTAGAAAATTCTGAAATGTAATTAGAATTAATAGCCCCTACTTTACTACGTACTGGCACAGAGTGACAAGAACTATGCCTATCTTTCATCTTTGGCTCCAATGGATTAATCTGAGACACAGCTGAATGATATATACACATGAAAACAAAATTAAATAAACTCATATTGTCACCATCATAACTCTCCCACTCTAACTGCATATTAACCTATCCCTCTATTACAATTAATTCCTCTAAATCATTACTCTAAAATCAAGATTTTGTGTCACAACTTGACTCGATATAACCTATATATGGAACAAATAATACTGTATCATATAGCGACATGATATAAATTTCAAGACCTAATTGTATAGAATTAAGAAAATTATCAATAATTTACAAAATGCAAAGACACTCAAACTTTAACTTAATATATAAATACTAATCGTCAAAAGTTTTTTCATTCTTCTAAAAAATGTTTATGTTAAAAATAATTATATTTAAATCAAGGTTGTTAAAATTGGACTGGATAATGAACTGGAAGAAGAAGAGACTCACAGTTCGATCGGTCGAACCGGATGATGTAACAAATAATAATATTATTATTAAAATTAATAAAATTAACATAATAACTATGACAGTCTAATCTTAAATCTCATAGTTCTAATAATTTAAACTATGTTTTTTTAGTAGATTATCACTTATTATATATCTCTCAATATAACTAAATTATTAAATAATTTAATTATATTGAAATGATGAATATAATTATATGCTATAACCAAATTATTAGACATATAATTTAATTATATTATATTTATGAATATTTAATAATTTAATTATAATTAATATTTATATATAACTATAGTGATAATAAAGGAGATTCTTATAATATATAATATAACAAATTTATGATAAGAATAATTATTAATATAATATATAAATGTATACTATTAAAAATTTATATTATTAATTCATATAACATATATTATAACAAATTTATAATAGAAATTAAATAACTTTGCAGCCCAAATCAACCCAAATTTATAGCCCGATCAAGCTCAATTTCACATTCTAACTTGTACAATATTCATGCAACCTTTTTAGTCCCACATCATATGGGAGTTTGAGATAATTGCCTTTTAACTCTTTATACAGTGTAAATTTCACACTTTTTTTAATAAAATATATTTTGTGAGATGACATGCATATATTATAATGTTATTAATCTCAAAATTTAATAAAAATATTTAAAATTTTTAAAAGAATTTAATTAAATTAAAATGTATTATCTATAACTTAATTAAAACAAAAAAAAATTATAGAACTTGTTAATTCTTCCCAACTGGACTAGTTCAATGGTTAACCGATTGAATTGTCATTTCAGCTAAGCTTAGCTTGGTTCGATCCAGAGCTGATTTTTAGGTTAGATCAGATTTTCAACTAATTCATTCAATGTTGAACTGGCCAGTCTGGTCTGATTTTTAAAAAATCACGGCTTTCAAAAATCTACAAACTTTGACTTAGATTCTACAACCTTTCTCTACACAGCCTTCCCCTTCCCGTTATGATGATATGAAATAGACATAGAAAGTAGGTATGAGCAATCATAGCTTAGGAGGCTACATTCAACCTCCTCGAGACTTCAATAATTATTGCTATCAATAATATAGAAGAAATTATAAGATAAAGTAAATTCATCCATATGAAGTGAACATGATTCCTCAATAGGTAACTTTAGTGGGTTATGGTTGAGTTTGACTATAGTTTGATACTTATTAACTTAAGGCCAAGGTTAGATTAGTGAGCTTCCCAATATTGTATAGGGCTAGATTGGTAAGAAAACTTAAAGTCATTAAGGTTAATTTGAAAAAAGCTTACTTGAGAAATTAAGCAAAACTAAGTATAATATTAGAGTGTATTCAGTTTTTTATGTTTAGCTTAACAGGATTCTTAATTGTTCATGTTAGGTTAAGTTTATGGGTTTATTCAGGTTTAGACTATGTAGATCTCGTAAGTAGTTAGGCATGAGTTTCTCCTAGGAATTAAAATGCATGTGAGTAGGCTAGCTTGTTTTTTTATGTTGTTCTTGATGGCTATATTTGTTTTAATAGGTTATAGTAGGATATATTTAGCTAGGGTTGAGCCTTATTATGTCCTTAGGTGATAAATGAGGCTTATTAAATAGTCTAAGCTTATTGGAAGGTCTAATGTATCATAATATGACTTGAGATAGCAAAGTCTCTAGTAAAACGAAGGTCTAATACCAGGTTAAATAACAAAACCTAGCAATAGTTAGGTTCAACAAAAATGAGATTAATATTTGCCAAAAGATAAAAAATAAATAATATCCTTGTTAACATCACAGACACTTCTCAAATTCATCAAAATTTGTGTTGAAAATATTTTAATAATTTATAAACTATAAGTTATGAAATTAGTCTTCCATAGTCTTGACCATAACATCCCCCTATGAATCATTTTCGTGATTTAATCGCCACCGACCAGGTCCCTCCGACCTTCGTTTCCCGCCAAACTATGGTTTCCTCCGACCTCCATCGCATGCCGGCTACGGTCCCTCTGAACCACTGTCACCACACCAACCTATCCCACCAACTTTGGTCCTCCGACCAGTTGTCGCCTGCCGACAACTATCACATCGTCCGTTTAACCCCAACAGACACAATCCTTTGACCACCGTCAACGACGCCGCTTAATTCAGTCTAATTGCCATAGCCCACCGACTATGGTCCCTTTTACCTTATCTTTGACTTCGGTTCTTCCATCACTTTCACCAGGGACATCGTTCCTAGATCTCAGCGCCTGACTACAATCCCTCCAACTCTATCAAACTACTACAATCCCTTGGTTATCGTTGCCCGCCAACTATGTTTCCCTGACCTGGTCACCTGACTACAGTCCTACCGACCAATTGATAGACCAATATTTATTAATGACAACTCTCATGTCATAGATACCTCCAACTCAAAACAAGTAATGTGCAATTATGGCCGTTTTGACCTTCTTTTGACATGTATGTAATGGCTCTATATGATGTATATTGAGACCAATACTTCCTGAGGCTTCATTTTAGTAATCAACAACAAATACTAGTGGATTCATTTCAATTGGGCATGCAAGAAACCAGTGATTTTTTCCTATTTAAGGTTTTTTAGGTAAAAATTCTTGTGTCATCTTATGACTCTTGCACCCTCTTTTTTATCTGTGTACTGGATCTTTGGCAAGCTTGGATGCTTATATTCTATCTCTTTATCTTTGTGAATGTTTCAGCATGACAACAAAGTCAAAAGATGACAAGATGTGTGAGGGGCTATATCAAAAGCAATTTGTCAATAATAAAGGAGGTTTTGGTCGAGTTAGCATATCACACATCAAAGAGAAAGATTATGACATGGTGGTAAGCCATGTGCTTAGGAACTGATGTGAGATGGGTCATGGATAATTAGGACATCAAGTGCTAATGAAAGAGGACATCAGTTACATCTGATGGGTCCAAGAAGTATCTTGATTCAAGTAGTTAATGCTTTACGAGGAGAGTTTAACAATAAAAAATGAGATGTGGTATGGGGAAGATATTGAAGGAGAATTAGCAGTTCATATAAGAGTTTTTCATTTGGAGGAGTGTGAGTAGAATCATATGATAAGGGCTAAACAAAATTGATTTGGGGAGGGGGAGACTTGGAGATTTCACTGTCTTAAAATTTTTGATAAACATTGAATACTAATTTAGAGATCCTTCAAAGCAAAAATATTCTAATAACGTGCAACTCAACATTTAGTTGTATATCATATGAATGACTAAAGATGGTACAAAAAATTAGTTATCACAATAGGTTTTAATTTGTATAAATGATAAGGAAACATTTCCTCATATAGAGACATTGATGCATTTCTCTGTTATGCTATGAAATGTGACTTTTTGTGATTGAACAACTAGTAAAAAAAATTGTGTGCTAAATGTAATTTAAATGAAACATCGTTCACAAAGACAACTTAAATACCTTATCACAACCTAAGAATGACATTTACTTTGAAGATGAGACAATTAGTGATTGCAGTGAACCCTAGGTGCAAAGCATACTGGATCAATGAAGTGAACTCAGCTTATAACATCATCGCAAACCTGCTTCCTAGTAGCGCCTAAAAATGTCTCATGTATGTATACTAATCCCGGGTGCCTCATTGGGCTCTTCCAAGGATATTAGAGCATTCAATTTCCCCAAGAACTTTTTCTCTTTTGACTAAATCACGAACAATTAACTTCCCCTACAATAAAAAATAGGTAACAAACTCTCCAGTCAACTGGACACTTATCTATTAAATGTTTTGATCTCCAACCTCATATGCAATCCTCTGTTGTGTTGTTGGGCTATACGTATCCTCAATCTTAGAAAAATCTTTGAATACCTATTGTTCTTATTTCTAGAAGGCTAAAATGAATCAACAGACAACATAATATTTAAAAAAAAAACCATTGATGATGAAAAAAAAATTGAATATTTTGAGCATCTCTTGCTTCTTGAATAGGATATATATCTATTGAAATATATATATTTTCTCTCTCTCACAAACTTTGCAATTTTTTTTTTACAATTTTTTGTTACGATTATCCGTTCCGAATATATTTTAATACAAACATGCTTAATATTAAGATTCTTTATGAAACTAAAGTTGCTAAGTGAAGTGAAAGATCTCAATATTTAAGAGTTTACTTCAATATGATTAGTAAATTTCATAATCTCCTCAAATTAGGTTATTTAAATTACAACATTTGATTTGTTCAACATAGGCAACACTTTGATTCAATGGATTATAATAGTTTACTCCGTTGATATAATATTTGTCCTTCATATATAACATTCAATTTATCATTTGACTAACATATTAATTCAATCTAAATTATAATAAATCAATTATTTCATCAAATGAGATGTTATTTTATTTGAACTCATAGGTTTTATGAATTAATATTCTTGAAGTGCTTTGTAAGATGGTTACCCATCGATATTTTGCATGCTACTTTCAAAACTTATAAATAGACCCCCTCATTTCGGGGGGGGGGGGGGGGGGGGGCTAAAGACTTAAGAGAACTTCGAGGCTTGAAGAATCCCAGAGCTCCACCCTAGTTCAATCACTGGCCAAGTCGTGCCACCAGGCTACCATTGTCGGACCTTTGCCTAACCACCGTTTGGCAGTCACCGTTGGGCCTTTATACAACATACGTCTTTGACCAACTAAAGCCCCTCAATAGGTAGTTTTAGTGCGTTATGGTTGAGTTTGACTATAGTTTGATACCTATTAACTTAAGGCCAAGGTTAGATTAGTGAGCCTCCCAATGTTGTATTGGGCTAGATTGGTAAGAAAACTTAAAAGTCATTAAGGTTAATTTGAAAAAGGCATACTCGGGAAATTAAGCAAAACTAAGTACAATATTAGGGTGTCTTCAATTTTTTTATGTTTAGCTTAACAGGATTCTTAATTGTTCATGTTAGGTTAAGTTTATGGGTTTATTCAGGTTTAGACTGTGTAGATCTCGTAAGTAGTTAGGCATGAGTTTCTCCTAGGAATCAAAATGCATGTGAGTAGGATAGCTTGTTTTTTTATGTTGTTCTTGATGGCTATATTTGTTTTAATAGGTTATAGTAGGATATATTAAGCTAGGGTTGAGCCTTATTAAGTCCTTGGGTGATAAATGAGGCATATTAAATAGTCTAAGCTTATTGTAAGGTATAATGTATCATAATATGACTTGAGATAGCAATGTCTCTAGTAAAACAAAGGTCTAATACGAGGTTAAATAACAAAACCTAGCAATAGTTAGGTTCAACGAAAATGAGATCAATACTTGCCAAAAGATAAAAAATAAATAAGATCCTTGTTAACATCACAGACACTTCTCAAATTCATAAAAAATTGTTTTGAAAATATTTTAATAATTTATAAACTATAAGTTATGAAATTAGTCTTCCATAATCCTTATTTGTCTTAATCAAATATTCTCTTGTCCACTCCCACTTCAAAAAGTTAATTACCAAAATCAATAATGAATCACATACCAAAACAAAGAATGAACTATCCAAATTAATAATGGATAGTACACCATAATCTATATTCTTCTAAAACTTCATCATTTTATCACTCAAATCATAATCTTCATAACCACTCTCATCATTATATTGTTATATACAAGCACAAACTATACTGCCCACCCACATCTTGTTATCAAAACAGTATAAAATTATTTGATTTGCCTATGCATTGTCATATGATGAGCTATAACAACATCTACATGACTACACTTGTCACTATTTTCCCCTCTCTTAATATCTCATATTGAAATTTTGTACATTATATACCCTACAACATAAATATAATTTACAATCTTCACATAAATTTGTTGTAACACAACACAAAGAGCTTATGTGACTATAGAAAATAGTTATATATATATATATATATATATATATATATATATATATATATAAAAGAGGATATTCTAACACAAAATATGTTAGAAAGGTTTATGTAACCAATGCATTATTTTATCCATAACTTAACTTCCTATAAGATAATTTTGATTACAATATTGATTAGAATGGACTTAATTTTTTTAATATATTTTAAAATAAATTTAACTATCTTTGAAACATTTCATAATTTTTTTGCTTTAATTGGAATATCCTAGTACAAAAATTCCCAAGTAGTTTTTTTTTTTTTTTTTTTTTTTTTTTTAAATTCCCAAGTAGTTGAAGTTGTTGAAGTTGGCTAGTGTGCGGGAATGAAGTCGGTAGCGCTTCAGATGCCAAATTAAAGACATACAAAGCGAGAAAAAATTGAAGATAATGTGATCAATTATTTTTGTTATTAGTTTGAATCTTTCGTTGATTAATTATTATTAATTAATTATAATATAATTATTATAATTAATTTTTGACATATTATGCTCAACTCAAAAAAATAGAATGTTTGTGAGGCCCAATTAATTTAGTTAAAATTCAATTTGGTAAATAACAAAATATTCACTCAATCAAACATGAATCTCGATGCAATTTTTATGTAAAAATTTCTGAAATAAAATTCAGGTTCATATAAACTCCAATTTCTATAAATTTTTATAGCATAGTTGAATGTCTCAGACAAAAATATCTTCACATGAGTCCAAATGAAGCACTTCAAGCATAATTGAGAACTTTGGAATGTTAGTTGTATTACTAAATAATCTCTAACTTGGGCATGTTTATAATCTAATCTAGCAACTTGACAAGATAAATGCAACAAGCCAAATATCACTTAATTCAAATATCATATATGCACCAAAATTGTGAAAGAATAGTTTGTAATCAAGGGGATCAATATAAGTCGTATGATGAAGTTTTGATTTTTACTTATACTTATGAAGAGTGATAGTCTCAAAAATTATAAATAGACCCATCTCTCTAAATGAAATGGGGCACAAGAGATGAAGCTTGGGTTTGACTTGAAATTGTTGAGAGCTTAGATGTCAAATAACTATCATCTGACCACAACTGTTGGACCACCAGTCTCTGATAATAGACATTTGACAACAAACCACCACTATCAAATCATTGTCGTCGATTATTATCATCAAAACATTGCAACCAAACCATCATCATCATACCACAACTGTCAGATCACCATCATCTAACCTCAACTCTCCAATCACTAACTATGATCATTTGACCACCATCAACTTACTATAGTTCCCCGACCATTGCTGTCTAACTATTATTCGAACCACCATCTCTTGACTATGATTCTCAAACCTTCATTGTCTGTCTATGGCCAGTCAATCTTTATTATTCGACTACAATATCTTGACCATCATCTCTCGATTATAATATCATGACAATCCCATATTACGACACTTCAACCACTATTTCCTGACTAGAGTTCTCCAACCACATCACCCAACTTGGTTCCTAACCACGATCATATGACCAATGTCGCCTATCTATGATCCTTTGACAACCTTCTCTCAACTATAATCACCGGTTGTGGTCACCTAATATTCATTGGATAATTACAATCCTCTAACCACTACTGCCTAACTACTGTCTCCTCAGACAACCATTACTTGACTATAGTACTCAACATCATCACTTGAATACAATCCTCCAATTACCATTGCTCGACTACCATCTCTCGACCATCATCACTCAACTTTGGTCTTCCGACCACCATTATTAATTATTGACCTTTGAATACAATCGTCTAACTAAAACCCTCTAATCATCATCAATTGAATCGGTCCTCCGACTACTACTATGTGACTATGGTCCTCTGACTACCATCACTACAATCCTATAATCTTTGTCACTAAACTATAGTCCTCCAACCACCATTGATTGACTATGGCCCTCACCACTATCTCTAAAATATAGTCTTCTAAGTTCTAACTAGGGGTGTCAATATTTGACACGACACGAAAACCCGACTCGAACCCGACCCGAAAAATCCGGGTTGGACACGACCCGAATGCAAAACGGGTCGGGTTCGGGTTCCAGAAAACGAGTCGGGTTCGGGTTGACCCGACGGGTTGCCGGGTCAACCCGTTTGACCCGAAACGTGCAGTCCGAGCCAGCCCACGCTATGCCTGCGCTCCGCCCGCGCTGCCGCGCTCGCGCGGTCGCCCCGCGCTGCCGCCTTGCGCTGCCGCCCGCGCTGCTGCCTGCGCGGTCGCTTTGCGCTGCCGCCCACGCTGCCGCCTCGCGTAGTCGCCCCGCGCTCCGCCCGCGCTGCCGCCTCGCGCGATCGACCCGCAATCCATTCCGTGTCGGGTCAACCCGACAACCCGCCGGGTCGGGTTCGGGTTCGGATTTTCGACCCGTTTGCCTAACCGGGTCGGGTTAGGGTCAACCCGTTTGATCCCGGGTCAGTTCCGGGTCCGACCCGAACCCGACCCGTGACCCGAAATTGACACCCCTAGTTCTAACCATTATCGTCCTACTACGTTGAGGTATGCCAACTTCATTGCTTACCGTCGCCATTAGCATTGGAGCACGCCATCACTTATAAGGTTGATGCATTTGGTCAACACCAATTCTGATGCCCACTAACATCATTACATGATGGTGCCAATAACATTAACACATGTTATCACCTATAAGGTTGATACACACCATCGTCACAAGGCTGTTGCTCACTGACTTTATTAAAAAGCAACATCAATGTACACCAACACATATAAAGCCAATGCACATTATTATCATAATGGTTGACACTCACTGACTTTGTTGCTCCTCTCCTCAAAGACGAAAGATTGAACTGATAATAAATGATATCATGAAGATAGCTCTCATGCCACAAGTAGTTCTCAACTTTCACTACAAAATCTTTTTTATACATTTAAGTCTATTATATAGTGTTAACAGATTCTCATTTTATGAAGAAGAACATCATTTCCAATCAAAGATAAACACTAGTTAAATAATTTTAAATTTTTAATTAATCTAAGCCCGTAGCTTTTCTCATTTGGGGTTTTCCATATAAAATTTCTAGTTACTACCGCAACTATATTTTTAATCTTTGTGTCGGTTAATTTTTTGTTAAAAATTAATGTATTAAATATATATTTATATCATAAATATTTTGAACTTGCAATGAATAAACATTTTCTTAAAGAAAGACCTCTTCCGGGCACAGATATCTAATGCGAACTTCCCTGTATCCTCATTAACGCCTACAAGCTTCGCGCCACCAGCGCCTTGAATGCTACAGCTCCCTTGTTCTATTCCCACGTCGTTTTCTTCCTCATCACCGATTAACTGCTTAGAGCTTGTACGCTAATTTACCTGCCTGAACGACAGAATGGTACGGAGTCTTGTGAATAAATAGTAATGTACGATGGGTTATTAGGATGCACCGAGAAGAACCTTTTGAGGGGGCACCATTTTTTTTTTTTTTTGAATGAGGGTCTTCAACTGCTGTCACCTTTGAGATAGCATTTGGCGGAGTGATTGATTCTCGACTGACCTAGAAGAGGCACTCACCTCAAAAACCTCCTGGCCCGTACTTGATTGGGCCCACTTAAGTGGCGCTGACGCTCGAGTGAAATCGAGCATGGATTAGGGGATTACCAACTGTACTTGCCCACCAACCAAGCTAAGCAACAGTGAGACTTTGTTATATTTTTATTCTCTTTTGTTAAGCGAATTTAATCGTAATTATTAAATATTAATTATTAATATGCTCGAATTCTTTATTAAATTTATAGAATTATTAATATAAATGAAATTCAAGTTATAATTATTCAATAAATTTTATAATTATTGTCAACTTTCTAACATAACCTTTTATTTTTTTCATCCAAAATTTAAAACCTCACAAAGACATCATTAGATTTGACCTCTATTTAAAAAATATAGATGCATACCTAAAAAAATTAGTTAAAACTTAAAAGTATTAAAAATGTCCTCTTTTTATTAAATATAAAAATGAATCTGATTCTTACTAAAAATTCATCTTGCATAGTGGGATAACGAGATAATGTTATTGTTATTATTTATTAATATAAATTCAATTCAATTCCAAATTTTAATAATAAAATTAAAAAAAAAATTTATCGGGTAAATTAATTTTTAGCACCGACAGACAATGAATTTTCCCCTACTACTGTTTTGGATCTACTGTATTTTTCCAGGCCTGCCTTCGATCAGATGAGTGGTTGGAATTAAAGGACTGTGGATGTGTGTGGGGTCTCTCTTGGTTTCTCCTAGGAGGTAGAGATAAAAGCTAACTGACAAAATTCTGTAAATTTTTTTTTTTTTTGGGAAAAATTGGGGCAAAGCCCTTGAATTAAACACCAAAAGTTACAGGAAAAACAAAATTACAAGTATAGAAAAACAACTATACCAAAACCCCCAAATTGCAAATTCTAAAAAGGAAAAGATCCTAAGGACTCAGGAAAATGGTCTACATCTCAAAGGCATCAGAGCCAATCATCATAAACCGCCCACCACGAATGTCACATAGGCACCGGTTGCCCAGAAAAATAACAGGGCCGTCGCAGTGCCCAAAATACGTCAACCTGGTTGCCAGGAAGACCTTCCTAGGAGACGCAGGAGATGTAGACCGGCTCATCATTGTCCCAAAAAACAACTGCAAAATTCCAGCGGAAGAGTAGCTGGGCAGAAAATTCCATGCATTAAACTTAATCAGTAAGAAGGTTGAACTGTCAAAAAGGTCTTCCAGTAAGATGCACCACAATCTGGGCATGAAATCAACTAAAGTCCCCATAAAATGCATGCGCCTGAATAGTAAGCAAAATTTCTCAGCCCAGGATTTCCGGAAATATTGGCTTGATTTTCTCAAAACTCTTCCAGTTACTAACTTTTGCTCGAATCGCATGAATAATATCAGTTTTAAGCTCAATGGGGCTTCTCCCAATGGTAGAAAATCTCCTATTATTTCTTTCACGCCACAGATAGTAAACCAAGGCAGCCAAAGTAAGGTAACAAAAATTACGTTCATGTCTTCCGTGAGATCTCAGATTGGTCATGAAATCAAATGTTTGTAAAATGTTTGGTCTGAGATAAAAAGTGTTCATGAATGGAAAAAGACCAGTAAGAATATAGAAGGAGTAGTCACATTCGAAAAAAATATGCGAATGAGACTCCAAATGATTCGAACAGAAACCACATCCAGCGCTAACATTAATACCCCTCATAATGAGATTGTCGGCTGTTTTTAATTTCCCAATAATAGCCATCCAGATATAGCAAGCAAAACGAAGCACATGACCTTTGTGCCAAATGAACTTACTCCAAACCACATCCTCCAAATCCTCGTGGAGAAGAGATAAAAAGTTGCGATTAGTAGGAAAAGCCAATCCTTCCCAGAAAAGTAAATGTTCCTCATCCTGAATAACCGTATTCAATATTCTGGTTTTTACATTTACCGGAATGCAATAAGGTAAAAACCAATTCTTATTAGTAATGAAATCTTTAACCCAGGAATGAGCTAAAGCAGAGGAATAAAAACTGTCAGCAATCGGTTTGTTATCACTCCAGGGATCCCATAGAAGGGAAATATTACTAGAACTGTGAACCGAGAATGATATAGCAGGGGAAATGCGGATAGCAGTGCGGCAAAAAAGCTTCCAAAATGCCGAAGCAGAGGATGGCGGCAATTTTACAGACCGAGTCATACTTTGCTCTATACCAAGTTCCAATTAGTGTATGATCATTATACATTCTAAAAATGAAAGAGCATGCCATGTTGTGGTACATAGAATCGAAAGATGGTAATCCCAGACCACCTTTTACTTTGGGCTGAACAACCAAATTCCATGCAGTCAAATGCATCCTCCTCTCCAGAGTGTTACCAAAAAATAGAAATCTTGAGCATAATCTGTTAATGACTTTGCAAAAATTTTTTGGTATAATGGCCCCCCGAATCCAATAAGCTATGGTGTTTGCAATAGTGAATTTTAAGTATTGGACCCTACCTGCAAAAGAAAGAAATTTAACTTTCCAACCCTCAAGTAGAGTAGAAAGCCTACTCAGGAGGGGTTGGAAGTGAGAAAATTTGAGTCTGGACGTTGAGATGGGAAGGCCCAAGTAAATAATAGAATTCTCCTCATTGGTAATGCCAAGGCAATTAGAGATTTCCTGAGCCAAGGGGAAGGCTTTAGGAAAAAGAATAGTGCTCTTTTGCGGATTGATGTGAAGACCCGAAGAATCCGCAAATCTCAAAAGAAGATCATTAAGATTCTTAGCATTGTCTATAGAAGCCACTCCAAAGACCAAGAGGTCATCTGCGAACAATAGATGACTACAGCTGAAATTTTTATGCTTAAGACCAAGGAAAGGTATGTCAGCATCAGAATCAAGAGAATGAGAAAGTGCATCCATAATAACACAAAAAAGCAAAGGGGACAAAGGACAACCCTGTCTCAGCCCTGATGTAGAGTTAAAAAAGCCCTCCAAGACACCATTAAGGTTTATAGAGAAATGCACATCAGTAATACACCCTTGAATCCACATAATAAACTTTTCCGGAAAACCTTTCTGCCTAAGTCTACTAAGCAGAAAAGAATGGGAAACCGAGTCAAAAGCTTTCTTGATGTCTAATTTGGCACAAAAAAAGGGTCGTCCTTTGTTAAATTCTCTCAAGATTGCCGCAGCAAGAATGATGTTGTCAGTAGAACATCTTTTAGAAATAAAGCCCGACTGACTTTCATGAATGATGATGGGTAGAATGGGCTTCAACCTATTAGCAATAATCTTGGCAATAATCTTATAGAAAACATTGCATAAAGAAATAGGACGATAATCCGAAATGCAGTTTGAGTGAGATCCTTTAGGAATAAGGGTGATGGCAGTAGCTTTTGCCCCCCTAGGCATCTTACCAGTAGTAAAAAATTGTTTAACTGCTTTGCAAAGACTGTAACCAATGATATGCCAAGTTTGTTGATAGAAGCTAAAAGCAAATCCATCAGGCCCAGGAGCGGATTTAGAAGAGCCAGAAAAAACCACTTTCTTAATTTCTTCATTAGTAACCTCCATCAATAAACCATCAATCATGTTGGAAGGAACCGTGCTTCCAACAGGAATGCTAAAATAATTTTCCCCAGAAGGAGAAGATGCATTAAAAAGGTTCTTAAAATGGTTTATCAATACTTTAGCCATTTCATCATGAGAAGAAAGTGGACCATTGGGTGTAGAAAGAACTTTGATAAAATTCCTGTTTTTCCTTGAACGTATTTTTGCATAAAGGAATCCCAGGTCATCCTCACCTTGAGATAACCAATGGGCTTTAGCTCTTTGAGAGATCCAAGAATACCAGGCAGCTTGATAGGATGAAAGTTGGTCATAAGTGCTCTTAAAGGCTTTGATCAAATCAAGATTTAACGGGTCGTTTTGAATTTCAGAAAGTTTGAGAGAGTGCAGATGTTTCAGTTCAATAATGCAATTAGAAATGTAATTCGAGGAGCACCATTTTTTCTTGCATAACCTCTGTTTGAGAAGTCTTAAACAACCATAGAAGAAAGCAATAGGGCTTTCCGAAGGTATTCTCTCAAAAACCCTTTGAGTATCAAGCCAGAAGTCATCAAATTTAGTCCAAAAAGCTTTAAACATAAATCTAGATACCACTTTCTTGGAATTAGGCTCGCTAAGGATCAATGGAGCATGGTCAGATCCAGTTTGAGAATGAACTTTATAAAAAGCTTTAGGAAAAACCTCCAGAAAATTCGTATTGACCAACATCCTATCAAGCTTAATGTGAATGGGAAAATCCACTCTCTGATTATACCAAGTAAAGAAAAGCCCAACAGAAGCAAGATCTTGAACAGCAGCATCAAAAATGAAGTTATTAAGTTCACCTAGACGGTCTGTCGACAAAGAGTTACCACCAGCTTTTTCAGAGTCAAATCTGTAGCAATTAAAATCCCCCATAATGATCCAAGGGATGTCAATACTAGCCGAAAGACCCAAGAGATCTTCCCAAAGTACTTTTCTGTCCTCCAGAACATTAGCAGCATAAACCACAGAAAGGAAAAATGGTGGCAGGGAGCCAACATTCACAAGCCCATGAATAAGTTGAGAGGAAAAGAAGGAGGGAGTAAAGGATAAGTGAGAAGGGTCCCACTTAACCCAAATTCTACCAGGAGTAGATAAGTTGAAATTGTGACAGGACTGTTCATTCTCAAATAGCCCATGGGTATAAGAGAACCATGGATCCGACATAACAACATCATTAATTTTAGCTTCTAGAATGCATAGAAGCTTAAGGTTGAAGGTGGCAATAAGGTCTTTACAAAGCTTGACCTTAAGAGGGTTATTAAACCCCCTAACATTCCAAGCAGCGATAGGAGGAAGGGACATGATTATTTGTGAGATTTGGCCTTCTTGGCCGTTTTGGTTTTGCCCTTTTTAGGAGGAGAAGCTTTGTCAGGAGTAGATTTTTTTGAGGAAGAGGAAGTAGCTTTATGATTGGATGAATGAGGAGTGTTGATGTCATCAGTCTTGGAGGTGGAGGAGAGATCCTCCTCCAAAGTGTTGTCATCCGGATTACCCAAATTGTCATTTTGAAGAGATCCAAAATTGTTGGCCAGCAAAACTTGTGGAGGAAGCAGGCGAGAATTCACCATAGAAAAATCAGCTGAAGAGGATTCAGTTTGGGGAAGGTTGAGGTTCGGGAGACCTGAGTCCTTGTCATGATCAATGACTTGAACCAAGTCAGTAGCGATAGCCACATTAGCTGCGGTCTCCACAGGGTCAACAATCAAGACATTTGCAGACGATTCCACAGGAACTTGAACAAGGGTTGAGGGAATGAGGACATGGGATTTTAGGGGAATATTCTCCACGGAAGAAGGAGTTTCCATGGGAGTCAAAACAGGAGCTGGAGTAATATGTGGGGCTTTAGAAGTTGCTTGGGATAAATTACGCTCCGCCCTAAAATTAGGATTTCTGCTTTTACTTCGACCCCTAAAAACAGGTTTAGGGGGAAGGGAAGGTTTAGGAGTAGGGTTTGTAGGGCAAATAGCGAAAGAATGTATCAATAAACCACAGCCTTCACACCGCACAGGCTTCCAATCATACACAACTTTGAGAGTAATGTCTTCCCCATCCAGATCAATCGGGATTTCCTCAGCTAAAACCGAATCTTTGTCAACTTTAACACAAATTCTAGCAAAAGTAAGCCTAGTCCTTTTGGCAGTCAAAGTATCGACATACAGAGGAATACCGATAAAGCTAGCGATTTTCGATATACCTGCCGGTGTCCAGAGAGCGAGAGGAAGATTTAGAATTTTGATCCAAATTGGAATAGCAGCAGTTTCATCCCTCTTTGGCTGGAATCTAGGATTCCATTTTTGGAGAATGAAGGGTCTGCCCAAAAGGAACCATGGCCCTCCAGACCATACCATATCATAGTCTTCAATAGCAGTAAATTTTAGCAAGAAGAAATCATCAGCTAAAGATAGAAGAGAAAGAGAACCTTTGAGCTTCCAAGCTTTTTCAATAGCCACTCTCAATCTCTCGTAATATGGTCGGGGACCAAGAGAGTATCCCACCAACGATAAATTCCACAGAGATTTGCCTTCAGAAAGATCATTGTTGCGGAAAGATAACTTTTTCTCCGGATGCACAAAAGTCAACGGCCAATCCTCACGACAAGGAGGAGGAGCCACAAGATTCTCAGCGTAGGAAGTGGAAGGCGGTTTAGAAGCGGAGGGAACTCCAAGCAAAGAGGAGCTCTTGAGCGGGGGATACTCAGAAGTAGAGAGAGCCATCCCGGCACGACGGCTGGCGAAAGGCAAGGAAACCCAACTCGCCGACACGGGGAGAGGAAACCCTAGAGCTTCTCACACCGTCATTCGTGAGATAATCGTCCTTTGATTTGAGTAATAAATTCTGTAAATTTGGAAGAAGCTATGAAATATATTCATGTTATATATTTATATATTAGTTGGAAATTAAAGATCCCAATCAAAAGATTAAGATAAGCTACGTATACTTTTTCTTTTTGGATATTTATGTTTTTGTAATAATAAGATTATCACTTAAATCTCAAAATGCACTTACAATTATATTTTTTTTTTGTTTGAAACGAATAAATTATTAAAAACTTAAAAGATATCGTTTTATATAAAACTTTGAGTAGCATTACCATAAAAAATAGTTAAATATTATTGTTATAAATATATTAAATTTTATTACTATGCACAAAATTGGCCTTTGCTCAAATGCTAGGCCCTTGGCCTCAAAGTCCAGCAACATAGAGAAATTATTTTGTGTAGAGTTCAGACGAGAAATACTGTTCGAGCATGTGAGTGTACAGACATTGTACACAGTTTGTGTACATAGATTTGACACATATTATATATATTGTGTACATAGTGTATGTACACTCACAATCCGAATGATTCTTCCCGTTCGGATTCCGTACAAAATAATTTATCCACAATGAGACGGATGTCAATAAATGATTTGATTTAATAAATTGACATAAAGCCAATTTAAAAAATTCGAGTTCATGTAAACCAATATAATAAGCAAGAACAGTTTGTGTCCAAAATTCCCACTTGTTTAATTATATGGTTAGATTCTTATTGAACTGTAAATTTGATAATGACCTAATTTTGACCAAATAATAACCAATATAATTACATTTCACCTAAATTATTTTGCTTGTTGCTATGTTAATCTTACTTTTGATCAACTAACCAAAACTTCAAAGTTAATAAATTAATTTTTTTTTTAAATTCAAAGTGGTTATGAAGTTGGTTATTGTCGGGTAAGACTTGGTTTACAATTTTGAGCCGTTCATAAGCAAGTCGGGCTGATCAATTGTCTTTTGATCCAGACAATTTCATATTAAATTTGAATCTGACCCGTTAACTTATTTTGACACCTGTAATAATTTTTATAAATTTTATGAGATAAATGCTATATTTTTTAAGTCATTCAACTACCTCTTTCCAAATTTTGCTCTTATTCTGGCAGCTATATATACCAAAATTTAATTGAGGTGATAGAGAAATATGTTCAATATAAATTCTAGCTATCAACAAACGAAGGACGATGAACATTGATTTTTACATATGAGACTATTGACCGTACATCTTGGCATACTCCGTATGATAAGGTTGTTGTAGAACCTTTATTTAAAAGAAGCACTTTTGGTGAAAATCTAAGGCTTCGTTTGAGACGACTTCTTAAAGAGGTTTTTTATTACAAAATTTTTCTTTCTGCTTCTTAAAACAGCTTTTTAGTATAAATTTTTTTAATTTTGTAATAAAAAGTTGCTTTAAGAAGCAGAAAGAAAGCCGTGCCAAACGAAGCCTAAGTCAATAATTTGTGATACATAAATGCATCTGGACTTTTTTTGGGGGGGAAAATTAGGGTCTAGAGCACGAGCAATTATTACGTCCGGTCAACCGAACGCGTTCAGAGGCTAATAACCACGCGCCAAGTCACCAAAAACTCGGTATTGCTCGGTATACATTCGGACCGTTTGGTTTTTGACCGGACTTAATAATTGCTCCTACTGTACACTTCTTCTTGATTGATTTTTTTTTCTTTGTTGATTCGAACAAGTATGTAAATTTTATTGAAAATTTACCTTTTATGACGGATTAGAGAATCGATTTGATCAAACATAATTTTAAGATCTCAAATATTTAGGTTAATTTTAAGAATTATCATTGAGATCATTTAAATTCCACATTTAATAAATTTACAATAGATGCAAAGCGATTTGATGGTACGAATCCAAAAGTGATAAGAAAACATAGAATCAAGTTCAAGGGACAAAATAACTACGTAACTCCCTACTCCTCAATAACACGAAGCTGGCCCGAGGTTAGGGTTTGGGCGGCGATTTCTCCCGAGGAGCCTCCTTCCCCCCGCTGTGCGGGGGTTAACCGTTTCTCTGGATCAGGATAGTTTCTCTAACCCTTTTTTCTGGTTCTCTCTGTTTCTTGTGTGGTTTTCCTTTCGTTTTTTCTGGCTTTGTCGGCATGCCTCCGTCAAAGTTAAAGGATCCCGGTTTTTTTTGGGGGATCTCTCACTCTAAGTCTTTTCTTCAAGCTCTTGCTGGCTCTTCATCATCTTTTCCGGATTTGAAGCCGTCTACCTTTCGTGGTCTTCCTGCTCTGTGGGTTTCCGATGATGAAATTAGAGCTTTAGCGGAACCTTTTCGGTTTTCATTAGTTGGTTTTTTCCCATCGAAATGACCCCCTCTCGATGTGATCCGGAAATTTTTTTTAATTTGAAGTTGATTGGAGAGGCGTCTGTTACTGTTCTTGATTCTACCCACATTTTGATTAAGTTGGCAAATGATTTAGATTATTGTAGAATTTTTTGTCACCGTTCTTACATTGTTGTCAACTGTTTTATGAAACTTACGAAATGGTCACCGACGTTGGATATCGGTGTCAAGTCGCCGATCATCCCAATATAGATCTCATTTCCTAACCTTCGTCCCCATTTCTTTGCTCCGAGGATCCTGTTTGGCCTGGGGGAGTTATTCGGCAAACCCCTGAAAATTGACGAAGCTACGTCGGTTGGCTCTCGTCCCTCGAATGCTCGAGTTTTAGTTGAATTAAATATTACTAAAACTTACCCTAAGCAAGTGTGGTTGGGCTCGGATTCGTTAGGGTATGTTCAAGAGGTGGTTCTAGATGAGTTTCCTCATTTTTGTGGTGTTTGTAAAAGGTTGGGACATCTTTCTGGTAAGTGTAATTCGGTGACTTTAACCGGTTTTCCTACTGCTGATGTTCATGTAGAAAACTCTGCTCCTTTTGGTGGTGTGAATGGCGATAAGAGTGTTTAAGGAAACTGTGGTTAATGTTACTGAAGAAGATTCTGAGGCTGTGGAGGTGATTTTGTCCTCTATCGTACCTGTGGGATGTTCTCCCGTTGTTGAAATTTCCACTGATAATTTGGTTGATTCAGTGGGTGTGAATAATTGTAACGGTGTTACTGTTGCTGCGGATGAATTTTTATTATCACCTAATGCATTACCTTTTGTTCCCGAGGTGCTGGATGGGTGCGTTCGGCAGGAAGGGATTTTGGATTCCTCGGTTATTTCGTTGGTGCCGGTGGATGATTATGTTGCTGTGAATGTTGAAATTTCTGCTGGTTTGCCTGTTCAGGGTGCGGTGAATACTAATGGGAATGTTATGTTGCTTGAAAATGCGGAAGGTGATGCTGATGGTTTTGTGTCTGTTGCTGTGGATAAGGGTGGGATTGAGGCTGTGTGTCCGTCCCTGGATAATAAGGATGGTATTCCGTTTCTCAACAGTTTTGTTGAGATTCCAGTTATTCAGGTTGATACACAAGTGATGGCTGACTGTGTGGGTAAGTCTTCGGGCAAGGAGATTAGGAATCAAAATAATTGGTTAATTGATTCGTCTGAGGAGGAAGTATATTTTGAATCTTATGAGTCGGATAATGATTTTACCCTGGATCGTTCTTCTAATGCCACTCGGGGGAAATTCTGGGGGAGAGGTCGTCGTAGAAGATGATTTGGCGTGTCTTTTTGCTGTTCGTCATGCTATTATCTGCTGGAATTTTTTGGTTTGAATTTTCGATATTGTGCTACGCGAGGCTATGTGCAATGATGTGGTTGGGGCTCGCGTCTCGGTCGTTTTTGCTGGTGGCAACCGTGGGTGTTGATTTGCTTGTTGGATGGTCCGTGCGGGACGTCTTGGACGCTGGAAGCTTCGACTGTGAACTGAGCTCGCTGTTAGCTTCTAGTACACATGTTTTTTGGTTTTTTTCTTCTGCTTCGTAGGATTTTGAATCTGTAATGCTTTTTTTTTTGGGGTTTTAATATATAAGTTATTTAAAAAAAAAAGTTCAAGGGACAAAATTAAGCAAGAAAAAGTATAATTAGAAATTCCTCAATCCCATTTTAATTGCCAAATTCCCCAAATTTCAGGTTCTTATAGTTTAAACAAGCGTCTTAGCAAAATAAATATGATGAGTCCAATCTCACTCAAGTTTTGGATCATTAAGACATAAAAATTCTAAAAAAATGTAAAATAATGAAGGGGTGCCTATTTAGATCATTTAGTAGGGTATCTAAGATTTTTATAGAAATATTAAAAATGCCTCCAATTGAAATTTATAAACAAGAATTATTATTATGCCAACCCTTAACCTCTCAATAAGAATTATATATAAAAATCTAAATACATTTCACTAACCCTCAGCCCCTCTATTCCCTCAACTCACTAGGAGGAGAAGGAGAAGGAAAGGAGAAGAAGAAGGAGAGAGAGAGAGAGAGATTCGAAGGTTGTGGCATGTGTTTCGTTTGTCGAACCAGTTAGGAGAATTGTTGTTCTCGAGATAGGCTTATTAAATTATGTTTGATTTTAATTTTCAATATCCTTGTGAAAAGAAAAAAAGTAAGTAAAAATGTTTATTAGTGAGTATAATTAATATTCCATCATTTAATTTTTGGTATGTTATAATATACCCTATTTTAAAAATTTCCGGTCTAAAAAATAAAATTTTCTTTGTTGGTGTTGTGGACTGGAACATTCACGGCGATAGACATATATAGAGTTTAGCGTCATAGCTTTGTACGAAGATTCAACACACAAACAATAAAGAAAAGGGATGCAAGAGTCATAAGAGACAGATTTTTTTTACATGAAAAATTGTAAAAATAAGAAAAATAATGAGGTATGGCCTAGTTAAAATTATTTCACTAGTATTTATAGTCGATTTTAAATGATGCCCTTCCGCGAGGGGAAGACATTGGCTCAATGTATCATATAGAGCATATTACATAGTGTGGTTGGCGGAATCCAATGATAGGGCAGCCATTCTCAAGAGAACGTCGACCTATTCATTTGATTGGTTGGATTGTATTTCGACAATAGATATCAGAGGAATTGTAGTTGACGGGCAACGGTGGTCAGAGGGATCATACGTAGTCGGCATACGACGATAGTTGGAGGGATCGTAGTTGGCGAGCGACAAATGTCGAATGGATCGCATTCAATGGGCGACAGTGGTCGGAAGGATCGCAGTCGACGGGCAACGGTGATCAGAAGAACCATAGTCGGCAGGACATGTGGGTTGGAAGGAATATAGTTCACAAGCGAAAGAGGTTAGAGGGACCGTAGTTGGCAGGTGATAGTGGTCAGAGTAATTATAGTCGATGGGCAATATAGGTCAAAGGGACATTAGTCGGGAGGCAACAACGATCCGAAGGATCTTAGTTGGCAGGAGACGGTAATCAAAAGGACTGTAGTCGACGAGTGATGGTGGTTAGAGGAACCGTAGTCAGTAGATGATGATAGTCAAAAGGACCGTAGATGGCGGGCGATGGTGGTCTGCAACCGGGCTGTGTTCTGAGGATGGTCGAGAAAAAGTCCGATAGTGGTTGGCAGCCGGGTAGAAGTCTGACTGCGATTGGTGACCAAGTGGTAGTCTGGTGGTTGTCAGTAGCTAGGAAGTGTCCGCTAATAATTTATGGAAGTTTGAGCACCAATAATTTCTAGCAATTGGGCTTTAGATTCCCGTGTATGAGCCTTACCTACCAACTATGCTAATGTACTTATAATCAGAGAAATCATACGACTGCCTGAACCTTAGCTGCCTGACAAGAGCTCTGACCTTTGTTCATATTTGAATTTGATCGAGGTGGATCAGCCATCATAGAAACACTGAATAAGACTATATGAAACACCTGTATATAAAAAATAAATAAAATGATCATCCCAAATTATTCAAAAGCATCTCACTTCTAAATATTAAATCCTATGGCTCTATTACGACTTGCTTCTCCAACCTTCTCTAATACAAAAAAAGCTTTTCATAAATCGACCCGATATCACACAAGTCATACTGTGCTCAATTATGGCAAGACTGACCACAAGATTTAATTAGAGAAGTGCTAAATAAAACTTCTAATTCATATACTACACATAGTCACTATTGAATGTAATATAAAGCAGAAAAGAATTGAATCTCAATAATAATTTCATATATATATATATATATATATATATATATATATATGAAAAAGGCCAAACCTACAAAAATAAAACTAACTAAGAGGGCAAACCTACAACACTGATCAGAACCTGTTATCCAAACTACTTAATTCTATCCTTACCCTTTCCCTGACTTAAAAAATAGAAGCAGAAGCAAGAATGAGGTAACATGGCTCAATAAGCTATCCTAGAATAAAATAGAAATCAATAATTGAAACTAAAAGAAAACTAAAAATATGCTGTCAAATAAGCTGAGGTATTGTATGAAAAAGTTAAAATTGAAGTAGAAGCTAAATTGAACTTCATATAAGCATTTAAAAGCTTTTATATAATGTTAGAAACCGCACTCAAACCAAATGACATATATGAAAATATTCTTTTTATCAGAATGGCTCTTAGCATATATATATATATATATATATATATATATATATATATAGCCTGAAGGCCCCGACATAATAGAATCCCACTTCAGTTGCCCACAAACCCCGAAATAATAGAATCTCACCTCGGCCTCCCACTGGCGTCGACATAACAGAATCCCACCTTGGTCTCCTGCTCTCGGTCGCCCGCTAACCCTGAGATAGCATGATCACACTTTAGACGCCCTTTGGCATCGGCATAATATTACATCACATCACATCCTCACACATTTCTTTCACCATTATACACATTTTTATGCATTTTATTAAGTAAATCATAATTGGAATCAATTCATAAATTACCAAAATGCCTTCACACTAGATAACAAAAATGTTACTGAGCAAAAATACATAATTTTCAAACAAAATCAAATTACAAGAGATTATGTAAAACATCATTATAAGTCTTTAATCATCCTACAATTAAAGTCTTAAAATTTTATTTTATATAATCTCTAGTAATTTATTTCTAATTTTTTAAACTATGCATTTTTACTCGATAGAATTTTCTATTGCCTACCATTTTGAAAAAACTGCCTAATTATGCTTAAATTACTACAATGTGATATGTGTATATATGGTTGAATTATGTGAAATTAAATAATTTTTATATGAAAAAAAATGTCTGTTGGGAGATGAGGATTCTTTAGGATTTTGTTTGTGATCGAGAATCTGAATATAAAAAAATCTGTTTATTACGAGTCATAAGGGATCAAAATTCTTCGAGATTTTATCTAAAAGAAGAAAAATTCTTTTGGGAGTCATAGGGGGCCAGAATCTTATAAGATTCTATTTGGGATCAGAGAAATATGTTATAAAAACTATTCTATAATATGAATTTCAGTATAATTAACTGCTCAGTATTATTATTTGAATCTTTGAATAACTCCTATGCTCTTATTACGTTGCTTAGCACATTTATTTTTTATACAACATTTAACTACATTTAGATATTCTAAAAATGTTTAATAAAAAAAATAATTTTGAGAGCATTGTTTGAGGTATGCTGAGCTGTTATAGTTCAATGTAATTTTGCATATTTTCAGGATCTGAAAAGAAAAGGAGCATGTGTATTAGTAATTTAGGATCTAATACGAGTCCATATCGTTTTTTTTTTTATTTCAATTTCCGTACAATCATGACTAGCTTTGGTTATATTTTACTCTGCTTTATATAATTTATAGTCATGTACTATATGTACTATAATGTAGTTCCTGTATATTCATTCTAATGAAATGAAAAAGATTTTATGAATGAGTTTATTTCTAGTACTTCAGATATTTTAGTAGTTCTATAGTATGTTGTTTGTTTAAAATATATATTGGAAGATAATCTGAAATATTTTTAAAATATATTCTTGGGATTTGCCACCACTCAAGATGATAGGACTTGTCTTGTTGGGTTGAGTTTTGACAATAGTTATTTCATGTTTTTTTTTAAAACTTAACATTTAGAGCTTTCATATATAAATGACAAACTATGTATATTGTATTCTAATAAGATTTGGGTATGCCTACCGAGTTGAAATGCTCATTTTATTGATATTTAACATTTTAAAGAAAGGAAAAGTCCCGGTAGTGAGCCACATGTAACAAATCAATAAGGATCGTTAAGGTATTTTGTAATCCAACTTTTATATTTTGATGCATAAAATGCAAGTGTACTAGATTATTTGTAAATTGTTCTTTTGGAAATAAAATTTTGAACATTCTCTCAATTTTTTTTTTTAACATCAAGAAATTCAATATGAAAATTGAGAGAAATTATACAAATATCTTCCTCACACTCTCTTTTTGCCTCGCTTCATTTCTTCACATTGTTTTCAAAATTGATAAGGAGTCACTCTTCAACAACACCAAGGTTCACAAACCTCCTGATTTAATTTTTTTTTAAAGCGAAAAAAGGAGTACATGAAGCAATGTAGCAAAAGACAAGAAAACAAAAGAAAATACAATGTGAAATCAATCTAAATGGCTCAGTAATTGGCCGAAGCTCCCAACTTCCCCGAAGTCAAGCACAGACCATCCAATTTGATGAAGATAAACGCGAAGAAGCCAACCGACCAGCCAACCCAACCGAGACCAACACCAAAGGTTGCCACGAGCCATGAAGACGTAGAAATGAGCCCCAGCCACATCATTGCCCGGCAAAATTAATGGCCAACAGAAAAATTAAACGAAGCTCCAAAGATCCAACCTGAGAGACAAGAAGGCAACTAACTCGGGAGGAAAACAACCTACCCCGTCTGCCCCTCCCACGAGAGGCAACAAAAACAACCGGTCTGTCACTCACCAATTTAAAATCATGTCCAGGATCAACACCTCCACAATACTCCGAAGAAGAATCAGAATCAGATTCAATTTCAGACGTATAGTGAATCCAATCAAGATGTACCCTCACATCCACCCCAGAATTATCTCTCACATGATACACCAAAGCTTGGGGCTCGATTAAGTTCACTGGCATATCAACAAAGGAATTAGGAATAATCACCATAACTTCACCTGAATTAACACCACCTCCAACAATAGCCTCAGAAGACTCCACACCACCATTAGATAAAGGAGAAACAACAGTATTCACACCGCAAAGAGCAACATTTAAATTCACACAGCCATTCTTCACAGACAGAGGATCCCCTTCCCCCACCACAGCAGGGACAATTGGGGACAGAATTGGACCACACAAACTGAAAACCACGGGAACATCAGCATTAACCAAGGCCAAATCACCCATCAAATTAACAGGCAAAGACACAGGCAAAACCAAATCTGAAAAGAAGACTTTCTACTCACCAACACTAGCATGAGAAGGGAAAGTGGAGGGAGGGCACATAGCATCCTCAGTAAAAAAATTCATGCCCCCAAGTCTAAAATAACAGCTTCCATACACTCACTAAAACCATCACATACAACATTTTCCTTAACCGAAATAGCAAATGGGTCAGCCAAAGCCCCAGAACCCACCTCACAAACAACTTCATCTAAAGCCGGATTAACCATAGGAATCGGGTCCTCCCCAACCAACACCTCAGGAACAGCCATAGAAGAAACACCTAAAGCAAGACTCTTAACATTCCCAGCCAGAGGGATAGTAGAATTAGACAGAGGAGCCGAATCACAATGACCACGATGATGGCCCAGCCATTTACAAGACACACAAAAATCAGGAAAATTCTCAAATTGTTTTTGGATTATTAGATGGCTTGAGAAATTTAGGATTAGGAATTAATTAATTCTTCTCTTAGATCTTAGGCCATCAAACAAGGTTTCATAACTACAACTGTTATATAAAACTTGCCAATGACTAACAACTAATGTTTGTTAGCCACCAAAATTTGTGCTGGTACGTACTACCAATTGCTTGGTCTTATCTTCTACCGGGGGAGCAATTAAGCTACCTATTGCTCATTTGTTGGCTTCTAATGCTCTTTTTGATTGTCACTAAACACCTATCAAAAACCAATATCTAACACAGCAAATAACTAACTTTTAACTCTCATGCTCCTGATAGCTTGACCTCCCCTTCTATCAGATAACGATCAAATCTACCACCCTCTGTTCTCTAGCTTAATTATAAAATTTGTCATTAATTATTATTTGAAATACATTGCTCATTAATAGCTTTGGCAGCTAAAATCTCCTCATAATACCACCACATGAGTTCCTGATTAACGATTATAGCATTGTATTAACAACTTTTTATTTATGGTGATGGTCACCTTTTGTAGCTCTAGACTCATAATGGTAGAATTATTTTAACTATGTTAAACTATATTTTTTCTCACTTTTCATATGAAAAATAATGTGTCATCTGTGTATCGCTCTCAATTTATTTATATGAAACTCTTTGAATAATCTTAAAATATTAAATTATTATTACAAATTTACAACCACAAAATTCTCAGAACACAAACCATAATATTTATTTTTCTAAATAATAATAATAATAATAATAATAATAATAATAATATTTATTTTTCTACTTATAACTTTTTGAGTATTTAGAAGACCTAAGTAATTCTTCGCTAAATCACTAAGAAATTTGTGCCTGTAGTGACCTTTCTGTTTCTCTTTCACTTTTGCTCCTATCAGAAGTGTATCAGAACTCAGAAGTGTTCAGTTATCCTCTCGCTACTGACAGGTAGAAGAGCCATGAATGCTTCTTCTAAAGAATTAGACTCGAGTTTTCAAAGGTTCTTCACAAAAATAAAATAATCCATGGAAAAGGACCTGACCTTCACATTAATGAGAAAACAAAGAGAGTTAATGCGATCAATAAAAGGTTCAGGTAGCTTGAGAAGCCATCCTCCTTTCACATGAGAAGAAACAAAAAGAGCCAACAACATTCATAACATTTTTGTACTACTGATTCAACATTATAAGAAACAAACAGAGCAGCGTCAGTTATAAATTTTACAAGCTAATGTCAGTGAGATGAAACCAGATTTGCTCGAACACCTTAATAATAACATCATGATATTCATTTGCATTCAACAAGAGGTAGCAGGCGAGAAGCTCTTCCAATTCCTTGGAGGTCCTTATGTTGTTCTCTCTGATCATTTCAACCATGGAGTCCCTAAAGTCCTTCTGAGGATTTGTTGATGACTTCACCACTGCGAAACTTTTTGAGGAGATCCCCTTCTGCTGCTTTGAAACGCTCTTTCGGCTCACTTGAACCTTCTTCGTTGCCACAACTCTTGGAGAGCTTGCGCGCATTCGAAGCCGGTGAATTCCTGTTGGCGATCTCCTCGCAATGCTATTGCTCTGTTTTTTCTCCTTGACTTTAGTCTGCTCAGCTTCTTTCTTCAGCGGTTTTGTCATAATTGGAGGGAGTTCTAATTGCAATTCAGGCAATTTAGAACAAGAAGAACTTAGCTTGTAGCTGCAGATTGCATCAATAAGAGCTTCCACATTGTCGTTTTCAGGAGGGATGGGTTGCTCTTCCCAAACTAGACGGCTGCGGCCTGAGGATATGGAGGAGGCGATGAGGGTTGAGGAGGGGCTATGGGGTTTTCTTCTGCTTCTCTTCTTGGACATCCTCGGTGATTCTTGTGGGAAGAGAGTGTCTGAGGCCCTGGGGTGCAGGGGTGAGACATGAGGCTTCTCTGCTTCTTCTCTGCTTGAGAAATAGTAGGAGGCTCTGCTGGGGAGCACGGCGTCCGTATGGGGCTTGGAGTTCTGCTGGATTTCGAATGAATTCTGATTGTTTCTTGGATGGTGTCCTTTGCTCTTACTTTTTATGGTTTTGCTCATGTCTTTGAGCTTGTAGAACCAGGCATTCGGCACCATGTCAGAGAGTTTGAACCTATAATTACCCATCTGAAATAAGATTTAGTGACAAAAAAAGTAACTTTTTCTCCTACAGACTTGAACGAGGAAGAGGGTGGTGGCTAAGCAGCTAAAGAAAGATTGCAACGAGGAAGACGAATCGTTAACCTCATAAGCTATATATTCAGAGAACAACAGACTAATAACATCACTTTAAAAAAAGAGAAGCTAAGCCATACAAAAATTGGAAGCACGGAAGGATAAGCTACAAAGGAGAAGAAAAATTAGAAAAGGAAAGGCTTTCGGGATTGCTGGCTGCTACTTGGTGGCTCAAGCTGTAGGGGAGGGTGGGATTGTGGGGGAGGCTGGAAGATAAATAGAAGAAAAACTCATCGTTGGGCCCGACCAGGAGAGGTGAGAAAGAGAAAGAAAGAAGGCTGGTCTTATTAGCTTAATGATTTTCGGACCCACCATGGGGCATCTAACTAACGCTAACCTGTAAATATTGATCAATAATTATGAGTTGCTTCGGTTGACCAAAGCTACGTGTAACTTTGGCCTTCTCCAAGACCGGGGTTCCTTTTTATAAATCAATTATCTTATACTATAATATATTATTTAAAAACACCATTTATGTCAAGACAAAATTATGATATATTATATTTCTACTAAAATACTCCTTTTTTTAATCATTTGTCTATTAAAAGCTAAAAAAAGTTCTTCAGTCTTTACTTATTTTTTCTTACTCTCACGAACACCGTCCAGAGACTAATCAGAATGCGAAACGTCACCCCCGCTCGGTACCGCGCTTGATATCGTGCTCGATAATGCTGACGTGGCACATTTTGAATGGTCTCCGGATGATGAATTACGTTCGACATCCGCACAGAATAAATTCTCGGAATGAAGAGTACCTCACAATCCCAAATATTTTTTAATTGGATGATAATTCTTCCATCGGATGCCTCGCAGCATTTTTACAGTATGTTTAATGTGCACTCACTCTGCGCATTAGAATATGACAGACTATGCGCTGTGTTAGCCAACAAGTAAGACAAGCACTGCTATTTCGCGTTTGGTTGCTCAGTTCTCTCTGATTTTAATAAGATACAACGGCTTGACTTAATAGAGTGGTTATCGCATGATTAGGATGAGGCCATGGCTTTTTGCGAGGACAGTGAGAAAGTTTTAGGTGAGAGCTTATATATTATACTTGTTCTAATCGTGCTGTCGAGGATAATTATATGACTAATTGTATTTTTTAACAAGCAATTAGCGGTAGAAGACAAATTAGAAGGCACCTCTCGTGTTGTTGGTTGTTTTGTCGAAAATTTTGCATCAATAATAATGTGTTGGGTGAAATTAAATATTTTAGAGTTTGGTCAAGAGTCTAGAAGTGATTAGTTTAATGAAGCAGCTTATTAGTCTCTTATATTTTAAGAGACATAAGTAGGGTAATCCGCTATATGTGTACACAGCTTACTGGATGTTTTTGGAGATGGCGAGGAAGTTCCATATACAGAATCATTTTGTACTTTAATAAAAGATGTATAATGGATGCCTGATGAAGGAATTTAATTTGTTGCTTCTTCGTTTTACTAGTTTTTCCATGGAGATTATAAACAAAATAAGCGCAGTACCAGAAGTAGCCCAAATTATTCCTTTTTCAAACAAAAACGTGCATTAGTTTAAGCCATAAGATCGAAGGCAGGTTGATTTTTAAGATTTGGAATCCTCTCAGTTTTGCAGAAGTAATTAGATGAGCTGGGTTAACAGTTCTTTAATGATTGTACCTTGCAAAATTGATTGCTTGACCTTCGTGAATATCGATTGATTTTAAGTAGTGGGATTGTTAGTGTGGATCTTGATATTTTAAGTGAAGAGGATTCTTTGGCGTTGTGTAGGTTGTTTTGGTGAATATTTGCTTTGGTAGAAATATTAGTGAAATATGTAAAATTGGGCAATTTGGGTCTTCTATTTTTTGTGAAAACCCTCTTGAAGCAGAGATCTAATTAAAATATTATTGTATTTGAGGTCGAGGACTGGAACTGTGCTGATGGGTTGATTTTTACTTATAATGATTTTTTTATCAAGCTGGATGGGTAGATAGTTCACACTTCTATCCATAATTTTCACAATTTCATCTCCAATTTTTTTTTTTCAAAAAAAAAAAAAAAAAAAATCTACTGGATAATATTGATCTTGCTTGTCTATTTGACTATATTATCATCTAATTAGGTCTCATAAAGATATATCATTGATATATAGTGAGTGTAATTATCTGAAGTTCATGTTTCTCTTGTTAAAATGAACTAAAAGTCAAAAAACAAAAAAGAGTACTTTCAAAATAAGTTTGAATTGGGCAAGCAAATAACTTCTTAAAAGGATATTTAAGTTAATTCTCAAAGTGAGTGGTGTGGTAGTGAGATTGAGATTTATTTAATTAAATTTTAGCCTATTTAAAATGTTGACTCCAATATTTTCTTTTCACATTGTTATTGTTTGACTCGGTCATCTTATATTAGAGTGAACATTCTTATCGATAATATTCATTTTACTTAAGAAAATATATGTATTGAACATAATAAAATGAGAAGTAATAAGTTTAAAAAATTGCTCATAAAAAAGTCATACACCACATTTCTTTTAATAATTTATCTATTGTGTGCATGAAATCAAGTATATATATCTGCATATTTTTTTACAAGCTTTTAACGGGTAGATGACGAATCACGGCAAAGAAACTCGCCCTCAAATGGGGCCATTGGGAGAACACGCCAGCAATGAACAATGAGTGTAACTCACCTAAGACTCCCCTATAGCTCGCCTTGCACATAACAGATTGATGAAACTTCTTCAGATTTAGCAATTTGGCACCTTCTATGCTTCTAGACCATATCGCAATCTCTCTCTCTCTCTCTCTCTCTCTCTCTCTCTCTCTCTCTCTCTTCCAGGCAATTGTTCTCACCAAACTCAACTACATGATGGTGCTTACCTAAAGGACCCTCAATTTGACTCACAACAACCATCCATGCAATAGCTCTCCCTTCCCTATACAACATATTACTCGCCCTACTCTCCTCAGGGCGATCCCAAAGTTCCACATGTCGCTGGCCACGCCAACCAATTCACCAGCTGTTGGCCCATTTTTTTCATGATTTTCGTCTGCAGATTTTCCCTAGCACACTCACTCTCATCTGCTTAGCTTCATAAAGCTTGTCTAGATAAGACTTGCCTAAACCTTTTGGTCTTGCCCTCCTTCAGTCAATCAGAGAGTGACACATGTCTAGGAGAATGTATGACTGCATGGGAATTTTATCTAGCGGTGTACCTTTTGTGTGGCTTTTATGTTGCCCTTAAAGTCCCATAAATAAGGGGTTGATCTAATTGAAAGTCATTTTGAAACTTTTTTCAATTGATAGTGAATACTTGTCAATTTTAAGACTCATAATTCGACACATAATTCTCCATATGTATATATCCTCCCGGATCTAACAGAGTTAATAGGAGAGTAAATTTTCTGCTAGTTTTTTATATATCCTACATGAGCAATCATTAGTTTTTTAATTGTTTGATACAACTACATAGGAAGAAATTATGAGGCCCGATCCGCTCAAAAACAGCATCCAATATTTATAAGAGATCGGTACAACAGTAGTTATCCCCTTGAAAGGCCTTTGATATAATTTATCTATTAAATAATTGAATATTATAAAATTGATGGCATAAAATTGGTCCTCCCATGATTTTATTATGAATACATAAATGGTACAGTTTGATGCTTCGAATTGACAAAAGAAATTATAATGGATGATGCAGAAACATTATTAAGAAAATGTAAAATTGATGAAGTAGAAACTTGCTTGCTGGTTACTTTTACAATTATTATTATTATTATTTAGAATTCGTTTATAATTTTTTTCATTGGGATTCTAAATAAAATAGGCTAATAATTAACGAAAGTCCCTAGACTCCTAAAAAAATTAATTCTTAATATTGACGATTCCTTGATGTGTACGAATGGAATCCTCTCTAGTTCAGTAAAAAATATATATATATATTTGTTAAATGTAGCAAATGAGTCTATTCTACGTTGGGATTGTGCGCCCAAATAGAGCTGAGCCAAGTTCAAGTCAAATAAGCTCATCTCAGGAGGTCGAGTTCAAGGCTTCCAATGCAATTTAACTCATCAAATAAGGCTAAAAGGCTAAGCAAAGTCTAACAAGTCGTCAAGATCCAATTGAATTCATCCAAGGTCTCAAAACTACTCATTAAAACTTACAAGTTTCATTGAAATTGACATATGATGTCCCAAGAGATTTTGACAACCTATCTTAGTCCATTTTAAAGCAATAACTTATTAAGCAATGTTAATGTTGATTTTAATGTAGATAATGCTATTAGTGATGTTAATGTTGGTTTGGCTACCCCTAATCCTTTGGGTCAGGCTTTATCTTTGACGGGTAATGATTTTGAGGGTGTTGGTCCTGTTGGACTGTCCGTGCGGTCTGATGTTATTGTTTATCCTGTTATTCCTGTTGCTGTTTCTCTTGATCCCTTGCCTTCTGTGGGTGGGTGTCATGTTGATTTGGTGGCTTCGGCTGCTCTGTTGGATTCCCTTGACCAAGTTGTTATTTCCTTTAGTGTGGGTGTGCCAATTATCGGGCCAGTTCAGTCTGCCCTGATCTATGGGTGTACAAATTTCCTTGTGCTGAATTCTTGCTACCCTTGTTCCTGTTTGCTTCTACTCTTTCTCCTGTTGTTAATGGGGAATTGGTGGTTTATGGTGAAGTGGATGGTGATGTTTCTCCTAATGTGGCTCATGCCCTTGTGGCAGTAACTGATATTAATTATTGTGTTATCCTTAGAGATAGCCCTATTTCTGCTGACTGTGCTCATAATTCTGACTCTTTAGTTGATATTGGTGAAAAATCTGTGGGTGTTATTGGGGAGGCAGGTGTCGTGGTGCCTCTAGTGGATGTGTCTATTTCCATCGTTTCTAATGCTAATTTAGTCACTCATCTGGCTAGAGAATCTATTTGGTGGCAATGTGATTGGTTACATGATGATATGTCAATTGCTAGTGGAGAGGATTTTATTGAAAGCAACTTGAAAATGGGATCGCTCGATAATTTTGTTTGGCAACGTAAACGAAAATCCAAGAAAAAAATGACTTTCTTCTTTTGGAAGTTTCTTAAATGTGATGTTTAGTTTTATTCTGGATCTCGTTGTCTTTGTTTCGTTGCTGGGTTAGAATCGAAATAGACGATGATGAAGCAGTTATGCTGCATGCGCCTTAGATAGCCAGGGTCGGTTGGCAACCTTGGTGGCTCGTTTTGGTGTTTTTTGTCTGCTTCTTGGTTTGGATGCTTTGTTGGTCCTCCATGAATGGCCCCTCCCTGGCAACTAGGTGTTGGTCTGAGTCCAATATTTTCTGATTTTGGCAATCCAACTCTCAGTTTTTTCTTTATCTGATGCTTTTTTGTTTGTCATTGTTTGTGATTCTATTGATGTGGTCTTGTGGTGTATCATTTACTTTTAATGTACTTTTTAGTTTGGTTAAAAAAAGAACTTATTAAGCAATGTTATCCAATTTTATTGGTAAATAATGAATCAAACCATTCAATCATATTTGATTAAGGTTTCATTTGAGACGGCAATTTTGGTACTTCTTAAAATGACTTTTTAGTATAAAAATTAAATTTTTTTATAAAAAAATCGCTTTAAGAAGCAGTAAATAAGCCGTCCCAAATGAAGCATAAGCTTTGTACTGTCAAGCAATCTAACAAAAATCTCATTTTTCATTCTAGTTTTCGTTCCTTTATATTTCTTTATGCTTTTTTTTTAATTATTACTTGACTACTATTATCAATAAAATTTTAGTGTTGTCAATAGATTGAGATTTACATCTTAACTTGAAGAAAATTTACATTTAGATTATTTTATAATTCTCCATAAATCAAAAAGATAATTATACTATGCAATAAACTTATCCATGGCTTAATCTACCTTTGTAAAAATGTTAAATTAGTGTGCTTTTGTTAAGAATTATAGAACCAAGCAATGTAGATTTTAGTAGGGTTAAAATTGGACGTAGTGTAGTAATTATCAATTCAATATTAGTCTAAATCATATAAGTGATAACAACATAGTATTATTATTTTATCATATTTTTACAATTATGTGATGTGAGATTAAACTTAATATTCTCATATGATAGATTTAAAGTCGTATGAGAGCTTCTCATATTAATCATAATTCAATTTGACGTAAGAGGAAACATGCAAGGTAGTAAGTTTGTGTCTTACCTCTTTTGTTGTTGGTTGTTTTTAGTCATCCAGATGGTTTTGGCATTTTGGGTTGGAGTGCTTGTTGATTGGAGGGCTTGGTGGTTTTGGCTGGCTCGGATTTGTCTTTATGTTTTTGGCTGACTTGGATTTGGCTTTAGAGCTATGTGGATTGTTTGTACTATAATGAGGTGCACTTTTGCACTAACCCTGTGTCATCTTGGTTGCTGGCAACCTTGGTGCTTCAATTTTGATTGGTGGTTATCTTATACTAGTGGGATGATGCAATTTAGTGTGGTGCTACTTTGGGTGATTTGCTACGTCCAATGAATGGCCCTTCCTTGGCGGCTGGGTGGGTGCAGGATCTGCTTTCTTGAGTCCGAATGACTTCATTGTCCTTTCTTTTTTTGTGACCTTTAATTTTTGCTCCTTTTTTTTTTTAAGTTTGCTTTCCAAAGCATTGTATTTGTTGATTGTCTTTTCTTGGCCGTTATAATTTCCTTGGTTAATCAATCAAATGCATTAAAATTTCTCAAAATCATTTATATAATGATATCATGAGAGTATCCACTAGCTAATCTTGCTCCATCAAAATTGAATATGCAAGACTTATCAAATAATAAATTACACGAATCATTTTTTCATAATCTAATCACTAACTATAATAACAGTTATGAATCAAATGAAGGCCAGCATTTGTCCCAACACACCAATAATAGAACACTTTTTAATCTCAAGAGATTAATGGATAATCTCTCCGTATTTGCACGGCAACAAAACTTGAAATATTTTAAGTGAAACTAAATTTAATGTTTAGTTTCGTAACAGTTACTGAAACAGGAATAATCGTATTAATTATCAGTCTAATTGGAGAGCATTGTAATCCTAAGCTCGTAGGTCTCTACGCAATAAGAAGGGTCAGGACTTCTCATGCAGGCCTCAAACAATAAGCTACTGGAGCCACATAGTTCAGAGACATGACTAATCTATTTCTCATTTTCTCTGCTTTAAAGACACGTAAGGAAGCATTAACTGTGTTACATTATTCCAATCCTTGATTTTTTTGCTCCGTTGGTTTAATTCTATGGAAGCGGTAGGCCTGGACTCTGCATTAACCTAAGCATAGGTAGGCTCTGGCCTGCTTCTCCTCTTAAATTAACTGCAATCCTTTTGTAAGATGAATAAGTAGTCATTTATGCCACGTTGTTCTGATAGATATCATATAATTAAAGCTTTATGGTATGTTTCTATTGGGAAAACCAAAAAAGTAAAGCACAATCCTGCTTTCATTTTTTTTTCTTTGAGACGGTTAGAGGATTTGAGTTCAGATGAGATGAGAGGAATTTCTTCCCTCGATTACTCGGCCACAAATCCGATCTCAACTGCTTTAATCTCTTGTAAAAGAAATTATAAATGAAGAAGTACAACTCAATATATAATATCATTTAAGTAATGAGCTGTAACCCCCCAAAAAAAAAACCTATAATGCTCAAACTTAAAAACAAAACAAAAGGCTATCAAAACCAGGATTAAAGAGAAGAATTGAAAATACTGTGTGAGAATCAGGACTTAGATGATAGCTAAAATCTACTAGATCACAGAAAAATCACTAAGAGAAGTGCTCCCCATTGCCTAATCAAAACAAAGACCATCCGGGCAGAAGGCGGCAAAAATGAATCATCAGTGTCAATGGAGGCAAAAAATTGGAATCACCAGTGCTGACAGACCAAAAAGGAACCCGTACTAGTGCTTTATTTTTTATTTTTTTCTTAAAAGGGATTAGCCCCAAATTTTATTCAACAGAAAGAAAGATTACAGCAGCCATACAAAGTCAAAAACACAAACTTACAATATAATAGTCCAATGTTACGAAAGGACTAGCTTAGATGACAAAACACGCGGCATAAAAGGTCAAAAAAATAAAGGAAGCTACACCCAAAAGGACTCAGTATGACAATCCTGCACCCACCGAGTAGTGAAGAGAGGACCATCCATTGGTGGAGAAAGCCACAAAGCAACCAACTGAAGTTCAATAAACAACACGAAAAGGCACGGAGATAACCACATTAACCACCAAGGTTGCCAGTCAAGGCCAACCCGGGGTTAAGCAGAAGTGCCTCATCATATTCTAGCAACCAATAGAAAAGCCAAACCAAGCACAGCATGAATCACTATTTTTTCTTAGATTTATTTTTAGATATTTTCCCAACACCACTAGAAATAGCATGATCAACAAATCAGCTTGCCATGGATTTAAACCTATCTTGTGGATCTTGAAACTCATTTGCATTCTCATCAACATCATCGTCGGACACATTTAACCAATATGAATGGTCCACACAAGAGTTACTCACTGATAAGGCCAGGCCATATGGGCGTTCAACTCCGCATTGGACACAACCGAAATAGGAATATCAATAAAAGATGTCGGTAAAGCTAAGTTTGCAGAAGGACTAATTGCATCCCATAATTGCATCCCAGATCAACGTCCCTTCATAAACAACCGAAACCTCAACAACCTTAAAAGCCACAACATCGCAATTACCCTCCGGCTCTAAAGGATTAGAGGCTAATTCCACAAGACCATCATGACCAAGAACATCAATAGAGTTTGGAGTCAGATGAATTGGCTTCGAGGAATCAGAAAAAAAATTCTTCCTCATCATCAACATTAGTAGGAGACGGAATTGGGGTAGAAACATGATTAATTAATCATGCAAGGGATAGGGCTCATGGCACCCACAGGAGTAGAATCCATTCCCGCTGTATCCAAATTGATACAAGCACATTCCTCAAAACCACTAGAAATAACACTGATAACAGGATTACCAGACTGCCCATTAAAACCTCCAGCATTAACATTATCAATATCCAAAACAACATGGCCCACATGAACCAAAACTACGAGTTCAGCATCACAACCTACAGTCCTTAGAACAGAAGAGTGCCAATGTTTCCATTTGAGACGTTTGGGTTGAATTGCATTTTTTGTGCATTTAAGATTAGTTCCAAACTGCCAATTTGCATACCAAATTTCCTGCCGTTGTGCTCCTTCCAAATATAATAAACCAAAGCCCATTGAAACATAAAAACCAACTTAATATCATGAGGTATGACCAGTCGCTCATCAACAAAGACAAGAGTTTGTTGTTGGTTAGCGTGAAGGAGGTCAGAAGAAATGCATGGGAGAAGAGTACTCAACTAGCAGGAAGTAAAATCACATTAGAGAAAAAGATAGCTAGAGCCATCATTATCTTTGTTACAAATAACACGTGGCAAAAACCAAAATATTTCTTTTGATAAGAGCATCAAAAGTTTTTAAGCCATCATTTTAGGCAAGCTAACCATACTATGAGAAACACAAAGAATGTCGCTTATGCCAGATCCATGGCGGACCCACCTTAAGGCCGGGGCCAATTGCCCCCCCCCCCCCCCCCTAAAAGTTTTAAAATACTATGACCTTTAGGCAATTGGCCAAACATAATTAAACACATCGTGTAGATATGTTATTGTTATGAAACAATAAACAAAATACAAAGAGAATCCAAAAATATCCTTACAACCAAAATTTGTTCTGGGGGCAGCCTGCCCCCGGAAACCCCTGCAGAGGCACTGCCCCTTGACCCCGCGACCTGACCGGTCAGGTCGAACCCCATAAGGGAGCGTTGCCCCCTTGGACCCCCGACATATCTGTGAATTGTATAACGATGAACAAATAGTGGTCGATAGTCAGTGCCCTCAGAACAAATTTTGGTTATAAGGATATTTATGAAAAAAAAATTCTACACTTTTATTTATAAATTTGCCCGCTGAAAATTAAGGATGGATCTGCCCCTGACCAGATATGCTTGACCCAATCAGGAGAGCCAGCTCCTGTACAAAGATGTCTAATAAAGTGTTGGTTTTTAACCTTTTGTAAGCTATACCAGCTGAGAGTTTCGGTCCTATCAGAAACAATAGGAATATTAGAGATGTTAGGAATATTAGAGATAACATCTCTAATATTACCCTTGAAAAAATTAGGAAGATGTCATTCCCCATTAGCAATGAAACTAAAAACAGTAGCATCAAAATTAAGCCTAGATAGGATGGAAGAACCACCATGTAAACTGGCGATGGATTGATCATTACTCTAAGGGTCTTAATAGAAAGAAAAATCTCAATCAAGCCTAATATCAAAATACAAAACTTGTTTAATATTATCTGTCCTATAATGAATATCCTTCCACCATTTAAATAACCATTGGTGCAACCTTTTAAAAAAGAAATGTATTTCTACTTGCAGTAGGTACTAAAGAGGAAAATTTTGGTAAGACCTCCAAATTAGGGAATAATTGTAAGCAAAGATGAGATCAGGAATGTAAGGAATGCTAAGCCCATCATACTGCTTTGGGGTACAGGTTTGTTTCCAAGAAATGAGCTAAAACTTCCCGGCTTTAATATCACTATGGTACAGGAATCAAGCACAGAGTTTGTTGAGTTTCTTAATACATGTTTTAGGTAAAATCAAAGCTCTAATCAAAGACAAAATTGTATTACAGAATGTAAATTTAAGAACCACGCTCTACTCGCAAGAGAAAAAGGCCCTACATTTCCACCCGTCAAAAAAGATAATCTGTAAGCTTAAGCCTTTTAACAGAGATTGGGATTCCAAGGTAAGTAAAAATAGTGATTTCTATGATAGCCTAAATATCTGAAAAAAAAATCAGCACATTATTAATGCAAGCATTATGAATTAATATAGACATATGATTGGATAATATTTGGTCACTATTACTATTAAAAAAATGTGATTTTAATATGTGTGAAAAATAAGTAAAATGTTAGTTTCACTTACGTTGGCTATATATTAACTGACCTGTATAAGATGGTGGGTCAACAGGTTTTCCTTTAAAATATGATTTGGTGTTATCATAAATTGATTCATGAGAAATTGATTGGGAGTTATAAAGATTTATTAATGTACCAGTGGGTAAAAGAGTAACTTCTCTATTTATTAAACCAACGATTACTGACTATGGATTATTGATACTGAAAAACACCACTTAAGTCAAAACTTCTTTCTTAATTAATATGATATTGAAATGTGTGTTATTGATTCATTATTTCTATATGGATTTTTTGTTCACTATTCATTGATTTATTATCACTATAAATATTTATTGTTACTACTATGAGCTTATTGATATTGTTACATATATCGATATTATCACTGATACTGATACTAATGCTACTACTGGTATGCTATTACTACTGCTACTACTATTTTTGATTCACTATATTATTTACTTATTGACTGATTATGTGACTTACTAAGCATGTTGTTATGATACTACATTGATAAAAATATAGAATTTGATTACTTTTATTAGTTTTACTGAATTCATATTAGTGCTCCAGATTTATTGCATTAATATAATTTACTATACTAATATTTTAGTTTTACGGATCTATATGATTCCTTTACTAATTGTCACTGATTAATAGTACAGATACAACAACTATTTTATAGTTTTGACTCTTGTACTGGATTACTTGATTTCATATTATACTACTTTACTGGTTCCTATATCGTATTATTTTATTGTTTATTGGCTCTACTGCTGATGTATGTAAGTTTTACTATTTTCTACATTGATTTATGATCATATGATTATTACTGATATTAAACTGATTAGACATAAATACTACTTTTTTATCATGTTTTGGTTCAATTATAAAATTTGATGGCCTGTTGGGCTATTTAGTTCATTTTATGTGGTTTAAATGAGTTCGGGTCATGGCAAAGGATAAGAAGTGTAAGGCTGATTAATTTTCTTCAGGTTCACTATTAGTCGTTTCTTTCTTTCTATAGTTATTCTTTTATATTCAGGACTGAAATGATATATTATATTTATATAATTCATGAGTATTGTATATGATTTTTTAGAAATAAAAAGAGATGCATATGGATATTTTGATGAATAGAATTTTCTTCCGCTAACATTTAATTTTATTACTAATAAATAAAATTAGATAGTTTTAATTATTATTTAATTAAAAATAAAAAAATAATTCATCCAAATTAGATTCTGGGGCATCATCGTTTTTGTAGGGAGGTCAAGAATAGCATTTAACGCTTTATGATTGGTAGTAATATTAGATACATAATAGAACTCTTAGAGGTAATAACTTTGAGACCGAAGACCTTGCCAAAATCATTGAGAATATCTTTTACAACATATAAATTTGTCAGGTCAGCCTTACCCAAAACTAGGTCATCAGCGTACATAAGATAAGCAGTAGAGGAGCTTCAAATATTAATACTTGAAAAAGAGCCAACCTGTACCGCCTAATAAAATAATATAGAGAGGCCATTTATGATAATGCAAAAGTGGTAGGGAGATAGCGGGCAACCTTGCTTAAGCCCCGAGGATGAATTAAAAAACCCCTCAAGCTTACTATTAAACATAGAAGTATACATTATCAATGCAATCTTTGATCCACCCAATGAAAAAAATTAGAAATTCCTTTGCTATGAAGCCTATTAAAAATAAAAGATCTGCTAACATTATCAAAGGCTTTAGAGATATCAAAATGAGCATAGAAAAAATCGTCTTTTTCTTGCCCTCTTAAAGTTAGATATGATGTTGGCTACAAGCAAAATATTATCTGTGGTCACCTTGTTCATGATTAAGCTAGATTGGATAGGGTCAATAATAACAGGTATTCAAGACTTAAGTTTGTTAGCAAGAAGTTAGCAATAATGTTATAAAAGGTGTTGCATAATGAGATAGGTCTGTAATCTTGAGCCAACAGTAGCATATTTTGGAATTAAGCATATTTAGGCGGCTTTAGTTCTTTTAGGGAGGTAGATTTTCTTAAGGAAATGATGAACAACATCACATATAAACTTGCTAGTGATAGTCTAAGCAGAGGAGTAAAACTCAAAAGAAAAACTATTAGGCCTAGGAAAAGAGCCCTTGAGAGAGCCAAAAATGACATCTTTTATTTCATCATCAGAATTAAAAAAGGAGCTATTAAAGAGGAAATCATGTGATGATGAATCCAATTGCGACTAGGAAGAGTAGTATTATAGCAAGGATTAGGGGAATTGAGAAGTGTTTGGTAATGTTGAATAGCTGCATTAGCTATATCAACATGAGTAGAGTAAGTACCATTCTCAGTAGTAAGTTCTCTTATTCTCCAAGAAGCCCATGCATCATGAAATAAGATAACTTCTCAAAAATGATCTTAAGTGATCAATTTGACTGTAGGTTAGTAAGTCCAAATTAAGAATCTCAAAATAATGTAACTGCTGCTTTTCTAAGATCTTATGTAGGTAGAAAGGTAATTAGATGTCTGCTAAGCCTTACTTTTATATTCTTTTTTAGCTTGTTGAGCTTATGCATATGGTAAAGAGAGGAAATAAGGTTACTATTGTGACTCTTAGATAAAGTCGATAAGACAACATCCCAAATTTGAGGGACTTTAGTCCAATAATTTTTTAATTGAAATATTGAATGGTTAGAGGAAGGAAATATTGAATGGTTAGAGGAAGGAGGTTGTAGGAAAGTAATGAAGCAAGAATGATCATAGATATAGGAGTAGTCCACCTTGTAGTAGGAAGTAGGAAACTCCAACATCCATTTGTCATTAATCAACACTCTATCTATTTTTATATGAATAGGATTTTCTTGCTTGTTATTAAACCAGGTGTATTAGAAATCGACATAAGCAAGGTCAATAAGACCATTGTCAAAAGCCATGTTGTCCAATTAATGTAAGCCCAACTACTCATTGTTTCTCGTGCACGCTATTTATCATATCTCATTTATGCTTGTCGGACTACTGCTTGAACTCTGCCTCCCTTGAGACCCACTAAATTTCGTTGTCGCTTGCACTTCTTTGAACTCTTTTATCAACTGTACCCATCCTAAAGAATAAAGATAATTCCGCCCCATACAAAGGTTAACAAAAGTAATATTTATTTTTAGGGAGATTTACATACATATACCAGTTTATTTCATGCTATTTACATATCTAACACCTTAAGCATTAATATTACATGCCTACCACCCATAGAATAAATTTGGGTGCATGGAATGAAATATTAAAATTTATAGGATGGTATGAATGGTAGAAAAAAATTATAGGAGTGGTATATTATATATTAAAGTTATATATGAGTGATAGACATGTAATATTAATGTTTTGGATGTTAGATATTTAAATAGCATGAAATAAAGTGGCATATATGTAAATTTCCCTTATTTTTAATATAAGCATTGTAAGATTTATCTCTATAGGATTAAAAGGGTAAAATTATCATTAAAATTTATCATGTCCCATAACATCAATTAAATAGCATTTGTAACCTTAATTCAGACAAATAATAATTGAAGTAAATATTATCAATCAACATTTTACAACTCAGTATTGTGTAGTTTATTACCTTTAAAAAACATTTAGGAGTTTGAATCGTTACAAAAATTATTATAATTTTCAAAACAATAATATTAATATGAATTTTTTTTAGCCTAATATTAATTAGAGCATCATTAATTACTGATTACTAATTTTAATTTATTTTCGAAGATATAATCTATTTTATGGGCCAATTTGATCGAGCGAAGTGCTAAATGAGACTTTGCGGCCCAGCTATGAAATTTTTCACTTCTGCCAGATGTGCGAAAATTTTAGTTATAAATGTTGGCAAATGGATGAGGGGAAGGAGATTTATAAACATAACATCTAAGATATAGGACAAATTTTATAAATCAAAACGTTTGCTTTTATTCGTGAAATAGAAAAGCCAAAAAAAAATTGATGCCACGACTGGCTTGCTGATGTTGCCCGCCTTGCCCACATGCTCGAACTTGTTGTTCGAACAGCCAACGACTGGCCACAATTTTACTTTAATTAATTTATGGTTAAGTGTATTAATTTGAAATTAATTTATGGATAATTAATTTAAATGAAGTTTACTGTTTGTTGTGGGTCAAAACAATCGCGGCTCAGTGGTCGGAATGTTTACTAGCGTTTATTATTTAGTTGGCGTCTAAGCTTTATACGAAGATCCAGCGCGCAGACAGATAAGAGAGAGGGAGGTACAAGAGTCATAAGAGACATTAAGATTTTGACGTGAAAATTTTTGAAAAGAGAAAATACCACAGGGCTTGACCAAGTAAAAATTATTTTATTAATGTTTATTGTTAATTACAAATGAGGCTCTTCCCTTTGTGGGAAGGAAAATATACATCATATAGAACATATTATATAGTGGGTGTTATAAGGATATAGTGATATAAGAGTTATTCTCAAGAGTGTTGGCCTATTTATTTGATAAGTATGACCATAGTCGGGTGACGATGGTCTAAGAGACTGTAGTCTGCGAACCACGGTGGTTGGAGGCAATGACAGAACCATATTATGCTTAGGGGGGGCAATTGCCCCTCCTCAAAAAAAAAGAGTAAATATATATATATATATATATGAGAGTAAAAAAATTTATTTGCCCCTCCTAAAAAATTACTTTTGCGCACCCTCCCCAAAAAAAAAAACTCTTTTGTCCTAACTTGACATAAAATATCTATATATTTCTTCACATTTAATTTTAATATTCTCTTTCATGTTTTTCATGACAGTTTAATTACATTATTTATTTATTTTTTTAAAAAAACTTTTCGGAATATACAGATACATAATATTATTTTTTTAATATTTAATTATTTTTGTACTGTATTTGAGTCCCCCCCCCCCCCTCCCTTAAAATTGAAGCTGATTTCGTCCTTGGTTGGAGGGATCATAGTCAACGTGCGACGGAGGTCAAAGGGACCAAACTTGAAAAGCGACGGTGGCGGAGGTACTAGAGTCAACGGGAGATGGTGGTCGGAGGGATCAACATCTGCTGGCGACGAAGAATGGAGGGATCATAGTTGGCGGGTAACAGAGGTTGGAGATCCTGTAGTCTTGAAGGAAACGATGGTCGGTGGAATTAGAGTCCAGTGGATGGTGGTGGTCAGAAGGACCTTCATCGGCGGGCGATGGAGGACAGAGCGAATAAAGTCAGGGGTAAACGAAGGTCGGAGGGACTCAAGTTGGTGATTGAGGGAGTGTGGTCGAAGGGATAGGAGTATGCAGGAGACAGTGGTAAAAGGTATCAAAGTCCACGAGCAACAGTGGTCAAAGGGACCTTCATCGCCGGGCGACGAAGGACGGAGGGACCTTCGTTATCGTCTGACGAAGGTCGGTGGGATCTCAATCTGCTATCGAAGGAGGTCGTAGGAGTGTTGTCGGTTAGTGAATGTGGTTGGAGGGACTGTAGTCGGTGGTGGTCTGGCAATGGTCGACAGAAGTTTGTTGGCGGTGGTGCTTGGGTGAAACTCTAGGTTTTTTGAATCATCAGAGCTCTCTCCAATCTCAAACTAGAGGGTCCCTTTCATGAAAAGAGAATATGCTTATTTATGGATTTTTATGACTAGAATGCTCCGTAAATAAGGAGAAGATCCTGGACAAAATCAGAGTGGTCCATCAAGCAGCTCATATGGATTCCCTAGATCATAAAGCATTCATCAAACATTTTAGTGTCATAATGATGTCAGAATTAGGTGATCTTGGGCTCATTGGATTTGTCTTGTCAAGTCAATTGATATGATTAGAAGCATGACATGTTTAGATATCATTTGTTCCTCCGATTAATGTTTTTAAGCTTCCAAATATGCTTCGGTCCAGTTATTTTGACCCATTTGGGCTCGAATTGGACCGATTTTGGTGTCGTAGGGTTCATCTCGCTAAGATGTTCAATTTCATTATAAGTTTGTTAAAATTGGATTTTTGATGGCCATGCATTTAATTTTGAAAGTTTCCGCCTTGAATATGCCTTAATATTCGTGCTAGATCAAGGCGATTTTTGGTGGCACGTCACTCTTAATTTATGCCGAGAATAACTCAAGTAATATATCAAATTTAAATTAATTTTTTAATAATTATATTTGTTAGTTTTTTTTATGTTAATTTGAAATTAGTTTATGGATGATTATTTTAAATTATGTTAGCTCTTAATTTAGGTAGGGAATAACTGAAGTAACACATTAATTTTATATTAATTTATAAATAATTATGTTTGTTAGATTAATTTATATATTATTATATTAAAATGAAATAAGTCAAATTCGAAGCGTGGGGCGCTTGACACAGGGCAGGGTGCGAGGTGCGGGCTGGAAGTGCGAGGAGCAGAACAGACGCGCACAAGGAACGAGATCAAACTATGCGTGCAAAGGCCAGGGGTTGGGTCGCATGCCTAGGTCATGTGGGACATGCATGACATATTATACACTCATTGTGGAAGACTAGAGCTGGCTCGAGAGTTGGATTGAAGTCGTTTCTTGGATGGGCAGGATCGGGCATGAATTGGATCTGCATGTGGGAGCAGAAGACAAGCTTTAGAGTTAGAATCGGCCGCAAAACCAGAAGCAGGGTCGGACATTGGATTATGTGCAAGCCAGGATCTTCGTCACAGTTACAGATGATTAAGTCAGAAAGCTAGAAGGGAGCTAGGCATGCATGGTGGTCGGCAGCAGGCTCGGGTTCGTGTGATGTAGGTGGAGGAGATTGTTAATTTTATTATTATTATTATTATAAAATCTGGACTAAGGTGGAGATTGCTAGAATTGGTCTACTTTTAAGTTACTTGTTTTGCAAGACATCATATCAATGTCTTTTTTTATATATAAGCTTATAGGTTGTTGTAATAGATACCCACAATTGAAAAGAATAGAAGAAAATTCCTAAGAGCTCTCTTCCCTGCCTCCCTCTCTCTTCCAAGAAGCTTAATGAGCTTCTTCTTCCTCCCAAGAATTCCAACAATGTGATTCTTTAATTAACATCATAAAATTTTAACTATGCATAAAGTGTTTGAGTTGGGTCAATTTGGAGCTATGTTTGATTATTTTTTGTGTAATTAGATTTGTTTGGATAAGACATTTAGTTCAATTATAAATTTGTCGAAACTAGAGATCAAATGTTCATGCAGTCGATCATAACTATAGGGATTATCTCTTCAATCCTCATAGTTTAAAGGAAATCTCATCAACTTATCCTCTAACATAAGGATATCATACTGAGCGAACTTGCACGCACCTAAACAACTTTATGTATATGCTATTCAACATATGTATGATAGTTATAACCATCACTCACAATAATGCGCACACCATGATAAGATAAATAATATGGATTCAACACTTAATAATGATTTATATCATATGTAAGAAGGGTTGTCCACAAATGTTTTATAATATATAAAATCATTAACATAATTAGATTAAGTCATGTATGTAACATGTCAAATTTTATGTATGATATCATACGAGAACATAATAAATCCAAAAGCCCTATGCTTTCATTCATATGCATGTATTTTATACATGAAATTATTCACCTCCCCATAAACCACCATGAAAAACGGAGATATTAATTATAAAATTATAAAATATTAATCAATTGCCATGACACAGGCCATCCCGCTGGTGAGAAATTATTCTGTATGGACGCCGAATGTCGTCCATAGACCAACCATAATGTACCACGTCACCCCCATCTCGGTACCCGGCTTAGTACTGCTCGGTACCACTCGGTACCCGGCTCGGTACTGCTGACGTGGCGCATTCTGGTTGATATCCAAACGTAAACTGCATTCGGCGTCCACACAGAATAATTTCTCCCTGCCGGCATCCCTATAACCGTCGGTTTTCTAGGAGCCCATCAAATGTCGTACTTGCTTGATTTGTCAAAAATTAAAATAAAACCATTATTAACCCATACCAAATTATTACTCAACTTTCATCTATCATTAATCTTCAATAACGTACTTCGTCCATCAACTCCATTGCTTGAATGCACATAAATGCATAAACAAAATTCATAAAAGAGCTGTTTAATCAAATATATGATCAGAAACACAGAGTAAAAAATTATATACAATTCCCCCTTCATCTCAACAAATGTGTATTATTATAACTAAAAAATTGAATTTCTTCAAAAATGTAAAGCTTTACCAAAATAGAATAATCACTCTCTCTAATTGTTCTTCTTATTTGATCGTCTGCTTGGACCTGAGGGAGGAATATATTGTCCTCTTGGTAGGGAATTGAGCAGTAACGAGCTGTAATTCTCATCCTCGATGTTGGGCTTAGATGGCGTTTCTGCAACCGGCCCATCAGCCCTTGCTAGCGGCCAGTCCAGGTCCGGCGGCTTGCGCCGGCCGTTAATAGGCCGGGCCGAGCAAGCGTGAGTGCTAACTAAAAGGATTACGAAGAAGAAGATAAGCAGAGAAACCCGGTGAAGAGCGCACATGGAAGAAACTGGTTTTAGAGAGACAGAGAGAGAGAATGAAGGGATAGGGAAAAGGAGTTTGTTAATGGAGAGACGCTTTTGTTAGTTGTAAAACTAATATAGAGCAGGTGTGGAGAGGGTGGGATTAGGGACGATCAAGTTCTTTTTTGACTTTGCATATATTTAATTGTGTTCAAATGGGAAATGGAGGAGCAGAACGTCAGCTGGTGGAATAGTTAATTAATTACAGTGTTATATAATAATATTTTTATGTAAAAATAATTTATCAACTCAAGATATAAGAAATTGGAATAATTTAGTATAGGTACTGTTAGATTTTTTTTTTTAAATGGATAAACAGTACTCATACAGGCACAATGGCATGAGACAAAGCAGATCTCATTATGTTCGATTCAAATAAAATGGTATCAATAGGGTTGACTCAGAATTATTAGATGTGTGTCTGTTCCTATGTATTTTATGTGCATCATAATTTATGATTACTGATTTTCTAAAATTGGACCAGGCAGTTTGCTACTTAACTCAAAATTATATGTATAATCAAAAAATTATCTTGATCGGGTATAAATCTCAAGGGAAAATAAAATTGGAAGCTTCCGAAATTAAATCTTGGACAATTCGAACTCCTATTTTAGTAAACTTATAGTCAAACTGAACGTTTAGAAAAGACGAACCCAACGACATTAATTCAACCCAATCTGAGCCCAAATGGGTCCAAATCAAATATTTGACGCATCTTTTGGAAGGTTAAAACCATAATGACTACAAAACGATTTTCAAACGTGACATGCTAAAAGTCGAATTGAGCAGCTCGGCGAAAAAAAGCCAACGAGCCCAAGATCGTAGAATTATGATATCATTAAGACATTCAAATGCCCAGCAAACAGTTCACAATCAAGGGGATCAATATCGGCCGTCCATTCAAACCACTCATAACATACTCTTAATCCCCCTATCATATTTATTGGTCGTGCCACTCTAAAAAATTATAAATAGACTCTTCAATCCTCATAAAAATGAGACGAAAGCAGGGAAGAGTAGGAAGAGAAGAAAGAGAGAGAAACTAGAGTTCTCTTGCCACTAAACTCCTCCTTGACCACCGTCGGACCACAGATCGTCGTTGGGCTATCGTCAGACTTCCACCCATCCACTGGTTGATGTTGGGCTTCCATCTGACCACCGAATGAAGCTGGATTTTTTACACGGCAACCGATTATCACCAGACTTCTACCCGGCCACCAACTATTGCTAGATTTACTCCCGGCCACCAACCATCATTGGACTTCTACATGACTTCCAATTTTACTGGGATTTACATGCGGCCATTGATTATTGTCGAACTTCCTTCCGACAAGCATCTCCAGGAAACAGTCCTTTCGACCTCAGTCGCCCACCGACGACCTTTCTGTCCACCATCGTCTTCCAACTTCAGTCCTTGCGGCTCCATTGCCAGACAATGACCTTTCTGACCTCTATCGCCCACTGACTATGATTCTTCCAACCTCTATTGTCAAACAACGATCTTTTTTAGCACAATTGATCGCCAACTACGGTTCTTACTACGGTCCTTCCTACCTCCATCAACAGACTATGGTATTTCTGACCTCCGTCCCCGGCCAACTACAGTCCTTCCGACCTCCTGGCCAGACTACAATCTTTCTGACCTCCATCTTCTAACCTCTGTTGTCAAATTATAGTCTTTCTAACCTCCGTCACCTAGTGATTATTGTCCTACTTACATTTGTTGCCAGACAACGATCTTTTCGTCATCTACGATCACCCACGGTTTTTCAGGCCACCTTCGCCAGTCGACTTTGGTCCTTCTAGCCCCCGTCTTCAGACAACGGTCCTTCTGACCTTCGTCGCCCTCCAATTACGGTTCTTCTGACCTTCGTCATCAGACAACGATCTTTCTAACTAATGTACCATGCCTCCTATGGTCCTTTTGACCTCCGTCGCCCGCCGACTACAGTCTTTTTGACCTCCGTCATCATACTACGACCCTTTTGACCTATGTTGTCATACTACAATCTTTTTTACTTCTGTCCCGTGCAGACTATGATTCTTCTGACCTTTGTCGACCGTCAACTACGATTCTTCCAACCTCAATCGCCCGACAACGATCTTTCTGACCATTGACGCCCCTTGACTATGGTCCTTCCAACCTCCACCAAACTATTGTCCTTACTACAATTTTTTCGGCCTCAGTCGCCTGCCGACTAAAACGAACATGTCAATACTAATTCTTCTAATTCCCACCATGTAATCACACTATATGATGTATATTTGCTACATCAAACTAAGGCCTTCCCCCCACGGAAGGGCCTCATTTGTAATTAACTACAAATTCTAGTTGATTCATTCAAACTGGGTCAGGCCCAGTGCTTTTTCTCTCTTTTCAGGGATTTCCGCATAAAAACTCTGGTGTCTCTTATGAACGCTACACTCTCTCTTTTATCTAATTATATGCTGGATCTTTGTATAAAACTTAGGCGTTAAACTTTATATTTCTCTATTGCCGCGAATATTTCAGGATAGAATTATATATATAATTCAAAGATAAATATTATAAAGTATTTTTTAAAAATCACATAATTTATTTATTTTTTACATACTTCACCTTTATAATAATTTTGGATGATTAAGAACTAAATTATCAATAAAATCAAAAGAAAGAATAAGTTATGTTGTTGCTATTATAAATCAAGGATATTAAGGATTTAATTGGGGCAAAAATTCTTATTATTTACTTTTTATATTACAATTATATTTTAATTTGACTATTATTTTATTATTATTATTTTTTTAAATTTCGTGATTAAAATTTATTTTATATAATCTTATCTACTAATATGTTGAAATAGTAAAAAAAGTTATTATCTGATTTTTAAATTAAAAACACAAAATTATTTTCTCCACAGAAGTTGCACAATCACCTTTGTAAAAATTTTATTCGCTCCAAACAAGCTCTAAATTTATTAATGGATAGTAAAAACAGAGAAAAAAAAAAGTTGTAAATAAAAAAACTTAAAAATTATATATATATATATATATATATATATATATATATATAGTGAGAGAGAGAGAGAGAGAGAGAGAGAGAGAGAGAGAGAGATTTTCTATCGCTGCATAAATTCGTTTACTTAATATGATATATGACAATAAATCCTTCGTTATGACGGGACTTCCTATTTTTTTGCTTGTCCCAAGTACTGGAAGCAAGTAATCCCAGTAACTTAAACAAATTATTTTGATTAGTGCAAAACATTAGTGAAAACAAACGAAGGATTAATTTTATTTTTACAGTTAGATTTTGAAAGACTGAATCTCTATGGCTTGGTTTCTGCAATTGAATTATAGGTAGAGCTAATGGAGAATTCATTGTGGACATCAACATGGCTCCAAATGGAGTTGGTCCCTATAAATAATGCTCTATTTACAGCTAATCGCTGGTGTTTTTGACGCTACTCGCGCTTTGTTTTTTTATCTGTATTGTGCATTTCCTTGCATCCGTGAGGTTGCATAAGTGGTCAACTTCAATGCATAAAATAGTTTAAATTGATATGCAGTTTATGGTCAAGAACAAGACAAACGTATTTACCTTTCGGCCTGCAAAACCTGCTGATGTGAGAATAAAATTTAGGTTAGTGTGTCCTCAGCAGAATTTTATTTTGATTAATTTTAATTGTTTTAGAAACTATTTAGAGATTATTGCATTAAATATGAATAATCAATTAATTTTTATATTATATTCATTGGAAAATAAATCTGAAGATTTTAATAAAGTTTTAATATTTTTTTCTCATAATAGTGCTTCTTAATCCGGTGCAATTCATATTATTAAGCATAAACAACTTTATTCGATGGAAGGCATCATCATATCGGAATGACAATTCATCTCTCTCTCTGTATACTTTTTTTATTTGATATTATTATTGTTGCGTTCAGGAGTATTCGCGGCGGTGGAGAAATATAAAGTTTATCGTCTTAGCCAGTGGCGGAGCCAGAAATTTTATTCAGGAGGAGCCTAAATTAAACACTACAGAAAAATCATCCATTACCGGCGCAATTTTCAGTCGGTTTTTCGGCGATGAATTTCCCGACGGTTTTCCTATGGTCAATTTTCCAGTGGTTTGTCATCTCATTTGGAATGTTATAATGCATTAAAATAGTTATGTTTACCAACTTATTGCTAGAGCCAAAAGGAGCTGTAAGATCAAAATTAATAATGCAAAAAGCATGTCGAAAGAGGCGCAAAAAAACATCGCGAGAGAGGAGCGAAAAGAAAAACAAAAGTTGTGCTCGATTTCGCGAGTAGTGAGAGAGGAGCAAAGGAGAAAATAAAACAGGCCGTTTGAGTCGAGGGAAAGCAAGCCATTTGGGAGTGGTCTACGTTTGTGCCTTTGATATGATATTGTAGCTAAAGTAAAAATTTTTATAAAAAAACTTATTGTGAAAATTAGTAAGAAAATTATTCCGAACAAAGCCTAAAGCATAGTCTTGCAAGTTAAATCATAGAATTGTTAGGTCTTATTTTTTATAAAAACAATGCTAATTTCTTATGTAAATTGATCATCCACACTTAAATTTACTTTAAAATGAGTGCAACACATAAAAAATTCAATTAAAATGTATATTACACCTATCTCAAAATAAATACAATACTTTTAAGATCCATTTTGACAAAAAAATTTGATCAATAAATTATATGACAACTTTTTTATGAATATATTACATGCATTAAAAATCGTGACTGAATAATTATAATTTATACCTCAAACTCTTATTTTTCTTATAAAAAAATTGTTTTAATATCACTTGTAGGCTGTAGCTAGGGGTGCAACCGAGTCAAGCCGGCTCGCGAGCCGGCTCGGGCTCGACTCGTTAATGGGCTCGACGAGCCGAGCTTATCGAGCTCGCGAGTCGAGCTCGAACACGAGTTCGAGCTCGAACGCTAAACGAGCTCGAGCTCGGACACTGGGCTGATCGACTCGTTGGCTCGTCGAGCTACTCGGGTCGCATCTGCGGGAGGCCTCGGGTTGCGCCAGCGAGCTGCGCCAACGGGAGGCGGGAGCGGGATCGGGCTGCGCCGCGTGCACGGGATCGGACGCAGTCGTGCGGGCTGCGTCTGCGGGAGGCGGGACCGCGGGCGGACGCGGGCTGCGCCGCGTGCACGGGATCGGACGCAGTCGCGCGGGCTGCGTCTGCGGGAGGCGGGACCGCGGGAGCGGACGCAGGCTACGCCAGCCGGAGCAGGATCGTGCGCGGGGTCGGCCGCCCGTCACGGCGCGACGACGGGCTCGATAGCGAGCTCGACGAGCCGCTCGATTTGACGACGAGTCGAGCTCGAGCTCGGATTTTGAGCTCGACTCGAGTTCGAGCTCGAGCTCGAGCTCGGGTTTTGATTGTCAGGCTCGACTCGAACACCCCCTGGCTCGAGCTCGACTCGACTCGTTTGCACCCCTAGCTGTAGCCAAGGAAAAAAAAAACAATTTAGGGGGGCACGTGCCCCCCCTTCCCCCCCCCCCCCCCCCCCCTTCGTCTTAGCATTGTACGAAAATCCGGCACACAATTAGATAAGGAGAGAGAGTCTAGCATTTACTAGAGACACCAAGATTTTTACGTGGAAAACCCCTAAAAAGGGGGGGAAAACCACGGGGCCTAGCCCAATTTGAATGAATCCACTAGTATTGTAGTCTATTACAAATGAGGCCCTTCCTTTGAGGAAGGCATGGGTTTGATGTAAATTATATGAAGTACATTACATGTTGGGAATACAAAGAGTCACTGTTGACGTTTTCGCTTTGTTCGAAGGATTGTAGTCGGTGGGCAACGTAAGTCAAGAGGACCGTAGTCGATGGGCGACGGATGTCGGAAAGACTGTAGTCGACAGGCGACGTAAGTCAGGAGGACCGTAGTCGGCTAGCGACAGACGTCGGAAGAACTGTTGTCTGACGACGAAGGTCAGAAGGATGGCGTCAGGTACAAGTCCAACAATGGAAAGGAATCCATCTTCGGATAGACGTCCAGCGAAAGTCCGATAACCGGTAGAAGTCCGGCGTCGGGTAGAAACTTGGCGATGAGTGAAGGTCCGGCGTCGGGTAGAAGTCCGACGTCTTGTAGAAGTCTGAAGTCTGATGGTGGCCGAGGAGAACTCCGATATCACTTGGGTGGAGTTTCAGCGTCAGGGGGAAACTCTGTCGTTACTTGGGCAGAATTTCAACATCCTGTGGAAGTTGGGTAGAATTCTGGCATCCCGTGGAAGTTGGGCAGAATTCCGGCGTCATTTGGAGTTCGGGCGGAACTCCGGCGGTGGTCAAGGAGGAGACTCTTCCCTCCTCTTCCTCTTCCTTTTTCTTCTTGCTTCGGGCCCCCCTCATGAGAAATGAGGGCTTTATTTATAGTTTTTCTGGAGTGGCATAGCTCGTAAATAGGCGTGAGATCAAGGGCAAATAAGGAGTGGTCTAATGGACGGCTGATATTGAATCCCTTGATAGTGCACCGTTTGTTCAATATTTGAAGGCCTTAATGATGTCAAAGTTTGGAGATCTTGGGCTCATTGGATTCGTCTCGTCGAGCTGCTCGATTCAACTATAAGCTCGTCAAAATCGGAGAACGTTTGGCAACTCAAATTGTGATACGAACTTTCCAACAGCGCTTCGGGTGCTCGATTTGGGCTCATTTGGGCTCAGATTGAGTTGAATTTGGTGTCGTTGGGTTCGTATTTTCGAGACGCTCAGTTTGACTGTAAGCTCGCTGAAATCGGAGTTCAGGTGCTCCCAGATTTAATTTTTGAAGTTTCCAACTTGATTTTTGCCTCGAGATTTGTGCCCGATCAGGATAATTTTATGATGACGTATCAATCATATTTTTTTAATGTTTAATATTCTTTGTTAAGAGATTAATCGACCCTTTTTTCTCCGCTCCCCCTCAATTTGGACAAAGGAATAACTAGCAAAGAATCTTCCAGGCATTTGATGCCGTTGGCACCCATAAGACAAGGCAGTTACACAGACTCTTTTTATGATCGGGGTTCTAGAAGATAAATGAGAGCTACGAAAATAGCCTAAGGAACACTTACCTTGTGTGTTGGATTATTGGTCTCGGAATCGAAGAGCATACGTATATATGTGTATAAGTTTACGGTTTAATTTGCTAAAGCTTCAAAAGAAAATCCTCTATTCATGGGTTTAGGAAGGAAAATGAGGTTTTAGAACAATTTCATCAAGTTAATAGGCTGACTAAGTGGGATCAATATGATGATTGGATCGACAATACATATTACCAATATAACAACTTCTTTCTCACTAAAGGAAGGGAATGAACCTTCCATATGAAGAGTCAAAAATAATTTCCATACATTTATCCTGACCTCTAAAATATTCGCTAATATTTCATTAGCACCCTTGGTCAGCCCCACACATGCTTGGATTATTTTGATTTACTTTGATTAAAACATGCATGAAGTGCATAAGAAGCATCAAAGGCAAGGCAAGAAAGATGTATTTGGATGACCACATTGCATGAATACTACGCGTATCATTTCCTAATAAATTAAATATATATATATATATATAGAGGAAATAAATAACATGAAAATATTACATAAATACTTGAAAATATAATAAAATACATATGAAAAATAATATCATTCAACTTAGTTAAGTTTAATTAGTATGAGATCTTGATCTATATGAAATTACAGCGGGTGATTCTACATCATAGACATATAAATCAATGCACTATCAGATTGATACATGATTTGTTAAATAATCATGAGAAATATAAATCATAGAAGATCATAATCTATACAATAAGTAAAATGTTGTAACAAAATATTCTAAATTTAATGCTTATAATGTACTCCATGCACTTACCCATTAGTAATTATAGAATAACCTATTTTCCATAGCTTATATCTATAAAGGGGAAAAGCGTTTTTCATGAGTGGTTATTATTTCATAGGAATTAGATTAAATGATACTATTAGGGGGCAAATCAGAGAAAAGAAAACATCAAAAGATTATAAATTTTATCATATGTTTGTGCTATATTAAGGTGAGTCTTTGCCCCATTAAGATAATGATGAGTTTATTGTGTTATATATGATTGCTTGTTATGTATAAATGTGATGTCAGAAACTATTTATATATTCTTCTTACATTAACATCATGAATATGATTAATATTATGCATGAATTAAACTATATGAAAAATATAACAAAAAGCAATGCAACTATGAATATTGAGACTTAAAACTATAAGAAATGAGTTGATCAAATTATAGCGAGCATTTGAGTTTAAGAAAAATGCTTTCATAGAATGATAGTTTAGTTATTGACATTACAAGGGCAAAAGCTATCTAATGGTGAAATGATGTGTCATGAGGCTTGAACTTGAATATATGACACATTCTGTGGCATATAATGTACATGAATGATTATAAAAATATGATGAATATTGGGTGATCATATATGTTTCCATATTACTATTAATGGTATTTCTATTCATTGCACCAAGCTATCCATGAAACTTAAAATTAATCTTCCTTGTGTTTTCTATTAATTCTATCTCATAGATGTTATATTTTCGGATATGAGTTGCCACAAAGTCAAGTTGGCAACTAATGAGGATGGATGACTGAGTGTGAACAATTATTATGAATAGCTACTTTTCTTAAATTGATTGATAACCAATACATGATAGTAAGAGAACATTCATAAAGAATATGGAGTTGTCAAGCAAATATGCTTCTTATTAGGGGGAGATGGGAGAAGTCAAATGAGATCAAGAAAACAAGAGAAAGATCACGCCAAATATAATATATAAAGAATTTAATAACATTTTAAATTTGTTGGAATATGGCGTAGCACAAAACTCACATGTGTGAATCTTAGAAATAAAAGTTAATCCTTCTCTTGGGAGGCTTTCCACACATAAGTACATGACATGGCACAAAACTGAATTATTTATTGAGGAAATCTCTAGCCCACAAGTATAATTCAAGAAAATATACACAACAATTTATATCAGAAGTATATTGATCCCAAAAAGTATTGAGTCACTTTAGTACTTACTAGCTAACAATGTTATTTTTAGCTTCTTTTGGTAAACAAATGTTTCAATGGGATATTAATCAGTTGTTAATTAGTACCATTTCAGAATTTCTGCATGAATGGAGATTTGATAAAAAAAAGGCATCATAATTGAAGGTGATAACGTCAATGCAATGAATTTTTGTTGTAATTCCTTGAAGAATAATTCAAACAAGATTGTGCTGAATGTGGATTTTTCCTTTCTTGAAGAATTTCAAAATGTTATTTTTCTTTGTGTTTCAAGGCAATGTAATAAGGTGGTTGATTATGCTTCTTTTAATGATCTTCCTCCATTTGTTAAAATAGTTATGAAAGAATGTGATAGATTAGCTATCACTTAGTTTTTGTACTTCATTTTTTTCATCTTTAATGCATAATTGCAGTTTCTTCGAAAAAAAAATAATGTTATTTTTAAAGCAACACCAAATAATATGTTAATACAAGCTTTTACCCAAGCCATCTAAAAGCACCCAACCTTAAAGAGGGCAATTTAAGAAATCAGGTTAATTTGGATCAATTTTAGTTGAGTGACATAACATTAATAACAATAATATAAAGATAAGCTTGAGGAGTTGTGAAAGTTATAAAAGTAAAAGAATTTATAATAAAGTTTAAGGTGGCCTTGGAGTACTGTAGTTGGTCAAGCTACACATGATGATAGAATTATTCAAAGCGATGAAGTTTCTTGGGAGGGTTGTATGGATGCAGATATGATTGTGACTTGATGAGGGGATCAGCTTATGCGTTGGATAAGGTCCAAAATTCAAGAGCTCCCATTTGGGTTTATTTAGGCTTCGTTTGGGACAGTTTTTTTATTGTTTTTTAAAACAATTTTTTAGTATAAAAATTTTATTTATTGCACTAAGAAGTTGCTTTAAGAAATAATAAGAAAGCCATCCCAAAGGAAGCCTTAATTAGTGAAGAGAGTCCTACGAACTTTTTAATAGTTAGAATGACTTGGAATGGATAGTTAAATTTATGATAGAATGTTTTAAAGTTGATGGAGTGGATCCTTAAGTTCAGCGGTGGAACTTCCAATTAAATTTTAAATGTATGCATGGTGTTTTAAGGCTACATGATTATGTTAATGGGTTTGTGAGAGGGTGAGATAGAATATAATAAAGGATTTTTGATGTTGGGATGCAGGACAATAAGTAAAAGTAGGATATTTATTTCTTATCAAAGAAGTAAGAAGGCTGCATGACATAAACAGAGCACCAAGGAATTTCGGTAATCAAGCCTGGATCCAATATTTTAAATACCATAACTTATTTAAAATTTCATCAATCATTTATTTCTTTATAATTTTCTATCAGGGAATGATGAATCAAACACAAGCAAAAATAAATCACGACCTATAAAACACAAATGAACATAAAAGATTTACGTTAAAAATTCAAAATATGGGAAAAACCACGGGGGAGAAGGAAAGACAACTTCACTATAGAGAAAAGGCAGAGTACTAACGGTTTCTAAACCCTAGCCCTTTAGAACATATTTATAAGGCAAAAATAGGACACCGAAAAACAAGTGGAATTCCAAAATTCCCTTACAGCCCCTTCTTCGACCCACGACATATCTGTGAAGTATAAGACGGTCCAGGACATGAATTAATAAGAGTCGAGCTAAATTCAAGGCAACTCCAACATTTTCAATATATTTATAAAACCTTACAACCAAGAAAATTTCAAAAACACCCAGAAGGAGGTAAGTGTTGGGTTTAATTTTAGTAAAGAGAAGCGCCTCTTCACTATTGGGCATTTAGGATGGGAGAGATTTAATTTGAATGGAAACCCCCCCCCCCCCCCTACGAATTTGAAATACATCAATTCCGTCTTAAAACTAAAAATATAATCATTCTCCTTTTAAGTTATTATTATTAAAAAATTTAAAATTCAAAATTTTAAAATTTTTAGTTGCATGAAAAAATAAAATTATGCCATGTTCTCTTAGAGTTTGTATAAAGAATTGAAAATATGGGTGCTTGTTAAATTATGTATCTACTCCAACTCAACTTTTGAATGAAACGCATTGCTAACCTCTATAATGAACCATCTTAAGTTGGCTCATGATACAAATAGTCATGATTTTTATAAATAGTATTCCTTAACTCATCTTCATTCCAACAACAACTTCAAGCCTTTATCCAACTACGTGCCACTACGTGGGGTTGGCTACATGAATCCTTTTTTCTCCATTGTGTCCTATTAAAAGTCAAGTTCTCGTTTAAATCAAATAAAGAAAGGTCATTCCTAATATTTTCTAACCAAGTCTTTTTAGGTCTACCCCTACCTTTCTTAACATAAGTCAAATCTAATACCTCTACTCTCCTAACCGGGTCATCGGAAGGCCGTCGTTTTATGTGACCAAACCATCTAAGGCAACTCTCTCTAATCTTATCTTCTACTGGAGCTACTCCAACCTTTTCACGTATATCGTCATTTCGTATCCTATCTCTAAGGGTAAAACCACTCATCCACCTGAGCATCCTTATCTCTGTCACACTTAACTTAGTATTATGCTTCTCTTTTAATGGCCAACATTCGGCACCATAAAGCATTGCAGGCCTCACTACCATCTTATAGAATTTTCTCTTAAGTTTGAGGGGTACATTTCTATCACATAACAAGCCTGGTGCATTCCTCCACTTCAACCATCCAACTTGAATTCTACTGATAATATCCCCATCTATTTCACCATCACTCTAAACAATAGATCCAAGATATCTAAAACGTGTACTCTTATTAATGACTTGATCGCCCAAAGTCACAATCCCCTCACTAGGTCTATTACTACTAAAATTACACTCCATATATTCCGTTTTAGATCTACTCAAGTGAAAACCGGACTGGACCGGCCGGTTCAACCGTGAACCGGTCTGGTGGCCGGTCCAATCACGCTTCAAAACCGGCTCTACATCGAACCGGACTGAACAGGCGGTTCAACCGGTGAACCGTTGAACCGGTCCGGTTTGGAAAGAACCGGCCCATTTATAAATATATTTTATTTTTGTTTTAATTTAAAATTTAAAATTATATTTTAGTTTATTAAATTTTTTAAACTTTTAAAAATATTTTTATTAAAAATGATGATTAATTTCATTATAATACATGCAAGTTATCTTAAATACCTCACATAATTTGTTTTACAAAAAGAGTGTACTTCTCACTGTATATAGGCTTCAAAGAAACATCCTCATACTCCCCTATGATGTGGGACTAAAAAAGTTGTATGAATAGTTTAGAATGTGAATGTAGGCTTATTTGGGCTAGTTGGACTTCAAATTTTTATTTAGTTGAGCTTCAAATTTAAATAATATGTATTATAAATTTGATATAATATACATTATAATAATTCTATTATAAAATATTAATATTATAAATTTATATATTATATTAAATATTATTCTTATAAATATATTTAATTATAAATATATAAATATATTATTTTTAAATGATATTTATATTTATAATTTTGTATTATATATATTTTTAAATTTATAAATATATTAAATAGTCATATATTTAATTATTTATATTATATTAATGATCATAATTTTTTTATATTATAAATTTATATATTATATTAAGTATTATTCTTATAAATATATTATTCATAAATGATATTTATATGTATAAAATTTTATTATATATTTTAAAATTTTATAAATATTATTAAATGCTCATATACTTATATTATATGATTTTTATTTTATTAATTTTTAATAATATTGTTATTTATTACATCATCCGGTTCGACCCCGATTCGACCGGTCGAACCATGAACCTCTCGCTCTTCCGGTTCGTTGTCCGGTCCGATTTTCACAATTTCACACATAAAAAGCTAAGTTATTCAAGATGTGACAATATAGCAGGAAAAAAAAATTATGTCAGAATTTTCTAATACAAAAATATATCATGATAGGCTTCAAAATTTTTTGAATATACACTAAGATTAATATTATATATAATATTATCAAGTGTACTAGCTTCAGCTTAAATTTAAGGGGCTGTTTGGCAACAAGTGGGATTTAACTTTAGTGGGATTTAATAAATCCTGTAAATCCGGATTTAGTAAATCCGAAATGTGTTAAATCCTAAAAACTGTTTGGTATGTTAAATGTTAAATCTTGTTAAATCTTGAGAAACTGTTTGGTAACATATATCAGGATTTATGGCGGTTAGGGATTTAAGTTTAAAGGAGATATTTATGAAATTAAGATCATTGCATAAAACATAATAAAACCAATTTTAGGTCATATAAAATGACCGAAAATTCAATACAAAGTTAATTACAAACTAACATGATCCAAAATGAGAGTTTAAATATTAAATAAGCTAATTATATTAATATTTAATGACTAATTATATCATTAATTAATCAATTAAGTTAAATTAGATAATTAATTTTTGCACTAATTCTACTATTAATTATTTAATTAATTAACTTAATTATTATTTGTTTAAATTATATAAATTAAGTTAATCAATAATAACTTTGAGGCGTCTAGGGTTTGTATTTCATCTTTTCTTTTCGTCGTTGTTGTTCGGCTTCGTTGATTCGCAGGAGGTGTACAGATTGCGCGTCGCTACTTCGGTTCCTTCGTGGCTGTTCGACTTCACTCCTTCGGCTTCGTTGATTTGCAGGAGGTGTACAGATTGCGCGCGTCGCTACTTCGGTTCCTTCGTGGCTGTTCGAGTTTGCTCCTTCGGCTTCGTTGATTCGCAGGAGGTGTACGGATTGCGCGCGTCGCTACTTCGGTTCCTTCGTGGCTGTTCGACTTCACTCCTTCGACGACTTTCCCTTCTTGTCGGATCGGAAGTTACGACATTTTGATCGGAAGCAAGAACAGGAGCTCGCTGGCTGTGAAGTTAACTTTCTCCCTTTCACGCGCTACTAATGTTAAATCCCGTTAAATCCACCGAACCGAGGGATTTAGTAAATCCAGGATTTAAGCCGTAAATACGTAAATCCGGGATTTACGGAATCCCGGGATTTAACGTGCGCACAAAAACCGTTTGGCTGGATTTAGCGTAAATCCGACTTAAATCCCACGATAAATCCGATACCAAACAGCCCCTAAGAGTTTTGAAGCTCATCTTGATCCAATTGATGTACTTTGGATCACAATATTCTATCAAATCTTTTTTCCATATAGATAATCCACATCTTCAAGAGTTCATAAAAACTATCTTAAATTTGCTCATGGCATATTTCAATCTTCATTATTATGAAAAATAGGACATTTACACATTTAGTACTAAAAAATGTAATATTTACATATTTAACATTTAAAATGTATTATTTATATTATAAATGTTTTTCATCTTTTTCACTCCCGAAACCTTTGATGACAAAAAAAGCGCAAGAGATGAGAAAATCTCAATTGGATTTGGTTGGGACAAAAGGTGAGAACAAAGCTAAGGGAAGTTGCAGAGACGGCAAACAGATGAGAAAGTAGCAATGAGAAAGGTCTACTTTGTTTACTCTTTAAACATTTATTACACTCTCTATCATGTCCACAGTAATCAGCTTCTTACCCGCTCATTTGTATGATCTTTATTATCTAATTTTGTAATTCAAATAGAAATAATACTTCGATAGCATGAGAAGATAAAATATTTCGAAATGTTCCAATTTTAAAATTTTGGATTTTCATTTTGTTGGACATTCTGAATGACCTCTTCGAACTTGGACTATATCGTGTCCTATAGTTGCCATTCAAATATAAAAGTTAAATCTGTACTATACTGAATATAATAGGGTTAATTTAACTAAAATTATATATTAACCTTCTGCCGTTAGGGCTGCAAGCGAACCAAACGTTCGACGAACTACTCGTTGTTCGGTTCGATTAAAGCTCGTTCGTGATCGTTTAATTAACTAACAAACAAACTTGAACAATATTTTAAATACTCGATTCTTAAATAAACAAGCTTGAACACTAATGCATTCAGCTCGTTTATGTTCGCGAACAAGATCAGTTGATGTTCATGAACAAGCTCGATAAAAAGCTCGATTAGGGTTCAATAAAAACTTAAATAATATGTTATTATAAAATTGATAAATATACATAATATAAAAACTTTCATGAACAAGAAACATTTCATATTTGTCCATGTTTGTTAGGTTGTTTGTTTAGGATGTTCATGAACAAATTTAAGGTTTGCATGTTCAATAAATTGTTTGCAAAATATGTTCACGAACATAGCTTGTTTAAAGCTCGATAAGCACTAAACAAACGAACATGAACCAAACATGAACCAAACATGAACACCCTTAAATTAAACGAACCAAACATGAACACAAATAATAAAGCTCGAATCAAACATGAACCAAACATGAACAAGCTAATGTTAAACAAACACAAACATGAACACTCACATACTCGGCTCGGCTCGGTTCGTTTGCAGCCCTATCTGCCGTTCTGCGACTTATTTTTTTATTTTTTGTTCAGTTTCTACTAGCTTTTTTGTTTTCCACCTACGCTGAACGTTTGGCAGTTCGTACTGGTTTGATTTAATTTTGCCAGCTATTACGTGGAATAGGCCTTTGGTTCCTACTTTATTTTGGACCATTTACAGGGATCTGATAGCTGAAATTTTGGACGGCATTTCGACGTTTTTTTAAGCTAGCTCCAAGCATAGAGCTGTAAAAAAAATTAATTATATAATTTATATATAATTTTCAAGAAAATTTTATGTTTTTGAATTATTTGTGTTCGATTTGATAAATTAACAAATCAAATTAAAAAAATTGACTTATTTACTTAAAAAATCGAGCTGAATAATACTTGAGCGCTCTCAAATTTATTATTTTGTGTGGAGGCCAGATACAACTCTGTGTTCGGAGGCGAATAGCTGCAACCACGTCAGCGGTACTGAGCCGCGGTACCAAGCAGAGTACCGAGCAGCGGTATAGAGCGAAGGGGTGACATGATGCTATTTTATTGGTCTCCGGACGACGTTTTTTAAAATAATTTTTTTCAAATTATACTCCTTTACATCTGTACTCAAGCATATGAGTGTTTTAGATGAAGGAGATTTAGAAAAAAAAATTATTTTAGTATTAAGTTAATATCAATGCACTTTAATATTGAGTAAAGAAGTAATGAAACTCATAAACATTTCTTTTTATTGTTTGATTGGCAAAATATCTCTTTTCAAGGATGATGGTTCATTAATTCTGTGTGGAACTGGTGTAGGGCTGGTGAAAAGATATCCCTTGCTGTTAGAAACGACAAAGGAGAACCATTCAAATATAGTTAGCGGTTTAAACTCCTCTTCGATTTTGTCAAAGAAAATTCTAAAGATATGGTTGAATATTATTAACTGATATAGAGAATAAGATTTTTTTTTTTTTTTTTTTTTTGAGAAAACTCATACAAGGGCCTACACATTTCAAAAAAGAAAAAAAAAATGTCCTAAGATGATTAAAAGCTCACTAAAAATACATTTTTGAAGAGAAACCTATGAGCTAATGATCCAACTAAGTACAATGAAATATAGCAAGCAACAACTGATAACAAGATAAAAACATCAACGAGAATATCACAAAAGCAAAACCACAAGGCGACAAGCCAATCGGGCTCAATCAATGGCAAGATTTACTGCAACCATTCAAATGGAAGGCAATGACCATCGTGAGAAGGAAACAAGCAGCAACCCACACAGAAAAAGTCACCCCAAACATAGCCTCACAACCTAAATATGGCCACCAAGCAAGAACACACCACCAGTGGTTGCCAACATGCCAAGCCAATCAGATGGAAAGTAAACCGCCTCATTATTTCCCTATCCATAAAACCTACAACACCACAATCCAATCCAACAAAAGCCAACCCAAACAACCAAGAAAAAAGAAAACCAATCATCAAGAAGCTGCAGCAACCCACCAACCACACAACCAGAAGAAATATTACTTCTTCTTAGTTTTTCTCCTTCTACGATTGCTTCCAGAATTAGAAAATTTTTTATGAATTTTGTCAATCACATTTAAATCATATAACTCGTTAAAATCATCCAAAGCCTCCTCCAAACCATCACTAGCAAACTCGCAAGGTGAAGAACTATATCCATCGATCCAGTCTAAATGATCCACCCTATTATCAATCACATTATAAAACAATTTTGCCTTTAGTTCATCTAAAGAAACAAGTTCAATAGGTACATCAACAAATTGCATTTTCTCATTCTCCTCCAAGTTACAAGTCAATCTCACCGAAGAAACAAGATTTTATTCACTTCCCACATGTTTATTAGAATCCATAACATCCTTAGAACCAATACAAGCCATAGGTTCCAGAGAATACAAAGTGCCACCAAAGGAGACAATAGAATTTCCAGCAGCCAAAGGCACCTCCACTAGAGGACCACCTACTACACATCCTTCAAAAAATTATTAGCTTCCAAACTATTAGCAGAGTAACTAAAAAATTATTAGCTACCAAAACCTCCTTAGCTCTGCTAGATGTAATCAAAGGCGGGAAATCCTCCACAACAAAAATAGGCTCAAGTATAGCATCAAAAGGACCCTCAATCACCCCAATTGGAGCATTAATCTGATCATGCTCCCCATCATTATTCGAAGAAACAACAATGGCACCATTAATCTCCTCAACATTAACCATATGGTTTGCCTCACAATTGTCCTCATTAAGCCTCTCAGAAATAACAAGTGAAACATTTAAGGAATAAGGAGCATTAATATCCAAAGTGTTAACCATCTCAACAACATTATCCTCAATATTATCATTAGTAGCAGCACTATTACATCGGTTAAGGGAGGGAAGAAGACGACAATCACCCTTGGCATGGTCAATAATCTTACAAAGCACACATAAAGGATGAAAAACTTTCATGTTAACATTTTGAATGTAACCAAATTTTTTAGGGCCTACCCAAATCTTATCAGGAAAGCTTTTAGTAATGTCGAGTTCAGCCTTGTAGTTAATACTTTGGATGTTGAGCATGGAAGTTTTTCACCCTTTTTGTGTGATTTGTAAGAGAATTGGTCATGCCAAGGGTGATTGTCGACCTCTTCCTTCCCTTAACCCGTGTAATGTTGCTTAGTGCCAATCCGGGTAATCTTAATGTTATGGCTGAGGATAATGCTATTGAGATGGTTAATATTTGGATATTAATGCTCCTTCTTTCTTAAATGTTCCGCTTATTATTACTGAGAGGCTTATTGAAGATAATGGTGAAGCGAACCTTATGGTTAATGCTGACGAGATTAATGATGACATTGCTATTTCTTCAAAAAATGATGGGGAGCATAATCTTTTTCGTGCTCCAATTGGGGTGATTGAGGGTCCTATTAATGTTATACCTGAACCTGTTTTTGCTGTGGAGGATTTTCCGCCTTTGATTACTTCTAGCGGAGCTAAGGAAGTTTTTGTAATATCAAAATCTGCTCCAGTATCGTCCAGGACGATCTGGGATCGTCCTGGGACGATCAGTGAAAATTCAGCTCCAGATTTTGCCCAGATTTGCTCCAGGTGATTTTCTGCATGCATCGGCCAGGCCGATTGGAGACATCGGCCAGGCCGATCGGCACTGTAGAAAATATCGTCCCTGCAATAGCCCTGAAGGGAGACCAGGCCGATCTTTTTGGTCAGATCGTCCCGGGACGATGCTGCGATCGGCCGGGCCGATCTGTGTAGTATAAGGCTGATTTCAGTCGTTTTGAAGAGAGAGAAAAATCAGAAATTAAAAATTAAATATCTGAGGAGAGAGAAAGTCGTGGGATTTTGGAGAAAAGTGGATTTTCGGACGACGCGGAGCCGTTTTCGATCGAAGTGACTGTTGAGGAATTTGCTGTGCTCGAGGTAAGGCACATTCTACCTTTCTCAATTTTCAGTTCCGTCGTGTTTGGCGGTATATTCTGTCCGGGTTTTGTTTCCGTTAGCGAATTTCGTCCGTATCTTTTGATCGGTTCAGTTTTTACCGCGTAACTTTCTGTATATTGTTGACGTGCCGAGTGTGCACATTTTGGTTATTTTCTGAAGATTTTCGTCCGGGTATTTTTGATTCGACTGTGTTTTTAGTCGACCGGATTTTTCTGTGAAATTGGAATTTATCTGTGCAGTAGAATAAAGGTTCTGAAATGTGATTATCTGTATTCTGTGCGAATTCGGTAAATTTTCTTTGCAGGAATTTTTGTGTAAATTCCGTATACTGCCGTTGTGCTGCCCGATTTTTGGGTAATTTCTGAATTGTCCGTATTTCTTCTGAATTGAAATGCTATGTGTATAAGCTATAAAAAGGGAGCTATAAGGGGCCTGGATCCTATGAGATCCAGTTAGTGAAAAGGGAAATCTGAAATGAGCTCAATCTGAAATCTGATATCTGTTCTGTTCCGGATCCGATGAATTCTGTTTTGGTGCTATAAGCACATCTGTTTTGGTGCCGTGAGCACAAAGGGAGACATAAGGGGCCTGAATCCTATGAGATTCAGTCAGTGTCTGGGAAGGGAGGCATAAGGGGCCGGAATCCGTAGAGATTCCGTCAGTGTCAGGGCATTTAGCTATATGTATCTGTACTACTTTCTGTATCTGTTCTGTTCTGTACGAAATTGTGATTATGATATGATATGATCCGTACGATTCTGATTTCTGTTTCTGACTCTGTTGATTTGTTCTGTTCTGATACGCCCTGTACGATCTGTACGACTCTGATGTGATTTGATATCTGTCCGTAAGTTTTGATTTCCGATTCTGTTCCGACTTCTGATCTGATTTCTGTCTGATAAGTTTGGTTTTGTTTTCTGAGAATTTAGATTGGTGGTTTGTTGCTTTGCTGAGCTGTTGAGCTCACCCTTGCTTTCTGGTGGTTTTCAGGTTCTGGGAAGGGCAAGGAGGTCCAGGATTAGATTTCGGAGTCTGATCAGATTAGGTACTTTTGTACTTTTGATTTTTGTTCAGTCATGGCTTTCCTGTTCTGTCTTTCTTTCTGTTGAAAGCCTTGTACTGTTCTGTAGATGATTATTTTGAGGAAATGAAAAGATAGATGTTTTGTTCCGCTGCATTTGATGTTTTTAGTAGCTCTGTTGTTCTGTGCGCTTCTGTTGAGTTAAGAATTTGGAAGATCAGTTCAGTAACCTAATCCAAAGCCAGATCCTGGTTAGCTATTTTCTCCGTCGCGATCCGGCGCGGGCGGGATCCGTCTCGTCTCGGGTCGGGTCGTGACAAACTTTTTTGGTATCAGAGCACTGGTTTTGGAAACAGGTTGGATTGTAAAACAGAGCTCTAGGAAGTGATCAGTGCGTCTGTCTGGGAGGTAGTTTTGGGTCGTTTGGCTTTTTATTGTGTTATTTTGTGTTGTTTTGTGATAGTTTTCCGGATTTTCTGGATTTTTCTGTATGGATCAGCCAGACCCAGACATGACAGACGGTCAGAGTGACGATCAGGCAGCACCAGTGGGGAGTACAGCCCCAGTGGTCGGTGCTGATACGCTTTCACAGTTTGCTTCACTTGTTGCTCAGATGATGAGCGAGACTCAGAGCAGAGCTTCGACTGTTAGATCTGAGGACATTGATCGACACCTGCAGTTATTTCTGAGGTTGAAACCTCCGAGGTTTGAGGGCGCTGTTGAGCCCAGAGCAGCCGAGGAGTGGCTGAGGAGATTGGAGAAGACTTTTGACGGGATGCAGTGTCCTGCAGACAGGAAAGTTCCGTTAGCTGTTTTTCTGTTGGACGGAGAGGCTGAGCACTGGTGGGATGGCCAGCAAGCAGCCAGATTTCAGGGCAGATTGAACTCTTTGATTACTTGGGAAGAGTTCACTGAAGTATTTCGAGACTGGTTTGTTCCCCCTTCTGCACGACAGCAGATGCAGGAGAGTTTTCTGAGACTTGTTCAGGGGAGCAAGACGGTGATGCAGTACGAGGCTGAGTTTACTGCATTAGCCAGGTACGCTCCGCAGTTGGTTAGCACGTCTGCTGAGAGGTGCTACAGATTTCTGAGAGGCTTACGAGACACTTTGAGGCAGCCTCTGATACCGTTCCGGATTACTGATTTCTCTGAGCTTGTGGAGCGAGCTCGTCTGATTGAGAATGACATGACGGCTACTCAGCAGCGGTGGACTGCGAGTAGGAAGAGGTTTGGAGGAGAGACATCTGGCAGTGGTTCCTCTGGGAAGAGGAGATTTGTTCCTGGATCTGGATCTGGAGATTCCAGGAAGAGCGGAGGATCGTCTGGTACTGCTACCAGTACGACTGGTTCTGGATCTGTCAGTTCGGCACCTGTGTGCCAGAGTTGTGGACGACGACACCATGGCCAGTGCTACAGGATAGCTGGTCTTTGTTTCAGATGTGGTCAGTCAGGACATAGGATTGCAGAATGTCCACAGATGGGATATGAGCAGCGATCTGAGAGCTTTGTCAGACCTGTTGGTTCAGCAGCAGGAAGACCGAGGACTGTTCCTCCACGCCCTGAGGGATTTGCTGGTAGAGGTAGTGGTTCTAGTTCTGCACCACGGAGACCACCTACGATTCAGAGGGAGCAGAGTAGTTCTGTCGCTTCAGCTCCTGCTCCAGTTCAGCCACGAGTTTACAGCCTGAGTCAGCAGGAGGCTCGTGACGCTCCGGATGTTGTGACAGGTACGATTTACATTTCTGATCAGCCCTGTCGTGTTTTGTTTGACTCTGGAGCGAGTCATTCTTTTCTGTCCGAGCATTGTTTTGAGATTTTACATTTGGATTCGATGGTTTTACCGGTTTCTTTGTCTGTGATTTTACCGGCTGGGAATCCATTGATTGCTCGACAGTTTTGTTTGTGTGAGATCGAGATTTCTGGCAAGAAGTGGAAGTCTAGTTTAATTCGATTGCCGATTTCGTCGTATGATGTGATTCTGGGCATGGATTGGTTGAGTCAGTATGAGGCCCAGATAGACTGTCTGAAGAAGCAAGTGAGTTTGCTTATGGCTGGAGAGAGAGTTGTATTTCAGGGATTACGAGGTGTTCTCTCCAGTCTGATTTCTGCATTGGAGGTAAGCAGGATGTGGAAGAAAGGATGCCCAGTATTTTTGGCTTCGGTGCGGGATCTGAACCTAGAAGTTGGTTCTGTTTCTGAGATCCCTGTGGTACGGGAGTTTGCTGATGTTTTTCCTGAGGAGTTGGTTGGTTTACCTCCGGATAGAGATGTGGAGTTCTCTATCGATGTTTTTCCGGGTACCGCTCCGATATCGAAAGCTCCGTACAGGATGGCACCGAAAGAACTTTCTGAGTTGAAAGTTCAGCTTCAGGAGTTGGTTGACAGAGGTTTTGTACGTCCTAGTGTTTCGCCCTGGGGAGCACCTGTTTTATTTGTGAAGAAGAAGGACGGTACACTCCGTATGTGTATTGATTACAGAGATTTGAACAAGGTCACGATCAAGAATAAGTACCCTTTGCCTCGGATTGACGACTTGTTTGATCAGCTTTCCGGATCTTCGGTATTTTCGAAGATTGATTTGAGATCCGGATACTATCAGGTGAAGGTGAAAGAAACTGATGTGGTGAAGACTGCTTTTAGTACTCGGTACGGGCACTACGAGTTTTTGGTTATGCCTTTTGGGGTAACCAATGCGCCTGCGATTTTCATGGATCTAATGAACCGAGTATTCAGGGAGTATTTGGATCAGTTTGTGATCGTCTTCATTGACGATATTCTGGTATATTCTGCATCTGAGGATGAGCATGCCAGACATTTGAGGATTGTGTTGGAGACTTTGAGGAGGCATCAGCTGTATGCCAAGTTCTCCAAGTGTGAATTCTGGCTGAAGAGCATTTCATTTCTGGGGCATGTGATTAGCGGAGAAGGCATTTCTGTAGATCCCCAGAAGATTCAGGCTGTTGCTGATTGGCCAAGGCCGACTACGGTATTTGAGGTACGTAGTTTCTTGGGCATGGCCGGGTATTATAGGAAGTTTGTGAAAGGATTTTCACAGATTTCGACTCCTCTGACGAGACTGACTCAGAAGTCAGTTCCTTTTGTTTGGACACCGGAGTGTGAGACGAGTTTTCAGAGATTGAAGGAGTGTTTGACTTCAGCTCCAGTGTTGGCACTTCCGTCAGGTACGGAGGGTTTTCAGGTGTTCAGTGATGCTTCACTGAAAGGATTGGGTTGTGTTCTGATGCAGCATGGTCAGGTAATTGCTTATGCTTCGAGACAGTTGAAACCACATGAGAAGAATTACCCGACGCATGATCTGGAGTTAGCTGCAGTTGTTTTTGCTTTGAAGATTTGGCGTCATTACCTGTATGGCGTCAGATGTGAGATCTTTACTGATCATAAGAGCCTGAAGTATATTTTTACTCAGAAGGATCTGAATCTGAGACAGAGGAGGTGGCTCGAGTTGATCAAGGACTACGATTTGACTATTCAGTATCAGCCTGGGAAGGCGAATGTGGTAGCGGACGCTCTGAGCAGGAAGTCTTCTGGATTCTCAGGTATTCAGCTTACCTGTGATGACTTTCTGATTCGTGATTTGGAGAGATTGCAGTTGGAGGTGGTTTCCTCCAGTGATTTGGAGTTGGCTCAGATGAGTATTCAGTCTTCTTTGGAAGCACGGATTCAAGAAGCCCAGAAGTCAGATTCTGACTATTCGAAGTTGATAGCTCAGATTGGATCTGGTAAGACTCCTGAACTTCGAATTTCTGATTCTGGTGTTATTTTCTGTAAGAACAGGTTGTGGGTACCTGTGTCTGGAGACTTGAGGCAGGAGATTCTGTACGAATCTCATCATTCTGGCTACACTGTTCATCCAGGCAGTGGTAAGATGTACGCTGACATGAAGCTTTTGTTTTGGTGGCCTGGGATGAAGAAGGATGTGGCAGAGTTTGTGTCGAGATGCGAAGCCTGTCAGTTGGTGAAGGCAGAGCATCAGCGACCAGGTGGACTATTGCAGTCGTTGCCTATCCCTGAGTGGAAATGGGAGGAGGTAACGATGGATTTTGCGATGGGTTTTCCTCGATCTAGACAAGGACATGATGCCATTTGGGTGGTTGTAGATCGATTGACCAAGTCAGCCCATTTTCTTCCGATCAGACAGACGGATTCAGTTGATCGCTTGGCACAGATTTATGTGAAGGAGATAGTCAGATTGCACGGTGTGCCTCGTGTGATCGTATCTGATCGAGATGGACGTTTTACTTCCAGACTTTGGAAAGGCATTCAGCAAGGTTTGGGTACGAAACTGCATTTCAGTACAGCCTTTCATCCTCAGACCGACGGACAGTCTGAGAGGACGATTCAGGTACTGGAAGATCTGTTGAGGCTTTGTGTTCTGGACTTTAGCGGAAGTTGGGAAGATCATATTCCGCTGATTGAGTTTGCTTATAACAACAGTTTTCAGTCCAGTATCGGTATGGCACCGTACGAGGCTTTGTATGGCAGGAAGTGTCGTACTCCTTTGACTCCGACCTCCTTCGGAGATAGACAGGCTTTGGGGGCCACTTTTGCTGATGAAACTGCTCAGAAGATCAATTTGATAAGAGAAAGATTGAAAGCCGCTCAAGATCGTCAGCAGAAGTATTACAATCAGAAGCACAGATTTGTTGAATTTCAGGTCGGTGACTTTGTGTACGTCAAAGTCAGCCCGATGAAAGGTGTGAGCAGATTTGGTCAGGTAAGCAAGCTTAGTCCAAGGTATGTTGGACCATTTGAGATTTTGGAAAGAATTGGAAAAGCTGCTTACAAGTTATTACTTTCTGAATCTATGCCTGATGTGCATAATGTGTTTCATGTATCCACTCTGAGGAAGTGGGTTTCAGACTCTGGGAAGAAGTTGTCAGCTGATGAGGTGGAGATTCAGGAGAATCTGGCGTACAAGGAAGAGCCAGAGCTTATTTTGGCGTACGACGTCCGAAAGTTAAGAAATAAAGAGATTCCGATGGTTAAAGTCCAGTGGAAGCACCGGACTGCACGGGAAGCAACTTGGGAGAAGGAGTCTGATATGAGACGGTCGTACCCGTACTTGTTTTGACTGAGTTTGGACTGGATAATGTCGAGGACGACATTTTTTCTGAGTTGGGGAGATTGTAATATCAAAATCTGCTCCAGTATCGTCCAGGACGATCTGGGATCGTCCTGGGACGATCAGTGAAAATTCAGCTCCAGATTTTGCCCAGATTTGCTCCAGGTGATTTTCTGCATGCATCGGCCAGGCCGATTGGAGACATCGGCCAGGCCGATCGGCACTGTAGAAAATATCGTCCCTGCAATAGCCCTGAAGGGAGACCAGGCCGATCTTTTTGGTCAGATCGTCCCGGGACGATGCTGCGATCGGCCGGGCCGATCTGTGTAGTATAAGGCTGATTTCAGTCGTTTTGAAGAGAGAGAAAAATCAGAAATTAAAAATTAAATATCTGAGGAGAGAGAAAGTCGTGGGATTTTGGAGAAAAGTGGATTTTCGGACGACGCGGAGCCGTTTTCGATCGAAGTGACTGTTGAGGAATTTGCTGTGCTCGAGGTAAGGCACATTCTACCTTTCTCAATTTTCAGTTCCGTCGTGTTTGGCGGTATATTCTGTCCGGTTTTGTTTCCGTTAGCGAATTTCGTCCGTATCTTTGATCGGTTCAGTTTTTACCGCGTAACTTTCTGTATATTGTTGACGTGCCGAGTGTGCACATTTTGGTTATTTTCTGAAGATTTTCGTCCGGGTATTTTTGATTCGACTGTGTTTTTAGTCGACCGGATTTTTCTGTGAAATTGGAATTTATCTGTGCAGTAGAATAAAGGTTCTGAAATGTGATTATCTGTATTCTGTGCGAATTCGGTAAATTTTCTTTGCAGGAATTTTTGTGTAAATTCCGTATACTGCCGTTGTGCTGCCCGATTTTTGGGTAATTTCTGAATTGTCCGTATTTCTTCTGAATTGAAATGCTATGTGTATAAGCTATAAAAAGGGAGCTATAAGGGGCCTGGATCCTATGAGATCCAGTTAGTGAAAAGGGAAATCTGAAATGAGCTCAATCTGAAATCTGATATCTGTTCTGTTCCGGATCCGATGAATTCTGTTTTGGTGCTATAAGCACATCTGTTTTGGTGCCGTGAGCACAAAGGGAGACATAAGGGGCCTGAATCCTATGAGATTCAGTCAGTGTCTGGGAAGGGAGGCATAAGGGGCCGGAATCCGTAGAGATTCCGTCAGTGTCAGGGCATTTAGCTATATGTATCTGTACTACTTTCTGTATCTGTTCTGTTCTGTACGAAATTGTGATTATGATATGATATGATCCGTACGATTCTGATTTCTGTTTCTGACTCTGTTGATTTGTTCTGTTCTGATACGCCCTGTACGATCTGTACGACTCTGATGTGATTTGATATCTGTCCGTAAGTTTTGATTTCCGATTCTGTTCCGACTTCTGATCTGATTTCTGTCTGATAAGTTTGGTTTTGTTTTCTGAGAATTTAGATTGGTGGTTTGTTGCTTTGCTGAGCTGTTGAGCTCACCCTTGCTTTCTGGTGGTTTTCAGGTTCTGGGAAGGGCAAGGAGGTCCAGGATTAGATTTCGGAGTCTGATCAGATTAGGTACTTTTGTACTTTTGATTTTTGTTCAGTCATGGCTTTCCTGTTCTGTCTTTCTTTCTGTTGAAAGCCTTGTACTGTTCTGTAGATGATTATTTTGAGGAAATGAAAAGATAGATGTTTTGTTCCGCTGCATTTGATGTTTTTAGTAGCTCTGTTGTTCTGTGCGCTTCTGTTGAGTTAAGAATTTGGAAGATCAGTTCAGTAACCTAATCCAAAGCCAGATCCTGGTTAGCTATTTTCTCCGTCGCGATCCGGCGCGGGCGGGATCCGTCTCGTCTCGGGTCGGGTCGTGACAGTTTTGGTAGCTAATAATTGTAAAGTTAACACTGTTAATAGATTATGAAGGATGTGTAGTTGGTAGCCCTCAGGTGGAGGTGCCTTCTATGACTAGAAATGCTATTGTCTCCTCTGGTGGCACTTTGTATTCTCTAGAACCTGTGGCTTGTATTGGTTCTATAGATGTGGATTCTAATAAACATTTGGGAAGTAAAGAAAGTTTTATGACTTTGGTGAGCTTGACTTATAACTTTGAGGTGATTGAGAAGATACAATTTGTTTATGTTCCTATTGAGCTTATTTCTTTAGATGAACTGAAGACAAATTTGTCTTTTTATGTGATTGATAATAGGGTGGATCATTTAGAGGGATTATTAAACATAACAGCTTGAATCTACAAAAAACTTCTAGAAATGATCATGAATTCTTAAAAAGAGAGCAAATTTTTTAATTGTTGTCTTATTTGATATATAATTTGCTTTATAAAAAATTTAACCAAATAATCACTCAAAATAATCAAGAGGACCTAGGCAAAAATTGTTGGAACCCACAACTTCTTACATTAATAATTGCAAAATTTCATTAATTGGATAATATTGAATCTAAATATGTATGAATTCATTTGGTTGCAATAACTATTAGAATTCATACATAATGAATGCACAATATTAGCAATTTGGTCAAAATAACTATTAAAATTCAAAATGCACAATATTATAATTGGATAGTATTGAATTTATATATCTATGAATTCATTTGGATAGTATGCTTTACCGAAATAACTCTCCAAAGCACACTTTGAAAAAAAAAATCATTATTCAATTAAATTAGAGTGAGTATTCTCAATTTTAAGGCATAGTAGTTTCGTTTGAGATGACTTTCTTATTGCTTTTCAAGCAATAACAAAAACTGTCCCAAAAGAAGCCATAATTTCATTAAATTTTTTTGATATTTCTTGTTGTATTCATGAACAATTTAAACAACATAAAGAGGTTAGGTTGAAATCATATTGATAAATTCAATCTAAAAGCTCTAAAATCTATAAAAGTTATCTTAAATAGAACGATCACCTCAAGACTAACCAGAAATCTCATACAGAAAATTACTACCATCAATACGAGCTCATAGTTTTTTTCCCATGACAAATAATTAAAATTGAATTACTATGCAGAACAATTTTTGCCACAAAACACACAAGAAGAAGCAGGGCAAATTATTGGGTTCGGACACCGGACGTGTTCGGAGCCCAATGAATATGCGCCACATCACCTCCTACTCGGTATTGAGCTCGGTACTCAGTACTTCACAGTGCCGAGCTTAGTACTGCTCCGTACTGTGAATACCGAACGTAAGCTATATCTGATGTCCGAACCCACTAATCTCCCCACAAGAAGATATTCAAATTGCTAGCTAGCTAGCAGCTAGCGTGATACTCGTAGCGCAACATTAGAAAATAAAAGAAATATAGCCCACCGAATAAAGCAATAATAAAAATAGTCAGCAAGTAGAAGTTACAAAATAACTAAAAAAAAAAAATACTGCGGTGAAAAATAACTCAGGTCATACCTGACAAGTAATTGAAAATAAGATCTACACCCCACAAGAAAAAAAAAATCACTCTAAAATTCAAAAGTATGGCTGGAATATCATATCAATTAGATTAAATCTCTCTTCTTATGAGAGTTCCTATCGTTAAGTCGAAGATTTCTCCATTTTACACGGTTAGATTTTAGCAATTAGATCAGTTAGATATAGCTAAATAAGAAGGGGTGACAATATTTGACCAATCTCGAAACTTGATTCGAAAAATTTTAAGATCGTGTCTACAGTCTACCCATTTTCCATATTGGCTGGGTTCGGGTTCGAGTTTCTGACACTTTTTTAAAATAGAATCATGTTTGGGTTGATCCAGAAAGCAAAAAATGACTTGAATAGACCCATGCTGACCCACCCTCATATTCGCTACTGACCCGCCCTTGCATCCACTGTCCGACCCACACTCACTTATGCTGCTGATCTGTGCTGGCACAACACCGGCGCAACCTCCAATGCTTGTGTCTGCACCGGGACGCCCAGACATGTGCTTGCTTGGTAGGCCACACCACCCCTGCATTGCACCTGGACATGTATGCCGCCGCACCCACATCGCCCCCTTCGCGCTCGCATCCACGCTTTGCCACTACTCCCACACCAGCTCACATCCACAGTTCCGCGCCCAATCCCCTATTTTGGGTCGTGTTGGGTTGAACTAAAACCTAATTTGGTTGGGTTCAAGTTAAGGATGTTGACCCGATCGAAACTATAATCGGATCGGGTTCGTGTCCGGTCAAACACTGATCATTCGATTTCGAATTGGACCATAATCTGATCCGAAAATCCGTTTTGACCCCCTATAAATAAGACTGGTTTAGTTGTTGACATATGGATTACAAGAGATTTATAGCTATACCACTAATTATGGGACATCTACAGCTGTAATCCAATGATCATGCATTAATTTCAAATTGACATATGCTGTCTATTGCAGCACATATCCGATATATAGTCCTATATCTACATATCTTAAAACTTGTAGTGTTAACCATGACACTTTCTGATTTTGATCTTTATATCTTCCCTGCTAAGATCTAAAATCTCTTTAAATCGAAGTTCTGATATTAATTATTATGACAGGAAGAAAATACAATGCAAAAAAATCAAATAAATTTGAGAGACAAATATAATAGAAATGACAAATGTAAGATATACAAATTTCTATTTTTCATTAAGATCGACTTATATTCATGTCTGTGAAAAAAAAGTAAATAAATATTTCTCTAAAATGAGGGGTACATCAATAATTTATCTTTTCATAAAATTAGAGATAAAAAAAATATACTATTTTACTTATATCAATGATTGAGATGAATAATCACATGCTGTAAAGATGAGAGCTAAATGTTAAGAAGAAGAATGACTGACGTACGTTGTTGATAATTATTTGTTTTTATTAAGCCAGAGATCAAAGTAGAACTTGTCCTTGCCATATTTCAAAGTTTCTTTTACGTAGCTCATCTTGATACATTAGTTGAGAGCTTTGGCTGCTAAGACTTTATTTGGGATGACTTTTTTATTGCTTCTTAAAATAGCTTTTAGTTTAAAAAATAAAATTTTATGTTAGAAAGCTGCTTTAAGAAGCAATAACAAAGTCGTCTCAAACAAAGCCTAAGAGGTCTTTGGTTCGAGTCTTTTATATGTGATGTGTGTGTGAATTGTCTTAATTGACGTAAATGTCCCCCAAAAAAATTCCCCATTTAATAAATTTGGAACTAGTTGCAGCTCATATTCTTAAAAAGCATCTCCCTCACAAACACATGAAAAACACTACTTCCTCTCCCTCTCACTCTGTTTGTTTGTGATTATGAAATATCAAATCCTTCCTTCTAAAACTTATTTTTCCTTTAAAATTATGGGTTAAAATAATTTTGAAGATTGAATTTTACGTACTTTTATTGTGAGTAATGTTGATGACGATTACTTGGACTAATTAATTAATTAACAGCATTGGTGATATTATTTGTTAGTAAACTTAGATGTTCTGAATTTAATTGCGCTATAAAATTTCTTTTCCAAACCTTTATGGTGTTTTTTTCCCCTTACAAATAAAGAAGAAAAACAAGTAGAAGAAGAAGAAGACGAAGAAAAAATGATAATTTTGATTGTCAATGGGATCAATCTATGTGTTTCTCGTTTTATTTGATGATGTCGTTTTATTATTATTATTATTGCCGATTAAACAAGATATATAGTAGTTTGCTAAAGTATTTTGTATTAGAGGAGCTGACGTTGGTTACTTAAAATTATTACATCATTATTCATTGTTATGTACGTGTTGCTTGATTGATCAAAATAAACATCATTATAATTATTGCGGGCTGGAGTATTCATGACGGTAAAGTACAAAAAACCTTATTGCTTAGCGGTGCACGAGTATCAAGCACACAAACTAAGAAAAAAGAAACATCATAATTTTTTTTTTTTACGTGGAAAGCCATGGAGGGAAAAATCATGGGGCCATGCCCAGTTGAAATGATTCAATTAGTGTTTGACTAGATTACAATTAACTGATTCGTCCTTGAAATTGGGGTCGATAAGATTACAACAATCAACTGTCTAGTTGAAATCTAATGACGAGCGGAGATCAGATGAAAAATCTGGCGGCACTCAGTAGTCGGGCGGAAATTCGGCATCAGTTGGCAGCTAGTCAGAAGTCATGTGTCAATCGCTTGTTGGGTGGGAAGTCTGACATCAATCGATGGTTCGACTGAAGTCCGGCGACGGTCGGTAGTCTGACGGTGATTGAGGAGGAGTCTGTTGGCAAGATAACTCTAGTTTCTCTCTCTTTCTTAATTGGGCCCTTTCCATAAAAAATGATGGGTCTATTTATAGTTTTCTGATAGTGACGTGACCAGTAAATAAGAGGGAGATCAAATGTATGTTGGGAGTGATTTGAATGGATGGATGATATTGATCCCATTGATCGTGGATTGTTTAATTACTGGGAATTTGAATGTCTAAATGATACCAAAATTCGACGATCCTAGGCTCGTTGGATTCGTCTCGTCGAGCCGCTTGATTCGACTATAAGCATGACACAATTTCGGAAATCATTTTGTCATCCAATTTATGGTTTGAATTTTCCAACTACGTTTCGAGTCTTCGATTTGGACTCATATGGGCTCAGATTGAGTCGAATTTGGTGTCGTTGGGTTCGTATTTTTGATACATTCAGTCGACTACATGAGTTTGCTGAAATCGGAGTTCGGATGATCCTAGATTTAATTTTGGAAGCTTTCAACTCCATTTTGCCTTGAGATTCGTGCCCTATCAAGTTAAATTTTTGATGATATATCAATAATAATTACTACAGATTTAATAATATAATCATCAATGAACAATGTGTTAATTATAAAATTAAATAAATTTTAACTAGTTGAAATATATACCATTTAATATCCAATTATAAAAGTATATGAAATTAAGGCTTCGTGTGAACGGTTTTTTTGTTGCATCTTAAAACAGCTTTTTAGTACGAAAATTAACAATTTTTATATTAAAAAGTTGCTTTAAGTTGCAACAAAAAAGCGAAACCTAAATCTTAATGAATTACCTTAATTTGCGTAATTTAACAACGTAAACAGAAAGCCGTGCCTTGCATTTGCTGCCTTAAAAAATTTGCTTAGGATTGTTGTAGTGAATTAATATACCTATCTTGAAGTAAGATTGTGCGTAGGCTTTCGTCTAGTAATTTGGATGTGATTTACAATGTTCAAAAAACAATGGAAATGATTCTAAATTAATTTAAAAGGTTGTTAATTTAATTCTTTAATGAAAAAATTGATATAAGGAACAATATTTTCCCTGATTTTTTTTTAATTTGAGGATGTTTGGATTATTTATACCAATGACAAAGAAAACCCCAAATTATTAGTTATTAACTAAATAGTGATTTGAAATTTAAAAAATTTAGTTAAAATTTAGGGCTTTTTTTTTGGCTTAAGCTTTACTAGCATGCACAACAATCTTTCAATTCATATGGGGTTGATAGTTATACATAATAGTTTTTAGGGAATATAGTTATTATCAGTCAGAATTAGGGGTGTAAACGAGTTGAGTTAAGCTCGAGTTAGAGGGTGTTCGAATCGAGCTCAACTGTCAAATATTGAGTTCGAGCTCGAACTCGAGTCAAGCTCAAAAATCGAGCTCGACTCGTTCCACCATAAACGATTTGAGCTGCTCGTCGAGCCTCTGGCATGGTCCTCAAAAAATTTATTCCGATCTTTTTGGTTTGCTGTTACCGGGAGGAAGAGAGAGAGAGAGAGAGATTTGTTGCTAGCATTTATTACTCTATGGCCCCAGTCATAGAAGAGATAGATAGAGAGAGTATTGAGTAGATTTTTTGGGTTTGATTTCAGCAGGAGAAAGAGAGAGAGAGAGAGAGCGGGGGGAGCCCATTGAGATTTGAAATACACACGTGGGCGGGCGGGAATTTAAAATACGGGCGGGCGCCTGGCATTTTTATTATTATTTTTTAAAATATTTAAATTTAATAATTTTGTGCTGGCTAGTGAGCTCACGAGCCGAGCCTCGTCAAAATTTAACTCGAGCTCAAGCTCGTGGCTCGATAAGCTCAGCTCGTGATCGTGAGCTTGTTATCAAGTCGAGCTCGACCCGGCTCGGCTCACTTACACCCCTAATCAGAACCCTTGGTTAAAGATTCACAAGCTCATTATGCATAGATTTTATCATGAATATGATCGGATATGCACTCATATGGGAGTTCAATCTTGCTCAAGCTGAAGGGTATGATACAATGAATTGCGCATCAAATGATGTTTGTGATGGTGTTCACAACATAAATATTATCGCCTGGGTTCAACAATAGTGAAATTTTAAGACATAAATGCAATGAAACTCTTGATACTCTTAGTATGGACAATCAAATGGTGTCTAATAATGATTATATTCATGCTTGTGAGATATCAAAAAAATGGGATGGAAGTGAGGTCTTAGATGACCGTTCGGATAACGTAACATTATACCTTGAAGGATACCTTCCAAATAATCTGCTTGAAGTTATATGTTTTTTCTAGGAAACAAAGAGATCTATTGCATGCTAAATAGATAGGCAATTATTAAAAAAGTTAAGCACTTGATGATTTGTTCAAATAACAAAATAACTGTAAATTTTGTGCACCATGACCATCCATCACGATCATGTATGCGATTCTTATGCGTAGTAACTATTAAGCTTTTAAAATAGCTTGGAGAATAGCAACCCATAGGGGTGATTGAATCCGATCTGAACCCGACACAAAAATTTCGGGTTTGGGTTGACCGGAACCCGAAACGGGTCGAGTTCGGATTCAACAATTCGACCCGTTTCAAAAAGCGAGTCGGGTTCGGATTGACACGTTGACCCCATATTGACCCAAAAATGATCCGTTTTTGACCCGAAAACCCGATTCTGACCCAGGAACCCGAGATTGACCCGATTTTGACCAGTTTTTGACCCGAAAAGCGGAGTTTGACCCGATTTTGGACCCGAAAACTAGTAATTTTTTGTCCGACCCAGGTCATTCGAGTCGGGTCGGGTTGACCCGGACCCGAAGCGGGTCGAGTTTGGATCCAGAAAACTGACCCGTTTGCATAAACGGGTCAGGTTCGGGTTGGCCCGAATAGTGTCGGGTCAGTTTCGGGTTCAACCCGAACCCGATCCGTGACCCGAAATTGACACCCCTAGCAAGCCACAAGGTGTCTTAAAAGAGAGAGATTATTACATGTGGTCATCATATTGTCTGGAGGCCAATCAGGACGTACCACATCACCTGATACACAACAGTACACAGTAATGATACACAACATATTGATGACATGGCACATTCTAATTTTCTTTCGGACGGCATCCGATGACCGCACGTAATAATTTCATCTTAAAAGAAATCCTAGGATGCTAGATTGAAGGTCATATGCAACCGTTAAAAGAAGTCATATCACTTGCTTTACATATTAAAGGAAGTAACTTAGTTTATCATGAGAGGTTCTTTTTTACTCTAATAACTCAAATTCATTTCAAAGCATGCTCTAGACTTTTGAGCTGAGATTTTGTCAGTCGGTTTTATGCATAGATATAATCTTTTTGATTTAGTATAAGGAGATGTTACTTACAATGGTTGGTATCGGTGAAAACTATGATTTATTTCCATTGACTAAATTGACTCCTTTTAGTCAAGGGATTTACTGCAGAATTGACTGTGAGTCAAAAAAAATTTGAAAATGTATAATTGAATGAAGATAAAGAAGTACACGTGTTGACTGACCAGTTTTAATTTCTTCTAACCAAAAAAAAAAATTGTGATAAAGTTAAACACATTAATGCTTTCCAACAACCCACTGATTTTAATCAATATCATGAAAATATATCACCGCTAATATGAATAAATCAAGAAATACTTGGAGGCTGTGGTTGGAGAAATTTAAAATTTTCGATGATTTTAAATATAATTTAAACATGTACAATTTTTTTAACATAATATAGAGATTTTATTTCATCAAATAAAGAAGGATACAATCAAATATAACAAGAACAAAGTAGGATTACACAAACAAAGTTAGAAATGAAGAGAAAGCAAACAATGATGAAGGCAAAGAAGCCAGCCATTCTCAGTAATTGCCAAAAGCTCTCTGCCACCACCCAGACGCTAGGCTCGGATCATCCAGAAGAGGAAACAACAACAATCCTCAAATAAGAAAGACAAGTTAAAGCGCCACCAATGGTTGCCAAAAAGTCACGACTGTCTAGGTAGTGAACAAAAAGTCTCCATATAATTGCCCGCAAAAGAACGATACAATTACAAAGCCCAACACCACATTCCAACCAAACGATAGTCAGCCACATCCACAAATGCTGCCATTAGAGTGACACACACCGATCAACAAAGAAATAGAAGGCCCCCAATGATAGTAAAATAATCACAATTACTTCCTTTTGGGTTTACGCCACTGTCGTTTGCCTCCTCCATGGGAGAAATTCTTCTCAACAATACGATTTACATTCAAATTAAAGAAAGCATTAAACTCCTCCTCGGCCCCCACTAGCTCATCTCCCACACCCTCACTAATTGAGGATAAGTGCTCTTAAAGCCAATCAGATTGGATCACACTAGAATCATGAAAAGGCAAATCCAGTTGGGCTTTCAACTTCTCATTAGAAATAATACAAATAGGGACCGTTACTTCAAAAATTATTAAGGAAGAAGTGGGCATAACAGGTCCAACAACATCATCAGGCATTCCACTAAAAGAATCATTATCCACCGCAGTGTTAACACAACACTCCATATTAACCATCTCCATGTTAAGATATATAGTAGAAGTAAAACATTATGGATCCTTCAAAACAACAATTAGAGAATCATAAGCCTTTTGTACAGTACAATCAATGAAAGAAACAATCAGATCAACTACCTCCAAACCAAATTCTCCTTAACATTTTCATCAGCATTTAGACCATAAGAGGCCAAAGCCACGGGCTGATAAGAGAGTCCAACATCAATAACTGAAGCGATTACATGATGAACCACAGAAACAACCACAGGTTCAGATAGACCCACGTTGACAGCATCACAAGAGACTACTAAATGACCCTTACCAACATCAACAACCTCATTGCATGAAGCCAAATCCACACTTCTATTGACTTGAATAAAAATAAGCTTCACAGTGGATGGCAAAACACTTACATTACTCGCATTAGAAGAAGGAATATTAAGAGGAATAATGTCATCATTAACATTTCCATCTATACAACTGTATCCAAAGCGGTAGATGCATTCCCAATAGCATTCCCATCATATGGAGTGGTATTAGAAGTCTTCGGAATAGAGGAATGGGAGGAACATTACCCCTAACATGCCCAATGCATTTACAGAATTCACAACGTGATGGATATTCCTCTATTTCAACCATTTGAACATAGCCGAACTTTTCATGACTAAGCCAGACTTGTCTGAATATTTTTTTGGTGATGTCAAACACAATTAAAACCTGTGCAACATAGGGTCGAGAGCCCACAGAGGTAGCATTGTCGACTTTTAAGGGCCGACTAAATATAGAACCTAAAGCATGAAGGATTCGTGGAGAAAAAAGATGAGGCCTTAGTTTTGGAAAGAAAATCCAAATGAGAATCACACGGGACTCAACATCGATATAAAGAGCAGGGGACCATTTAGTTAATTTAATGAAATAATTATTTACAAAATAGGAACAATGACAAAATACTTTGTTATAATCTAGATCGTTCGACAACTTAATCTAAACATGCAACACATTAAGCAAAGTCACAGAAAACTCAATATTTAGCTTAAGGTTAAAGAAGAACTTGCGAATAAAATCCAAACTACGATGGCATGATGAAAAAACCCACTAATGTAAAATTGGAAAGGAGCCGCAAGCCCATGAATCTTCTCTTCTGAAATCAACAAATAATGAATACCACGAAATAAAGATGGTTTAAACTCAGGAAAGCCACCATTATAGAAAGATCCAGCTATGTCATCTACAAAAGATCTCAATTTCACAGCTCCACCCAAAAATCCAGGATCACAAATTCCATTCACCTCCATTCCAGCCACAAAGGACTGGAGGTGGATGAATCAAGAAGACAAACAGAATCAATGAAAAAGCAACAATAGAAATGAGAAAGGGGAAGGAACTTCCCTAAAACCCAACATATGGCGGCCAAAGCCGCAGGGAGAGAATCAGAGCAGCCCTAGCACGCGAGAGCATGTGCCAACGAGTTGTTGGGAGTGAACCTAGCGGAGCACTAGCCGACGCATCTCTAGGAAAGAGAAGCAATGCAAACCTATTTGGGGCAGTTTTTTTATTGATTTATATAGCAGCTTTCTAGTACAAAAATTTTTAATTAAAACAATTTTTTGCACTAAAAAAGTGTTTTAAAAAGTAATAAGCAAGCTATCTCAAATGATGCCTTAGTTAGCTTGAAGCAAAATAAATGTATATATATATATATATATATATATATATATATATATATATATATATATATATATATATATATTGGTTTGGATGTGTGTTGGGGGGGGGGGGGGGTTTATTATAATGCATTTCAAATAGGTGTGGAGGTGATTTGAAGCAACAACGGGAAAATTATTTTATGCGGACACCTGAAGCCGTCCAGAGGCCAATCATAATGCGCCACATCACTTTTTTGCTTTGTACCAATGTTGTATACTGGGTGACGTGGCGTGTTTTGATTGACCTCTGGACTGTTAGGTGTCCGCACATAATAATTTTTGACAATAACGCTGAGCTATGTGGGTGCCAGCACATGTGGAGAAAGTGATTTAGTGTATTTTAACATTGCCCAAACTTAATGATTTAAAATACACAGAAGATAAACTAAAGGATAAAATCTAAATCTACTGATGAATTATTTATGAATTATTTTTATTTATGATTTATTTTTAAAACAAACAAAATACTTAAAATTTGAAAATTCGTGCAGTCCTTTTATTCTATTCCTAAAATATTCAAATCAAATAAACTCTTAGCTGAGTTTATCAAGAAATTGATAAACAACTAAAACAAGTAAAGACATCTTCTAGAAGAAAACAAGCAGCTGAGTGATCTTTTAGATTAACAATTTCAGATCTTTATGCTATCTAAACAACTTAAGAAAATAGATTTACTTTGAAAATTATTTGATAATGGTTAATAATTCTGAACTCATGCTTCATTAAAAAAAATTGTTAAAAAGAGTTAACAAAAAAAAAAAACTTGCATCTATATTAAATGATATATTAAATATAATAGAATTATTAATGATATATTCTTTAAATAATTATTTAAAAATAAATATATTTTATTAATATAGATTATACATATCATTAATTTATTGTCATAACTTTGAATTTATCAAAATCATTAATTTATAAATATCATTATATATTTTCATTTTAAAAAATTAAAAACACCTCAGTCGCCCACCATGAGCCATTAAATAATTCATATCTTATATATATATATATATTATTTATTTCTTTTTTTTGGGAAAAATATTATTTATTTCTAATAATTAATATCTTTTGTAAAAGATTCTTCAATTTTGTTTGAATCGAGGCTAAATTTTGCTTAAAACCCGCCTAAAAGAGTTACCTCGCAAGTCCAATGACGCCACATGCCTTATTGTTCCTATCGAATAGGTAGCCCATCGTCACCGTTCTTCTGCATTCCCCACATGGTCCTTCGCCCCCTTTCGCTTTCATCGCTTCCATTTGGTTTGCTAGTTTGTTTTATTATACCTGAATGTCTATTTCCTTGTCTCCATCCCATCACCATCTACCACCAAAAAAATAAAAAACAAAATGCGAACGGATTAGAGAAGTGGGTCGTCCTAACTCTTATATATATATATATTCAAATTATAATGCACAAACACGAACCATAACAACATTGATACAAAATAATACGGACATGAGATACGTCAATTATTGAAAATATATGACACAGACATTAGTTGAATATGATATAACAATTTTTATAGTTAACAAATATAGTATAAAAATTCAATAAACATAATATTGAAAATAATTTATAAATAATAAGTGTTTAAAATGATTAATATTAGGATGTCGAGAGTCGGGCATCAATGTCATGTATGAGGCATCAAGAAAGGAGATGACAATGCTATCGAGAGTCAGGAATCAATGATATGTAGTAAGAATTGAGCGTCAATGTCAAGAGGGCGTCTGTCGTCGATGTTGAGAGGGCATTGGTCGTCGATATTAAGAAGATGTCAGATAAAAATGAGTTGTCAAGTTGTGGGTGTAAAAATTGCTAGCGTCATACATCAATGTCAAGACATTATTAGACTTTGATATTGAGATTATTTTGAAATATCGTTGTAATGATTTCAGACGTCAATGTTGAGATGACATTGGACATTTTTGTGAAACTAAAATCACGACCCGCCAAAGAGAAATGAAAATGAGAATATTCGAGGTATGGGGTATTGAGTGCGGGCGATTGATTTGATGTTGTGGATAAGAAATAAAAAAACTAATTTTTATATTTTAAATAAATTAAAAAATTAAATACAAGAAATTATATTTAAAAATTTTATAAAATATTTAAGACTCTTGTCAAACACACGTGTCCAATGACACATTTTCGACGTATTCGGCATGTGTTGAAGTGGAAGACATTTGCGATGTCAGATACGAGTATACACATCTTGTTTAGAAAAAATGTTGGTGCACCGCATGCATTAGATGATTAAAAAATAGAACTTCGATTTCCTTTAATGTAGTGGGCGCCCGAACGTAGAGGGGGATTGGTATTGCTCACTTACAGTGGATTATATCATCCATGAATTTCGTATCTCGATGCGATGCCGTGGCACGTCTCTTTCATGTTTCTAGATGTCACTCTGCTATGTAGTTTTCACTTTTTTATTCTCACCTAAATTTGGATTTGTTCTTCTAATTTAAAAGATAATGAAGTTGTCTTCTCACAAGTGGCAGATTCTCATTTGAAAATTTTTATGGTTGGCCTTCCCTTCTTTGAATGCTTTTGAAGTTGGAGAATAATTGGTAGTGCGGTTTCTCTTAATTTATGGAAATAAAGATGACCAGGGAGTGAAAGGAGTTGATTTCTTCCAGCCTTTATTAGGTTTCGTAGCATTGTTGACAGAGATCTGCCGTAAGGTGGAATTGTTTAGCTTACCTTTGGTCTTTTTCTTTATCGATTTCACTTTCTTGATTATTTCATCACTTTCTTTCTTTTTGAGTAACTTATACTGTTTTGTTGGGCTGGTTTTTAGAGAGAAAAAGCATTTTTCAGCAATTTTGTGCAATTTTACTATGGATCCCGAGTCTGGGAAAAGTGACGATCATCAAAAGGTAGTTTTCAAACTAGAAATTATACTTTATTGTTTGGATATCGATCGATTTATTTTTAGCATTTCTTGGGAACTTTCGCCTTGCTAAAGCTGCTCAAATTAAAGCTACATGTCTTATATTGTTGTATTTTGATTCTGGTGCTCTTTTTTTTTAAATAATTCAGGATATTTTGTTTATGTAGCATTTTTTTTCCCCGATTATTCTGTCTGTAATCTTTTGGGAAGGAACTAAGCTTCCTGATATCTTGTGTTCGAATTTTTTGTTTCAGAAGGTTTCGTGGAAGGCTGTCTTGCTTCTGGCATATCAGAGTTTGGGAGTTGCGTATGGTGACTTGAGTATTTCTCCTCTATATGTTTACAAATCCACATTTGCAGAAGATATTGAACATTCTCAAACGAATATAGAGATTTATGGTGCGCTTTCCTTTGTTTTCTGGACCCTTACCCTTCTCCCTCTGTTCAAGTATGTCTTCATAGTTCTTAGAGCGGATGATAATGGCGAGGGTAAGTATCGACTGGATGGATCTTTTTTTTTAGTGAGGGGTTTGTTCTTCCGGATCTAATTATCTTTGTTTTGCTGCAGGTGGTACTTTTGCTCTATATTCCTTGATATGCAGACACGCCAATGTGAGCCTTCTGCCAAATAGGCAGCTTGCTGATGAACAACTTTCTACATACACAATAGAGCCCCCAACAGAAACAGAAACTAATTCGAGAATCAAATTTTTTCTGGAGAAGCATAAAATCTTGCACACTGTTCTTCTTATAGTAGTAATGCTTGGTACTGGTATGGTGATTGGAGATGGAGTCCTGACTCCAACTATGTCAGGTGCATTTTCCTCATTCTAGAATGATAACACTGTAATCTGCCAAATTTTTTCAAGTGTTTGCTAATAGTTTCTTTCTTTCATCCTTCAGTTTTCTCAGCAGTTTCAGGACTTGAACTTTCAATGTCAAAGCAGCACCACGAATGTAAGTTTTATTTTACCTTCCAAAATTCGAGCTATTTTTTTGCACCTTGATATATATTCCTTAATGTTTCTAGAAAATTATTTAGTGATGAGCAGAACATGGGCATATTTAATTTCAAATATATAATTAGTTCTTCAAATGCAAACTTTAATTTCTTTTTTGCTATTGATCTGAAATCAATCTGACATTACAATACAATAGGATTGTGATATATTCTTAACTTGAGAAAAATGATGCATAATGCTTGTTGCGTCCTGGAGTATTCGCGGCGGTAGAGAAATATATAGTTTAACGTCTTAGCATTGTACGAAGATCCAACACACAATCAGATAAGAGAGAGGGTAAGGCGTTCATAAGAGACACCAGAGTTTTTACGTGAAAACCCCTGAAAAGGGGGAAAAACCACGGGGCCCGACCTAGTTTGAATGAATCCACTAGTATTTGAAGTCGATTACAAATGAGGCCCTTCCTTGGGAGAAGGCCTTGGCTTGATGATACAAATGTACATTATATAGAACACATTACATGGTGGGAGTTATAATATATATTATATACATGATTGTTTGGTCGGCACAACCATAGTCGATAGGATGGATGTCAGAAAGACCGTTGTCTGGTGATGGAGGTCGGAAGAACCATAGTAGGTGATGCAGGTCAGAAGGATCGTAGTCGGCAGGAGACAGGGGTCCGAAAGATCGTAGTTGGCAGGAGACCGATGTCAGAAAGACCGTTGTCTGGCGATGTAGGTCGGAAGGACCATAGTAGGCGACGGATGTTAGAAGGACTGTAGTCGGCAGGAGACCGGGGTAAAAAAGATTGTTGTCTGGTGATGGAGGTCGGAAGGACCATTGTAGGTGATGGAGGTCGGAAGGATCGTAGTCGGTAGGAGACCGGGGTCAGAAAGACCGTTGTCTGGTGATGGAGGTCAGAATGACCATAGTAGGCGACGGAGGTCAGAAGGACTGTAGTCGGCAGGAGACGGGGGTCCGTAAGACCGCAGTTAAAAGGCAGTATTCTGGGAGAACTCTGGGCATCAACTGGTGGAGCTCAGGGCTTCAAGTAGTGGTCCGGTGGAAGTCCAGGCCTCAGGTGGTGTTCTGGTGGAGCACAGGGCCTCAAGTGGTGGGCCGTCAAAAGTTTGGGCCTCAGGTGGTGGTCTGGCAGAAGTTCGGGCCTCAGGTGGTGTCCTGGTGGAGCACAGGGCCTCAAGTGGCGGTTCGACAGAAGTCCGAGCCTTAGGTGGTGGCCTGGTGAAGCACAGGGCCTCAAGCGGTGGTCTGGTGGAAGTCCGCGCCTCAAGTGGTCGTCCGGCAAAAGTCCGGGCCTCAGGTTCTGGTCCGGCGGAACCACAACATCAGGCGGTGGTCCGACGGAGGTGAGGGCCTCAAGTGGTGGTCCGGTGGAGGTGAGGGCCTCTAGTGGTGGTCCGGCAGAGCAACGACGTCAAGCGGTGGTCCGACGGAGGTAAGGGCCTCAAGTGGTGGTACGACGGAGGAGAGGGCCTCAAGTGGTGTTCCGGCGGAGCAACGACGTCGGACGGTAGTCCGGTGGACGTGAGGGCCTCAAGTGGTGGTCCGGCGGAACAACGAAGTCAGGCGGTGGTCCGACGGAGGTGAGGGCCTCCATTGGTGGTCCGGCGGAGGTGAGGGCCTCAAGTGGTGGTCCGGCGGAAGTCCGGCGGTGGTCGAGGAGGAGCTTCTTCCTTCTCTTCTTCCTTCTCTTCTCTTCTTGCTTGGATCCCTTTTCAAGAGGAATGAGGGTTTATTTATAGATTTCTGGAGTGGCATGGCTCGTAAATAGGCGAGATATCAAGGGTAAATGGGGAGTGGTTGGATGGACGGCCGATGTTAAATCCCTTGATTGTGGACCGTTCGTCAGACAATTGATGGTCTTAATGATGTCGGAAGTCGGCGATCTTGGGCTCGTTGGATTCGTCACGTCAAGCCGCTCGATTCGACTATAAGCACATCATGTTTGGAAACCGTTTGGTAACCCAAATTGTGGTTCAAACCTTCTAACAGCGCTTCGGGTCCTTGATTTGGACTCATTTGGGCTCAGATTGAGTCGAATTTGGTGTCGATGGGTTCGTATTTCCAAGATGTTCAGTTCGACAGTAAGTATGCTGAAATTGGAATACAGATGGTCCCAATTTTAATTTTGGAAGTTTCCAACTTGATTTTGCATCGAGGTTCGTGCCCGATCAAGATAATTTTTTGAGGACATATCAATGCTATAGAACAAGTAGAATGTTTATGTAATATTGGGGGGTTTTGCAAGAAATAAAAAATGTAAATCATTGGTTTCTTGTAATCTAGGGTTTGTTGGGAATTCCTCATGTATTGCTTTTCATGCATAAAGAAAATAGGCCTCCATTCCCTCAATTAATAAAATAATAAAATTATATGAAATTTCAAATCTAGCCTAAATGTCGGAACTACTTTAACAAGATCATACAACTTACCTTGATCTGTTGATTGGGAATTTTAGCTACCAACAAGAGGTCTTAGGTTTGAAGCTTGCACGTGTTGTGTGCATGCGTTTTCCTTAATTGGCTTGAAAGTAAAAAAAAAAAATCAACTAAATAGAATAATTGCTAACTAAAAAGGATCACCTCACACTGTAGATTCAGGACCACCAAGAAAAAGAAAAAAGGATTTTATGGGTGGAAATTAGAATATTAATTTTATTTTCATTGGCTTACATCTCCTTTTGTGCCCGACCCATCTTGTTTATGAGATTCAGCTTGAATTTTGGATCACTTCCTTGTTAGACCCACTGTCCACGTCATCAAAATGACTTAGCAAGACCTGTACGGGCAATCAAGATTGTCTCTCATTGTATCTCAATTCCTATATATACATTGTACTCTGTAACCTTTCAGATAATAAGAAATCATTAGTTTCTACTTTTCTCTCACTATCTCTCTGTCTCGGTTCTTCATTAACTCTGTCCAAGAACCTCTTCTTGGTATCAGAGCATAATCGCTCAACATCACAACTTTGCGATGGCGGATCAAAGCTCAGCGATCTCCACTCTGATGAATCCGTCTGCCTCTGTTCCAACCGTTGAATTCACCATTCCTCCCAATCTCAAATTTCTTATCTCAAACCTCAAAAGTCTTGTTCCTACTCTCCTTACCAGTGAAAATTTTTCCATATGGCGCTTGCAAATTCATCAAACCTTCGCTGCAAATGGCTTTAGCGATTACCTCTCCGGCACTGTTTCTTGTCCACCGGAAACGTCTCAGCCCGAACACAACCAGTGGAAAATCGTAGATCAAAACCTCATTTCTGCCCTTCTCTCCACCATTTCTGCCTCTATTCTTCCCAACGTGATCACTCTTAAAACTTCACATGAAGTTTGGATCACTCTAGAAAGAAGGCTACAACCGACGAATCGATCACGCATGATTCAGCTCAAGAATGAGCTACATCAAATTCAAGTGAAAGATCGTACTATGCAATAGTATCTTGCACAAATCAAGATACTCGTCGATAGCATAGCCGCTGCCGGATCGACGATCAACATGGAAGATATCATACTATACAATCTTAACGGCCTTCCTTCCACATACAACGCCTTCAAAACCGCCATACGTTCTTCTCTGAATCCTATCAGTTTAGACATTCTTTATTCGCTTTTGTGCAGCGAAGAGATCATTCTACATCAAGAACAAGCTAAAGAATCGAATCAGCAACCTGACTCCGTTGCTCTCTTGACAAGCCGGAATTCATCTACTCTAGGAATCTACAATCGGTATCGCGGACGCGGTTCAAGTTCCCATTCATCTTCAAATTCAAATCCTCCCAGTCAAAGCCAGAATTCTCTTCCCAAACCAACTTGCCAAATTTGCGGCAAGAATGGCCACTCAGCATTAAACTGCTAGCATAGATGCAATTTGAATTATGCTCCACCATCTAACTCCAAGGCACTCACGGCACAACAACAACATTCCTCTACCGCGGACTGGGTCTTGGATTTGGGGGCTTCGTCTCACTTAACTTTTGATTTTGCCAACCTCAATCTCTCCACTCCTTACATCAGCGTCGACTCCGTCTCCATCGCAAATGGTAACACCCTACCCATTCACAACTCGGGACAAGGCATACTGCGTCTACCGGATTTGATGCGTAAGTTACATCTTTGAAACATTTTACATGTGTTTTCGCTTTCTCACAATTTATTATCTATTTCCAAACTAACCGCTAACAATAATGTTGCCGTTTGTTTTGACGCTAATGATTTCTCTATTAAGGATCGCAAGGACAATCAACTTCTTCTCCAAGGTCGCAATCGCAATGGTCTCTAACACATCAGAAACTTCACCTAGCCACACCTCCGCCACTGCTTTCAAGGCCTCCAACTGATCCACATCACTGTGGCGTGCCAAACCCGGCCATCCGCATCTTCGAGTTCTTCAAACACTAGCCAAATCTATTCCAGATCTCTGTACTTCTTCCAATTCTTTACTTTCTTGCGTTTCCATTTTACTCTAGCACTTCTACATGCAATACACCTTTTCAATTGATTCATTCAAACGTTTGGGGACCTTCCCCTCAACCATCTCTCAATGGTTTCAAGTATTACGTCATTTTTATCGATGATTTTACGCGATTTTCTTGGCTTTATTTGATGCACTCCAAAGATGAAACGTATGCTAAATTTCAACACCTCCATAATCTAATTAAAAACAAATTTAATAGTTTGATTAAAACGTTCAGATTAGATGGAGGTGGGGAATTCGTCAATAATATTTTTCATACATATCTTCTTAAAAATGGCATCTCGCATCAACTCAGTTGATCGTATACTCCCGAGCAAAACGGCCTCGTCGAACGCAAACATCGTCATCTATTGGATCTTACTAGAACATTTCTTCATGCCGCCTCTCTCCCAAATTCCTTCTGGGCAGAAGCCGTTTCAACCGCCAACTATCTCATAAACAGGCTACCATCTTCTGTTATTTCCAATCACACTCCTTACCACAAACTCCACAACAAACCCGCAACCTACACACATCTGCGCATTTCGGGTGCTTGTGTTTTCCGTGGCTCAAACCTCAAGCTCCAAATAAACTTTTTCCTAGATCCCAGGAATGCATCTTCCTCGGTTATTCATCTCAACATAAGGGTTTTTGATGTCTAAACTTATCTACCAATCGCATTCACATTTCAAGACACGACACTTTTCTTGAACAACATTTCCCTTTTCAATCCAAAACTTCTCTGGCTAACCCTGCACCAACGAACAACACCTTTCCTCCATTGCTGCTCGTCCCTACTTCCACTATTTCTCAAAGCATTCAGCATAACTCCATCTCATATGAATCCCCACATCATGCTCCATCTTGTACCAATTCCATCCCATCCTCGTCATTTACGAATCCACTGAGTGCAAGCAACTCTACAAGTTAGTCTCACTCTGAATCCCACGCACATCCTGTCCAAAATCACCCAATGCAGACTCGTTTAAAATCCGGCATAATCAAACCTAGAAAAATATTTGATCTTTCTGTTACCTCACAGCTGGCACTCTCTCCCAAATCCTACTCTCAAGCCAGTAAATATAAAAATTGGCGCTCCGCCATGTCCTCCAAATTTCTTGCTCTTCAAAAACAGGGAACCTGGTCACTTGTTCCTCCCCCGCCAAATAAACCCATACTAGGCTGCAAATGGACTTTCAAGACGAAGCTTCGACCCAACGATGACATAGCGCGATACAAGGCTCGTCTAGTTGCACAGGGCTGTTGATGTGAAACTAAATGCGATAGACAAGAATTATAATTAAGATATTAGTAGAAGTGATGAACTTTGCTTTGCTACCAATAAACTCTTTGTTTGCTCAAGTGAAGGTTTAAGAATATGGCATTGAAAGATTAAGTAATAGTAATTGGTTACAATTTGAGATTAGTAGGACTTGCAAAATAATAACCAATGACTAGTAGGTAATGCAAATAGCAAATGTAACAAAAACCTCAAGTTTAAAATCTAGATCATTCACCTAGAGATCCTTTGCTCAATCTTTTGAAAGTGGAGGCTAGCAGAGGAGAATTGCAAGCACACTTAAGGATGCCACTATCAAACAAGTGACGTCGAGCGGACTAGTCGCCGGGGAAGAAACCGGAGTTGGAGAAGTGAGCGGTCGTCCGATAATAGTCCACGGAGTTCTTGGTCGTTGAAGCTCGATAGTCTCGGCGAGACAATAAACGATGTGATTGACGTAACGTTCCACGGTGCCGTCGTACTCCCAATCCGGCTCGTAGAAGGGAGAGAGGAAGATGTCGATCTCTCCTTGGGCGTTGTAAGCAAAGCCGTGATCAACGGCCGGATCCACCATTCATGATCAAGAGAAGACTTTGTGTGTAGTGGGAAGTAGAGGTGGAGGAGTGGCTACCTAGGAGCAGCGGCCAAGAGGAGGAGGGGACGGTGGGGGGTTCTCAGATAGACTAGGGGAGAGAAGGAGGAGGGGCGGCTAGGTCTAATTAGGTTTTGAGTGAATTAATGGAAAACTGAAATTGATTTCAGTTTAAGGGGAATCGGAGGGAAAATATTTGATTTTGAATTTCAAATTCCAAGTGGGGATGGGGGGAATTAAATGGGGGAATCAATTTGGATTCCCCCTATGGCCGGCGGCAATAAGAGAGGGAGAGGGGTTTGGGGAAGGAAGTTATGGGTTTCCTAATTCATCTTAGCTAATTAGGGATGACGATTTCAAATCCGATTCAATTTAAATTGAATCTCATTTGAAACTTTCCTAATTTAGCTCTTGTCAAATTTGGAAACTTTGGAAGTCAATCAATTTGAATTTCAAATTTTGAAAACATTTGGGGAAGAGGGAAGAGGCCGGCGGTTGAGGATGGAGGGAACGGGTGGTAGAGGAGGGTAGGCCGGCGGCTAGAGATTTGGTCGGCGGATGAACCCGCTAGGTGGTCAGCGTGAAAATGTAAGGGTCTCGGGTTGGTGGGCAACGGGTTGGGGTTTGGGATTAGGTGAGGTCAGCAGGGTTTGGATTGAAGAGGATGTGGATAGGTAGAAGAAGAAAAAAAGAAACCGGGGCCGCGAACCTCGGAATCCACCGAAGGTTGACGGGTCTTGCTCTCACCTTCCTCGGGCTTCTCCTCTCATGAACTCACTAAGAGATCAAATAAGAACATTAAATTTTATTCAAAATAATTTATCATCCATTACAATGCATAAGGCCTCCTTTAAATAGGCCAAGATAAGACAAAGCTTAAAAGACACAAATGCCCTCAGGGCTACACAAGCGACTAAATACTCACAGGGAAAAACTAGGAAAATAAAATGCGAGAATAAATGAAATACAAAATAAATAAAAAATAAAGGCTCTGGATGATAGCCGTCGATCTGCGTCTCTGACGATGGTACACGTGTCGAATTCTGATGTCCTCATGAGCTGTTCTCAAGAATACGACATTAATTATATAGAGACGTTCAGTCCCGTAGCCAAAATGGTCACAATTCGCATGTTGCTAACCATTGCCTTACAAAACAAATGGCAGGTCACTCAATTATATGTCTCCAAGGCCTTCTTGCACGGAGACTTACATGACGAAGTCTACATTAAACAACCCATCAGCTTCATCGATGCACACAACATCCTCAACACGTGTGTCGACTGCACAAATCCATCTATGGGTTGAAACAATCACCTCGACAATAGTTCCAGCAATTTAAAAAAGCTCTACAATCTCTTGATTTTACATTTAGTAAAGCCGACCCATCTTTACTTCTCTTTAATCACAACAACACTCATCTTTTCATTCTTGTCTAGTAGATGATATTCTTATCACAGGAAATGACTCCACAAAAATTTAGAGCATCCTTCAAAAACTACACTCTCAATTCAGCATTAAGCAACTTGGCGAAGTATCCCTTTTCCTTGGCATAAAAGTTAATAAAACCCCCGAAGGCTACTTCCTACATCAACAACACTATGCTCAGGAACTTCTACACACTGCCGGCTTCTCAGATTGCAAACCGTACCCGACGCCAATAAGCACCAACAATCCAACCGAAACAATGAAAAAGATCAGTTATACCACGATCTGCCACTCTTCCGCAAGCTAGCTGGTTCCCTACAATACTTGTCGGTCACCAAACCTGACATTGCTCTAGCCACAAATATCATATGTCAACACATGCATCAACCTCGTACCACCGACTACCAAGATCTCAAACTTCTTCTCAGGTATATCAAAGGAACAGTTCACTACGGTCTTCCTATCAAACCCGGCAGCCTTCAACTATGCTCTTACACCAATGCCGATTGGGCATCCGACCCAACAGATCGCAAATTAGTTTCCGGATTTTGTACCTTTTTGGGTCATAATCTTATTTCTTGGTCCATCAAGAAACAATTAACAGTGGCCAAATCTTCCGCCGAAGCCGAGTACAGGTCTCTTGCTTCAACAACCTCATATGTTCTCTGGATGCGCCATTTAGCTGATGAATTCCACATACCACAATCATCTCCGACAACGATCTTTTGCGACAACACTTCCGCAATCGCTCTTGCTAACAACCAAGTCTTCCATGCCCGCACCAAACACATTGAACTAGACTACCATTTCATCAGTGACCATATCACTCAAGGCGCTATCAACGTTCATCATATCAGCACAACAGATCAGATAGCCGACATTCTTACCAAACCTCTATCCGTATCACGGTTCTTGGATCTACACTCCAAATTAACCATCTGTCCACCAAACCGATTAATTTGCGGGGGAATGTTAGAGCCGCTGTCCACATCATCAAAATGACTCAGCAAGACCTGTACGGGCAATCAAGATTGCCTCTCATTGTATCTCAATTCCTATACATACAATGTACTCTGTAACCTTTCAGATAATAAGAAATCATTTGTTTCTACTTTTCCCTCACTATCTCTCTGTCTCGGTTCTTCATGAACTCTGTCCAAGAACCTTTCTTTCCTTACCTTATCTCCTTTTGGCATAGGAATCGGAAGATCCATTTGGTTCCTTGAACTTTTATTTTCTCCATGCTTGATAATCTTTTCTAAAATTGGCCGCCCCTTTTGTTCAGTGTCATGAAATCATGCCTAAAATTAATTATTTGGACCCATTTAGAATGAATTGAAGTCCCAATTTGATACTTTATTGTCTCAATGCTTGTTTTAAGCTTGTGTGGAATCCATTGGTTTTAATTTGACTTGGCTAAATCTAGATCTTTTGGCTTAACCAAATTTAGTACCTGTTCAGCTGAATTACGATTTGGGGGGCTAGTGGATCATCTGCTACATCATTTCATTTGAAAGGGTGGTCATTCTTATTTAATCATTCCAATTATCATTGAAGTTTAAATTCTATACTACTTTAGAATGAAGTTATGATTAATGCTTATCTATATGAGTTATACATCTTGAATCAGATAAAATAATTATATCTTTTGGTTGTATGAGGTGCTGGATGTTGTTTTACATGACGAAATGTGTTCACTCACTGGATGTGACAATTTAGAACTTAAATTTTTGCTTTTCTCAGACAATTTAATGCTTTTGTACAACAATTGCTATCATGGAAATAGTAGAAAATTATCCATTCTTTGTATTAAGCAGCTCACCAAATGATCCGATGAGATAAGGATATGGAAACCTGTAGCAAGAAAAAAGTAGAATTTTTCGAGTAGAAGTTATATCGTTAATGCCCTGATCTTCTCTCTCACACAGCTTGCTTGTTATTTTTAAATGCTGCCAAATTAATATCTGTTACTATCAGTTCGATATTATCATCGGTAAATTATGATGAATTTTGGTGCAGTTACTGAGAGCCTCATTGTTTGTTTTCTGTAGATGCGGTGGTTCCTATCACCTGCTTCATAATAATGTGTCTTTTTGCACTGCAACATTATGGAACTCACCGGGTTAGTTTCCTATTTGCACCCATCATATTGGTATGGCTGATTTGCATCAGTGCACTTGGCATATACAATATTGCTACGTGGAACCCAAGCATCTTCCAGGCTCTTTCTCCATACTATATGTTCAACTTTTTGAAAAAAACAAAGAAAGGTGGCTGGATGTCATTGGGGGGGATCTTGTTATGCATCACAGGTACCTTTTTGAATCAAACCTTAAAAAAGATGTTTATGAAATTCTCTATATTTGTATACATTTGGTTAAGTCTTTAACCCACTGAAGTTTATCATCATTTTCTTTTGGCTGCAAAGATTTTATTTTGCTGAAAGTAAATTTATTTTGAAGGATCCTGTTTTTTCATGGTGGCACACAGAAATAGTATATTTGATGTTTTTTTTAATTAATGAAGTAGCTATCATAAATTTTGTTGATCGGTATGTAGAGTTGTCCTAAGTTTCATGGAATGTATTGCAGGATCAGAAGCAATGTTTGCAGATCTTGGCCACTTCTCCTACTTATCCATGCAGGTACTTTGTGTTTTTTGCTGGTTTATTTTTCTTTTGAAGGTTCAAATGCCATTTTCTTATTTTCTACCAATTTCAGATTGCATTCACATTGATAGTCTATCCATCACTTATTTTGGCGTATATGGGTCAAGCTGCTTATCTATCAAAACATCATATGATTGATTCTGGCTACAAAATTGGATTTTATGTTTACGTTCCAGGTAAATGTTGTGGCTTCTTTGCACACGTGTTAGATTACTTACCATGAGCTACCTGATATACAATGAGTATTCTTTGTACTTTAATGCTTAATCTATGATGCACTGACACACCTCTTGAAAAGAGAATGCAATGTCGGGCACGGACGCATGCCCGACACGGCTAAGACATGTGGCGGACACGGCAAACATGTGTCCAATTAAACTAATGTTTAAATTTAATCCGACACGGCTGGGACACGTGTCATACATGGTTGGGACATGAGTGTCCTAATTTTTTATGATAAAATTATTTTAAATTATAAAAGCTTTATATTTTTATATTTACTAAATAAAATAAAACATCTCATTCGCTTGTATATGCATTAATATGATTATTGAAAGGCATGATTATGAGAGTGAATATTTTTTTTAGAGACAATAATGATTATTGAAAACCTTTATGCCTATTTGTGTTTGCAATTTTTAGTCACATGGAATAAGAAGAATTTTTATTTTGTCTAGAAGATCTTTATGTACATGCCTTATTGTAATTCTGGTTGATGGGATTTGTTAAAATAGGTGAAAAGTTAGAAAATATTTAGAATATAAAAGATTTAAGATTAATAGAGTAAATATTAATATATGATATTCAATGAACTATTATAAGAGAGAACTAGAGAAGTATAGAAGTAAACAGATACATACTTTGTGATTTATATTAGTGGTTAATTAAAGAAATATTATGGGAGATAACTAGCAAACTAGAGAAGTAAATACATACAAAGAAGAACCAACTTTCATTATATGATATCCAATGAACTATTGCAAATCTTTCTCTTGATGAAATAGAGTTGGAAGCAATGATATTCAATGCTAATGATATTGAAGGCCAAAAACAAACATCTGAAGCTAATCCTAGTAGTTGAAGCTTGAATGCTTGATGTTGTAGTAAATGATTATTTGCTTATATTTTTATGATTGTACTAGACATTTTGTACTAAACGCTTTATATTATAAGCTAGACAAGTTATCATGCCATTCATTTATTATTTTTTGTAAAATCTAATATGATGTTACATTAATATCTATACAATATATACAAAAATATAATGTCATATCCGCTTAGTACCCGTGTCCTATATTTTTAAAACAGTCGTGTCCCGTGTCGTGTTGTGTCGTGTCTATCAATCAAAATATGTTATATTCGTAGATACATAGTATCGGGCATAGAGTAGCAGCATGGGTCTGAAGTATTGGAGAATTTGATATTTAAAATTAAAAATTTTACCACCTTGCACTTAAAACGGATGGTGAGGGAATGGATGATGGACCCAATCAAGATCCCATGGTTCCGTCGTCCCGAACCATCGTGATCCTTGGTCTACTTAGTCAGAGGAGGTAGTCGACCCAGCCTGACAGAATGATCCTTGTCGGCAGTCATGGGTTGCGTCATCCAAGAGAACCTTGTAGACATAGGATGAATATTTATCTAAGGGGACATTTGAATTCACCTTAGCTAACAGAGGGCTTTGTGCCCTATCGGTTATATCCTATTCATTCATATCTCAAGAATTTGATGTCATTGGGGAATATCCAATACGGGCTCTGGCCATAACCGTAATTTAGTGATGCCATTTGGCGGCGAACCACCCAGTTCAGAGGGCCCCGGTCATAATCGATTATCCCGCGGTGCAATTTGACGGCGAAACCACCAGTTAAAGGACACGTGACACATTCTTGCTAGCAAGAGGCATATTGAGAATTGATCCAAGTGATATTCACGACTAAATATTATCTCTTTGTAAGCAAAAGTAGTTTTTAAATGTCCACCTCGACAAATTGTTGCGGATGATGAATGGATTTTTTGTGCTTTAAGTGGTTAATGGTTAGTTTCAATTTTAAATATCTTAGAGTAAAGATATTTTTGAAATTTTGGATTTTATGGGTATTTTGGGCATTTATGGAGTATTTAGAATATTTGGAATTGACCCATTCGGTTGAGACTTTTTGGTTCAACACGACCATCATTATTAGGGTACATGGGATCATTACATTTTATGGGTTGAACTTTGTTGACTCTCTTTTCCTATCGACAGAGGATCAGGTTCTTTGCAATCTTTATACCTATTCCAATAAAATTTCTTGGTTACAGGCCTTGAATGCCTAACATGAATATATTAAAACAAAGATTATGGTCGCCATCGTGACAGTGTATTTGTTTGATAGTTTGAACCGTGTCGACTTCTATTTACTCATATAGAAGGATCGAGTTTGAACTTAAATTCACTTATTGACCCGTGCAGCATCCCTAAACTTCATGTGTGTACCCATAACATGCTCGTCGGGGTCCCATGCGGGTTTTGTGATTGCACTTGCCCTTTTTGTGTACCTATGTGCATACGTATTACAGTGCATGTGCGAGGGCATTTTTGTATATATGGTGGAATTCCCTACAACAACATGTAGAAGCTCGCATGTGCTGCAGTTCTCATGTATTTGTCTGTAGGTAATATGTTTGATGCGTAAAAAGGTCTTCTACAGCTTCCCGTAGGAACTGGTGTATATTGTATATCCTTTGGGTTTTTATTCCTGAAAATTCTAATTTGATTTGACTTTCTCTTCCTAGAATTTGTATAAAAATCAACGAGCAATTCCTTGATTATGCCATCATCATAATTTTATGCTGTTAGCTTAATTAAAGAATCAATCATTTCAACTCTGGATAACTGTGTTTTTACTGATGCCATGTACTTCGAAGTCAGTGACCACTGCCTTGAATTAATAACTTGTCGTTTTCACTGCATATTGGATTATTTTGGTTACAACTGACATGTTGAATGTGGAATGAGTCTCCTACAGTGTCATTGAACCCTCGCACAAACTCCATACGATCAGGATATTCCTTACATCAGCAGCGTATATCTCATTGCCTTTTGCATATAGGTCAATGTGCTCATTTGAATCTTGATGTTGACTGCTAGCTAGACTATATTCCCCGACAATTCCTTTATGCTTATCTGGACCCTACTTAGATCTCGTAGGATCTTTCTCGTTCATGGTGTTTGCAACTGAATGTTGTTGGGATTGCTGCATCTTTTTACATAATTTCCATTAAGATTATCGTCAACTTCAATTTTCTTATTCGAATCCGTTCATTTATCATTCGCAGGGTATTGCCACATTTGTTGCACATCATCCGGTGTTTGATTGCAATAGACCAATGTATTTGCTCAACATTGAACAATAATTGATCATAAAGGTATCATAGTGTTCATTGCTTTCTGCTACGACAGCTTGGTAACGCTTGTGTTCATCATATCCCTACTCCTCATATTTGTAGGTAAATTGTTGCACCTATGAAGTGTCTTTGACAGCAGCCTATAACAACAACATGAAGCCTTTATCCCATTACGTGGGGTTGGCTACATGAATCATTTTTCTCCATTGTGCATGTTAAGAGTCAAATTCTCATTTAAATCTTCCACTGGAGCTACTCCAACTTTTCGCGTATATTATCATTTCGTATTTTGTCTCTAAGAGTAAAGCCAGTCATTCACCTGAGTATCCTCATCTCTGCAACACTTAACTTAATATTATGGTTCTCTTTTAATGACTAATATTTTGCACCATAAAGTATTTTAGGTCTCACTACCATCTATAGAATTTTCTCTTAAGTTTGAGGGGGACTTTTCTATCACACAAGAAGCCCGATGCATTTCTCCACTTCAACCATCCAACTTGAATTTTACTAATAATATCCCCATCTATTTTATCATCTCTCTGAACAATAGACCCAAAATATCTAAAACGTGTGCTCTTATTAATGCCTCGATCGTCTATAGTCACAATCCCCACACTATATCTATTACTACTAAAATTATTCTCCATATATTCAACTTTAGATCTACTCAAACAAAAACCTTTAGACCCTAAGGTTGACCTTTATAATTCAAGTTTACCTTCAACTCCCTTTCTAATCTTATCAACAAGAAGAATATCATCAGCAAAAAGCATACATTAGAGTACACCATCTTTCAAATGTCTAGTGAGAACATCCATGACAAATTGGAGATAGAATAAATCTTAAAAAATTAACTCAATGCACTAAGGTCAATTTCCATCATATAAAAAATTAGTAATTTGTACTTAAATTCTTTCCAAATCAAAATCATATTAACCGATGAATAAACTAGGCATAAAATTTAATCTAAGTATCCAACGAAACTCAGCAATCATAAATAATCATGCAAGATTTATCATATTTAAGTCAGGTCATTATAGATAGATCCAATAACTAACGGAGCAATCATTACATAAGTCTTATAAAACTATTAAATATCACTGCAGCTCACCTCAATATTGTTAGCAAATTGTGAGGAATTCTTGAACACTTCTTGAGCTTTCTTGCAAGAGAGAGAGAGGGAGAGGGGGGAGGGGGGGAGGGAGGGGGACAGCAATTTGGAGAAAAAAATTCACTTTTGGAATTGAGATCCAAACACTTACAGTAAACTAAACTAGCCCGTAAGAATTACCTATGAAATATGATCCACAACCAGAATAGTGATTATTTCTTGTTGCCTTTTGCTTGGATGTTTGAGTTTTCATTGTCACTCTACAGGTTTTTCAGCGAGTATCCACAAAAAATAAGTTTTATTAAAATTCAAATGTCATCACTGCTCAGTTTTATTTCATCTAAAAGAATCCTTTCGCAAACAAAAGCTAGGCTCGGCTATTATAAATGAGTGTTGGGTCTTTAGATTACCTAATCCTTTCACCAAGCCATTTAACTTGCAAATTAAAGGAAGCTTGAAAGACTTTTCATTCTTGACTCAAATAATCAACATTTGTATTTTTGTTCGTATTTGTTCTATTGTTCACTATAATCTGAAGTATAAGGCAGACTTGCTGATCTGACTTTAATGCATTGAAAATTTCCCTTCTTTTATGCAGAAGTGATCAGATGGCCTGTGCTTATATTGGCAATCTTTGCTGCTGCAGTTGGAAGCCAGGCAATCATTAGCTGTACCTTCTCCATCATAAACCAGAGCCAAGCTCATGGTTGCTTCCCAAGGGTTAAGGTCATTCACACATCTGACAAGATAAGTGGCCAGATTTATATTCCAGAGATCAATTGGATACTTATGATCCTGTGCATAGCTGTTGCTGTTGGGTTTAGAAACTTGAAGCACTTGGGAAATGCACAAGGTAGGGCTACTTTTCAACTACGTCAATCTTACTTTCGTTTTCTATTGATTCCTCAATCCTCGCTTGTGACATGAAAGTTCCTTGTTATGCATTGATGGAACTTGTTCACTTTTTAATGTTTTGATTCCTCATTTGATATCACTCCCTATGTTTTTTGGGATGAAATTTGCCCTGCATTGATGGGAGCTTCATACATTAGATTTTGCCCATTTCGTGTTCTGATTACCATCCCCTTGCACAATATTATTGTTTATCAGTATTGTTGTAATGCTTGAATTTGAGCATTTTGTTTTTTGGATTTCATGTTAAAATTATTAAAGACAGTAAGGTCGCTAGTTCAAACTCCTTGTTGATTAATTTAATCAAAAACTCTCCTACTGTGCAGGTCTAGCGTTGATGACAGTAATGCTGGTAACCACATGTCTCACTTCCTTGGTCATGATCCTATCCTGGAAAAGATCCCCTCTTCTAGCTCTATCCTTCCTCATATTTTTTGGCTCCATTGAAATTTTCTACTTCTCTGCTTCTCTCACAAAGTTTCTTGATGGTGCTTGGCTACCAATCCTTCTTGCCATCCTTCTCATGTCCATCATGTTCATCTGGCATTATGCTACAACTAAGAAGTATGAACATGATTTCCAAAACAAAGTGTCACTTGAATGGCTATTGGCCCTGGGTCAGAACATTGGAGTTGCACGTGTACCTGGAATCGGCCTTGTGTACACTGATCTTATTTCTGGAGTTCCTTCAAACTTCTCCCGTTTCATCACTAACCTTCCTGCCTACCACCGCATCGTAGTCTTCGTTTGCATCAAATATGTACCTGTCCCATTTGTGCCTCCTGCTGAAAGATACCTTTTAGGCCGCGTCGGGCCCGAAGAACATCGATCGTATAGGTGCATTGTTCGATATGGGTATCGTGATGTGCACCAGGATGTGAACTCTTTCGAGACCGAACTTGTAGCTAGCCTTGCCGACTTTATAAGGATGGAAGTGAAGTATGACAGTGGCCGTGAAAGACAATCAATGGATGAAGCTGATAGAAGACTAACAGTTATTGGAAGTTCTTGTATCAATGAGATAGAAGAAACCTTTGGCTTTGGTAGTGTGTCTGTGGAATTGTCAAGCAGTGAGAGCAATGCAGAGATAAAACCTGCAGGAGTTGGCAAGAAGGTGAGGTTCTTGATAGAGGAGAGAAGCGGTCCGAGTTTGGTTAGTCCAGTGAGTGAAGAGCTTAATGATCTATATGAGGCATGTGAGGCTGGCACTGCATTCATTCTGGGGAATTCACATGTAAAGACAAAGCCAGGTTCACACATCTTCAAGAAGTTTGCAATAGATATCGGTTACAACTTCCTGAAAAGGAACTGCCGTGGCCCTGAAGTAGCTCTCCGTGTGCCTCCAGCTTCACTTCTTGAAGTTGGCATGGTCTATGTGTTTTGAAGTTGTGTACTGTAAACAATTTATTCTGTCTAAGGTTTCGTTTGGGACGGCTTTCTAATTGCTTCTTAAAGCAATTTTTTAATACAAAAATTAAAATTTTTGTGTTAGAAAGCTAATTTAAGAAACAGTAAAAAATCCGTCCCGAACGAAACCTAAAACGCGGCTTCTAACTTGTAATTGCCCCCGAGAAGCCCAATTGAGAAGGCAGGTGCTGTAGTTCCGGCCTTGAAATTGTAAATTTATTAGAGCGGGACAGCTTGATTTATCAGTTTGCATCTCTGCTTGGTGAGAGGTGATGTTTGGAGAAAAAAGATTACCTTTCATTCTCCCATCCCTTGCTAGCTGTACACAATTTCTATGTTATATATGCCTCGTTTGGTTGGCTGTAAGTTCTTCGTTTCCGGTTTCAATCGATGCAAAAATTATTATTTTACTGATTGTTTACGCGACTTTTTCAAAACACCTTTTGCTACATCTCCGTATTTTTGCCGATCCAGGAAGAAAAAAATTTCTACTTCTCCGTAGTAATACATCCATTTAAGAACGAAAAAAAAATCGAGGGGAACCAAACGAGGCCATAGACATCAGACTATTATGATTCTAATCAAGCTTGTCCTTCTTTTGGTCAGAATAATTTCTGAATGCAGCTTACATCTTGTTCTCAAATTTCTATCATGGAATTGTGAAATATATGTGGTATTGGCTCCAACAAAGCAACTCCGCTAAATCCTTTGAGACTTTTAGTTGGTTCAGCCTCTCAACCAATCCATCAGAATTATTTACTAAGTTGTGTTGTGCCACGTCTACAGAGGCATCACAGAGACCACGTGGCACAACTGCGTCCTTCCATGTAAATATGAGCATTACCAGACTGGGCCCTACTGGTGTTGTTTATTGGTCTTTCCCTTCTGCTTCAGATATAAATCTAGATTTCTTATTACTTGAGACAAAACAGCTAGTTAGTAGAAAAGAAAGAATGGGCATGAGGGCTCTTCCTCTCTCCTCTTCTCATTACTGCTTTCCCAAATCAATAAGTTTGTCCTCCAAATCCATAAGCCTTAGATGCAATAGAGCTACTACAAGAGTTGGAGGAATTTGGGCTACGGCTGAACAGAACGGGGAGGAAGAAGGCGAGAAGAAGATAAGTAAGCAGTCTTTGTTCAGTAGCATCACAGAGGCTCTAGATTTCTCTCAGGCCAGATCTTCTCAGGATGCCCAGCTTATTGAAGAAGCTAAGGAGGCCACTAAATCCGGAGGCCAGATGAACAGAGAGCAGGTATAAAGGATTGATTGATGGCTTCTTATTCTTTTTGATTGGTTGTTTTGTGTTGCAATTACGTGAAGAATTGAGGGTTTATATTTGTTTCAGTACGGTGCCCTTCGCAGGAAGATTGGTGGCACCTACAGGGATTTCTTCAAATCTTATGTTGAAGGTGAGCTCGTTTGTCATGCTTTTTAACCTAGTATTAAGGGGTAAATAAGTTGAGTATTGAGAGGTAGATACGTTGAATTGAGCTTGATTGCACCCAGCTTAAAGTTGAGGGCACAAGCTCACCCATCTTCTTCATGAAAAAAACAAACATGAAGCTATAGCTAAACAAAACGAGCTCTTATCTAAAAAATAAATCTATGAAAGGGTAGCTCCAAGCATACTATAGGGTTTATTTGGGAAAAATTGTTATAAAATTATTGTTGATGTTATAATTTTTTCTTTAAAAAAAATCAGATGATAATTTTTTTAGAGCTACCACACTCTAAATAATTTAATTGCATTCCTCACTAGAAAAAAAAATTTAAAAGCACGAAAAATTATAATTTTAACTAAGACAGCACCTTGAAAACAAAATTAAAAAAAAAAAGAAAAAAATCCTAAACAGACCAATACATAAACAGGTCCTACAAAAACTTAGAACAGACTGGCCTATTTAAATAACTGCTAACTCGTAACTGTGATGGACATTTGCTGGAAATCTTATTACACTGTTTGTTCAACCTCAGTTGAAGGCCAATATGTGGAAGAAGGGTGGGTGGACAAAACATGCAAGATTTGCAAGAGAGACACCAGAGAGGAGCCGAGGCAAGTCGACAAGTTTGGAAGATATGTTCATGTGGCATGCTTGGGGGATTCCAAATCTACCAACTTTTTCTTCAAGCTCTTCTCAAGATGAGGTTTTCATGCTATTCTAGCGTTGTTGGTGCTTTAAACATCAGCTGGGACTCTATTTTCAATTTGTTCAAAAGGTCATTCAAATTTTCTTGTAATTCATTCAGAAGACTGAATGGTAGTTTAATTCCTCCATTCTCAGCCAAGGTCTATAACCGCTTATATAGTGCTGAACAAAAACTAATAGTACCAATCACAAGTTTATATTACAATTTTTCGGTAATTCCTATGTTTTCTTTACCATAGGAAGATCTACAAGAGCCACATCAACATCCCAAATCAATGTATATATTTGGTTCACCTACAAGAAGAAAGAACTCGTCTTGAACTTACAAAAATACAATTCCTTTAAGATCATCTCCAATCGAACTACATACCACTGCATGCCATCTGTCATTCGCTATATTTGAACTCCAAATCTCACGTCAAAATTCGAACTGTTCACCCATGCCAAAAAACCCTCACCTGCAAATTTATCGAAGAAGAGCGGGAGAGGAGAAAAGTACGTGAAAGATGGTCATCTTCGCAGGAAGTGCGCGAAAGAGGAGAGAAATGAAGTTCAACTGGAGATGAATTACGCCAATTTGAAATTTTACTACATTTTAGAGTGTAAAATGGGTTTTTCAGTTGGAGATGCCCTAAGAGCCTATCCTGCAGAGATAAACCTTGCAACGGTTGATATGACTACCAATACTAAACCCTGGCATCACTGTAAACGCAACATCAAACCCCAGCTCTTCAGTTGGCATTACCAGATGACTTGTGCTGACCACACTCTCCATATACTGCTTTGAAAACTTAGTCCCTCTTTTATAATAGAAGGTCTCAGCTTTTGGAATGAAGGAATGTGCGATAACCTGTAAAGCCCAAACCCTTCTTGCCATTCTCACAAACGATTTATAAAACAGTGTTCTTGGATGTCCACCGCTTAACACTAATGATCTCTGATCCAAATTATCGAAGAATGATGCCTCCATCTTCGAAGGAACTGCATCAAGATACTTGGATCGACAAAATCTCCCAAATTCAGAATCTGGTTCTTGCATCAGAGCATCAAAGGGGTCTACAAGGTGCATATTTTGCTCAAAGTGACATGGCTTAAAGCATTCATCATGAGTGCAACCAAGCATTACATGGGAGAGAAAAGCCTCAAATGCAAATTTTTTATGAGATCTTTCAGTGTAGACGATTGAATTGCAGATAGCATTAGCAGCTAGATCTAGATCCCAACTTGACGCCTTCATCAAGTTAATCAATAATTTTGTAAAATCATGTATGGATTTAGATGCCAACATGAAAACTTTGGAAAACAATTGAGGCGTCCATTCCTGGTTGGTTTCAAACAGTTCCACTTCAGGTAATTGTGTCTTGTTGATCAAAGCTTCTAACTCTTTATTCCTTTCAATCACCGACTTAATCTTAGACCTCAAATCTAGAATATCAGAATCCTTGGCCATCAATGCACATTTCTGTACCCGTTCAAGCTCTCTGTGTTCCTCAATCTCCATATGGAGAGATGTCAAAGCTTCGGTCCTGTTCCTGCGCTTTTGTATATAGGAATTCTTCAGTTCTGAAATCGAGAGTAGCTCAGATTCTACTAGCTGGTCTGCAGCTCGAATCTTTTGGAACTCATAAGGGATGTGAGCGTGCTGAAGCTGAACATAAGCAGATTTGAGAGCAGAAATCGAATCAAACAGTTTTGAAACAATGGCTTCTTCCGAATGTCCAGAGCCTGCAAGTTGGACATATTTGAAGGGATGGGGATGGACTTTACGGTCTCGACTATCATCGCAATAACCAACATCTTCATCTTCATAGCTCTCAATTTGGGAATGTTGAATCAATTTAGGGTTTTCTCCGGAGGGGGAAAATCCAACAGATCTCGGTTTGCGCAGCTTTGAGAAGTGGTGGAAGATCTTGGACTTGTTCTTTGAAGTATGAAAAGACTCCTCCATTATCGATCAACTTGAAGATATTTTTTCCACCGAAGAATGCATTGTTTTAAAAACCAAGAAAAAAAAAGTAGAAGTTGCTAAAAGTCGTAGTAGAACAACCTGAAGTGGAGAGGAAAAACCAGAAATTTTCAAGATCTAAACTTGTTACGTATATAACAGCAGAAAACAAGAGAACATTAAGGAGAATCTTAGCGCATGAAAATTTAGCTGAATTCAAATGGCATTTGTCTCTTTCCTACCAACAGAAAACGAGATCAAAGCTCAAAGCTTGAAAGAGATCGAGGGATGGTAGTAGAAAGTCCAACATTCCGCTCCAGGAAAGATCCAAGAGACGATCGGAAGAAAGGAATCTATGGAAGTCTCACCGTTCCAAGTTTCAAGTCGATCTCCTGCAATGGGGATATTTTCAAAATTTATGATTTACCATTTTACCTCCTTATCCCCAGAGTCCAGCGTCAAAATGTCGCTCAAGAAGAAAGGTAAAACTAAAAAAATTCGACGTGGCGGAGGAGGGGTCGGGCTTTTTAACTCCGATTATTAAACTTTTAGTGAAGATTAAATATTTAATTATTTATAAGAATATGCGCAAAAACTTAAAATCAATTTTATTTAAAATTAAAAAAAAAATTATCGATTATATAATACAAGTGCAAAAGTATAACTATATTATTTTTATGAAAGCTCTCATCAAAATTTTTGCCCTTTTATCAAAATTTAAAAGACAAATTAAGAAGGACAAAAAAAAAAATCATTTGAATTTCCTTAAAAAATTGATAGACTAGATCACCCCTTAAGAAAATCTATAAACTAATTATATTTCTACTCAAACAATATTTTCTAATGGATAATATTTTTGGGATTTGTAAAAAATTTAATAATTATATAGATAGTCGTCCAGCTCTATTGTCGACCAATATTGATGATTGTGTAGTCTCTATCACCACTGTCATACACTGGGTCTAGAAGGCAGTACAGATTGGCAACACAGAACGATATGAAGGAATATAAGATCTATTTTGTATTCACAAAAAGGAAAATGTATATCCAAGTGATAGAATATATATATATATACACACACACATACACGTGCTCACACACACACCATAATAAACATAGAAAGTGAAAATTAAATATCAAATTCATTAATTAAAATTTAAGTTGACAATAAACCTAAGTAATAATACTAAGACAAGCAAAAGAATGTACTATGAAAGAAAATATCCACTCCTCAAAATCAAAAGCATCATAAACTAATATAAAATATAAAATACAAAAAACAATCTACTGCGATTAACTCAACTCCTGAGATAACGGTCTGCTAAACATGCCTGCAAAACTTACTATAAAAATACACTATGAGTGAGTTTAATAAATCAAATTCAACAAATAACTCATATCTATTAAAACATAAGTAGGAAAGGAATAGGATATGTAGTATGAACAATCAAAAGGCAAAGTAGTAACTTATTCTCACTATATCAAAGTAATAATAACACATGCCATGTCTCCTAAGATAAATTCTAGTATACCCGTGTTTACGTCAAATAGCTACTAATGCCAAAACATTTGAATGCTTACAAATGGACCACACTAGCCATCCTTGTACTTCTAAATGATTTTTCTATCATACCTTTTTTTTGCATATCTTGTCCAATTATATATTCAAATATTCATATGTATCTAAAGTATAGTCGGTTTTGTCAAATACTTGTCATTGGAAAGGTAAATACCAACACAAAAAAATCTAGTGATTTTCTATAAAGCCGCCACTTTGAGAGACCATCGGCCTAGCTAGCCAAAATCTAATAGGGTTCTACCGCCAACATGTGTTATATAAATCAATATGACAATCACAATTTATATAACCAACATGATTAACAATGAGAGTATCATGTACTGCATTAAATAAAATTGATGTGTATTAATTAAATTTTCTACAACAAGAATCATTTTAAGTGCTAAAAACTCGTGCATAAATAAATCACACTATTGTTATTCCTATTATATGACGATTTCAACATGAGCCAGAAAAATAAGATTTCTAACTTGCAAAATACTTATAAATAAGCATTGAAAGTATAAATGGTAGCCTAATATTCAGAAACCTATCACAAGCAACAAAAATGATGTTCCTGACAAATAATGGTACATTTATTCTAAAATAAAAAAATAGTTACTTACCAATATTCGAGTGACATAAAACCCAAAGTCAAAAGATGCTCAACTAATCACTCCCCTAGAACAGAACTTGAAACTACTACAAGCAATAAATTCTAATTTAATATAACACTACATGGCTCCAATACATAAAACACAAAGCTTACACAACTCAACATTAATTTTATTAGTCAAACCTGTAAGATTTATCATGAAATAATGAAGTTGAAGGAATCTAAATATTATAGGATTCCATACACTACAGAAAAAATAGTTATTTCTGGCAGATATTTTTCTGTCAAAACATATGCAATATATGCTAAAAAAATAGCTTTTCAGCTGATTTTCAGCATAATTTATGATGTTACTCCTTCAACCGTGGTAAATGTTTATAATAAAAGATATATTATTATTAATTAAAATTTTTAAATATATGTTAATTAATTTATTTAAAAAATATTTAAAATGTTTGGAATTTGAACCGGCCAGTTCACCGGTTTGCCGGTTGAACCGGCGGTTCTAACCGGTTCAGTCTGGTTCATTGCACAGGCGGTTTTAAGACTGAACCGGACCGGTCCTATGACCAGCTCACAGTTGAACCGGCCGGTCCGGTCCGATTTTTAAAACATTGGTCAAGAGACGTTGTTAGTTGATGTCAGTGACATTATTATTAACTACTGTACATAGTTCTATAATTCTTTAGATATCTTAGCTCTTTCTTCCAAGTTTGTCTCTTTTATATGATTTAATAAATTTAGTAAAAAAAATTATAACTCCATCGAAGAATAATGATTTCCTTATTTATAAATCTTTTTTTTGACATTTAGATGCCTTAACAACCTCAAAATTAAGACTCATTAATCATCGAGACATTCATTTTAATTGTAAGCATGCAACGATAAAAAATAATTTGATCCATCAATTAATATTTAGAAGTTTCCCACCACACATCAATTGCTTGTTTCAGCTTATTTTTTGCTTATATTTAATCACTTATAGTTTCATTAGGTTTGTTTACCTATACATTCAGTTCATTAATAATTTTGTTGAAATTATAGCTTAAATGATCCTAGATTTATTTTCCAAAGTTTTCAATTTAGAGATTGGGTCAAGATTCATATTTGATTAAATGACTGATGACATGTCAATGTCTATTTCTACATAAAAGCTCATAACACAAATCTTATTTAGTATTCGTTTGTGACAACTTTTGGCCACTGCTTTCAAAAAAATTTTATGCCATAAGGCCTCTTTAGAAAGCTGTAATAAAATTGTTCCAAACAGCTTTCTTAATGCTTTTTTAAAGAACCTTTCTAGTTTTAAAAAAATAGTATTAGAAAACTGTTTTAGAATGTAGTAAAAAAGGCATCACAAGTGAAGCCTTAGACTCAACTTAGGCTTCGTTTGGGACGATTTTTTTATTGCTTCTTAAAACAATTATCTGGTTTAAAATTTGAAATTTTATACTAAATAGCTGTTTTAAGAACAGTAAGAAAATCATCCCAAATGAATCCTTAGTATTGTATATTACATTCTAAATTATAGACTTCATTTGGGACGGCTTTTTTAATGCTTCTTAAAATAGGTTACTTTAAGAAGCAGTAAGAAAGCTGTCTCAAATGAAATCTTAGTGTAAATATAGTAGCTTTGAAGCCCAACTTGAAGCATTGCATCAAAATACCCTAGCATAAATCTTTTCAAAAAAATATTTTTAGGAATTTAAATTTTTTCATCTAACTATTTAATCAAACATTTGACGTGTTACTTGAATAATATTCAAGCTTAGGACATTATTTTATTATTACATGAAATTCATTATTATATTTATTTTAATCATCAAATCAATTTAACACTTTTAAACATTAAATTTAATATAAAATTTTAAGTAATTGTTTGTTTTATTTGACAACATAACGCAAGATAACAATATCGAAGGGAATTCGTAATACAGAAGTACTCCACTGTACATTAACGTGAACAATTTTAATATATATAAAGCTACTTTAAGAAACAATATGAACAATTTTATTTTGTTTTTTTCAACAGAAATTTTATTAAATAAAAATAAGGGATATAAAGAAAGATACATAAGCCAATGAACCAAACAGCCATAAAAACTGCGCTAAGCAAAAAAAAAGTTTTTTTTTTTTTTTTTTGGGGGGGGGGGGGGGGGGGGGGGGACTCAGGACAGAGGCCCTCAACACCAGCCAATTGGTCAAGCACGAACCATCCATAGGTAGAATAAACCGATCCAACCCAAGCCGAGCTACCCAGGTTGCTAACCAGCATAGCCACAAAGGGGCAGCAGGGGCCTCCTCATCATCGTCCATTCCACCATCAAAAACCACAACAATAGTGCAAAGAGCCAAAATAGAAACCAACCAACAATGACAGTCAAAACCAAACCACCCAGCAGACTTCAAATAGCAACGACCACAACCACAAAATGAAACGTCCAAAGACATTGCTACATTCCTCGCCTATTAGCTCCGCCTCCCCTCTAACTCCCGATAGAATGAACAAGAACTTCATCCTCACTCACATAAACATCTGCATCCTCCCCACTAGAAGGAGAATCCACCAAAGTTAACCATTCAATAGGACGCAAAACCGAATTGTATCCATTCATCGCCACGTGATCGATTTAATACTTATTTCTTCAATAGACAGAAATAGGTTTCTGGCAAGTTCATAAACATGTTTGATATTTCGTCGATAAGTTAGTCCGCAATAGCCTAATTGAGGCTTCCTTTGAATTCAAAATATTTTTATACTAAAAAAGTTATTTTAGAAAACATGAAGAAAGCCATCCCAAATAAAATTTATTTTTATAGCTCTCTAAAGCAGCTCTTTAGTAAAAAATTTCTTAATTAGAAAAATGCTTTAGAAAGCCGTAAAAAAAGTCGTCCCAAACGAACCCTAAGTGATTGCAAAATAAGCGTCTCTGAAAGAGCTAAACTCAGGTTATGACTAAATTTTGTTTTAATTATAAGATATACAAAAAGGGGATTTCATATCTATATATATGTAAATAAAAAAAAATATCACTAATATTAATTTTTCCAAAGTGAAATGCAAATGATTTTTTTAATGATTTAGAAAGTAAAAAAAAAATAATTAAAATATTTAAGTATTATATATAAATACATTAAAATTTAATTTTATGTATGTAAATCACCAAAAAAAAACTTTTAAAACTCATAATATTTTTTTTTCTTTAGGAGTGCAATTCAAATAATTAAAATAAAACTATTTCTAACAACAATATTAAAAAAATCAATATTCTCTTTAGCTAAAATTGTATTTTAAATCTATTTTTATAATATAAATAATAAATCTATAGTTATAATATATCTATAATCAATTATCATTTAATTTTTATCATCATTAATTTCTCACTCAAATTTCTCCGAGCTGGTATGTTGGTGGGACGGCGAAGAAGTGGGTACTGCTAAGGGTTGATTTTAAGCAAAAAAACATCATTAGTCGCTTAATTTGCAATTAAGCGGCCTTAATCATCATTTCAATCTAATGGCGTTACGTTGAGTTAGAGAGTCTTTTAGAAGCAATTAACCCACCAAATCAATGAGACAACTGTATAAATATTTTTGAGGGGACTTTCTGCAAATTAAGGTACTATTCTATGTAATTTTTTTTAATTAAGCAATGCTATCAATCATTATTGAATCGTCAACACGAAACTTCCAATCGTTTTAATAAAATTAATTAGTTCCAAAGCAGGTGAACTCTATATTCCTTCCTTGCCCCCCACCGTCCTGCTGTATGCTCAAAATCAAGGAAAAATTATTTTGTGCAGAGTCAACGGGAAGAACCGTTCGAATATATGAATGTACACGTTATGTACATATTTGTACATAGTTTGTACAAAATTGTGATACATACTGTGTACAAATATGTACACTCACATGTCCAGATAGTTCTTCCCGTCCGAACTCCGCACAGAATAATTTCTCCAAAATCAGTAGGAGAGGATTGGGTTAAAAATTTAATTTTATATGACTCGTAATAAATATAATTTATTAATTATGGTGATTATAAATTATTTGGAGAAATATATTTGTAAGTTTATTTTGAATAAAATTTCACGTCATTAATGATAAACTTATAAATTCATTGACTATTTAAAAAACATGGAGTTGAACTTTGGTGGAGCCTTAGGTTGTTTGTCAAAATCATATTCGAGTATTTGTATTAGGTTTTAGATCAAATCATTTAGAATTATGACTACTTGAGCTTGGCTTAAACTCGACTTGTTAGTTAACAAAATAAATCTTATTGAGTTTATTAGCAAGCAATACTACCAAACAATTTTGTAGTTAGCTGACCAAATTTTATTGAGCCTTCTTATAACTAAATAACCTATTGAGCTTAACAATTCTTTTGCTTGGATTATGTTGGGAAACATAATTGTAAGAGTGGCATAATTAGAGCCTTACACTCCAAACTGGCAGACTTCAATAATCATCTTTGAGGCTGGACAGCTAGACATGCCAAAACCTAGGCCTTTCCATCTCTTGGTTTAACAATCAACTTGATAATCCCATTAGTTTCGAAATTGACAAACCCTTTTAAACAAATGATGGCAACTTGGCAAACCCTTTTTAAGCAATATATCGATGACATGATCACTAACCTTGCTCTTGTTACAAAATACTAACTTGCTTCTCTTTCGATTTCGATTAACTCCCCTTGCTATTTCTTATGAGATTTTCTGGAGTTGAAGCATAAGTTTTTATAGAAGAATTATGACGCTAATTATCCTGGTTTTAATGATGTTATTTGTAATTAATGCATGGAATTAATAAATTTGTTGTTGGTGACATAATTTTGCCCTTTCAAAAAAAAATTAAAGATTGTCAAAACTCAGCTTTAGAACAATGTATAGTTTAGTACTCAAGGCAACCACTCCTAAAGCTTATCGAGACAATTTTTTAACTTGGAAGGAAACCCTCTAAAAATTCTTATTTGATGTGTGATTTTAGACTTATTTCTTTAGTTTTTAATAAATTTTGTTTATTTTTTTTCTAAAGTGGATCATGAAAATTTCTTTAGTTGCAATAATTGAAATTCTCTTTTACTTTCTATAAATGTAATATATAATTGTATTAATGACGTGGAAATTAGTATTGGCATAAGCGTTATTATATTTCCTGTCTCTATATATTGAGGTGTCTGTAACCTGTACCGAACATTAAAGAATTATTTTCTACCGCTCTTTCTTTCATTTCCGGTTTCTTGTTTCGCTCTGTTCTTCATGGTATCAGAGCATGGCTCTCCATGGCGGACACGGCAACTTCCCATCCCAGCGAGCAATCAGGCATCATAATGTCTGATGATCTTCAGATCTCGCCGGCGCTCAAGTTCGTAGTATCGAACATCAAAAACATCGTTCCGATACAACTTGCGCCGGACAACTACGCAGTCTGGAAATTCCATATTCTAAAAATCTTTCGGGCATATGGGTTTCTCAGGTTTCTTGAACACTCTCCTTCGACTTCTGATCAATCCTCTTCTCAAATCGATACTTCATCTACTGCCATTTCGATTCCAACCCAATCTCTTATCACCGATCAAATTCTCTCAGCTGCGCTCTGTTCCACTATATCAGCCTCCATCCTCCCTTACGTGATACATCTTGAATCCACTGTAGCTATCTGGACACTTCTTGAAAATAGGTTTCAATCCAAGAATAGATCTAAGGTTATTCAACTCAAGAATAACCTGCATAATATTTCCCTCAAGAACCTATCTATGTCTCAATATCTTGCTGAAATCAAAACGATGGTGGATCAAATTGCTGGGGCTGGTTCGGTGGTGGACACTGAAGATATCATAATGTATATCTTGAATGGGCTGCCTAATTCCTATCAATCCTTTAAGACAGCCATCAGGACAATGCTTACTCCTATTACCCTTGACCAACTATACCCTCTACTTCTCAGTGAGGAAATTAACTTGGCATCGGATACTGCTCGCAGCACTACTCCAGCCGATTCAATTCTTGCATTATACTCGACGCGAGGTCGAGGACGTCGCTCCAGAGGCAGAAACAGTACGACTTCCAGTCGTCCGTCCACATCTACAACCATTTTTTGTCAAATATGCCTCAAGAGAGGACATTCGGCTCCGGATTGCTGGCATCGCCTCAATCCACAATATGTTCCGGCGACTGGAAATGGCACCACAAAAGCTTTGGCAGCCAGCTCAGAAAATTCAGCAGCTAACTGGAGACGGCAGATCGGTAAACATAGTTCACTCTGGGGCTGGTTTATTACCTACCCCAACTCGTAAGATTTTCTTGTCTCAAATTCTTCATACTCCTCAATTACACTACAATTTGCTTTCTATTTCTAAGCTTACTAAAGATAACGACATCTCGATTGTGTTTAATCCGTCTGGATTTGTATTTAAGGATCTGAAGACGGATCAAATATTGCCCCAAGGGCCGTGTAAAAACGGGCTCTATCCGGTTCCGAACACTTCAACGTCGCAGACCTGTGCCAAGGCTCTCTCGGCAAAACACACCAATGTGCATACCTGGCATTCCAGGCTTGGGCATCCAAACACAAGAACTCTCCAAGTCATCTCCAAATACAACCCGCATCTTAATATTTCGACTGATTCTTTAATCTGTGAATCTTGTATCAAGTCAAAATGTCATAAACTAGCTTTTGAAAAATCTACTAATCGTAGAAATTCTATTCTTTCTCTTGTTCATTCTGATGTTTGGGGCCCTGCTCCCGTTGACTCATATCAAGGTTTTCGTTACTATGTAATATTTGTGGATGATTTTTCCTGTTTTGCCTGGATTTTTCCGATGCACAATAAATCTGAGGTTATGAATATTTTTATTATGTTTAAAACTAATATTGAAAAGCATACCTCCAGATTCATCAAAACACTCAGAACAGACGGAGGAACAGAATTTCTAAATCATCCATTAAAGCAATTTCTTCAACAAAATGGCATTATGCATGAAATCTCATGTCCATATACTCCGGAGCAAAACGGAGTTGCATAACGTAAGCATCGACATATTATTGAGACGTCTATGACTCTTCTTCTCTCCGCATCTGTACCTCTTACGCACTGGTCGGATGCTGTCCTAACTTATGTCTACTTGATCAACCGAATGCCTTTGTCCGTTAACAACCAAAAATCCCCATTCGAACTCTTTCACAAAACCAAACCTGACTACAATCATCTAAAGGTGTTCGGATGTGCTTGCTTTTCCCTTCTCCCTCCTCATAACCGTAACAAACTTCAACCCAAGGCAAAATCCTGTATTTTTCTTGGCTACTCGGACACCTATAAAGGTTACAAATGCTTTGACCCAATTACAAATAAAATCATCATTTCCCGCCACACCAATTTTAATGAGTCTCATTTTCCTTTCTCCAAAACACCTATTATTTCCTCACCTACTGCTCACGAACATTCTCCTTATTTCTTAACTCCAGTGTCTGTTTCAACGAATGTTTCCATCCCACCCTCAAACTGCTCTACTGATTCCCATACAAATCGGTCCCAGGACGTCTCTTATCCTCAGGCCGATTGCAGCAGCTCTGCAACTACCGTCCAGCACTCTCAGTCCCTGTCAATCTCTCAAAACTTTACTGGTCAAATGCGGCATCCTATGGTGACTAGGAAACAAACAGGTTCCCTCAAACCAACTGTTAGACTTAATCTCTTGCATACTAACACTTCCACAGATCAGTTAGTTGCTTCTACAACATATACAGAAGCCAACAAACACACAGAATGGCGCAAAGCTATGTCTATGGAATTTCTGGCTTTGCAAAAACAAGGCACATGGAGTCTTGTTCCTCCACCGCCATCAACATCTATACTTGGCTCAAAATGGACCTATCATCTCAAATTCCACGCTAACGGCACGGTGGCAAAACACATTAGCACATAGAGCTTGGATCATGAGGAATTTATCTAGCCGGGCTAAAACTAGCTCACAAGTCAGCTTGACTCACTCACTCCTAGCTGCTTGTGTTTATTTCTTGACCATTGATTGTTTATTACCTTATAATTTCTTATTTCTTGAAGCCTTTATTTTTTAAAGTATTTTTTTTTTGTAATTTTACTTTTCACAAACCTAGCTCTGCTTTGTTAATTTAGGCCTCGTTTGGCTCCCACCGACTTTTTTTTCGGTTTTAAACGGAGGTGTTAGAACGGAGAAGCAGATTTTTTATCCTTCTCAAATCGACGAAAAAAAGGCGGTGTGGCAAATGATAGTTTTAAAACGCCGCCTAAACAAACAGTTAAATTATAAAATTTTCACCGATCCAAACTGAAAACGGCGAAATTACGGTAAATCAAACGGGCCCTTAATTTAGATGATTTTACGCAGCATAAATTTTTTATATATTTATTTACATATTTAACACATCTTAATTTATATATTTACTTCTATAACATTTTCAATATATATTTATAATATTTAAATAAAAATTTTATGAATTATGTAAACTCTCCTGTGAATTATGGTTCGACTCTCATTTCTAAAGAGAAAAAACACAATTTCTCCGTCTGGAGCATCGGATGCGTTTGCGCGCCGTCTCCGTCTTCATAAACTTTATGACGAAGCTGGTGTCATGTTAACTTTGACATCATCATCATCCAATCCATAAAAGATAACACCAAAGTCACTTTCTACACATAGTTGTCGCCAAATCTACTAATCCAATTTTGACCCGATTTGCATTTTAACCACGTGAAATCCATACCATGCTTTGCTTCTATGAATTTCCAATGCCAACTAATAAGTTTGATTAGTTGCGACGCAGCAGATGCTAGACAAAACGCAGAGCAATATATGTGGTTAGAAGCTGGATTTGTTGTAAGTTCGGCCGTCATGTGCAACAATTTTCCGCCAAGTAAACACGGTCTACAGTCGCACACCGTTTTCAAAAAATCCTTTCCTGTTCATATCTAGTAGTGACTATCCTATTCCGCGAGACACGTTACTATCTCCACTACCTTAGTCACTGTCCTTATTTCCTTTATGTTAGGGGATCCTTCTCCTGTTTTTCTTCCTAACCGCCTATACTCAAAATAGTAGCGTAATTAGAGGAGACTCTTATATATACTGCATATACACTGATCTGGGAGATACATAGAAAACATATATTTTCCTGTACTGTTCCATTTGGTTTTTGCTTCTCTTAGTTCTTGCAGGATCCATTGCTAAGAGCCGCTTGGAATGATACATCAGGTTGGTATCAGAGCCGACGACTGGGTTGATGGATGCAAAAACTTCATGCATAACTCCAAACGATGATCGGAGCTTGGACGCCTTGTGGGCAGCGCAAGTTAGCATCACTTGGCAATTAAATGAACAGAGGGCGGACTTTTTTCACACCTCCACCAAACTACGAAACGAGATAGTGGATCTCAAAGCATCAGTTAATTAGAACCGTTTCGAGACAAGCCCAACCACCGCTGGTGCCAATATCAACACCGAGGGTTCCGCACGGCAAAGCCAAACACTACAGACAACCTCGACCAATTTTTGTAGACATTACAGATTTGAATGATGAGGTTGATTATCCACCGCAACGTGAACCAACCGAATCCGGAGAAATAGGTCACTTCCGATATTATGATCGACCTAGACCTCGTAGTCAAAATCATGGTGGTCTGAGAGAATTCCGCATCAAATTGGACATCCCCTTCTTTAAAGGGTGACTCCACATCAATGGCTACTTAGATTGGGAAAGAGCTGTTGAAGCTTTCTTGTGTACATGGAGATCAGTCTCAACAAGTAGGTTAAATATGTGGCTTGCCGTCTGAAGGGCAGAGCCAGCGCATGGTGGCTACAGTTATTGAAGACTCATCGTCGGGAGGAGCAGGGGCCGATTTGAAGCTGGTTTTGAAAAGCAGTTACTCTGGAACCATTTTTTTGCCAACTAACTACGAGCAAATGTTGTATCTATGGCCGTGACTTTCTCTCTATACATGAGCCATCCCATGTGGTGGCATGGCGCCACCATCATAAAAAATCATTATAGAAAAAAAAAAAAAAAGTCCGACGTGAATAGCGAGGTTAACATCACATATTTTAGAATAATCATCTTTCAGAAAGTCGGCTCCACCACAAATGAGAGTGGGGAATGGCTGCAGGCTACAGCCCAAGCAAAAGCCCCAGGCTAAAAGCGGGGTAGTTTATCCCTGCTTTAAGAATATTAAAATCTCATCCAACTTATGATAAACAAAGTTTAAGCCAAAGGAAAGCGAAGGTTATATGCTCTGTCAAATTAAAGAACTTGCAAAATTTAAATAGAACACGCGGTCGATAACCAAATGCACATTTTTCAACTAAAAAACATGAAATAAACTTTAATCTTTTCTTTTCATCACCAACCAATTGCTACAGAAATTGATACAATTTCAATCAAATGTGGTTTAAGTTATCAGAAGAATGAGTTAAATATTCAAAAATAGAGAGGAAGAAAAAAAAACCCGTGAAAAATAGAGCTCGAGATATTCACAATTGAGCAGCGAATCACATTTTCAGATGGTGCGCAACGGCAAGAGGAAGACGGAGCCGTCATGATTGGGCGGTTGTGGTGGACGTCGAGATGCTAGCTGGCGAGAATCTAACCATGCGATCAGCCTCCTCTACCGCGGCCAACCATCTACGATAAATCCGCCCAAGCGAGGCCGCCTTGCGCCGTCCCCTCACTGTACCGGAGCCTGTCAACTCCCATATCACCCATTCAATCCCCGGCATCCGAGCAAGCTCCGACACCGCGGCAGAACCCTCCCTCCGGCAAAGCAAAACCAGCGCCGCTGCAGCATTTTCTTTGGACCAATCCGATCCGCGCCGCATAACACCGACAAGCTTAGGAATTGAACCCTCGGCATCGATCACGGCGGATGCGCCGCCGCGCTTAGCCAAAGCAGCGAGAATCGCCACCGCCTCTTCCGCTACTTCCATTGAGGACAACGCCTCCAAAGCTGATTCTACCACGCCGCCCTCCACCAAATGCGCAATGTTCTCACGGTCACCAGCAAGGCTTAAGATCGCCGCGAGTGCATCTTTCTTCGTGCTTGCTGGACCCTTGCGTGCTAGCGCGACAAGCTCTGTTACCACTCGCTGGTTCCGCCCGAGCCGACGCCGGTACGCGTGGATTGACGATAGGCTCAGGAGGGTGGCCGCGGCGTTCTCCTTTGCCCACCACGTGGCGCCGCCGGCTAAGACGTGGATCAGGGCGTCGAGCCCGCCTTCAGCGTGCATGATCCGCTTCTTGTTTGACTCTAGAATGGAGAGGTTGAGGAGCGCGGTGACGGCATTAAGCTGCAATCTTGGATCTTCGGATGAAAGGAAGGGGAGGAGCAGAGGAATAGCTCCTGCCTCGGCGACGAAGGCCCGATTATCCGATCCGGTCTTTGCCAGCAGCCGTAGTTCGTGGACAACGCGGTTAGCCATCTCCGTAGATGGCGATGAATCAAGCTTATTGACTAAGAATGTTGCAGTCATCCTCGCCGCTTCTAGGGCTGCCTTGTTTGCGCAAGTGGCGGAAGTCGGCTCGCCTTTAATGGAATCGAAACCGTCGAAAGGGACGTTCTGCTCGCGGCACCAAGCGGAGATTAGGTTCTTGAGAGCTCGATTAGGGACGAGATTGGTGTGGGAAAGCAACTGGCCGGACTTGGGACAAGTGGCGTGCCCAGCACCGATCCACCGTGTGATGGAATCTCGATCGTACGTCTGCCCGCTTGCCACGACGACCGGATCCCGCATCAGTTCGAGAGAAATAGGGCATCGAAAGTCCGGCGGCACAAGGGGATCCAATTCCGCGAAGGAGAATTTGCCGGTGGAGGAATCAGATGTCGGCGTGGAAGCGCCGTAGAGCACGCACTTGGCGTAACGCACCACTCCGACGAGGGCAATCATGGCAGCCGTCCATTTCTCTGATACGCGGTCCCCAATCTCTCGCTCGAGGCACTCAATCTCATTCCTGCAGCTCCGGGTGCCATCGATGCCGACTTTTTCAAAGATCGCGGTGAGGCGGGACAGATCGGGGACGACCTCTTGTTCTATCTCGCGGATCATGGACAATATTTCGCATCGTAGAGCATCGTCGGTGGGATCGACAGCTGGGTTGGATCGGCAGCACTGCCGACGAAGTAGATCAACGAGGTCACGGACGTCGTCGGAGAGGCGGAGTTCAGGAAGAGGGAGGATGTCGAGGAGAGTGGAGAGATCGAAGGTGAGCTCATGAAAGTCGTTGCCGAGGGAGTCGATTTGGAGAATGAGGCGCATCCGGCTGCGAGCAGAGCAATCACCTAGGAGGCCCTTGAAGCGCTGCAGTACGACGAGGATCTCGCGGAGGCAAAGGGAGGCCGAGCGGGGGAGTTCACCGGCGTTCCCGGTTTGGTCGTGGAGAAGCTCCTCGAATAAGATGCAGAGGATCTTAGACTTACGAGTAAGGGAGGTGAAGAGACGTCGGAGGAGTGGGCAGGGTGCTTCGAAGAGGGAGATCTCGCGAGCAAGACGGAGGAGCGAACGGAGGAGGTCGCCGTCACAAGGAATTGCCGGCGGAGGCGTAGGAGAGCAGGGCAGTGGAAGGGGAAATGAGGAGATGGAGAAGAAGGAAAATTCCGCCATTGGTGGCGTGGGTTGGTCAAGCTTCGTTGAGGCGGAGGCGGAGGCGGCGAAGGGATTTTATTTGTTTGCGTGGAGGCAAATCTGCGGCGTGAGCTGTGTTTGAGCTATGACCAACTTTGACGAATCGCCGTTCCATTAAACTATTTTTTATTTTTTATGTTTTTCCCCTTTTGCTTTACGATTTACTTCTTGTAGAAAACCAGCAATTAATAAGTCTGCGGATCCAAAGATTTTTTTTTTCAAAATAAATAATATAAAATTTTTATTATCATTATGATTAAATATACTTTATTTAATTTATTTTCAAAACAATAATAATCAATAAAAAATCCGTAAGCAGTAATAGGGCCAGTTGAGAAAATCGATAAGAAACCTCCATGTGGAGTACCGCAAGAGAATGAGACGATAAACATAGCATTGCTATTAATTCATTGAAGCCAGTGATGCGAAACTAACAAATAAATATTCCCTATTTATAATTGTGTGAAGATGCTAGTGATGGCGCACTATTTATCAACGAGTCATCTTATGAGTAACTAAAAAGTTTTTTTTTTTACCTTTGCTTAGCATGTTTGTTGGGCGAGTACAGTTGGGAACCGCGCGCCAACCCGTGTTTGATTCCCCTCGAGTGACATCGCCTCTTAAGTGGGGCCCAATCAAATGAGAGCCAAGCGGTTTCTGGGGTGAGTGCCTCTTCTAGGTCAGCAGAGGATTAGTCATGCAGTCAAGCACCCTTTTGCCGGTGGATAACCAGTTCCAAAAAAAAATTTATTTTTTTGAGATATTTAGGTAATTTAGATAAATTCATACACACATTATATACGTAAACTTAAATTAAAAATCTCTTAGTTGATAGAAAAAACTCTCAACACATTAATTAAAATGTTATAAAAGAAAGATGCTTAGATACTCTATTCATTGCATGTGGATGCTAATTAGTCCAATTAATTTTGAATTTGATCCTCACTAGCATTATAATAATTTTTTTCACATTTTTTATGAAAGTGCTATTTTCTTTTTGCATGTATTAAAATGAAACTCATCCCACAATAAAAACCACTAAATTTTCAAGTAGACTAATATGTTTTTTAAACACAGCCAGACAAGGACCACTCTTTGGCGATAGCTACTCAAAACCAAAACAGTTTAGAACCCACCCACACATGCAATCACCAAGCAAAAGGGCATACCACCAAGGTTGCCAACAAGGGGAAAAGCAGAGAGCCGCCGCATCATCGTCCAATTCTCCAACAAACCCCACTGCATCAAAAACAAGAGACAAATCCAAAGTCTATTTCTTCTTAGATTTACTTTTACGCCTTTTGCCACCTCCACTGAGAACAGCTTGATCAACAATACAACCCACCCTGAAACTATACATATCATCATTTACATGGTCACAAAAATCCTCTTCCTCCCCCACACATGGCGTAGAAAGGGGCTCATCCAAATCCAGCCAATCAGATTGAACTAAGAGAGAGTTATTCAAAGACTGTGCCACATGAGCTTTCAATTCTTCGTTAGACATAACTGAAATAGGAATATTAACATACACGACATTTTTCTTTGAGGCATTAGCAATAGGAGATAATTCAGACTCAACACTAAAAGGTAATTTTGAAACTAAATGAACAGACATAAGCAAAATCCTAGGCCACAAACTCCATAGGAGAAGAACCATCACAAAAAACCAACCCATGGATTGGCGAATCAGGTAAGCCAGAACGCTCCCCATCCCTGGAAACCACATCCACAGACAAATAACTCGAATCAACAACAACATTCACACACAAAAGGCTAGTTTTAAGGTTAATACCACAATTATTTTTGATCAAATTTCCTTCCTCACTAACATAAATAGCGTTCAAAGGTGGAATCAAAGACGTAGGTTACCTCTCAACCACAATAGAAATAACATAAGATAAATTATAATTAAGAAGAATAGTATTATCCCTCAAAAAATCAGCAACACTCCCAACTATAACATCAGCTAGACTCAACTCCAAAGTTCTATCAAATGCAACATCAGCATTCACCACCCTATCAAGAATAGGCACAAACGGAGTAGAATGATTCAAATTAAGTTTAGAAACATCAGGGTTAACATTAGTAGAAGAGAGGTGAGGATGACATTTACCCACCACATGTCCGATACAATTACAAGAAGCACAAAAGAGGGGAAATTCTTCCATAACAACTTGTTGCACATAGCCCAGCTTCTCAGGACCTAACCAAACATTGACCAAGTAAATTTTAGTGATATCAATATCCATCAGCACACGAGCCACTGAAGGACTAGAACCAACAAAAATGGCAGAGTCAATCTTCAAAGTTCTGCCAAAAATTGAACCCAAACTATGAAGGATATGAGGGGAATATATGTGAGGACGAATATGCGAAAAAGAAACCCAAATCGGAATCACTGGAGATTCAACACCAACATCAAATAGAGGAGACCACTTGGTGAGTTTCAAATAACAATTATACACTATGTAAGATCTATGACAAAAAAACCTGCAATAATCAAGATCATTAGCCAGTTTGATCAATATATGCGACGGAGCATGCAGGGTGACCTACACTTCGCCATTTAAGCATAAGATTGAAGAAGAATCACCGAATGGATTCAAGAGAGGGGCGCTTTGAGGGGAAGAAACCAACTAACGAAAACTGAAACGAAACATCCAACACTCAATTTCTTGCTCCGAAATCCATAGGGGAGGCATATCACGAAAGGAGATTGTCTTAAGTTCAAGAAAATTTACAACATACGAAGACCTAGAAAGCGCATCCAATAACAATCATGATTTAACCGGACCTTCTAAAAAATCAAGGTCGGACAAGCAATTCGGTGGCATTCCGGGCAAGCGTCGAAGATGGGAAAAACGAAAACAAAACAAAAAATCAAAGAAAACCACCTGAAGAAGAAGAGAGAACTTCCCTTGAACACCACCGAGAGCGCCGGCGCCACCAAGGATGGAGCCCTAGAAGGGCGAGCGGGGCGAGGCTCTAGGCCAATAATTTCATTGACACATTAAACTAAAGGGGGGTTTGTATACATAACACTTGAAATAATTTATTTATATATTTACACCTAATTTTAGTATTTGTTGATCATGTACAAGTATGAAGAAAATACAAATTAGGATATGTGGTAGTTTTTTTTTATATAAAGTTTTAAGTATTGTATGCATAAATAATACAATTTAGATGTTAAATATTTAAAATAATAATAATTTTAGATGTTATTTATGTAAGTCTCTCAAAGTAAAGCATTACAAAACAGTGGAGTAATCAAACTAAAAAACCTTAGAGAGCTTGAATAAATACATGCACAAAGAAAATACATTCTTTTGTGAAATGGTTTAGCATTAAATCTAAAAGGATTTTAGTGCAAGGGATATACTAATTTTTAAGATAGAATTTAGAGGTGATGATTTTTATCGTATTGTATGATTTGTACAAATAAAAACTAATTAAAATATTTAATTAAATGATATTAATTTAAATTTGGAGCATAACCAATTGTATTATATAATTGTCACATTGTACAGGGCAGACATCTATTTTGAGAAATCCCGCCATCGAATCATGATTACTTAAAATAGGCAATTTTGAAATTTAAATTGATCGTACTGTACGAACCAATTTTGTATTGTATAAATTTAAATTAAAATTGACTAATTTAATTCTAATGATTAAGAAATCAAATTATATCCCATTAATATCAATTTAAAAAATTGCATATGTCAAAATTGGTAGTAATTTTAAAAATTGATGCTACCAAGTATTTTCGTTAGCTCATCATTTTCTGATGAGTAGACCTTGGAGCATACATGTTCTGGCAAATGATTCTTTTTTTTTTTTGGAAAATCTGGCAACTGATTCTACAAAGTCAGTATGGCTCTGACGTGCTCATTATGATTCCGTAGAGTTCATCATAACTAACTCTAACAAGTTCTATAACTCACTGCTGCTTGTTCGGGTGATGAAGAACCGGTTGAGTAAAGTCTAAGTCCCTGATTCGAATTCTTTGACAAGCAGTGAAAGTCTTAGGTATTGACTCGTGTAAATTGATGTGAATTACATGTTAGGACAGTACTTCCTCGTAAAAAAAAAATCTATATGTTTATGATGAGTACAGAATAAAACTCTAATGAGTTCGTAATGTACCTCTGAGAGTTTTTTATTTTTATTCCTCTTACCTTTTTGGGTTTCTTTGAACATCGTACTACTATCTATAAAATATTTCTGATCCCTATTTTGACTGTTTTGAGATTCTCAATTTGTTCTATATTTTAATACATTTTATTTTTCATTTCTCTCTGATAATTCATACTAATAAGAAATCAGATTCAACTGAAAATTTAAGCCATCTCCTACAGAGGCATTGCCGTCCCACCGGAAAACTTTGAATATTGTTGTTACAATTACTATTTCAAATATAGAAAGGTTTGAACATTAGTAGATCCTCAATAGACAGCTCACGGTATATTCAACTGAATTAAATTAGATTATTTTTCATTTTAACTGGACAATTAATCCATATTAAATAATAATCAATCCAAATATATGCAATCTGATTAATTCACATGCAGCCAGGCTCACCGGTATCCATTAGCATCGACTCTACGATATTTATACATAAAATTTACTTTGTCGCGTTGAAGGTTAAAACAACAAATCTTGTAGAATCTGAAGATCAAGATTGACACAGAGAACAGCCCATCGGAGATGAGGAAGAAGATACAGTAGACAGAAATGAAATATTATTAATGTCTCAATTATCTCATTGGTACAGGTGTGAATATATAGGCAAATAAAGTGAATGCTAGGTACACGTGTGAGAAGCTGATTGGAGAAAGTTTAAACAGAGAAATAAATGCCGGTGTTAGTTTTAAACAATATGATTAGCTGCTCTAATATCCCCTGTCAAATGGATTGTTCGTCCTGAACTGTCAGTTTGGAGCGAAGTTCCTTGAATCGGGGAGTGGATAGTGGCTTGGTTAGAAGATCGGCTAGCTGATATGTTGTGCTGACGGGAAGAAGACAGATCACCTGATTCTGAATGTGGTCTCGAAGGAATCGGTGATCGATCTCGATATGCTTCGTCTGTGCGTGAAACACCGGATTGTGAGCGAGGGCTATGGCGGACATATTGTCGCAGAACAGATCGATTGGCTAGGTGTGAGAAATGGAGAAGTCATTGAGCAATCGTTTCAGCCAAATGGTGTCCGCTGTAGCAGCCGCTAGCGCCCTATATTCGGATTCTGTGGAGGACCGGGCGACAGTGGTCTGTTTCTTGACGACCCACGAGATGAGTGTGTCGCCGAGAAAGGTGCAGTGGCCTATGATGGATTTTCTTGTTGTTGGATCACTGGCCCAGTCAGCATCGGAATAGGTAGTCATAGTGAGCGGAGCTTTAAGAATCGGTAGACCGAATGTGAGTGTTCCTTTGAGGTAGCGAAGCAGGCATTTGAGGAGATATACATGTTGCGAGGAGGGATCGTGCCTATGTTGAGAGAGCACGTTGACGGCGTAGGCAATGTCGGGACGAGTGAGGGTAAGGTACTGCAATGATCCTGTGATTCGTCTGTAAGTGCTTGGTGCGGAGAGAATCGCGTCCTCCGGTACCTGATCGGGTAATTTGGTACATGACGGATTAGATAGCGGATTACAGTCAACTAACTTGACACTATTCAAAATGGAGAGGGCGTAGGATGATTGGGATAGAAAATACTTATCTTTAAGGGATTGTATTTTCATGCCGAGGAAATGGTGAGCTGGTCCGAGGTTCTTCATGTTGAATTTAGAGTGAAGTTTGGTTAGGACGGTGGAGATGGCTTCAGCGTTGTTACCCGTGACGAGAATGTCGTCGACGTAGACGAGGAGAAAGATACTTGTCTGATTGCGATGAAGCGTGAGCAGAGAAGGATCGGCTTTGCTGTATTCGAAACTGAGCGTGAGCAGAAACTGTGTAAATGTGGTGTACTACTAGCGTGGTGCCTGGCGGAGGCCGTAGATAGATTTTTGGAGTCGGCAGACGTAATTCAGATAGTTGTTGTCAACGAAGCCGCGTGGCTGAGACATGTACACTGTGTCAGTGAGGAGGCCGTGAAGAAATGCGTTCGAGACGTCCAACAACTGCACTGGCCATCCGTGAGAAAGCGCTATGGTGAAGAGGACGCGGATGGTGGGTAGCTTAGCTACCGGACTAAATGTCTTGCCGAAGTCAATGCCGTATTTCTGTTGATTACCCTGAGCGACGAGGCGCGCTTTGAATCTAGCGATTGAACCATCCGAGTTGAACTTCTTCCTGAATGTCCACTTGTAGCCCAGTATTGGTGCCGTGGGAGGAGGTGGCACCAGTTGCCATGTGCCCTGTTGTTGTAGAGCAGTGAATTCCTCTGCCATGGCTTGACGCCATTCATGATGCTTAGAGGCATCTTTAAAGCTGGTGGGATCGGTTGCAGTCAAAGAGGGGCTGATGGTGAGCAGATTGAGGCGTCGAGGAGGTTTGATGGAGCCTGTTTGCGTTCTCGTAATCATCGGGTGTTTGTGAAGTGGTGGGATCGGTGGCTGATGGTGATCAGAGATAGGATGGTCTACGGTATGGGTGGACGACGGGAACAGCGGCGGCGGAGATGGAGATCTTAATGGAACTGAAATCTGAGGAGGTGACATGATTTGCTGTGGTCGAACTTCTGAAGCTTTGGATGTTGGAAGCAGCATAGTTGATGGAGTTTCACTGATCCTGAGCTGTGGAGAAGAAGAGTTAGTGTGAAAAGGGAACGAGTCTTCTAAGAACGTAACGTTGCGAGAAATGACAATGGAGTGAGAATCCTTATTGAGGCATTTATAGCCTTTGTGGACATCCGAGTAGCCCAAAAAGACGAAGGAGAAAGATTTTGGTTGGAGTTTCGTTCGCTCGTGCTTGGGAAGCAGGGGAAAGCATTCACAACCGAACGTTCGTAGGTGTTTGTACTCAGGTAAGATGTTGAACATGAGCTGCAGAGGTGATTTGTGCTGGGTGGTAGGGGAAGGCATTCGATTTATCAGATACACCGCGGTAGAACTGGCTTCCGGCCAGAAGGAATGGGGAATTGAAGCCCTGTGAAGTAGGGAGCGAGTCGTCTCCAGAATGTGGCGATTCTTGCGTTCAGCCACACCGTTCTGTTCGGGGGTGTAAGGACAGGAGAGTTGGTGCAGTATTCCTTTGGAGCGAAGGAGATCTTGTATCTGGTGGTTGACGAATTCGGTGCCACCGTCCATTCGAAGAACTTTAATCCGCCTGTTGGTCTGATTCTCAATAAAAGTAATAAATTGTTTAAACACAGTAGAGACAAAATATTTGTGCTAAAGTGAAAATAGCCATGTATAACGAGAGTAATCGTCTACAAGAATTAGAAAATAGCGAATGCCATGAGGGGAGGTGACCGGAGCTGGACCCCAGACATCAGTGTGCAAAAGTTCTAAAGGAAAATGCGTTCTGGATTTAGATAATTCGAATGGTAGTTTATGACATTTGCATTGAATACATGTTGTACAAGAATTAACAGGAAGCGTAATGTGTAATGCTGGATTGCTTTGTGCGATACGATGCAGAGTTCTTGGATTGGGATGTCCGAGATGATCATGCCAGTGGGAAGAATTGTTCTTGGACGCCTGGAATGCGGATGTAGGAGGTTTTGCTGTGAACAGTGGAGCGATTCGATAGAGACCGGCACTACACGGACCGCGAAGAAGCGGTTGATTTGTCGTCAGATCCTTAAACACAAAACCCATGGGATCAAACGTGACGGAAATGTTATTATCTTGAACAAGATTGGAAATAGAGATAAGGTTGTGTGATATGTCAGGAACATGAAGTAAGTTGGATAGGTATAGCTTACGAGTCGGGGTAGGAAGAATGCCCGTGCCCGAGTGAGCAATAGGGATATTCCTTCCGTCCCCGATGAAGACGTCGTCAGACCCGGGATAGGGGGTGGCATGAGTTAGATTGTCTGCAGCATTTGTCATGTGGGAGGAGGCTCCGGAGTCAAGTACCAGTCGTAAGACGGCGCGTCAGAGTTAGCCACGAGAGCGTTGCTTTGCTTGGTAGTAGATGGTTGAGGAGCATAATTGGCGTTCATACGGTGCCAACAGACATCTACCGTGTGGCCTTTCTTGGCCCAAATTTGACAAACGTGAGCTGGTTGCTGTTGATTAACGGGGCGGCCATTAGTGGATGGAGGCGGAGGAGCTCGTCCCCTGTTGCGACGACCGCGTCCACGATTCGCGTATAGGGCCGCTTGCTGGACGATGTCAGCAGAGCTGCGAGCGGCGTCAGCAGTGATGTGGATTTCTTCTCTTATGAGCATTGCATATAGATTGTCCAGACATATTTGGGTTGGTGAATTGCGGATATACGTCTTGAAAGATTGATACGTCGGGGGCAGTCCGTTCAAGATATAAAGAATTATATCTTCGGAATCTATGGTGGAGCCGGCCGAGGCGATCTGATCGACGAGCTTCTTGATCTCGGTCAGGTACTGAGCCATGGATAGATTCTTCATGGAGACATGGTGAAGCTCATTTTTGAGCTGGATTATCTTAGACCGGCTGGTCGCCTGAAATTGGTTTTCAAGAAGCTGCCAGATTTCATGGGGGGTGTCAAGGTGAAGAATATATGGAAGCACTTGCGGGGATATCGTCGAGCATAGAGCTGCCTGCAGGTTCTGATCGGTGATGCGCCAGTTCTTGAGTATCGCGACGGCGGATGGGTCAGAAGAATCGACAGAGGGAACCGGAGGGGAACCGGAGGAGCAAGAAATTGATCGAAGTCGTTGGCGCGAAGAAGCTTGATGATCTGGTGGCGCCAAATCGGATAGTTGTCCGACGAGAGTTGGTTAGGGACGAGGGTTTTGAGGTTGGAGACCACAAATTTGAGCGACGGGGAGATCGGAGAGATTTACGTCGTAGTGCTCGAAAGTTGTTCGGCGACCGAGGGAGAAGCAGAGAGAGATGTTGTCATTGCAAGAAAAAGTTAAGGAAAGAGAGGCCTGATACCATGTAGAATCTGAAGATCAAGATTGACACAGAGAACAGCCCATCGGAGATGAGGAAGAAGATACAGTAGACAGAAATGAATTATTATTAATGTCTCAATTATCTCATTGGTACAGGTGTGAATATATAGGCAAATAAAGTGAATGCTAGGTACACATGTGAGAAGCTGATTGGAGAAAGTTTAAACAGAGAAATAAATGCCGGTGTTAGTTTTAAACAATATGATTAGCTGCTCTAATAAATCTCAGTGTTGTTTGGGTCAAAGGGGTTTGGGTAGGTCAATCTGGGTAGGACGGGTTGAGTTCGGGTCTGAATTTTTATCCCGCTTGTCTAATTGGTCGGGTTAGGATTGAATCAATTCAAGGCAAGTTGGATTCAAACGCAACCCAAAAATCCATTTTGACATCTCTACTAAATACACCACAAAGATCAATAAAATCATGTTATCTATGATGAATGAGTTGCAACACCGACGTGCTACGGGCGTACTCAGGTAAATTTTGTTGATGATGATGACAACAATGATGTAAGAGCACTTGTTTGAATTGTTGTGTAAAATAATTGGTATATTTGTTGTTCGAAATAGTTGTTCGTATATATATAATTGTGCTATTTTGTTATATAATTATATGAAATTATTTTGAAATTTTGTGTAATAGGATGTTGGAGTAGCTTCAATGCCAAATAAGACTAGAGAGAGTCGCCATTGATGGCTTGGTCACATAAAACGTGGGCTTTCTGATGACCCGATTAGAAGAGTATATGTATTAATTTTGATATATGTTAAGAAATATAGAGATAGGCCTAAAAAGACTGTTATAAAACATTACAAATAATATTTTTATTAGATTTAAATGGAAATTGAATTATTAATAGGACATAATGTAGGAAAAGAATTCATGTAGCCAACCTCACGTAGTGAAATAAAAGTTTGATTATGTCGTTGTATGATAGGAGTATGTATAGTTGCATGAGTTTATTTATTCTCATGTGTATAAAATGAAAAAGCGAGCTACTGTTGTTCTGTTTTTAAGGCTTTTGCGATGAGATTTAAGACTTGTTCTAGCTACAAATTGATGATTTGAAGAACGAGTTTCAACCATTGGGGATCTTTGCGACCTTAGTTTTACATAAATAAGTGGTTGCATTGTATATTTGTGGCCGCCTTAACGAGTCGTAGACATTTGTATTAGTAATCTTATTTGCAAAGTAGGAATGCAACTTGTTAATTGGTTGGTACTGTGTTAATTAGGAGAGATTCTAGCAATTTATTGATATTAAAATTGAGCAAGCGTTAGCTCATTAAATTTGTCTCATTGATACATTTTTATCTACAATATACACATGAATTTCAAATAATTTCGTCAACTTTTTAATTGTATTTGTGAGTGTTTGGTCTTAATCTATTTGGACCCTGATCAACGAACTTTTATTATGTCCTCTGACCGGACGTAGATCTACGTTCGGTCAGAGGATTGTTACTCGGTTTTTGCTCGGTATTTGGTCGGTATTGTTTGGTAATAACGAGAAATACCGCTCTATGAAGATCTATACCGAGTTATACCGAGCAATACCGAGTCATACCCAAAAATGCCGAGTTTTTTCTAATAATGAGGAATACCGCTCTATGAAGATCAATACCAAGCTATACCGAGCAATACTGAGTAAAAAAACTCGGTATTTTTTGGTATTACTCGGTATTGCTCAGTATTGGTCTTCACATAATGATATTTTCTCGTTATTATGGGTATTGCTCGGTATTTCTCGTTTTGTGCACGGTCGAACGTAGCTCTACGTACGTTCACCGGATGTAATAAAAGCTCCTGATCAACAAGCTTATTGTAATCTTAGGTTCATATTACTAAATTGCTTATTTTGATTATAAATTTAATAAAAATATAATTTGAATGATCTCATAATTGATTTCAAAATCATCTTTTTTGATATTTTAAATGATTTGAGATCTAAAATAATTATGATTGATGAGATGAAATTTAAGAAGATAATATCACATATAATTTTATTTGATAAGCGATTCAAGTTAGAAAAGGTGAACAACTATATTTAGGGCATGTTTGGAGAGAAATTATTCTGTGCGGAGGCCGGATGTAGAACGTCGTCCGGAGACCAACTAGAATGCGCCACGTACCGAGCTGTCGGTACCCAGCGAAGGGATGATGTGACACATTTTGGTTGGTCTCCGGACGATGTTCGGCGTCCGCACAAACTGTTTGGGGATAGTTTTCTAACTATTTGGCTTCTCAAACCACAACCACTTATGTTTGTCCTTTTTTTTTAACTTTCTCGCAACTTTTCATAAAAAATGTGTCAGGAAGTTGCATTTTGCATTCAAAACTAGGGGTGAAAATGCGTCGAGTCAAGCTCGAGTCAGGCCCAACTCGAGCTCGACTCATGAGCTAGATCCCAAGCTCGAACTCCAGTCGAGCTTTGCTCGTTCTACTGAAAAAGCTCGCCGAGCTGGTCGATTCCCTTCGGCTTTCTCTTGCGTACTACATCCCGCATACGAGCTTTCCACATTCGTCTTGCGATCCGCATGCTTTCATTTCCCTCTTGCCTCATTTCATTTCTCGCCGCCCGCGTATCGCGTACTATGTCCACCTCCGCTTGCGATCCACATGCTTTCATTTTCCGACCACCTGCATACCGCATGTGTCCCATGTAATTGAGCCGGCTCGGGAGTGATCAAGTTGAACATTCATTGGGTCGAACTTGAGCTTGTTAACGAATCGAGCTTGAAATTCTGCTCGAGTTTGAAATTCTGCTGAAGTTCGAAACTCAATAAGCTTCCTCGTGAGCTCGTTAAAGTGCCGAGCTCGAGCGGGCACATTAGCCGGGCACATGAGCCGCTTAGGCTCACTTGCACCCCTATTCAAAACTACTTATATGTGGGAGTTCAAAAATAAGTTGTTATCCAACTTTTCAAAATGATTATATCTGTAACACTCATAGCAACTTTTTTTAAAAAAAAAATTACTTTTCTTATCATCTTTGACCCAAACAAACCTTTAATTCATTTGTGTTCTAGTAGATGTATGAATCCAATTTCGAAGCGTTTAAAAATTTCTTACTCAATTAAAGTATTTTTTCACTATTTGACTTTAAAATCACAGAGGCTACCCAACTCATTTTCACCCCAATCATTTAACCTAACGTAAATTATTCAATAATTGGTTAGTTATACCACGAGACAATTTTTTAAAGAAAGGTCACAACTCGGCAATTTATTTATGTAATCTTTCAGCTGTTAGAATCTTACGGTTATGGAAATTATATAAAAATAATAAACTTACGTCCATGATTTATTGGTCGGGATCTTGTTCATCAAAAGTCGTGCTAAGTTAAATCCCTTAATATTTATTTACCGAATCCGTGTGGGAGGCATTAGCTAGAAACGCTCCTAATGACATAAACTCTACGTTAATATTTTGCTTAACCCAATTAATACTTCAATATACTTATTCGTTAGTTCCTGTTCCATGATTGGCTCAACAACTTTGGATAAGGACTTGCTAACAGCTGGTTCATAGCGCATAGGAGATTTGTATTACTAGTATAATTGCACGTGCATTAAATGCACGTTAATAAAATTTTAAATATTATTTAATTAATTCAAAATTTTTATACATATGTCAAATAAATAAATTTATCATTAGAAGTAATTGTGACAATAATTATATTACCAATCTAGAACAAGTGTGTTTAAGGTTTTAAAAAAATATCAATAACAATAGTAGTAGACCAATGAAAATTTTAAAAATACCTATATGTATGTACTATAATTAGATATATTTTAATTTTAATATGAGTATTAAAAAATATGGAAAAAATATAAGATATTACATATAAATTCAATTCGTTTAAGTTATATTTTGCTTCTTAAATGTTGGTTATATATTGTTTGCATCACTATAAAATAAAGAAAAAAATGGCATTGAAGTATACTAATTTGTTGATGTTCAAATAAATTTGATTGAACTTACTTTGGAATGATCAGGAGATGTATATTAAAATATGATAGAGTTATTTTTGCAAAATTTATATCAATCTTATTATAAAGCATATTCAAAATATATTAAAAAATATTTACTATCTTTCACTCGAAAGATCAATCAGAGTTTGCAACAATATATAGAAATATTACTTAATTTTTTTAAACAATAAAAATAAAAAACATATATATTCAATCGAAACAACCAATTGAAATTACAAACCAATATACATCGAAAAGAAAATACATGAGAGTCGTTAGGAAGAACAAAAACTCTTTTATAATAAATAAATAAGCGAAACAAAAAAAAAATGAAAAAGCTGCTTAAAATTATTTGACTTTAACTTACAATCAAATGTGGCAGAGATTTGAAGCGGCTTTTATTTAACTTTCAGCCAATTATGGTGGAGATTCGAAGCGATATTATTTTCTGAAGAGTTAAACAATAAACAAAGAGGTTGCAAATAACTTATGTTAAAAGAAATGAATCATAATATAAAAAAATAATAATTTAAATGCATATATAATTAATCAAATATCCATTTAAATTCTTGTAACTATTGAGAAAAACTTTATAAACTCTATGTTCAATATTAAAGCTTATGTTTAAAATTTATTAAAAAATATCATTCTAAAATAAAATAATATTCAATACTTTTTATAAAATCTTAGTTACAAGTTTTAATTGAGAGTATTTTATAATTTATATTAAAAGAAATGCATCATAATATAAAAAACTATAAATATTTTATATTATATAATTTATAATTTATCATTTATGTAAAAAAATAATATAGAGATTGATGAATTTTGTTTTAGTAAATGAAAAACACAAAATATTAAAACACATAAAATTTACAAATTCAAATGATGAGATTGATCCTCTCAACAAAAAATTACAACTGTTTATGACATTGTTCCTGAATAACATGATCTTTATTATAATTAATAAGCATATTTGAAATGCAAGTTTAAATTTACTGTTGTGTTCAAACAGTTTTATTCAACTTGCAAACATCACTTCTGATGGCCACTTATGATTATTTGTCTTCATAAAGCATATAATTCGCCTCACAAGGAGCTAGCCAACATTTAATCTGCATATTAAAAATTGAAATTCAAGCATTTAGAAAAATATAACAAAAATAAACTATAACATTCAGATATATAACAAAAATATCTTATGGCTAACTTCTCAAATATTTATTTTTATCAAAAAAAAAAAAGTGAAATCTTTTTTGCTTGTAATCAATCCTTTTACACCAATAAAATTAATCATAAAACAAAAATGAAACTAATTAATTTGATGTGATCGTGTATAATCTAGTATGATCTATTGCATCAAAAAATTTAGAAAATATTGAATTAAATAAATATAACTAAAATTATCTAAATAAAAAAATAATAATAAAAAAAATATACAGAAGCTACCACTTGAATTTTTGCCATTGAAACCAATTTCAGATAATAAAAAATGCAGAGCCTGCCACTTGTTTTTAAATCTTTTCCGTTGAAACCAAGACACAACTCTCCTTGGTCATCGCTCCTTGGTCTATTGGTTGAGAGCTTAGGCTTTCAACTAAGAGGTCCAGGGTTCGAGTCTATGTGTATGCGTTGTGTGTGTGAGTTTGCCTTAAATGGCCTAAATGTCCCAAAAAAAAAAAAAAACTCATCCTTAAGAGCATTCTTTCTCTTCTAATTAACAAGGGTGTATTTATTTCAATTTTCTGGCTGCGCTTCTTAGAGGACTATAGATAGATAGATAGAGAGAGAGAGAGAGAGTCACATATCTTTGTCGTTGAAATCATAGAAGAAACTGCAATTTATGATTACCAAGAAGTTGGCGGCGAGGCTTCTGACATAGAGCTTTGAGGCCACTGATGGTCTTTCATGTTGGTGAAGAGGCAAAGAGCTAGGAAGCAATGTTTTGCCAGCAAATAGGAGACCTATATATAACGAAGGATGATAATTGTTCTTAATAGAATGACAAAAGATGTAATTACTGATGGTTCAACTTCGCAAGACTCTTCCACTTTGGCAGAGGAAACGAAAAAGCAGCTAAAGGCTCAACTTCACGAGACTCTTCAGCTTCGGTAGAGGAAATGGAGAAGCAACTGACGGTTCAACTTCATGAATCTCTTCCACTTTAGCGGATGAAACACCGAAATAGAGAAGAAATTGACGGTTCAACTTCAGGTGACTCTTTGACTTCGGCAGAGCAAACAGAGAAGCATGCAACTGACGGCTCAATTCATGAGACTCTTCGTCTTTGGCAGAGTGAAGGGAGAAGCGACAGCTAGATTATAATTAAATGAAATGGATAAATATTAGTTAAGGAAATAATATCGACGGAGGGCTTAGTAGTTAAGAAAACGGATAAATTAAACAACTGAAGAGAAAAAGAACATAGTAAATAAATGAAAGAATAAATGTTTTGTAGGAAGTGAAAAATAAAAGAATTTGAAGAGTCATAAATGAACGTTATAGATTAATTTAAAATTTATAAATGAATGGTCAGGATTTGCTATGAGTGGAATCCCAAGCCACTTTTATATAGTAGTATAGATATATGCCAAATAAGGTTTGCGTTAAGCTTAGTTCATCATGTATTTGATAAATATGACATATGACCTCATAGGCTTTAGCTAGGTTTCATTCCCCTCTCATGCGGCGCGACCCCTTAAGTTGGGAGAAAATAACTGTGGGTCTTACACTTGTGGGGCTGGTTGTTGGTAGGCTCGTCGAGGGATTAGTTACGCCGCCATGTGTCTCCTACAGAGATGCTAGCGAGTAGATCTCCCATTCAAAAAATATATATATATATATATATATATATAGAAATATTACACAATAAATTCCTCCATTGACAATGTAATTCTTCTTCCTTATTTAACGTAAAAAGTAATACAAATAATGACAAAATGATATTTTATATATAAGAAGTTCAAAAAATTATTAAATTTATTTTAAAATGAGTATACTAAAAAATTTATTTGATTGTCAATATATTTTATTTAACTCAAATAAATTCAACATATACATACTAAGCAATTTTTAGTGAGATATTAAAATAATTTTTTTTCTTTAATAGTCGTAATATAATTTACAAAAATATTTATAGAATAATATAAAAGATATATTAAAATTCAAATAAATAATGATATCACCCGCATGTGAATGATGTTACTTCCGCCGCTTATTGCTCAAGGCGTGTTTTTGGTGGATGTCTTCAATGATAATGGCGACCATAATTGCATTTTCTTAATTGGCAGGACAATATATTCCCCCGAAATCACGGGATGTAATTGTTATGCTCTATGCGCAAATATTCATTTTAATTATTGCAATAAAATTTTCCTTTTAATTTTATATACAAAGCTTTAACTTTGATGATTTTTTTTTTCCTATCGTAATTTTACTATTTTTTTTTAAAATGAATTTTGATATGCCTGAAAGGAAATTCAATTAGGTAATCTTTATGTAATAATTATACACTTCCAAAATTAAATTTATAGTTATTCTAAAATATATTATAAAATGATGCGTTACGCCAACCATTCAGTTTATATTCTTTGGAGGGTCTCTATGGCAACTAAGGATACTGATTTTGATGATTTTGTGCTGGTTGTAAATATTAATTTTACTGATGTCCACGTGTCAACCAATTCTTCCATGGATTGGCCTTTGGCCATGGAGTGAATTTGTTTTTTACTAATAGAATAATTAAGTTATTTTCCTCATAATAATTTTATCACCAACATTATAAAAAAAAAAATTGTTGTTGTCCTAAACATATTACTGAAGTTGCAAACGCAGCATAGTTGTTGCAGGCGAAGTTGAATTCAAAAACGAAATTTATTAGCATTAAAAACAATGTGCCTAGAAATTTTGACTTTGCCAAAGAGGTGTGTTGCGCCTGTGGTCTAACACATGGAGATGAATGGGTGGCCAAGTTGTGAGGTGCTTGTGTTCGTACCATGGAAAACATAGCTAGTAACCACCGATGCTTAGCTTGGTTGGTGGGTGTGCTCGATTGGTAACCTCCAATCCTGAGTTTGATTCCCTCGAGCGGCAGTCGCCCCTTAAGTGAGGGCTCCAAAGTGACGTCTACGGGTACAGTGGCGTGGGTGGCCATATAGATTGGAAAGGGTTTACGAACCGTCAAGCTCGCTCGACGAAGCCAGACGTGATAGCGGACGGTTCCTCGTCACAAAAAAAAAAAACATAGCTAGTCAAGCTACTTCAAGACATAAATAATTGGGTCATTTATTGTATGAGAACTGATCTGGAGATTTGAATTTTACAGTTTTGGAGGGTGATCGATCAGTATGTAAAGTAGCTATTTGAAGTGCATCAACCCACAAGTTATGAAGAAGGTTAGCTTGAGGAAGAGAGTTCAGGCCATCTCAATGAGACGACTTAATTTTCTCTCTGTTAAGTTATTTTGTTCATGCCTAAATGGACAAGAAAATTGAAGTATAATTTAGTGGGTTGAAAGCTATGAGTGGAAGGTGTAAGTATTATACTCGTTGTCACCATCATATTGAAGATATTTAATGAGAGTATTTAGTTGAGTCTCCATGATAATTTTTAATTGCATGAAATCTTTGGATATACTCAACCAAAAGGTCAAAAAATCTTAGATAAAAGAAATATAATATTTGAAACTTTGAACACATGCAATATTTGGAGATGGATCCCATATACATCTTAATATATAAAGCTCAAGTGATTCATAATCTTCTTCTCATTTTGAGAAGAAGATACTTCTCATTTTGAGAAGAAGATATAGTAAAAGGTTTGCTATGATTGATCTAAGATTTACTTTTGTACCTTCTTTTAATTAGTTTTTTTTATAGTCTTTATGTTACTTTGTTTAGGATCTTGTGTGGCCCTTTGAGCTAGCATTTTGTGTCTATAAATATACACAATAAAGTATAAACTAGTAATAAGTCATTCAAGCCAAAAGCCAAATAACAGAAACTTTGTTTAGATTTTCTTATCGCTTCCCTCTCCCTCACCCTCTCGCCCAAGAAGCCCAAGAAGGAAGAGCTCCTTCCTTCTCATTCAAAGATCTTACAAGGATGTAAGAGCTCCTTCATCTCAAAGAAGTTCTTACAAGGTTGTCTATGGTTTTAGTGACATTACATGAATTACAAAATATAAAGGTTGGTGAAATAGATAAATACAAATTATATTTTGTTGTTCCTTAAATAGTAGAATTGTGTGAGTGACTCAAGTAACAACGACAAAAATTTTAGGTGAAAATTCTAGAAGATATTGTACGTAGTTGTATGTTGGGGTTGAGGAAGAGTAAACACCACAATGACGAAATAAGCAAGAAAGTAAAAGTACTAAAAAAAATAAATGAAATCAAGATTTAACGTAAAAAATCCAAAATAGGAGAAAAGAACCACGGAGCCACACCACATCAAGGAATCTATTATGAAAATGGGAAGGAATAAGTATAGATCTCTCTTCTCTTTCTCTCTCTTCTTGCTTCTTTTCTCACATGCACTATTCTCAATGTCTAATCAATGTCTAACCTAACATGAAATACAAGAGAAAACTAGTTATAACCACCAAGGGATACAATCCTTGAGAAAAATGTGAAAGAAAAGTGTTCAGTCCATCTTACAGTGTTGTGGCTTCAGTTTGGGGCGATACGACACTCAAGTCTCTATCTGATTACGTTGCAACGCTCAAACTCGCAGTGCTGCGTCACCGAAACTAAAGCGCTGGGGTGCTCTGCTCTCTTTCAGCGCTAGCGCTCAAGAACGCAGCACTGGGGTGCTCGGGCACATAGCTCCGGGACGCTCGGGTACGCAACGTCGGGCAATGTACAAAAAAAAATTCCGTGTGCAAAGCTCGAACTCAAGCAAGGGGTACCCCCGACAACATAACAACCAGATTGATCAACACAATCATATTTCACATATAACATGATAGATGTTGTATGATATGAAAAATAGATTGGAGAGTCAATTATGATTGTGGCCTTCGAGTCCTTAATCTAGAAATTGGAAGCATAAAAAAAATATAACTTAATTTTTGTTATAAGTGAGCTTTTGTGTTGATAGCAAATTGTGAGATAATTTAGGAGCATAAGTAAGCATAAAGATGTCACTTATGTTAAGGAGTTGGAAGAATACAAGTATTGGTGTTGGTTATGGGCATTGTTGATTAGTTCTAACAAGCACCTAATAAGAACCTTTTATGGCATGGGTTATTGTAAGTTACTCACATTGGAAGTTAGATGCGAATAGACTTTACTGTCCAAACACCATCTTAGTGGCTATGAGTGTTGAATAGCTAGCAAGGCTTATAGGGCTTGTGGAGTAGAAGAATTGTATTGGAGATTTGCTCCATGCCAATAACTTGCTACTAAATGTACTTTTTAGACACAAGTTTGGGAAATAATTCGTGTGGAGATGCAATCACCCCTATTTGAGTGAAATCGATCTCAAGCCCTTCTTGAAAATTTTGCTTGGTCTTATCACTATCATAAAAATGGTCTCAAGTCACATCCTTGTGTAATCTAAAGAGTTAAATGTGGGTCTGCAAGAGAGTGTTCTTAGGCATTTTAATTGGCAAATTTAATCTCCTCGCTACATATAAGAGAATATAGATCATTAAGCCTTATTGGGGTGAGCAAGGTTTGTATCAAGGTTTCGAAAATATTTTAAGAGGAAGATAATTCATTGAGGATATAAAGGATTATACCCTCATTATAATTTTGCCTCCGAGCTATTGCTATATTTGTCAATGTGTCTTTAGGCTATTGTTGTATTCTCAATGAGAATCTTGATAACAATAATATTTATATTATATCATGATAGTTTTTTTTTTATTGAAATATGATGTATCTTACTTTTTAGATGAATTATCCTTGATTGGTTGGTATATATTAGCCTCTTATTAAGAGCAATCCAAATCTCAAAACAAGTGTTGACATTTGAAATAAATGATACAATGGTTGGGGAGATGGTAGAATATAATGATGCTACTATATTTTGATCAATTAGTTGCCAAAATTGATAATGAGAGTTAGGAATACTTGCATCATTTTTTTTTATATATAAATTTTGTTGAACATAGATTTCAACCATTAAATAATCCCTCAAGATAAATTTGCAAAAAAAAAATCTCAATTTGTGATTTCCAAATGGGATAATTCTCACTTGTGCGTTGTTGAAACATTTTGGTGAGTTTTTCAAACTTGTAAGTTATGTATTTTTCTTTCCCTACTAGTCAATCCCTCGACTTCATTGACAAAATTAGAAAAAGCAATTTTTACAATCACCTACTGTACAAATTAATGGCTCAAGGCCACTTATATTGATGCTTATTGATTAAATTTTATTTTTTTTTCTTTTTACTCAAAGTGAAAGTGGTTATGTTAACGTAAGCTACATGAATGCATTCCTTTTATTTGCATGTTACTATTTGTATATTTCTCTTATATAATCAATGCATTTACTTTCCTATTATACCATGATTGCTTGAAAAATTATTGTCTTCCTTTATAGAAAAAGTTAGGTGGCTAACCTCATATTCTTAGATATTCTGTATGATGAAAGATTTAATACATGATATTTTATGTTACTTCTTAATATATTTCTCATCCATAGAGTATTTTTTACTTTCCTAGAGTTTCTATATACGTTTCTACACTCATTAATCAAGATATTCATAATATATTGAAGCCATCAATATATGTCCAAACTCTAACCTTCCATTTAATATCCACAACAAACCTCCACATTCTTATTCCTAATATTTTTAGTATTCTAAATAGCACCACCCTTTATAATTCCAAACCCTAACTTTTTCTTTAGCTCCTCATAAATCAACGAACACAAAATAATCCAGAACCAAGACTTAGGCTTCGTTTGGTTATCTGATGCCTTTTGTAAAAAGGTAGTTTTAAAAATTTTATTTGAGAGAATGAAGATTTCTAACAGAGAAGTCAATATAAAAAAGTTTTTGAAAACAATACAAAAAATGAAATTCTATAAAAAACAGTTTTACAAAAGTATCACATAAAATGAAAAAAAAAAAAACTTTGACATTTCGAAACAGAAAAGACAAAATTAAGCTATCTGAAACAAGGGCTTATCCTTAGCGGCCTCAACCACCTTTTAATTTTTCTCCTCCTAAAGTCCGGAAGTTCTACAGCCACTTAATATATTTCCTAACCTATGCTATAGTCAAACTTAAACACTACTTTATTCATTACATCAATTTTTGCATTTTTTTGAATAATATTGAAAATTATTTGACAACGTTTTGTATCTTAATTTTTTTCTACCAACACTTTTTCACATAATAATTTTTTTATTATATCATGTGTGTGTTTAAAAACACTATATTATAATAAAGAATGGTTAATATTATTTTTCAGATTTACTGGAACGTGTTCACCAAAAGCGAATTTATGCTTTATGTTTCTAATTAAAAGCAGGATTTAGGTAGTAGCTAGCGTACTAGTATTGCATCTGAACCTGTAAGGGTTGAGAGAGTGCCGATTATGACAAGAACGTGCTGTGGCCCACCGGCGCCTACTATTTGGTCGGAGAAGTCCAGCCGGTTCTCCTCAGAACGCATGCGCCGTTGTCCCCAACTCCGCGTTCGGAGTTCAAAAGATTTACATTTTTCTTTCTTCAAAATGTCGAATCGCTTTGTTATTTTAATTATCCTACTACCTTATTCTATGGGCGCTTAATCTGTGGACGCTTTGTAGTTTGTACAACGTGATTGTTTAAAGTTTCATATCAAAGTCACATCAGCTGTAAAAATTATTATTGGTAGGCTAAAACTATTTGATTAAAAAATAAATGTAATGTAAAAGAAATATATTCTTTTTTAAATATTTTGGAGTACAAAATAAAAAAAAGATTTGATTATTTTTTTATTTGATTTAAAATAAAATGAATGTAATATATGTATAAAAATGGTGATAATCAATGACTGATAATGATGATGATCGATGTCGGCTAATAGTCACAACTGACAAGGATTAACAATAATAGGCGGCGAGTGATTTCGGTGGCAATGACCGACACGACAATGAATGATGCTGATGGGGGCAGGCAATGACAGGAGGTGGCCGTATTGGTTGGTGGCGACAATGCAATATTTTTTATGAAAGAAGAATTTAGTCAAAACTTATCTGGTTTACAATTCATCAAAAATGATTGAAGGATTGAAAAAGAAATTCAATAGAAGTTTACATTGCATTTCTTTTCATCCAACCAAGCTCAAATATTTCTAAAAACTATGCATTTGTAGCACTGCATCAATTTTACTTCAAATCAAATAGCCCCTCAGAGAATATGCATTGAATCAATTAATAAATATTTATTTAGTAAATTAAATTTTGCCATGAATGAGTAGAAGTGTTCTCGGCTAGGATGCGATGGGCTTCTCTTCTCTTTTAAACTTTTGAACCAATCAAGGCTTCGTTTGGACAACTTTGTTTTGCCTGTGAGGACCACATAAATTATATTCATTAAATATAAGAAAATAAATCATTTTCAAGTGTAAAGCTTATATATACAATGTTTATAGCATATATAGAAGGTTTATTAATCAATGGGTTTGAAATTTTTCGCGGGCGTTGCTACAAGTCTTACCTATCATAATCAACTGCTTATAAATGAAATTTCATTTAATTTATTCCATCTATTTTTAAGAATCATGCGATGCTCGTTTCCCGTTAATATTAGTCAAAGTTCCGTAAATAATAATCCGATTCATCATTATCAGCATTTTAAATAGGAAAAAAAATATGAATATATCATCAAAAAATTACCTTGATCGGGCATGAATCTCGAGGCAAAATCTAGCCGGAAACTTCAAAAACTAAATTCGGGATCACCTGAACCCCGATTTCTACGAATTTACAGTCAAATTGAGCGTCTCGAAAATACGAAATCAATGACACCAAAATCCCTCAATCCGAGCCCAAATGAATCCAAATCAAGCACCCGAAGCGCTATTGGAAAGTTCAACTATAATTTGAGTTACCAAACGGTTTCCAAATATGATGTTCTTATAGTCGAATCGAGCGGCTCGACAAGACGAATTCAACGAGCCCAAGATCACTGAATTCTGACATCATTAAGACCTTCAAATGTCTAACAAACGGTACACGATCAAGGGATTCAATATCAGCCGTCCATCTGAATCACTCCACATTTGCCCTTCATCCTCATTCTATTTACGGGTTATGACATCATGAAAAAAACTATAAATAGCCCCTCATTTCTCTTGAGAGGGGACCCAAGCAAGAAGAAGAGAATAAAGAGAAGAGAAGAGAAGAAGATTAGGAGAGAAGAAATTCCTCCACGACCACCACCGCCGGAATTCTGCCCGACTTCCGAACGACGTCGAAATTCTGCCCGACTTCCAAACGACCTCAGAATTCAGCCCGACTTCTGAATGATGTCGGAATTCTGCTCAACTTCCAAACGACGCTGGAATTTTGCTCGACTTCCAAACAACGCCGGAATTCTACTCGATCTCCAAGTGACGCCGGAACTCTGCCCGACACTGTAATTGGATTTCAATTCAGAAGTGATTCTTTGTAATCTGATCGTCCTAACTTTTACATAAGAGTTAGACTCTTATATCTCAAGCAAACACTAGTGCAATTATTTCAACTAGGGGTGGCCTTGTGGTTTTTTCCCTTTCTAGAGTTTTCCACGTAAAAATCCTGGTGTTATTATTTCTCCTCTGTTTGTGTGCTAGATATCCGTACAATACTGAGATGAAAATTTTCTAACTCTATGGCCGCGTATATTCTAGTCCACAACAAATATTATAACGAATAATCTAATTTATATCTGCAATATATCAAGCACTAAAGGGTCATTTGGTTGGCTAGAAAAAGAATATAATGTAAAAAATATATATGGTGTAATTGAAATGCTTTGAAGTTATTTAAATAAGTGTAAAATAAATGTAATTGATTGTTTTTTTATTTGACTTGAATTAAAATGTGCAAATTATAAAAATGGTGGTGATTAGTAGCTTATGACTGGATGGTGGTGGCTAGTGGCACATTGGGTGACATACAATGGGTTGCTAGCCTTGGTGGTTGGTTGTTGTCTACGATGATAGAGGCCGATGGCCGGTAGTGGACGGCCGGAGGTGGGGTGGTGACCAGTGATGGTGGGCTGCAGTAGATGATGGCAGTTGCAGCTGGTTGGCGGTGGTGGCGGCAACCGAAGTTGTGTTGTTGCCAATGACAGGTTGTGGTAACGATAGTCAGCAACAACGGAAGTGATCGATTGCATTAGTAATTACTAGAGGTGGGTGGTGACGATGACGGGGTTGCAGCAGTGGCAGCAATAGCAATGAATTTATGGTTTATTTGGAAATTATCCAAATCTGAAGAATTCAAAATACACTAAGGGGTTATTTGATTGCTTACAAATGGAGTGCATAGAATTCTAAATACGGGTTTTAAAAATATGGGTGTTTGATTTGAAGTAAACTAAATATACTGTAAGATTTTGTGCATTTAGAATTCATAATCTATCTCATTATTTGTGTATTTGGAGTCCTCCGATTTTAGCAAGTTCTAAATATACCATAAATTCATTTCCATTGTAATTGTCACGCGCTAGCCTCCAACCATCGACCATCCCCACCCCACTGGCCTCCGTCTCCTGCCACTACCAGCCACCACCGCTGTCAACCACCCACTGCTGGCCACCACAACAGCCGATCACTAGCCACCATTGTCGGCTACCCACTATCGACCACCATCGCAGCCGACTGCCTAATGTCATCCACACTGCTGCCAATGTAAGATTTTGAAAATATGGAGTGCATAGTATTCTAAATATGGGTTTTGAAAATATGGGTGTTTGATTTGAAGTAAAATAAATATACTGTAAGATTTTATGCATTTAAAATTCACAATTTATCTCATTATTTGTGTATTTGGATTCCTCCGATTTTAGCAAGTTCTAAATATACCATAAATTCATTTCCATTATAATTGCCACATGCTAGCCTCCAACCATCGACCATCCCCACCCCGCTGGCCCCCGTCGCTTGCACCGCCAGCCCCCATCGCTGTCAACCACCCACCGCTGGCCACCACGACAGTCGATCACTAGACACCATTGCTAGCTGCCCACTGTCGACCACCATCACAGCCGACAGCCTAATGTTGTCCACACTGTTGCCAATGTAAGATTTTGAAAATATGGAGTGCATAGTATTCCAAATACGGGTTTTGAAAATATAGGTGTTTGATTTGAAGTAAAATAAATATACTGAAGGATTTTGTGCATTTGGAATTCACAATCTATCTCTTTATTTATGTATTTGGAATCCTCCGATTTTAGCAAGTTCTAAATATACCATAATTCATTTACATTGTAATTGACACGCGCCAGCCTCCAACCATCGACCATCCCCACCCCGCTGGCCTCCGTCGCCTTCCACCACTGATGTCAACCACCCACCGTTGGCCACCACGACTGCCGATCGCTAGCCACCATTGCCGGCTGCCCACTGTCGATCACCATCGCAACCGACTGCCTAATGTCGTCCACACTGCTGCGAATTTAAGATTTTAAATAGATGGAGTGCATAGTATTCCAAATACTGGTTTTGAAAATATGGGTGTTTTATTTGAAGTAAAATAAATATACTAAGATTTTGCGCATATAGAATTCACAATCAATCTCATTATTTGTGTATTTGGAATCCTCTGATTTTAGCAAGTTCTAAATATACCATAAATTCATTTCCATTGTAATTGCCACGCGCCAGCCTCCAACCATCGACCATTCCCACTCCATTGGCCCCCGTCGCCAGCCACTGCCAGCCACCATTGCTGTCAACCACCCACCGCTGGCCACCACGATAGCTGATCGCTAGCCAGCATTGCCGGTTGCCCACTGTCAACCACCATCGCAGCCGACTGCCTAATGTCATCCACACTGCTGCCAATGTAAACCACCGCCATAATCTTGTTAGACTTTACATTACATATTGTCAGAACAGTAACTTTAGATATTAAAATGTCTATTAATATAGTTGTATTATGCTGTCCAATAGAAACTAAACAAGTGTATAGCTAATGCTCTCCATGCCTTTATATACCCGTGTAATAGATTAATTCTGCAACAAAGTCTATGTATTCTTTCTTCATCTCCGTAAATCATCTTCTTCTTCCTTCTTGATTCTCTGCTTCGTATCTTGATATTCAACATGGTATCAGAGCGGTTTGATCCTCTGGGCATAGTGTTTCCGCATGGCTTCTTCGTCTTCCACCACGGCGATTGCCTCCGGCGACAAGTCCGACAAATTTGCCCTCTATCCCTCTCTCAAATTTGTTGTTTCCAATTTAAAATCTCTGGTTCCTCATCATCTCTCATCGGAAAACTATCAGATCTGGCGAAATCAGATACTCAAACTATTCAAGGCTAATGGCTTTGAGGAGTTTCTTGAACCTACGTCGGCCTCGACTCTGTCCGGCCGCGATCAAGATCAAGAAAATGAAGATCCAAACATTCGCAACGCAAACTGGATCCTTACAGATCAAAATCTTGCGGCAGCCATTTGTTCTACAATATCTGCTCCGGTTCTTCCATACATAATGCATCTGGAGACGTCTGCGGAAATATGGCAAGCGTTGCAAACACGATTTCAATCGTCGAGTAGATCAAAGGTGATTCAGCTCAAAAATGAGCTACACAACCTCTCTATGAACACCTTATCTATGCAGGCTTATCTTGCTGAAATCAAGAAACTGGTGGACAACATTGCCTCCGCGGGCGCCAAGATGGATACCGAAGACATCATTCTTCATATCATGAATGGCCTGCCTGCCTCGTATCAATCGTTCAAAACTTACATCCGAACAATGCAAAATCCGCTCACTCTTGACGCACTCTATGCTCTACTTATCTCTGAAGAAATTCACGTTCAAGCTGACTCTCACCGTCTCGCTATTCCTCAAGATACCCAAACTGCTCTCTACTCGAATAGGGGTAGAGGACGTCGCGGCAGAGGACGTCTATCTCAACCAAATCAACCTGTTCAGACAAAAAGCACCAAATCTTCTCTTGTCTGCCAAATCTGTACAAAAAGGGGTCACACGGCTGATGTCTGTTGGCACAGACACGATGCAAACTACGTTACCCCAAGAACCACACCAGATACAAGTCACGCGCTTCTTGCCAAGTCGGACTCATCCTCTACAGACTGGTATTTAGACTCGGGAGCATCTTCTCACATGACAAATCGTCTTGATAATCTTACGCAAAGCTCGGTCTACAATGGTCATGATCAGGTAACTGTGGGTGACGGCAGATCGGTTCCTATAGCTCACTCTGGGACAGGTCTGCTACCCACGCCGGATCGTAAGCTTCGCCTCTCAAACTTACTTCATATTCCATCCATCTCATATAATCTCTTATCTATTTCCAATTTGGTTAAAGAAAATCAAATCTCTATTACATTTGATCCTAACGGCTATGTGTTTAAGGATTTGCAGACGCAAACAACTCTGTTCAGAGGACCGTGTAGGAACGGTCTATACCCACTCTCATCGTCTTCTGTCCTGCACCAGCATAAAGCACTCTCGACTATTCCTCAACGGGTCATCAACTGGCACTTCAGGCTTGGTCACCCGCACAGCCGAACGATGCAAGCTATTTCCACGAATAATCCTCAATTACACATACCGCATTTTGTTTCAAATTGTAGTTGGTGTAAAAGTTGTAAAAGTCATAAAATGTCTTTTGTCAAATCTATACATAGATCTACTAAACCTCTTGCTCTTGTTCACTCAGATGTTTGGGGACCATCTCCGGTCTCCTCACATCAGGGTCTTCGTTACTATCTCATTATAGTGGACGATTACTCTCATTATACATGGATTTTTCCTTGCTTACTCAAATCTGATGTCTCGCAGCTGTTTATGAACTTTATTCTGTTTATTGAAAATCAAATGGATAGCAGAATTAAAGTAATTCGTACTGATGGTGGAAAGGAATACGTCAATAATATCTTCAGCAAATTTCTACAATCCAAAGGTATTCAACACCAAACCTCATGCCCGTACACTCCGGAACAAAACGGAGTAGCTGAACGCAAGCACCGGCATGTGGTGGAAACTGCTCGGACTCTCTTACATACTGCCTCCATGCCACTTTCATACTGGCCTGAAGCAATCAATACAGCGGTCTACATTATAAACAGGCTACCGTCTCCAACTACCAACAATATACCTCCTCTCAAACTCATGTTTAATATCACACCCAAGTACACGCATCTAAGAACATTTGGATGCGAGTGCTTTCCTCTTCTACCACCTCATACTCGCACAAAACTTCATCCTAATTCTGTATCTTGTATTTTTATAGGATATAGCGATACGCAAAAAGGATACCGGTGCTTAAACAAAAATACTAATCGTATCTACACCTCCAGACATGTTCAATTCTCTGAGGATTCTTTTCCCTTCAAGCACAACGTCACTACTTTACATCAACAAACCCAGCACGTTCCGGCTCCTCTTCTTGTTCCGATTTCAACCCTTCAGCAAACGAATATACCCTGCCAAACCACATCAAACAATGCTCCGTTCATATCTTCACCTCAGTTACATACTGACGCTGATAACCGATACTCGATGTCTCCACCCTCTACTCCGAACACTAATATCAGGGAGGCTGTCAAACATCCCATGGTTACTCGCACAAAAACTGGATCACTTAAACCAATTTGTCGCCTTAATCTTCTACATTGCGGTGAGTCTGCTGCTACAGCACCTACACCAACTTCATACAACACAGCCAGCAAGCATCTGGAATGGCGTAACGCTATGGCATCTGAATTCTTGGCTCTTCAACAACAGGGTACATGGCGTCTGGTTCCTCCGCCTTCCAATGCATCTATTCTTGGCTGTCGATGGATGTTTCGCAAGAAATTCAATGAGGATGGATCCATTGCTAGATTCAAAGCAAGGTTGGTTGCTCAAGGCAATCACCAAGAATTTGGACGTCACTACGGCGAGACATTTAGTCCTGTTGCCAAATTTCCAACCATCCGAATCCTCTTCACCGTGGCATTGTACCATGGCTGGCAAGTTCAACAATTGGATGTGTCCAACGCATTCTTACATGGTAATCTTGAGGAAACAATATTCATGAAGCAACCAAAAGGATTTGAAGACACCACATATCCAAACCATGTGTGTCATTTACAAAAGGCACTATATGGTCTAAAGCAAGCTCCAAGGCAGTGGTATACCACATTTACAACCTATCTGATCAGCATTGGCTTCAAACACAGCAAAGCGGATCCTTCCCTTTTAACACTTCATCGGAACAGCACTCACATTTACTTGCTCGTCTACGTCGACGACATACTAATCACGGGAAATGACACAGGCGTTATTTTCACACTTATCCAAAGTCTTGGATCCAGATTCATGCTCAAACAATTGGGTCCGGCGAAAGATTTTCTGGGCATCCACATACAATCCTCGTCAGATAAGTTCTTCCTCTCTCAATCTAAATATGCGTTGTCTCTTCTTGAACAAGCAAATCTAATTTACTGCAATCCAATTGCTAATCCCTGCTGTACAAAACAGCCAACTGTAGCTACCGTTTATGCAAATCTCTCCGATCCTTATATGTATCGCCGCCTGACTGGAGCATTGCAGTATTTGACTCTCACAAGACCAGATATTGCATATGCTGTTAATGTTCTATCTCAGCATATGCATGATCCGGAACCCTCTCACACTCTTCTTCTTAAGCGCTTACTTAGATACATCAAAGGAACGGTATCCTACGGATTACCGATCACAAAGACAAACCTTCAGCTTCGCACCTTTTCAGATGCAGATTGGGCGGGTGATGCTCTCACTCGCAAATCCACCTCAGGATTCTGCACATTCTTAGGAGATACACTTGTTTCGTGGACGGTAAAGAAGCAAACGACAGTCTCACGCTCTTCCACTGAGTCTGAGTATAGAGCTCTTGCGGCAGCTACCGCTGACATCATATGGTTAAAACGGCTCATTGCAGATTTCAATATCTCTCATAACGATCCTATTGAGGTATACTGCGACAACACCTCAGCAATTGCACTAGCAAACAACCCGGTGTTTCACGCAAGGACCAAACACATCGAAATTGATCATCACTTCATACAGGATCACATTCAACAAAATACAATTCGTTTATTACCTATTAGTACCGTCGATCAGTTGGCCGATATTTTCACCAAGCCATTGTCCACATCAAGATTCAAGACTCTCAGAACCAAACTAACAATCACTTCAGATTCGTTAGTTTGCGGGGGGCTGTCAGAACAGTAACTTTAGATATTAAAATGTCTATTAATATAGTTGTATTATGCTGTCCAATAGAAACTAAACAAGTGTATAGCTAATGCTCTCCATGCCTTTATATACCCGTGTAATAGATTAATTCTGCAACAAAGTCTATGTATTCTTTCTTCATCTCCGTAAATCATCTTCTTCTTCCTTCCTGATTCTCTGCTTCGTATCTTGATATTCAACACATATACTTTACTTCAAATTAAAAAATAATAATAATTTCATACTTTCATTTTAAACTCATCAAAATAACTCCACAATATTCTTTTTACAATGTATTTTTTTTTCAGACAGTCGAACAACCACTAAAATTGAACTAGAAGATGAATTTCAAATGCATCAAAATTTACACTACATTTGTTTTAGTTCAAATCAAACACATATTCTCAAAGCTCTTATAATTAAAATACTTTGCACCCATTTTACTTCAAACCAAAAATTTCCTTAGAAACACCTTTTGCCTATGTAACTTTTCTCTCATATGTTGAGCAATTTTCTTAAATTTATATGATATTTGTGATCTTCCTTCTTCCTTTTATTTTTTTGACCCTTTCCATTTCTAAAACCAAAAAACTTGGGTTTCCCATGTGTTGTATTGTCGTTAATTTTAATAGTTTAATGTGCGAATTAATATTAGCTGAGAAATGAAACGTACAAAGCCTACTAAAGCAAACAAAATCGAGCTTATTGTCATCAATTTATGGTTTCTTTTAATATGGCTGTCGGACCGCTAATTTGGCTGAGGATACCAACTTGCCGTAGTCTTAACAATTTCTTCCTCAGAAAATTTTGTACAAAAATGCTTAGATTAAGTCTATGATGAATGTATAAAAATTTAATTATTTTATTATACATTTCAAATATTTTTTAAATGTAATTCAAAGCTTACAAAGTTTCTAATTTTATCATTGGTCAAAAAGAGGTCGCCTAGTTTGTGATAAAGCAACTGATTCAGCCACCTCAAATACTCATTGCAAGACTAAAAAATCACTCATATCAAACCTGCTCAATTAACCGAAAAATTATTCTGTGCGGATACCATACACCGTCCAAAATCATATCAGAGTGCGCCAAGTCATTCTTTTGCTATGTACTGTAGCCGTGTATCGGGTGATGGGGTGAGTTCTGATTTGCCTCCAAACGATCTAATATCTGCACATAATAATCTCTCCCGCTAACCAAATTCTCTATCATCGCCTCAGATCACTGAATCATAACCATTCACTCATAACAAACTTCTTATTTTTACAACAGTTATATGCATTACTGCTGATGTATTTATAGTAATAGTCTACTGCCATTGAACTATGAAATAAATACACTTTATTTTGTTACTCTGTATTTTTATTTTATACATGTAAAATCTGTATTAATGTTTTTTCTTTGAAGTTACCCAATCGACAAAAGCACCAACATATGTTGCTATTGATGCTCGCCTTACTTTTACTAGTTGATAATAGATAATATGTATTTTTACATTAAATAGCCGAGTCATTATTTGTTTTTGTTTTAAATAGTTTATTAGAATTAGCGTTGGTTTTACAGTCGGATCTATAACGATTGTAAATGGGCTTTGGGCTGATGGACGGAGCTTAAACAAGAAACAAATATTCTTTGTTAGTCCATTCAATATATATATATATATACTTCAAACATATGAAATGTGGCACATTGATGGAATAATATATGACACGTCACCAAAAAGTGCACTCAATCAAATACAAATTTTAATATATATTGAAATTGAAAACTTTCAATTTCAAATTTAATATCATCTGAATACTGATTTCAATAAAATCAGTGTTGAGATGAAAATCTTAATAAGATGAATTCAACAAAATAAAAAATAATTCAATTTGAATCAAAATGAATCCAAGCATAATTAGAAAATTTGAGAAATTTAATAAGGCAAGAAATTATCGCCAAATTTTGCTTGGTTATAATCAAATCGAGCTTCTCTACGAGATGACCCAACAAGCCCAAGATTGCCAAACTTTGACATCATTAAGGATTAATACATAAAATGTACAAAGAATAATATATAATAATAAGAATTAATACATATTATTCGATGGAGTGCTTTTGGAGTCTAAATATTTTGACGAAGAATATCACTCTAAATAACTTTAAATGGAGAGAGCTAAAATATTAAAAGAATCCCTGTCACCATCAAACTGCTACCCAACTGCTATAGTTGGAACACCACCCAATTAACACCATCATTGGACCACCGCTCGATTGCCACCATCGAATTAAATAGTATGTCATGCTTTGGGATCTTTGTTTGGCCGCCCTCTTAAAGTAGATAACGCCACCTCTGTTGGCTCGCGTCCCTCCCTGGCCCGTGTTCTGATTGAATTGGATATTACGAAGAACTATCATGATAAAGTTTGGCTCCGTTCAGATAATTTGGGTTATTCCAGCATGTGCAAATGGAGGCTTTCCCTCCCTTTTTGTGATTTGTGTAAAGCTATTGGCCATATTCGGGGTAAGTGTCATTCTCTACCCCCTGCCCCTATTCTTGTTTCTTCTACGAAGCTTAGTTTACCTGTTAGGATTGAAAATGTTATTGTGAAGAATGCTGGTAGTGGTGTTAATGTGGATGTGGTTATTCCTGATCCTTTGGGTCAATCATTGTCTCTGGCGAGTATTGGGAACGAGGGTGCTGATCCGGTTAGTTTGCCTTTTTGGGTGGGCCTTCTTTTGTTTTGGTAGATTTGGTTGCTGTGTTGGATTCCCCTATCCTTGTTGTTAATGTTTGTGATGTGGGTGTGCCTTTTGTCGGGCATGTTCTATCTTGCCCTGAGCACTCCCCTGCGGCCCATGATACTGCTGCTGCTTTTGGTTCTAGTATTTCTCCTGTAAATAATGGGGAATTTGTGGTTTATGGTGCTGTGGAGGGTATTATTTCTCCTAATGTGGCTCCTGCCCTTGTGGCAATGACTGATATTAATTATTGTGCTAATCTTAGTGGTAGTCCAATTTATGTTGATAGTGCGGAGTTGTCTGTTGATAATTCTGCTTCTTTAGTTTATAGTGGTGAAGAAGCTTTGGATGTTGTTGGGGAGGCAAGTGTTGGGATGCCTTTAGTGGATGTGCCTATTTCTGTTGTTTCAAATGCTAATTTGTTAGCCCATGTTGCTAGAAATTCTTTTCGGCAGCAATGTGATTGGTTGCATGATGACATGTCGGTTGCTAGTGGGGAGGATTTTATTGATAGCAATCTAGAAATGGGCTCACTTGATAATTTTATTAGGCAACGTAAATGAAAATCAAAGCAGAAATGACTTTCTTTTTTTGGAAGTTTTTTTGTATCTGTTGCTTTATTTTATTCAGGATTTCATTGCTTTGGTTGTGATGCTGGGTTGGATTCAGAATGGACGATGATGAAGTAGTTATGCTACATGTGCCTTGGATGACCAAGGTTGGTTGGCAACTTTGGTAGCACATTTTGGTGTTGTTGGCTACTTCTCGGTTTGGATGGTTTGTCTATCCTCCATAGATGGAAAAATTATTGCGTCCTCCCACCTGACGTAGAGCTACATCCTCCCAGAGCTAAAATCGCGCAAAAAAACGAGAAATACCGAGAAAATACCTAGCAATACCAAACAATAACGAGGAATATCATCATTTGAAGACCAATACCGAGTTATACCGAGCTATACCGAGCAATACAAAAAAATACCTATTTTTTTCTAGAAAAAACTCGGTATTTTTTTGTATTGCTCGGTATAGCTCAGTATAACTCGGAATTGGTCTTCACATGATGATATTCCTCATTATTATCAAATAATACCTAGCAATACCGAGCAAAAACCGAGTTTTTTGGCGATGGGAGGACGTAGCTCTACGTCAGGTGGGAGGACGCAATAATTTTTCCCATAGATGGCCCCTCGCTGGCAACTAGATGTCGGTCTGAAATTGAGATTTTATGATTTTGTCTATCCAACTCTCAATTTGTTTTGATGCTGCTGCTTTTTCCTTTTCATTAATTGTAATCCTATTGATGTTGCCATGTTTGTGATCTTATGCTGTATCATTTTCTTTTAATGAAATTTTTGTTTGGAAAATTTTTTTGCAGCCAAAATACAATCCCTAAAGTTATGCCTACTATAACATTGGTGTGTGAAGCTTGCATGAAAATGAATTTCAATATTCTCATCTTCTTACCGGAGAATGTATCTCAAATAACACAAGTGAGTGCCTAAGGTCTAGATAAGATTATGATGATATTTATTTTATACGTAGCATCCAAGAGAATGGATTTCAAATACAAGATGGTGATAGTGATGACAACTATTTATCCAAACAAGACAAAAGAGCTTTTTGGCTAGATGTCACGCCCCGAGATCTAACTTGGAAAGAATGTCGATCAATAGCCAAACAATTTACCAGAGTTATCTAAAACCTTCAATAAGCGATCTATCAGACATCTATAACATTTAAAACATCAATATAATAGTCGATTCATATCTCAAAACATCATGTACAATACTCAGGAACTAAACTATCAATACAAGTAGAGAAATCTATCCTGTCCTGAGTACAAAAGAATCATCAATCGATCAAAAGAACTAAAACCTGAAGATCTGGATCAATTCCTATCTCCTGCTCCCGAGCCCTGACCTGAAAATATCAACCACATATAATGAGCTTTACAAAGCCCAGCAGGTCACCTAATACCTATAACTGAAATCAAAGCACGGCGATGCTATCAATATGCATGTCAATCTATCAATCTGAATCAGTCAATGGTCAATGAATTTATGCAATCCGGAAATCCATGAATCAATGATCATCAATTCTATGCAGTGGGAATCCATAGTCAATAAAACCAGTCAATGCAGCGGCAGGCAATTCGATAAATCAATGCAATCAATCAATATCCGTCAATCAAATCAATACGGTCAAATCAATACGATCCATTTAATGAAATCAATCGAGGAAAGCAATACGATAAACTTCAATCCATTCTGACAAGAAATCTATACAACAGTCAATACGGTGTAGAACAGTAGCAACAGCGAGTCTACAAAATCTAGGCGGCAAAACAATGAATCTATACGATGTCCATGTCCATGCTATCAATGCAGTATCTATATCTATCAATATCCATATCAATGCTCAGTAATCAATGCTCGGTAATCAATCAATGAAATCAATGAAATCGTACGATACAGTAAATCCGATCAATCAATAAGGCAGAAATCGATAAAGCAATAAATTCGTAAATCAATACAGTAAACATGCAATTCAATACTATATACTGGACAAGTAAAATCAACTGGTCATGTTGCTGTTGTAGAATCCGTTGCTGTTGTAGTCCGTACGTTGGTCTATCAATAAGAGTCGTCACTCTTTTTGCCCGTCGGCCGCCCGTCGGCATATAAACTCCTTATAACTCCCAATCGTTATATCAATGATCAATGGTTTAAAGGAAAGCCCGTCGGCCCACCATCCTGTACAGGTCAATATCAATCTTCACCAACGTTCAACCAGGTTCCACTTGGGTTCCAGTATCAATAGTCAATTCAATCAATAGTATCAATAGTCAATTCAATCAATAAGCAATTCAATAGTCAATATTAAAGCAATCATATCAATAATCATATTCATATCGATTCAATCTATCAATCTCAGACAATTCGGAAATCATACGAAAATCGGGCAGCGTAACGGCAGTCGGTCAAATTTACACAAAAATCCTGCAAAAAGACACGATTTCCAAATTCTACCAAATTACAATAGAATATCTATAACATCAATGCAAGACTTTTATTCTATAGAAACCAAGTCAGAAAACATCCTGATAATTTTCTATTCAATTAAAATCGCGTAGAACCAATTCCGACCAGAAGAAAATTCGTAGAATACAGTCAAATCGTGTAGAATTATCATATCTATAACACTCTAAAAGTTGTGCGGTGAAAGTTGTGTCAAATCAAAATCATGTCGAAAAGTCGACTACGAAAACACAAAACAGATCTCAACTCGGTCAAAACACAACATCTTTGAAAACAGAAATAGGATTCGGAGTCCTTACCACGAGATCTTCACTTTTCCCAACAGCAGCGTCGGACGAAAAGCGCTCCGCGGTCTCCGAAAACCAGCTTTTCTCTTTTTCCTTTTCTCTTTCTCTCTCCTCAGATATTTTCGTTTTTATAAAATGATTTTCTCTCTCCTCAAAACGAGCTGATTTTCTTATATCTGTGAACTGATCGGCCAGGCCGATATTCACATCGTCCCGGGACGATCAGACCAAATCCTGATCGTCCTGGACCTCACCCAGGGCTATTGTCTGGCCGATAATTTCTACAGTACCTATCGTCCTGGACGATCTCACGATCGGCCCGGACGATCCTGTCCAGAAATCATCCAGAAAACACTCCAGAAATCAGCTGTTTTCCATGCACTGATCGGCCTGGACGATCTCAACTTCGTCCTGGCCGATTCTGGGAGGGAAATCCAATTCAGAGAGGAACAGTAAGGGAACGAGATATTACACTAGATGTCAAGATTTGAGCATAATAATATAATAATATTTTCTCCCCAAAAAATATAACTATAGTGAGATCTTCACACTTAATAGAGTTAAAAAGTTATAATTTTGGACATATTTGAACAAGGAGTAGAGTGTCAAAGATAAGTTTTGAGAGGGGGAAGAGATAGTCTTAAGTGAATGAGATTGAATATTGTTAGGGTGGGTGAAAAATAAGATAATTTTGAAAAAGAAAATTATGTAAGAATATTTTTATATAATTTATATATAATCCTTAAAATTATTAGATTCCTTTTAAAATAGGTGTAATATAATTTTTTCATGAATAATATTAATCTCAAGATAAATTCAATAATTTATCATGAGATATTCAAAGATTTATCTTGAGACAATTATTGACCCAATTATAAATAATTTGATTTAATGTGTCAAAATAAGTAAAAAGTCAAATAAATTGACTTACAATAGTTTCTTTTAAAAGATACATCTCAAACTTATTTAAAATTTTATTAATTTATCATATTATATTTATCTTAAAATAAATTTAATAATTTTGAAATCCATCATAATTAAAACTAAATCCAATGATTTAAAAATCGGATCGGACCGGCCAGTTCGACCGTGAACCAGTCACAAGACCGATCCGGTTCAGTCTTAAAATTGCTTCTACATCGAACCAAACTGAACCGCCGGCAGTTATTTTGAACAGGCCTTTCAAATCCCAAAAATTTTAAATATTTTTTTTTAAATAAATTAATATATATTTACAACATTTCATTAAAGTTATAATACATTTTTTATTATAAATATTTTTGCCCTCAAACCATCATGAAACATCTTCACATGACCCCTCCATATGAGCTCTTTAAACAAGCAAACTCAAAAGGCTATATAAACAATACCAAGAAAGCGTTTCCAAGGGATATGAGACTAAAGAAAAGAGTTTATGAGTGTATAAGTTCATAACATATATAATAACTATAAAGCCTATTTATAAACATATTTTTTAATTAGTTATTTTTGATGTGAATGATAATTATTTATTAGTTAATAATAAAATTTTATTTATTTATATACTATAAAAAATAATTTATCATTGATAATTTTATCTATTTATTAATGATTTTAGATATAAATTTATAAAATAACTTTTGTATACAACATATCGTAAACATGTAAAATAAGAATAATTTATATTAAATTTATAAACTTATGCTAGAATTAAATTTATATTAAATATGTAACAAGATTTTTCTTTTGCTTTTAAGTGAGATTTTAAAATAATTATTTTACTTAATTATATAAATTTTATGTTTCATAGTTTTTTTTTAGTTTAATTTTTTGTCTCATATTTTGAATGATAACATTATTATTATGTTAATTTTATTAAATTTAAATAATACTTATTATTTATTACGTCATCCGGTTCGACCCCAGTTAGACTGGTCGAACCGTGAACCTCTCCTTCTTATGGTTCGTTGACCGGTCCGATTTTCAGAACTTCAACTAAATCCGGATATCGAGACAATGTTTTCCCTTAAACGATTGCAATTGCAAATTGATCTTATTTGACCGGTCCAACTTAACACCGCTCGAGCCTAGGGGTGTCAATTTCGGGTCACGGGTCGGGTTCAGGTCGAACCCGAAACTGACCTGTTATTCGGGTCAACCCGAACCCGACCCGTTTTTAAAAACGGGTCGGTTTTCCGGACCCGAACCTCACCCGCTTCGGGTCCGGGTCAACCCGACACAAGCCAAATGACTCGTTTCCAACAAAAAATGGCTAATTTTCGGGTCAAAAACGGGTCAATCTCCTCTTTTCGGGTCAAAATCGGGTCAATCTCGGGTTGCCGAATCAAAATCGGGTTTCGAGTCAAAATTGGGTCACTTTCAGGTCAATTTCGGGTCAAAGGGTTAACCCGAACCCGACCCGATTTTTGAAACGGGTCGAAATGATGAACCTGAACCCGACCCGTTTCGGGTTCGGGTTGACCCTAACCTGAAATTTTCGGGTCGGGTTCGAGTCAGATTTTCAGGTCGTGTCAAATATTGACACCCTACTCGAGCCCTTAGTTTTCGCATTTCTGGTTTATAGATTGCCTGATTGATAAGTCAAATTTTAGGGAAATATTTTTTTCTATTTAAAATTGCAGTAGATAGGATCCACGCTCAGCCATCTCAGCAGGAATCAATCGCTTGCCTTATCCACAAGAATTTTGGCATGTTTAAAAGGCTTCCGTTTTGCATTATTATAAGGTTTTTACTATAATTATTAAATATGAGCTTTTTCTTTTTCTTTTTTTTTTTTAAATATTTGAAGAAATTTAATCCAAACTCAAATACATAAAAAGCCTCAAGCATATAATCTTTCAACTAATAAACTATAAATTAAAATGTGATGCATTCCTCAGTTATTAAAAAATAACTTTATGCCATTTATTAAAATTTATATGTGTGATATGTGTTTATTTACATTTAATTTACTAAAAAATTTCAAAGCAAACAAAAAATAAAACGTCCATTGATTGTAGTAAGATAAATAAGATAAATATTGTCAATTGACATTTTTATAGTAAACAGAAAAAGCTTGTAGCAATACAAAGGAAGCAATGTCTATCTATTATGTAAAACTCTTCTGGATCTTATCCATGCTGTCGGAGTCAACTTGCCTATAAACAAGTATATTCTAAGATATTTCTCGCACAAATAAAGCTCAAGTTAATTTCTTTAGTTAGAACCCACAGGATTAGCTGAGTTAGTTGGCTAGCATGATTGAGCCGTGAGAAAATAATTGTGGGTCCTATACCTATAGGATTGGTTGCTGATAGACTGACAGAACGATTAATTATGTTGTCATATGCCTCATAAGAATGGTAGCGGGCATATACCCTTGATCCAAAAAAAAAAAAATCTTTAGTTAGATACTAAATTGAAGAATCTTCAGCATTAATATAATTTACACGGATATTTAATTATTTTTTTTATTTAAGATTTTTTTTTTTTTTTGGGAAAAATTTGGGCACAAAGCCCGTATATTAAAAGAACGAAAATGTAACAAAATAAGAGATTACAAAAAGAACTTCAGCATAAGCAAAATTGCAAACTTATGCTGAACAAAAATCAAAAAACCACAACTATACCACCCATAACAAAATAAAAACTAGAATAGAGCCAAAATTGTGGTAAAAGACACAAAAATTGCAAATAAAACCAGCTGCTGAACACACGGATGAGGAGCAAGATAAAGCTCCAGGCGCAAGAACATCCCCAGTAGGCCTAGGCGTCATCACAGATGAGAAGATCCAGCCAACAGCATTGCTACCATACCTGCACAAAAGTTGAGACAAAACCAGCTCCCAAGCAATAGAGACTGGACTCAGAGAGTTAAATAAGAACCCAAAAAAGTAGGAGCCCTGGTTGCCCGAAGGCCATCCAAGGGTCCAGCCGGAAGGAGCATCATCATCGTCCAGCCTCAGCAATAACGGCAGTCCGCAGGGACAGTTTATCACGAACCAAACCAGCCACTTATAATAAATCCAGCAGATCATTTGCACTTTTCCAACGCATAACCCTTTCAAGCAGATTACGTTTGATGTTAATCATCACAGTGGTATGACATTGAGAATTGCCACTGAACCTCCTCCCATTCCTTTCTTTCCAAGTGTAGTAGATAATAGAGCAAACCGCCAACTTATAAAACCTCAACACCTCAGCATTACCGCTAAATTTAACATTTATCCAGTCAAATATTTGCAAAATCGAGGGCCTCAATAGAAAAATATCCACCCCAGGAATGATACCTCTTAATATAGAGAAAGAGAAGGGGCATTCAAAGAATAAATGCCCAACAGATTCATCTGCCATGTAACATAGGCTACATTTAGAGGGAATAAGAATATGCCTTATACGAAGAGCATCCGCTGTCTTTAAACCACCCATTAATGCAAGCCATCCAAAAATAGAATGTTTGAGTATATGCTTTTTATGCCATAGCAAAGAGGACCAGCAACAGTTAGGCATATCATTATAAAACTCATGAGTGTAATGCTTAAACTTAAAACAGTTCTTTTTCTTCCAAAGCAAGGACGCCCCAGCACCGGGTAAAATGCTCACTCTATCGAATACCTGACAGAGCAGAGGGGGAATAACACCCGATAACTCCCAGCTATCCCCAGAAATTAATTCAGAGAGCTTGATATCCGGCAGAAAGCTAAAATCACCAATCCCAGAATAATTCTCAAGCGTAGAATTAAAACACCAATGGTCCCATTTCAGCGAAATGGGAGAATTCTGATAAATATCAAACTGAAAACAGTGTTTGCATTGAGAAGCAGTGTTACAGATAGATTTCCAGATCTTAGAAGAAGAAAACTGGGGAAGCTTCCAAGGGGATTTGTATTTATAAAGTAGTCAGTTGGCTAGAAGTGAAGAGCTATTATACATCCTAACAATGACAGTACAGTTAAAGCCAAATTGTAAAGCGTTCAGAGAGTGGATGCCCAACCCTCCTTTACTTTTAGGCCGACAAATTTTATCCCATGATATCATATGTAACTTCTTAGCCATGCTAACATCACCAAATAAAAGGAATCTGGAGCTAATTTTCTTAAAAGATTTGTGCACCGATTTGGGTAAAATCGATCCCCTGATCCAATAGGCAATCGTATTTTGAATAGTGAATTTGAGATACTGAAGTCTCCCCGCAAAAGAAAGTAAATTTGCTTTCCAACCATTTAGTTTCTTGTTGAGGCTGTCTAATAAAGGAAGATAGTCAGCAATATTAAGTCTATAAAAGGAAAGAGGAATACCCAAGTAGGTAATCTTGTTAACGATGGAATGGATGGAGAGAGCATGGCAAATCTCAGTTTGGTTCTTCAGGTGCTTGGGAAACATTATAAAACTTTTGTCATGATTAACAACAAGACCAGAGGAGTTAGCAAACTCCCTAAGAACAGAGTCCAGAATGCTACAGTTGCTAATATTGGCCTCCCCAAATATCAATACATCGTCAGCATATAGCAGGTGAGTGAGAGAGAAATTACCAAATGATATACCTTTAAAACCTCTGGCTTCCAGCAGATTGGAGAAGGCATCCATAACAATACAAAACAGATAGGGACTAAGAGGGCAACCTTGCCTCAACCCAGCTGAAGAGGGAAAATACCCTTCAAGGGCACCATTAAGCACGATAGAGAAGTGAACATCTGTAATACAAGCCCTAATCCAGCTCACAAAGAGTCTAGGAAAACCTTTTTGAGTAAGCCTAGCCAAAAGAAATTGACGAGAAACAGAATCAAAGGCTTTTTTGATGTCAAGTTTGGCACAAAAAATCTTAGCCCCATCTCTTTTACCAGCATAGTAAAATATATCACTAGCAAGCAGTATATTATCCGTAGATACTCTAGAGTGCACAAACCCAGCTTGATTGTCTTTAACAATACAACTCATGACCGGCTTTAGCCTAACCGCCATAATCTTAGCAATGATTTTGTAGAGAACGTTGCATAAGGCAATAGGCCTATACTCACTTATACTAACAGCATTTTTATTTTTTGGTATGATAGCCAGAGCAGTAGATTTGACCCCTTTAGGAAGAAACCCTTTAGTGAAGAAGGATCTAATCGCCGAGCAAACAGTGGGGCCAAGAATATGCCAGCCCGATTTAAAGAAATGAAAGTTGAATCCGTCGGGACCAGGAGCAGAGGTTGAAGAACCCGAAAAAACAGCAGATTTAATATCCTCATCAGATTCAAAATCTACATAAATCAAACATTAGATGCGCCCAAGTCAAAAAATTTATTTCCATAATTTTGACTACGTGCTGTCGGAAGGCTGTTGGAATCCAAAATACCGAAACGGAAAATATAATAATGTCGAAGGGCTTTAAGAAGAAATTCACACGGACGAAAACATGAGGAAAGGCAGTACGAATACCAAATAAAGTTGGCCTTTGGGCTCCGTATTTCTCAGTATCTTATCACTGTCCTCTCTCTCTCTCTCTCTCTCTCTCTCTCTCTCGGCTGGGGCTTTGGGAGATTCGGAGCACAACTTTCAGGATCAGTCGGTCACCGACGGTAAGGTAAGGGTCCGTTTCTTTTCCTTCAAACTTTTTTTATTTCTTTTTTCTGTGAATTTGAGAAGAATTTGATGGGTTTTTTATGTTTTCCTTTGTGTTTATTAGAAAAGAACTTCAAATGATATGCTTCTTTGGTACTTGATGTTGGAATGACTTTAATGATTCTGAGCCAAGGAATTAGATTCTGATGCTTTTCTATGAACATTGGGGTTATTAGGTCGCAAGTAGGATTAGACCAATCAAATTTTTTGTAACCTTCCAAATTCCCTCATTCAAATTTTTTTCTAAAATCCATTTGGTTGCTGTTAAGTGTAATCCGTAGGAGAGGTAGGGGTCAAAATCATGATCTTTTGGAAGTAAAACACTGCAAAAAATCACAAATAGCTTAATACTAAAATAAAAGAAATCTAAACAAGGCAAATATTGTTGTTGCCATCCAGAAGAGAATTTCCTTATTTGTAAGATGGGTGACTTTTAAGCTATCTCAACTTAGAAATCCACATGCACAATCAAAGAAAGTAATATTTTTACTTGGAAAACTTTCGGGCTGTTTGGTATCGGATTTCTTCCCAGATTTAAGTCGGATTTACGCTAAATCCAGCCAAGCAGTGACACCGGCCCGGTAGGGGGTTCGACGAATCCACGTCGACAATCCGGTGACGGTCGCCGGACACCGCTCCAAGAACTTCTTGGAGGAAAGATCCACCACCTAAGACTCACTCTTAGGATACAGGAAAACGCATGAGATAAACTCAAACTTTATTCATATCAAAATCTATCCTTATTACAAGACATTGGCCTATATTTATAGACTTCATGTAGTCACATAATAGGCTACACAAGAAATATAGCTACACCAATCACTAACAAGAAAATACAATTTATTTAAAGGGACGCTCCTGCGTCATTCTACCGGGGTAGGAAGAACTTCAGGCTCGTGGAAAAAGATGTCTGGTTGGCCGCCATAAGGAGGTGGGTTTGGTTGGCTAAATCGGTTGGGATATTTCCACCCGATGTCAAATTTCCTACCAATATTCAATTTTTTAAAGGTAGCATAATCAGATGAATACCCTTGCTTTGTACTCCAATTCTTGCACCTCCTGCCGCCCCAAGACCAATAAGTACCAGGCCAATACAAAGCATATTTTCGTTGCATTCTCCTGTGAAAATAGGAAGAACATGGTCTCCTTCCTTGAGTTCAATAACACCCCATCCATCATGAACACTTTCAACTGCAGAAATCAGGGTATCAACATTTGCACTGCATTCGACACTTCGGTCGACTCCACCATTTTTCTTTTCAACAATAACCTCTTGAATTGGTTTGCTCTTTTCATATTTATCATCTATGGGTTGCTCCAGATCAAGAACTTCACCGACCAAGTCGTCATCATACACGTCATACACAGGCGCATCGTAGAAAGGCACAAACGATGATTTCAGCAACGGATCTTCAAATCCTTTGAAGCTGAACTCGATCGAGGGTTGGGTGGAAGAGATATGACCATCTGAAATGCCCTCGTCGTCGTCGTCAGTTTGTAACGATCTTCGTTCAATCCTTGATAATCGTAATTTGAGTCGGGCAACTTCTTGTAGAAGATCTTCGATCTCTACTTCTTGACGTGATCGCTGAAGATTCCGGCCAAGCGGCATCTTTCCAACTTTGTGCTGATGTGGCGTCAATTTTCTTAGAGGTGGAAGACGAGGACAACAATTGTGAATGTTTGGATGCAATCTTCTGGAGCAAGTATCCCGTGACTGGAAAGCTTGTCCTGCTCTGATATACCTTTCGGCACAAGGAAGAAGTGCCACAACACCCACGACATGACTAGTTCGCACTTCAAAGCGGCTCCACCTGGGACGCCTGCTTCCTTAGCCTAGGTTTCACCACTTGAGACGGCTCAAGATACAGAGAGCAGAGGCTGGAAAAGAAAACAGGAAAAACACCAAATGACGCCGCAACCGGGAAGCTGAGAACAAAATGGCGTCACAATTGGGAAGCTCCACCTTGGACGAACCTTCAACATAAAATGACGCCGAACCAAATACTTGGTAGTTGGGAGAACAGTGACTCTTCTATGAAAACTCAACAAGAAACTATTGTTCTTGATATTCTTGAACAGGAAAAATGTGGCCAAAACGTAGATGGTTGCTTGTGTTGACCAAAAAAGATTCAAGAATCAATCAACTTTTTGTTGAAGATAGTTGCCTTGCAACCCTCAGCAGGTTGGAAAAACAGATTGGTAGCAGGCGTCTTGCATTGTGTGGTCAGCAGAACGGCTTCTTGCTCTGTACCGCAATTCCAATTGTGGGGTCAGCAGAACTTATCTGCTTGCAAATCCGATTGAAGCTCTTGTCCGTTTTGGTTGAGATCTCCTCTGATCTACTTCCTTTCAAGCCGCACAACAGAATCGTTGTTACCTCCTGCTTAAGCGGCTTCCGCCCTGTACTCGTGAGCTAAGGACTGCTCACCGTGCCTCTTCACCACCTGAAAAATGAATCAGGATACAGAAAACAGAGGACTCATAAAGAAGTTGATTCTTTCTCCTGAATCAGAAACTAATCTGCCCTATCGGCATGCCAGCACCTTGCTGGCTCTGATACCAAATGACACCGGCCAGGTAGGGGGTTCGACGAATCCACGTCGACAATCCGGTGACGGTCGCCGGACACCGCTCCAAGAACTTCTTGGAGGAAAGATCCACCACCTAAGACTTACTCTTAGGATACAGGAAAACGCATGAGATAAACTCAAACTTTATTCATATCAAAATCTATCCTTATTACAAGACATTGGCCTATATTTATAGACTTCATGTAGTCACATAATAGGCTACACAAGAAATATAGCTACACCAATCACTAACAAGAAAATACAATTTATTTAATGGGACGCTCCTGCGTCAAGCAGTTTTACAGCGAGCGTTAAATCCCGGGATTTGGTAAATCCCGGATTTACGGATTTACAGCTTAAATCCGGGATTTACTAAATCCCTCGGTTCGGCGGATTTATGGGATTTGGCCGAAGAAGCGCGCGAGAGTTAGAAAGCAACCTTCACAGCCAGCGAGCTCCCCTTGTTGCTTCCGATCAAAATGTCGTAACTTCCGATCCGACAGGAAGGGAAAGTCGTCAAAGGAGCGAAGTCGAACAGCCACGAAGGAGCCGAAGAAGCGACCCGTGCAATCTCTACACCTACTGCGAAGCAACGATGCCGAACAGCAACGACGACAAGAAAAGATGAAAGGCAAACACTAGACGGCTCTAAGCCTCTAAGTTATTAATTGATTAACCTAATTAATATAATTTAAATATTAATAATTAAGTAATTTAATTAAATTATTAATAGCATAATTAGTATTAATTATCTAATTTAACTTAATTGAATGCTTAGAAATATAATTAGTAATAAATATTAATATAATTAGCTTAATTAATATAACTTAAAATATATATTATTAAATATATAATTAATAGTGTAAATAACAATTAATGAATAACTTGTACTTAATATGTTATTAAATTCATAACACATTAATTTTTTTTTAATTATAAGTTTTTTTTTTTAATTTATAATTATCTTCTTCACATTTAAATCCCTAACTGTTATAAATTCTGCAATATGTTACTAAATAGTTTCTCAGAATTTAACAGGATTTAATATTTGACATATCAAACAACTTTTGGGATTTAACCCTTTCGGGATTTACTAAATCCGGATTTACAGCATTTACTAAATGCCACTAAAATTAAATCTCACTTGTTGCCAAACAACTCTTGCGAGAGAAAAAAAAATCACTAGGCTTTCCCCAGATCTAAACCTGCACTAATGATATTTAGTGCAAAGATGGTTCACCTCCTAGTAGCTGGAGGGAGTTTATTATTAGATGCTTATTAAGCTATTGAAATAAAAAAGCAACATCATAGTCATTGAGGTTGGTCCAGGCCCACACCGGTTGCAACCTAGCCAAAATGAGTAATGACAAGGCCGTCAAGAATCCTGGATAGCATAAATTGTTAGGTTTGGTCCAGATTTAATTTTAGTTTAAGTTTCTCTGTAAAACATCACACCAATGTCTAGTCTATATATACTTAATTTGCCTAGTTTATATCTTGGGAGGAAAATTGAATAAAGTTGAGTTTATATTTCCTCCAAAACCCCTCTCTCTTCTCTCCCTCTCCCTCTCAATCCAAGAATGGCAAGAACTTCTTCCTACTTAAGAAATCCCAACAAATTGGTATCAAAGCCTGCTGGAGGCGATCTCGAGGTAGGAGGAAGGTTGTAATCAAGAAAAGAGAGCAGATAGTGGATGGAATCGCGATCGATGCATGAAAAGGCGGGTTGGTTGCATGGAGCACAATCTTGTGCAGGAGTAGGACTTGGGTCTCGTTCCTGCAGTTCGTTCTTGTCAATCAAGCAAAGGAGACGGAAGCAAGGCCTGACACACGAGCGTAGAAGAAGCAGGCCATATGGGTGCGAACAGAGGCTAAAAGCATGTGTGGCTTGCTTGCGTGAATCCGATCGGAAGATATGGGTCAGCCACAGAGCGCGGGATGTTCGCGAATCAGATGGGGGCCGAGTCTGACCGTTTGTGCATGGGACCCATGCGAGGACTGTGTGAATGCGCGGTGTCGTAGGTCGGAGCAAGTGCCGCTATCAGGGCTTGGTGTCGAGTGGGGTGGCTGTAGGGGAGGAGGTCGTAGAGCCGACAGGACTCATGTATACTTTCACTTGGGGCGAAGGCAGAGGCAGAATTGACATACTTGTTTCGTGTGTGAGAGGTGGATTGAAGGTCACATACTCGTGAAATGCGGCACCATCGAGTGTAGGAGGCAGACATCCTATTCTTGATTACAGATCTGGTTAGATATTTTGAGGTGGAGCCTCCGAGTCGAAATGTGGGCAAATAAGCAAGTCAGGTCGATTAGATTTGGTGTGTTGGACCAGTGGATCAAGAACCTCAGAGCGGATCGCGCAGGAGGCAATCGTGGGTTACAATGGGTGGCTCATGAGAAGTCGCAAGTTTGAGCATGCATGGGTGCTCAGGGAAGACGGACAAGCCGGAGCGCGGACGATTGCTGGGAAATATTTTTGAAAATTTTATCACCTCTTCAATTGACTTAACAAATGAAGAAATAACATTATGCCATTTTTACTTGGATCAACTCCTTTTCTGTTTAGGAGCATTGTTATGTGTGACTTCTGAAATTGTGGCGTATCGAAGGGCATAGACTTTGGGAAGTTTCAATCCCCGTAATAAATTGCATAATAACAAGCACATATTGACCCGATTCATGTTGTTGGCCAACTTGTTGTGACGTGGCTAATTTGGAAGCCACATGGTAATTGACAATCACAGTGATGTTGCCTTCCGACCCTCCATGCATGGGCTACATACCAGTGCGCAGAGATTATGATAGCTTTGGTCAAGTCAATTCACTAGCAATTGATTGGGTTGAGGCCTTTTAGTTCTAGGCCAAGTAATTTAGGTGTCTGAGGATTTGTTGCAATGTGGCAGAGGTTGTGATGGGATTGACACACCATTTTGAAGTTGTTTAATTATAAGTTCAACTAAACTGAGTAAAAACCAAGCATGAATTGGTTTAGTCCTAAATGGCTTTGTGATGCATGCTTTGTATGGAAGTCAAAACCATGCTTGATCAAGTAGCGACTTTACGATTTCAATAATTGCCCCCTTTGTTTGGAAATTCCTGCTAGAACTATTTATGCATTGTGGGTATGATATCCAATCCCCATTTGCTTTGGCATTGGGAATCAGCCACCATTCAATTCAAAATTTTTCATCAACCACAGCCACTCCCTAGAAAATCATGAGCTCGCCGATAGCTCTGATCTGTTTTTGTTGCCCTAATGAAATTTTCTAGGTCCATGGTTGTAGAGATCTCGGTTCTTGAGTTGAACCGAAGGATCTTGAAATGCCTCAGGAAGAAGATGAAGGAATATAGGAGAACTTTAAAGAAACTTTATTTTCCAATGCTCAGACGTTACAGGCGTCCTATCTTTATAGGTAATGAGCTGTGCTAGTGGTGTGTGTATTACAAGTGTGCCATTATGTACAGCCTAGTATTTATATATTTATTTATCTTCTAATAGTGGTGCTTACCATGAAAGTTGCTAGTATGACCAACCAGGGGTGGAACCCCCTTGACCCCCCTTGACCCCAGGGGAGGCAATTGTCCCCTCCCTCCCTAAAAGTTTTAAAATACTATAATCTTTAGGCAATTGCCCCCAACATAATTAAACACATTGCATATATGTGTTCTTGTTATGGAACGATGAACAAAATACAAAGAGATATAGTAAATCAAAATTTGCACATAAAGTATCTCAAAGCCCACCAGCAATTCTTTTTCACTTTATTATTTATTTTTCTTTGTTTAGAATACCAAGTGGTGTATATCGGAGAGCTATCTAATTTATGCTTCAGATTTTATTTATGGAAATTCAATTTGGCTTTATATTTCTTACAGGTAGCCGTCATTAAGACAGCCGCTGAAAGATAAATAGCCGGGAATGTTCAAAGATGTGCTTGCTTACGAAATCCTTTCCCATAGTTAATGAGAGAGTAGTTCCATCTGTTGTGGCTCTGGTTTTTTATATAAATGGTCAGAATTCCTTGAAATGGCTTACATTCTTTGAGCTCACACACAATGGATTACATAGTACAATAACCTTTGTCACATTAGATCATGAGATTGTGGAGGATGGTTAAAAGCTTAGTCTCTTAAGTTCTTCTTTTCTAAATATTAAATATCAGTTTAAGAGAAGAGTGCTTAATTTGTTCTGCTCCTTAACGTAAATCTATCAAATAATAATGGTGAATAAAGGGTGTTTATTGTTGCATAAGTACGAACTTGGTAGATTATTGGGACAAGGAACTTTTGCGAAAGTATACTACGCCAAGAATGTTATTACTAACCAATGTGTTGCTATAAAAATGATTGACAAAGGAAAGGTGTTCAGGGCTGGGCTAATGGATCAGATCAAACGAGAGATCTCAATAATGAGATTGGTAAGGCATCCAAATATTGTACGCTTTTATGAAGTCATGGCTACAAAAACCAAGATTTATTTTGTGATGGAATATGCAAAAGGAGGTGAGCTTTTCAACAAGATTGCTAAGGGCAGGCTTGAGAAGGATGTTGCAAGGAAATACTTTCAACAGTTAATCAGTGCAGTTGAATTTTGTCACAGCAGAGGTGTTTATCACCGTGATCTAAAACCTGAAAACCTCCTCCTGGATGAAGCTGGTAATCTAAAGCTCTCAGATTTTGGTTTGAGTGCTCTTGTGGAGTCTAAGAGGCAGGATGGTTTACTGCACACTACTTGTGGAACTCCAGCTTATGTTGCTCCTGAGGTGATTGGGAGGAAAGGTTATGATGGAGCTAAAGCTGATATTTGGTCATGTGGGGTGATTCTCTATGTACTCTTAGCTGCTTATCTGCCTTTCCATGATACAAACTTAATGGAGATGTACAGGAAGATCGAGAAGGCTGAATTTAGATGCCCATATTGGTTTCCTACTAAATCGCGGAAGTTGTTGTCAAAGATCTTAGACCCAAATCCAAGTACCAGAATCCCAATTGTTAAAATTATGTCACATTCATGGTTTAGAAAGGGATTTGAAGCTGAGTTAAAAGAAAATATTCCTACTGCTCTTACCTCAACTTTTAGCTCCAGTGGTAGCAACAGTCAGGTTGAGCAAAAAGAGGATAGTATGAAGGCAACAAGCATGAATGCATTTGATATAATCTCTCTTTCTGATGGATTTGATCTTTCTGGTTTATTTGTGGACCTTGACCGCAGAAAAGAAGCACGTTTCACTTCTTGGCTGCCTGCAGAAACCATTATCTCTAAGCTCGAGGAAGTTGCCAAAAGCCTGAGGTTTAAAGTGCAGAAGAAGGATGGTGGGATCATGAAAATGGAAGTAACAAAGAAAGGAAGGAAAGATGTTTTAGCTATTGATGCTGAGATATTTGAGATCACCCCTTCATTTCACATGGTGGAGATGAAGATGACTGAAGGAGATACGTTGGAGTATGAGAAACTCTGTAAGGAGGATATTAGGCCTGCCCTTAAAGACATAATTTGGACTTGGCAAGGTGAACAAGGGTATTTACAGCAGCTGCAGATTTGATTATATAGTGAATTTTGTTGCTTTCTAGTACTTCTCTGTTGTTGTTATTTGTTGTTGTCTACCTTATAATATTGCTCTATGGATCTCTTTTACTTTGCGAGTTTTTATCAACGAGAGCCTCAGACATAGATTTGGTTCTTTATGGTATTCATTTTGGCTATTCTTAAAATATCATGGATCAAGGTTAAAAAAAGGGTCTTCAACTTATTTCAACAGGGTTAGCATGGAGTCCAAATTGGTTTCCTACTAAACCGCGGAAATTGTTTTCAACAAGCTTGTTGTCCATTAAATAAAAATAAAATATTGATTTTATATCTAGCAAATTAAATGATTTTTTTAGCTAGTTTCGAATAAAGTTGCCATCCCTCAAGCTATTTTTAAATCCTGCCCCGTTAATATGGCAAGGCTCCTCAACTTATAACGCCAAAAGACTGGAGCTCCCTCTAAGATCCTTCATGGCCTCCAATCCTAGCATCCAAGCTCGAGCTGTGGTGCCACTCTTTTAAGATCAATCTCTTCGGTATTACATTATTAGGCTAAAGCACTAAACTTAATGATTTTTGTTGAATATGAGGTTGAATTTCCTGAACTCCGTCTCTAGTGCATGTCTTCATAGCCTAGCGTAAACATGTCAATTGGTAGGATTTCTCTTAGGTGAATGTTCAATGACGTAGCACTCACTCGGCCTTATAATTCGACCCAAAATTAAACCAAGTTTGATTGTAATATAATTTGATTTCAAGCAATCTTCGATTTTTTGATATGGTTGTTCATCACTTGAATGACCCTGATTTCTTGAATGGGTTGAAGGGTTCTTGTTCTTTTAAAGACGCTTTGTCAGGGCTTGCTCCACCCAATTTTTCTAATCTTAAAATAACTTCTCACTGTGGATTGTCTTCCCTGTGGATTTCAGAAGATGAAATTTGTGCACTTGCAACCCCCTTCCAGTTCACTTTGGTGGGCAAAATTCCCTAGTTAGCCCTCTCTTGATGCCTTTCGGAATTTTTCTTCAACCTCAAGCTTTTAGGTGATTTCTCGGTTACTTTGCTCAACCCGAAGTATGTGTTGATTAAGCTTGTTAATGATTTGGATTATTGTAGAGTGTATTCTCACCATTCCTATTTTGTGAGCAATTATTTCATGAAAGTGCTTAAATGGACTCCTCTTTTTAATATTGAGGTGGAATACCCTATAATTCCTATTTGAGTTTCCTTTCCTAACCTCAGACCTCACCTCTTCTCCCCTCGTATCATGCATTGTCTTGGTTCCCTATTTGGTCGACCTCTAAAAACTGATAATGCCATCTCGAGCGGCTCTAGGCCCTCTGTCACTCATGTTCTTGTTGAGCTAGATGTCACCAAACACTATCCTGATAGAGTTTAGGTTGGACTTGACTTGAAAATTTAGGTTATATTCAGTCCATGATTATGGAGGATTTTCCTTCTTAATGTACTCATTGCAAATCATTGGGTTATTCAAAAAAGGACTGTTAAATTTTACACACTCATCTTGATAAAGCTCCCACAGTTAACCTTGTATTCATTAATGTGGGTGATAAGGTTACTAATGATGTGCATGACAATGATTGTGCTGACTTAACATTGCAAGAAAATATGGATAATTTGAAAATTGGGCTTATGCTTCATTCCTTGATTCTTGTTTGTGATTCGGGGCATTCGAATGAGCATGGTACATTGGTTTCGGACGGACCTATTGTTTCGCTTGGTTTGCTTGTTGTTGTATCTGTTTCGGAGAATATTGATGGTATTAACAATGCTATGGCTGGCAAAGATTTACTTGTTCATGTTGTTAACATTTTTGGTAATCAATGTGCTTCTCCTTTAATGAATCTAGCTTCTTCTAATCAGGAGGATTGTGAGGGTATTAATAATGAGGCTGCTAATAACTTGTCTTTAATTCATAGTTGTGATCATCATCTTGATATCTCCCTTGTTGTTATTGAGAAGGCACCTAGGGAAAATCTTCTTGCTTCTTGTCATGATAATTTGGATGATGTAAACATTGGTTTTTGTGATGAAAATAGGGTGGTGGTGAATGAATCCTCTAACATATTGGTTATTGTTCCTAGTTACTCACCCTTGGCTTCTTTGGAACCGATTGTGTTGCCTAATATTATGGATGCGAATGAAAACATGCATTTTATCGATGTTTTGATTTCTCTTATTTCTAATGACGCCTTGAAAGATCAATTGGCTTTGAAATTGAAGGATACTTTTGTTGATCAATCTTATTGGCTGGATGAGTGTAACTCATTGGCTAGCTGGGGTGATGGGGAGACATGGATAAGCTTGGGCATGATTTTCAAGCGTTGTATGGCTTGAATGTGGTTCACATCGAAGAAGAAGCATTTTTTAATGGTGTTGGTAAACGAAGTAGGAGAAAATCTAGAAAGAAGTAATTCTTTGGGGTTGTTTCCATGTTGTGTTGTTGGGCCTCCTCCCGATTAGCTTCTTTCTTTTAGTTGTTGTGGTTTCTCGGTTATGTTGTTATGTCCGTCTGTTGTGGCTTGGGTCCCTTATGCATGGGGTTCTGGCTGGTGGGTCTCGGTTGGGGTGTTTTGAGTTGGGGGTTAGGCTATTGGGTTTGGATGGGGTCTAACTAAGGGTTTTGGGGTTTGGCTATGGTGTTATGGTTTGGGGTTTAGCTGGGAGGTTCTCAGTTCGAGGTTGTTTTCTTGGCTGGTTGGTTTGGTTGCATTTTCCTGTGGGGTTAGTTCTTCTTGTTTTTGCTTCTTTTATTTAGAGTTATTCTTTTTCGTTGTTTGTTATTTTTTCTTATAGTTGTTCGTGTAGATTTTTTTGTCTATTCTAGCTGTGCTGCTGCTCTACTTCTGGGAGTCTCTAGTTCTCTTTGCTGGTGATCCTGAGTTGGGATGCTTTTTGGCTTTTTGGCTTTTTTTGGCTTTTCCTTGTGTTGGTTGTATTATTGTATTAGTTGGGTCATAGGCTCATTAGATTTTGTTTCAAATGCTGTATTTTTAAAGAGCTCTTGATCCTTTAAGAATTTGTAACAGTTTTATTTATATTAACACAAGCCCATCCATGAGTTTTATCCAAAAAAAAAAAGGACCAAAGTTGTCAGCAATAGTAACAATTTGCTGTGGTTAGGTCAGTAGTTCTTGTCTTGGTGAAGAAGACAAAGACAACATCGTCTTATGTAAGAGAAATTATTATGTCATTCAGACTCCAATCAAAATAGGTCACATCATCCTATACACATATTTTGTACAATGTGTACACATCATGTACACATGCTAACATGATCTATTTTGATTGTAGTCGGAACGCAAGCTGCATCCGGACTCCACATATAATAATTTCTCCTTATGTAATGAAGTGGAAATTATTATAATTTAGCCAAAGATTTATGTAAGCTCTTTTTTAGTTTGATTGATGAAACTAGAGGAAATCTAAATACATTTTTTTTTAGAATTTTTTTTTTTTGTTTTGATTTTAATGTAATTAAAAGATAATTGAATTTATTTTCCAAAAAAAAAAAGATAATTGAATTTATTTAAACATTATGAATAAATATATTATTGTCGACACTTTTAAAATAGGTAAAAAAAATAGAAAGAAAGTTTACTAAGTCATTGTTGTGACTCAAAGGGAACTTAAAAAAAACTAATTAAGAAATAAAAAAATACTTTCCATTAAATTTGTTCTTAATAAAAAAAGTGGGTGAAAATACATTTCAATTAAATTTCTTCATACAAACAGAACATTAAGAAAATAATTATGTTGTTATGACAATTAAATTATTACATATGTTCTAAATTATGTATAATAAACATCTAAATTATATATTTTCAATATTAATGATATTCATTTTTATTGTTTACTTCTTGCCTAAACATATAGGCATAGGTATGTTTTTATTAAGAAAGTTATTAAACAAAAATGTAATCATTTAAAATTTTTATCGACCTTTTTATATAATACCATAGCAATAAAATTTTCTAGATTTGCACAAACTCTTCTTTATAATACTCTAAAAGTCATTCCTCGAGTCAAGTGTAATTGTCTTGGTCAAACGTTCAAACATCTTCATTTCACCTCAATCTCCTAATCACTATCATCTCCAGCATTCGATACTTCATTATAGACTCTATTGTGAGCGATGGAATCTAATTAATCCCAAGAAATCAGAAGAGATACACATTTAGTAAGTTGAGAGAGATGAGAAGAGAAAATATTTTATTAGTGTTACTTAACAAGGAGGAATAGAAAGAAAATAACACAAAAGAAGATGACATAATTTAATAATTTATAGTGGTGCTCATAGACCTGCATCCACTGTTAAGGCGAGCATGAGAAAATATTAACTATATCAACAATTTAAAGTACAAAAAAAAAGTCTATGATGTGTAGGAAGATTTCTCAATGACATTGATATAAAGCTATAAGAGGAGAGAAAAACAATAGAGAGATGTTACACCCAAGAGAAGTATGGCTTTATATATATTATATACCATTACATCAATTAGGAAAGATGGAACTACAAACTTTATATTGAATCTTTTAAATCAAATCAATAGCCTCATATGCCAACTTGAATGACTTCTCAAATAGCTCTTAGAGTTGGTGATAGCTTGGCGAATATTTGGGAGTTTGCAAGCAAGCATATCTAGAATCTGTAATACTTCAATGACTAAATGATAGAACCTAATAGCTAAACTCAAATTTTGATTTGCATATTTGTAATAATGTTAGACTAGTGGTTTATGACAATAATGGAGGATAAATGAAGTCATATCATTAATGGGAAGAGAGCGAGTCAATATCCTTTTTCTTGTATGATTTAAAAAACGAGATTTAAGAGGATAGATTTTACATCAATTTGTTGCATTATTAAATGATTAATCACATGCTTACTATTTGATGTGTAATAGTTTATAGCACCGATGTTCTCTACAACTAGTATAATACATCAAATATCATAGGAATTGCAAAACATGCTTGTTGAAACTAGCACAAGGATGTGCTAAGGAAGATTCAAATCTTTTTTTTAGATTGATTTTCAAAAATAATTCAAGAGGATCCTAAGACATTTCCCCTCAATAAGACTTCTCAACAAGAATTCTCAAGAAAATGGCTCAAGAAGCACTCTCAAGGGGAACACTTGAGAAGGATTAAAAAAAAAAAGAACCTTTAGTACAAGCCACTTAACTATAGCTCATAATAACATTGCACAATCATGTTAGCACTTCAAGTCTTCATCTTATCCGTTCATACCTATGATGGATGCATATATCATGGATACTACATAAAATCTTTCAAAAATATTTTAGATTTACATATTGCATTTGTGAGGTAATCATCTACTCAGATAGTCATGACAATCAACATACCAATTTTTAACTCTTAGCCATTGTTCGACTTGTATTTCTCCATATTGTCTTTTGGGTCATCATTAATAATGTTAATGTGATGCCTTGTTAACTAAAAACTCCTAATAGAATCACTGATGGTAATCTTCAAACATTCAACACCATTAGCTCCTCCTCATATCACCTCCAACACAAGCAATATATGGATTTTATGGGCATAGGCTGCCTTTTTCACTCACAACACTGCATTATTCCACTTTGTTTTTTATTAAATTGACATTTTTATTGACGTTATCCAGTAATACTCTTAATGAATGCTCTCTATGATAGTATTCATGCCTTCTTTGATATTTATCTCATTACTAGTTATTTGCATCCATCTCTCTCTCTCTCTTTATATATATATATATATATATATATATATATATATATATATATATATATATATATATATATATATATATATATATATATATGACAAATTTTTAAATGAATCATTGTACATATAGGTTTAAATTAGAATAACAAATGAAATAAAAAAAAATTAAGAATGATCAAACTCGCAAAATTGACTTACACCGATGAGTTCAACATGAATTCCAAGGTAAAGAATATTTTAGGAGAAAAAAAAATGATCCACTTTATTAGGAGAACAAGTTATAAATGAGGCGCCAAGACAATAATTCAAAGATGTTGAGTTGTTGGCATATGCAAAGAATTTAACTTGTCTTAAAGGCAAATTGCAAAAGGAATATCTCTAGAATGTTTAATTATTGACTAGTGTTGAGAAGGGTAAATACAAGAAGAAAGAAATCAAGCAATTTTCGATGGTTCGACATGTTAGAATTATCTTGTCCTACATGATCTTATCGCTTCTTATTAAAGACTTAATTTTGATTATTCTAAACTTAAAGCTCACCATCATGATATAAGATAGATTGACTAAAACCCAATGCAATATACATTACTTGAGATCTAAATAGGTCAAAATTTTCCCTATCATTAAAAAAAAAACCAAGTAACTAAAAACATTGACATAAATCCAATGCTACATACATTACTTAAAGATATTTAAATAGGTCAAAATTTCTTTTATAATTAAAAACTTTCCGTGTAACAAAAAAAAAAATTATTAATGCATTACCATCGAGTGTGCATACATACATGCATGATAAAATTTTACACATAAAGAATAATGCAAGGATATGAGCCAGTCTGATCCATGCATATATAGATACTTTCACACGCCTTCCAACGGTCGAACTAATATGGAAACAAAATCATTCATTTGCCGTTGATCGCTGGTTCGCCTTCCAACATCATCTTCTCCTCAACGTAAACCGGCGACGATGGTTCACTCGCCGGCCCTATTCTTTTTGTCCCTCCGGTGACTGGCGTAGACGGGCCGCTCGACAACTCACCGGACGTCGCGCAGACAGGTGTCGGCGGCTCGCTCGCCGAACTTCTCAGACCCAATGTAAGCTTTTCCCTCCAGAACTCAAAGCTCCACCGCGCTGCCTCCAAGCCGCCGCCTCTCTCTACTTCCACCATCACTAACTCCGGCGATAGACGGTAAACGTCCACCCAGACAATGAGGTTCCCCATCCACCCCTCCACGGCGGCGGCGCCACGCCCCTTCAAACTCCTCAGCCGCCGGCGAACCACGAGCCCTTCTTCCCTCCCCACCGTCTCCACCCTCACAAGCACCGCATCGACAGGCCCGGCCGAGACGAAACGCTTCCGCGCCTTAACGGTTGAATTGAAGAAACCGGATAGGTCAAATCTGGAGTAAAGGGAAATTATATCGAAGGCATTGAGATCTCTATCGTCGTCCTCATCGTTTTCCCTCTCGATCCTCGCAATCCGTTCTTCGATATCCTCCCGGAATCTCATCAATCTAAACATGTTTCCCTCTTCCAGCCCCCTTCTGAACCAGGGGTCATTCAGAATTCCCTCCACGGTTATCCTTGTCTCCGGATTGGTATCAAGAAGCCTGGAAAGCAGCCGACGGAGCTCGGGAGAAATCCATTTAGGGCATCGGTACTCACCGAGGTAGATTTTACGGTACAATGCCATCAAATTGGGATCATTGAAGGGTAAATATCCAGCACTGAGAACGAATAGGATGACCCCGCAGGACCAAATGTCGACCTTAGCCCCTTCGTAGCCCTTCCTGGAGAGAATCTCAGGGGCAACGTAAGCCGGAGTACCGCAAAGCGTGTGAAACAGGCCGTCAGAGCGAATCTGTTCGGCCACAGCGGAGAGGCCGAAATCAGAGACCTTGAGATTACCGGAATCATCGAGGAGTAGGTTCTCAGGCTTGAGATCACGGTGGAAGACGCCGCGCGCGTGGCAGAAGGCGATGGCGAAGATAAGCTGGTGGAAGAATTTTCGGGATTGGTCTTCGGAGAGGTGACCACGGGCGACGCGGGAGAAGAGCTCGCCTCCCTTGGCATACTCCATGACGAAGTAGATATTGGAGCGGGAGGCGAGGACTTCGAGGAGTCGAACGATATTTGGGTGGTGGAGGCGGCGCATAACGACGATCTCTCGCTTGGTGTGAACGACGAGGCCGCCGCGGATAACCTTTGCCTTGCTGATGATCTTAATGGCTACACTGTGACCCTGGAGGATGTGGCGAGCGTAATAGACTTTGGCGAAGGCTCCGTAACCGAGGAGCCTGCCAATTTCGTACTTGCCGAAGATGATCTTTGCCGGCGCCGCCGGCGGGGCGACGCCGGAGGCCGTCATGTATTGGGCGTCGACGACTCGAGCTCTGCTCCAAATTGAGTGAAGGAGGGAGGAGAGCGAGAGGGGAAGATGCTTCTCCTCTCTTTGTTTAATGGAGGTTGCAACAAAGCACGGACTTCTCGGGGAATTCTACGGACGATAGAAGAGAGACATATTTATAGGTTTGTTTGAAATTTGTGAGCAGACGTATTTAACGAACTGATGCATTCAACGATCGGCTGTTCATTTGTGTTTTTTTTTAAGGCTTTGGAAAAATAAAAGAATATACCTAAAATTGGAAATGAATAGAAGTTGAGAAATTGATTTAATATTTCAAATAATTATAAAATTAAATTCTTTTGAACAATTATGTATATATTTTTGCTGAATAAAAAAATTTATATTTTTTAATATTAGCACTTTGAAAGATTTCTTAGTCTCAATCAAATCTAATTTAGGGGTACAAACTCAATAAAAATTTTTGAAAAAAATAAATCAAAATATACATTTAAAATTTAGGATAAATTGAGGCCATGAACCTTTTAATTATTATTATAAAGTATTTTATATATAAAGATTTTGAAAATATTGTTGTTACTCTAAAATTAAAAAAAAAGTACAAAATAAAATTTTAAAGTACTTAAAATTCACTTTGAGTCAATTTTGATATATTTAAAATCCATTATATTTGATTGATCATCAAATAAATTGTAAATTCTCCAAACACTAGTACCGCTGCTGAAGTGCTAAACATTACAAGATCACTACCGACCATCACCGATCGTAGGTTGTGACCATTAACAACCGCCATCATCACTATAGCCTCCCCTAGTCGTGAGTACCACCCATTGCTAGCCACCAACCACCCCCCACCGGTTAATATTGCCGCTGCTTATAAGTCAATTGCCATTGTTATCATTTGAGATTATAGTGCATACATTTTAGTTTAAATAAAAAAATAATTATATATACTTATTTTAAATTCACTATATCCTTTTATGTGTATTTCATTTTAATCTATATTTTTTTCCTTTTTTATCCAAAAAAAAAAAAAAAAAACCAGCCCCACTAGAATATTTTAACGTGAACAAATGCTGCGAATGATGCCGATCAGGTTTGGAATCGAGCAGTTCGCTCTCCGGTGAAAGTATTCATTTCTGATGATTGGAGCATGCTACAAATTTCTTGACTTTGAATCTTTCCATGAGCTGAAAGATCAAAGATGACCGCTAAGAGTTTTTTTTTTTTTTATCACTTTATTTATATATAAAATTTTAATATATTATATAAATAAATCATATATAAAATAGTATCTACATGTTTATCGACAGCATTAACTGCTTGCAACCACAATTATTTTTGCAAACTGAAATATCCACAGCGATAAATGAATAATTTATCTTCTTGCAAAATTATCAAAAACAAAGTTTAGAGTAGCACGATATTTTTTTTTTAGTAACAAAATCTTAAAGAGAAAATCCAGATGGCCTAACTTAATTGAAATGAATTTACAAATATGCATTGTATATTATAAAATTTACCCCTACTTGCATTTAAAATAATTATTAATAATATGCATAAAAGATATATCCATTGTAAGAATGGTGAGGTGCATGTGGGTAGTCAAACTTGTCATTCTCTTTAATGTAATGAAAAGGTTGTGATGAGATTGATCGACAAATGGTTTTTGACGATGATGATGGCAAGCACTGTTATTTATCAATCGTAATGCTTAGCCATGGCAAAAAGTCTAGTCATTGAACAACGATCAAAATCTGATAGAGACAACAATTAGTATCGAGTAATGGACAATGGCTACCATTGATGTTGGTCAACAATAACCATCAAAGTTAATCGATGGACGACATCTAGCATTAACATTTTTCCACAGTTGGCACCTAGCAGTTGCAATAATATGTGTCAATACTAGTCAATAACTAACACCAAGTGATGATAATGTCGGACATCGATTGACAATATCATGCAATGGCAAAAACCATTAACATCAACCAATGATCGATGTTGGGTAATGGCTACAATGCAATGGCCACCAACTAACATTAGGTAATAGTAATGGCAAGCATCGATTATGGTTAAAAATTATCATCTAACAATGATGATAACAACATTAGATGCCAATCAATAACCAATGTCAAGCATCAGCATATCATTGATAAGCATCCATGTTGTTCTACGATATTGATTGATGACATATATCAACACCTATCAACAAATATTGGTAAGAAAATCTTTGGAATTCCCATGTCTAAGAATTCTTTTAACCAAAAACCCTTCATCTATGTAAGAAAATAACATATTTATAAATTTCTATAAGGACTATTCCAACCATTTCGATCAAAATCATAACACCTCATCAAACAATTTGAATGTACTCCACTTGGTCAAAACTTGTTTTTTGAGCATCTCATTACCTCACAAAACTTCAAATGAAATCATCTTAAACTCATTATATTCATCTCATTGAAATGCTCATTTTAATTGCATAAACCCTAATAAAATTTTAAGGATATTTAACCCATCAAATGACCAAAATAAAATTTTAATTATCTTTTTAACACTTTAGTCTAATCCTATTTAAACTCGGGTTATCTTTCCTAATTCATCTTGTCAAGCCAAATCTTCTTAGTTATAAAGATGAAGAAAATATAATTTAGATGATCTCAAAGTTTACTCAAAAAGTTTATTGCTAGATAAAAAAAATGTCAAGTAAAATATCAATTATAAGCATTTAAAATCTAAACATCATTTGACCAGAAAGTTTAAACCGCATAAATTAATGTCAAAGAGTACATTATAAAAATGGATTCCAGTTGGTTATCTTTAGCCAGTCTAATTAGATCCACAAATCTCCTGCTCTGGCCCATCACATATGGGATTTCATGAAATTACAATATGGAACAAAAAACTTGGGGCGCTCTTAGCAGTCAGAAATTGAAACTACTCAATATAAAAACCTCCTATCCTGCGTTCACAATATCGCGTAGCCCAACAGATGAGAGAACGAAACCAGTATAATAACAGCTAAACGGGCCTACAATTAGTATCATAGATCTACTAACTTTTGGGATGTAAAGTGAATATTCTGATAAATATTTAAATAAAACTAATGATGTTGCCGCATAATGTGTAGACTATGGCTATTTTTATGAAGTAAACGTTCTATTTTGAAATCAAGTTGTATATAATTTTTTGTGTAATTTCAGGCAATCCCCCCTGCGTGATTCACCTGCAAGTAAATTGTTGAGAGAATGACCTTATTGCAAAGGATAAGTCAGTTTATGATATTGTACCTTCTTTATATTTTTAACGAAGCTAATGAGCAGATGTAGCCTGCAACATTGCAAGATTGGCTTGGCGATTACCCAAATGATACGCAATGGCTAACCACAAAAAGCATAACTGAAAATAAGAAATGAATTTATCATAATTAATTTGAAAGTTTATCCATAAGATCCATTTAGTTGAGGAAATTCCTTAAAAGCATGGAGAACATAATAACCATCTATGTTAAGAAATTTGAAGCATGTGATCTTGATTCTTATAGCCAGAGGCCCAGAACAACTAAGATTTTATTTGGAACGGTTTTTTTACTGCTTTTAAAGTAATTTTTAGTAGAAAAATTAAAAAAAAACTGTTTTAAGAAACAATTAGAAAGTTATTCCAAACAAAGCCTAAATCAGTTTAAATTATGTGTTTTCCCAATTTTGTGTTCTTTCTCAAATTTGGAATAGAAAGTATTTTGATGGGCAGTCTCAGAAGGCTTTTAAGCCATCAACTCTGTAAGTATGCTGCTAGGCGCACAATGCTTAATTAACAAATTAAACATGCAGCATTAGAAATATGTTCATAGCGCAACAAAACAATTGATTTTTTTTTTTTTTTTTTTTGGTTTTCAACAAGACTGTTAAATCAATGCAAAAAATCTGTTACAGGACTACCCCTCCAATCCGAAATGATTCATACCTTAATCCAAACAATCTCCATTTGGCAAATATCATATTTAATGTTTTCAATTTAATACTTGAGCAAAATCTCAATAAAAAGTTTCAACCGTTCAATATTGTAAGATATTTTTAATCTTGCTCCTTCGATCTTATATCTCAAAAATTGGAAGTTGGAATGATTGATGGATCCCATGGCTGTTCATCTAATGTTGGATTTGGTTATTCAGGTTTTGTTTTGGACAAGCTTTTTCACAATGTTATTTTTCAGAAAGCAAAGTTGTGATTGGCTAACTTTCTTCTCACTTTTGAAAAATTTTAGTGGTTGAAAATAGCTTTTAATAACCAAATTTACAAGTGTATAATAATTATACAGCTTTTCTCATAGCGTAGAGACAAGCATAATTTGTCCTAACTGATCCTTTGATTTTGCTTGCAGCATCTGTGGATACTTCTTTCAGGAATCCATATGCAGCTCAATTCCTAGTCTAGCACGATTTGTAAAGGGCATTCTCTGTTGAGATGCTTGGTGGATATCTTGTGTTTGTATGGGCCTCCTCATTTTGGCTTGAGTTTTATTCGTTAGCCATGTTGATGTGCAATTTGTGGGTTACTTTTAGTGCCCGTAAATGGCTTGATATTGGAATAATTATGAATTTATTACTAAAGGTTTTGGTTTACTTTTTGGGTAGGACAATGATGACCTTGTGTTCTCCAAACTTCTAATGGTTCAGAAACTACTCTTCAAGAATAAGATAATGTATATATGTGCCAAGCACGATGGACTAGCTTATTCTCTTGGCTTTGGTTATGCTGGGTGATAGTTGATATATTTTCTAGATGATCCTGCATATTAATATTTATGAGAGCTTCTTAGGCTCTAGAGTTTCGGTTAATGGAAATGTGATGCTTTTAATTTTATCTTGAATTATCCACCTGTTCAACCAGTCTCTTCTTGTTTTTGCGGACCTGGATTTATTTTCCTTAAAGATTGATGCTTAATTTCTCTATTCAGTGCCGCTCACTAATATCCATGGCTATAAATTTGTTTTTCGGTTATATCACTAGATCTTTTTTGTGCTATACCCGACATTTAAATGGATTATACAAGAGACGGTATAGCTACAATTTTTTGACGAGGAAATGATGGGACCAAATGCATATATGTGACTCAACTAGACAGCAGTTAATTCTTACTATGCGCCTTTCTAGGTAATAGCATAGCTTTCGATTTTGACTCCCTTGGACAGTTCCTTATCATATACTTTTTTTTTCTCTTATAACATCTCCGTAATTTTGGATAACCTAATAAAGTTTTTACATCAATTTTTTAGAAAATTTTCACTTCAATACAACAACAACATCAACTCTTTATCCCACTACATGGGGTCAGCTGCATGAATCTTTTTTTTTCCATTGTGCCCTGTTAAAAGTCAAATTCTCATTTAAATCTAATAAAGAAATGTTATTTCTAATATTTTTAACCAAATCTTTTTAAATCTACCTCTACCTTTCTTAACATAAGCCAAATCTAATACATCTGCTCTCATAACCGGGTCATCGGAAGGCCGTCGTTTTATGTGACCAACCCATTTAAGGAGATTCTCTCCAATCGTATCTTACACTGAAGCTACTCCAACCTTTTCACATATATGCTCATTTCGTATCCTGTCTCTAAGAGTAAAGTCGCTAATCCACCTGAGCATCCTCATCTCTGCAACACTTAACTTAAATATTATACTTCCCTTTTAATGGCCAATATTTTGCACCATAAAGCATTATAGGTCTCACCACCATCTTTTAGAACTTTCCCTTAAGTTTGAGGGGGACTTTTCTATCACACAACAACCCCGATGCATTCTCCAGTTCAACCGTCCAACTTGAATTCCACTAATGATATCCCCATCTATTTTACCATCACTCTGAACAATAGATCCAAGATATCTAAAACATGTACTCTTATTAATGACTTGATTGCCCAAAATCACAATCCCCCCACTAGATTTATTACTAAAAAAATTACATTCCATATATTCGGTTTTAGATCTACTCAAACAAAAATATATAGACTCTAAGGTTGACCTCCATAATTCAAGTTTACCTTCAACTCCCCTCTAGTCTCATCAACAACAAGAATATCCTCAGCAATTACACAAGGTACATCATCTGCAAATGTCTAGTGAGAACATCCATGACTGAAGAAAAAAGATACGAGCTTCAGGATGTTCCTTGATGTAATCCAACTAAAATAGAAAAATACTTGGTCAAACCACCTTGTGTTTGAACACAATAGCTCCTGCATACATATCCTTAATGACTTCAATATAAGCATTATTAATCTTTTTTTTTTCTAGAACTCTCCATAGCACTTCTCTTGAAACTTTATAATATGCTTTCTCTAAATCAATAAATATCATATGTAGATCGTCCTTATTTTGTATATACTTTGTTGACCTCGATTTTCGCTCGAGTGCCCTCGAGCACCTTCGTTCAATTTAATTGAACCCTGTCGAGCCCGATTTAGTCCAAATAAGTGGTAGTTTGAATTTGATTTCTGTTGGGTCGTGCTGCTCGAGTCGAGTTGAACTCGATCTTAGCCCCAATTGTTGACTTGGACCTTATTTAGGGTTGATTTCAATCTTTAGGTTCTTTCCAATTCCAATTAAGAGATCATTGACTTTCTAAGCTGATTCAAATTTAAAGTCAGATCGGGAAATTGAATCGAGTGGCTCGAATCAAATGTTCGATTGGCCCGAAGCCGTTGCCTGATACCTGTGATCCTCCACAGTCGGGGCAGAGATATGGAACAGAAAATGAACTTATTCGCGGGTATTCGGGTGACTGTGACGGTAGACACGCCAGGGCAGGCTCCTTCTTTTGGCCAAGGGTTCGTTTTACTCAGAACGAAGACCCTAGGCTTCGGGGCATTGGCGGGATCGCTCCCAGCTCCCGATCTCCCCCGATTCGCAAGGCTCCCAGGCGTCGGCTTCTCTCCTCCTCCAGCCTTCGGCTTCGCACAACGCGCTCTCCCTCTCCCTCTCTCGATTTCACACAGGCACCGCCCCCCTCTCCCTCTAGTTCTCGATTTCGCACAGCCCAAAAGTCGTTCTCACACTCAGCTTTCGGACAAGCCAAGGAGGACTCGAACGGACCTTCTTCCTCCGTTCGCGAGCCTTGACCGACGCCGACACTCTCCCTCCCTTTCAGCTTTGGTTCGCTCAGCCCGTCGCTCTCCCTCTCTCACGTCCAACGCCCTAGCTTCTCTGCTCTCTGCTTCGCACGAGCCATGGCCAAACCCGAGCTTCCTGAGTGCTTTACAACGAGGGGTTTTATAGAACCTTCTTATTGGAAAGCTTTCTGGTTTCTACCCCACTCCAAATGAAGGAAAAGGCACTTGATTATTTGTTGTTTTTGTAGGGTTTTATGTCAAAAGATTTCGGTAGATAATTTTTGTAAGATTTCGTGTAGTATTTCATTTAGAGGTTCTTGCAAGTCATTTTGAGATTTATGATTTTATAGTTAGACTTGTGTAGTAGGGCTTTTTAGTGTCTTTTATTTTAGTGTCTTTTAGGGGTAATTGATGCTTTCTAATTTGAGTTGGATTTCTCTTAGTGTTTATGTATAAAGGATTAATTTTGGGGTTTTGAAGCTTTAGTAGTAGCTTTATGTTAGAGGGCTTTTGTGTCTTGTTGGAGTAAAGTGATCCTTGCTCATTTGGGTTAGCTCCCTTCAATGATTAGCTAAAATATAATTTTGGGTAAATATAAAACAAAGATAATCTTGTTTTAAGTTTAGTGTTAGTAGGATTTGTTTTCCTTAGTTATTTTGGGCCTTGTTTAGAGGGTAGTTAGGTTGTTTGAGTTGAGTCTTATATCAAGTGCCTTATTTGGATTGTGGGAACAATAAAGGGCATTGTTAATGTTGCTTTAGGATACACTTGACTTTAAAGAAGTGTGTCCAAAACAACAATGCCTACATTCCTTTTATTTCTGATTTTCATTCTTTTTCTTTCTACTGCTTGGCTATTTATTATCAAACTTTAATGCATAAATTCCTAAACCTAGTGACACTCGTACGAAAATCCTAAGGGTTAGAAAACAAAACCTCATTTTATCCCTACAACTTTAGTGACACATAAGGACAAAAATTAAGGACCGAGTCTTAGAAAACATAGACTTAGGATGCATGCTCCCAGTAGGGTAGAGACATCAAAACAAAACTTAGTGACATATTTTCCTAGGTTTAGCTCTTCTTAATCCACTAATGATCAACAACCCTTTATAACTTAACTCTTAAAATGTGTCAAAAATTCTCAATTTTTAATTAAGTTATTATTAACATTTATAATCATTAAATTGCAAACCTAAAATGTAGAATCTAAATCAAATTTAACTAATTTAATAATCAACCCTTAACCAATCTAAAGTCTAAAAGAAGTAGACTTAAAATTAGGAGGCTCAAACCTAAACTAAAATCTATTAGGATAAAAGACTCTTAAAATATCAAACCAATCTTTAAAATCAATCAACAAATTTGATTAATAAATTGCCTAATCTACATTTCTTTTCTAATTTATAACTAATTAATAATTCAACAAAAATTGATTGCCACTGGGTAACCCAGGCCTACGAGGCTATTAAGTTAGCCCCAAGGAGGGTGAAATAAACCTCACGGCCTCGGTGTGAAACAAAGGTGGTAATCAATCAAACACTAAAAATAAAATTCTAAAATCAATCCTAAATTATTAATGTTTAAACTTAAACTAAACTCTCCCATTTGTCCTTTAACAAATACAAACACAAGCAATTTCAATTAAACCATCCTACATAGGACCTATCCAAAACTATACACCGTTACACACACCTAGACTTGTTTGTTTAGGACACGACTTTTAGCCTTAGGATAGGCTGACATTTTCTTTTGATTATTTATTGTCTACTACTTATACATGTTTTGTAAATGTTAATATTAATCTTCCTGCTAGTTATATTTCTATTTATCTGCATTTCTTTTATGAACGGCATCTACGCTCATTTGTATATTTTTCTCTTATCTTATATTGTGAGGTACATCGGAGCTTGATGATCAAACGGGAGCATTCGCTTTGGAGCTTTTAAGTGGCCGCGCCACAATTTGGGATCATTTGCTCATAAGCTTGTAAGTGGCAGCGCCACACACAGTCAGGTATAATCTGTACAACCTGTAAAGCAATTTTCTTTTAATTATATATCGGAATTGCTACACATCACACACAACTTGTTAATAGGTATTCTAGTATATTTAGGTAGCTGGCCTTAGGTTAGTTCACTACCGAAGCTTTGGCCTTATAGGTCAAAGCTTGCCTCCCTTCTGTGAGCCCTAGAGACCATTAGGGTCATTTAGGCCTGTAGAATAGGCCATCTACTTGTGCCATTGGGCATCGTTGTTTTCCCACACGAAGTGGGCATCGTGGTTTTTCTGCTAGGATTTTGGCCTTTTTCGATTTTGGGTATGATACCCCCCTTTTTTCTGTGAGCCTTAGAGACCATTAGGGTCATTTAGGCCTGTAGAGTAGGCCACCTATTTGTGCCAGTGGACACCATTTGAATGATTTTCTGTGCGGATATCTTGTCTGAAGGATACCCTTAGGGTGTGTTTATTTATTTTTTCTGTACTCTGGATTTCATGCATACGTCCTTACACACTTTTCTCTACAATGCACTTTACCTACATACATGCATTGCATTAGTGGACCTAAGGATCTTTCTTACTCGTGCATTTGTTTCATGCATCATTAACAACGCTAGATATGTTCATTTGCATATTGTAGAGTCTCTGATTTAACTCTCTTGAACTATTAATCCTTGAATCTTTAGGATAGAGCCTTCCCATCTTGCATACATATAGGGCGATTGGTTGTGCTTAGGATTTTAGCTGGCTTCCTTTTTCAGGCAAGGAATAAGTCCAGATTGCATTAGTTAGGTCGTAAATGTTAGTATCGTATGTACGATACTATATCTTTTATAGATTTAGGGTCTAAAGGTGAGTGGTACGAGTGTACCCCTATACACCTTATTGGTGGGTAAGTTCTCCATTCTTTCGGAGACTATAAATCCTACCCATCCACGTCACATGGATGACGCCACCTCCTTCCTTCTCTCGTGCATGTCTGAGTGCGTTGTCCTCCCTTTTCTCCAGTTTCCACTTCTTTGAGCCGACCGGATGATGATTGAACCACGTGTGATCTGATTGAGCCAATTTAGGACCTTCCCCTTTGATTAGAAAAGCCTAGAATTTTCCCTTTGCACTAAATCCATTTCGAGAAGATAATCTAACATCCCTAATCGAGAGTTTTCTTAGATCAAGGTCTAAGATGTAATTAACTACGGGGGCTTGCGCCCGTAGGAAACCGATCCCCACAATCAAATAAACCCTATTCGATGCTGATGTATCGAATAGGGGAAATCTCATGAACTTTTGGGTTATAGATATTATTATCCATCGAGGTTGGTAGGTGAGAGCCGCTATCCTCCATGGCTAATCGTATCTATAACTCCATCTGCTCTTCCATTGGCCTGCTTGTGCCAAGTGTAAAGACATACGACCATTTTATCCTACGGGATAGTGTAATCGTACCCTTTGCATTCGAACCACACGAGCAGAATCCTTTCGGAGACCCACATACTTCTCCATCAAACCTCTCAATAAATGTATAGCTTCCATAGCAGACTTACCCAGCAGGACTCCAAATTGATTTTGAGAAATATTAGTATCACGATGTAACCTATGCTTCATAACTCTCTCCCATAGTTTAAAGTATGACACATTAACTTAATTCCTCTATAATTCTCACAATCTTGTGCATCACCTTTATTCTTAAAAATAAGAATCAACACTCATTCTCCACTCATCTGGCATCTTTTGTCTTCAAAATAATATTAAAAAGTTTAGTAAGCCAAAAAAATTCCTTCATCTCCTAAGCATTTTTACATCTCTATTGGAATATCATTAGGTCCAATAGCTTTTTCACACTTCATTTTCTTTAAAGCCTCTTCAACTTCGATTATATTAATACTCTGATAAAAACACATATTTATTTCAATTAGGGTGCTATGGCAACTAAAGTCAATTGTATTCTCACAATCTTCATTGAAAAGTTAAGCAAAATATCTTATCCACCTTTGTTGAATATCCTCTTCTAATAAAAGTTTTTTTTTTATCTTCATCCTTAATGAACTTCACTTGAACTAAATCCTTACTACTTATATCTCTTTGTTTGGCTAACTTATACATATATTTTTAGTCCACCTTAATATCTAATCTATTATATAATTATTAAAAGCTAAAATCTTTACATCGTACATCACTTTCTTAGACTCCTTACAGACCTTTATATTTTTCTCAATTATCAAAGTTTTTAAATTTAAACCAATCTTTATAACAAAACTTCTTATTTTTGATATTTTCTTGCACATTTTGATTCCACCAGCAACTATTTTTATTATTATGAGCTTTTCCCTTTGACCATTTTTACTTCAATAGTTTAATTTTTCAATTTCAAGTAAAAATATTGATTTCTTTACTATTATTAATTACTCTAAAATATTACTTATTTTGGACACCTAGTTCAAAATATAAAATACAAATTTTCTCATAAGGTCTATCTTTTCATGCTACTTTTTTTATTAAGTGGATGGCAGGAGTTGCTATATATAGTCCTGTTTTCAGCTTTTATTTATGGCAGAGCTGACATCACTAATAATGACGTTGCTCAAAAGCTTCGTTGGTGTATATATACATATATCTTCTCTTAGCTTAGATTGGGAGCTTAGACATTCAATCAATTAAATTAGATCTGAAATTAAATTAGTAAAAAAAAGGGGGATGACAACAGAGAAATTTGATTTTATAAGCCTCATAATGGTGAAAATTAAAGAAATGTGACCCGAATTTATTTTCATGAAAAAATATATCTAAAACTTCCTTTCAAACTTAAATCACTCCCTCTTGCATATGCTGAACACTTACTGAAAGACATCAAAAATAAATTTGGTTCAAATGGATTCAAGTTTGAACACTTCTTCAAACCTCATTCAAACATATGTTCGAATATTTGTTTCAACACGGAATAAAACTGAGTGAAGTCATTGTTCGCCAGTGAACGTCATTGCTCGCAATGGGAGTAGCCATTATGAGATTGTGATGGGAAGAGACTAGAGCTCAATGGGGGATGGCTTCGACAGGACTAGACCAGTGGCGAGTGAATGTGAGAGGAGTTCATGACGGGAGCTCGCTTAGGGCGTCAACGGGATTGACAACGTGTGAAGCTATATTCACGACGAGAGCTCCTTTAGGGAAGATATCAACAAGACCGATAGCGTGTGAAGATGAGACATGTTTGCAACATAAACTCACTTTTGTATGGAATTAATAAGACCAGCGGGGTGTGAAGTTGAGAGGTGTTCACGAAGGCAACTCGCTCGGAGATAGGCATCAAAGGAACCAATGATATGTGAAGGTGAGAGATGTTCGTGTTGGGAACTCATTGAGAGAAAGTGTTGACAAACTCGACAATGTGTGAAGGAGGAGTTGTTTGCGATAGCAGTGTGGCATATGAAAGAGAAGAGGGGTTCGTTATCAGATCGAACTTAGTTCAAACAAGATTTAAAATTGGTTCAAACTAGTTTGAACCTATGTTTGGCTTGAACCAGGTTCGGATGTAAAGTCAAAATAATTTCAAACAAGAATCGAATTCAAACATGCTCAAATCATTTTAGATACTTCAATTTCAAAAAGAAGTCCAAGAATATAAGAGGTTACTCATTATAATTGACCACAACTGTCAAATAATAAATACATATTTAAAAAATAAACAAGTTCATTTTTTTCAATCAAGTAAATAAACAACTTTTTAGTAGACCAAAAACAACAACATCCATGCAAGCATTCTATTCAATAAAGAAACAAGGAAAAAAAAAGACAAGAATATATAAATTAAGTTGACACACAACTTTAAATATAGTTGACAAAAGGCAATAGTATCATGCTGGTATTTTATTTAATAAAGCATCAGAAAAATAATACAAATTAATTTGATTCTAGTTCGCTAAACCCATAAGAGATTAAAAATCACTCTACTCCCAGACTCAACTCTCTACGGGCAGAATTACATGACTTAGTTATGCAACCTCCTTATTCTCTAGGCTAAGGATTATGCATCTTGTGTCATTTGAAGGTTTCTTAAGCTTCTTTCACCCATTCCATATTATCCTATAATATGCAAGGTGCCTTCATGATAAACCTTTTTAGTGTTAATGAAACTTAAGAGTTCCATTCTTGAATGCATTCTTCTATTCATGGGAGTAAACTTTAGGCTAGTGAAAATTCACTTTCACTACTTGGAAGATATTTCAAACTTGGTGAGCCAATTACTTTGACAATATGAGATATGCTTCTCTTCATCCTTTCTTCACACTCTAGTGCTTATGTTGCCTTAATAAAATAAAGAAATGTCTCATGACTTTTTGTGATAAGAGGACATTATAGAAGCTTAAAGGTAAATGTTATAAAATCATGGTTAAAATGATGATGTTTTATGGATCTAAATATTGGGCTATAAAAATTCATATATACATACAAGTAGCGTGAGGGAAATGAGAATATTAAGATAGATATATGAAAAAATTGAGAGGATAAAATAAAAAATGATTATATTATATTACCAACTCGAATGATATCTATTAAAGATAAAGTAATTAAAAAAAAACCTAATTAGTTTGTACAAATATAATGAAGGATAGAAAATATGGTTGTTAGACGGGTTAATAAAATTAGTGTTAAAAGATTATGAAGAAAAATGAGTTGATCTAAAGTTACATGGATAGAAATTCAAAATTATTTGCAAAAAATAGGCCTAAGACCTCAAACAACACTCAACATAAATTAATGAAAATAAAAAATTCATAATGCAAGCCAAATAATTAGGATAAGAACATGATTACGATGGAGTAGAGTAATAATTATTTTATCAACATTGTTGCTAGGATCAAATTTTATATGCTATGGTGACAGCAAAGGCACCTTTAATTTTGAATGTAATGACCCATCCAAATCCCTTGAGTGAACTGAGGTCTTAATACCCATTCCCATCACTCCTATGAATAATGTTTCTTACAATCGCACTATGAATAATGTTTCTTAATATCACATTTGTATTCATTGAAAATACTCGAGTAAGCAGAATATTCTATGCCCACTTGCTTAAGCGTGAATTTTAAGTATTCGAGTACCTAACATTATGTATTCGAACATAAGGACTTGTTAAGTAGGGGAAAAAAACTCTTAAACATGAAAATATTAAGCAAGCTCATTAACCTTAATTTGGAGTTGTTGAACATGCTAGATGGTGAAGAACCCAATTAATGCCATAAAAGTCAATAAGTTTGCGAGATCAAAGCTGAGGGAAGTTGCAATTCTTTTCTAATTTCTTGTAAGCAATTTTTTCTCCCAAAATCCTAGTAAACGAACCAAATATTGCAAGGCATGAAAATTAATAGGCAAATAAAGAGAGATTCATTAATCAACATTGTCAAAAGAAATTTTGAGCGAAAAAGTCTGGCGAATGAGGCTTGAAATTGAATTGCAATACATGAAGCAATAGGGTGTGCTTGGTCAAGGGCTAGAGCATCAACTTTTCAAGAAATTCTACTCTCAGTTACATAAATGAATTTATTAAAATTTATGTCATCAAATGACCCCCTAATACCTATTTCTGGATTACAAGTAATAAATTGTAGGTAGAATTTCAAAAGAAACCTTCAATTGACTTACTCAATCCTTAAAACTTAATATTCATCAATATGTGTTCCTTGCGTACAGTATCTAAATGTAAAGTTCAAATGGGTGTCCACTGTTCAGAAAAGAAATGGAACACTTTCTGTTCCAGAGACATCTACAGCATTTTCAATTTTAGCAAACACAATAATTGCAACCAAAATACTGCAAACATTAAGTTTCTGGGAAAGACTAACATACCGGTAAAGCATAAATAGAAACTGAAGATGGCCCCTTGTTAAGGTTTCCAAAAAGTATTTTATAAATTGCAGCAGCAGTTGCATCACCAAGTCTTTGAACAATAACGTCTATGCAGACCTGCAACATGCTTCCGAACACCATTAGTGTTCCAAGAGTAGACAAGTAAATGCATATATATCTAACAATTTGTTAAATAGCAAAAAAAAAAATTGTAGATGGAATACCAGAGAACATGCTAAATTATATAACACCACATATTTAAATACTCTCGATATAACACGAAGTTCTCCGTCATGCAAACAAGCAACTGCGTAAAGATCTAAAAAACCTAAGGATAAATCTTGCTTAGTTCTATCAACTCAGAACTCATTACCTGATAGTGTCCGGCGAAGTGACAACTGACAACTATCAGGAGGGATTTTTCTCAGTAATGTAGTATATTACTTTTATTAACTAGTTAGTGTTTTAATTTAACAAAATAGTTTGAGAATATTCTAAAAATATTAAGCAGAATTTAGACATAATAGTGAGGTTTGATTGATTAAGCCTTCTTGGAGGTATACCAAACTAGGTGTGACAAAGAAAAATTAGCATGATTTGACAACGAGGAGCATTTTTTTGCAGATTATGTTTTATCATGTTCTATGCAATCATAAAATGAGAAGCATTTTTGTCACAAGTACTTAATCACCTTAACTACTATATATGCGATAATTCTGCTCCAAGAGAACATTGGATAACACAGCCACATGTCCTCAATTTTGAAAACTGTAGTCTGAAAGTTAATCCAGGTCATTCATCTCAGTTTAAACTTTCATTTTGTTCTCACACAAATATGTTGATTAATAGGATGTTCTTAATTTCAAAACAATTGCTATTACAGCCACAATTCTAAATCTGCTTCAAATCATCTTCCCAAAATTTTACATTCACATCAGCTCGCAACACAACTCTGCTACCCTGCTTTTGCGCCTCATGCAGCCCCTTGCTCACAACGTTTCACTATAATAATGTGCCCTTGCTCACTTACAGGAACAGGATCAGTGAACTTATCCTCATCCATGCAACAATTTTCCGGTGGAGGACTTAAATGCACTCTTATTGTTAGCGCTCATTGTATTGTATCACTTAACATATGTGTAGTTTTAGCCTTCGCTGCTATATTCATCTCCTACACAAGACAATGACTGTGCCAAACCTTATTGCTCGTACTCATTAAATGAGCAAGCATATTTGACCTATTCATCTACATGATCTTAGTTTCTCTTTAACTCTATGGTTCTCTCCCATTTCAGTGTCATGGCTTCTACGTTTCCTCTTCATGAGACAAAATCCTCCACCATCGGTATCACCATCATTTTTAATGGCACCAACCATCTCTTGTAGTCAAGGGCTTTTTGATTTCTTGTAGGTTAAATAGCAAACTCCAACTTGATGCTTCTCCATTAAGCAATGACACCCACATGCTATCAAAATCACAAGCTTAGGATTATCATGATTTTACTTGGCTCCTAAAAAAATTTGACCCATCCATTGCTTCCATTATCATGTTTCAAGACACCGCCATGATGTGGGACTTTAATCATTCCACCTATTTAAAAAAATAATAATATCCCCTAGTCTACAATAGTTATTATAAAAGAGTTTCTCTTCAACAAAATGGTATGTCAATTTAAGTGTACCATAACACATTGAGAGAAAAAATGGAACGAATTACTCAAATACAATCTCTTCATTATTGGTCCTACCTCTAACAAAAAAAGAATGAAAAATTCTAGTTGCACAATTTCTCCCTGGTCTCCAACCCTCCTTTCATGGATACAATCACAACTAATGCATGACACTCCAACAAACATCGCTAATATTTTATGTCAAGTTTTGCGCATAAAAAAAACTCTCAAATCCCCTACCCTTTTCCAATGATCAATCTAGACTTAATAATTAATACTAGTTTGTGGGGCAAGAGAAGTTTTCATGGTCGGGGATAATAGAATGATGGTGCTTGTATAAAGATCGCTTACCCAATTTTTATAGGAGCCAGATTAATCATCCTCCAAAATAATGTTGGGATATGATTACCATTTATTTACCAACTTGTATCAACAAATAACTCTAGATTATTGTCTTCATCTAGTTATAACTATGTTAAAATTCATCATATTAGTCATCCCATCAAGGCAAGCATTAAAATGATTGATTATTTTATCTTTCTTTTGTTGCTTAGATTGAATTTCCAGTTGCAATCGCTTTACAACCTCTTCAGCTTCTTCTTCCTGAACTTATTTTGGTTGTGGAGTTCTATTTACAAGTGATACCTGTTTTTTATCATCTTCCAGTTGTTCTTCATTTTGCATATTTAAAAATGCATTTCTACAAGCATATTTCCCTGATTAAACTGATCAGGTACATGATCAATCACAATAAACATTTCCACTTCTTCAACATATATGTAATAGTTGTCATTTTCATCCAACTGGAGATACTCTCCAAGTTGGGACCACTGCTTCCAATATATAACTGTAGAGTCGGGGGATTCATTATGAACATCATGCTCTTCTCTTTCTGAGACATCCTTGTCAACAGAAGCTTTCCTACTGGAGGATAACTTCTGAACCTGAGGTTTGAGTGAACCTTTACGGTCTTCCAGATATTTGGGTTTCTTTGGAACCCAAATTTGTCGTTTTCTCGTGGCTACATACTAATGACCACCAGCATCAGAATATGTCTTTGAATGCTAATATCCCTGAGATCGTTGGGGACTTCGCTTATCATATTTTTTTGACAAAGCCTTTTGTGTATAGGCTATCAAAAGTCTCTTTCATCTGTTTTCTTCCATAATATGGGTATTGACTCGTACTAGGATAGTATTTTCTTGGCTCTCAATAGTAAAGAGAACGTTTAATACCCTCCTTATAAGGCTTCATTGAAACCTTCTTAGTTTGGAATGAGTTGTATTTGAAGAAATAACCTCATTGCCAGATCTTCTTAGTTTTCTCTGTAAGTTTCTATCTTTGACGGCTTTTCGTATCTTTTATATTTTGAAAGATGCAAATTCTTCCTTCTTTAGTGACGGTTGTTCGTGAGAAGTCTCCCAAAAAGACTTCTTGATTTCACCTTTTGCACTATTTCTTTCACCCACTTCAATGACTTTAAGTCATTACCATGAGGGATGTTTGCTTCAATAGGAAGTAATTGTTACTAAGTAGAGAAGCATGTTTCACAGTCGTTAGCTCGAAAACGAGCATTGGCTTTTTGAAGATGCTTGCAGCAGGAGTTTCAATGTTATGCTCTTCGGGGGCTTCATTCTAGATCATATTCTGGTTAGCTGGATTAACCACAACAGACTTCATCTTGGGAACAGAAGTTTTCTTTTGAACGACTAGGATAGTAGCAAGTGCTATAGAAAGCCTGGAAAATACGGAAGATCTCTTGGGAGCTTTTCCGTTATCAGCTTCAGTAGGCCTCATGACAGAACCCTTGACAGTCAGTTCGTCAACATTGTTCTCAGGAAGGAACTACATAAATTCGAAAATAGTTCTAAATTGGATGGTTGCTCCAGCATAGCTTGTGTTCAGGATGACTTGAGGGAATTGTACTCTAGCTCCCTCATCCAATTTCACAGTCATGAATGATTTCACAGGCGTCATATTCAGTAAACAGTCAATAGAACTTGAAGGGATTAGAGTAAACTGATGCGTGCCGCCGCTGACCGGTAGAGGGAGGGCCGGCAACCCCACGGCGCGCGGAAGCGGCCGGAATGGGCGCCGCGTCGGTCGATCCGCCGAAGCAGGGACGCGGGGGGGTGCGGAGCGGAACGGGGGGGTCGGCTTGAGCAGAACCGGTCCAATTCTGGACCGGTTTGGCTCAGGTCAGGCCTGAGCTGGGCGGTTCACCTTGGGCAGCCCACTAGTGGGTTTGGTTTGATCTTTTGCTTGCTATAAGTAGGGATTAAGGGGGGATTTCTAGGGTTATGCAAAAATTGGGTTTTCTCTTAGCCACCTTATTTTCTTTCTCTAAGTTTTCTAGGGTTTGTAGTGGGAGACCTTGTCCTTCTCAAAGTGGACAAATTGTATCTTGTTTTCTCTTGGATTTTAAATGCAAAGGTTCTTGCTCTTCATCCCATCTCTCTTGTGTTCATTTCTCTTTGATTTGGTGGAGAAATCTTATCTTTGAAGGAGCATTAGGGCAAACCCAAACTTGGGAACCCTAGGGCGTATCAACTTGGTATCAGAGCTCTCGATCCTAGACGGCATGGCATCAAAGAAGGTAGAAGTTTTGGAGGGAGAGATGAGCCAATTGAAGGAGGGAGTGGGAGAGAAGCTTTCGTCGTTGGAAGGAAAATTCTCATCCCTAGAGGAGAGATTTGGGGGAATGGAAGAGATGATCCGTAAATTGGTAGACGCCCAAGTTGCTCAATCAAATCCTAAGGAAAAGGGGAAATCGCCAATGCCGAACCCTAACCCTAATTTCTCAATTAGGGAAGATGGAGCAAGCCAACCGGGGGAAGCCATGCAAGCACCACCTCACATCTCGCGCCAAGAGCCTTGGTCAAGGGAAGGGTGGGAGGCATCCGGCGTGGGGGGTGCACCGTGGGAGGTGGCTGCCGGCCAGGGGGGAGGAGCCGTACGTGACCCTCACGGTCCGTATGGAGGGTGGCTGATGAGGCCGAGAGGAGTGCAAGAGATGGGTCGCATCAATTAGGAGCCACAAGGAGGGTGGCCGAGAGGTCCAGGAGGGCCGCCGGAGTTGGGCCGAGCCACAGAAGAGGTCGGAGGTGGTTGGCCGAGACAACCGGGAGGTACACACAAGGGGGACCGAGCCCCTTGGTAGCCACCAAGAAGGGGGGTGCAGACCCCGTATCCAGGAGAGTGGAGGGGAAGACCTCAGTGGGAGGGATTTCAGCATGGGCCATGGGAGGATGGGAGGAATCCTCCTCGGACAGATACACGGATGAGGAAGTTGAAGGTCCCCGTATTCGAAGGGGAAGATGCGTACGGATGGGTCTACCGGGTGGAGCGATATTTCGCCGTTAACGGCGTCACGGAGGAGGAAAAGCTGATGGCTGTCCCGATTTGCTTGGAGGGGAAATCATTGGCTTGGTTCCAATGGATTGAGGGGCGACAACCTATACGGAGTTGGGAAGAGTTCAAGGACCTATTACTTCACAGGTTCAGAGTGTCCAGTGAGGGCACCCATTATGAACAGTTCATGTCTCTTGTTCAGGAAGACACAGTGGCAGAGTACCGGGAGAGCTTTGAGCTTCTATCCGGACGATTGAGGGGAATGCCCGATGATGCCATGGAGGGGAATTTCATGAAAGGGTTGAAACCCTACATCAGAGCCGCCATCAGGGTGGTCAACCCACGAGGGATAGTGAGAATTATGGAGACAGCTCAGCTTGTTGAGGACAAGCAGAAAGCGGATCAGGCACGGAAATCAGGAGGGTCTCACCCCACATATCGCTCACCACTCATGCTCGAATGACTTAAGGTAACTGCCACTACTCATCCAGAGGAGGTAAAACAGGAGAAAGACACCACTGTGGTGAACCAAGGAGGGTTCAAGAGACTGACCGACTCCGAATTGAAGGAGAAGAGGGTCAAGGGCCTCTGCTACCGTTGCGACGAGAAATTTGCACCTGGGCATAGGTGTAAGGAGAAGACCCTGCACGTGATAGTGGTGGGGGATTCAGATGAGGACACAGATGAAGGGGCAACAAGGGAAAGGCTAGGTAAGGTAGAGCATCCTCACTTAGATATGATAGAAGTGAGTCTGAATTCGATGGAAGGTTTACCATTCCACCCCACCATGAAGATGGAGGGAGAAATTGAAGAGTGCAAGGTGAGAGTTTTGTTTGACAGTGGAGCTACTCACAATTCCTTGGCCTATCGAGTGGCGGAACAGTTGAGTCTAAAGGTGATAGCAAGCAAAGAGGTAGAGGTGACCATATGCACAGGACAGAAGGCCCGTATTTATGGGAAATGCAAGGGAGTCACTATTATCTAGCAAGGGGAGGTAATTACTCAAGATTTTTTGCTGATTGATCTGGAAAACGCCGACGTCATCTTGGGTATGCAGTGGCTTCAGTCTTTAGGAGACATGGAGGTCAATTGGGAGAAGTTGCTGGTTAAATACAAGAGTAATGGTCGGAGGGTGGCACTACAGGGTGACCCTAGCCTTTGTGGGTTTCTGACCACCAAGGAATCTACATTCTTTAACCTTGAGAACAAGGTTAATTTTAAAGGAGGAAGTATTGATGCGTGCCGCCGCCGACCGGCAGAGGGAGGGCCGGCGACCCCACGACGCGCGGAAGCGGCCAGAATGGGCGCCGCGTCGGTCGATCCGCCGAAGCAGGGACGCGGGGGGGGGGGGGGGATGCGGAGCCGAACGAGGGGGTCGGCTTGAGCAGAACCAGTCAAATTCTGGACCGGTTTGGCTCAGGTCAGGCCTAAGCTGGGCGGTTCACCTTGGGCAGCCCACTAGTAGGTTTGGTTTGGTCTTTTGCTTGCTATAAGTAGGGATTAAGGGGGGATTTCTAGGGTTATGCAAAAATTGGGTTTTCTCTTAGCCACCTTATTTTCTTTCTCTAAGTTTTCTAGGGTTTGTAGTGGGAGACCTTGTCCTTCTCGAAGTGGACAAATTGTATCTTGTTTTCTCTTGGATTTTAAATGCAAAGGTTCTTGCTCTTCATCCCATCTCTCTTGTGTTCATTTCTCTTTGATTTGGTGGAGAAATCTTATCTTTGAATGAGCATTAGGGCAAACCCAAACTTGGGAACCCTATGGCGTATCATAAACCTGAATTCTATTGGAAAAAAAAATGAGCTTGTACTAAACATCTATATTTATTTTAGATGATTTTGTTGTTTGAGACTAAATATAAATTCTCTTTTCATCCAAAAATGGAGAGATAAGTATTCCCCAGCAGAGTCGCCAGAAATCTGTTGCCTCAAGAAAAACGGCGCATAGGCATGAATCTCTCTTTACAGACATAGGATTTTATTTCCCTCAAGTCAAATTTTAGTTAACCAGATTTCTCCTAAGGTAGTATCAAGGTTTAATTAGATATAGGACCTTACTTCCCATGAGCACAATTATTCATAGTTAGTTACCCCTCTTATCGCATAAAAGAGAACTCTCGATTAAGAATGAATAAATTTTAAGTGTTTTAGTCACAATTATAGGAGAAAATGGAGGTAAACCCGATCAAGATCCCATGGTTCCGTCATCCCGAGTATATCGTAGGTTTCACTCTACCAATACTAACAATCATTGATAGTAGAGTCTAGGGAATCTAATTAGCAGTCATGGGTTGCCTCCTCTTAAGGATACCAAGTAAGCTGAAGTGGTTAGATATAGGTTGATTTGGTTTAGCTTTGAAAAAGATGGTTTGGGATTTACATCTATTAGAATATCCAGTAATTGATTTAATTTGGAGAGTTATAACCATTTAGAAGTTATCCAGTTAATTGAATTGATTCGGGGCTTACGACTTCTATTGGAAGTAGCCTGATTGTTTTAGAAGTGGATCTTACAGCTTCCATTGAAAGTAGCCCGAATAGCAAGTCATTCAACTTCCTTTGGAAGATGGAAGATGCCTAAATATTTTGGATAGGTCTTATGGCTTATGAATTTCAAAAGTAACCTGAAACTAGGTCTTACAACCAAACTCTATAGTAAGGCTGGTCATCATTTTGATTGTTTGGGTTTTAGGGTTGTTGCACTTTATTTAGCAATTTTTCTAACATGTGAGTCTTACAACTTCACTTAAAAGTTGCCTGTTGGCGATTTTTACAGCCTAGCCCAATATGCTAAGCTGCCCATTAATTTTAATTTAGGATTTGATGTTTTGTTTAGAAATTCCCAAAGAATGTCTTACGATTTCTATCAGAAGTTGCCTGATTATTTGGATAGAACGGGTCTGCTTCCCTTTTAAAGTAGTCCAATGGCGGGTCTTACAACCTAGCCTTATAAACTAAGCTTTTTTTTATTTATATTATGATATGTTTTACGACTCCCTTAGAAGTTGCATATAGATTTTGGTAGGACTTATTGCTTCCCTTTGAAATTAGCCTGTAATATATATTTTGTGTAGATTAGACTTTACCTGTAGGTACTTTAGCTTATAGTTGTTTGCTAGCTTGACACTAGACTTTGATTTTCAGACATTTGCTAACAGTTTGTTTACTGGTTCGACACATACTAGCCAGCAATTGTTTTACCTTGACAGTAAATTGCTCTTTTTTTCTTATAACACCATGTTTTACTTACCTGTACTAGCACCTTACTTTCTTGTACCAATACCCTGCTCTTTTTCTTTCAATATTGTAGATTAGTGTAACACTTGTTCTTTTAATGCCTTAGCAATTTAATTTAAATGCTAATTAGTTTTATTTGCTTGTTTGCAAGAACTCGAACAGGAGAATTGGAGAGCTTACAAAGGTGTCAGTATTTTAGAGAGTTGGGTGAGCTTTGTTTGAGAGTTTGTGAGTTGGAGAGTTTGGAGAGTTGTTGTTAACTGTCCAGTGTTTTATTTGGTGTTGAGTTGTACAGTCTTAATGTAAACACTATTGTCTACATTTTTGGCTCTTGTAATTGCTTAATTAATTAATTAATCAAAAATAAATTTTCTAATCAATTGCATTAAATAATTAACTAATAATAAATTAACAAGCTCTTGAATTTTAAACTGCTCTCGAATTTTTTAATTGCTCTTGGATTTTAAATACTTTTAGATTTTTTAATGCTCTTAAATTTTTTAATTAACCAATTAATAAATTTTAATTAATATCAATTAATTAATTAATTTCAATTAAACAATTAATTCCAATTAATTAATTTCAACTAATCAATTAATTAATTTCAATCAAACAATTTTATTTTAATTAATTTATTCTAATTAACAAATGAATTTTCATTAAAAAATTATAATTAATTAATTAATTTCAATCAATTAATTAATTTTAATTAGATAATTTCAATTAATTGATTAATTTAAATTAACCAATATGATTTTTAATTAATTAAAGTTAATTAATCAATTAATTTTCATTAATTATTTTTATTTCAATTAATTAATTCTCATTAATTAAATTTAATCATTTGATTAATTAATTAAAATTCAATTTTAATTGCTCTCCAATTGAATAATGTCTTGAGGCAATTTCTGCAGTTTCTCGACGCCCCCTCCCCACCGGTAGGTCGGGACAACATTTGTCGTTGTTTCATCATGCCCGGATCAGAGGCACAGGGTCTTCGAGTTATAAATAATTCTACCTGAATCAAAGATCAACGACGTAGAGTTCAGATTTTAAATCATCCGTCCAAATCATAAATCGATGGCCCAGGTCTTCAAAGTAGAAAACTCATCCACATATATCAAAGATCACGGCGCGGATCTTGAAATTGATAATACTTATTTGTTTTTTTATATTGCCAACAAGAATAATAATTACTATTATTATTTGATTATATGATAATCTCGTTTAACTACTTAAATCAATGCAATTGCTATGGATCAGCCTTAGTGATTTGGAGAAAAGATAGCTTAAAGTATTGTCTCACTATCTTAAAGGAACAGTAGAAGAGGATCAGCTTTAATTTTAAGTATATAGGGACAGATAATAGTTACACACAAAAAGCATAATCGTGCAGTTGAGTTCGAACGGACAAGCGGTTCGCACGTGGGCTATGTCATGCATGCTGGGTGCAAATGAACAAGGAGGGTACAGGGTCGCCGGACTGGAAACAGACGTCAAAAGACGGCTCAAGGCTTCAGGCAGATCGACGAGAGTGGGTTTGGCATGGACGGCATTAGTCGAGGAGACTAGACTTGGGGTCAATCCGGCATGCGGGTGCCGAGCACAGGCAATGATGTGATACACAGGTTACTCGTAGGCCACGTTCGAACATGGACAGGATGGCTGATTTTGGACGCGGGAAGTGTGGGTCATGCAAGCGAGGCTTGAATTGGATTCGGTAGGTGGGTGAAGGGCTGAAGGATGAGCGAGTTCAATGAACAGAGCGCAAGTTTTTTTTTTTTATTCAGTTTCTTCCTTTTTTTATTACTTAGATTTGCTGAAAGGCAGTTATCGTGGTCAAGCGTTGTGTATTTTGTCGTTCAATTGCTTGAGGCGGGACCAAATCAGACTCATGAAGAGATACATCTCTTTGATTTCTATCTCATTTTTTTATTTATTTAAAATTAGTCAACAGTGATAAACTAATCTGGAAGATCAAATGCATTCAAACAAGGACTATGAATAAGGCTGAGAATAATAGAAGCATGAGCCAATCTTTTCAGCCAAACTCGTACAGATAAAACTAAGTTTGAAAATCAAGACAAACTTTAGTTAGTCTACCAGTCATGTTCAGCAAGCAATTCTGATGTAAGGCTGTATTAGTTGTCAAAGCTAATTCTACTTTCTCTTACATCACAACCTTGCCATTTAGCACTTCAAATATACAATAATCTTAAAAACTTTAACATTTACTTTAACATTTTCATATTCTTACTATTCTACATGCAATCTGCTCCAAACTTCCACCTTAATGTCTATAAGCTCCAACTATAGACCTAATCATCTATCACCCAAACCTGCAGTATTTTAAGCAAAATCTATTTTTTTCCCAACATTTACATCCATAAATTTTCTACGACTGCATATGAATTTAAAGAACTACTGAAGCATCTCATTGCTTTAATCTCATGGTGTGCTCAATCTCTACCGCATCTTTCTTATCGCCACCCATTTGCTATTTTATCTGCCTGCAAATCCACAACAAAAGAACTTCTACACTCCTTATACAACATAATTATCAATTCAACTCAACTGATTCAAAGCAAGGATGAAGTGCAGGATAAGAGTATAACAATACCAATATAGAGATGATTCAGCAAGTTTTGGGAAGTAAGATATAGCTACGATAGGGACAGAAAACTTAGTAAATCCATGTAAACATGGGATTTTCATGCACATGCATTCCATGTCCATCGCAAGGTATATACATTCTTAAACAGTTTGAAAGAAAATAGGTGCATTCCGTGCATGCAGTTCTCTCTAATATAGGGTTCGGCACAGGATCTATATATGTAAGAAGAATTACACTTTCATTTGTAAAGAGAGCATAAATTTAAAGAATTATATTAAATAAAAGGATCCCTAAGGTTTTGAAATCTTTAAATAACTATATAATTTAGCCAGGCTTGTGTAATATGCTTCAATATCCCTGCATGTTCCAATATTGCACAAGTGAATTAAGAAAAGTTTAATACAGCTTAGATAAAGACATTATGAGAGATTAGCTTTTTATTTACAAGAAACTAGGAAGCAAGAAGCTTTGATTTGACACCATTCTTTTTAAGAACCCTATTTTATTAATATGATCATATCATTTCATAATATCCTAAAGTATTACCTTAGCTTTGTACTTTTCCTCCTGTGAAACAACAGTGAACAAGAGTTCCCTTCCAGGCCTCGTAACAACATATGTATTTACCTGTTAGTAGACCAACTCAATCATGCAAAATGAATTAAGTAGAACAAAAGCAACATGTTTCAAATGTAAAAGCCAAAAAAGAAAATAAAGAAGATGAATCTCAGAACTTCTGATAACAAGTTTAATCATGACAGTGCCCTCAAAACCATGTAAGTTAAAATTTTCTAATTCAAGTAGATTAATGATCACAACCATCAGAGCTGAGAGCAAGTTTGGCGAGATTATTCTGATAAATCAGTCAAATGGAAATTGGACTACAGAAGCCCGTTTAAGGTTCTTAACCCAGACCTCCCAAAAGCAGAAGTAATCCATCACCAAGTCTAGTTGCACGGAAGGTTCCATATGGAACATACATGCGTATGATAGTATGGCATACTGCAGGACACGGTATTATGTGGATTAAGTCTATTAATTGGGCTCGAAGATCAGCAATTAATCGAAATCAAAAAGGATTTTGAGCCATAAAGTTGGATTGGTCAATCTTTTTATCCAATTTTGAGTCATGCAAGATTGGATTAACATAGCTGAGATTGGATCAAAAATTGTTGCTATAATGTACAATATTTGATATATTATATGATATAATATGTATGTGTGAGCATATGATATTTATTATGAAACAATATTAGAAATAATTATATCAGGAAAGTATATAATTTTGTAAAATATAAATATTGATTCTCCCCTATATTTTATGAGTATTATATACATAATGTCATTTATGCCTATAAATAGGCACCATCGTTCAATGAATAAGTTCATCAAATTCTCTCTCTATAACAAGGCAACAGAGCAATCCTAACCCTAGCCATCACCTATGATAGGTGGTCAGACCAATTTAGCCGAAATCAGTCCAATAGACGTAATTATGTAGTCGAGCGAGGTCGAGCACAAGAGAGAGCAAGGTTGAGTGCGAGCAAAGCACGCAAGTGACCAAAGCAAAGCGTGAGTGAAGCAGCACGTGCGAGGGAGGCTAGTTGGGCCAAACCAGTGAACGATGCTTGGACGAACGAACACGACTTCTCATGCGTAGAAGTGGGCTTCGAGGCTTCAATTGGACAGAAAACTTGGACGTGATGTAGAACTAGATAAGCAGGTGACATTGAATTGGAAATTCCTCGTACTTTAACAGAGCTTAACAAATTATTAATTCATCATGAACTTAAGCAATGACTTCATCATGCAAGAGGGTAATCAAGTTTAAGCAATCAATCACAAGCTAATAGGAGGACCAATAGATAATCAAATTAATTAATATCATGCTAGCTTGATGTTTCGAAAAAATCCCCAAAAATTTGTATGCAACATGAGAGTAGCATTAGTTGCATTTTTTTAAATGCATAAGATAAAAATGATTTATATTATGATTTAGAATAAACAAGGTAATATGTTTAAGTGGCTCTTTGATTTTAAAAAATATTACATTTACAAAATTTTAGTATTAATAAAAAACAGTTTAGCTACCATTCAACCAAATATTATTTCCCTGACATTCTAAGCACTCAGGGCTAGATTATAACATTCACACTAACAAGAAGCTCTAAACTTATATTACAAATAAATCAAGCATGGTGATTCAATTTTGCAAACCAAATTATTTGAAGAGACTCACATGTCAACCATGCATATTAAGCCCGAGTTTATCATATCATATATGCCTAAATCGACAACCCTAGGCTGCTAACCTTTTAGAATTGAGATAAAGGAGGTTGAGGGTGCATTGCTCATAGCTCCTCAACTTATCAATAACAATATTAGGTACTTAACAAATTTAAGCATTTCCATAATTAAGCTTCCCGGTTTAGATAAATTTAGTGCACATTTCATTCCAAATTTGTCCAAAATGTTTTAAATTGTTTTGTGGAAAGTAAAATTTTCTTTGGACTGATGACTGGCATTACTTGCTAGTTGCCGAAAGTACAGTCTCCCAACACTTTCTTTATGAAGATAAACTAACGTTCCTAGAAATTACATCGTCAATTAGACCTTTCCGCATTTCATTATTATTTCTTAGACAATGAAATACTAATCTTATTAAACTGTGATGAATAATAAACAAAGGCTTCAAAACTAATAACTTAGAATGAAATTAACTAAATAAAAGAAAGGTAAATGAATTCAAACCACCATATGATTGATTCTAAACTTCTCTTAGGTCTACCACTTCATAGTGAATCATTAAAAGGTAAAATGCAAAATGTTATGTAAAACAAACCTTCCTAAGGGTTTCAGAGACACCCACGGTAATCCATGTAGGCCAAACAGCAAGTGCAACCATATTTGCAATCGCAACAAATGGGGCTGCACAAATAGCAACTGTGATACCAGCAGCTGTAAGAATGCGACCCTATTAAATGACAGGGATCAGTAAAAAATATATATATGTTTCGTGAGGAATTACTCAAGTAATTTATGGAACTAACTTGGAAGAAATATGATAAATCCTACAGAACAATAACTAAGATCTCTATAAAAATTAGCATCAATGTCATATGCTGGGTAGCCTATGCATTGAACAGGTTTGACAATTTTGACTCGTGATAATTATAATAATTTACAGAATTTTAACAAGAATGAGAGATGAATAAAATACTCAAGAAATCGTCATTTTAACTTTTTGTTAAGGCTTTGTGATACATATTAATAGCTTAATATATTCATTACAAATGACTTAATGGCAGTGCACCAAAAGCGAGCTCAGTGTCATGATAGCTTTGATAACCTACACCAAAATACACTGATCATCCGTTTCACTTCACAGCATACTTGAGATTGGGATGGTAAAGATACAATAAGGTTAAACAATTTAAATTAATCCCTGTAAGGATATAAAGATATTGAAGAAGGTGAAAAGAAAAGCATCCTTCAAAAAGGTCAAGACCTCTAACTCTTACCGTTAGAATAAGTTGTCCGGCAAATATAAAAACAGCAATGAAGCTGTTTATTAGAGCAAACAATCTTCTTCTCGCAACAGGGCTGGTAACAGTCATGGCAATTATTGTTACTTTCTGTTAATGACAACAAAAAGAGAGTTTAGATTTGATTGAAGAAAGCATTTTCTAACAAATCACTATGTTTAAAATCAAAAGTCTACTTAATTTACTTGTTGGTAGAAAATCGAAAGGTTAAAGAACTTCCAAGTGTTGTTTTACCCTACAAATGTTTGGAAAATCTTTGAGAAAATAAATAAGAAGACCTAGGAATTTAGTCTTAATACCTGGTCACATTTTTTTTTTGCAAGAAATACATAACTTTTCACAAAATTTCCAAACCTTAGAACTAAAAAATGGTGGACATATTGGATATGCAAATATCCATCCTCTAGATGTTTAAGTGTAAGGTTTTATCAAGAAATAATGGCGTGTATGCATGAATCCTGCTTTGCCGACTTAGGATTTCAGTCTCCTTAAGGAAGATTGTAGTTAACCAGATTTCCCTCGATGGTAGTATCAGGGTTTAGTTAGACCTAGGTCCTTACTTCCTATGAGCGTCAAGCAGGTTAATTACCCCTCTTACTGCATAAGAGAGAACTATTGATTAAGGAAGAACAATTTTAAGTGTTTTAGTCTCAGTTGTGAGAGAAATTGAGTTAAACCCGATGAAGATCTCATAGTTTCGTCATCTCAAATATACCGTATGTTTCAATCTACTAATACTAGAGATCATTGATCGTAGTGTCCAAAGAATCTGATTAGCAGTCATGGGTTGCCTCTTCTCAAGAATCCCGAGTAAGCTGAAGTGATTAGGAGTGGGTTGTAATTTTATCATGGTTTGGGGTTTATGTCTGTTATAATACCTAATAGTAGAAGTTGATTTAGTTTGGGATTTATGACTTCTTTTAGAAGTTACCCATTTATTTGAATTGGTTCGGGGCTTACGGCTTCTGTGGGGAGTAGCCCGATTATTTTAGAAGTGGGTCTTATAGCTTTCATTGAAAGTTTCTCATATGTTTAAATTTGTGTTGGGTTTTATGATTTTCATTGAAAGTTGTCCGATTATTTTAGAAGTGGGTTGTACGACTTTCATTGAAAGTAGCCAATAGGGTTTAGAAGTGGGTCTTACAACTTTTATTAGTAGTCGTCTGATTGTTGTAGAAGTGGTTCTTACGATTTTCATTAAAAGTACCCCGTAGTTTGATTTAGTTTATCTTGTAGAAGTTTTCCAAACAGCATGTCTTACAACTTCCCTTAAAAGATACGCGACTATTTTGGTAGGTCTTACGGCTTTTGTATTTAGAAGTAGCATGAAGGTAGGAGCGACCCATGGGTTTTATTTGGATAGGTATGCAGATGCTGTTACTTATGTCCAGACACAAGGTGGCTAGACCAAGTATTTTCCTATTTTAGTTGGATTACATCAAGGATCAGCCTTAAGCCCATATCTTTTTGCTTTAGTCATGGATGTTCTCACTAGACATTTTGCAAGAGGTTTTACCCTGGTATATGCTTTTTGCTGATGATATTATTCTTGTTGATAAAACTAGAGAGGGAGTTGAAGGTAAACTTGAATAATGAAGGTCAACCTTAGAGTATAAAGACTTTCGTTTAAGTATATTTAAAACTGAATATATGGAATATAATTTTAGTAACAATAGTTCTAGTGGGGGGATTATGACTTTGGGTGATCAAGTTATTAAGAATAGTACATATTTTTTATATATTGGGTCTATTGTTCATAGTGATGGTGAAATAGATGGGAATATTATTAGTAGAATCCAAATTGGATGTTTGAAGTGGAGGAATACATCGGGCTTATTGTGTGATAGAAAAGTCCCCCTCAAACTTATTTATATATGATGGTGGTTAGACCAGCAATGCTTTATGGTGCAAAATGTTGGCCATTAAAAGAGAAGCATAATATTAAGTTAAGTGTTGCAGAGATGAGGATGCTCAGGTGGATGAGTGGCTTTACTCTTAAAGACAGGATAAGAAATGAGCATATACGTGAAAATGTTGGAGTAGCTCCAGTGGAAGATAAGATTAGAGAGAGTCGTCTTAGATGGTTTGGCCACATAAAACGGTGGTTTTTCGATGATCCGGTAAGGAAAGTAGATGTATTAGATTTGACTTATGGTAAGAAGGGTAGAGGTAGACCTAAAAAGACTTGGTTAAAAAATATTAAAAATGACATTCTTTATTAGGTTTAAATGATAATTTAACTTTTAACATTGCTCAATGGAGAAAAAGAATTCATGTAGCCGACCCCACATAGTGGGATAAAGCCTTGATGTTGTTGTTGTTGTAGAAAAAGCATATGATAAAGTTCCAAGAAAAGTGTTATGGAGAGTTCTACCTATGAAATGGGCTAATAATGTTTATATTCAAGTCAATAAAGATATGTATGAAGGAGCTATTACTTGTGGTCAAACACAAGGTAGTTTGACCAAGTATTTTCCTATTTAAGTTGGATTATATAAAGGATCAGCCTTAAGCCCATATCTTTTTGTTTTAGTCATGAATGTTCTCACTAGACATTTGCAACAGGTTGTACCTTGGTGTATGCTTTTTGCTGATGATATTCTTCCTGTTGATAAGACTAGAGAGGGAGTTGAACGTAAACTTAAATTATAGAAGTTAACCTTAGAGTCTAAAGGCTTTCATTTGAATAGATTTAAAACTGAAAATATGGAGTGTAATTTTAGTAATAATAGTTCTAATGGGGGGTTGTGACTTTGAACGATCAAGTCATTAATAAGAGTACAGGTTTTAGATATCTTGGGTCTATTGTTCAAAGTGATGGTGAAATAGATGGGAATATTATTAGTAGAATTCACATTGGATGGTTGAAGTGGAGGAATGCATGATGCAAACAAAAATTTGGGAAGAGCCCCAAATTTTTGCAAGCAAAAAGATATACTTCCTAGGATAATAGAAAATACACAAAATACCCAAAAGACACAAAATACGACAATTGAACCAAAAAATAACTTCACTTAATAATATAAAAGACTTACAAACTTTTGACGCTTACAAACGACAAAATAAAGACACAACGACTTTCCTAAAATTGCTTGCCAAATGTTGAGAAGAAGGATACAGGTGAGGTGAATACTTGCGGAGAGAAGAAAGAAATTAGAAGCCAAGACGAAACATAGCTCGCAAGCTATAGAGAAGAGAAGAGGAAGAGGAAGACAAAACATAGCTCGCAAGTATCCACCCACCTTTATTCAAACTAATGAAAAAGAGGGAAATAAAAGACCAAAAGACACTACAAACAGCAGCTGAAAAGACATCCCAAATATCAGCCAAATTCATCCCATTCCAGCTTACAAGGGGCGGAACCAGCAAAAACCGAGAAGGCCAAGAAAAAGGGGCGGAACCAGCAGAAACCGAAGAGGCCGGGAAAAAGGGGCGAAACCCCAACAGGTTCTTCACGGAATAACAATAGCCAGGGGAAAACCAAGAAGAGAAGTCACGGGAACAGCAACAACATGAGAAAACCAAGAAGACAATGGGGAAGGGGAAGAGTAAGCTCCACAATACTAATGAGCTACCAACTATACCAAATAAATGAGCTAAACTTCAGCTCATAATGAGCAGCTCATAATGAGCTTGTAAGTACAATAATTTCTCCAATTAATGAGCTACATAAGTAGAAGATGCTCATTAATGAGTTGATTTTAGAAGCTCACCAAAATTTAAAACCCAACTTGTTTTGAGACCCCCCCCCCCCCCCCCTCTGCCTACATCAATGCATCGGGCTTGTTGTGTGATAGAAAAGTCCCTCTCAAACTTAAGAAAAAATTCTATAAGATGATTGTGAGACCTACAATGCTTTATGGTGCAGAATGTTGGCCATTAAAAGAGAAGCATAATATTAAGTTAAGTGTTGCAGAGATGAAGATGCTCAGGTGGATGAGAGGCTTTACTCTTATAGTAGCTCCAATGGAAGATAAGATTAGAGAGAGTCATCTTAGATGGTTTTGTCACATAAAACGACGGCCTTCCAATGACCCGTTTAGGAAATTAAATGTATTAGATTTGCCTTATGTTAAGAAAGGTAAAGGTAGACCTAAAAAGGCTTGGCTAGAAAATATTAAAAATGACATTTCTTTATTAAATTTAAATGAGAATTTGACTCTTAATATGATACAATGGAGAAAAACGATTCATATAGCTGACCCCACATTGTGGAATAAAGATTTGTTGTTGTTGTTGTTGAACCTGTTCTAGAGCTTACTTTGGAGGATTTAGAAACCGCAATTTACAAAGAGTATATTACTCCAACTACTGAAGAAATGAATATTAGTTATACTAGAGAAGCTCAAAATAAGTTATCCATTAAATTATTATATTTTTTGAATAAAAGTATCACAAAGATATAAAATTTTATAATTTTACTTTACAGATAACGATAACTTAGAAAATATGGGAGGTGACAATGACATAATTCAAAGGGATGAAGTCGAAGCAATTGGTGCGGATGATTTTGATGGAGGAGGATTTGGGAGCTCAACATTTGATAATACAAATTTAGGAGACAACCTTTAGATTTACTTAGACTTTTTTTATTTTATTTCTTTTTGAAGTTTGAAGTTTGAATTGTTAAGAACAGTTAATTGAGAACTACTGTTTGTTTTGTCTTTCTTTCATAAATATGTGTTTCTAATTTTTTTAGTGCAATTCAATTGCCTGTTATTTTGATTCCTTTTCAGAAGTGATTGTGTTGAACCAATCCATGATGCTCATCATGATTTACTTTGCTATAAGTCTTAGTGCGATATTCTTTTAAAAAAAGTTTATAGTATAAATGCAGTTTGATTATAAGATTCACTATATGTTACTTGTACTACATACCATTTAATTAATATTCAATTTATTTTGTTCATTTCATTTTTGACAGTTTTACATGCTATAGAAAGATAATTAAAAATGAGATGCATTACTCAAGGTACAACGTACAATAAAAGGCTCAACAATAGGTATGCATTCCTCCTCCAATGCAATTTCATTTGGTCATCTTGTGCGGGAAACAGGAGCCGCGGGATAGCCAGACCACCTCGTGCGGGAACCTGGAACTGCAAGATGTGTCATTCGGTGGTGTTCTTGATGTTATAGTTACTCTTCATTTATTAGGTTAGTTATAAATCCTGCTTAAGTTATTTGTGAAATATTTATTTATGTTTTATAGACTTAATTGATGCCACATTTATGTTATGTGTTATTTGTTTATGTTTTATATACTTAATTGATGTCCACCTAATATTAAACTATACTATTATTCAAGCAAATCAATCTTATAGGTTGATTTGGAGGTCAATACAATTTTATTGTGTTGCAATACTAGTCTATTTTGAGTTGTCACATATGTTTAATAAATGTCAAAATAATGATGGTTAATCATTTCAAAATTTTTGATACAAAACTATTTCTTAAATTCAAGCAAATTATAAGAAATGTAAATGAATTATTTTGAAACATTTAGGTGCTTTGATTAGTTTGATATGAAAATAGAATTTACAATGAAGGTAATAAATTTCAATGAAATTCATAAGAGTCATAGTATGTTAAATGGTTGTGGAGGCAAATCTAATTTTATTAATTTTAATATTATTATTATTTATTATATCATCTAGTTCGACCCCAGTTCGACCGGTTGAACTATAAGCCCCTCCTTTCAGTTCGTTGTCTGGGTGGGTGTGGGAGGTTAAAGGAAGATATAAGTAGACGTGGAGTTATAACCAGCCATCATGACAAATGCAATATATTCATGCATTGGAATATTTTGATAAATTAAGTAGAAATAATAATTTGATATGGTTCTGATAAGTTCTAAATCTCTGTAAGAATTCTGATCAAATAAGAAAGTTAAGTGCAAGTGAAACTCTGATGGCAAGTATTCTATAACACCTCTGAAAGTTCTGAGAAAATAAATTGTTATACTCTGGAGAGTGTTAACCCTAAGAAACCATACATGTCTTGCTAGCGCTTTATTTATTCTTTGCTAATTATTGAGTATTTAATTAAATTTGCATTTAATATTTTAATTGGATATTTGATGCATTTAGATTTTGCTTAATTTTTTTGTTATGAACAATATTAGTTTTATTTTCTATTTTTTTTGTTTTTTATGCTATCCAATGATGGTGGTAAATCCAATGATCATGGTAGGAAGAGGTTTGGATTTTGTTTCCTTGGATTTGCCGGCTTGGGGGGGTCCATTTGTCCTTTGAAGGTTGCTGGTCTCATGAAATCTATGGCTGTTTCGGTTTGAGCTTATGAAGTTAAACTTTAGTAGTGCCAAGCTCATTAATTTCTAGTAAGGAAGTAGCTCATTATGAGCTGATGACTTGCTATAAATTTATGATATGTGAGCTAGATTTGGTGGGTGGATTTTGCTCTTTCACATTCCTTTTGAATTAATAATTCTGCAGCCATTTTTCTACTCTGGAATGTTCTCTCACGGCTGGCTGCTTTGGGGTGTGAATTGCCTCTTCGGGTGCTGTCTTTACCGCCTTGGCATTTCCTCTGTTGACCGAGCATTAAACTGCCGCCTGGTTTCCTGTGCTGGTTCCACGGCTGTGCTGTTTCTGGCTGGAACCGTGGCTTTGTTCTCTGGATTGTTTTATTGCTGCCTCTTGGGCTTCAACGGGAATGACTTTTGGCTCTTGGAAACTTGGGAACTTTGGCTGTTGTGTTCCCCCTCTTTGGCCTATATATATGAGGTATTTTGTGAAGGAATGGTTGGTGAATTTTGAGAGCTAAGTGCTTACAAAACCTGAGGGTTTTCTTCTTTGGAAAAGCTTGAGAGCTTTGTCCATTCTCCTTCTCCCCTAGGAAAGCTTGCGAGCTTCTCCTCTTTCTTCTCGGTCTTCTAACCTCCTTCTTCTCTACGCAAGTTCCACTCCACCTGTATCTTTCTTCTAGTTCCGTTGGCGAAGTTGTTGGCCGATTTTGGTTGGCTGTTTTAGCAAAGCTGTGGGCTGTTTTCTTTGGTGGCTGTTTTAGCAAGATTGTTGGCTGTTTGGTGAAGTTGTGGTCGGTTTGGTGACATTTGCTGGAGAAGTTAAAAGGACATTGGATACCCCTAGCTGTGGTGGACCCTTGGTTTGCATATCTAAACCTTATTTTAAATATTATTCCTACAATCGGTACATGTGAGGAGTCCTCTTGAAGGATGTTCTGAGGATAGTTTTTTTTTGTTAAAAATATTGTTTTCTTTGTTGATCTTCTCTTGTTTTAGTTGTTGGAAGTTGCCTCTTTTGTTCTTTTTAAAAGCTAGTTGTTTTCTCTAATCCCTTTTGTTCTCTAAGTTATGTCTTAATTTTATATAAGTAAGTTTTGTTTCTCTTAATTGATTTCTCTTTGTGCCTTGCTCTATTTTGCTTGCATCAATATTGATATTTGTGATGGAGAAAGCAAAGAAGCTACTAAGCTGGTCGAGCTCACTTTATGAGTTTTTTGACAATTCAGGAAAAGGAAACAGAAGGAGGTAGACTCAAGATCCTCTGAATCAAGATAGCCAAGATATCATTTTGTAAACCAGTTTTAATTATTTTGATATATAGAACAAATGTGAACTGGATTATTGCATATGTATTTTGACAAAATGAAATAAAATGTTATTAAATTGCTTTTATTATTTGAATTCCAAAGTAGCCCCGGTTGATTATGCTTGTGGTTGAATTAAATCGTAAGATCAGGTTCCTTCTATTAGATCATAGGGCTTCACAAGAGGGTTCTGTGATGTGCAGCTATGAGTTTGAGGTCGTATAGATCCTCTTAAGTTTGATGTGATTGAGGTCGTGTAGCTAAGACAACTTTGTTTGAATATTGATGTTATTTTCCCTCTCTTGCTATGATTCTTGTTTCTTTTCTCTTTTCTATTTTTTAGTTATGGTGTTGCTTGGAGCTATAACATCATTTATTTTATCAAGATTAATGGAACTATAAGTTAGTCCGCTCCACGCCAACGATTCATAACCTTTCATGTTCTTTAGGGAATGAAGGCTTATTGGAGATGCACCTGAGCAATCCCTGGCACATGGAAATTGCTTATGAATAAAAAATTCTAAAGCAAGAGAGCTTTGGAGATTATTTGAAACCATACAAGTCAAACGAAAAATATATCTCTATAAAGAAAAAAAAGATATAAGAAATGATCCAGGAATTAGAAGATGATTGGTGAAGTGAAACGCAACTCTTATTGAGTATATTTACCAGACATAGGCCTGATACTATAAAACCCTGAAGAAAGTCAGCTTTTGATCCTGCTGAAACTATGGAAAGTTGTGTTCTCTCACTCTCCATGTAAATCATATATGATTTCTTGCCATTGTAAAATATTTCTCTATCCTAAAGCTTGTAAACAATAGAGCTTGAAGCAATTTATTTTGAGATCAACAATATTTTCTAATGATAAAATTCTAAGGCTGACTAGAATGTTAGAGCTCCATTCACAAACTTACAGCAAGAGGATTTTAAAAAAGGTTGAACGTAAACTGCAAACAAATTGGATGCAACATACCTGTCAAAGAACAAATAACGAGTTAATTAGTACCGTCTGAGCAGAATCTTTTTAGAAAAGGAGAATGAAAAAAATAATAATAATAAACTAAATGGTACAAGAAGAAGAAAAGGAACAAATCCAGTGTGAATATGGCATAAGGTTGATGACAGCATAGGGAAGAATGTAAAATGAGCAAAAAATGATTGTCATGGTAATGGAAATAAAAAAATAAAAAATTCCAATAAAAATGTGGTATCAACAACTGATGTTTTGCAGCATAATAGGAGCGCAAATGAGCCAATGTTGGCTAGACTCAAACCAATTTAATTTCAAACTTTCTCAACTCAAACCTATTTAAAAAAAAATGCAAACCACTTCAATTTCTAACAAATTCAAGATCAAAGTTTTTTTAATATTCATAGTTTATTTTATATACCACTATGTAAATAATCCATTAAAGTAAATATGCATATCTGCATCATCTATAAATCTAATTATATAAAATATTTTTTATACCTCAAACTCATCCTGAGTTAATTGGATACATCTATATCGCAAATTAAATAAAATAAAGCTTTAAAAAAAATTCAGACCACTTCAATTTCGAACAGGCTCATAGTCAAGGTATATTCATAGTTTATTTTATATACAAATATACATTCATCAAAGTAAATATAGGTATGTATATACATCTATAAATCAATTATATAATATATTTTATACCTCAAGCTTGTCTTGAATTAGTTGGATCCAAGTCAGGCCCGACACAAACATCAGATGGAGCCTGAAATGTGGCTATTGGATTACCTCTTTCAGCTTGATTCAAGCCAAAATTTGCTAGATCTTCAAGCTAAACTCTTAGCCCTATGGGAGAAAGATAGACCTAAAGAAGGGATGATAACCTAACCGATGAAAGATATAATATGACCATGCATGTAATCCTCCCTTAACCATATGTAAAGCTATAATTATTTCCAACAGTATAAAATTTTACCAACTTAAAGGTCAGCAACATTATAAAATATCAACGAGTTCTTGTGAAAAACACCAATGTAGTTTAGAAAGAAGATAAAAATAAAAAGTGTCATATGGACTATGTTATTTTAATCACAGGACGTTCAAGCTGTGCTTCATGTTCAAAACATAACCTAAATTTCATAATAGACTAAGTTGTTGCATCTATTGCAAATTGTGACAAAAGATAGTACATAGAGCGCAAGTATGACAACCTCAGCTCTCAAAGGTCCGTATCGAGCGTCCCATCATGAAACAATTTTAGAAACGGATTTTTAAGTTTAAACATACAATATTAAAGTTCCAAAGTTGTAAAACCATTGGCAAGTACTCAAGGAACAGCAAGATCAGCAATTCTCTAAATCTTCAAAACTAAAGCTCACGTAAACATATATAAAGATTAAGTAATGCTGGAAACAATTAAATCGTACAAAGGTACCATAAAATACCTGAAAATAGAAGAATGAGGAAACAACTGCACTCAGCCAAAGAAATAAAGACACACATATGAGATAAGTTGATGAAACTATCATCCATAGCCCTTCTAGCACGACAAAAAGTTGATATTTTGCCATGAAAGCAGGTGATTTGGGAGAAGATTGTATAAGAGTAGATTTTTCATCATCAGCTTCAAAATGCTCATCTTCCCTGCAAGAAAGTGAGAAATAAAGAAAAAATAAGTTACACAAAGGAATGTTGAAAAAGAACTTAAAAAGTAACCAGATAACTTTTGGGATTTATCAAATATAGGCATGCATAAATGCAAGCACATACGTGCAACCACATATAAGATGTGTAAACATATAAGAGTGTCCACATGCACACAAGCACACAAGCCCCCGCATTCACGTGCAACCACACATAAAAGTGTACGCATGCACAAATGCACCCACATTCACACCACACGCACACATACATGCATGTGCACAGCCCAACACAAATGAACTCAAAGAGGAAAAACAACTAGAACATAGAACACACCATACACGTCAAAAACATGAAAAAAATAATCATAATCACTTGAAATTACAGACCCAAATAATGATGTGACTGAATGCAAATTTTTTTCTAAATAAAATTAACAATTTATAAAAATAAGAATTTAGAAAGTTACTTTGCTGATTATCACTAGCATTAATTGAAAATTACTTGCAGGCATTATTTTTCATATGCAAGAGCACTGTTCAACTGTAGTTAAGAACAACCCTTAACTTTTGGTTTCTTAATTGGCAACATAAGAATTTTAAATGAAATTATAATACATTACCAAATTAATTGATCCCAACTAGATAAGTGCTTCTGATAATACTACTAATAATAATAGCAATAATAACAAAAAAGCAACAACAACAATCACAATAAAAAAATAGCATTAATAATTGTATAATAACCTACAAAAAACTAACTTATTCCACGACAAATCAATGTGGTGCGTAGCAGACCATAGTGTTCCATACCTTGTACAAGATAATTCTCCTGGAACACGGTTTCGATCAAGAATGATCCCCTTAGATGATTGTGCCGCGAGCTCCATCAATAGAGCAGAAACTAGGAGCAAAACTGAATGAAGAGAAACTTATGACATCAACATAATACAAGAAGAAAAAAAGATGAAAATCAATTTTATAAGTGTAATTACAACATAAGCTCGTTTTATTTGTAAGATGGTACGCACATGGTCCTAGCCAAGCCATGCTTGCAGCAAATAATGAACCACATAACTGTCCAAGTGTAGCACCAGCACCAACAAAGCCAAACAATCTTGAACCTGACTGAATGAGAAAAGGAATTAAGTCCCATGAAAATGAAAATTTGCATCTTTAACAAAAAAAAACAACCTGCAAGCCTACCTCATTGTCCATGATATCAATCACCCGTGCCCATGTTGATGATATTGTAATAAGATTAAGCAAGGAAACCTTAAGGAAACACCAAAATCCCTTCAGTGTAAGTTTGTATAATTATGGGCAATATCAAATGTTGAAATGAATTCTATAGCAATCATACCCAAAGGAATACTCCAATACGGACACTTATATAAAACCAACCATGATTACCCCACCCATCATGAATTGTATGACCCTCGGGGGTTCCAGAACTGCCTATATCCTCAGGTGATGAAGAATGAGAAACTGAAGACTATATGTAAAATCATATTAGAATGTTCAATTAAATCTCCATCACCACCACTACAAAGTTTCTGAGTGGTGTATTTAAGGCATCTGCTTCAATAAATTTACCTTGGATGTTGATACCGTTGGTCCATCAGAAGATGCATACCACAGGTAAAGGAAAAAAATAAGAGATAAACTGAAAAATCTGTGTATATAGACCAATGCCTGAAGTCCAACAAAGAAATATTATCAGGGATAGGTATTATGGAAAACAAACTTTGCAATAACAACAAGAATAATTCCTTTCGCTGCAACTAAAGATTATTATTTGATGATGAAATGCACAACGAAGTACAAAAAAACATTATTTCAAAATGAAACACTTGAATAAATATGAAATGACATTTTCGATAGCATGTCCATTGCATTTTAAGCATTTTTACTCCTTTACCTGCTAACTAGGTGAAGTAAGAAATTTTCTCATGACATCTAAAATAGATAAGAGATAAGGCAATAAGGAACAAATTGAACTGTTTCTTTGATAATAGAGATTCTACTTCTAAATTTAAGGTGAATAAGAGTGTTAGATATCCTTCTTTCTCATGTTTGCATTTAAAACTTAAATTCATATTTCCTATACCCCAAATCCATATATCAATTTCACTTCATGAACTTCTTTAAGTCATGTGCACCATCAATGAACAAAATGCAACTTCAAAAAACATGAATGAAATATTTTATTTGCAGAGGAAAAATATTCAAATTATATCTATTATTCACCATTCATGCTAAAAATGTGTCAATACTTAGTCGAGCCAAGTTAAACATGTTCCACTTGTTTCAAACACGTGCTATTATTTCTTGTCCAAACACAACATGTATGCATCCCATGTTTGGTAAGATTTACATGAAAATTAGACCTGCTTTATGCAATAAATATATCCCCTTATCATGTGTTCACTTTTGAATTCAAAAACTTCTTTTTTTTTCTAAATCTCAAATAACCATCAACACTATCTTTATCCAAACAAATTGTTGTTAATTTTATTAATCTTCATCATTCGTTCATACTACATGTTGCAAGAGACATTAAATCAATTCTTCGTAAACATTTTTAACAGTTTATAGTCATTATCTTAGGTCTACCCTTTTTCCTTTCTAGCCGACCATAATTTAATTTATTCATCTGTGCATTTTCCCTTCATAATGAATAACCAAACAAACTAAGTATATTTTTAATTATCTAAGCTTTAATAAATGCTTCTTTAACCATCCCTCTAAATAATCATTCCAATATTTATCATTTTCACCCACAACATCCATCTTAGTATTATCATTTTTGTCAGTCTCAACCTTGTTATCAACGCTTCTTTAGACCCCAACTAATGTCACCGGAGGACCTGCAAGAGTTCCAGACCAGGAAAACAAGAACAAAGATCCTGAAACAGTGAAAAACAGAGAGGCTCGCCTCTCGAAATAAGACAGGGAAGGAGTTCTTACTACAGGGGAAATTCTATTGAAAATAGTTGAAAAGCTGATTTTCCTACATTCCTTTCTACCTTTATATTTCCCTATAATTTTCATACTATGTAAAATATAATAGTAGGAATTACTAAATATAGTGGAGCAGCAACTAAGCAAATAAGAGAAATATTAGCACTAGGGTAACCGAAATGGCAGAAGGGCGTGGAGGATGAGTGGTGCGGTCTGATGTGCCTCAGCTCCAACGTAGGCACTGCATCACCAACACTCAGATCAATATGCACAATAGATGGCCTAATTGTAGTTTAAATAAAATTATTTTTTTTAAGTTCCATAATATCATCTTATCGCATAATACTCGTGAGGCAATCTTCCATTTTAACCACTCTGCCTCAATTCTAAATTCTATTTTTAATTTGTATCCATATTCTTATTATAGCAAATCCAATATAATTAAACATAGCATACCTAAATATCAAATTTTGCTAACAATATAGATTGACAAGCACCAAGCCATGGCAAACTTCAGGCCTCACCAACAATAGTAAAACAAAGTAATACATTGAAAAGCACTTCATCTTCCAAATTTCAGAGCAATGCTGTGGATTCCACAAAAATTGTGTTCCAAGTTTAAATATTTCCGCAATTTAGCACATGACATACATCAAGACACCAAAAATTCTTCTATTCTCATGCAAAAATACATATTGATCAGCATTCATTGCCATGATTATCACACCCCAGAGAATCCAGCGGTACCTTACCTTGGCTTTGGAGATATGCGGTAGCGAGAATATTAGCGTTGAGACAGGGGCTGCAACGAGCGTCAGAATCAGAGACCCCATGAAGAGTCCTGGGAGGTGGTCTAGGCCCAAAGATATAGCTCCCTCGTCCCGCAGTGGAAGAATCACAAAATAGGCGCTCAGGAGCTGCATATAACCCCAGCACACAGAAAATCACAATTAAAAAAGGCAAATTGCGGAGAACAAACAACCTAGAAATATAAACCTCTGAAAAACAAACAAACCAAAAAACAGAGGAACTAACGAAGAAGAAGCAGGAAGAGGAGTGAATCAAAGCAGGAATCTCGTGGGGATGGACAGAAACAATCGTGGAGACGATCGACTCCAAGCGACATCGTGACGCCATCGTTTTCCTCGCCGGAGGAAGCTACGAGAGAGGAGGGTGAGTGGTATCAGCGAGAAGAAGAGGAGGGAGGAGGGGCATTTTCATCAGAAGATACCATCGACCTCGGCGCTACTATCCGCAGCACGACGATTGCTTGAAGAGGACGCACGGACAGAGTCAGCGGTTCGTCATTTTCATGTTTCCCATGGGAAATGCATTCGGTTGCAATACAAAATACTGAAATAGTGTAAAAGATTTTAAATGTAGGGATTTTGAAAATTTAATTGTTTGATTGAATGGAAAAGAAATCTAAAGTAAAAAATAAATATTGTGTAAATTATTTTAATTTATTTTTAAAGTAAATTAAATTCACTCTATTTTGATTAAAATAAATTTAAAACTCTTTTTTTATTTATATTATGATTAAACCATCATAAAAATAACATAAGAATCAATAAATCTCGCAAGAGATGGTGGAAGGCAAACCGTCAAGAGCTCTTGAAGAAAGAATAAAGGGCAATCGACGACGTAGCAAAAGCCTACAGGAGAAAGCGGGATCAAACGCAGACAAGGGCTCTTCTCGTGACCGGAAGGAAGAAACGAAGGGACGAAAAAACGAACAAAATGGTGAAATAGCGAATATGAGCTTAGGGTAGGGCTATACGGTTCGAGAGGTTTCGTTTCCACAGTTAGATTTGCGATCAACAGTGTCAAATCAACATCCTTTGAACTGGATCGATTTTTTTAAATTCGGTTGATTATCTAAGAAGTGAGATCTCACATATCATCTATTGTATTACAGACAACTGACTCAATTAAATCATAATTATAATCGATTTTACGCTAAATCTCAAATTTAATAAATCCACTCATTAATTGTATTTTATCTAAATATGGAGTATTATGAACTCTTCTTTATATGTTGTCAGTCTCGTTGATGTCTTATCCTCTAAGCTCCCATGGTCATTTTAATATCATATGTATGCCCTATTAAGCGAGCTCCTATTGTGACTTCTTGATCCCATTAATATCTTCTACATTATTGTGCTCCCATCATGAATTTCTTACTACCATCAATGCCTTCTCCAATGATTTTAAATTATAACTTCCTCGCCACCGTCCATATCTACTCTAACTCGCTCCTATTACAGCTTCTTCTCTTCTTTGTTGTAAGGATTTTAAAATTTTGTGGCACAAAACTTGAGCTAACTAGTTGAGCTCGAGCCTTCTATAGATCCAACTAGCCAACCTTGAGTTAAATATATGAGCTTCACTCGAGCTTAAGCTCAAGTTCGAGCCTTTCATAAATGGGTGAGTCAAGCTCAACTTAGCTGTAAATCGAGTCAAACTCTACTCGTTAGCACCTTTAGTCTGAACAGATCAGAGTAATTTTGGTATTGACTATTTTGGCAAGTGCATGGAGTGCCATATATAGTATTTTCTAGGATTTTAAATATACTTAATAAATCGTTAAATTTAATTCAAACAATTATGTATTACATACAAAAATAAATAAATATAATTTAATAAATATATTAAAATATGAAGTAAGCTCAAATTTGTTAAGTATAATAATATTAATCATAATTAAGACAGTAATAAACTTAATGAAATATATGCGATATAAAAATCAATTAAATTTATTAAAACAGAAATGATATAATTAAAAAGTATTAATCAAATAATCATTTTTAATTAAGAAAAAAACATAAATATTTATACAATTAACATAATTAGGCAAAATCAGCAAATTTAATAAATAAAAGAAATTTTCAAATCTCATTAATTTATTAAAAATGATCAAATACCTAATGATTCGCAAATTAATCATATGATCATTAAAAATATAATCAAAGAAGTAATTCAAAATATATAAATAAATAGAAAGTAAACCATCAATTAATGTAATAAATAATTTTTTGAGTTGCCAATTATTATCTTTAATTATAGTAGGATTATATCTTTAATCAATATTGTTTTTTTTTCAATTGGTTATAAAGATGAAATAAAGAATATTCAAAGTAAACTATCTTAATGTAGATCTCTACAAATAAATAGTTTTAATTTGCTAGACATTTGTTAAAATTTTTTATATAATATTTAAAATATAATCAGCTTATTATTAAGAATATCATTTACTAGCACTATCTACTTTCTTCATTGTTTATTGCAATTATGAAGCTAACCAAGCAACAAAATATTTAAAATTTGAAGTCTTCAAATAAAAAATGTTAAACATGTTTGTAACATTAATAGAAGTGTGAAAATACTTATGAGATTAAAGAATTTCATAGCGTACAAATTTTTTTTTAAATTATTTTGAAAACTAAAAAGATGTCAAGTCAAGCTCGAGGTCGAGCTCGTGATATGGCCAATGAGCCGAGCTCAAGTTAAACATCAGTTGAGCTCGACTTGACACTTTTGCACCCCTAAACATAACTAAGAAATATATATTCAAGTTAAAATAAAACCAAAAAGAAAATCTACGCTACACACCAGAAATTCTCATTTAGATATAGGCATGACTTGGCTGAACCAATTTACATTGTTCAACAAAGTTATCCAAAAGCTATATGATGTTTCTACATAAAAGTAAGTTATTTATTTTTTTGTTCATAAACTTTAACCAAATTAAAACATCTATGAAGATTAAGAATTATCAAGTAACAATCTATCAACCATACCTTAATAAAAATAACCTATTGTGAAGAATTTAACCACGCAAGATGTGGATGTCATTGTGAATGATATAAATAACTCTGAAACTTTACAATGACAAGAGAAAAGCACATTAAAACATAACCAAATAAGATGTACAATCATACATGTATGAACTTTTTCTAAGGCCTTATTCATCTTTTAATGAAAACATGTGTTGAAAAAAAAAGTAGAAATAACAAAGTCTTTCCATCACATTATGGAGTATCATCAATATGTAAACAAAAATAATAATAATAATATGTTGAGAATTTTGCCATCAATGAAAGATAGAACAACATTATCATTATAAATTTTCATAGGATAGAGAGCAAGACATAAGAGAGGGTATTAAAGCAAAATTTTTTATGGAGCAACCCAAGGACAAAAAATGTTGATTAATATCATAACACTTATCAATGAAAACAAGTATAAAGTAAGATCTGAGTCAAAGTTTACGAACATGAGCTCTTCGATATCAATTTAATAAGAAGAGAATCACTAACAAATGAATTCTCCCCTTGCAAGATTAAGTTTTTTCAATAATAAAAGATGAAAACTTAGGTATGAGGAATGATAAACCAAATTAGGGTCTTCCTAGCCAGAATGATGTAGGAAGAGAACCTACTTAGATACTTTGAGGAAGAGAAGATGTACGAAAAGGTAACACAAAAGATGAGGTGATGCCTTTATGTGATGCAACACATGACTTTGGGGTTTTAAGCATTACTATAAGAAAAAACTTGTTATTTGTGAATAGATCATTAAATAAATGAGCTTATATTAATTATTTATTTTAAGCTCATTTTCTTAAGGAGACGGACACAAATATAGCCTTGCTAGTTCTTGTTCAACTCATTATTAGCTTGAAATTTAAGAAAAAAGTGTGTATGTATGTATGTGTGTGTATATAATATAATGATTACTTTTATAGTTTTTAAAAATTTATTAATTGGTTAGTGAATGGTAGAGTGATTTAACCATGTTCAGCTAGTTTTTTTTATTTTGATTTATTCAAAATTTGCTTGCGTTTGGCTAGAACTGAAACAAGTTGAACACAACTATGATGTTCATGAACATTTTTTAACACGAATCAATTTAGAATTAATAAAAATTTGAATAAGTTAAATATGAATAAATAATAAGTTCGCTCGAAGTTGCTTACTTATACCGCAAGTTTTTTGTTTGCATAAATGGGATATAGAATAGGGTATATGAAAGGAGAGTGATTTCTTTTTAAAATGTAAAGATGATTAATTTACTCTATATATGTAATAGGATTATAAATAAGTTATACATATTTTTTGAACAGAACTATTTAGGTCTAGACTCTTTTCAAGAAAATGTAGTGTGATCAAGCTAAGAAGGAAACGAACATGAAAAAGAAGGATGCCTACTTCGATTTAATTGATTCGCCATGGTAGAGAAGAAAAGGCAGCATATAGACTAGGGGTGTCAAAAAAACGGGTTGCTGGTCAGGTTTGGGCCGAACCCAATATGACTCGCTATTATTTGACACAACTTGAACCCAACCCGTTTTTGCAAGCGAGTCATAAATCTCAACCTGGACCTGACTTGCCAAAAACCCAGTTCAACCCGACCCAACACGGCTGACACGGATGCAAGCGCGAGCAAGGAAGGCAAGCTCGAGCATGATGGAGGCAGGGCCGAGTGCGAGAGTTGGTCAGAGTCGTGGGGCGGGATCAATGTTCAGTGCAGGTTGGAATCGGGTCAGTTCGGGTTGAGTTCGAGTTTCCGAGTCAACCCGACCCAATTTTTGAAACAGATGGGTTCGTTGAATTCGAACCCGACCCATATGACAAACGGGTTGACCCTAACACAAAATTTTCGGATTTGATTCTGATCAAATTTTAGGATCGTTTCAAGTATCATACTAAAGCATTGTATCTAAAAAAAATAATGGCTAAAAGTGATAAACTTGGACTTATAATAGAAGCTGAAGATAGTGTCAAATCCATTATCTCATATAGAGCATCTCAAAGGAAGATGAGCAATGTCTACAAAGAGAGAATATTAAATTTGTCCATAAATTCCTTTAAAAAAACACCTTCCTGATTATGACAGATACTAGGGAAATTATTCAATTTGTACATATCTTACTTACCAAAAAGATATATATATATATAGACATATTCAACCTTTAATAATTAAAAAATAACTAAAATCACATAAAACATAAAAATTTAGACGTCGACAGCAGGGTTCGAACCTGCGCGGGCGAAGCCCAACAGATTTCAAGTCTGTCTCCTTAACCACTCGGACATATCGACGGGTTTGCAATAAGAAAATTGACAATAAATATATAATCAATAATTTACGGTGTAAAAAATCTAAAATCTACGTCTGCCTATATTCAATTAGATTCTAGCAAATAAACTCTTACAGTAACACTTCAAAGAAAATTACAATTGCGACATATGAAGAACAAAACAATAAAAAAAGAAAAAAAAAAACTACCACTAAATGTTACCTAAGACAGAAAATTGCATGCCAAAATAATCAATGAGTGGCAGTAGGCTTAGAGTTTGAAGTATTTTAATCAAATTTTATGATTCGAAAAATTACAATATTTATAACCAGCATCTTATTGATTTTATAGCTTATTACGATCATTCAGAGAAAATAAATAAATAACATGGTTATTTGGTCATTATCATCACACAGAGCCTAATCAACACTCGAGCGTAAAGAAAGCAATTAAACACAGATATGTCACAAAAAATTCACTTTGCTTGGACACTAATCTCAATGTAAATATGAGATTGAGATTTCCAAAAATTAAAATCAAGATCATTTGATATCCAATTTCAACAATCTTATAGTCAAATTGAACATCTCAAGGAGACGAACCCAACGACTTCAAATTTGATCCAATCCGAGCCAAAAATGAGTCCAAATCAAAAGTCCAAAGTCTATTTCGAAGATTTAGAAGATTCAGAGCATTAATTAGATTACCAAATGATATTCGAATATGTCATGCTTATTGTTTAATCGAGCATCTCAACGAGATGAATCCAAAGCAACTCAACGAGATGAATCCAACGAGCCCAATATCACTCAATTTTAATATCTCTAGAGCATCTAAATGCTTGATAAACACTTCATGATCAAAGAGATCACTATGAGATGTCCAATAGAACACTCCCAGCATGTCTTTGATATTATTCCTATTTATTAGTCATTTCACTCCCAAAAATTTATAAATAGCCTCTCATTCTTCACATGAGGAGCTCCCTTACCATGGACCACCGTCAGATCTCTTCCTGACCACTGACCGTCATTGGACTTCTGCCTGTTCGTTAGCTGCTCCTGGATCTCTTCGTAGCCACCGACCATCACTAGACGTTCATCTATTCTTTGACTATTGCTAGAACTCTTCTTGGATACTATCGATGTTGGATCTTCTCCCAAATACCGTTGCCTGTCAACTACGATATCTCCGACCATCATTGCCTGACCATGGCTTCTCTGACCACCGTTGCCCAACTACGATCTTTCCGACCACCACTGTCCGACTATGGCCTTTCCGACATCCGCCGCTCATCATTACATTCTTGCCGACCACCATCGCTTGATTATGGCCTCTCTGATTTATGCTCAGTCACCCGCTAACTACAGTTTCTTCGACCACCATTTCTAGACTACAATCTCTTCGAACTCTATCGACCGACTACTATCCTCCCAACCACCATCGTCCAATTACGGTCCTTCCGACCTGCATCGCTCGCCAACTATGATCCTACCCACCAAATGAATATGTCAATACTAATTCTTCCAACTCCTACCACGTAATGCCCTCTATGTAATGTATATTGGCTACATCAAGCCAAGGCCTTACCCCCAAGGAAGGGCCTCATTTGTAATCATCTGCAAACACTGGTGAATTTATTCAAATTGGGTAAAGCCACGTGATTTTTCCCCTTTTTCAGGAGTTTCCACATAAAAACTCTAGTGTCTCTTATGAGCGCTACACCCCTACTCATTTATCTATTTGTGTTCTAAATATCGTACAAAGCTAAGATGCTAAAATTTATATTTCTCTATCACCGTGAATATTTCATGACACAACAAATACTAATAATTATCCAATATAAATCAACTTCAAATAAGAATCAAACACCACCATAATCATGAACTAAAAAGGAGCAAATTAAATATAACCCAAATCAATTGGACAATAAAATAAAACGTCAACCCATAAAAATTCTCCAATAAAAAAAATGAAATCTTAGAAAGCTACAAGCAAACATATGTCCAAAATTTAAACTGCTTAATAGAAAAAACCAATTATACATAACATTTTTCAAGATGAAAACTCCAATTCATTTAGTTCACTTAGCCAACCCTATTTCCATCTTCGCTTGCTAACTTTTAATGAGCCATTTGCGTATGAATGCATTGCTTGATTACATAAAAACGAGACTTAGAACTTGATTGCATAATGTATAAATACATTGTTTGACTACATAACAAATTTATAGCTTGATCACATTAGAAAAGTCTATCAAATAATATGCAATTTATGTCACCCGATTATATAGAAATCTTGAGACAAATGTAGTGACCGTTTTATGAACATAATGAGATAGATAAATTGTTCCAATAACACAGATCAAAATTAATTAGGTAGATAGTTTTAAATTATAGGTCTAATAAATTGAAAGCGATCATAAAAAAAAAAAACATAGAGGATTTATTAATCATTGCTCTCTACCACACGAATAAACATATCATCCATTATCATTATGACTTGGAAGACTCATGTTGGGGCCCTCCGAAAAAATTTTAATTGAATTTGATGATGGTGATTGAGAACACATGCGAATTGGAATAAGAAAAAAAAATAGGGGAGATGATGCATGTGATCACATAAGGCAATTTTTATATGATTTAAAAATTGATCTTTCTATATTCTCGAACACATAAATTTTATTATAGAATTGAATATTATAAATAATTGAACATGTCTTATAAGTTGTATTAGTGTTTTGTTTAATTAAGAGATATGCTTTATAAACCACTCAAAAAAAAGGGGCACTTTCAACATCTTAATCAAGTGGAAATGGCCCATCATTATCTCAAATTACGTTCATTTTATATTTAAGATGTCACATTGAGGCTTTTTGGGGCAATTTTTTTTGCTGCTTCTTAAAACATTTTTCTAGTAAAATAAGAAAATTTTTGTACTAAAAAGCTGCCCTCCGAAATGAAGCCTGGGACGGCTTTCTTGCTGCTTCTTAAAATAGCTTTCTAGTTCGATGATTAAAATTTTTGTATTAAAAAAGTGCTTTAAGAAGCAACAAAAAAATTATCCAAAACGAAATCTTAGTTATGCTAAAAATACATTGATTTAACAAGTATAATGAATATTGGCTTTTTTTAACGAAGAGAAATGCTCTTTATACAAAGCAAGTTCTACAAACTATCACATCTATTATATCAGATAATCTATCATTAAAAAAATTGATGCTAACCTATCATTGTTTCACATATCATATTAGTTTAAAATGGGTTGAAAAAAATGCACTTCTTTGTATAACCCTACTGACAAAATTTAAGCTTTTTTTTTTTAGTTTTAAATAAATAATAATATATAGGTATGAAAAAGCAAATAAATAAACAAAATCTGAAGCAAAATATTTAAAGATAGACATGCATACATACTGACCCCATTCAATGTACCAAGGAAGGAGGAATACAGCTTTCACAAATAAAAAAATTGTTGTTGGCATAAAACTTAGGTTATGTAGGAGACGGCAACAATATTTTATAAAAATGATTATTAAATTATTATGAAAAAAAAAAATCTTTTTTAAAAGTTGTTTCAACAAAAAAAATATATATATAATTTGAATAATCATTTTCTTAAAGCTATCACACATTAACAACTGCAATTTTAAACAAAAAGCTTTCTAAATTTTTTTAATTAAAAAATTACTTTAAAAAAACACTGAAAAAGTCATCCCAAATAAAATCTTAAACTCGTAATAAGAAGTTATCATGAAAAGACAACAGGTTTAAAATTATGCAAACCAAGGACAGCAGTTTCTTCTAATTTTAAAGGAAAATTAACCCTATCCTCATCCAAGTTCCCCAATATAACAATATGTTTGCTAAGGCTTATTACAATGATACTATTTCTACTAGAGTTTGTTGAACATACTAACATAACTTAGCATTAAGTTCATAATAAATCCTGAAAGTACTGGCAATTTTTTTTCTATTGCTGTATTTCTAAAAAAATCTGGTTAAGGATCAAAATAAGTTGTCCTTATTTTATAAATAAGATAAATCATTAAACTTGTTTGCATTTAGTTCCTTTTGACAAAAATGTCTACAATTCTGAAGTTTTATACAAATTTTCCGCAATAAAAGATCTAATGTAAGAAATAATAACTGGATACACTCACAAGAGATCGGATCTGCGACCGAGTAGTTGATGGAAGAAATTCCTCCCATCTCACCCAAGCTCCAGAAAACTACATAACTAGTGCCCTGCAGTTACTCTGAAGACTCCATGCCCGCCGCCGATTCTTCCCCCTCTTGTTTTGCTTAGCTAAAATAAGCGAGAGGCAAATGAACCCAAACATTTTCCTCTTTCTAGAAAATTTTGTGCAAGCATTGTTCACATTAGTCCTTGTGGGAGACATTAGCTCGTGCCTTTGACTGAGAAGCTGACCCAATGATATCCTAGGCCTTTCAATTGCTCTCTCTCCGATTCCTTTTTCATATTCCTCAGTGTCCATCAGCTTGATTGTAAGTATTTGACCAATGGACAATCTACTTGGCCTGCCAGTAGTGGCCAAACTCATACCATTCACATCAAGTATCCTAGTTTCGGTTCTGTGCGGCACTGCATTAGAGTTTTTGAATTTGGTAGAGTTTTGGACAGAATGAGTCTTTTGCTTCTGCTTAATAGTCCACCACGGTAAATCTTCATCACCTGAAAGCTTTCCTCTGTTTTCCAACTCTTCTCTCTCCAGTGCTTCTTTCAGCATTTCCTTATTGGATTCAATTGCTGTTGTTGCCATAGCACTGGTATTGTTCTTCTGTTTAGAAAGCCATATTTGAAGGGCTTCTTCAGCTGCAAGCTTTTCTCTGTTTGCAACTTCTTCTCTCTTCTGTGCTTCTTTTAGTGCTTTTCTGCTGGCCCCTACTTCCACAATTGCTTCCTCAATCTTCATATGAAGACTATGGTTTGATTGGCTTGCCTCTCTAACTCGAGCCATAGCAGCCTCAATAGTCTTCTTGGATTTCTCATCAGACTGTCGGCCTTTGCAAATCAGCTGTGTGTATTCTTCAAATGAAAGAGTAACTTTCTCTGCAACTAAAGCGACTTGTGCAGCTTCGGCGGCTTTTATACAAGTCTTCATATGATCTATGTGTGATATTAGTCTGGCTGCGTCAGCCTTGGCAACTTCTGCAATCATTTTAAAGCCTTCTTTCTCTAAGCCAAGTTCAGTTATACGTTTCGAAACACACTCTGAAGTTTTGTGATGCCTGCTTTGAGCATCTTGTATGAGTTTGAGTTCCGTTGTGATCTTTTTTAAATTCTCTTCTAAGGATAAGACCTTGGAAGTACCTAAACGTAACCTTTCACGGGATTTCTCAAGCATGGCTTCCTCCTTGGCTATCATACCCTTTAGTTCTTCAACTGAAGCTCGAATGCCAGATATGCCACAAGTACTCCTCGCCAAATTCATCTTCGCCTGCTGTAGTTCCATTAAAATTAAACTTGGAGATTTCCTTACACTAGTTGTCAAGAATACTGAACTTGCACACTTTTGGAGGTAATTTGGTCTCGTCTTTTCAGCATCTGGATTGAGGCGCAGTTTCAGGAAGTCTGAATTTGTTCTGTCAGCAACTTGGATGGACTTTGAGGTTTCTTTTGGTAACTGTAGCTTCAGGTCGTTTGCAATCCGTTTTTTCATTTCTAGTTCTTTCAATACAACAATATTTTCCCTTTCTTTTAAAATAAAATCCATATCTAGATTTATTGCCTGCTGCTTGATCTTCATCAGCTTAATATCATCAACAAAATCATGCTTCTGAGGCAAATAAACTGCCTCCAATCAACATAACATAAGAAATTTATAAAATTAACATCAAAACCAATAATTTATTCAGGGTCTATTCAAATTTGCTTTTGTCTAGAATTGCATATAACATTTTCGACAATGCAGAAGGGCGCTGATGCGGTGTTTATGCACGCATGTTTAACTAGTTCTTAAAGAGCAAGTAATTTGACAGACCTTGGTAGAGCATATGAAATAAACCAAGTGTATCAAGAATTTAGGTCATCAATCATAAAAATAATGTTCTTTTAGATCCAATTTAATTCAAAATATATATTATTAGATATTGACTAGTTATCATGATTGAATAAAATTATGAAGAATGTATCAAACTTTCTATAAGAAAATTTAAAATAAGTTGAATGATTTGCTGGGAATTGACTAGATATCCATACATGAATCACATTGTGAGGAATGTTTCAAACCTCGTGTGAAAGTTTTGAAACGGATTAGGTGATTTTGCATAAGTTAGGTGGTTCTAGATTGGTTTGATGGCTACCTAAGTTTACACATTAAAGCTAAACTTGCATTCAACAATAAGACAAGCTTAAATTTTTTTGTGAAGAAGTTGAGAGGGAAATGAGACGAGAGAAGAGAAGAGTAAAAGAGAAAACAAAAGATAGAGAAATCATAAGAAGTTTTCTTTTGAGATTTTGAAGATTCATCTTGACGATTCGATGGTATATTTTTGAAGAAAGTGGGTAATTTTAATATTTGTTTAATCCTCTTACATTGTTATCTCTCTCCTAAATTATTTTTATGTAGTAAACAGAGATTTGAAGTATGTCTTTTCTTTGTTGATGGTAGTTTTGGGAAAAGTTTATGGGTGTCCTTTTATTATACAACATGATTATGAATTCTTTGTTAGTGGATCAAATCATCTCTTCTCTCCAATAAAAGTAGAATTCGTAAGTCAAAATATATAAATTGACATTCTCTTTGGTGGTGATTGGTCTCTTTTGTTACTTGGCAGTTCATTATCCTTGCTCTTGGGTTAAACTTTTTTATAGAACAAAGTTAGGCGCACTCTTTTTTCTAATTGGTATCAGAGCAGGTTCATAAGAAATAAGATAATCATAAAGTTAAGATTGAGAAGTTTGATTGCACAAATAATTTTAGGCTTTGGAGAACTTAGATGTGTGGTAATCTTGTCCAACAGAGACTTATAAAGGCACTCGTAGGTCATGTTAAGATGCTTGAAATAATGAGTGAAGAAGAGAAAGTAGAGATGGATGAAATGACTCTCAATTGGTGAATGGGGAATTAACGAGGATAATATAGAAAACAATTGCAAGAAGTTTATGGTTCAAGTTAGTCTTTGTACATAATCAAAAAAGATTCAACAATCTCTATCTGAAGTAGATACTCTAATTTTTTCTCATGCAAAAATATATGCCCAATATCTTTTAATAATGAAGCGGGCCCAAAGAAGCCCTCACAAAGATTTTTATGTCACACACAAATTATGATGTACTCTTACAATAAAAACTAGAAAACAATCCTCACAAGCCACACATCACCAAGCTAAAATCCTAACAAAGAATCTTTTTCCAATGCAAGCCATACACAATGAAGGAAAATCTGAGACCATGGTCATGGAAAACCCTAACAGTCCCGGGCAACTAAGAGAATACTTCTTATAGTTGCAAACACTTTGCACGCATCCCAGGGACTTTTTGGCTATTCAAATCAATAAATAATCAAAATATCTACATGTACCTTAAAGAAAGCTATATTCATGCTGAAGATAGACTTAGAAATGAAGAATGAACAAATGACCCACATAATTCCTGAGGCTTTTATGAGAACATATGTTTCACGCAATATGAGGCAAGTATGATTCCCAAGGTCAAAGTCAATCTCATATCCTAATGCACACAATTTGAGGTTGCTCGATCGCAACAAAAATTTGTTGTTGATTTGTAGTTGATCAAAAAAAGTGTGACACCTGTAAAGTCAATAAACCATTCAACCCTTTCTGATCCAACTAGATTCAAGGTAATATATTAAATTTTTATATTTGAATTCTTCTGCATGTGTTTGAGAATGTTCTGTGTGTATGTAAGAGTTTGCATGTGATTTGAAATGAGTCATGGGGGTTTGTTTACATGTTTGAGCAGATCTTAATTTTCCCTTTGGGGCGCCGCAACACATGGGTTGGCGGCACTTTGGCGTCGGTGCTCTTGAAAAAACTGAAAAATTAATTCACGCAGTGACGCTGCAAAGCTGGGGGGTGGCGCAACGACGTTGTTGGCTCTTTGAAGGAGCATCGTGGAGAGCCACAACGCTAGGCCTAATTTTAATATTTAAAATATCCAAATCCACTATTTCATTCAATCCTTTTCGTTTGAACTGCCAAGTAGTGAGAGAAAGGGAGAGAATCCTAGAGAGAAAATGCCTATTTTGAGTTGCTTCGAGTCCTTTTGAGCTGATGGCCTAGTTCTAAAAGTTATCCAACTCGAGGTAAGTTGCATTTTGTCTATCTCAATTTTTAAGAATTTGACGATTTTGTGATTATCCTAATTACAAATATAAATTTATGGTGTTTGAACTGAGATAACTTTCAAATGAGAAAACTTTTATCGCATAACTTTTGGTATGTTATAGAGAGCATAATTCTGAACATTTATATATTTTCTATAAAATTTCTATCGGGTATTTTTGAAAAACTGCTTTTCTATCACTGTAGAAAAATATTTAAGCACTGAAAATAGTATTGTAGAATAATTAAAACTCTGAAATGTAGTTATGCACAATCTCTGATAATATGGTAGAATTCTGAGTTAGTAAAATTTTGCTACACTTGCTAAAATGTTGCTTGAAGGACAATTCTCTAAAAATCTATAAATGGCTCAATTTATATTTAACTGCTTAACTGTAATGTTATATGACATGATTTATATATTGTTTATCTCTAGATGATATTTTATTTTCATCTGAAGAGTTTTAAGGGAGTTATGTTATATATATATATACGATTTTTGTTGCGAAAATTTTGAAGGTGCTGAGAGCACTGAAAGGCCTGAGGGCTAGGAGTTCTGGATGTGACGTATAAGGGTTTTGGGGTTCTGGATGTGAGACATTATTTTCTGCTATGCATTGTGGATTTATTTACATTCTATTCAGCTTATTTACATTCTGTTCAGCATATTACACTCTGAATTTTGTATACTACTTAGTTATCTGCAAAACCTTATATTATTATTATGTAAATCTATGATTAAGTTTGAAATAACTAATTTATTTTGAGTTATCGGTTTGAAATTATTATGAAATGATTTGGGTAATGTAATTTACTAAGTTGTTCAAGCTCATTTTATGTTTTGCATCTCATTTTTAGGTCAGAGTAGGGGTAAAGAGTTGGTTGAGGAGATAAGGCTGATTTTATAAGCCTAGCTTTTCTGTATGTACCATTTTTTTTTTCTTTTGTTTTAGATTTTTGGATAATCATGACATTTCTATATTTTCAGCTCTATGCCTATCTATTATCGGGAACTACAATAGCAAGAACCTGTAATATATGTAATATATGAAGTGTATGATACAAGATGTCACCTTAAACCTTAAGGAGTGGCAACAAAATTAGAAATTGATCAGCATGAGTGAACTGTGCTTATACGCTTCATCAAATCGCACCGTATCTACGAGGGGAGCTGATGGATGAGGCTAGCGCATTTCGATTCACAGAATGTGATCTAGGACACAATGGGAGTTAGCATGCCTCGGTAGGCAATTGCGGATAAATGGAAAGAAAATAATTTTTTTGTATATGAGTAAATTTATATTTAGTAGAAAAATTGGAAGCTCCGATATCTATTATTCAAAAGAAATATGATATTTCTCCAAATAAAAGATCTTGATATGTGTGGTTATGTCTTTATTCTGCCACCATTCAAAACGGTGTAACATGTATCTATGGGTCATATCAAGTTGGACTGTGACATAAGGAAATATTCTATAACCTCTATATTTCATGCAACACCTTTTTAGTTCATGCGCAATGTAGGTTGCACCAAACACAAACTATACTAAGTCAAAATATAACCCTTCTCCAAAAATTGTAATTGCAATGTCGGAGTAATCCTCAATTAGGTTGGGAAATTAGAAAGACGAGGAGTCGGTGGTGAGGAATATCTTCAATAGTTTTGATTAAGATCTACATTATTGGATAAAATATGATGCTTTAAATAAATTCTTTAATAGATTAAATGTGTTGTGTGAACCTGGACTAGGAACCAAACTAGAATACAATGATTGAGTAGGTTTGCTAATTCAGTTTAAAATTAACATGATTATACAAATATTTAGTTGAGATATGAATCTGATTAGAATGGGAGTTGAACCAGCGGCACGCCTATCCAAGGCCGACACCAAATATAGTCAAACTCAAAAAAATAAATAAAAGAAGTCAACCTTACTCTTGAAAAAGTGTTCTCATCAACAAAACGAGGAGCTCTTGGATCTATTAAATTTTTTTATAAGATTTCATTAGGCTACTTAAGTTCATTCGGGTGTGACATTAAAATTATTACATTTGATGATTTGAGGGAGTTTTGAATGGTTTGTGGATTAAATTAAATGTTGATTTCTTACTGTATAGAATCAAATAATGGATCTAACAAACTTCAATCTTTTCTAATTAAGTGAGCACTAAAGTGTACTTATAACCCAATACAACAAATGTGAGAAAAGTCAAAACCATAAGACAATCATTAAACATCATCATCATCATCATCAACTTTTTTTTTTTTTCTAGAAGGGTTGCAACACGAAGACTTCCTATGAGGTTATCCATCCTAGTACTACTCTCGTCCAAGCATGCTTAACTATAGAGTTCTGATGGGAACCGGTGCGCTGATGCTGATATGGTTGCACCCATCATCATCATTAACTTGACCCTATCTATTTAGGATCAGTTTTATGAGCCCACATTTTTTATCTATAATGTGTTAATTCTTTACAATTAATTTTGAACATTTTTTTATGTATGCCACTATAGATATAATCGATTTCCTCTAGGGGTGCAAATGAGTCTAGTCGAGGTCGAGTTGAGCTCGACTGTCAAATACCGAGCTTGAACTCGAGTCGAGCTCGAGCTCAACTCAACAGGGGAAAACGAGCTCACGAGCTGCTCATTGAGCAGCAGTTCGAGCTGCTCATCCTCGTCCGTCGTGCCAGCATTCGAGTCGTCTTCATCGCCAGCGCAAGTCGTCTTCGTCGCCAGCGTTCCACATCGTCGTCATCGCCGCCATCGTCCGACCGAGCCCACGATTTCATTTACCCGCAGGCAAGATCCTCGCGTTTCATTTTACCGCGTCCGCGATTTCATTTTCCTACCGGCAATGGGTTCCGCTAGTTGGTTGATGAGCTAGCGAGTCGCGTGCACGGTTGTTCGAGCTCGAGCTCGATAAGCTGTCGAGCTCGAAATCGTGTTCGAGCAACAACTCTCAAGCTCATAAGCTCTACTTGTTGAGCCTACTACCGAGTTGAGCTCGAGCCAACTCGCGAGCCGGCTTGACTTGGTTGCACCCCTAATTTCCTCATAATGTTTTGTAATTAATTATATCTATTAATCTAATTAGTGCATTTTTTATTTTTTTATTATATATTTTTAAACTATGTAAATCTGTTGTTATTAGTTTATCACTTTATCTTCAATAGATTCTACTCCAATCATTTATCTAATAAAATCATTTTTTATTCTATTATTTCTAATTTTATCACGCATCTATCTTAACACAGTCAATTATGTCATTATTTGGCTTTTACTAACTTTATTATCGCCCAATAATCAGATCCATATTACCTATTTAAAATTTTACAAAATGTATTGATAAATCTTCATAATTTCCTCTTCATGATCAACTGAAAAACAAAAAAATAAAATAACAAGCACTAATAAGCTGTAATGGTAAAAATGGTTTAGACTAAAAGTAAGGCCTATCTATACCTGATGGGGCAATTGCTGCTTGATCTGCGATTTCCAAAATGCTTTCCCTCCAAACCGTTCCATGGAGGTCGCGGACAAGTCTATCACAGCTCTTCCCGCCGTCATTGGGCAATTCGCCAGAGCAAGAGAAGCTGGTGGCTGAGCTTCGGCGCCTTCCTTCTCCGTTGAGATGGTATTTAGGGTTGCAAACATTGAACTCCTTTCTGGCTTTCTCGCTTGCCCTGCTACGTCTTCCGACAGCTTGTGTGTAAAGTGCGCTTGGCGATATCGAGCTTTTGCCGTTTTGCAGAGCTCCGGGAACAGTGAGGGCGGAGGAGACTGGAGGGAACTTTTGGAATTTTGTGTCAAGTAAAGCCAAATGGAGACCTGAAAATAAGACTACACGATGAGACCACCAACAATATTGGTCAATGGTGTTGCCTGGCAATGCATACTTCTAATGGACGAGTCACAGCCTCACAGGTCCTCGTAGTTTTTTCAAATATATATAACTCTGTCAGATATTTATAATTTTCTATTTGGGGCCGTCTGCTTTTCTTTTAAATAAATATTTTCTTTTGAATTTTAATTTTTGAAGAATAATTACGACTAGATTTTAAGTTATATTACTTAAATTCAAGATTTTAAAAAATGAAAACCAATTTAAATTTACCATAATTCAATATTTATTTGATGAATTCTTACATAATCTTTAAAAATATTTATCTTACTTTGTCTTTAATTAAATGCTTGATTTATTTGTTTATCAACATTCGTATTACCTAAATTTACAGCCAACCTTTTCTTATTTGTTTATCTTTAAGTGCAAATATTTAATTTAAAAATTATTTGAAAGAATCACAATTTTAATAATTATAGCAATAACAATATTAGCACAATATATTAAAAGATTTATGACATAATTATTCAATAAATTTTATGCTGATTGTCAATTATGTAAGATAATTCTTTATTTTTCTTATTTAGGACTTAAGCGTTAATTTTTTATATAATAATTAATTTAAATTACAATATATATATATATATATATATATATATATATATATATATATATATATATATATATATATATATAACCCTAAACTTACACTAAAGTCTAAAGTAGCAATAGAATTTAGAATAAACTTGCCACGTCAGAAATCGAGAGAACACTCGAAAGTCTAAAAGGAAATATAAAGAATCAATAAAAATTTCCCATCATCTTCTATAAAATGGAAAGAATAAGGTAAAATAGTTATGGTTGAACCATCTTTTTTAATTAAAAAATAATAATAATTAATTTTTTCTTTTGGAAAATTAAGTTTCTTTATTAACAAAATTGAATGATAAGTCATGAACTTGATTTATTTATATAAAAATTATTTAAATAATTTTATAATCGAAATACGTAAATTTATTTATATTTTAAAACAAAATATAATTTATTTCTTTTTTAATTAACGTTTTTTTATTTATATTATATTTTTTATGTAAATACAATTTGAGAAAACTCACGGGTTAAACTGTTGAGCCAGCAGTTTCACCCATCCAAAGAAGAAAGGACTCAGCTTTCTCCAGTCGGCGGGCCGTGGTCTTCTCATAGGTCCACCAACTGACCCACGGTTTTCCCATCCTCTCCCATAAAAAAAAAAATAATAAGCACTCAGAATTATTTTATTTATATATTTAAATTTTATTATTTACTTCACTCAACATTTAAAATAACATAAACAATTACATCCTTCAAACCCTCAGAGCTTCTCCAGCCGAACTTCAAACAACTATATAGCGTCGCTTGATTGCTCCAATGAAACGTAAAAAAAAATGCTAATATGATGTGGGTGAACAGTGCGACGTCAATATTTTGCACTGTTCACCCGCCACTATTATTATTTTTTTAAAATCCAAAAAAAAGGTTAAAATAAAATATGAGAAAAAATATACTAGAAATATTCTTTTTTTAGTGTTAGAAAATGGAGTTCAGTTGAAGACAAGTTATTGCATTTTAATGTATTACTTCATTTTGAAGTGAAAATTGAGTTTTTAAGTTGCAGATGCCCTAACATGCCTCCAACAAGACCGCCCTTCGCCAGCAAGATCCTTTCACCAGTTCTTTAGCTCTTTATCTTCCTTCACATGCAACAAGTCTTGTAGATATGCGACTTCCTCGTCTCTTCTTTATATCCAATTAAGCTCAGACTTTCTTCGGACGGGCTTTTTACTGTTTCTTGAAGCAACTTTTCAGTACAAAAATTTTAATGTTTATACTAAAAAGCTACTTCAAGAAGCAATAAAAACCGTCCTAAACGAAGTCTCAACAGTAACTTCTTCATCTAGAGACAATTCTGTCTTTGTTAAGAGAATAATAGAATATAATATTATGTATAATATTTATGTGTTAAATAATTTGAAAGGTCACGTATGTAAATTCCCAAAAAAACAGGAAACCAAGGCAGATCAACGGCCTGTGGTTTTCACCAATGCGCCCAGATTTAACTGGAAAAACTTTGGGCAGCGGCACCCATTTAAAGAAGGAACTCGTCACCCATTAATCCAATCTCCAGCTCTCCTAAACCTAATCAGATCTTACGAGTTAATCATCAATGAGTTCTTCCCTACAATCCTGGGTCGCCGAGCACAAGCTCGCGAGCATTGGTAATCGTTAAAAAATAAGCATTTTTTGTTTCCTTTTGTAAATCTCCTCTCTCTATTCGATTTCCTTTCTCATCTATTCTACCATTCAATTTTGCTGCACAAAGGAACGGTGTGGGCTTCAGCGCTGGGAGCGTCAATGGCTTACTCACGCAAGAGCTCGCCACTGAAGACGAGTCTCAGGCTAATACACGCGAGGTCAGCTTTAATTCCCCAAACCAGATTTTATAAAAGAAACTCTCTTTTATTTCCTTAAATTTATATATGCTTTCCATTTGCTGATCTTAGTTAGTAAGGGGCTGCTTGGTAGCACAATTTAGGCCGGATTTGAGCGAAATCCAACCAAACGGCTTAAAATGCAAAACCAAATCTCACGGCAAATGAAAGCCGTCATAGACGGAAAATTCATCCGTTTTCATGCTAAATCCCGGATTTTCGAAATCTTGCTTTTTGCAATGGACTGGAGAGGAAGAGTCCGGTCATTAAATCAGTTCTATATCCAAACAATTACACGGGATTTATCATGAATGTTACCAAACAGTTTACAAAATTTAGGCCCCTCAGGATTTTTGAAATTCAAATTTAACGGATTTACGAAATCCTACTTGAATCAAATCCGGGTCGCTACTAATTACCAAACAGCCCCTTAGTGTTACCTAATCTCTAATGTTGTGACTTACACGAAGCTGCAGGATGCACGCGCAGGCGCTGACTCTGGCTGTGCTGTCGGGCGCGGCGCTGTATCATTACTACGACGTCTTGGCTTAATGATTAGATTAAGCTTGATAACACAGGAGGTGTCTGCTACTGTGCAAACAGATCATGGGGTTAATTACTATTTAATATGTACTGCTTTTATATTGCTTTCATAGTTTAATGTAACGTTCCAAATCGATATATTATATCGTATGGCCGCATAAAATTTATACGGGTTCTGCCTTGTGTAAAACAGTAATAAAATTAAGGAAAAAATGTTGAGGATTAATTTTAAATTTTTTTTGATCTGCTTAAGGATGAATATGATACAAGCGCTTATCTTAAAGCAAAATAGATTTAAAATTTTAAAGCTCATTTTGATCAACTTTTTTTTTTTTTTCTAATTATAATGATATCTTCTGTATAAGTTTTTTTTAATCTTCCTTTCAAATTCGTGTAGAACATCCTCTACATAAAACGATCATCTATCCATATAATGCACAAAATAACATCACGAGTGTATGGAAATAATCCTTTTCAAACTTCTCTTAAGAAGTTCTGCTGTGTATTTATTGTGTATCTTAACAGAATCCGGACGATTCTCCCATCCAGATTTAACACGTAATAATTTATCATTTTTTCTTTTGGAACATTTAGCTCAATATGCTACTCAAAAGTAATGCATGAGTGGTAGTTGATGTATATGAAAGAGCATAATATCAATACATTTGATGGCATTATGTCACCTTGAATTGATATTATACAAAGTATCCTATAAATATGAAATTTATTAACATGATGGAAGTATCTACATATTAAATAATATCATAATATGGACACCAAATTTCAATATAAGGTCATATGAAAAAATAAATATGAAAAGTACTACTAACAACCTATAAAATATCCAAAGAACCTATTACAAATATCAAGGATAACATCCTAAAAAAGGATGATAAACTTACTCTCCAATAAATAAAAGTTGCATACTTTAAATTCAATTTAAATGCATAAAATAACACAAAATTTTAACAAAATGGACAACCTTAAAAACTGAGGTTTAACATTATCAACATATAAACATAAGTAAAAAAGAGGAAAAAAAAAAAAAAAGAACATATGTATTTATTTGCATTCTAGATATTAATAATGTTGTTATGTTTTTATCAATACAAAGTATCCTATAAAAATTCTAGATCTAATATTCTTAATTTGATACTATACCTATAATTATAACCTAAATCAAACTCTAGCTTAATATATTTAAGAAATAACATTACTTTTTATACCTGCAATAACATAAAGAAATTAATAGTTCATGGAAAGCACAGAAGAGGAAAAGGAGTGATGAAAATAATGATGAATATTGATTTTAACAAATGTGATTAAAAATATTGCTGAATGTGGTGAACATATGAGGTGATGGAACTTAAATTGAGAAGGAAAATAAGAAATACAAATTAAAGTTAATAAAGGTTATCTTGTGCCGCCTCCAGGTCCATCATTTGGATTGACCTGTTGTAACCCGATTAGAAAAAGGTAAATGTTTAAACATTTTTGAGTTTTGAACCCATATGCATATATTTGAAAGTGTTTTAATGCTTGAAAAAAGATTGCATGAGTTCTAAAATGAGTCCCAGAGTCATGCTTAACTCGAGCACCACTTGTCGGTTAGATCGGCCCGAATGTCTTGCTCGACTCGTGGCGATTGATGCAAGCCCGTGAGCAGTTCACAAGCAGCTCGCAAGGTTCCCGTTCCGATCCAATTTTTGCGGTTCCACACGACTGTGTTGTTGCCCTCGCTGCCGTTTCCACCTTAAGCACTTGAGCCGCTCGACTAGCAATCGAGCAGAGTTTCATCTCGATCGAACTCAAGCTAAAAAATTTGCTCGAGCTCGAGCTCGAAACTTGATAAGCTCAGCTCACGAGTTCGTTAAAAAGTCGAACTTGAGAAGACTCGTGAGTCGGCTTAACTTGTTTGCACCCCTAACCGCCGCCGCCACCCTCCACGGGATGCCATTTTTAAAAATTACACTGCATTCATTCTATTTCAAACCAAACAAAAAAAAATTATTCATCTGAATTTACTTTACATTCATCCAAACAACTCCAAAGTAGTCATTTTATATTGTATTCTTTTTATACTAAATTCCTCTTACACTTCATACATTTGTTAGCCAATCAAATAGCCCCTTAATAATTTAGGGGTTACTCCCACAAATTTTCTCCGGATAAAAAAAAAAAAAAACCCTTCAAAACAGCTCATAGTATATTTACGTACCGAACAACTACAGCAAAGCGCAGTCAGCCATATGAGCTTTTACTGAGCAATGAATTGTAAATTGTGAATATGGAGAGACAACTTTCTTCATTAACTGATCAGCAGTTTTATTAGCCATTTTCCACACAGAGGACGCGTTAGTATATTTGGCAATTTACATCTTACTTTTCCTTAGCTCACTGAACAAGGAAGTATTAATGTTTTTTTTTTTTTGGGAATTTTAGGGGCAGAGCCCATTTCATTGCATAAAAGAAATTACAAGTAAGTAAAGCAACAAACTATAATTCATAATCTCAAAAACATAAAGAGATTATGGATTCTAAAGGAAAGAGAATTACAACAAAAAGAAGAAATATAAAAAACAGCAGGCACAAGTGCATAAAAACAAGGAAGTATTAATGTTTCTTAACAATGGAAGATTTTTTTCATTATGCAGAAATTAACATTAAAAACTAAAAGCCCGTTGTTAGTATCAAGATCTACTGATCAAATGAATGCCACTTTTCTGCACTTTTGGGTAAATTACTGACTAAAATGATGAGGCATACACATTCTTGAAAATTATTATTTCTGACATAGAAGAAAAAGCAAACAACCTTGTTGCCAATTGAGGCATCATAATTTATAAAAATAAAAAATTGACCAAAGAAGAAAAAAAAAAAAGAAATTAGATAAGACAAAAAAAGGATATACAAGCCGTTACCTAGATATACTGGTTATTCGGAGCCTTCGAGTGGGCAAATTATTAGGTGCGGACACCGGTATTTTTCTCTGTCTACAATAAAAATACAGTCAAAATGTAGCTGCTACAGTAACTGTGCTTAGATTGCACTTTTACTGTAGACAAAGAGAAATCTGAATGGTTTTCTATGTCCGGCGTCCGCACCTAATAATTTCTCCTCCGAGTGTGATGTAGAATGGCAGAAATCCTCGGTGACATCTCTTTGGTTAGTTGAGGCTAATGAACATTGTTAGAATTCCCATTTCACTTGCAAACCAGATAGATATGAATCCTGATAACCCGCTGCACGACAAGACGTTTGCTCTGTGCAAGCAGCTATGTTCACCAAATCAATAAGCAGAAAACATGATTGAAACGCTACCTTGCTTCGTAGTTGTCATCGGCATAGATGGAAACGCAAGCATCAGCTGCGCCAGCTGCTAGGAGGACCTTATAAGGGTGGAAATTGAGGCAATTGACAGAACCAATTCGTTGAGCCATGAGAGTAGGGTAATATTTGATGATACTCAGTTGGTCTCCATCTAGACTAAAGACCTTAAAGATCTGCTTGGATGATCCACTGGCAATAACTGGGGCATGACGGTGAATAGCAAAAGCTGTCAAAGAACCCCTATGGGCATCAATTGTGAGGTAAGCTTCAGAGTGGTTTCGAATGTCCAAAAATTGTATATCCCCAGCTTGAGACGCACTCACAATCTGCAATCATATCACATTGCAGAGATATTACAGCTGCTTTCTTAACAAAAAAAAAATAGATCACTCGAGAATTTCTACATTCAAAACTCACTGCAATATAAAAACATTACCTTATCCTGCTGGTCCAAAAAAAACCAACACCACCAGTACTGCTTTAAGTACATAACAATCAAATCAAAATAGAATGATTTGAAAATGTAATAGCGACCGTAAACTATTACAATACGTCTCAAAGAGAGTGTAAAATATTTCAAACATAGTGGTTTTGAAAATTTTGGCATTTGAGTTGAAGTAAAACAAATGCAGTGTAAAAGTTTGGTGCATTTAGAATGCGCCATCTAATTCATTTTTGGTGTATTTGGAATACCACTGATTTGGGTAAGTTCCAAATACATCACAAATTCATTGTAATTGTCGCCGATCACCACTGCCTCCGCCAACCACCACCACCGTTGTTGGCTTCTGCTGACCATCGCATTTGCAGGCTGCCGCCGCTTGCCGCCCCGACCACCCACGGTGAATATGAAAGCAACAACTATGGCACAACACTAAGACAACATGGACAATAACATCAAATTGGCTCAAGCTTCTCAATAATAACATCTCCATTGCTTGACAAGATAGTCAATGGTCAATTGCGACTTGACCTTGAAAATGGATTGATCAAGCCAAACGAAGAGTTGCATGGCTCAATAAATTCCTCAGGTAGGACTCAAAATAGCTGGAATAAGTGTAATGGCGACGATGATGTTAAATAATTATAGCTTATCATGGAAACAAAAGCCTTTCCTTGGGGCTCAAAATCAATGACAAATATGAGCATCCAAGACAGCTACGATACATCATTAATATATATACAGTAAAACTTGAAAATAAAGGATACACCATTCCAACATAAAATTACTTCAAAGATGGAAAATTCCGACCTTCGGTAGTGTTCAAGATGATGTCATGACATTTTTGAGGGGGGCATAAGGATTTGGATTTTGAGTGACTAGGACAGCTTATACGCGTAAGACCACAATTTAATTTGGAATTTAAATTTTGTTAACCAGGGACTTTGTTGGATCAACCAGGGAGTTTGGCTAACCTGGGCTTAGGCTTGCCAGCCCAATTAACGAATTGGACATTGATCTTGGGCTTTAATAACCTGACCCTAGCTCAATAGAACTAAATCGAAATCTAGAGTATTGAAATATCGCTAAAATGGACCCAACTTGAAAAAGCTAAAGCCTATATAAAGACTTTGGGTTTATAAAAGCTTTGGGTTTTGATAAACGAGACCCGTTAAGAAAAAAATTAAAAGAGGACTACGGTTTAGCTTTTGAACACATTAAACTTGGACCTCACTTTTGGGCACTTAAAAATTGGGCCTCGCTTCTGGGTTTTGGTGACCCTACCCAACCAGGTTGTCCCAAGTTTGTCTCACATCGGGCTAAATTGGTACTTCATTTGAATTCTAACAATCATAGATCAAGCTTGCCTTTGTGAGCTTAATTGAGAATTGATTTTAGGTTTTGATAACCCATACCTAATTCGTTTATTATGAGCTAAACTAGGTTTTGATAATCCAACTTATATAATTCCAACTTGGACACCAGCTCTTTCCCTAGTGGACATAGACAAGGCCTCCTCTCCCAACTCTAGTCACACCCTTTTAACTACTTAATCACCAAATTCTCCAGCTTCGCCTTGGTAATGATGCTTAACGACAATTTTATACTCTTTTCACTATCACACAACTAATTTCCTTGACCATGACTTTCCCAACAACACCTATATGAATGACTTCAAGAGCACCATCTTCTGGTTCGACTTCACCTCCTCAAGTTAGCCTTTTCCTTCATCTCACTTGTCCTTATGCTCATCCAACACCTTGTACTCCTCTGGCTCTAGTTCCGTGATTGCATGCACCTTCAACTTCGTGGAGTCTATATTCATGGATGAAATTTATCAACTTCTGCAGTAATCCATAAACAAGTACCAAATAGTGATACAAAGATGAATCACAATGTATGCGCTCCTCTCATAATGCCACCACCATCTCTTTTAAAATTTTGGAGTATTATATTTATGTTAATGACATTTATGAAAAATGATGATGACAGAAATGAATGAAGAAGAAGCAGAATGAGATATTGGACCCTACAGGATGAGGCAGGGAAGAGACCAATTTGTTATGACAGTGACTCAAATAATAATCCCCTTGGTAGTGAGAGTACAGATGATTTCTAAGTTGTTGCCAACTATTTCAGCTTTCTTTAATAATTAAACGTAGATGAGTAGACAACTGAGAAAGAAAAAAAAAAGAGCTGAACTTGATGTTATATGATGCTTTTATGCGATTCAAAAGAATATATATATATATATATATATATATATATATATATATATATATATATATATATATAATGTTGTTCTGTTCCTGTAATATTTGAATTTCAATTCAATTTCACATCATTTTTTATTTAACACTTTACATCTTATACAAAATTTTGTTTTATATGTATGTAAATTTATTACTTCATAGTTCAATAGAAAGTTAATATGTCATCTTTTAACATATTATTTGGATATTATATACAAAATTACTTTTAGCTTTTATTTTGATATTACGCAATTTTTAGATTTTGAGGCTTACGCCTCAAAACGCATTGAGGCTTACGCCTTGCCTCACTTACAAAAAATGCCTCAATACCCAATAGCGCAATTTTAAACCTTGTTCAAACCTGTTCTCACCAGTTTGATGCTAGGTCGATTTTTTATGAGGACCAAACTGACCATATGATTGATTCACGATTGAACTGGTCGAACCAACCGGTCTGGTCTGATTTTCAAAACCATGACTATAACTAAGAACTCTATTTATTAGTATGGCTAAATGGTCTCGAACTTATAACCCTAAGTTTAAGGGAAATCCAATATAGGTGTGTTTGCTTTGAATTTAAAATGGCCAATAATGATGAGTTTTATGATCTCATGCTTAAGAAAAGATAACTTGAAGGTGTTGACTCATTAGAACCCTTAGATCAACTAACAACAATAACAATATCAAGCATTTATCCCACTATGTGGGGTTGGCTATATTAATCCTTTTTCTCCATTGTGTCCTATTAAGAGTCAAATTCTCATTTAAATCTAATAAATGAATTTTATTTTTAATATTTTCTAACCAAGTCTTTTTAGATCTACCTCTACCTTTTTTAACATAAGCCAAATCTAATACATGTAGTCTCTTAACTGGGTCATCAGAAGGCCTCTGTTTTATGTGACCAAACCCTCTAAGGCGACTCTCTCTAATCTTATCTTGCACTGGAGCTACTACAACCCTTAGATCAACTAAGAATCAATAAAATCAAATCCAGGCTATTGGCCCACATGCCTAATCAATTAAGTGTCATGATTCTAAAAAGAGTTTTCATGAACATTTTAAGTATGTTTAGGACAACTTTCTCACTGCTTTCCTTTCTAGATTGCAACCACAATTATGTTTAACCTTCCTTTTTTGTTGCTTTCCCATTATTTTTCAAAAAAATTTGTGACAGGAAGTTGTTTGTTACAATCAAGTTACTAATGTGTGAAAACTTTAAGAAAACAATTGTTTGATTAAAAAAAACTTATTTATAATATTGACAAGAATTTAAAAAAAGTTACTTCCCCGCTACAGCCTTACAACTACGTTTAAAAATTGTTGCAACTTTCCAAAACAGACTCTTTGATTATCTATCTGCCCATGAGCTAATCATGATCATGCATGATGTCTACAATAATTGTCTTGTCATTTGAACATATTTTTGATGAGTTATGCCCTGAACATAAGGGATCCATCAAAACACCTTTTTATATATTTCTTTTATTATAGTGCTTGAATTGTGACGCCCTGGACAGTTTTTTAGTGACGTGGGCTACTTTTAAGAATTTTGTGATCCATAAACATCGTATGACATTCATCTTAATATGTTAGCATGATTATGTGCTCACACAACTCCTAATAAGTATTAAGCTTTAGCGGGAAGGATTAACACAACTTTCCATGAGTCAATTAGAACTATAATTGAGAGAGACTAAAAGGTAAAAGAGTAGGAGAAAAAAGTTTACCCAAAGAAATAGGAATTACGAAGTTCCGGTACGATCGTTTGAATGTGTGAGCAAGAGTGGTCAGCAACTCTAACTCCCTAGTAACATTTGGACAGTATTCTGGCAGTTTCTGGGTGGAGGACAGCCAACTAGCATAGTCTGGAATCTGTAGACAGCAAACTGCAGGCTCAGGACAGCAGTTATCAAAACTCCTATCCCAGGGATAGCTTATGGAACCAATCCAGGAAACTGGACAGCAAGCTGGAGGAGGGAATTCCAGGGATTTCCCCTAATGGATGCATGAGATCGTGAAGAAGGAAGTGAATTATGTGGACAGCTTCTATAAAATGTTGTGAGTACTGGACAGCAGTCTATGGCCTTCAGGGATGCAGGACAGCAAGTCAAACTTGCTGGAATACGTGGACAGCAGCAGAAAATCTCAGGGAAAAAAAGGAAGTAATGTGGGAGAGGGCTTGTGAGAGGGCGGCTACTTAAGTTGGGATTGGATGGGGAAATAATAGGAGTAATTATTGGGGTTAATTAAATTGGAGAGAGGTGGTTTGCCGGCCCTGCATAGGGGGAATTGATTGGGGATTTGAAACCCTTTCCAAACATAAGATGTTAATTAAGGAAAGAGTATTAAGAGAGGATCTCTCATTATTTCAGATTTGAGGAGATTTGGAAAGTGTTTAAATTAGATTAATCTTATTTTAGGAAAGGATTCTAATTCAAATAAATTTGAATTTGAAATTTGAAATCTTTCCAAATTTAAGAGGATCTAAATTAGGTAAGTCTTCAATTCTCTCCCTAGAGGAGATTGGAAAGAAAGGAAGGAGGGGCAAGTAGGGCAGGCGGCATTCTTGGAGTAGGGATTGATTGGAGGGGTTTCCTTAAGTGATCTGGGCTAAAATAAGGAAGAATTAATGGGCAAAATATTCCTCTTAATTTTAATTTAAAGTTAGATCCAAGAATTGAATACTTTCCTAATACAGATTATGTCGATTTAGGAAAGAATTCAAAATCTGAATTTAAAATCCGATTTTGAGTTAGATTTCCCTCCTAATCTTCATGCTTCTATTTTGGAAAGAAGCAAAATAATTGATTTTGGATCCATGGGAAGGGAAGGCCGACGGCTAGGGTTTGGGATTTGGGTGGCTTTAGGCTAGAGAGGGAAGGGGTGTGGGTTAAATGGAGTTGACTTGGTGTTTGGGGTGGAGAGATGATTGATCGGCGGCTTGGAATGGAGGATGGGGTGAAGGCCGGTGGTGGGGGAGGGGAGGGAGCTAAGGTCGGTGGCTTGAAGAAGAGAAGAAGGGGAAAACTAAAAATAAAATTGATAGAACAACGAATCCTGACGCTTCCAAGGTTGGTGGGTGATCCGTTGCCCTTCACCAAGGGACTTCTCCAAAGCTCTCTCCAAGAACTCTCTCAAAACACACAAGTGCATGAACCATTCATTAACCCTCCAAGAAGAAGATGGAGGCTTTAAATAGCCAAATACATGAAGGGAAATAACAAAGACACTATTGCCCCTAGAGCATACATAAGACAAAGCCCTCAAGTGAGGGTAGAAAGGGAAAAAGAACAATAACAAATCAAATACATAAAATAGATCAAAATAAATAGGCACGATCGTAGCCGTAGATCTCTAATGTCCTCATCACACACCTTTCAAAGTGAATATATATTACCTTGTTTGTATGCCTACATGACAACATGATTTCAATTGACTTAAAAGTTAACCAAGGGTTCATGATGATGAATCTTACAATCCAAATAATTTTATTTTAATTATTTGTATTTCTTATTCCTTTTTAGGCTCCAATTCTAATTATGGGCAAAAGGTTTTTCCATTTTCACTAGTGGTTTCAAAAATGACATTGCCACAGCTACTCAAATTAGAGGTTATTGGTATGTCGACAAAGTTGAAGCCATGAGATCTTCATACCACCAATGGCTAAGAACAATAAAGTAACTGCCAAGTTTTGGTTAAGCATGACATCCATATGGGAGGATTCACCTCTTCGAATACGGATTGAAGATCGATTGAGCGAGGCAAAACTTTGGTCAGATCAAAGATCAAAGGTGTGAAGGTCTTCAAGTTTCAGCACAATCAAAGATCATCAACACTAAGGTCTCAAAATTTTCGACCAGATCAAAGATCAACGATGTGGTATTTGCTAATCAAATTGAAGATTTTCTTTTCAAAATTTTAATGATGTGCATTTTATTTAAAGTGTTTTCAATGCAAAATCTTAAGCAAGATCATTCCAACAACATATTTCCCTTCAAGCGGGCCACTTCAACACCTTCCCTAACTCTAGCCAGAAGTTGTAAGCATGTCAAAAAAAACCAAAGCCACATGATATTCATAGTTGTCGCAACTAAAAAGCAATGAGGTTTACTTGTCAATGGTAAACATTAATCTCTTTGAACTTGAATCAAAGATCAACTAAGGAAAAACTTTGTCTGTATTGGAGATCAACGACGAGAAGACCTTCAAGCTTCTTTCGAATCGAAGTTTAAATAAAAAATTCATATGAATTTTTTATCAACGGTAAAACCTTCATATTAACTAAATTAAAGATCAACGATTCTTTAAATTATTCACTATTGCATTTGCATGCTAAGGAGTTGTCGAGAGATAAGGCCAAAATAATGCATGTTTGCACAAAAGAAAATTGTTGGACTTGAGTCGGATTATGAACTGTCGATTCATCAACGCTAAGAAAATTGTGAGATGGAGAACAATGATATGAATACCATTATTAGGGCTAATCTTGACAAAATCAAGCGATCAAGAGATGAAGCACTGGCATTAGATATAGGTGAAGCTACAAGGAGGGGGTGAGTGGTATGGAGGCCATACGAGCACGTTAGAGAAAGAGACGTGATTCCATAGGAGGTCACAACCAAAGTGGCCTCTTGAGCATTGTAAATCATTGAAAGTCGGCGAAAGTATTAGGATGAAATCCTTATAGTTCTTATAGAGCCCAAGGATTTTAGGATAAGGGGTGGGCAGAGCTCAAGGCACTATGAACCTTTAGAGTCCACCCAATCACCAGAAAAAAAGAGAAGAACGAATTATATCCTTTACTCAAACCCAATGTCATCCATTTTCTTCTCTTGCTCAAGCGCCCACTGAAGGCTTTAATTCCATATTTATTAGTAATTGATGAGTCACAATATTGGCGCAATAATGATCCAAGTGGCAAAAGTTACTAAGGAGACAACCAACTATGAGCCATTTTGCAAGGGGAAGACAAACTAGAAGATAGAGTTGGGAAGGTCATTACGAATGGTTGGGTTGCAAGTCCTTATTTGAGACGTTAAGGACAGTGTGGCTTGGGTAAGCCATGCAATCATGTTCGTTAGCCACAAGAGGATAATAACCAATGGTTATCCATTATAAAATGTGGCATTCATGGGCGCAACTTAAGATTGGAGAGGGTACATTTATAAGTTATAGTGAATTCAAGTGCAGGTGCACGATTAAACTAGTAGCCATTGATTTTATAAAATTTAACTTAGCCATATTTGGTTTAGGTTTGCTTGAGTTTATACAAACAATGTTGAATTGAACCATATTAATTTATAGTAAGTTTAAGTTAAGCTTGAGTAAATTAGGGTCGAGCATGAGTGAATTGGTTTAGGCCTATGCAAATTGGGACAAACTTGCGTACTTTGGCTCAATTAGTCGAGGTTACAATTGAGTGGATTTAAATTAGATCTAAATGGATTTGATTGAGCCTGAGAAGATTGGTTGACATTTAGTCAATTTAAGTCAAGCTAATGGGGACATCAGATTTCGACACGTGTACCATCGCCGGAGGCGCAGATCGACGGCCACGATCCAGAGTCTCTATTTTTGATGTATTTGCATTTTATGTTATTTCCTTTATTTTCCTAGTTTGCCCCTGATGGCATTGTTTTGCTTATGTAGCCCTGAGGGCATTTACGTCATTTTATTTTATGTTTATTTTGGGCCTCTTTATATGAGGCATGATGGATTGTAATAGTTAGTTTTTGATGAATGAAAAATATTTTCCTTTGTTCTCTTTGTGAGTGCACTTCCCTTTGATCTCTTAGTGAGTTCAACGGGAAAACTAGATCTCTTCGTGAGTTCTAGATTTAGTCTAAAAATTATTATGTGGAGGTAGAGTATTGAAGAGATACGAGGTGAGTGGAATCAAAGCAATGAAAATCTCATATTTTCACTTCTTCCCCCTCCCCTCACCCTAGTACCGCCGACCCCTTGGAGCCATCCAGGCCCCGGCCTGCATAGCTCTACCAGCCGGCTTGCAGAAGCCCTCCCGCCGGCCGCCGCGGACCCCCCCCCCCCCCCCCCCCCCTTCCCATCCGCCGGCCACCGTGAGTCCATACCGCCAGTCCCCTTTGGTTTCCCCTTGCAAATTTGAATTTCATCCCTTAATGACTTTCCTAATTAAGTCACTTAAATTGGGGAATTAATTAAGGGAGTTACAATCTTTTTGAAATTCAAATTCCCTCCCAATTTTCTTTAAAGAAGGGAGTTACATGATATAATTAAAATCTGAAATCTAAATTTCAGATTTTGATTAATTAATTGTGGTCCCCACCTACTTAAAATTTCCCACCTCTCTCCTTTCTACATGGCCGACCAACCCTCAACCTCTCCCCCTTTTAATTGTCTTTAATACCTCATTAACCCCTTCCCTCCTAATCTTAATTTCAATTTCAAATTCTGAAATTAAAATTAGAAGGATGCCAATTCCGGAAATCTGAAATAAATTTCAGATTCTAGCTTTTCTCCCACACAACTCCACCCGCCCCTAGCCCCTCTCCCACCCGTGACTCTCCTCCCTCCACGAGCTCACGTTTTGCTCTCTCCTCTCCCCTCTTTGTCCTCATCGCCCCTCACCACCATGCATGGCGGACCCCGAGCTTGAATGGGGGCTTGTATTCGACGTCCACGACAATCTCGACGTCCGACAATCGTCGTTCTTCGATGCAGGATTTGATTCCGACGACGATACCGTTGGAAATTACTTAGATCGTATTCTACCGACCCTCATACACGTCATCAACAAACAATGTCCAGACTCCGAGTGGATCATCGACGGCCGCCCACCCGCTCCTCCAAATCCGGCGTCTTCCCCGGCGACGAGTTCTCTCGGGATTACTTGTCTATTAGTGGCATCGTTGAGTTTACTTACAATCTTCCTCCGCTAGCCCATATTTTCGAGAGCAATTAAAGGACCTCAAGGTGAAGGATCTAGATATTAAACGTGTGGCTTTTGTTTTCCTAGCTATTCGCATTACTTACATTTCTTTTGGGTTTTATTGCGTAAAGGTTTTGTAATCTTCAACTGTAGTCAACTGCCATGCCTTAATTAATCACTGTTTTTCTTGAAATCTACTTGAGAAAGCTAGAATTTATGGTTGATATGCGAAGTCAATAGTCTATTATTAATCTCTAATGTGCAATTCTTAATTCACGCATGATTGCATCACATCACAAGCTTAGGTGAGTTGACTTGGATTCAAGCAAGTCATGTTGAAAACTAAATAGATTTGAGTTGCTTGACAAAATCCAAATGGATAAGTCGTAGTTATTGTTGGGCCTATGTTTAATAAAGAAGTTATTTGTTAATCTAGGGTAGTTGATTTTGACCGCACCGATTCGCCTAAAAAAACTTGAGTTCGTAGGTTTTGAATCAATCTTAGAGGTTAACAATGCATGGAAAACCTTTGTAACTATTTGATGCAGGACTACATGCATGATTTAGGAATTTGCACAAAATATTTAAAGATCAATTTCAGATTTTGTTATTAGTGCTTAAAATCACAAAATAAAACTAATAAACGGTCACTTTCGCTTAGGCCAAACAACACAAAATGCTAAACGGAATCAAAACACGTAGGAAAGTTAAAGTAATGCAAGTAGGATAGTATTCAACATAATCCTAGTTTAACAACGAGATCTAAAAGCCAAGAAGTAGCAAATCCTACGAGTACTAGTGGATGGCAACAAAGGGACACAATCTCTCGCTTTGAACAAATTCTCATGAAGAATTCGGAATTCGAAAGTAAAAGAATCAAGAAGGAGAAAGAATCACCTTCACGGAGAGACGTCGTAGAAATCCCACGTACCTTCCGAAATTGTCCGTCCAAGGTTAGATGAATCCTTCTCGAAGAAACGTCGTGATGAGCAAGGTTAACTCAAGTGCCGGATTTATCTTCCATCTCCAATCCAAGTAGGAGCTATGCCTTGAGAGGAGGGTGAAGAGAGAAAAGAGAGGGGCGGTGGGGGAGAGGTTGGCCGGCGGGTTGTGAGAGAGGGGGAGAGGCGGCTAGGGTTAGGGAGGCTAGGTTAGGTGGAATATGATTTGAGTAAATCCCAAATCTGAAATTATTTTCAGATTTAAGTAAAATTGGAGGGAAAAATCATGGATTTTGAATTTCAATGGTCATGCATTAACACCCTTAATGGGGCATTAAAGGAGAGAGGCCCATTAATGGGGCCGGCGGCATAGAGAGAGGGGAGAGGGGTTAGGGGAAAAATAATTATGCGTTTCCTAATCCGCTCCGATGAATTGATGACGAAAATTTCAAATCCGCCCAAATTCAAATTTGAATTTGACACGTCATTGAAACTTTCCTAATTTGGCGTCGAGCAAATATGGAAACTTCCACAATGAATTTTCAAAATTTGAAAATTCGTAGGGAGGACGAGATGGGGCCGGTGATTGACAAAGGAATGGTGGTGGATGGAAGGGATGCCGGCGGCTAGGAGGATGGCCGGCGGGATGCAGGTGGGGTTCGGTTTTGGGGATGATGGCCGTGGGTATTGAGGGGGAGTGAAGTGGCTTGGGTGGGTGGAGAAACCGGCGGCAAGGGAGGTGGGGGTGAAGGGGTTTCGGCCAAAACAAAAGGAAGAAGAGAAAACAAAAATTAAACCAAGAACCCGGCCTTCTCCGAGGTTGGTGGGTGATGCGCCAATCTCCCTCTCCAAGGGCTCTCTCCAAAACTCTCCAAGAACTCTCAAAGCTCTCAAAATCACAAGTGCAAGAAGAAATCTCAATAATCATTTATTAACCATGAAAAGTACAAGAAGGAGGCTATAAATAGCCCATTACAATGTCATAAAATAAAAGACTAAAATACCCTCGAGGGGCTACAATACTCAATCCCTCAAGCAAGGGTAAAAAGGGAAAAGTGCAGGAATAAAAATACATCAAGATAAAACGATCATACTAAAATCAAAAATACATCGGGTAAATCGTGGCCGTAGATCTACGGCCACGTCGACGGTAGACTTTCCAACTGATGTCCCCATCACTATTCTTCCTTTCTTAGCTAAAATATCCTTTGTCAAAATATTATAAACTGCAAAAGAGATTGCAACAACTGAAACTTTATACTTGAAAAAAAAGACATGCTGCAGGAAACATATTGCAGTAAACAATTTGGCATACCATCAATAGTATCCAGCTAAACTAGCGTGTATTAAGAATGGATCTATAAGGTCATGCAACAATGAAGTGAAGAAAACCTATGAAGTCAAAAGGGAAATAGAAAAAGATAACCAAAAAGATGGTTTTATAAATATTACCTTAAATTGATCAAGCTCTGGTAGAAATCCAATCCCAACAACTTTCTCCGCCCTTTGAGTATGCAGTCTTGTTGCACAAACAGGCCTAACATAGCAATTGCAAGTGACAAATAATTGGTATGATTAAACAAACGCAAACTATAGGGCATGCTTGGAAAGCATACAAAATAATGTAAGTCTAAAAAATAAAGATGCTTATCATGATTTTAAAAGGAAAAATTAAAACTTAAACCAATATCAGGTTTCAAAGATATCCTTACATGTCCGGAGTTCTAACATCAAATATTCTAACCGATCCATCAACAAAACCTGCCACAATCTGACCTCCGCGAACTTGAGAAGCAGACTATCAAAGCACAAAGATATACAAATATCAAAATCCAAGCACATATGTATATGGAGCATACACATGCACACAAATCCTCACAACAATTTCCCCAGAAAAAAGGAAAGTATGCCAGCACTTCTATGACAAAAAACACACACAAACGGATATCATATTCTTTATCAATTTATTGTTGTTGAAATACAAAATCAACAAAAAGAAATTAAAAATCAAACAATCTTGTTTGTTTCTATTCTGTACTTCATTATTAATGTTATTCCAGCAGTACAAAAGAAGTGTAAGCCTCCTGTCCAATAATAGAGATAGAACTCTACATAAACATCACATTACTACCAAGACTTTATTTCTGCCCTTTGGGGACGGCCTTGAGGGGAAATAAATAATTATGCAACAAATAGATGAGCATGCTCTCCTTGCATGTCCAGCGATATAGTTGAAGTTTAAACCCACCTCATGATGACTATTCTGCATCTTCTAGACTACCATAAGATACTCAAATGCATCCACATGAATGAACATCGGTATTTGGGAATATTACTTTAAGCAGATATCAAATTATTAGAAAGAAAATGAAAATTGAAAGATGACATATAAATATATAACCACACAACATGGGTGGGAGTTGAACCCTCACCTGAAGCTGCAATATAGGATACAAAAAATAATCAAAAGCCAGCTAATGGATTTACGCAGCAGAACTTTGCTATCGAATACGGTGTTGCAATTGGCTTATGAAGTTGTCACTGTAAGGTGTCAGGGTGCTCGGAAAAGTGGTGGTTAATTGTAGACTATATACATTACGGGAGGCTGCATATGTTATTTGTTGAGAAGAAGTGTTGGATTGGCATAAATGAGGAACAATAAGGTAGACATGAGTTGTAGTTACTAGCAACCATACAGGAGGGATGAGGCTTTTAGGCCATGCCACGTTGATGTACTGTAAGTTCCTTTAATTTTTACGGGACTCTATTTTGTATTTGCCTTTCTTTATACTTAAAAGTATTTATTCGCATTCTTATTAGTTGTGTAATAAGAATATATTAATGTCGTGATCATTTTTATCAAATTTAGTCATCTAATATAACTCCTGAGTTTATACATGGGATTCCAATATCGTTCTAAGATACTTGATTAATATAAGATAAGCTAGAGAAAGAGTTTTGTCAATTCTCCCCCCTTCCTAAAGTTTCTCCTTTATTACTTCATCTCTATCCCTCGCCTCTCCATCTAAGAAGTTCATTCGTCTATCTCGTCAAACCCTTTGTTTCTCAATATTATCAACCTCCAAAATTAAACTCATCTAATTCATGCTGTGCAATATTAGCTAGTATCAAAGCCTTAACCTGATAAAAATCTTTGTTATTTACCATGTAGTACCCTGTCTGTGTATCTTCTACTCACAACATGCTCTCAACTTCACTCAACGTACGCCCATGGCTTGTTCACACCACCCTAGCTCTCTTACCTACTTATATAACTAATGCAAACCATCATACTTGCATCATGACATCACAAAATACTCCTATCCTTTCCTTAAGGTTTTGTGCAGCTCAACTGACCCAACAACATTGTGATGGGGACATCAGAGCATGAATCAAGGTTTGGCCGCTGATCTACGGCCACGATCGAGTCGTTGTATTTTTGTTTTAGTCATTTTCATGTATTTGTCGTTTATTATGTTATTTGTCTTTTATTATTTATGTTTTAATTATTTTCCCGTTTTACCCCTTTACTTAAAGGAGGTCGTATGTAAGCCCTAAGGGCATTGTCGTCTTCTTATTTTGAGTCCTTTTGTAAGAGGCTATTTATAGCCCTCATGTTGCTCTTCATGAGTCGATGGATGATTATTATGAGAAATTTCTTGTCCTTGTGTGTTGAGAGTGCTTGAGAGTTTTTGGAGAGAACTTTAGAGAAATCCCTAGGAGAGGGAGAACGGATCACCCACCAACCTTGGAGACGGCCGGGTTCGTGGTCTTTCTTTATCTTTTGTCTTGATTTTCCTCCCTTCCCCTTGCTACCACCACCGGCCACTCTTCTTACCCTCACCCGAACCCACTTTCCCTTTCTCTCAACCCCCGCAGCAAACCCCTACCCGAGCCCTTGCCGCCGGCCATGTCACCTAGCCGCCGGCCTCTCTTGGCCACCCCTCTCTCCCCTTCTCTCCTTTATTTCCTATTTTGGTTTGAGCATAATTGGGGCTGATTTTTGAATTCAAATCCAAGTGATTTGAAATTCAAAATATTTCCTAAAACACGAAATCAATTTTATGAAAGTATTTAAAACTCATTCAAATCAATTTACTATTGATTGGAATTTTAATTGGCTTTCCTAATTTATGAATCCCAAGTTGGCATGCAATAATTAATTGTTTAAACCCCTTTCTTCCCATTAATTGCCACCGGCCCCGCCCAGGAATTACTTTAGGAAATGTTTCCTAACAGCCAAAGTATTTTTTTTTTTAAATATTCTCAAAAGCTGAGCTCTTTCCTTACCCGAGATTCTCAAGGCCCACCTCCATTAATTCCTTCCAAAATCCTGTTTCTCCTTTTGGAAGTCAATCCCTATTTTCCCTCTTGCTCCACCGCCATCTTCCTCTCTCCATCTTGCCCGAGAAAGCTTCCCCAAGCCAAGAGCTCTTGAGTGGGAAAGTATTCACAATTTTCTCTCCGCTACACTCTCTCCCCTTCCAATCGTTCAAGTAAAGTTGCTGCTAGAACCACTTGCTCCGGCCATCAATCCCTATGGTTAGAATCTAAGATTTTCTCTCAGATTTTGGCCAGAAAACTCTGAAAATCTTTTCAGATTTTTGAAGGATTTGGGTTGTTTCTTCAATACACAGTGGAGAGAACATCTTGTCTCTTCCCCCTTGGATAATCTTCAAGAGTATTCGCTACCGTGGAGAGATTTCAATCCTTCATCCATGTTTTGACGGACGCCATTGACAAACTTCTTCAACATCCAGGCGGTTTGTGTCTTGATTCTAACTAAGGTGAACTCCTCCCCTCTTTTCAATTATTTTTCTAATCCCCTAATTTTGTAGGTAATGACGAATCACAAGGAGTCATGCTTCACTTTTGCCTAAGCTTAGTAAACGTAGGAGTTTATCCCGCCACTGCCTAAGCTTAGTAATCGTAGGATTGAGTGCACTTTTATTAGCTTCTAATCTTAATGTTAAATTAGGGATTTTGTTGAAAACTATTCTATTGCATGACTTGATTTTCAAGGTTGTTTTAGTAGTCCAAGTGCTTAGTGTGCAACTAAGCCTAAACGGAAGTGACCACTCTTTTGTTTTATTTGATCGTTTGAATTTGCTAATAGTTCTAATTTTAATTGCTCTTATCAATAAATCGTGCAAATTCTCATTTCATCAATTTTAAAGCATTTAGTCCTGCATCACATTGAGCCCATCTCGATGAGACCATAATATGCGCTTAAGAAGTATACACACCTCATAGCATGCATATCATGATGCAATATAAATAAAATAAGGATGCAATGATTTCAGTAATTAATAACTCAACATTCAAGACACATTCGACCACAGTCACTCACACAGCAAGTTACATACACAAGCTCTCGAAATGGCTTACCAGTGCAGATATGCTGCAGTCCAATGATGATGAAATGAAACTAATATTTTGCTCCTTATCGAGATCCCAAATTAAGATGGAGGATATCTCACTAGAAGCATACTGATAAAAGAAAACATGATACAGAATAGAAACTTAGTTATGCATCAAGGAAATAAAATAGCAAAATGAGAAGAAAGAAGCGGAAAAATAGTACCAAATAGCCAGATTTTTGCTGCCAGTCAACTACAGCATTTGAAGCTAGAACACCTGCTCTATGACTTTGAATAGATGAGAATGCTGTCACAAGCTTTTGTCTATCCTTCAGAGTATAATTTTTCCATACACGAATATTTCCTTCACCTGCATACAAGGTAACGTCATCATAAACCAAATAAACAGCAAATATATCCACTCGACTGGCTATCAATCCCACAATCACTATAAATAACTGGAAAAAGGAAGCTTACTCGTAGCAACAAGAAGCAGGCTATCATCAAGTTCATTCACAAGGCAGAGCTTAGAAATTCCTCTATCTGAGGAATAATGGTTGCTAAAACTGTTTAATTGTGTCGCATCTTCATAGTTCCATACCCTAAAAGGTTAAACAAATGGTTAGCAAAAACCAACATAGAATGTCAACATTAACATTACTGGCATGGTTGAATGTGAAGATCAGCATCAAGAGAAGTTTACTAATGCGTCCATCAATTGGGTCAATACATAAAATATGGTGAAATAGAGTTGGCATATCAAATGAGTGAAATACAAATCCAAATCAGAGCAAAAGCATCATCAGTAAATCAATCAGTTTAAAGTAATGACCAGATATATTTGACAATCAGGCAAGGCATGATTAGGCTCAGTGATGTACTTCACCACAGCAATTTGATTTTGATTGAGGAGAAGAGATGGATTACCATTAAAGCATGGCATGGAAGAAGCAGTACTGTGAGGGAACAGGGCTTGGAGGCGTCAGATGCGCTATGAACTAATTAGTAGGTATTTACATGCGATCAATAGAAGAGAAAGAAGGAATTTTTTTATGCTTGAGATTAATGGAAATCAGGAGGCATCTTTAATAGTAAGAAGAAAAAGAAAGGAGACAGATTCATGTGGATAGAGATAACTGGGAGGGAGGGAGAGAAAAGTGAAAGGAGGACTATAACAAATAATTTTAATTGCACTTCATGGATAATTAAAATACATCTATCATTCCGTAATTATAGAAATAGGGTTAGAGACAAAACTCAAAACTAATCCTTAACCAAATTGAAATATAATCCTAACTACTAGTTGAAATCTAATCCTAACAACTAATTGAAATATAAATCTAAGGCAATCCAAAAACATAATTCATCATAATTTAAATCAAAATAAATCTAATAAATTCAAAGAGATAATTCATTCTAATTTAAATAAAAACACTAAAAAAAATCAAATTATTTTTATGAACAAATTATCTAGATTTATGTCTTGCCAAAAATTTAAGGTCCATATGTTGTATCAATTCTCTCAAGAACAAATGAATGAGATTCCAAAGAGTCAAAAGTGTGGTACTTGACTACTAGATCTAGAACCATCTTCATCAACTCATCCTATGTCTCAGCAATCTTCAATTTGAGATTGATTTTTTGATGTGATACATGCGAGGAGTTTACAAGAGATTAACAAAATAATTTATTAAAAGTTAACCATTATACAATTATGCGTCAAATCAAAGTAAAATGTTATAAATTCGCAATCTTCAACTTTCTTAGGCAAAGAAATAAATGAAGATTAACCAAGACGCTCTTAATCAAATACAAAGGCAAACGTAATGTAATAGCTTATAACACAAATCCGAAATTTAATATTGAGATGTTCACCTTGAGGGTTTACTCTCTCTCTACAGTTCTAAGGCTTAGCGGATGAGGATCTTCCACACTAGACTTGAAATGATCACTAGGAAGAAAGAGCCGAGGAGCTTGGTTGTTGGGAAGGTAGCCGGAGGTAGAGGAGGCAAGGATCGTCCGACGAGGAACCACGGTGTTCTTGGTCATTAAAGCTCGATAGTCTCGGCGAGGCAGTAGACGATGCGGTTGACGTAGCATTCCACCGTGCTGTCGTACTCCCAATCTGGTTCATAGAAAGCAGATCGGAAGATATCTATCTCTCCTTGGGCATTATAAACAAAGCCATGGTCGATCTCAGGATCGGCCATACATGCTTGCCTTGAAAGCGAGTTGAGGTAGTAAGGAGAGGAGGGGTGGCGGTTTGAGGGAAGGGGACTGGTCGTGAGAGAGGAAGGGGGAGAAGTGATGGTTGGAGAGGAGTGAAGGGTCGGCTAGAACTAGAAAAGTGATGAGGTTTTTTTGGGTTTAGTGGAGGGAAGTATAAATTCAAAAATCATGAATTTTATTTCAGATTTTCTAAAGGGAAATGAGAGTAATTTGAATTCAAATTAATCTCACAATTAGGGCTGATGGGGGTGGCAATTTTAGGAGAGATTTAAGGAGTATTAAATGGGATGGGAGGTTTAATTGGAGAGAGAAAATCCAAGGGAGGAGGGGCCGGCCATAAGGAGAGGGGAGAATATGTCTGGATGCGATGTATGTGGTCCCCAATGGAGTTAATGTGATTTAAATCAAATCAGATTTTAAATTCAGATTTAATTTAAATTGAGGTAACTTTCTATTGAGGGGTTATTTTCAAAGGAAGGCGTTTGAAATTCAAAATAGATTGAATCTGATGAGGTCATCGACAGACGATTTCGGCGCGTGTATCAAAGACGACGTCAGAGATCGACGGCCATGATAGAGGGCCTTTACTACTGACGACTTGTTGTACCTGCATTTCATTTAGTACTTGCTTATTTTCCGTTTTTTCCCATTTTACCCTTGTGGGTGTTTGTTTTCTCTTGTAGCCCGAGGGGCATTTTAGACTTTGTACTTGCTTTCATTTGGAGCCTATTTAAAGGGCCCTTGTATCTTGTATGAGCTATTGAATTATTGAATGAAAAATTTTCCGATGCATTTGTTCTCTTTGTGAGTCCAAAACCATTGAGATCTCTTAGTGAGTTCTCTGTGATCTCTTTGTGAGTTCACTTGAATAAGTCATTCAAGATTTGAAATCCTTGATTCCTCATCTCCGTCATAGAAGATTTCAAGTGAAGAAGAAGAAGCAAGAAGTTCGAGCCCCTTGTTGCCGCCGCCCCTAACCCTACCCGCCGACCCCCCAAGCTTCACCCGCCGGCCTCCTTGCCGCCGGCCCTCCTTCCCCTCCACCACCACCACCACACCTCCCCCTCCAGCCCCTCTTTGAAATTTGAATTTCAATTTTCAATTTCTTTCCAAATTTGGAAATTCTATTTTTTAAAGTTTTTGAATAAGTCAAATTTTAAATTAACATTTTATTTGGATTTTATTTTAGAATTTTCCTAATCAACTTCTAAGTTTGGAAACCTTTTTTCTCCTCTCCCTAACTCCCTCTCTCTCTCTAGTAATGCCGCCGGCCCCTCTTAGGGGAATTCCTATTAAATGTTCACTTAATTCCCCCACCTATTTGAAATCCTAATTACTACCAATTATTTCTTCCCTCTAATTGTGCAAAAACTGAAAGAAATTTCAGTTTTAATTTTCCTTCCCCCCTTCTCCTTACCACCGGCCCCCTTTATCCTCACCCTAATTAATTTTCCAATAATGCCTTAATTGCATTCAATTGGAAATTCAAATCCCTAATATTTTCCCTCCCAATTTCCTCAAATTGAAATTAAATTTCAGTTTTGTTTCAAAGCAAAACAATTCCTCTCCCTCTCTCTCTACCGCCAGCCTCCCCATCCCCTCTACAACCCGCCGTCCTCCTCTCCCTCTCATTGGAGAGCTTCTTGCGGCGACCACCCATCGTCTCTTCCATGTCGCATGGCGGATCCCGAGTTAGAATGGGGGCTTGTGTTTGATGCCCAAGGAAATCTCGACGTCCTCCGCTCGACGTTCTTCGACGCGGGATTCGAATCCGACGAAGACACCGTGGGAGATTACTTGGATCGGATCCTCCCATCCCTCATCAAAGTCATCGATAGACAACGTCCGGACCACGAGTGGACTATCGACGGCCACCCACCCACGCCTCCTCCACCTCCAAGCTCCTTCCCCGTTGCTACCATCATTGGCTCCTCCCTCCTCGTGGCAACCTCACTACTAGCTTGGACGATCTTCTGCCGCTCAACCTAGTTTCGTAGGAAAGAGAGAAGATGTCTCAAGGTGAACAACTCCGTATTAATAGTTGGATTCCATTCACTAGCTTTTAACTTTATGTTTTCCTTTGTATTTGCTTAAATAGTTTGGTTATCTCTTTGTAATTCCTTTGCCTAAACAAGTTAAACACTACGAATTCCTGTAACCAAATTTAATTTGAAGCATGATTATATAATTGGTTGAGCAGTGTTTAAATCTTCTTTTTTCTTGTGTAACTCAACTCATGCATCACATCAGAATCCCAATAATGTATCTTTCCTAAATAGCATGGAGGAATTTTAGGAAAGTAATTATGGGTAATTTGAAATTTGAAATTCAAATTTAGGGGAGTATGGAGGGGTGGCCGGCGGGTTGGGTAGGTAGGGAGGAGGGGGCGGCAGGCTGGGGCCGGCCGTTGGGCCTTGAGTGGAGGCCGGCGGTTTGGGAGCGAAGGAGGGGGCCGGCAGTAGGGATCCAACTTAGACGACTCAAAAGAAAGGGAACAATCGTAAATAACAATTAATACATAAACATCAAAATAAAAACTAAGCATCAAAATAAAGGCTGTGGATCGTAGCCATCGATCAGCTCCTCCTGCGCTAATATACTCGTCGAAAACGTCTGTCGATGTCCTCATCATTTTTACAACGAACCAAATATTTATGTGCTCCAGAAGCACTCATAATAATAATCTTATCAACCATGTTATTTTTTGTTGCAATTGTAATAGTTGGTTTAATTAGTTCAGCCGAACTAGTTCATATGAACCTTTTTTCTTAAATAGAAGTAGGTGCTGGCAAAATCAGGGTCGAGCGAGGCTAGGTTATGCAACTCCGTCCCAAGAGAGTATTCGGATTCAATATTGATATGTTCAATGGAGTCAAATACAAGAGGGGAAGGAGAAAGTTTGCATGCAGTGTGTTTTGACAGAGAAGAGAAATTCGAGTGAACTTGAGAAAAGAAGAAGAGATGTTCGATCATACGATCCAGGTCGCTGATGTTTGATGAAGATAAAGGAGGAAAAGAGGAGTTCACTCGTGGGTGTAGTGAGTCTTTGTGCGACCTAATTGCTGGAGTAGGAAATCAAAGAAGAAAATGGGCAGCTATGCATTTCCTATTCGACAAAAAAAAAAAAAAAGCATCATGCGAGCTGTTCAAAGATAGAAGAAAAGGAGAGGTTTATGTTTGGTTGTAAGGTGATTCGGACCTGTTTACCAAAATTAAAATCAGAAAAGAAGAAGCATCATGCAATAGGTTCAATTGCATCAGAGGCAAAGAGAAAGAGAAAAAATAAATGAATTCCCTACCAGTGTAGAAAAGAAGAAAAAGAATCAATTTGTATGATCTCAATCTGACCAAAAGAAAGAACATGTGAAAGTAAGAAAGGAAAATTTTTTAAATATAATTTGAATAATTTTTTATAGAATAAAATATAAAATGCAATTAAAAGGTGACTTAATAATTAGATGACTTCCATGTTAACGATGCTTTTGCATGGTCTTTGATGATATTCGATGGGTTCGACATTGACTTTAAATATGTTCTATGAGTTTAATGTTATCTTTAATGACGTTTCCTACCATCAATGTTGCTCTTAATTCGACATTTCAGACGTTACTTTTCATTTTGTTAGACACTTTTATTGTTGTATTGGACAATGAACAAATTAAATAGTATAGTTGAAGAAATACAATGAAGGCAAGCAAGAGAACTCTTGAAAAATAAGGTAATTTTTAAAATTGTTATTGCTTTTTTTTTTCAAATTAATTAGAAATTTTAATATAAATATCAAATGACTTAATCATTTAAATGATGGCTAGGTTGTGCACTAAGGATCAACTAAAAATTTAAGGAATATTGATGTGAAACCCCTTAAAGTAAAAAGAAGTTAAAATTTTAAACATCGAGATGCCTTTTGGTGTAATGGTCAGAATTTTATTAAGAAACTTCGCAGTTAAGCGTGCTCATCTCAGAGAAATCCTGGGATTGGTGATCTCCTGGGAAGTTACACCAACATGACAAAATCATGAGGCCATTAAGTCAAAGCGAACAATATCTAGATAATTAAGAGTATGAGTAGTTAAAAATGGTATTAGAGCGATACACCAGCCAGAAAATAGGAACTAAGTGTCATACAAGATAAAATGATACGCCATGAGAGCCACCTCTTGAACCTTATATGGGACAAAGTGCTCCGTGGCGGGAGTCACCACTTGGACTTGTAGGGGCCACCTCTAGAATCCTATATGGCTGATGGATGATTGTGGGATAAAGATATTAACGAGCATGTCAATTACTTAAGTGGGGGAGATTATGAAGCCCCTTAAGTAAAAGGAAGCTAAGCTTTAAAACATCGAGGCACCTTTTGGTGTAAAGGTCAAAATTTCATTAAAAAACTCCGTATTTAAGTGTGCTCATCCCGAAGAAACCATGGTATGGGTGACCTCCTGGGAAGTTACACAAATAGAATAAAATCGTAAGACCATTAGGTCAAAGCGAACAATATCTAGACATTTAAGAATTTGGACTATTATAATGGGAAGTGGGTGATTAGAACTTCAAAAAAAAAGTAAGAGAGGTTATTACACTTTTACATTATAGCAAGTATAATTCTACTTATAATTCAATGCATGTACTAATGTGACATCTTATATGCATACTTACCAATCTTAGTAATATTGTTTTACATTAAAATAAAGAACAAAATAACCTTTATGAGAATATAATACATACTAAATGTGATATCATCATATTGAAATGTATACAAATTTAAATGAAATGATGATATATGATATTGAAAGAAATACACAAAAAGGAAAAGGTAATACAATGTGGGCTCCGAAAATTCGCACCTAGCCTCTTTGCGGCCCATTCTCTCTCTCTCTCTCTTTTTCTAGTCATCGAGGAGAGTTTTAATGCTTATGTTTCGAGACAAATTTTTAGAAGGAAGATTGAGTTTTAGATAAGACAATAATTAGATATTTCGCCCTCATTTTACAAGAACTTTATGATTTGAGTTCAATGTTCCTATAGGCGCGAGTCCTTATGATTAATTACACCCCCCACCCCCACCCCTAATAACGAGAGAGAACACTAGATTAAGGCTAGTCGTCAAACAGATACATAGTATCTAGAATATAGAAGCAATATGTTTAGATATTTAAAATTTAACATTTAAAATTAGAAGTGATTTTCATATTTGTCCATCTCTGCAAAATATTGCGAAGAGCTGATGGATTTTGTTTTAAGTGTTTAGGGATTTTTATTTCAATTTTAAATATCTTACGTTTTGGTAATTTTTGAGTTTTGAATGTTCATGGGGATTTGAGAAGCATTATGAATGTGTGGGGGTTCCCTCCGATTGAAATTTTCTGTCAACGCGGCCATCATCGAGGTACTTATAGGCAATTTCATTCGATTAGTCGAACCTTGACAACTTTGTTTACTTGTCGATACAGGATCGGGTTCGTCGTCATCTTTAAGCCTTATTAGTGAGTTTTTCTTCTTGAAGGCCTAATATGAACATATAAAAAAAATATTCCAGTTGGCACTACGACCGTGTATTTATTCTTTTGGCAGTTTGAGTCGTGTCGACTATTACCTACTCACGCAGAAGGATTGAGCCCGAACTTAAGTTCATTTCTTGACCTACGCAGCATTATCAAATGTCACGTGTGTCTATACAGCAGGCTCCCATGCGGATATTTAGTTACATATATGCATGCATGTTGGCATTTTGCATGTTGTGCTTGATATGTCATGCAGTGGTTTAATGCGCTAACATAGCATATGGCTTATTTGCATGATATGTATGTATGATGTATATATGCATTGCTTGTTTTCCTGCATAAAGCATTAGCGTTTTAATTTAGTGCTCTCATGTAATGCATGAAGTATTGTCATGTCGGGGTAGCACACTACCGCTACATAGTATATTTTACGTGTTATATAGTATGCTTACATAATGTGTTCTGCATACTACAATGTGAAAATGCATTATATATTTTGCATGTCGCAATGTATATATGCATGATATAGCAGCATGTTAATATAATGTGCAACCACAACGTGGTGTACCTTGAATATTAAGATGTGTATTTGCATGATCACCATGTGTATTACAAATGTATGCATATTATGAATCCGTCAGTGTGCAAATGCATGAGGGGGTGTTTTTACACTATTCAAATATGCTCAATTGTGTGACTGATCGTCATTTAGAAGATGCACGAGTGTTCTTGAGAGGCCTCTTTCCGCTTGTACAAATCTTTAGATCTAGAACCATCTTATCAACTCATCCTATGTCTCAGCAATTTCAATTTGAGATTGATTTTTGATGTGATACATGCGAGGAGTTTACAAGAGATTAACAAAATAATTTATTAAAAGTTAACCATTATACAATTATGCTCAAATCAAAGTAAAATGTTATAAATTCGCAATCTTCAACTTTCTTAGGCAAAGAAATAAATGAAGATTAACCAAGACGCTCTTAATCAAATACAAAGGCAAAACGTAATGTAATAGCTTATAACACAAATCCGAAATTTAATATTGAGATGTTCACCTTGAGGGTTTACTCTTCTCTACAGTTCTAAGGCTTAGCGGATGAGGATCTTCCACACTAGACTTGAAATGATCACTAGGAAGAAAGAGCCGAGGAGCTTGGTTGTTGGGAAGGTAGCCGGAGGTAGGGAGGCAAGGATCGTCCGACGAGGAACCACGGTGTTCTTGGTCATTAAAGCTCGATAGTCTCGGCGAGGCAGTAGACGATGCGGTTGACGTAGCATTCCACCGTGCTGTCGTACTCCCAATCTGGTTCGTAGAAAGCAGATCGGAAGATATCTATCTCTCCTTGGGCATTATAAACAAAGCCATGGTCGATCTCAGGATCGGCCATACATGCTTGCCTTGAAAGCGAGTTGAGGTAGTAAGGAGAGGAGGGGTGGCGGTTTGAGGGAAGGGGACTGGTCGTGAGAGAGGAAGGGGAGAAGTGATGGTTGGAGAGGAGTGAGGGTCGGCTAGAACTAGAAAAGTGATGAGGTTTTTTTGGGTTTAGTGGAGGGAAGTATAAATTCAAAAATCATGATTTTATTTCAGATTTTCTAAGGGAAATGAGAGTAATTTGAATTCAAATTAATCTCACAATTAGGGCTGATGGGGGTGGCAATTTTAGGAGAGATTTAAGGAGTATTAAATGGGATGGGAGGTTTAATTGGAGAGAGAAAATCCAGGAGGAGGGGGCCGGCCATAAGGAGAGGGGAGAATATGTCTGGATGCGATGTATGTGGTCCCCAAGGAGTTAATGTGATTTAAATCAAATCAGATTTTAAATTCAGATTTAATTTAAATTGAGGTACTTTCTATTGAGGGGTTATTTTCAAAGGAAGGCGTTTGAAATTCAAAATAGATTGAATCTGATGAGGTCATCGACAGACGATTTCGGCGCGGTGTATCAAAGACGACGTCAGAGATCGACGGCCATGATAGAGGGCCTTTACTACTGACGACTTGTTGTACCTGCATTTCATTTAGTACTTGCTTATTTTCCGTTTTTTCCCATTTTACCCTTGTGGGTGTTTGTTTTCTCTTGTAGCCCGAGGGGCATTTAGACTTTGTACTTGCTTTCATTTGGAGCCTATTTAAAGGGCCCTTGTATCTTGTATGACTATTGAATTATTGAATGAAAAATTTTCCGATGCATTTGTTCTCTTTGTGAGTCCAAAACCATTGAGATCTCTTAGTGAGTTCTCTGTGATCTCTTTGTGAGTTCACTTGAATAAGTCAATTCAGGATTTGAAATCCTTGATTCCTCATCTCCGTCATAGAAGATTTCAAGTGAGAAGAAGAAGCAAGAAGTTCGGCCCCTTGTTGCCGCCGCCCCTAACCCTACCCGCCGACCCCCCAAGCTTCACCCGCCGGCCTCCTTGCCGCCGGCCCTCTCCCCTCCACCACCACCACACACCTCCCCCTCCAGCCCCTCTTTGAAATTTGAATTTCAATTTTCAATTTCTTTCCAAATTTGGAAATTCTATTTTTTAAAGTTTTTGAATAAGTCAAATTTTAAATTAACATTTTATTTGGATTTTATTTTAGAATTTTCCTAATCAACTTCTAAGTTTGGAAACCTTTTTTCTCCTCTCCCTAACTCCCTCTCTCTCTCTAGTAATGCCGCCGGCCCCTCTTAGGGGAATTCCTATTAAATGCTCACTTAATTCCCCCACCTATTTGAAATCCTAATTACTACCAATTATTTCTTCCCTCTAATTGTGCAAAAACTGAAAGAAATTTCAGTTTTAATTTTCCTTCCCCCCTTCTCCTTACCACCGCCCCCTTTATCCTCACCCTAATTAATTTTCCAATAATGCCTTAATTGCATTCAATTGGAAATTCAAATCCCTAATTTTTCCCTCCCAATTTCCTCAAATTGAAATTAAATTTCAGTTTTGTTTCAAAGCAAAACATTCCTCTCCCTCTCCTCTACCGCCAGCCTCCCCATCCCCTCTACAACCGCCGTCCTCCTCTCCCTCTCATTGGAGAGCTTCTTGCGGCGACACACCATCGTTCTCTTCCATGTCGCATGCGGATCCCGAGTTAGAATGGGGGCTTGTGTTTGATGCCCAAGGAAATCTCGACGTCCTCCGCTCGACGTTCTTCGACGCGGGATTCGAATCCGACGAAGACACCGTGGGAGATTACTTGGATCGGATCCTCCCATCCCTCATCAAAGTCATCGATAGACAACGTCCGGACCAGAGTGGACTATCGACGGCCACCCACCCACGCCTCCTCCACCTCCAAGCTCCTTCCCCGTTGCTACCATCATTGGCTCCTCCCTCCTCGTGGCAACCTCACTACTAGCTTGGACGATCTTCTGCCGCTCAACCTAGTTTCGTAGGAAAGAGAGAAGATGTCTCAAGGTGAACAACTCCGTATTAATAGTTGGATTCCATTCACTAGCTTTTAACTTTATGTTTTCCTTTGTATTTGCTTAAATAGTTTGTTATCTCTTTGTAATTCCTTTGCCTAAACAAGTTAAACACTACGAATTCCTGTAACCAAATTTAATTTGAAGCATGATTATATAATTGGTTGAGCAGTGTTTAAATCTTCTTTTTTCTTGTGTAACTCAACTCATGCATCACATCAGAATCCCAATAATGTATCTTTCCTAAATAGCATGGAGGAATTTTAGGAAAGTAATTATGGGTAATTTGAAATTTGAAATTCAAATTTAGGGAGTATGGAGGGGTGGCCGGCGGGTTGGGTAGGTAGGGAGGAGGGGGCGGCAGGCTGGGGCCGGCCGTTGGGCCTTGAGTGGAGGCGGCGGTTGGGAGCGAAGGGGGGGCCGGCAGTAGGGATCCAACTTAGACGACTCAAAAGAAAGGGAACAATCGAAATAACAATTAATACATAAACATCAAAATAAAAACTAAGCATCAAAATAAAGGCTGTGGATCGTAGCCATCGATCAGCTCCTCCTCGCTAATATACTCGTCGAAAACGTCTGTCGATGTCCTCATCATTTTTACAACGAACCAAATATTTATGTGCTCCAGAAGCACTCATAATAATATATCTTATCAACCATGTTATTTTTTGTTGCAATTGTAATAGTTGGTTTAATTGTTCAGCCGAACTAGTTCATATGAACCTTTTCTTAAATAGAAGTAGGTGCTGGCAAAATCAGGGTCGAGCGAGGCTAGGTTATGCAACTCCGTCCCAAGAGGTATTCGGATTCAATATTGATATGTTCAATGGAGTCAAATACAGAGGGGAAGGAGAAAGTTTGCATGCAGTGTGTTTTGACAGAGAAGAGAAATTCGAGTGAACTTGAGAAAAGAAGAAGAGATGTTCGATATACGATCCAGGTCGCTGATGTTGATGAAGATAAAGAGGGAAAAGAGGAGTTCACTCGTGGGTGTAGTGAGTCTTTGTGCGACCTAATTGCTGGAGTAGGAAATCAAAGAAGAAAATGGGCAGCTATGCATTTCCTATTCGCAAAAAAAAAAAAAAAGCATCATGCGAGCTGTTCAAAGATAGAAGAAAAGGAGAGGTTTATGTTTGGTTGTAAGGTGATTCGGACCTGTTTACCAAAATTAAAATCAGAAAAGAAGAAGCATCATGCAATAGGTTCAATTGCATCAGAGGCAAAGAGAAAGAGAAAAAATAAATGATTCCCTACCAGTGTAGAAAAGAAGAAAAAGAATCAATTTGTATGATCTCAATCTGACCAAAAGAAAGAACATGTGAAAGTAAGAAAGGAAAATTTTTTAAATATAATTTGAATAATTTTTATAGAATAAAATATAAAATGCAATTAAAAGGTGACTTAATAATTAGATGACTTCCATGTTAACGATGCTTTGCATGGTCTTTGATGATATTCGATGGGTTCGACATTGACTTTAATATGTTCTATGAGTTTAATGTTATCTTTAATGACGTTTCCTACCATCAATGTTGCTCTTAATTCGACATTTCAGACGTTACTTTCATTTTGTTAGACACTTTTATTGTTGTATTGGACAATGAACAAATTAAATAGTATAGTTGAAGAAATACAATGAAGGCAAGCAAGAGACTCTTGAAAATAAGGTAATTTTTAAAATTGTATTGCTTTTTTTTTCAAAGTAATAGGGAAAGTATTCACAATTTTCTCTCCGCTACACTCTCTCCCCTTCCAATCGTTCAAGTAAAGTTGCTGCTAGAACCACTTGCTCCGGCCATCAATCCCTATGGTTAGAATCTAAGATTTTCTCTCAGATTTTGGCCAGAAAACTCTGAAAATCTTTTCAGATTTTTGAAGGATTTGGGTTGTTTCTTCAATACACAGTGGAGAGAACATCTTGTCTCTTCCCCCTTGGATAATCTTCAAGAGTATTCGCTACCGTGGAGAGATTTCAATCCTTCATCCATGTTTTGACGGACGCCATTGACAAACTTCTTCAACATCCAGGCGGTTTGTGTCTTGATTCTAACTAAGGTGAACTCCTCCCCTCTTTTCAATTATTTTTCTAATCCCCTAATTTTGTAGGTAATGACGAATCACAAGGAGTCATGCTTCACTTTTGCCTAAGCTTAGTAAACGTAGGAGTTTATCCCGCCACTGCCTAAGCTTAGTAATCGTAGGATTGAGTGCACTTTTATTAGCTTCTAATCTTAATGTTAAATTAGGGATTTTGTTGAAAACTATTCTATTGCATGACTTGATTTTCAAGGTTGTTTTAGTAGTCCAAGTGCTTAGTGTGCAACTAAGCCTAAACGGAAGTGACCACTCTTTTGTTTTATTTGATCGTTTGAATTTGCTAATAGTTCTAATTTTAATTGCTCTTATCAATAAATCGTGCAAATTCTCATTTCATCAATTTTAAAGCATTTAGTCCTGCATCACATTGAGCCCATCTCGATGAGACCATAATATGCGCTTAAGAAGTATACACACCTCATAGCATGCATATCATGATGCAATATAAATAAAATAAGGATGCAATGATTTCAGTAATTAATAACTCAACATTCAAGACACATTCGACCACAGTCACTCACACAGCAAGTTACATACACAAGCTCTCGAAATGGCTTACCAGTGCAGATATGCTGCAGTCCAATGATGATGAAATGAAACTAATATTTTGCTCCTTATCGAGATCCCAAATTAAGATGGAGGATATCTCACTAGAAGCATACTGATAAAAGAAAACATGATACAGAATAGAAACTTAGTTATGCATCAAGGAAATAAAATAGCAAAATGAGAAGAAAGAAGCGGAAAAATAGTACCAAATAGCCAGATTTTTGCTGCCAGTCAACTACAGCATTTGAAGCTAGAACACCTGCTCTATGACTTTGAATAGATGAGAATGCTGTCACAAGCTTTTGTCTATCCTTCAGAGTATAATTTTTCCATACACGAATATTTCCTTCACCTGCATACAAGGTAACGTCATCATAAACCAAATAAACAGCAAATATATCCACTCGACTGGCTATCAATCCCACAATCACTATAAATAACTGGAAAAAGGAAGCTTACTCGTAGCAACAAGAAGCAGGCTATCATCAAGTTCATTCACAAGGCAGAGCTTAGAAATTCCTCTATCTGAGGAATAATGGTTGCTAAAACTGTTTAATTGTGTCGCATCTTCATAGTTCCATACCCTAAAAGGTTAAACAAATGGTTAGCAAAAACCAACATAGAATGTCAACATTAACATTACTGGCATGGTTGAATGTGAAGATCAGCATCAAGAGAAGTTTACTAATGCGTCCATCAATTGGGTCAATACATAAAATATGGTGAAATAGAGTTGGCATATCAAATGAGTGAAATACAAATCCAAATCAGAGCAAAAGCATCATCAGTAAATCAATCAGTTTAAAGTAATGACCAGATATATTTGACAATCAGGCAAGGCATGATTAGGCTCAGTGATGTACTTCACCACAGCAATTTGATTTTGATTGAGGAGAAGAGATGGATTACCATTAAAGCATGGCATGGAAGAAGCAGTACTGTGAGGGAACAGGGCTTGGAGGCGTCAGATGCGCTATGAACTAATTAGTAGGTATTTACATGCGATCAATAGAAGAGAAAGAAGGAATTTTTTTATGCTTGAGATTAATGGAAATCAGGAGGCATCTTTAATAGTAAGAAGAAAAAGAAAGGAGACAGATTCATGTGGATAGAGATAACTGGGAGGGAGGGAGAGAAAAGTGAAAGGAGGACTATAACAAATAATTTTAATTGCACTTCATGGATAATTAAAATACATCTATCATTCCGTAATTATAGAAATAGGGTTAGAGACAAAACTCAAAACTAATCCTTAACCAAATTGAAATATAATCCTAACTACTAGTTGAAATCTAATCCTAACAACTAATTGAAATATAAATCTAAGGCAATCCAAAAACATAATTCATCATAATTTAAATCAAAATAAATCTAATAAATTCAAAGAGATAATTCATTCTAATTTAAATAAAAACACTAAAAAAAATCAAATTATTTTTATGAACAAATTATCTAGATTTATGTCTTGCCAAAAATTTAAGGTCCATATGTTGTATCAATTCTCTCAAGAACAAATGAATGAGATTCCAAAGAGTCAAAAGTGTGGTACTTGACTACTAGATCTAGAACCATCTTCATCAACTCATCCTATGTCTCAGCAATCTTCAATTTGAGATTGATTTTTTGATGTGATACATGCGAGGAGTTTACAAGAGATTAACAAAATAATTTATTAAAAGTTAACCATTATACAATTATGCGTCAAATCAAAGTAAAATGTTATAAATTCGCAATCTTCAACTTTCTTAGGCAAAGAAATAAATGAAGATTAACCAAGACGCTCTTAATCAAATACAAAGGCAAACGTAATGTAATAGCTTATAACACAAATCCGAAATTTAATATTGAGATGTTCACCTTGAGGGTTTACTCTCTCTCTACAGTTCTAAGGCTTAGCGGATGAGGATCTTCCACACTAGACTTGAAATGATCACTAGGAAGAAAGAGCCGAGGAGCTTGGTTGTTGGGAAGGTAGCCGGAGGTAGAGGAGGCAAGGATCGTCCGACGAGGAACCACGGTGTTCTTGGTCATTAAAGCTCGATAGTCTCGGCGAGGCAGTAGACGATGCGGTTGACGTAGCATTCCACCGTGCTGTCGTACTCCCAATCTGGTTCATAGAAAGCAGATCGGAAGATATCTATCTCTCCTTGGGCATTATAAACAAAGCCATGGTCGATCTCAGGATCGGCCATACATGCTTGCCTTGAAAGCGAGTTGAGGTAGTAAGGAGAGGAGGGGTGGCGGTTTGAGGGAAGGGGACTGGTCGTGAGAGAGGAAGGGGGAGAAGTGATGGTTGGAGAGGAGTGAAGGGTCGGCTAGAACTAGAAAAGTGATGAGGTTTTTTTGGGTTTAGTGGAGGGAAGTATAAATTCAAAAATCATGAATTTTATTTCAGATTTTCTAAAGGGAAATGAGAGTAATTTGAATTCAAATTAATCTCACAATTAGGGCTGATGGGGGTGGCAATTTTAGGAGAGATTTAAGGAGTATTAAATGGGATGGGAGGTTTAATTGGAGAGAGAAAATCCAAGGGAGGAGGGGCCGGCCATAAGGAGAGGGGAGAATATGTCTGGATGCGATGTATGTGGTCCCCAATGGAGTTAATGTGATTTAAATCAAATCAGATTTTAAATTCAGATTTAATTTAAATTGAGGTAACTTTCTATTGAGGGGTTATTTTCAAAGGAAGGCGTTTGAAATTCAAAATAGATTGAATCTGATGAGGTCATCGACAGACGATTTCGGCGCGTGTATCAAAGACGACGTCAGAGATCGACGGCCATGATAGAGGGCCTTTACTACTGACGACTTGTTGTACCTGCATTTCATTTAGTACTTGCTTATTTTCCGTTTTTTCCCATTTTACCCTTGTGGGTGTTTGTTTTCTCTTGTAGCCCGAGGGGCATTTTAGACTTTGTACTTGCTTTCATTTGGAGCCTATTTAAAGGGCCCTTGTATCTTGTATGAGCTATTGAATTATTGAATGAAAAATTTTCCGATGCATTTGTTCTCTTTGTGAGTCCAAAACCATTGAGATCTCTTAGTGAGTTCTCTGTGATCTCTTTGTGAGTTCACTTGAATAAGTCATTCAAGATTTGAAATCCTTGATTCCTCATCTCCGTCATAGAAGATTTCAAGTGAAGAAGAAGAAGCAAGAAGTTCGAGCCCCTTGTTGCCGCCGCCCCTAACCCTACCCGCCGACCCCCCAAGCTTCACCCGCCGGCCTCCTTGCCGCCGGCCCTCCTTCCCCTCCACCACCACCACCACACCTCCCCCTCCAGCCCCTCTTTGAAATTTGAATTTCAATTTTCAATTTCTTTCCAAATTTGGAAATTCTATTTTTTAAAGTTTTTGAATAAGTCAAATTTTAAATTAACATTTTATTTGGATTTTATTTTAGAATTTTCCTAATCAACTTCTAAGTTTGGAAACCTTTTTTCTCCTCTCCCTAACTCCCTCTCTCTCTCTAGTAATGCCGCCGGCCCCTCTTAGGGGAATTCCTATTAAATGTTCACTTAATTCCCCCACCTATTTGAAATCCTAATTACTACCAATTATTTCTTCCCTCTAATTGTGCAAAAACTGAAAGAAATTTCAGTTTTAATTTTCCTTCCCCCCTTCTCCTTACCACCGGCCCCCTTTATCCTCACCCTAATTAATTTTCCAATAATGCCTTAATTGCATTCAATTGGAAATTCAAATCCCTAATATTTTCCCTCCCAATTTCCTCAAATTGAAATTAAATTTCAGTTTTGTTTCAAAGCAAAACAATTCCTCTCCCTCTCTCTCTACCGCCAGCCTCCCCATCCCCTCTACAACCCGCCGTCCTCCTCTCCCTCTCATTGGAGAGCTTCTTGCGGCGACCACCCATCGTCTCTTCCATGTCGCATGGCGGATCCCGAGTTAGAATGGGGGCTTGTGTTTGATGCCCAAGGAAATCTCGACGTCCTCCGCTCGACGTTCTTCGACGCGGGATTCGAATCCGACGAAGACACCGTGGGAGATTACTTGGATCGGATCCTCCCATCCCTCATCAAAGTCATCGATAGACAACGTCCGGACCACGAGTGGACTATCGACGGCCACCCACCCACGCCTCCTCCACCTCCAAGCTCCTTCCCCGTGGCTACCATCATTGGCTCCTCCCTCCTCGTGGCAACCTCACTACTAGCTTGGACGATCTTCTGCCGCTCAACCTAGTTTCGTAGGAAAGAGAGAAGATGTCTCAAGGTGAACAACTCCGTATTAATCGTTGGATTCCATTCACTAGCTTTTAACTTTATGTTTTCCTTTGTATTTGCTTAAATAGTTTGGTTATCTCTTTGTAATTCCTTTGCCTAAACAAGTTAAACACTACGAATTCCTGTAACCAAATTTAATTTGAAGCATGATTATATAATTGGTTGAGCAGTGTTTAAATCTTCTTTTTTCTTGTGTAACTCAACTCATGCATCACATCAGAATCCCAATAATGTATCTTTCCTAAATAGCATGGAGGAATTTTAGGAAAGTAATTATGGGTAATTTGAAATTTGAAATTCAAATTTAGGGGAGTATGGAGGGGTGGCCGGCGGGTTGGGTAGGTAGGGAGGAGGGGGCGGCAGGCTGGGGCCGGCCGTTGGGCCTTGAGTGGAGGCCGGCGGTTTGGGAGCGAAGGAGGGGGGCCGGCAGTAGGGATCCAACTTAGACGACTCAAAAGAAAGGGAACAATCGTAAATAACAATTAATACATAAACATCAAAATAAAAACTAAGCATCAAAATAAAGGCTGTGGATCGTAGCCATCGATCAGCTCCTCCTGTGCTAATATACTCGTCGAAAACGTCTGTCGATGTCCTCATCATTTTTACAACGAACCAAATATTTATGTGCTCCAGAAGCACTCATAAAAATAATCTTATCCACCATGTTATTTTTTGTTGCAATTGTAATAGTTGGTTTAATTAGTTCAGCCGAACTAGTTCATATGAACCTTTTTTCTTAAATAGAAGAAGTAGGTGCTGGCAAAATCAGGGTCGAGCGAGGCTAGGTTATGCAACTCCGTCCCAAGAGAGTATTCGGATTCAATATTGATATGTTCAATGGAGTCAAATACAAGAGGGGAAGGAGAGAGTTTGCATGCAGTGTGTTTTGACAGAGAAGAGAAATTCGAGTGAACTTGAGAAAAGAAGAAGAGATGTTCGATCGTACGATCCAGGTCGCTGATGTTTGATGAAGATAAAGGAGGAAAAGAGGAGTTCACTCGTGGGTGTAGTGAGTCTTTGTGCGACCTAATTGCTGGAGTAGGAAATCAAAGAAGAAAATGGGCAGCTATGCATTTCCTATTCGACAAAAAAAAAAAGCATCATGCGAGCTGTTCAAAGATAGAAGAAAAGGAGAGGTTTATGTTTGGTTGTAAGGTGATTCGGACCTGTTTACCAAAATTAAAATCAGAAAAGAAGAAGCATCATGCAATAGGTTCAATTGCATCAGAGGCAAAGAGAAAGAGAAAAAATAAATGAATTCCCTACCAGTGTAGAAAAGAAGAAAAAGAATCAATTTGTATGATCTCAATCTGACCAAAAGAAAGAACATGTGAAAGTAAGAAAGGAAAATTTTTTAAATATAATTTGAATAATTTTTTATAGAATAAAATATAAAATGCAATTAAAAGGTGACTTAATAATTAGATGACTTCCATGTTAACGATGCTTTTGCATGGTCTTTGATGATATTCGATGGGTTCGACATTGACTTTAAATATGTTCTATGAGTTTAATGTTATCTTTAATGACGTTTCCTACCATCAATGTTGCTCTTAATTCGACATTTCAGACGTTACTTTGCATTTTGTTAGACACTTTTATTGTTGTATTGGACAATGAACAAATTAAATAGTATAGTTGAAGAAATACAATGAAGGCAAGCAAGAGAACTCTTGAAAAATAAGGTAATTTTTAAAATTGTAATTGCTTTTTTTTTCAAATTAATTAGAAATTTTAATATAAATATCAAATGACTTAATCATTTAAATGATGGCTAGGTTGTGCACTAAGGATCAACTAAAAATTTAAGGAATATTGATGTGAAACCCCTTAAAGTAAAAAGAAGTTAAAATTTTAAACATCGAGATGCCTTTTGGTGTAATGGTCAGAATTTTATTAAGAAACTTCGCAGTTAAGCGTGCTCATCTCAGAGAAATCCTGGGATTGGTGATCTCCTGGGAAGTTACACCAACATGACAAAATCATGAGGCCATTAAGTCAAAGCGAACAATATCTAGATAATTAAGAGTATGAGTAGTTAAAAATGGTATTAGAGCGATACACCAGCCAGAAAATAGGAACTAAGTGTCATACAAGATAAAATGATACGCCATGAGAGCCACCTCTTGAACCTTATATGGGACAAAGTGCTCCGTGGCGGGAGTCACCACTTGGACTTGTAGGGGCCACCTCTAGAATCCTATATGGCTGGTGGATGATTGTGGGATAAAGATATTAACGAGCATGTCAATTACTTAAGTGGGGGAGATTATGAAGCCCCTTAAGTAAAAGGAAGCTAAGCTTTAAAACATCGAGGCACCTTTTGGTGTAAAGGTCAAAATTTCATTAAAAAACTCCGTATTTAAGTGTGTTCATCCTGAAGAAACCATGGTATGGGTGACCCCCTGGGAAGTTACACAAATAGGATAAAATCGTAAGACCATTAGGTCAAAGCGAACAATATCTAGACAGTTAAGAATTTGGACTATTATAATGGGAAGTGGGTGATTAGAACTTCAAAAAAAAAGTAAGAGAGGTTATTACACTTTTACATTATAGCAAGTATAATTCTACTTATAATTCAATGCATGTACTAATGTGACATCTTATATGCATACTTACCAATCTTAGTAATATTGTTTTACATTAAAATAAAGAACAAAATAACCTTTATGAGAATATAATACATACTAAATGTGATATCATCATATTGAAATGTATACAAATTTAAATGAAATGATGATATATGATATTGAAAGAAATACACAAAAAGGAAAAGGTAATACAATGTGGGCTCCGAAAATTCGCACCTAGTCTCTTTGCGGCCCATTCTCTCTCTCTCTCTCTCTTTTTCTAGTCATCGAGGAGAGTTTTAATGCTTATGTTTCGAGACAAATTTTTAGAAGGAAGATTGAGTTTTAGATAAGACAATAATTAGATATTTCGCCCTCATTTTGCAAGAACTTTATGATTTGAGTTCAATGTTCCTATAGGCGCGAGTCCTTATGATTAATTACACCCCCCACCCCTAATAACGAGAGAGAACACTAGATTAAGGCTAGTCGTCAAACAGATACATAGTATCTAGAATATAGAAGCAATATGTTTAGATATTTAAAATTTAACATTTAAAATTAGAAGTGATTTTCATATTTGTCCATCTCTGCAAAATATTGCGAAGAGCTGATGGATTTTGTTTTAAGTGTTTAGGGATTTTTATTTCAATTTTAAATATCTTAGGTTTTGGTAATTTTTGAGTTTTGAATGTTCATGGGGATTTGAGAAGCATTATGAATGTGTGGGGGTTCCCTCCGATTGAAATTTTCTGTCAACGCGGCCATCATCGAGGTACTTATAGGCAATTTCATTCGATTAGTCGAACCTTGACAACTTTGTTTACTTGTCGATACAGGATCGAGTTCGTCGTCATCTTTAAGCCTTATTAGTGAGTTTTTCTTCTTGAAGGCCTAATATGAACATATAAAAAAAATATTCCAGTTGGCACTACGACCGTGTATTTATTCTTTTGGCAGTTTGAGTCGTGTCGACTATTACCTACTCACGCAGAAGGATTGAGCCCGAACTTAAGTTCATTTCTTGACCTACGCAGCATTATCAAATGTCACGTGTGTCTATACAGCAGGCTCCCATGCGGATATTTAGTTACATATATGCATGCATGTTGGCATTTTGCATGTTGTGCTTGATATGTCATGCAGTGGTTTAATGCGCTAACATAGCATATGGCTTATTTGCATGATATGTATGTATGATGTATATATGCATTGCCTGTTTTCCTGCATAAAGCATTAGCGTTTTAATTTAGTGCTCTCATGTAATGCATGAAGTATTGTCATGTCGGGGTAGCACACTACCGCTACATAGTATATTTTACGTGTTATATAGTATGCTTACATAATGTGTTCTGCATACTACAATGTGAAAATGCATTATATATTTTGCATGTCGCAATGTATATATGCATGATATAGCAGCATGTTAATATAATGTGCAACCACAACGTGGTGTACCTTGAATATTAAGTGATGTATTTGCATGATCACCATGTGTATTACAAATGTATGCATATTATGAATCCGTCAGTGTGCAAATGCATGAGGGGGTGTTTTTACACTATTCAAATATGCTCAATTGTGTGAATGATCGTCATTTAGAAGATGCACGAGTGTTCTTGAGAGGCCTCTTTCCGCTTGTACAAATCTTACGGATTCGGTGGTGTTATTTAAAAGCACAGTAAGCTTTATTGGTCGCGCATCAACGGTGTTGTTTTACTCATTTCGTCTTCTGCAAGTTGTCACTTTCTTCACTATTCAACTTGCATGAGTATATATATTTCTGCCGGTAGATACACTGTGTGGTGCGTTAGAGACCTCCAACTTGTCGCTTGCATGTAAGCTGATATCTGGTGTGACAGCCTGGCTTCGCAAGTTTATTGCCTTAATTTATTTATGGCCCACAGTTTTTACTAAGAATTTCCTACTTTTGCTTGCAGGTGAATTGTAACATTACGTTACTGGTCATTTGTTGCTTATGGTAGGATAGCTATTGTGCATTACAAGTTTTGTTGGATTTGTTCGATGGTAGTGCGCCGTCAACAGATGTTGAAAAGTCGTTCGCTATTGCATGAAAGTGAACTGCATTCCAAGTATATTTTGTTTGTAGGCGGGTCGTAGCGCTGCGCTACAGGTCGCCTGCTGCTTCTTGCAGGCGAGCCATCATGCACTGACAAATCTCCTATAGCAGCTCGCACGTGCTCACATTTATCACAGTTCTTTTTGCATTTGCTTGCAAATAGCACATTGTGTACAAGACGGATTTTCTACAGTAGCTTGTAGATGCTTGTATTTACCACGAGCTCGTTGTTCTTGTTTGCAAACAACGTGTCACACTCATTGTCATTTACTTGCTTATATCTGTAGGGGATCCCTCAAACTTGCAAAACATTCACTACCGTTGCTTGTAGGCAGGAGCATTGTATGCATCACGGGCCTCTCACAGTAGCTCGTAGGAGCTCACATTCATTGCATGTTTTCTGATCTTGCTTGCAAAAAATTGTGTAAATTCCCATGCTTACCCGAAACTCACCATACATGTTTGCAAATATATGTTATTGATTGTCACGTGAGTTGCATTTGTCTAGAACTACACATTGACTCGTAGGAAAACTACTAAGTACATCACGAACCTCTTACAATTGCCCGTATTCATTTCATATTGATTGCGAGTAAGCTGTTGTGTTTGTTGGAACTCCAATATTAGCATTTGCAGGAGGTTCTTCATACTCATTGCATATTGATCTTAGCCTGCCCACCACGTCAAGAAAGACGCGCATGGTCAGTGCTGAGTGAAACTGCGGCCGTGATCTTCTTCCCCACCACACCAAGAAAGGCGTACAAGAGTCTTTAGTGGTACTTATTTGAAGACGCATTTTTTCCCTGCAGGCATAGAAGCACGTACATAGGTACTTAGGTTTTACCTTGCCACGCTAAAAAAAAGTGCACAAGGCTCAGCCACCTCGTCGTGGGCGTCACACTAGGTTCCCTCCTACCATGCTAAGAAAAGTGTGCATAGGTGGTCCCCCAGTGCGCCACAAGCAGGATTTGAGAGATTTTGAGTTTTAAAAATCATTTATACCTTTGCAAGCGAGAGACAAAAATATCGATGTGACAACGATGATGGCTCATGAAGATTGAGGCCCACAGTTTTCTTTTGCTCTATCTTTTTTCTCTTTTTTTTAAATCTTTCTTTCTTTAGTTTTCTTCTTTCTTCTCTTTTTAAAACAATAATAATAATAATAATAATAATAATAGAGAAATAGGAGAGGAAGGTTAGAGAGAGAGAGAGGTCATTCTTAAGTGTTTTGGGTGAGAATTGGTTTTTAGAGTGAGTGGGTTGTTGGTGGAAGTAGTAGAAAGGCATTGTAAGCTGTTGTGGCTGAGTATAGGGGATTGGGTAGGGTAAGCTTACTATAAAAGAGGGATTGTTCCGACCACTGAAGTTTTCATGTGAGAGGAGGTTGGTGAGTTCAGTTTGCTTGGTTTAGTTAGGTCGATGGGATTTGACCGAGAAGTGCAAAAATGGCGGATTGAAGAGTTGGTGCGAAAATGGCGGATTGAAGAGTTGGGACGTTGGATGCTTACGTAAAGTTGCGAAAGATTATGGCTTGTTGTGCAGGTCGGAGCTGGAAAGTGGGGTTGTGGAGGCCTGCGGCTTGAGGAGGGATCCGACATGGTTTACGACAAGCAGATAAGACCGAATGGGAGTTGGAGCGGGCTGGCATCGGCTATAGGAGGCGGGTTAAGCTACAACTGAAGGGATTCGAACAGAAGGTTTCACATGTGCGAGGGAGGCCAAGGGAAATCGGGCAAATCAGGCTCTGTCCGAATAGATCGAGCGAATCAGAGGCTGCATTTCGGTCTTTGTTTGAATAGGAAAGGGTGACTCGGGTGAAGCGTCAGCTCTAGTAACAAGCACGAAGTCAGAACTTGGGTAGCTGGGATCGGCATGTCAATCCAACTTAAGTTTTATGACTGTGAGGGTCGGCTTGCAAAAGGAAGGCTGGGATCGGGCTATAGAGGTGCGGGATTGAGGTGCCTACGTGGGTTATGATCGAAAGAGGCGTGGGCTTCCGATCGGGCTAGAGGTGTCAACTGCGAAGGATACGGGAGATTCCAGGTTAAAAGTGAGGACTCGATCAGCTGTTGCTCGTGGGATCGAACCTATGCTTGCGGGTTCGAGGAAAGAAGAAGATAGAAGGAGAACAACTGGATCACCCGGTTCTTCAAATGGAAGGATCAATTGGGCGCGGTGCTGGAAAGTACGACTTGCGTGCGGGAGGAAAAAAAATCAGCACGGTAGCCAAGATCGTGAAGAAAGGCAGCATAGTAGCCGGGATCGTGAGGAAGAAATGTGTGCCGGAAAGAAGCAAACAAAGAGCTCCATTCATTTTTCATTTCATCAACACGAATGAAGGCAAGATCGAGGTGGATTTGCACATGTGGGAATGGGCGACTATAGCCTACTCAGAACGGCGTCGAATGTACAAGGGATGGGGCACAGACGATGGGATAGGCTTTGAGGGAATATATATATATATATATAATATGATTTAAAAAGTGTGAACAACCCCTCATATAATTTCTTATTCTATGTGCACCTTGGTTTACACGCATTTTTTGCCTTAGGATCTATGCCAATTTCTCCTAGCAAATTTTATTGGGCAGAATTATAGTCATTTTTAGATGACTTGAGCGTTCTAAACACAACGACGAAGTTCATTTTGCGATCGGACGTCATTTGAGCAGCATTGTACGTCAATTTTGGTTGTTATCGTCGATTTTGACCATTTTCGACTGATTTGACTGCGCGGTGGTCCATCTTAAACAAATTCGACGCTTCAATTGCAACGGCGCGATATGTTTGCCAATCAGAAGTCATTTGATAGTTCAAGTAACGCGTCGTGCTCGCCAACTGTCACTCGAGTCGTCGATTCCAGTACCTTTGCTCATGCTATTTGGCAGATGTGTGGAGGTCAACATACAAATACAGGATTTCATTTCTTTATGGTAATTTTACCTTAATTAGTGCAATATTAAACACTACCCTTGAAATAAATAACATATTATAAGTTATAAATTGGTAAATGTAATACCAAAAAATATATTATGCAAAATAATGTTTACCTTATCAATACTCATATTTAAATTTCTCTAAAATGAACGATTTAATGATTATGATGGTGATGAGAGACCTCTAACGCTTTATGATGCAAAATGTTGACCATTAAAAAAGAAACCTAAAATTATGTGTTGCACAGATGAGGATGCTCGGGTGGATGAGTGGCTTTACACTTAGAGATAAAATTTGAAACGAGTGCATACCTTAAAAAGTTGGAATAGCTCTAGTGGCGGATAAAATTAGAGATAGTCTGCTTACATGGTTTGGTCACATAAAACATTAGCCTTATGATAGCCCTATTAGGAGAGTAGATATATTAGATCATACATATGTTAAGAAAGGTAGAGGTGGACCTAAAGAGACTTGGTTAGAAAGTATTAAATTGACTCTTTTTTAGATTTAAAAGAGAATTTGACTCTTCATAGGGCATAATGGAGAAATGATTCACATAATCCACCCCACATAATAGGATAAAGGTTTGTTGTTGTTGTTGTTGTTGTCATTGTAGTAATGTTTATGTTATCAATACTCATATTTAAATTTCTCTAAAATGTATGATTTAATGATTAACCATAATAATTTATGTTCATATTATTTTTATTTGTTGCTATATTATAGAATTGTAATTAACCATCGAGTTTAATTATGAAAACTTAAACCAACAAATTAAATATTTCAGGCAAAGCTACTGTTGAGTAAATGATTGACAGGAAATGTTGTGTACAGAAAACGAGCACAGAATAAAAATAGAAATGATTTGTATTATATATGTTCAAACTTGTAATAGATACTTAGTAGTTCTTTCCGATATTTTTATATATTATTTTATTTGATGTTTTAGTTATTACTGGAAGAATTAAATTACCTTTGATTTCTTTCGGTCTCGGTATTCTAAATACTCAGTCTAGGTCATGATAGCAATGACAAATGTAACCATCTAATTCCCATTCACAACCTTATGCTCACTAACACTTATTTATACGCCTTATGTTGCAGAATCCAATGCAATGGGCACATCACCTTATGATATCAATTCTCCAACAACTAAAAAAATGTTCACAGCCCTTGACATATATAAGTATCAAATTTATAAGATATTTATTTTTACGAGTTTTGACATCACCTTCAATTATACAATCCAATAAATACGTCTCCTGATCTATTAAGCACAAAAGAAAAATCTAAATTAAACTGTTTCTCAATCAAATCCACAAAGATTGAAAAAGAAAAAATTTTACATGACATTAATTTACTTAAACAAACATAATCCCACGATTATCTCTCTTCTAACCAAAATTGAATATCCCAAATAAAGTTCAGCCATGCGTGAAAAGTAGGAAATTCACAAGAAAAATGAATAAATATAGAAATCAGCATCACATACTGCTAGAAATTAAAATGGTATGCTTTAATACCTTATCCTCTCATTCTCATCTGCAGCAACAACTATCGGACAAAAGGGCAATAGTAGAGTGGCTTTTGCACCAGTCTCAAACCTGGTATCCCAGCTAGCAATTTGATTGTTAAGTTGAGTTATAGCTGCATCAATACAAAACCATAAAAGAAATACTAATCAGTGGAAAAACAAAAAACAAATAAATTAAACACTAAATACAAACATCACAAAAAACTTACATGAATGCCGGCAATTAGCTATACAATCCAATGCAATTTTCTCTCTTTGTTCTCTTAAAGCTTGGTCATCTTCATTTTCATCTGAAGCATTAAGAAGAGGCCGAGAAAAATATTGATGATTCCAGTCATAAATAGAAGACCGAAGAAGTAAACTATGCTCAGAGGTCCCAACGGATCCAATAGAACCTAACAGTGGATCAGCCAACACAACGTCTTGTGGACGACATAGTTGTGGCCCAAACTCCAATGAGCATACTCGCCTCAATCCAGTAAGGTAATTTTGCCTTGTAGAGTTAACAGGGGGTGTTCTAAATGTCACAGGCAATTTAACTGCATGGACAACATAACAATAATAAGCAGGGTAATATTGTTCTTCTAAGCATTCCGGGTGAATATTAAAATGTATCAAAATTGAAGTACCAGAATGCATGTCAAACCAGGAAGATGAACGAGTCAAACCAATGGTAGAAGACATAGATTGACAAGATAAATATCCTTGGTGAAAACTTCCATCATTGTATTTTGCTCCTTTTGAAACTACATGCTCAATGCCAATAATAGCGAGTGCCCTTCTTCCCAAAATAGCAATTCGAGTGTATGGATCTTTTGCTAAAGAAGACATGGCAACAAGATATTGGGAGTAAACTACACTATCTAGAGACCTTGATCTAAATTGATTAATGTCTCCATCTGTAGTACTTTCTTTTACAAATATTCCAGAGTCTGAACAGTGAGAGGAATCATCCGACACAGGAGAATGATGCATAATCTCAGTGGATGCAGTGGGACTTCTTGTTGAGATCATTCTGTCTCGAGCATTAGCCATGCTGCCACAACCAACTCTCAGCTCAGGGACAATTTGTGAAGAGATGGAGCTTCCCTGCTGCTTAAATGCAGCAGCAATTGGCTTCAGTTGCTTGTTGTGACCAAAGCCAAAGCGAGCAAGACCTGACATATGTGAAGTATCTACATCATTGAACAGCAATAACAAAGAAAAATAAATGCAAACTTTAAATAAAGAAAATAAAATTTGATTAATTAAAAAAAAAAAAAACCAATCTCAGCATCGATGATATCATGACGCCTCAATAAAATATTGCATAAACAGCATCAGCTGAATAACTTGTGTCCAAGGTTTTAACAACCGGACCGGCCGATTCAACCGGTTGAACTGTGGACCAATCCGGCGGCCGGTCCGGTCCTATAAGGAAAGTCGTATTGCAGTCGAACCGCCCAAAAACCGGTTTAAGCCTGGTTGAATCGGCTAACCGTCAGACCAACCACGTGGTAAAGAACCGCACGGTTCATAAAACTCCAATTTTGAGTCGTGAATCGCACATCCAACGGGTGAATTTGCATAACCTAAATAAATTTACTAATATGGAATTCGCTAACCTAAAGAAAAATGAGATTTCCCTCACAGCCGCAGACCTCTTCTTCTTTTCCTCTCCTAGGTCACGGGTCTCTCCCGACTCCTTTGTTCGTGAATTGCGTGCAGTGGTCTCTTGTACCTCACTTGGTGAGTAGTTGCCGGCTGGTGGAAACAAACGATTGTTGTTGGAGTTAGAGATGCTCAGTAACGTCTCCTTCCGCCTCCTAGTGCTCTCCGCCTCTCACTCTTTCCCCTGCATCCCGTGTGGCAAAAGCTTCTTCTATAGTGCAATATTTACAGTAAGATCATAGTATTTATACAAATATAATCAATAACATTTTTTTATAAACACTAGATAATTTTTTCACTCTATCCATTTATATTTTCCCAAAAAAAAAAAGAAAAGACTTTATGCATTTATGATTTATGAATGTGAGGTTCGCGTGACTTTGGAAGACAATTCTTGTGATATGAGATTTTTGTTTAAGAAATATATGTCATTAAATCTATGCAGTCAAGAATTGAGATGTTCATTGCTTATAGGTTTTGTTTACTAGCTTTTATTGATATGTCATTAAATCTACGTTTTTTACTCTATGTATTTATATTTTATGTGTAGTCAATTTGAGTTAAAAGAGTCATTTTAGGGTTACTTATGGCGTATGCATTTTTTTTTAGTTGTGAAGCTTAATATTTTCTCAATGAAGAAAACAAACTACGCACACATGCTCAATGTAAGAACTATTTCATTAATGGTATTTTGAGAGTTTTACCATATTTTAGGTTGCCCTAGCTTTTCTTTATAAATATTGGACATGGTCTTTATGTTGCACTAAGGAATGGTCTTCACAATAAAATTATAGAATAGAAATAGATAAAGGCATCTAAATGGGGAGAATAAAATCCTTTCACTTACAATTTATCATGCATTCATGTATATACAAGTCATCTCAAGTAGGACGTTTGCCAAAAACAAACTTTTTGTTTTAGACCCATCTTTACATTTTGAACATAGTATTACGCATAATATTGAAATCATGTTGAAAGTTATTTTATTTTAGAGTGTATCCACTGACAACTTCAGCTCATAATGTGCGTCGAAAAGGTAGATATTGTTTGGAATCACTATAGTGAGACTAAAGGTGCAGATGAAAAAAAGCAATTTAAATGCCTACATTGTGGGATTATGTACAAAGGTGGAGGCAGGATGAAACATCATCTAGCAAGAATTAAAGGTAACATTACTTTGTGCAAAAAAGTCCTAAATAACATTTGTCATCAGATGCAATAAAATTTGAAAGAAATGGGCATGAAAAAACAACAAACAAAGGAGGAGTTGGAGCAGAGCACAACTTCGTTTGTTGAACATATGGATGAAAAAATGAGTTCTTTGTCACTTCCAAAATCACAATCTTCAGAAGCACACCATAAAGGCATTGATAGAGAAGAAAAAAATAGATGAGATTGAAAATAATAACAGTAACAGGATCAACTTCATCCTCATCATAATATTCTTCGTCAGACCCATTCTCACTTTGAAGAAGATAACAAATCATATTATCTAGTATTTACATATTTCCTGGTTTAAAAGATGTGATTTTTATAATAAGAGTAACGGGATTTTGTCATTTCCTCTATAACTAATTACTAAATCAAATTCTATAATTCAATGGAATTAAAAAATTTCCGTACGGATTCTAGAGTTATCATGTCCCTGTTTAGCACAGGAGGTAGAATGACCATTATTCTAATGTGCACCTGATTTTACACATAGTTTGGTCCGTTTAGGTTACAAATAAGCTGAAAAATGTTCATTCATCACAGTGGCATGAGTAAGTGGTCATGGAGATAATCGGTGGTGCGTCCACGGATTCTGGAAGTCATCATCCAGCCTAAAAAATTTATGAAATATTTATGGGTGTTAGAGCCAAGTCTTGTTCTGTTTTTAATTTATTTAAGTTGCCCGGTTCTCTGCGGGGTATTGTATGCCTTGATATTTGGAACAATTCTTATCTTGGAGCGCTAGAACCTTCTTTTTTCTGGATTCTTTTGACTTTTTTTTACTGCAGAATCTTTTTGCTATCTATACGTCTAATATGTTTTTTTATTCAAAAAATGAGAGTTTAACACGAATTTCTAGTAATCCAAAAATGTGAAATAATTGATAGAGCAGTGTGATGGCAGCATTCAACAGGAGTAACTTATCAAAACTAGTAAGGTCTCGTTCATTAGATACAAGAGAAAAAATGTAAACATGTCATGATGGCTTGAAAATCTAGTGCTTGGAAAAGAAGAAACACTTAAAAGTGAAAGGACAACAAAGAAATATTAGGCAGTTAGCACAATTACAAGTTCAAAATAAAATAGTAAAACCAGAAATGTACAACGCTAAATAAGAATGAAATGCTAGAAGATATCAAACAGCCACTGCAAAAAAACAATTACAACACTGCTGCAGCTAAAACCATGAAATGACAATGGTAGTGGTGTTGGTTATGAAGGAGATTGTGGTGGAGTTCTGAAGCTTTATGCTTTCAGGCAGCTTAAGCGTGACATAGTTAAAGCCTCTACATGGCATTAAGGCACATTAGTTGTTAAACATCCAAAGCCAGTGGGGAGGCCATGTTGAAAATTTACACATATCAAAAGATCTATTTACATACCAACAACAAGCTCAGACCGAACCAAGGGGCTTCCATCTTCAAGAACTTGCAAAAGACTCTTCACAATATGCAGTTCAGCTTTAGACTTCTCATCCACATCACAATCCTCAACATCTCCATGTCCATCTCTGAATGATTCAGACCCAACGTCTATAAGGGAGCCAAGAGAAAAGACAGCAGCTGCTCTAACCTGAAACAAAATGATTACTACTGTTTAACATAAAGTGTCCTGGTACAGTAGGTCAACTTGGCAAAGAGCAGAGGCAGGGGTGAACCTCTGGTTGGGGCTCTAACAGCAATATTGACAAAATAGCCGGTGCATCTGCTTGTAAACCGATGAGTTGTGCTTCATGGAAATCCTCCCACAATTTTCCAAGACAAATGCATAACCATTGAAGAAGGAGAGGTTCGGTATGTGCTTCATCGGAGCTTGCAAGTTGCAGATTCTTCAAGCATACATGTATCAGATTTTCTTGGATGCACACCTCTTGTCCCAACCTATATCCGTCAACAATACCTGCTAAAACAAAGGCAGTCATTGCCCGCTGCTCCGGGTAAGCATCCATGCCATCGAGAAACTTAATAAAATAGTTATGGCCTCCATCTTTCACCAGATCATCCCGGAAAGAACAGTTTCCCTAAAAAAAATAAACAAATAAGGTTTCAGTTTAACAATCTTGAATGGCATGCTATAGGATCAAATAAAGGTAAACATTTCAACTTCCTCCCAACAGCAAATCTTTTAGTTCATAAATAACTTTCTAGAACACTAGGGAATGCACCTCCAACTAACTCCAAAAGACAAGGATAAAGTAGAATGCAACGAAGTCAGGGTGTATATCAACAATACGTTGTCAAGAGAGAGGATTTTTGTCCAAATGAACACAAGAATTTGTTGCAGCTCCATTGCCTTTGATTGCAGCAGCTTGAGCACATAAGGAAATATTCCAACAGATAACGCCTGAGAAGCGAATTTGAAGATTACAAAGATTACTACATAACAAAATAAACACTTCCCTTGTTTACAAAATACAACAATGATGCCATTGAACTGATCATACCTGATTTACAGCCCAATGCCCCATGTCAAGAAATCTCCCTAGAAGCACCAATGCTCGAAATCGAAAAGACTGGCTATGCAAAATCTGAAATCGTTTAAATAATACCAAGATATTAAATTCTAACAGAAATACACAACAGAAGTATAAAGAAAATTTCTGGTGTTGCTGGACCAATGGATGTTGGGATGTGGGCTACGTGGTTCAAGCTTTGGGGATTGTGTGCAAATCTACAAGCTGAGCCCAGGAAAAAATGATATAGTCATCCTTAAAAGTAATTCCAATATCACTGCATTTTGAATAGCATCATTAATATTTAGGGGATTGAAGCATTATCTATCGAGCTATGTAAACCACTTCTTCCCATCTAAGAAACTTTCATCAATTAAACATTGTATCAACAATCTCCACTTCAAATTCTTAAAAATAATCCATAATCTAATCCAATAGAGCTCTTACAAAGGTGATCAACCCCTCAATATGTCACCATAGTAGGAGAATAGTTTTATCAGAAAATATAATTTGCAATATAATATATATATATATATATATATATATATATATATATATATATAATTTGCAATATCATAACTGGTAAAGATTATTTTAAGAACAAATAAGGATTAAAAGTTTATCAGCATTTGAGTTTTTGTTTTCCTTCGTTATATTAGGGTTTCCTAGGCAATTATGAAGCAAATTATGGAAGAGAAAGAGAGAAAAAAGGGTATATACATACATTTCGCTAGGTTTTATGTGCTCCCATAGGCAGCCATATGAGATGAGATGTGATTGTCTCTTTTATTGTCCCTATGCACACCAGTTAGGGAATGCTGCATGCTGAAAGATAATTAAATATTGTTTACAAGCTCAATAAAAGTAGGAGATGCATGTGATACATTTTATCCCACCTTACAATTCTACTGCTGCTTTATGTGCATCAGTTTATTTATTTATGAAGCGAAGACAAATCATCATAATGGATATAATGATCAGTTACTTTCAATGTTTTTTTTCTCATAGTTTGCAATTCATTCATAAGCTGTACTAAATTGCTAGCTAGTTAAAAGGCCGTTCATAATTTCTTAAGGATGATAATAAATGATCCAACTCCTATGGCCAAAAACATTAGAGTACCACTTAAGGCTGTCTTAGCAATTAAGTAGGAATCTAGCAACTTTGAAGCCATCATTTTCACTAGTTTTAAACCCAAACTTAAAAGGAGTGCAATAACGGCGTCAAAATATTTTCTATTGACAATTGACTGTAGATTAAATTCAAAACATAGTAAATACTGTGAATTACTTGAATGATTTCTGCTGGCTAGGACCCACATTCATCAAGACTTCTGCCCTCTTACCTTCCATTTTCATTTCCACCACATTGATCTATGGGAGAAATATACTCAAACAATTCTCTCCAATTCTTATCACAGTATCAAAACCAAGGTTTTTTCTGTTCCTAGTAGTTCTATTATTACAGTATTCATCACTACATTACCAAAATCATGTGGCTTCATTGTTTCACTTTCTTCAGTCTTTCCCTATTTTTCCATAATTGTAGCCTCCATCTCTGCAATCTTAAAAATATTTCTCATTATTGCAACATTCATCATTACATTGCAGCAAACTATTCCAATTGTTATAGATTTCATCATTACATTGTCACATTTCTCTCCTTTTATTTTATGAAGTAATCAAGAATTACTATTCTATGTTTTTTTTATTTTCTAAGTTTTGGACTCTTATGTAATTTGGACTCAATATTTTTTTGTTGTTCTAAGATGAAAAACAACCCATGATCATGCTTAAGTTTGGTGTTCTTACGTAGTTTCACTCCATGGGTTTTCTTTTTCATGTGTCTCCTCATGTTCCCTACTAGCTCATGATATTATCTACTGGCTCATGGTTTTCCCTGCTGACTCTTGGTTTCCCTGCCTGCTAGCTCTCGGTTCCCTGCTGACCCTCAATTTCCCTATTGTTGGCTGCCTGATGGTTCAGTTTCCCTACAGCTAGTTGTTCAGGTTCCCCCATGTTGATTCCTATGCTGTGTTTTAACTTATCATTAAATGGGTTGTCTTAAAGGGCTTCTATTGGCTGTTTTGGTGGCACATTTAAGTGAACAATTTATGATCATTTCCCCCTTCTTCTCATATATAATATGGTTTATTTGCTGCTTGAGGTGGATGGTGGGTGAAAACAAATGTAAACCTAAGGGTTGTGAGCTAGTCTTCTCCATATCCTCTAATACTTCGTTTCAGTCTTCTTTCTACTTGATGTGAAACGTTCAAGAATTGCACATGAAATTATTTAAGAATTACAAAGTTTACCACTATAAGATTAGATTATCTAAAGTTGAGATTCAAGAAATTATCCGTTATCAAAATATTATGATAAGCAATCACAAGCTAGTTGTTGAGCCCAATTATGGATAGATCTTAAAAGTTTCACAATAATCGAATGCGGAAAATAATAAAGAATCCAACGGTTAATATCAAGAAATTTCACTACGAGTACCTTGCTAACTTACACTCAATGTCGGGTTTAGCGGGAGAAGGCTATTAGTATACTCAAGGATGCCACGAAAATGGTGATCACACCAACGGTCTTGATCCACGGTGAGATGGCCGGTGTGGAGGAGGGTGGTGATGATCGATTGTTGATGGTCCAATCGGCGTTTGAGAATCGACGGTCGATGACGCTCGCGATGATCGGAGTAACTCTCTCCAAGTAATCTTCAAGAATTGCGTCGTCTTCAAATCCTACGTCGAAACAAGGTGAACGTAGGATGTTGATGCTCCCGTCGGCGTTGAACATAAGACCCCACTCAAGCTCCGGATCCGCCATTCAACATTGAGGTGGATGTTGAAGAGTATCGTCGTCTTCTCTTGATCCCACAAGTTATGAACATCCAATGCTACCCCAAGGAGGATGGGGGGAGAGGCTCGGCCAAGGTGGGAGAAGGGTGGGGCGGCGGGTTATGGGGAGAGGAGTTGGGTTAGATGAGGGGAGAGGGAGGGATCTAACCAAATCTGAAATTATTTCAGATTTTGATTAATTTGGGAGGGAGGTTACTTAGAATTTGAATTTCAAACCTCATATGATCAATGCCATAAAGTGGCAATTAATGGGCATTAATCCCAAGCAAGGCCGGCGGCCAATAGGGGGAGAAAGGGATTAATTCCAATCCTGAAATTAAATTCAAGATTAAGTAAATTTGGAGGGGAAATTTATTTGAAATCAATTTGAATTTCAAATAAGAGGTAGCATTAAATGGGGAAATCAATGGGGGAGCCAATGCTAGGGCCGGCGGCAAGATGAGGAGGAGGAGAGGGAATTTAGTAGAGAGCTAGGTTTCCAATTGGAGGTGATGATGTGGCGATGGAATGAAGATTTCAATTTGATTTAAATTGAAATTAGATTCATCATAAAAAACTTTCCAAATTTGGAATTCCAAATTAGGAAAGATTTTGAAATTTGAAAATTCAAGTTTCAAATTTGAAACTTAGGATGGGTGGGTGGGATGATGGGTGGAGAGAGGGGGGGTCGCCGGCAAGGAGGTCGAACGGGAATGTGAGGTGGTGGGCGGCGGGCTCCAAGGAGGGGAGGTGGCCACGTACGGGTTCGGCCGGTTGGATCTCAGTGGGACGGGGAAGGAGATGAATGAAGCACAACGAGAAGATGAAAACGTAACCACGAGCCGCGGACTCTTCCAACGACTGGCGGGCCTTGCGATTTGCTCACCTTGAGCTTCTCCTCCTTCTCAAGCACTCATGCAAGACAAGTAGAAATAAAACACAAATTTCATTCAAATGTTCATTAAGCCAAAATACAACATGACATGGCCTATATATAGGTCCCAAAAAAAGAAAATACAATGACTCTCTTGCCCTCAGGGCTACACTCATGACTCAACTTAGACCAAGGGTACAATAGGAAATAAAAGAACAATGCATAAAAGAAATACATAAATAACTAAAAATATAAACTCTGAATCTCGGCCGTCGATCTGCGCTGTCTACGGCGATACACATGTCTAAACCTCTGGTCGATGTCCACATCACTACTTCTTCTCTCGATGGTTTCCCTTCCACCTATATCTTTCTTTTCTTCAATTAAAAAAAAAACATAAGGGTTTCTTAGCTTGCAAGCTGGCCTTCTCCCTATCCCCTATTACTTCGTCTCAGTCTTCCTTCTACTTCTTCTCTCCATGATTTCCCTTCCACCTATATCTTTCTTCACTACAGGAGCTGTAAAGTGTGTTGTGTCATATTCTATTAGTATTTGTCGGAGGAGCATTGGTTTGTGTTGGATCATAATTTCAGTGTTTGTTAGATGGTTTGTCTTTTCCTTTGATCACAATTCCTTATTTTCACGTGTATGCTCATTTCGCATTTTGTCCATAAGAATGAAGTTATGTTGCACGGATACACCTATTTATAAGGCAGGCTGTATCGGACACGTGTCGGATACAGATACGCCTCCAATTCGGCACGTATACGTGTCGGATATGGCTTTGTTGTATCCAATTAAAATATTATTTAAATTTGATAGTTAAAAAAAATCAGAGCCGCAATTTGTCCTATTCATTTCGGCTATCAGCTCGATATACATATTCATTTATACGGCTTAAACATTTTGACGAGCTAAGTTTTTCGTTTCCGCATAGGTGTTCGTCTTCTTCGTTATAGTAGAAGAAGTGGCTCGATGATGCGAGCATAGAAGCGGACATGATCATCTTTCGTCGACAAAGAGGCTCGACGATGCGAGCATTAAAGCCGACAGAATCCTTCGTCGACGGAGTGGCTCGACAACACAAATAGTGAAGGTGACGTGATCATTGAAGGTTCGTTTTCTTCGTTCTTCGTTTTCTTAATCGTAGGCTCGGCACCGCTGCTTTCCTGACTGCTTTCCCGTGTCTGCCTTTTACCCGATTCCTGTGCTGCCTTTTTGTTGCTTTTCTGCCTCCCATGGCTGCTGTTCCGTGACTGTTTTCTCCCAGTTTCTTTGTAGCCTTTTTTGGAGCTGTTTTGGATTAATTGCAAGGCTGTTTAGGTGATGTTTTGGACTGATTTCTAAACTATTTCTGGACAAAAATCTGGACTAAACTTTTGGACTTCCATTTCCCCCTTTTAATAGGTTTAATTGGAGATAATTGGGGTTGTTTGGCTTCCCTCTTCTCCTATAAATATAAAGTATTTGGGCAAAGAAAAAAAAAGGAGTTATGATGTTATTTTTTGAGTAAAAAACCTGAGGGTTTTTCTTCTTTCTTTGGAAGAGCTTGCGAGCATGTTCCGTGCTTCTCTTCTCTTCTAAGAAAGCTTGTGAGCTTGTTCTCTCTTCTTCTTCTCGGCTTCTAATCTCTTTCTTCTATCCGCAAGTTCAACGCCACTTGTATTCTTCTTCTCAAGCAAGGAAATGCAACTTTAGAAGTTTATGTTTTAAAAGTTTGTAAGTGTCGTTTTATATTATAAAAAGTTTCTTTTTGAGTATTTATGTAATTTTCTATTTCCTATGAAGCATTTATTTTTCTTTCAAAAATTTAGGGCTTTTCTAAATTTTTGTTTGCATCAAGTTTAGACAATTTGAAAATGATTAAAACTTTAAGGAAGAATTATAGTTGACACTTTTTTATATGTGATTGTTAGGTTGTGATCATTAAGAGGAGCGAAGTGTGTCAAAGCGATACTATAAGGAAGTGTTGTACTTGTGTTAAGGTAGGTACTCATATTTATTGTAAAAATTTCATATATAACGCTTTACTCTTTTTATTCAGTGCAAACCTTTATAATTTTCAAAGTTATGCGATTTATGAATTTTATTTTGCAAATGATATGTTAGTAAAGTCTTTTATTTCATGGTTTCATGGTATTAATAAGTTTTCATGTTATGATCTAATTCATGGTTTCATGTTTTAAGTAAATGATTTATGAATCATGATAATTTTTTTTATTAAAGCATATAATTGACTGAACATAGATTATAAGTATAAGATATAAAACTGTACATGTTGATGCGGAGTGCCCAGATGGTAAAGGGGCTTATCAGAGCCAAATGGTAAAAGGTGCTCATCAGAGCCAATAGTAAAGGAATTGCCAAATAAATGCAAATGTGTACCTGATCAGTACAAACTCTATGGGTATCTCTGAGACGGGTGTTATAGTAAATATTATACATATTAAAGTTCATATATATATTTTCTACGCATATTAAAGGTTTATGTTTGGGAAAAAGTGATGAAAAGACTTCTTATACAGAAAGGTTTTGAAATTATGCAATATTGATTGTTGTTTAAAGTTTTTATGAAAAAGATATTTTATTGTGGTTTTATGTAAATTTTTATGAGATTTATGAATTACTTGCTGAGCAAGTAAGCACACCCTTTGTTGTGGGATTCTTTTTCAGGAGAATCATCTAGGAATTGATGGCAGAAAGTCAGTTTACTTATCATCGTAGGACTGGACGGAATCAGAGTAACAGGTTTTTCTTTCAGTTTGTGTCTCGAGTGTGTAAGGCTTAGAATGCATGTGTTTTTAAGAACTTTGTGTATTGATGTAATGGACTTGTTTAGTAGTTTTTGATGTTATGGAAAACTAATAAAAGTGAATAACAGTATAAGTATATTTGTGATTTAGTGGCTCTTTTATATCTTTTTGGAATATACTTTATTATATGTTTATGTTGGATAAATGTTAATTTTTACTGCTTATCGTACGACTATCTGTTCCCGCCACGTTAATTCGGGCTAGTCGGGCCGGATCATGACATTGCCGTAGTTTAGCCCTCAACAATAAAGCATCAGATTCAACCTTTTTCTAGGGCTGAGGCGCGGAGCATTTCTTTTTTACCTAGTCCGAAGCAGCACCGTTGGCTCTATTCTATGGTCTAGGGGAAACTTCGCGGCTTTCTAGGGCGCACTTTACTCCTTTCCTTGATGAAGGAAGGAACCGAAGTAGAGTGAGTGAGACCAAGTTGAATGTGATGGTACCCAATGTCGGGAGATTTGGAGTCAAACTCGAGGGTAGTGGCAAAATACAAAATTGATCCAAAATAGTCCAGTATCTTACAATTGTGATATAAAATTTATCCTAATTTTGTCCAATGATTTTAAAAAATTGATCACAATTTTATCCCAAAGAGATCATTTTGAATCAATTTTGTATAGTTGAGAGATAAAATTGAAGCAACGTTATACTCTGGACTAAAATGGTCATGTATGAATAGTCGGAAGACCTTTAAAAATGATAGGCTAATTGTTTGTAAACATTAATTATAATTATATACTTTAAAATTATATATATATATATATATATATATATATATAATTAACTACTATAAATATTGTGGGCTCCTAAAATTTGCACACCAGCCTCTCTACTTGGGAGGGTTTTAACTTTTAAGGATATTTTTGGTAAATTGTTTTGAAGCCAAATAATATTGATGATGAAACACCAACAAGAAATTTTGCCCCCATTTTTTGAATACTAAGAAGAAATTTTGCCCCCATTTTGTGATTACCGCTCTTGTGATTAGAGAGCACTTCTGATTAAAACTAGTTATTAGATAGGCACAACGTACCTAGTGTATAGTAGAAATGAATTTAATATATGATTTAAAATTTAACAACTTGTACTTAAAGTGAATGGTGGGGTGAATGATAATAAACCCAATCAAGATCCTGTGTTTTTGTCATCCTAGATTGTCATGGTCACTAGTCTGCTTAGTCAAAGAAGATAGTCAACCCAACTTGCACGAAGAATTTTTGTCAGAAATTATGGGTTGCATCGTCCAAGGGAACTTCACAGACATATGGTGGATGTTTTTAAAAGAGGGTAAATTAAAGTAGACCTTAACTAATAGAGGACTTGTGTCCTATCAAGTGCACCTTATGATTCATTAATCAAATTTTTTTAGACATTGAGGAATTTGCGAGATCATGTCAGGATCATAATTTAATGGAGTTATTTCATGGCAAAACCACTTGATCTGAGAGTCTTGATCATAACCATTTATCTTTGATGTCATTTGATGGCAAAATCATCAATTAGATGACACTTGTAATGATCTTATTGGTAAGAGATTTTTTTAGTGATATGCTCGATAAGATATTTGCTCTTTATGAGTTGGGATTATTATCAAATTTATCATCATCAATAAATAGTTGTGGAGGTGAATGGATTTCGCTTAGAAAAACATCCACTCCAAATCTAGAAGATATTCATAGGCATTGCAACTCAGTTAAGTTGAGTCGATTATCTCTTATAACAAAGTTGACTAAGGATAAAGACAAATTGGGATAACTGAACCATAGGATCATCATTGAGTTTATATCAATCCCCCTGCCCCACCATTTAATTTAAATGTAGGATGACAAATTTTAAAATCTCAATGCTAAAATTATTACTAGTACTTATTGTCCAATCTAATAATAAGCCTTAATCAAAAGTTCTCTAGTTATCAGGAGATCCAATCAACTTTAAAGGCTTGCGCTTATAAAAAACTAGAACCAAATCATAAAGTCATCATCAAATGAGGAAAAAATCTCCTTATCTTAAATCTAATTTGCCTCAGAAAATTTAACCCGAAATATTTCCTTAAAATTTTTAGGTGCGAGAAGCTAAGGCATAAATTTACGAAGCCCACACATGAAAATACATATAACTATAAAATTATTAATATTTGAAAATACATAAATATACAAACTTTGTATATTGTAAATAAGTGTACTTTTTCCCATGGTTTTGAAAATAGGACCGAACTGACTGGTTCAACCGTGAACGAGTCATATGACCAATTCAGTTCATATGAAAATTCAGCCAAGCATGGAACCGGTATGAACCGGATCGAACCGCTAGTTCAATCAGCCAACAATTGAACTGGTCCCATCTTTTAAGAATCAGCCGATTCAATTGCTTTTCATTTAACTAACTAAATTAATTTAAAATATTAATTTAAATATTCAAATTTGCTAAATTCATTTAAATATAATATATTTTAATTCTAAAATGATCATTTATTAACCAAATACTAATTAAACATACCCATATGATCCCACCACCACATGTAAGTTTTTAATACAAGCAAATAAAAAAGTTATATAGATAAAAACAAAATAAAGCTTACAAGTGACTATTTTAAAACACATAAATTATAAATTTTTAAACAATTTTATTTTTATTATTTTATAATGAAAATAATATTTATTTTATTGATTAATTATATTTAATTGATTATCTATTTAATATTTTATTATTTTAATATATATTATTAAATTTAATTTTTATATATTTATTAATTATAAAAAATCTAATACAAATGATTTGTAAATGCAAGTTTATAATGTGAATTTGCTATAATTTATGGTTATAAATTTTATATAAATATATAACATAGATTAATAATAATTTATATTTAATTTATAAGTTTAAATGTGAACAAAATTTATTTTTTATCACAAATTTATATCATTGTATAATTACTTATCAATATTATATCATTCATTTTTATTTAAATAATTTTAATGCTTATTAAGTCATCTGATTCAACCCCAGTTCCACCCCATTTGAACCATTGAACATTGAATCTCTCATTTTCTTGGTTCGATATCCATGCCGATTTTTACAACCTTATTTTTTTCCTTATTATATTTTAATTTACTGAAATAATAATTGATTACCTTTTACAAATAGCTTTAGTTGTATGCCTTTCAATTCTGGCTTTAGAAGAGAATAGAGGAACAACATAGATATGTGTAAAACCAATCATAGAAAAATTAGTTAATGAAATAAGCATAAAATGCATAAAGCTATTTAAAGAAAGGGAAAGTGGGAGAAGAGAGCGAGTGCAAGTTAGGGATCCACAGAGATAGAGAGGAGTTTGAAGAGTCGAGCATATGGCCATAAAGAGCATTGCTTTATGCCCAGAAGTGAGAAGAGAGTTGGAGTCATGGGAAGAGGGGTGAAAATGGGATAAGAAGTCACGTGAGTTGCAAAAGCAAGAAAGTGGGATTGGGAGAGCGTGATTTTGTGTTGTGCAAAGTGAGCAATCATGTATAGTTGGATCTTCAAATGTTATTTTTTGTTAATTAATTGATCTTTAGATCCTTAAGGGGCGTGTAATCGTTTGCCATTTAACGCGTAGGCCCCTCTACAAGTTTTTTTTTTTTTTAAAGCTGGGACATGAGAATATCAAATCTGACCTTACACCCTCAATTAAGTTCATTATACCTTTAATCAGGACAATTAAATCTGGCAAAGCCAGTGACCTCTAACTTGATAAGGTGTTAGTCATATTAATCAAGCCCAAAACAAATATGACCAATATATTAAGCTTGATTTTGGGGGATCGGGTGTTTTAGCTAGGACTTAATTAATCGTATTTAATTAAAAAATACAAAAAAAAAACCCAAATTTTGAGCAAACACTGGCACACAACAATTGGTTGAGCGGTTTAAACAGAATAATTACATTTATTGGTAACAAATTGTGAGGGATTTGAATTGCTTTCTGTAAGCAAATTAAAACAGACAAAATCACATAATACTACAAATATTAAAAAAAATTGAGTAGGAAAAAAAATGCATGCAAACTAGATAAAAAGAGCCAGAAGTACCTTACCTGCAAAACTATCGGCAACTGTTCTGGAGGATGCTTGTGTTCAGATCCATGATCAAGCCACACTTCAAAAGCTGTCAACTGTTCTGTAAAAAACGAACTTGGCTGCAGAACAAAGAGAACAATAAATTGCACAAGGACTGCCTGTTTTTTTTTTTTTTTTTTGTGTCACACCAATAACTACTTGAAAATTCCAGTAATATAGAATGTCCGCAAAATGGCTAAGCAAAAAGTTAATCTCAAATCATAAATGTCAATATAACAGAAACCTGAAATTCAGCAGTTGGATCAGTAACCAGCTGTGGCAGTTTAGAAAGGCAAATCTCAACTGCCATGTCCCATGCATCCCTGGAAATTGAAACATGTGCTATAAAAAGCATGATGAGATCCATAAATTTTGAAAAGTAATAGCAAAATCTTGAAAATTTACCACATACGATGCTGATGAGTTGGTGGTAATAGAGGATACGATATTGGATTACAATTTGCAGTTCTCATTATTCTTTCAGCAAGTAGGAAGTTTCGGAACAAACAAGCAACCAGCAGATCCTGTCTAAATAGCCTTTGAAAAAGGTCTGTGAATGCCATTCAAAGACGATTAACAGATGCGTTCAACAGAAAGGAAACAACCACAAAAATAACTAACTAGCCACAAAAATAGATACCATGAGGCAGAACATCCCATGCAATGGTGTCCGTGACCGCCGTAAAAATCCAGTTTAACTCCCCAAGAAGTGTTTTCCGATCATTTTGGCGCCCAGGAATTTTGTCAATAAGAGAATGGTCAATAGAATCATGAAGCAATGAGCGAGGGAAGAACCTATGCAAAGAAACAGCACCATTTTCTAAAAATAAGTTGCAGTTATTGCAAACACAATTAAATTAGGACAATAAAGAATACATCGGATTAGCAACACCACAAAGTCAAACAAACTCTAAATCTTAGAAATGATATAAAACACATAACAATAGTAAGCATCGTAAGTTATGATCCACCAACACTTCTCGTCAAAGAGGTATGCAGTGCCCGACGCATATTAAACTCGACACTCCTCTAACAAGCCTCTGACACATGTCGGACACGTTGAAGATGTGTCCAATTAAAAAAATATTAAAAATAAACTGGAAGCGTGTTTTAAATATTTTATAATTTTTTAAAATATAATTTCTTGTACTTAAAATTTTTATTTATTAAAAATATAAAAAACTAAATTTATCTTTTCCTCTCTACAGCTCCAAATTAATTGTCTGCACTCAATACCTGATTCTCCGAACATTCTCATTTTCTTTTCTTTCTAGCGAATTCTGACTAGAGCTTCACAACAATACACAATACTATCTCAATATAGATATATAATATCATCACAACATCAATATTTTAAAATCATTCAACATTGAAGTCCGATGATATCTTTACATTGATGCTTGACGCTAGCAATTTCTATGCCCATAATCACACCCCTGCGCTGTCTCGACATCTCATCTTTATCCAACATCATCTCAATATCCACTACCGTTATCTCGACAACAAGGGCTGAAGTTATCTTGACATCAATGCCCATTGTACAACATCGATGCCTGACTCTCGACAGTATTTTCGTCTCCCCTCTCGATGCCTGACGTGATATCCACGTCTGAATCCCGACATCCTAATACTAATTATTTTAAGCACAGATCCTAATTAAATGACTTATTAATTATCAATTATACTTAATATTCTACTTATTAATTTTCATACATTATTTTTAAGACATAAAAAATTATAATATCATGTCCAACTCGTGTTTGTGTCCTAAATTTTCAATAATTAATATGTCTCATGTTCGTGCCATGTCCATATCGCAATATTTGTCCGTGTCTGTGCATCATAGATCCTAAGGGTCATAAAAATAAGAGGGTTACAAGAGGAACCACATCAGCATTCCTTTTCAAAATAACTAAAAGTATAGGAATACAATCTTGGTATCTTAAACTGGCAATGTAATAAAACATAAGAACCAAAAGAATTTTCCACATTAGAGTCACGAAAAAAGTCTGTAAGCATAGTGATACGCCTTAGGTTTCACAAATTAGGGTTTGCCCTAATTTTCCTTCAAGATGAAATTTCTCCTCCAAATCCAAGAAAAATCAACACAAGAGGGATGAGAGGAAGAACAAGTACATTTGCATTCAAAATCCAAGGGAAAACAAGATACAAATTGTCCACTTCGAGAAGGACAAGGTCTCCCACTCCAAACCCTAGAAAAACAAGAGAAAGAAACTAAGAGGCTGAGAGAAAACTCCAATCTTGCATAACCCTAGAAATCCCCCCTTAATCCCTACTTATAGCAAGCAAAAGACCAAACCAAACCCACTAGTGGGCTGCCCAAACTGAACCGCCCAGCTCAGGGCTGACCCGGGCCAAACCGGTCCAGAAATGGACCGGTTCCGCTCAAGCCGAAGCCCCCGCCCCGCTCCGCGTCACGCTCCGCGCCCGCGTCCCTCTGCTCGATCCTTCGGCGGATCGGCCGACGCGGCCCGCCTTTCCGGCCGCTTCCGAGCTCGCCGGGGTCGCCGGCCTTCCCTCTGCCGTTCGGCGGCGGCCCGCATCAATACTCCCTCCTTTAAAATTAACCTTGTCCTCAAGGTTAAAGAATATAGATTCCTCGGTAGTTGGAAACCCACATAGGCTAGGGTCACCCTGTAGTGCCACCCTCCGACCATTACTGTTGTATTTAACCAACAACTTCTCCCAATTGACCTCCATGTCTCCTAAGGACTGAAGCCACTGCATACCCAAGATGGCGTCGGCGTTTTCCAAATCAATTAGCAAAAAATCTTGAGTAACTACCTCCCCTTGTAAGATAATAGTGACTCCCTTGCATTTCCCATAAATACGGGCCTTCTGTCCTGTGCATATGGTCACCTCTACCTCCTTACTTGCTATCACCTCAAGACTCAACTGTTCCGCCACTCGATAGGCCAAGGAGTTGTGAGTGGCTCCACTGTCAAACAAAACTCTCACCTTGCACCCTTCAATTTCCCCCTCCATCTTCATGGTGGGATGGAATGGTAAACCTTCCATCAAATTCAAACTCACTTCTATCATATCTAGGTGAGGATGCTCTACCTCACATAACTTTTCCATTGTTGCCCCTTCATCTGTGTCCCCATCTGAATCTCCCACCACTATCACGTGCAGGGTCTTCTCTTTACACCTATGCCCAGGTGCAAATTTCTCGTCGCAACGGTAGCAGAGGCCCTTGACCCTCTTCTCCTTCAATTCGGAGTCAGTCAGTCTCTTGAACCCTCCTTGGTTCATCACAGTGGTGGCTTTCTCCTGTTTTACCTCCTCTGGATGAGTAGTGGCAGACACCTTAGGTCCTTCGAGCATGAGTGGTGAGCGATATGTGGGGTGAGACCCCCCCCCCCCCGATTTTCGTGTCTGATCTGCCTTCTGCTTGTCCTCAACAAGCTGAGCTGTCTCCATAATTCCCACTATCCCACGTGGGTTGACCACCCTGATGGCGGCTCTTATGTAGGGTTTCAACCCTTTCATGAAATTCCCCTCCATGGCGTCATCGGGCATTCCCCTCAATCGCCCAGATAGAAGCTCAAAGCGCTCCCGGTACTCTGCCACTGTGCCTTCCTGAATAAGAGACATGAACTGTTCATAATGGGTGCCCTCACTGGACACTCTGAACCTGTGCAGTAATAGGTCCTTGAACTCTTCCCAACTTCGTATAGGTTGTCGCCCCTCAATCCATTGGAACCAAGCCAATGATTTCCCCTCCAAGCAAATCGGGACAGCCATCAGCTTTTCCTCCTCTGTGACGCCGTTAACGGCGAAATATCGCTCCACCCGATAGACCCATCCGTACGCATCTTCCCCTTCGAATATGGGGACCTTCAACTTTCTCATCCGTGTATCTGTTCGAGGAAGATTCCTCCCATCTTCCCATGGCCCATGCTGAAATCCCTCCCACTGAGGTCTTCCCCTCCACTCCCCTGGATACGGGGTCTGCACCCCCCTTCTTGGTGGCTCCCAAGGGGCTCGGCCCCCCTCTTGTGCGCCTCCCGGTTGTCTCGGCCAACCACCCCCGACCTCTCCTGTGGCTCGGCCCAACTCCGGCGGTCCTCCTGGACCTCTCGACCACCCTCCTTGTGGCTCCCAAGTGGTGCGACCCATCTCTTGCACTCCTCCCGGCCTCATCGGCCACCCTCCATACGGACCGTGAGGGTCACGTACGGCTCCTCCCCCTTGGCCGGCGGTCCCCTCCCACGGTGCACCACCCACGCCGGATGCCTCCCACCCTTCCCTTGACCAAGGCTCTTGGCGCGAGATGTGAGGTGGTGCTTGCATGGCTTCCCCCGGTTGGCTTGCTCCATCTTCCCTAATTGAGAAATTAGGGTTAGGGTTTGACATCGGCGATTTCCCCTTTTCCTTAGGATTTGATTGAGCAACTTGGGCGTCTACCAATTTGCGGATCATCTCTTCCATTCCCCCAAATCTCTCCTCAAGGGATGAGAATTTTCCCTCCAATGATGAAAGCTTCTCTCCCACTTCCTCCTTTAACTGGCTCATCTCCCCTTCCAAAACTTCTACCTTCTTTGATGCCATGCCGTCTAGGATCGAGAGCTCTGATACCAACTTGATACGCCTTAGGTTTCACAAATTAGGGTTTGCCCTAATTTTCCTGCAAGATGAAATTTCTCCTCCAAATCCAAGAAAAATCAACACAAGAGGGATGAGAGGAAGAACAAGTACATTTGCATTCAAAATCCAAGGGAAAACAAGATACAAATTGTCCACTTCGAGAAGGACAAGGTCTCCCACTACAAACCCTAGAAAAACAAGAGAAAGAAACTAAGAGGCTAAGAGAAAACTCCAATCTTGCATAACCCTAGAAATCCCCCCTTAATCCCTACTTATAGCAAGCAAAAGACCAAACCAAACCCACTAGTGGGCTGCCCAAACTGAACCGCCCAGCTCAGGGCTGACCCGGGCCAAACCGGTCCAGAAATGGACCGGTTCCGCTCAAGCCGAAGCCCCCGCCCTGCTCCGCGTCACGCTCCGCGCCCGCGTCCCTCTGCTCGATCCTTCGGCGGATCGGCTGACGCGGCCCGCCTTTCCGGCCGCTTCCGAGCTCGCCGGGGTCGCCGGCCTTCCCTCTGCCGTTCGGCGGCGGCCCGCATCACATAGATAATAAATCAGTATGTCAAAGAAGTAAATGAAACATCAAAAACATTAAATTGTCATAACTCGCAAAAAGCTTAGGATATTGTAAACTATAAATACATAATAATAGGGATATTCATCCCAGAAAAATAAAGCACTAATCATATCCAGAAGTTGCAACATAGAAATATATTAAAAAAGGAATTTTCAAAAGTAGCTGCAATTATTATATGTATAATTAAGCTGCATGGAGAACTTGTATTAGCATCTACAAGGAGCCTAAATGCGTGGGAAACTACTCCTTTTGGCCGAATCAATATTCAGAAACACCACAACAACAACAACAACAACATCAAGCCTTTATCCCACTACGTGGGGTCGGCTACATGAATCCTTTTTCTCCATTGTGTCCTATTAAAAGTCAAATTCTCATTTAAATCTAATAAAGAAAGGTCATTCCTAATATTTTCTAACCAAGTCTTTTTAGGTCTACCCCTACCTTTCTTAACATAAGTCAAATCTAATACCTCTACTCTTCTAACCGGGTCATCGGAAGGCCGCTGTTTTATGTGACCAAACCATCTAAGGCGACTCTCTCTAATCTTATCTTCTACTAGAGCTACTCCAACCTTTTCACGTATATGCTCATTTCGTATCCTATCTCTAAGGGTAAAGCCACCCATCCACCTGAGCATCCTCATCTCTGCCACACTTAACTTAGTATTATGCTTCTCTTTTAATGGCCAACATTCGGCACCATAAAGCATTGCAGGCCTCACTACCATCTTATAGAATTTTCCCTTAAGTTTCAGGGGTACATTTCTATCACATAACAAGTCCGATGCATTCCTCCACTTCAACCATCCAACTTGAATTCTGCTGATAATATCTCCATCTATTTCACCATCACTCTGAACAACATATCCAAGATATCTAAAACGTGTACTCTTATTAATGACTTGATCGCCCAAAGTCACAATCCCCTCACTAGGTCTATTACTACTAAAATTACACTCCATATATTCCGTTTTAGATCTACTCAAGCGAAAACCTTTAGACTCTAAGGTTAACCTCCATAATTCAAGTTTACCTTCAACTCTCTCTCTAGTCTTATCAACAAGAAGAATATCATCAGCAAAAAGCATACACCAAGGTACATCCTCTTGCAAATGTCTAGTGAGAACATCCATGACTAAAGCAAAAAGATATGGGCATAAGGCTGATTGATGTGAAACAACATGCGATGGAAACAAGAACTGCTTGGGGATTTTAATATAAGATTTTTAAAGCTTTGCTAGTTATAGAATTAATGCTTACCCAAGTTAGGTTTTCAGCATTATCAAGTCGAAATTAAGTAAGGCATGCGGTTATAACTAGATTAACGGGACAATATCAAATTGACAACATGGAATTAGAGAGTAATGCTATGGGAAGAAACAATAATCCACAATTAACAAATAGAACTTTTCACCTTGGGTCTCTCACTCACTCTCTTGTTGGTGGCACTTTTAATGGAGGAAGATTGAGAGCAACCGAGCGATGCCACTAGGAGATAAATGGCGCACAAAAGCGTAGTCCGTTGGAGCGGTAGCCGGTGGCGGGTAGTCCATAGGATGACTAGTAAGCATCCAACGTCATATCCTTTCTTCCTTGATGGCTATGGTGGAGGCTAAGAGGCAAATGTAGGAAATCTGAAATAACATTCAGATTTTAGTGGTTTAGGAGAGGGATTTAATTTGAATTTCAAATTAATCCAAGGAGAGAGAGAGGGGCGGCAATGGGGAAAAGCTTTGGGCTGAATTTGTGGTGTTAACATGTCATTTGGAAGAGCGAGAGAGGCCCACTAAGAGTGGCCGGCCCAATGAGGAGGAGAGAGAGAGATTTAGGAGTTATGAGAGTGGGGCCCAAGTTTAACTAAGAAATGCAATTAAATCTGAATTTTAATTTCAGCTTTAATTGTGGCTTAAGTAACCTCCCAAAACTTGAAATGAGAGGGATTTCAAAATTTGAAGTTTGAAATTGGCTTTAATCTCATTAATGGGCTTGTTAATGAATGAGCACCAATTAGGAAGGTTTTTATTCACAGAAATTAATGGCAATTTCTGGAATTCAAAGTGGGGAGGCGGCCGGAAGGGGTGGCTGGCGGGGATCTGGCCGGCAGGTGGCCGGATGCTGGCCGGCGGGAGGCTGGCCGGTGGTGGCTGCTTCTCTGGCCGGTGAGAACAGAGGGGACGGGAGGGCTGAAGCTCACAGCTGGGCTGTCAGCCGTGAGGTTGGGGATCAACACAGGGGTTTTGGCTGCACGGGATGGATAGTGGGGGGAAAAGGGGCTGGCCGGAGGGAGGTTGGTGGCTGGCTGGCGGCTGGTTGGCCAGTGGTGGCTGATCTAGCTGGCAGAAATGGAGGCAGGGTGGCCGGTGGTTTTGAACAGCTTGGAGTGGGCGGCGGCAAGGAGCAAGAGAGGGAAATCAGTAGAGGAAACTCTTTGGATTCAAGCGCGAACTCCACTCTTCACCAATGCTTCAACCCTAATCTCCACGACGACGAATCGATCACAAGAAATAAAGAAAAATTGGTAGAACAAGAAGATCTAGAACTCACAAAGAGATCTAGCTTCTCCTACGAACTCACTAAGAGATCGAGGAGGGTGAACTCACAAAGAGATTATAAGTGGCAAATATTCTTCATTCATCAAAAACTAAAAACTATTATATAAGAAAAGAGCCATATAAATAGGCCTCAAAATGACAAGAAAGCAAAAGACTAAAATGCCCCTCGGGCTACAATAACGACTAAATACCCATAAGGGCAAAAACGGAAAAACATAAATATCAAATAAACTACTACAAAAAAATGACTCAAAATAAAACTCATGATCGTAGCCGTTGATCTCCGGCGTCTCCTGATGGTACATGTGTCAAAATATCTGACGATGTCCTCATCATTCTCCCCAGGTGGGAGAAAACTCGACCCCGTCAAGTAAGCATCTATGGAGCTCTCGTACCACTTTAGTAAGTCGGGGTCCACTCGCTGCAGCTCGTCACGATCGACCCATGTGTCTCCGTCTCTCCGGTTTCCCTGCCCACTGAACTAGATACCTTTGTGTACCATCATCTCTAGTGGAGATTTGAGTTCATCACTCAGTATTGTCTCAATCTTCTTTGTATTGGGTAAATTAGGCAATTTTGGGGGGTGGAGTTAGGCTGGGGGATCTCACCAAGTGGGTTCACACAAGGCTCATTATTTTGTGGAATAGGAGGGTTACACTCTGGACCTTCGAAGGGTACAAGATCTTCGATGTTAATATAGGATTAATGTTAAAACCTTCAAGAAGGTCTAACACATAAGCATTACTATTCAAATCTTTTTGCTGTTTATTTGTACAGTCCAACACTTCTAGCATATAACTTTATAACGGTCCCTTGTGAGAACCGCTCCGGACGAATCTGAACCAATACAAAATTTCTAATATCAAATTCTTTGAACTGTCTCTTGAGATCGGCAGTAAGTTTATAAATGACATTGCTTTGGTTATTCTTTTTATTAATATCCTTCTGCAGTTCTTGAAGATGAGATGCAAATGTGGATGCAAGAGACTCGGTGTGCATGATGGATGACAAGAATCACGAGCTTACAAACTAGAGTTCTAAACATGGACAAATTAGGAAGACAACAGACTACAACACAACATACGAACTTACACGAACACGGTTAAAAAATAAACGCGGAAGAGTCACTAAATGAGGGGATCTAAAGTGTTCAGGTCTAAGGGAACTGGTTTAGGGGGAGCAATGAAGACATCCTTAGCTACCATGACACTTCTATAAGAAGTTTCAGTTAAGGTCGTAGGTTGTCTCCTAGGGTCAACTGTGTCATCTTGTAAATTCATCCCACTAGGAGAGAGATTGTCCTTAACATGGAGGGACAAGAACATAGTAGGCAAAACAAATGAATCAGGAATAAGGTAAGATGATGGCTCCTGACTCACAGCCATAATGGGATAGCCAAGCGAGTCACCAGCAGGCATGGGACTTAAGAAATTGGGTATGGTATCCATACCAGAAGTGGGCACGACAGTTAAAGTTGTGACATGACAGTATGGGCTAAGACTTTCTCTCACATTAAAGTCGGTACGAGGAGTGGTGAGATAAGCCCAATCACGAAAGTCACACTCTTTAAAATGTAAATCTAGATGAGTGATTCCTAAAATAGACTCCAATAAAATAAGATGAGACCCATTATTCAAGTTAGGCTCAGAAACTTTCAGAATCAAATCACTGTCTTCCGAACTCATATTTCTATCATCAATAGAATCAGATTTGGGTATAACCTTAAGATTGACAGGCTCGGGGTTAGTTAAATTGGGACTCACATCAGGTAGTAAATTCAATTTAACCACTTCTGACTCGAGATCATTATCATCAAGATTATCTAATGTCAACTTAGTAGGGGTTACAGCTAAGTCAGGATCTTCCAAATTTAAATTTAATGTGTTCAAAGTCAGATTGGCTTCTTTCAAGATCACATTACTATCATCCAGGCATACTTTATTCAAAGAGTTATCCTCGAGGAGACTAGGATCGGGGTGAGCTAAGGTGTCGATGTTTAAAGGTTCTAATTTTCCTAGCTCAGGATTTAAGTCATGCTGGGAGTCTGATTCATTCACTTTTGTTCCCTCCTCAAAGAAGTCTTCGTTATCCTTAACATCATTAGCATCCACGAAATGGATGCACTCCGTTTTAGGTCCAGAGGACGTTTTCTTGTTAATGCATTTCTCTATCAAAAGTACACTGGCAGGGTCAAGGACTGGGGAGGCTAAGGGTTGACTGAGCTGGTTAGAAGTCGATCCAAGTGGTGAGTCATATGGGCTCGAATCAACAGAAGACCCACTAAAGGGTCGGTCACCAAGATTGAATGAAGACCTACAGGGTGGGGCCGCAACCCTGTCGTTACTAAAGGATGGGTGGTCTCGACCCCAGTAATGTCCACGGTTAGTTCCTATAGACGAGGTCGGGTGGGGCTCAAGATGGTGGTCACTGGTAGAGGGTCGGCATTTTAAATTAAGTTCACGCCTCATGTCTTTCCATGTAGGGTACTCACTGCGAGATTCCTTATGATCTTCCAATTTCATCCAAAATTGAAGAGCTCAACCTTTAATGTGAGACCTAGCAATGCTAACCTGGTTGGGTTCAGAGATATGACATGATTCAAAATAGTCATCTAGTTGTTTGGCCCATTCCCTAAAGTGGTAAGGATCCGAGGAACCATCAAAGGTTGGTAGATGATAAGGTGACTCTAAGTGAGGTCGTGGAGACCTAAGCTCAGGTCTTGGGTGATAAGCTGAGTGGGGCCTGTAGTTAGAGTGGGGATAGTCAACAGGTTTTTCCGTCATAATTCTAGTCATATTGCCCACTAGGTTAACGATGTCATCTAAACTCTTTTGGAGTCTTATCGGGTCTATTGAAAAATGTCAAGTGAAACTCAAAGATGATTGGGTGTAAGGGACATCATCTAGACTCTAAGTTAGGCTCACTTAGACTCACTACAGAGTGCAGAAAAGTTTGGACAGCAAACCACAACAGTTGGTGAAGAAGCCTAGGTGTTTAGGATGGGTTTTGGGGTGAGGGAAAGCACCTAGACGCTAAGGTAGGATGTTCCTAATACCTCTATATGCTGCTGGAATGCTAAGGACAGCAACCTAACACAATGAAACAGGTTGGCTAAGTGTTGGGGACAGGTTTAGAAGGTTGGACAGCAACTTGTTAAAGGTTTAGGGTCACCTAAATGTCCCTAAATATTGCAGGAAAAGTTCTGGACAGTTAGTGTTTCAAGTGTAGCAAGTGGCCTAAACACTTAAGTGAGTTGGAAAGACTAAGACTACACTTAGGTGATGAATTAAGCTTACTTAATATGACAACAACATGCAGAAATTTTTCTGGACAGCAAAGTAAAACAGGAAAATCTATGAGATAAGCAATGGTATGCATGCAAACTACAAAGGATAAGTTGAATTAAACTCTTAGGATGCATCTAGCACAAGTAAAGCATGCTAGCCATGCTCTGATACCAAGATGATGTGAAACAACATGCGATGGAAACAAGAACTGTTTGGGGATTTTAATATAAGATTTTTAAAGCTTTGCTAGTTATAGAATTAATGCTTACCCAAGTTAGGATTTCAGAATTATCAAGTCAAAATTAAGTAAGGCATGCGGTTATAACTAGATTAACGGGACAATATCAAATTGACAACAATGGAATTAGAGGGTAATGCTATGGGAAGAAACAATAATCCACAATTAACAAATAGAACTTTTCACCTTGGGTCTCTCACTCACTCTCTTGTTGGTGGCACTTTTAATGGAGGAAGATTGAGAGCAACTGAGCGATGCCACTAGGAGACAAATGGCGCACAAAAGCGTAGTCCGTTGGAGCGGTAGCCGGTGGCGGGTAGTCCATAGGATGACTAGTAAGCATCCAACGTCATATCCTTTCTTCCTTGATGGCTATGGTGGAGGCTAAGAGGCAAATGTAGGAAATCTGAAATAACATTCAGATTTTAATGGTTTAGGAGAGGGATTTAATTTGAATTTCAAATTAATCCAAGGAGAGAGAGAGGGGCGGCAATGGGGAGAAGCTTTGGGCTGAATTTGTGGTGTTAACATGTCATTTGGAAGAGCGAGAGAGGCCCACTAAGAGTGGCCGGCCCAATGAGAAGGAGAGAGAGAGATTTAGGAGTTATGAGAGTGGGGCCCAAGTTTAAGTAAGAAATGCAATTAAATCTGAATTTTAATTTCAGCTTTAATTGTGGCTTAAGTAACCTCCCAAAACTTGAAATGAGAGGGAATTCAAAATTTGAAGTTTGAAATTGGCTTTAATCTCATTAATGGGCTTGTTAATGAATGAGCACCAATTAGGAAGGTTTTTATTCACAGAAATTAATGGCAATTTCTGGAATTCAAAGTGGTGAGGCGGCCGGAAGGGGTGGCTGGCGGGGATCTGGCCGGCAGGTGGCCGGATGCTGGCCGGCGGGAGGCTGGCCGATGGTGGCTGCTTCTCTGGCCGGTGAGAACAGAGGGGACGGGAGGGCTGAAGCTCACGGCTGGGCTGTCAGCCGTGAGGTTGGGGATCAGCACAGGGGTTTTGGCTGCACGGGATGGCCAGTGGGGGGAAAAGGGGCTGACCGGAGGGAGGTTGGTGGCTGGCCGACGGCTGGTTGGCCGGTGGTGGCTGATCTAGCCGGCGGAAATGAAGGCAGGGTGGCCGGTGGTTTTGAACAGCTTGGAGTGGGCGGCGGCAAGGAGCAAGAGAGGGAAATCAGTAGAGGAAACTCTTTGGATTCAAGCGCGAACTCCACTCTTCACCAATGCTTCAACCCTAATCTCCACGACGACGAATCGATCACAAGAAATAAAGAAAAATTGGTAGAACAAGAAGATCTAGAACTCACAAAGAGATCTAGCTTCTCCTACGAACTCACTAAGAGATCGAGGAGGGTGAACTCACAAAGAGATCATAAGTGGCAAATATTCTTCATTCATCAAAAACTAAAAACTATTACATAAGAAAAAAGCCATATAAATAGGCCTCAAAATGACAAGAAAGCAAAAGACTAAAATGTCCCTCGGGCTACAATAACGACTAAATACCCATAAGGGCAAAACGGAAAAACATAAATATCAAATAAACTACTACAAAAAAAAGACTCAAAATAAAACTCATGATCGTGGCCGTTGATCTCCGGCGTCTCCTGATGGTACATGTGTCAAAATATCTGACGATGTCCTCATCACTGATCCTTCAGAAACACCAAGCGTGAAAAATAAAAAAAAAGCCAATATTTTTCCTATTTGTCACATAATCATTTGCTCTGTTCCAGTGACTTCCAATAAATTAATAAGAACCCCAGATCTTAAGTTGCTAACGAATCAGAATTATGTCAATCATTAAGGAATGATAATTTTATGATTAAGGGCCAAAGAAGTCCCATCAAACAGTCAGAGTTGTTGGCTTGTAGCAGGTTTGACAATCCCATCCATGATATGACAATTTAAACAAGCTCACATTCCCTTAGCATAAGTATGCAGGTACGGCCTATGCTTTTCTCTCTCCTATCAAAGATTCTAAATAATCTCAATCCAAAGTGGAACTCTGTTTTGTCAGGGAAGATTCCTTTGCTAGATGAAAAACTATGTTCAGAGAGACATTAACAGATTAGAAACCCGAACACATTACTTGGAATCATGTCGGAGTCTACAAGATGAGAAGGTCATTCAATTGTTCCTGGCTGATAGTAAGACCAGGGTAGGGGACCCCAATCCACATCTCAAGTAACCAACCAGAAACCTTTAGGATCAAGCACAAAGCCCCTATAATTGATGGGAATGGTGTTCATTCATGGATGGAGAAACAAAAAAGGTGCTCTGAGACTGGCCTACAACACTTAATTACAGTATGATAATGAACCAGGACTACAACATTTGATGCAATCAAAAGATTGCAAAGACATACAAGGTAGGTCTCCCAAACTTACGACCATATATCGACACAAAAACTTAAATAAAATTACATAAGACAAAGCGACAACACTTAAACAAAAGACAACTTTCATATTATAAAACGACGGTTACAAACTTTGACAAAAAATTCCTAAACTTGCATTTCCATCGCTTGAGAAGAAAGATACAGGTGGCGTCGAACTTACGGAGAGAAGAAAGAGGTTAGAAGCCGAGACGAAGAGAGGACAAGCTCGCAAGCTTTCCTAGAGGGTGAGGAAGCACAGAACAAGCTCGCAAGCTTTTCCAAAGAAGGAAGAAAAACCCTCAGGTTTTTTACTCCAAAAATCACATCATAATCTCCTTTTTTTTATCCACAAAACATCAAATATATATAGGAGAAATGGGGCAGTTAAACAGCCCAAAATCACCTCCAAATAAACCAAAAAACAGGAGAATATGGAAGGCCAAAGGGCTGTCCAAAAACAGCAAACAAAGAGCCACAAAGGAAACCGGAAAAGGCAGCCAAGGGGGAAGGAACGGATGCCAAGGGGAACCGGGACAGCAACCAGGGAAACCGGAACAGACAGCCAAGGGGGGTGGGGGGGAAGGAACGGGTGGCCACAAGGGGAACCGGAACAGGCAGCTAGGTGACCGGAACAGGCAGCACAAGGGGAGCTGGAACAGACAACCAAGGGGGGAAGGAACCAGCGCTGGGAAGGAGAGCTAGGTGGGGAAACCAAAGGGCCATTAGAGAGGGGGGAATGAACCTAATTAATCTTCAATTTATGAGCTTAAAAAGCTCTCTACTAGACATTAATGAGCTAATTCTAGTAGATGACCTAGAAGCTCTCCAAATTTACAATCCAAAATATTTTGACCCCCCCCCCCCCCCTGCTTACATCAACATTGGATTAAATCAGGCATTACATAATTCTCATAATCAGTTTTTTTTTTTAAATCACAATGAATAACATTAGGACCAACTAAGGAAACAAAGGAATTTGCGTTGCATAATGATACCAAAAATATCACATATCTTAAAGGAATATGCATTTATTCTAAATGCATTAACTATTTCCAGAATGATTAGATAAAACTAAAGGAATTTCATCATCCATCAAGCAATATATTAAGAGGAATTCAATGCATTTGATTAATTAGCGCTCTATAATCTATATGATGAACTTTTGGCCCCATCAGCTGCCATGCATAAATTAACAAATGAATTTTAGTTGCCATTTCAGAGACCCCAAGAAAATGTATTTATCAAACATAGAACATATATTGATATTGAATGAGCAGCACATGCATGAAAGCAAAGTAAGCCTATCTTACCACTTTATAAAAAAAACAGGTAGATGAGAAAAAATAACTTTCCCATTTTGAGCTTTTAAATTTTGCTTAATAATATGGAACACCATCTTAAAAGAAAAGAAGAAAATACATGCTCCGAAAACATGCGCTCCTGCATCTACCTCTGTTAAGAAAGTTCAAAATATTTTCCAAGTCAAATTTTCAAAAGGTAAATTAGATTGAAGATAATATATCATCCAAAAATTTTGCCTTATTTTTTAAAGGTTTTATGATATGGTTCCAAGCTTCCCAAATTCACAAGCCCCTATAATTAATTACCCCTCTAGATAACAAGAGAGAACTTTAGAGTAAGGCTAATGATTAAATGAGCACTAAATACTCAACATATAGTAGAAGTAAATTTAGTATGGGATTGGAAATTTATCACTTTATACTTAAAGCGGATGGTGGAGAGGAATAACAAAGAAACCGATCAAGATCTCATGATTCCTTCGCCATCAGTTTTCATGGTCCTGACCTACTTAATCAGAAAAGATAGTTGACCAAATATAATTAAAGAATCCTTATCAACAGTTATTGATTGTTTCGTTAAAATGAACCTTATAGACCTGGGGTGGATATCTATCTTAAGGGGATAGATTTAAATCAACCTTAACTATAAGAGTACTTTTGCCCAACCAAGAATATCTTATGATTCATTATCATAGCTTTTTTAACCATTAGGGAACTTATGGGCTCTAGCTATAACTGTAGTTTAATAGTGACATTTCACGAGAAAACCACCCAATTAGATGACCCTGATTATAACAATTAACATGTTGTGTCATTTGACAATAAAACTACTGGCTAGAGGACGTATGTCACATCCTTGTTGGCAATAGACCTTTCGAGAATGAATGATTGCGATGCACTCAACAAGTCATTGCATTCTATGAGCTAAGATTGTTCTCAAATTTACTACCCTCAACAAATCATGATAGAGAGCGGATGAATTTTGTTTTAAATTTTGGACGCTAAATTTTGCTCAAATAATTTTAAATCTTGATAAATATTGAATTTTTAAATTTTTATTAGAATTCAAGCCCAAATGATGAACATTGGAATTTTGGGGCGTTTTGAAATTATATAATCCTCCCCAATTTATATCTTCTATCGTTGTCATCATTTGGTACTTGAATATTTCATTTTATTATTTGAATCTAGTCAACTCTACCCATATCACGTCCCACAGCAACACCAATCCTAACAGTTGATGCGGGTTGCGAAAAAGTAAAATTATAAATCATTTACATTACATTTTACAAGTCATCAACATGTAGAATAATAATAAAAGACATCAAAACCTTCAATGCTAAGCTAAAGCTGTTAAAAAATTTATTTATAAATTTAATATATAGAGCAACTACACGAGAGCCAAAACATGTAACTATTATTAATCCAAATTTTTCTTTCAATGACAAAATAAAACATAAAATAAAAATTGAACATATCACAACTCGGGTTCAACCTTAACCATGCCCTTTATTATAAGAACATACAGAACAATAATCTCGTGAGCAACGATGCACATAAAGATATGCAGCTTTAATACAGAAGGAAAGTATAAGAAAATAATATTTAACATGGGTATCAACAAATAAATCAATATGTACATATAGGACTCCTATGTAATCAAATTAAGTCACAATACTTTAGTAGAGATTATGTAAGGTAAGCATGATATAAAAAAACTGTATACCAGAATTATGTTCACTTGAAGCAGACATCTAATCATGTGATGCGATCAAAAAATACAAGGGACCCTATATCTCTTGATCACAAAAGATAAAACGAAACGACACCGACAAAGCAAAGACTAGAAGAGGAAAGAACAAACTCTTACATTTCAAACTAAAGAAAAGAAAAGAAATTAAAATTACAAACTCGACTCGAATCAAAGACACCCCAAAGTTGCTGCACTTGGAAGAAAGATACAGGTGGAGTGGCACTTGCGGAGAGACGAAAGAGGTTAGAACCCCGAGAAGAAATGTTGGAAAGAACCCGCAGGATTTCCGGAGGGGATGAGAAAGAAGGGTGGAAAGAGCCCGCAGGATTTCCAAAGCAAACCCGCAGGTTAAAGCTTCCAAAAATAACTTATCATTCAACTTTTTTTAAACATTACAATTCATCTCATATATATAGGTATAAGAAGAGAATATGAAAAGACACAAACATTAACTAACACAAGAACCTAAACATCACAACATTAAAACACCTAAAAATAAATCCCAAGCCAAGAAACCGAGGTGGCAGCCGTGGGAACAGAAGCAGCAGCCGCACGGAACCAAGGAGGACGCACGGAAAAGGAGCCCAAGCACGGGAAACCAGCAGCCGGCCAGAATCCAAGGGGGCAAATGCAATGAAACCATGGAGGAAACCAAGGAGTCATGCATGGGAATAAAAAACACCTAACTTGGGATTCCAAAAGCCCTTTTTGGAAACCCAAGAGACAACTTTAAGACATTAAAAACTGTAATAAAAATGCATTTAAATAAAAGATAAATATGAGCTAAAACTTAGCTAATAATGAGCTATCTTTTAGTTCCATTTAATGAACTAAAATCCAGCTCATAAATGAGCTAAAATTCCAGCTCAAATAGTAGACTCAAGGAAAACCAAAATTCAACTTATTTTGGACATGATTTGACCCCCCTTTTGTCTACATCAAACTCCCCTTCTTGTGAATTCAGCTCCTGATGAATTATCTGATGATTCCCTTGAGGCGGTAAATACAGCGCATCCAGCTCTTTGAGTTTCTCGCCAAATCTTATCAGAATTTCTTCCCGCTCCTTCTCGAATTGCTGTTGTAGATATCTTTTGTACTTCTCGAATTTTTGATCACATAGGAACATGTGATATTGTAATTTGTATAGACGATCTTGAAGTGGGTCAGTAGAATCTCCTTCTGTAGGTAATCATCTGTCTAACGGGAGTGGGACATCAGGATTATCATGATTGATCTCCTCCATGAATGAAGCCATATTTTTTGTATTTTCCATTTTTTTGACTGACTCAAAAAAGACTCAAAAACTACAAGACTCAAAATACTCGAACTAAAAAACTTAAGACAAGACTAACGACACAACACGACTTACAAGACTCACACTTGACTTGACTTGACAAACTTAACAAAATAAAATTTGACAAACTACAAATTGACAAACACAACCTAGGACTTCCTAACTTGCTCTGATACCAAATGATGTGAGCAAAAAATATAGGGGACCCTTTTATTTTTTATCACAAAAGATAAAACGAAATGACACCGACAAAGCAAAGACTAGAAGAGGAAAGAACAAACTCTTACATTTCAAACTAAAGAAAAGAAAAGAAATTAAAATTACAAACTCGACTCGAATCAAAGACACCCTAAAGTTGCTGCACTTGGAAGAAAGATACAAGTGGAGTGGCACTTGCGGAGAGACGAAAGAGGTTAGAAGCCCGAGAAGAAAGGTTGGAAAGAGCCCGCAGGATTTCCGTAGGGGATGAGAAAGAAGGGTGGAAAGAGCCCGCGGGATTTCCAAAGAAAACCCGTAGGTTAAAGCTTCCAAAAATAACTTATCATCCAACTTTTTTTAAACATTACAATTCAACTCATATATATAGGTATGAGAAGAGAATATGAAAAGACACAAAAATTAACTAACACAAGAACTTAAACATCACAACATTAAAACACCTAAAAATAAATCCCAAGCCAAGAAACCGAAGTGGCAGCTGTGGGAACCGAAGCAGCAGCCGCACGGAACCAAGGAGGCCGCACGGAAAAGGAGCCCAAGCACGGGAAACCAGCAGCCGGCCGGAATCCAAGGGGGCAAATGCAATGAAACCATGGAGGAAACCAAGGAGTCATGCATGGGAATAAAAAACACCTAACTTGGGATTCCAAAAGCCCTTTTTGGAAACCCAAGAGACAACTTTAAGACATTAAAAACTGTAATAAAAATGCATTTAAATAAAAGATAAATATGAGCTAAAACTTAGCTAATAATGAGCTATCTTTTAGTTCCATTTAATGAACTAAAATCCAGCTCATAAATGAGCTAAAATTCCAGCTCAAATAGTAGACTCAAGGGAAACCAAAATTCAACTTATTTTGGACATGATTTGACCCCCCTTTTGTCTACATCAGACTCCCCTTCTTGTGAATTCAGCTCCTGATGAATTATCTGATGATTCCCTTGAGGCGGTAAATACTGCGCATCCAGCTCTTTGAGTTTCTCGCCAAATCTTATCAGAATTTCTTCCCGCTCCTTCTCGAATTGCTGTTGTAGATATCTTTTGTACTTCTCGAATTTTTGATCACATAGGAACATGTGATATTGTAATTTGTATAGACGATCTTGAAGTGGGTCAGTAGAATCTCCTTCTGTAGGTAATCATCTGTCTAACGGGAGTGGGACATCAAGATTATCATGATTGATCTCCTCCATGAATGAAGCCATATTTTTTGTATTTTCCATTTTTTTGACTGACTCAAAAAAGACTCAAAAACTACAAGACTCAAAATACTCGAACTAAAAAACTTAAGACAAGACTAACGACACAACACGACTTACAATACTCACACTTGACTTGACTTGACAAACTTAACAAAATAAAATTTGACAAACTACAAATTGACAAACACAACCTAGGACTTCCTAACTTGCTCTGATACCAAATGATGTGAGCAAAAAATATAGGGGACCCTTTTATTTTTTATCACAAAAGATAAAACGAAATGACACCGACAAAGCAAAGACTAGAAGAGGAAAGAACAAACTCTTACATTTCAAACTAAAGAAAAGAAAAGAAATTAAAATTACAAACTCGACTCGAATCAAAGACACCATAAAGTTGCTGCACTTGGAAGAAACATACAAGTGGAATGGCACTTGCGGAGAGACGAAAGAGGTTAGAAGCCCGAGAAGAAAGGTTGGAAAGAGCCCGCAGGATTTCCGTAGGGGATGAGAAAGAAGGGTGGAAAGAGCCCGCGGGATTTCCAAAGAAAACCCGTAGGTTAAAGCTTCCAAAAATAACTTATCATCCAACTTTTTTTAAACATTACAATTCATCTCATATATATAGGTATGAGAAGAGAATATGAAAAGACACAAAAATTAACTAACACAAGAACTTAAACATCACAACATTAAAACACCTAAAAATAAATCCCAAGCCAAGAAACCGAAGTGGCAGCTGTGGGAACCGAAGCAGCAGCCGCACGGAACCAAGGAGGCCGCACGGAAAAGGAGCCCATGCACGGGAAACCAGCAGCCGGCCGGAATCCAAGGGGGAAAATGCAATGAAACCATGGAGGAAACCAAGGAGTCATGCATGAGAATACAAAACACCTAACTTGGGATTCCAAAAGCCCTTTTTGGAAACCCAAGAGACAACTTTAAGACATTAAAAACTGTAATAAAAATGCATTTAAATAAAAGATAAATATGAGCTAAAACTTAGCTAATAATGAGCTATCTTTTAGTTCCATTTAATGAACTAAAATCCAGCTCATAAATGAGCTAAAATTCCAGCTCAAATAGTAGACTCAAGGGAAACCAAAATTCAACTTATTTTGGACATGATTTGACCCCCCTTTTGTCTACATCAGACTCCCCTTCTTGTGAATTCAGCTCCTGATGAATTATCTGATGATTCCCTTGAGGCGGTAAATACTGCGCATCCAGCTCTTTGAGTTTCTCGCCAAATCTTATCAGAATTTCTTCCCGCTCCTTCTCGAATTGCTGTTGTAGATATCTTTTGTACTTCTCGAATTTTTGATCACATAGGAACATGTGATATTGTAATTTGTATAGACGATCTTGAAGTGGGTCAGTAGAATCTCCTTCTGTAGGTAATCATCTGTCTAACGGGAGTGGGACATCAAGATTATCATGATTGATCTCCTCCATGAATGAAGCCATATTTTTTGTATTTTCCATTTTTTTGACTGACTCAAAAAAGACTCAAAAACTACAAGACTCAAAATACTCGAACTAAAAAACTTAAGACAAGACTAACGACACAACACGACTTACAATACTCACACTTGACTTGACTTGACAAACTTAACAAAATAAAATTTGACAAACTACAAATTGACAAACACAACCTAGGACTTCCTAACTTGCTCTGATACCAAATGATGTGAGCAAAAAATATAGGGGACCCTTTTATTTTTTATCACAAAAGATAAAACGAAATGACACCGACAAAGCAAAGACTAGAAGAGGAAAGAACAAACTCTTACATTTCAAACTAAAGAAAAGAAAAGAAATTAAAATTACAAACTCGACTCGAATCAAAGACACCATAAAGTTGCTGCACTTGGAAGAAACATACAAGTGGAATGGCACTTGCGGAGAGACGAAAGAGGTTAGAAGCCCGAGAAGAAAGGTTGGAAAGAGCCCGCAGGATTTCCGTAGGGGATGAGAAAGAAGGGTGGAAAGAGCCCGCGGGATTTCCAAAGAAAACCCGTAGGTTAAAGCTTCCAAAAATAACTTATCATCCAACTTTTTTTAAACATTACAATTCATCTCATATATATAGGTATGAGAAGAGAATATGAAAAGACACAAAAATTAACTAACACAAGAACTTAAACATCACAACATTAAAACACCTAAAAATAAATCCCAAGCCAAGAAACCGAAGTGGCAGCTGTGGGAACCGAAGCAGCAGCCGCACGGAACCAAGGAGGCCGCACAGAAAAGGAGCCCATGCACGGGAAACCAGCAGCCGGCCGGAATCCAAGGGGGAAAATGCAATGAAACCATGGAGGAAACCAAGGAGTCATGCATGAGAATACAAAACACCTAACTTGGGATTCCAAAAGCCCTTTTTGGAAACCCAAGAGACAACTTTAAGACATTAAAAACTGTAATAAAAATGCATTTAAATAAAAGATAAATATGAGCTAAAACTTAGCTAATAATGAGCTATCTTTTAGTTCCATTTAATGAACTAAAATCCAGCTCATAAATGAGCTAAAATTCCAGCTCAAATAGTAGACTCAAGGAAAGCTAAAATTCAACTTATTTTGGACATTAGTTGACCCCCTTTTGTCTACATCAGACTCCCCTTCTTGCGAATTCAGCTCCTAATGAATTATCTGATGATTCCCTTGAGGCGGTAAATACTACGCATCCAGCTCTTTGAGTTTCTCGCCAAATCTTTTCAGAATTTCTTCCTGCTCCTTCTCGAATTGCTGTTGTAGATATCTTTTGTACTTCTCGAATTTTTGATCACATAGGAACATGTGATATTGTAATTTGTATAGACGATCTTGAAGTGGGTCAGTAGAATCTCCTTCTGTAGGTAAACATCTGTCTAACGGGAGTGGGACATCAGGATTATCATGATTGATCTCCTTCATGAATGAAGCCATATTTTTGGTATTTTCCATTTTTTTGACTGACTCAAAAAAGACTCAAAAACTACAAGACTCAAAATACTCGAACTAAAAAACTTAAGACAAGACTAACGACACAACACGACTTACAAGACTCACACTTGACTTGACTTGACAAACTTAACAAAATAAAATTTGACAAACTACAAATTGACAAACACAACCTAGGACTTCCTAACTTGCTCTGATACCAAATGATGTGAGCAAAAAATATAGGGGACCCTTTTATTTTTTATCACAAAAGATAAAACGAAATGACACCGACAAAGCAAAGACTAGAAGAGGAAAGAACAAACTCTTACATTTCAAACTAAAGAAAAGAAAAGAAATTAAAATTACAAACTCGACTCGAATCAAAGACACCCTAAAGTTGCTGCACTTGGAAGAAAGATACAAGTGGAGTTGCACTTGCGGAGAGACGAAAGAGGTTAGAAGCCCGAGAAGAAAGGTTGGAAAGAGCCCGCAGGATTTCCGTAGGGGATGAGAAAGAAGGGTGGAAAGAGCCCGCGGGATTTCCAAAGCAAACCCGTAGGTTAAAGCTTCCAAAAATAACTTATCATCCAACTTTTTTTAAACATTACAATTCATCTCATATATATAGGTATGAGAAGAGAATATGAAAAGACACAAAAATTAACTAACACAAGAACTTAAACATCACAACATTAAAACACCTAAAAATAAATCCCAAGCCAAGAAACCGAAGTGGCAGCTGTGGGAACCGAAGCAGCAGCCGCACGGAACCAAGGAGGCCGCACGGAAAAGGAGCCCATGCACGGGAAACCAGCAGCCGGCCGGAATCCAAGGGGGAAAATGCAATGAAACCATGGAGGAAACCAAGGAGTCATGCATGAGAATACAAAACACCTAACTTGGGATTCCAAAAGCCCTTTTTGGAAACCCAAGAGACAACTTTAAGACATTAAAAACTGTAATAAAAATGCATTTAAATAAAAGATAAATATGAGCTAAAACTTAGCTAATAATGAGCTATCTTTTAGTTCCATTTAATGAACTAAAATCCAGCTCATAAATGAGCTAAAATTCCAGCTCAAATAGTAGACTCAAGGAAAGCTAAAATTCAACTTATTTTGGACATGAGTTGACCCCCTTTTGTCTACATCAGACTCCCCTTCTTATGAATTCAGCTCCTGATGAATTATCTGATGATTCCCTTGAGGCGGTAAATACAGCGCATCCAGCTCTTTGAGTTTCTCGCCAAATCTTATCAGAATTTCTTCCCGCTCCTTCTCGAATTGTTGTTGTAGATATCTTTTGTACTTCTCGAATTTTTGATCACATAAGAACATGTGATATTGTAATTTGTATAGACGATCTTGAAGTGGGTCAGTAGAATCTCCTTCTGTAGGTAATCATCTGTCTAACGGGAGTGGGACATCAGGATTATCATGATTGATCTCCTCCATGAATGAAGCCATATTTTTTGTATTTTCCATTTTTTTGACTGACTCAAAAAAGACTCAAAAACTACAAGACTCAAAATACTCGAACTAAAAAACTTAAGACAAGACTAACGACACAACACGACTTACAAGACTCACACTTGACTTGACTTGACAAACTTAACAAAATAAAATTTGACAAACTACAAATTGACAAACACAACCTAGGACTTCCTAACTTGCTCTGATACCAAATGATGTGAGCAAAAAATATAGGGGACCCTTTTATTTTTTATCACAAAAGATAAAACGAAATGACACCGACAAAGCAAAGACTAGAAGAGGAAAGAACAAACTCTTACATTTCAAACTAAAGAAAAGAAAAGAAATTAAAATTACAAACTCGACTCGAATCAAAGACACCCTAAAGTTGCTGCACTTGGAAGAAAGATACAAGTGGAGTGGCACTTGCGGAGAGACGAAAGAGGTTAGAAGCCCGAGAAGAAAGGTTGGAAAGAGCCCGCAGGATTTCTGTAGGGGATGAGAAAGAAGGGTGGAAAGAGCCCGCGGGATTTCCAAAGAAAACCCGTAGGTTAAAGCTTCCAAAAATAACTTATCATCCAACTTTTTTTAAACATTACAATTCAACTCATATATATAGGTATGAGAAGAGAATATGAAAAGACACAAAAATTAACTAACACAAGAACTTAAACATCACAACATTAAAACACCTAAAAATAAATCCCAAGCCAAGAAACCGAAGTGGCAGCTGTGGGAACCGAAGCAGCAGCCGCACGGAACCAAGGAGGCCGCACGGAAAAGGAGCCCACGCACGGGAAACCAGCAGCCGGCCGGAATCCAAGGGGGCAAATGCAATGAAACCATGGAGGAAACCAAGGAGTCATGCATGGGAATAAAAAACACCTAACTTGGGATTCCAAAAGCCCTTTTTGGAAACCCAAGAGACAACTTTAAGACATTAAAAACTGTAATAAAAATGCATTTAAATAAAAGATAAATATGAGCTAAAACTTAGCGTTTTAGCTCATAATGAGCTATCTTTTAGTTCCATTTAATGAACTAAAATCCATCCCATAAATGAGCTAAAATTCCAGCTCAAATAGTAGACTCAAGGGAAGCCAAAATTCAACTTATTTTGGACATGAGTTGACCCCCCTTTTGTCTACATCATCATGTCACATAATTCCAATATTAACCCTTTAAGACAAATTCAATTACCTACAATTTGTAAATTATACATTGTAATATATCATCACACAAACACACACACATTATATATATATATATTTATTTATTTATTTATTTATTTATTTATTTATTTATTTATTTATTTATTTATTTATTTATTTATTTATTTATTTATTTCAGTTCATTCCATAACTTCCTTTTTTAACCTCATAAGGTGTCATGTCCGGATGTCCAAGTCTAAGTCCACAACCCATAGCCTATAGGCTTTTGAGATCGCACTGCCCCTATAGCTTGTAAGCTTCATAACCCATAAGCCTCACATATTATAGCTTTTAGGTTTTATCATGTTGAGGTTGCATTGCCTCCAATGGGTCGCATTGCCCCCACCCACCTATCTGCTAATATGACATTTTCTCATACTTATCCAATCATTGTTTTTTTTTCCTTTATCTTTACGACTCATTGTGTGATATATATATATATAAAGGAAAGTAGGTATTAATTACATATCATGAAATAGCAGAAATCTACGTTGCGTCATATTATAATGAAATCACATATCTCAGAGAATTACACATGAAATGGTTGTATAGATCACAGCTTCAAGCTCATCACAACCATGTAGGGGTACAAAGCAAATGTTACACATAACTAATTTAAATGCATTCACAATCAGACTTGCATACTATATAAAAAATGCATATCTTACCTCCTTGAAACATTGACTCACCCAGTCGAACACCTCACGTCCACCTGCACTTGTAGGTCCCCTAACCCACCCAATTACCTAAATCATCATTTGACAATTCACACGATCTACTATCTAAATCATACAATTAAATTTATTCCCAACAAACATCCCTTCCAATTTTCACTTCGCATACACAACTTGGATTTTTCTCAAAATTTCCCTTGCACTATGAATATCCTAAATACAAATCAACTAATGTTAAATGAAAAGAACACTAAAATGGAGTATAAAAATTAATTTCTTGCCCCCTTCTCTAATTCTCCTCTTCTTCTATCTCTTCTCTTCTTTCTACTCTTTTCATATTTCTTCTTTCCTACTTACCTCTTCCTGCTTATTTATCTTCATCCCAACCTCCTATCTTCCCTACTATCACCCTTACTCCACGTCTCCACTATCTTCACATCTACTCCAAACAGCTAGCCAAACAACCAACAAAACCTCTCCCCTATCCTCTTCTTTCTCTTTCTTTTCTCTCTCCTCAATCTAACCGGCAAACCAAAACAATCAGCCAACCTAGCTCCTACACTCACCTACCTCATCTAACCGGCACCCAACGCACTTACCATCTATGGCCAGCTCCAGAACCCGACTCCAACTCTGACCCGATGGCTATCCTAGCTCCAGCATCCCTGAATGTGCCTCCTATTGATGCTCCAATAGCCAAACCAAGAGACTTCCTAATACAAATGCCTCAATTTAGCAGGAAATGAGGTAAAATAACCTAATGCAATTTATATTCCTTAACTACCTCTTTCCCAAACATGTTAGCCAACTGTTCACAAATATTACCCTTGCTACAATAATTTGCATTTATAAATAGTAAATAGATTTTATTAACTTAGAAAAAATGAAGATAGGATTTAATTCTCTAACTTACAATCCTTGCAATTCGACATATAGTCCTATATGTCAAATTGTTATATTCAATAAGTAGGACACAATGACATTAAATTTGGTAATTTCTATTAAAGTTCAAAATTTTGGATATTTTAAAATTGAACAAATGGTGGCACATACCTGATCAAATTCGGATCTTACAACCCACTTGCTATCATAGAATCAGGTTCAAATGTTAACTTTGCGAGATATCATACGAGCAATGAATTCAAGTGTTTGTATTTTGTAATCCAAACATAAAATCAAATAATATCATATTTGATAGATGTTTATTATAATATGACTTAAAAAATGATTCTTCTAGAGTGAGTTATTTGAAATTTATTACTTGTATGTCTCACATGAGATTCAAATCTTATCAACTCCAAGCCTTATAAAAAGAATGATCATAATTAAAATATAAGACTTACGACTTTGACTATATAAACAAAGTGGATCGGCCCAACACATCCAATAATACATTGGACCTTATATGTTGTTTTTACCTTTTAATACAATTTCACAGCAGATCGACCATCCCAAGCATGTGTCGTCACGAAAAGACTATGGAGTTTCTGGTAAAATTCCAACAAAACACAAATAGTCTTATGGGCCTCTGAAGGGACAAAATGCAAATGGTACGATCGCACTATCCCGTAGGACAAAACGGTCGCAGACCTTTGTACCTTCGCAAGTGGGCCGATGGGAGGGCAGATGAGATCATACATACGATTAACCATTGAGAATAGTAGCTTTCGCCTACGCACCTCGATGGGTAATAATATGCATACCTGATCGAAGTCACAAGATTTCCCCCACCTGATACTCCAGCTCGAGTGGGGTTATTTGATGTGGGATTCAGTTTCTCATGTGGTTAATTACATCTTAAGCTGGGACCTATGAAGACTATCAATTAAGGATTATATATTATTCTCTCAGATGGACTGGCTTGAGAGAGGTGGAGGGAGACTAGGGGAGCTCAATGGAACCAAGGCTCGGGTTTGAGGAGGCTTAGGGAAAAAGTAAAACAAGATCCCCGCTAATGAAGCCTTGGACCCCTATTTATAGTCCCAACCCTATGATAGACGGCTATGATGGCTACTAGGGTCAATTAGGAGGGAATTAAGCTTCCTTAGCCAAGAATCTAACCTAGAGGAAAATCAAAGGTAAAGTCATCAAAAAAAGATTATAGTGCCGCCGCCTTAAAATACGGTAATGATAGTGAAAAAATTACAATATTTTCCCAATCTTATAACACACTAATTATCGCATGATGAATGCTTGACTTATTGCTGGCCAAGATTTAGCAATATAAAAAAACTACTGACACTGTTATAAAACTAGATAGATTTATAAAAATGGATATAAGCAGACTGACATCAACAAGCAAATGATAGACTAACCAATGCAGCGCCATTTTTATCGGTGTGGTCAAACATGATGTGAACAGATCAGCTGGAAATTCATCACTTTGTGGAAGAGTTTCCTGTGCCTCACAGGCAGCAAACAAAATGCAGTCATTTGAGGAGCCTGAAGGACCAGAAGAGTTCGACTCTTGATGCTGAAAGCAATAATCACTCCAAAAAACAATAACTAAGGACTCCAAAAGGTTGAACGAAACAATAGAAAAATAATGTATGTGACACAGCAAAAGTTGGGCGCAATCCTAGTACCTCAATTAAAGCATTTACAATAACGCCTGCAGCTGAGCAGTCAAAAACATACATTGATGGAGTCTTTAGCCAGGAATCAAGTTCACTTATCGGCAACGGAATATATTGAGTGTAGCCCTGCAAAGTGACAAAATAACCCACACTAACTAGAAACCATGCAAGCAGCAAAGAATCAAAGCCTGATTATCCGAAATGGTTTAGTCAAAGTTTACCCTGTTGAAAACCCAGATTTCACCATTAGCTGTTGGTTTAGGCACACCATGGCCATTATAATGGAAGAGAACTCTCTCAGACTTAGCATTTTTACGGCAACTGCAACAAAGCTTTTTCACTTCCTCAATTGTAGGATCAAGTTGAAGACCATAACGAGCCTGTTATGTATTAGAATAATTAAAATGCCTAACGTATTACATGCACATCAACCATTCTTACCCTAGGTTGCCATCGTTCATATTGAGCATGCAAGCTTTTTCCAATTCTGTCAAGAACTTTTGCACCCGTCACAGAGAACGGATCTACCAATTTCAAAAAGAGAAACTAGTAAACCATCGGTGTCAAAGAGATAAACAGTTTCAGGAAAATTTTACTAAATTTCAACAAAAGGTGACTGGTAGTACGAATAAGGCCTTGTTTGATTATGTTGTCTGCTATTGTAAGCACAGTCATCACAACGATCACACAGATGGATGACCTGCTCCATATAGGTACACATGCAATGCAGGGATTTCCATGTACATTTTCAACAAAACAGATTATATTTAGGCTGCAGCAACATGTTACCAAATAAGGCCTAAGTGCAATATATGAAAATATAATGCAGTATATCCAATATTCAACAAACATCTCCTTCAATACAAAGCACCTTCTCAAAGAAGCAACTGTTTTTTACTACCCAAATAATTCAGGTAGGGAAATTGATCATCATAATGAAGATGATGATGATGATGATGATGATGATGGTGGTGGTGGTGGTGAAGAAACTACATTTTTAAGCAATAAAACCTGAAATAACGCAACATTACAAAATTCAATCAAATGAATAAATAGCACTAACAACCTATGCCAGCACCTTAAATAGAGTATTAGAGGCTATGGTATCTAACAGAGATAAGGTGATTCTCAGCCATTTTTGGAGGGAGTTGCTCAAACTACAAGGGACAGTATTGAAGAGGAGCACCGCCAACCACCCACAGACGGATGGCCAAACAAAAGTGGTCAACAGGACATTGGAAACTTACTTAAGATGCTTTGTGTCATAGACACCCAAGTTATGGGTCAGATGGCTAGCATGGGTTCAGTATTGGTACAACACCTCTTTTCATTCTGCTTCTCAGATGACCCCATTTAAGGTGTTGTACGGAAGGGATCCACCTCACTTAGTGCACTATGGCCATAGCAGCACTCTAGTTTCTTTAGTGGAGGAGTACTTGGAGAAGAGGGATAGGATATTGGAAGAGTTGAAGAGGCATCTACTGAAAGCTTAACAAATTATGAAGAAGCAGACAGATGGGCATAGGAAGGACATCCAGTTTGAGGTAGGGGAAAATGTGTTCATAAAGATCAATCGTACAGGAAAAGATTATGATGTGGACATCGATCAGAGGTTCAAGCATGTGTATCGTCGGAGACAATGCAGATCGACGGCTACAATTCAGAGTCTTTACTTTTGATGTATCTTATGTTTTATTTAGTTGGCATTTTCATTTCTTAGTTTACCCCTATGGGGAGTAATGTCTTATTGTAGCCCAAAGGGCATTTGAGTACTTTTATTTCTTTATGTTGGAAGAGCTATATATAGTGGTCTCATGCTATATAAAAGACTAATGAATATTTGAATGAAAATTATTTTGTTTCTACTTCTTCTTCTTGCATGAGAGCTTGAGAAGGGAGAGAGCTCAAGGGGAGCAATTCGCAAGGCCCACCAGTCGTTGGAAGAGTCCGCGGCTCGTGGTTAAATTCTTCTATCTTCTCGTTCGTGTTTTCCTCCATCTCCTTCCCCTCCACTACAAGAAATCCCTCCTCAACCCCATTGCTGCCGCCCCTTGGGAACCCGCTGCCAACCACCACCTCAACCCCGGCCGGCCACCTTGCCGGCAACTTCCCCTCACCCACCCAACCCCTTCCCTGCACAATTCTCAAATTTGAAATTTCAAATTTCAAATTTCGAAATTCTTTCTTAATTTGGAACTCTAATTTAGGAAAGTTTTCATGATGGAATTCAATTTCAATTTGATTTAGATTGGAGTTATGAAACCTATTGCCACGTCATCATCCTAAAGTGGAAGCCTTTTCCCTTGAATTCCTCTCTCCCTCTATGCATGCCGCCGGCCCCCCATGGAGAAATTCCCCATTAATTGCTTGTTTAATGACTTGACTGTTTTGAAATCATAATTTGATTTCAAAGATTTTTCCCTCCTAAGTTACTTAAAACTGAAATTAACTTTCAATTTTAAGAATTTTAAACCTCCTCCTTCCCTCTAAGAGCCGCCGGCCACCCTCCTTGATGAGCCCCATTAATTGCTCATTAATCCCCCTTAATTACATTTGAAATTTGGAATTCTTTTCAAATAATTCCCTCCAAATTTACTAAAACCTGAGATTAATTTCAGATTTTAGTAAATCTCTTGCTACATTCACCCAACCTAAATCCCTTCTCACAAAACACCCGCCCCTCTCCCCACCGTGGCCGAACTCCCCCTCCCCCTTGGGAATCCCGCCAGCTCCTCTCTCCTCCTCCTCCTCCTTCTTCCAACGCAAGGACTCTCCCTCACCGCCATTTAATACTCTTCTCCTTGAAGGATTCTCCAACGCCAAGCATGTATGGCGGACCCGGAGTTTGAGTGGGGATTAGTATTCAACGCCGACGGAAACCTTAATATCCTACGATCCCCCTTCTTTGACGTGGGATTTGAAGATGACGCTACCGTTGGAGATTATTTGGATCGAGTGGTTCCTACCCTTGCTAGCGTCATCGACCACCAACGTCCAAACTGCGATTGGAGCATCGACAATCGAGCATTCACGCCATCCTCGTCACCGTCAACCTCTCCGTGGATCAAGGCCATTGGTGTTGCTACCGTCTTAGTGGCATCGTTAAGTTTGCTAAAGACCTTCTCCCGCTAAGCCCTACTTGAGTGTGAGTGAGCAAGGTAACTCGTTGTGAACTTTCTAGACATTAGCCGTGGGATTCTATTATTTTCCGCATTTGCTTTATTGTGATACTTTTGGAGATCTATCATTAATTGTGTCTAAACAACTAGTTTGTAATTGCTTATCATATCATTTTGACAACGGAAAATTCTTGAACCTTAACCTACGATACTCTAATCTTACACTGGTATACTTTGTGATTCTTAATGAATTTCATGTGCAATTCTTGAACGTATCACATCATCTTGGTATCAGAGCATGGCTAGCATGCTTCACCTTTGCTGGATGCATCCTAGGAATCCATTTTAACTTGTCCGTAGTTGTTTGCATGCATATCATCATTTAGGTAGTTTTATTTACTGTTTTCCTACTGCTGTCCAGAAATTTCTGCATCGGTTACTTCATCTTTCATTAGTATAACCATTTGTTTAAGTGCCATCATCCTCACCTTGACATCCGTAATAGTCTAGGCCACTTAGACATTTGCTGCCCACTAATTTTCTGCACTTAGTTTAGCCTTTAGAGTGAGTTCTAGGTAGTTTTAAGTTGCTGTCCACTCTTTCCTGCAGCTGTTAGGCATCCGTTAGCGAACCTAAAGTCACTGTTTGGGTGCTGCCCTTGCCATAAGGATCCCTCTTACACCTCTGGACATCCTTGACCCTTGCTGGACTCTGCTGTCCTAGTCATTCCAGCAACATTTGATGACCTTTGGAACTTTTTCGAACGTGGTTAGCTGCTGTTTTTTACTTGGAATCCCTCCTTAGTAGCCCCTGGCACTCAACCATGGAATCCACACATATGCAAGCGACCTTAGACATGATTATGGGCCAATTAGGTGCACTTACGCAACAAATGAAGGATACTCAAACGAGTTTAGCAGAACTTAAGCGTCATACGGGAGAAAGACTAGACAACATTGAAAGAACAGGACACCCGGCTATCTACACCCCCTCTCGACCCCAATCTCCTTATGGCGAAGATAACCGAACGGAGTATGGACCTCCTAGAGACTACTACCGACCCCATCAAGATCAGGTAGGACGCGATGCACCTTGGAAAGACAACGACACCCAACTCCTTAAGAGTATTAAGATAGATGCCCCGATGTTTGATGGTACGTTAGAACCCCAAGTTTTTCTTGATTGGCTCAAAGGAATGGATAGCTATTTCAAGTGGTATAATATTTCTGAAGCGAAGAATGTTAGATTTGCTGAGATGAAGTTGACTGGTAGAGCCAACCAATACTGGACTAACGTAGAACACATGAGGGAGACTCGAGGAGAATATCCCATAGCTGACTGGGGAATGATGAAGCAATAACTGAAAAGAAAATATCTCCCTCCGTCTTACTATCCCAGACTCTTAGATCGTTGGAATAGGTTAACTCAAGGAAGTAAAACCGTTAAGGAATGCATATCAACCTTTGATGATTTCTTGATTCGTTGTAACGGGGAGGAGACCACCACTCCTACACAACTTCTATCCATGTTCAGAGCCGGATTGAGGGAAGATCTTAGAAATGAACTCTTTGCTAGAGGAGTGAACACGTATGAAGCTGCCTATAGTCTTCTACTAGACTTGAAAGAGTCTAGGAGCCACGCCACTAGGACTCAAGACTCTAGACCTAACCCATTCAAGTCTTCCACTAGCCAACCTTACAACAAACCCACTGGACCCTCAGGTAGTCGGCCTTCCCCTAACCAAGCCCAACCTCGATCAGACTATAAAGGGAAAACACCTGAACGGGAGACATCCAAAACCACTGTCGGCACTAAGTGTTTTAGATGCCATGGGTACGGACACATTGCTTCTCAGTGCTCCAGCCCGTTTAAGGTCACGATAATTGAAGAAGTGACGGAAGAAGAGGATGAACCTGAAGCTGAATTAGTCCACCATATGGACGACGATGAGGAATTTTTCGACGAGGAGGAAACTACTGTGGTCCACTGTCTCCGAAAGATGAATCGCTTGGATCTGCAAGTCGTCAGGTGTGCCTTCTCGCAACCTAAACCTAGCGACGACTGGCGAAGGACCTCGATCTTCTATACTTTCACTAAGATTGGAGACAAGAATTGCAAGGTCATAATAGACAGTGGAAGTTGTATTAACGCCGTATCTTCTGCCATGATTTCGAAACTTCAATTGAGGACCACACCACATCCGAACCCCTACAAAGTTGCCTGGATCAATTCGACCACCTTGGAGGTGAAAGATAGGAGTCTCGTTCCTATTGAATTCATTGGGTACAAAGAGAAAATCTGGTGCAATGTTTTGACAATGGATGTGGGTCAAATCATACTTGGCCGCCCTTGGTTGTTCGACAACGATATGCACATTTATGGCCGATCAAACACCTGTGTGTTTGAACACGAGGGCAAGAAGATTAAACTCTTACCCACTCAACCTAAGTCTACCAAGGCAGAAGTTAAGCCCAACTCCCTGAAACCTAACACGGGCTTGAATTTATTAACTGCTAAAGACCTAGGTATGGAACTAGAGTCGGGAGCCCCCCTTTACGCGTTAGTAGCCCGGGAAATAAGCGTAGATCAAGATGAACCAATCCCTGAGGAAGTAAGACCACTTTTGGAAACTTTTTCTGATGTCTTCCCTGAAGATTTGCCCTACCAACTGCCTCCTCTAAGGGACATTCAACACGCTATCGACCTAGTACATGGGGCCTCTTTGCCAAATCTGCCCCACTACTGAATGAACCCTACTGAGCATGAGGAGCTCAAGAGGCAAGTGAACGAGTTGTTACAACGGGGATTCATTAAGGAAAGTCTTAGCCCGTGTGCTGTCCCCGCCCTTCTTACCCCTAAGAAGGATGGGTCATGGAGAATGTGTGTTGATAGCCGCGCTATCAACAAAATCACAGTCAAGTACCGCTTTTCTATCCCTCGTTTAGATGATATGCTTGACATGATGACCGAAGCCACACTCTTTTCGAAGATAGATCTCAAAAGTGGCTACCACTAGATTAGAATACGCCCAGGAGACGAATGGAAGACTGCATTTAAGACCAAAGATGGGCTGTACGAGTGGACTGTAATGCCTTTTGGATTGAGTAACGCACCTAGCACTTTTATGAGAGTTATGACTCAGATCCTCAGGCCTTTCCTTGGAAAATTTGTTGTAGTATACTTCGATGAAATCCTGATCTATAGTCGTTCGGTGGAGCAGCATTTGAATCATCTAAAATAAGTCTGTGAAATTTTGAAGAAGGAACAAATGTATGCCAATCCTAAGAAGTGCACTTTCCTTACAAATCAAGTAACCTTTCTTGGATTTATTATTTCTTCCCAAGGCATATATGCTGACCCCGAAAAGGTGCGAGCAATCAACGAGTGGCCTGAACCCAAGAATATTAGAGATGTCAGGAGTTTTCACGGACTGGCCACATTTTATAGGAGATTTATCAGGAATTTTAGCACCATAGTGGGTCACATAATCGATTGTTTAAAAAAGGGAGAATTTAACTGGACGACATCTGCTACAAAAGCTTTTGAGGAAATAAAGCGAAGAATGGTTGAAGCACCAGTCATGCGTCTACCAGACTTTTCTAAAGTTTTTAAAGTAACTTGTGACACATCCGGTATAGGCATAGGAGTATTATCACAAGAAGGACACCCGGTTGCCTACTTCAGAGAGAAGTTAAATGACATCAGGCAACGATACTCCACCTACGATAAGGAATTCTACGCTATAATTCAGTCCCTCAGATACTGGAGACATTACCTGCTTCCCCAAGAATTTGTTATCTTTTCAGACCATGAAGCACTACGATATATCAATTCATAGAAGAAACTGAATGCCCGACATGGAAGATGGGTTGAGTTCCTACAAGAGTACACCTATACGATTAGACACAAAGCGGGATCAGAAATAAGGCTGCTGATGCACTAAGTCGTAGGATGATGGTTGCTCGTGAGATGAGAACGGAAGTGATAGGTTTCGAGCAACTTAAGGAAGACTATTCAGGCTGCCCCGATTTTGGAGAAACCTACTCTAAGTTAGCAACTGGAGATGAACGTATCGTAGGGGATTTCATGTTGGAAGATGGATACTTATTTAAGTCCCAAAAACTTTGTATTCCCAATACGTCACTTCGAGAATTTCTTGTTTGGGAATTACATGCTGAATGTTTAGCGGGTCACTTTGGGCAAGCCAAGACCATTACAGCTGTCGAAAATCGATTTTACTGGCCGAGTCTTAAGAGGGACGTTAGCATATTAGTAAGGCGGTGTCACACCTGTCAATTGGCCAAACAACAAAAGCAAAATACTGGCCTTTACACACCTCTCCCCGTGCCTAACCAACCTTGGCAAGACGTCAGCATGGACTTTGTCTTAGGGTTACCCAAGACCATTAGGAAGCATGACTCGATATGTGTAGTCGTAGATAGATTTTCTAAGATGACCCATTTTCTCCCGTGCTCCAAAACTTTTGACGCCTCTAGAATAGCCAAGCTGTATTTTGATGAAATTGTGAGACTTCACGGCCTACCCAAGACCATCGTGTCAGATAGAGATGTGAAATTTACTAGTTACTCTTGGAAGACGCTATGGCATAAAATGGGAACCAAAATACAATTCTTCACTGCTTTCACCCCCAACCAGATGGCCAAACCGAAGTAGTGAATAGGAGTCTAGGAAATCTTTTAAGGACCTTGGTAGGAGAGAATATTAGGGACTGGGACTCTAAACTACCTATAGCTGAATTTGCCTACAACAACTCTGTAAACCGATCTACGGGTCTAAGTCCTGCTGAAGTCGTGTACGGTTACCTACCTAAACAGCCCATTGATTTAATTCCCATGAGTCCTAAGGTTAGAATTTCAGAGTCTGCATCTGCATTCGCATCTCATCTTCAAGAATTGCACAAAGAAATAAACAAAAGAATTCAACAAAGTAATACTCACTATAAGATTGATGCTGATCGTAAGAAGAGATTTAAAGAATTTGAAATTGGAGATTTTGTTATGGTACGGATTCGTCCAGAGCGGTTCCCCCAAGGAACCGTTAAAAAGTTACATGCTAGAAGTACGGGCCCCTTTAAGATAATCTTGAAAGTAAACAGTAATGCTTATGTGTTAGACCTTCCTGAAGGCTTTAATATGAATCCTACATTTAATGTTGAAGATTTAGTAGCTTTCGAGGGACCCGAATTTAACCCTAATAATCCACTTCATAATAAGCCTTGTGAGAACCCACCTAGTGAGATCCCCAGCCTACCTTCACTCCCCAAATTACCCCATTTACCCATTGCGGAGAAGGTCGAAGCTATACTTGACGATGAAATCATTTCCATGAAGGAAGGTGGTCGCCAAAGGTACTTGGTGCACTGGAAAGGGAAGCCGGCGATAGAGGACACGTGGATAGATTTAGAGAAGCTACAGAGCTTGGATCCAGATCTCCTAGAGATGTACTATAGCTCCAGAGATTTTTCCCACCTACGGAGAATGATGTGGACATCGATCAGAGGTTCAAGCAAGTGTATCGTCGGAGACAGCGCAGATCGACGGCTACGATTCAGAGTCTTTACTTTTGATGTATCTTATGTTTTATTTAGTGGGCATTTTCATTTCCCAGTTTACCCCTATGGGGAGTATTGTCTTATTGTAGCCCAAAGGGCATTTGAGTACTTTTATTTCTTTATGTTGGAAGACCTATATATAGTGGTCGCATGTTATGTAAAAGACTAATGAATATTTGAATGAAAATTATTTTGTTTCTACTTCTTCTTCTTGCATGAGAGCTTGAGAAGGGAGAGAGCTCAAGGGGAGCAATTCGCAAGGCCCACTAGTCGTTGGAAGAGTCCGCGGCTCGTCGTTAAATTCTTCAATCTTCTCATTCGTGTTTTCCTCCATCTCCTTCCCCTCCGCTACAAGAAATCCCTCCTCAACCCCATTGTCGTCGCCCCTTGGGAACCAGCCGCCAACCACCACCTCAACCCCGGCCGACCACCTTGACGGCAACTTCCCCTCACCCACCCAACCCCTTCCCTGCACAATTCTCAAATTTGAAATTTGAAATTTCAAATTTCGAAATTCTTTCCTAATTTGGAACTCTAATTTAGGAAAGTTTTCATGATGGAATTCAAATTCAATTTGATTTAGATTGGAGTTATGAAACCTATTGCCACGTCATCATCCTAAAGTGGAAGCCTTTTCCCTTGAATTCCTCTCTCTCCCTCTATGCATGCCGCCGGCCCCCCATGGAGAAATTCCCCATTAATTGCTTGTTTAATGCCTTGACCGTTTTGAAATCATAATTTGATTTCAAAGATTTTTCCCTCCTAAGTTACTTAAAACTGAAATTAACTTTCAGTTTTAAGAATTTTAAACCTCCTCCTTCCCTCTAGAGCCGCAGGCCACCCTCCTTGATGAGCCCCATTAATTGCTCATTAATCCCCCTTAATTACATTTGAAATTTGAAATTCTTCTTAAGTAATTCCCTCCAAATTTACTAAAACCTGAGATTAATTTCAGATTTTAGTAAATCTCTTGCTACATTCACCCAACCTAAATCCCTTCTCACAAAACACCCGCCCCTCTCCCCACCGTGGCCGAACTCCCCCTCCCCCTTGGGAATCCCGCCGGCTCCTCTCTCCTCCTCCTCCTCCTCCTCCCTCCAACGCAAGGACTCTCGCTCACCGCCATTTAATACTCTTCTCCTTGAAGGATTCTCCAAAGCCAAGCATGTATGGCGGACCCGGAGTTTGAGTGGGGATTAGTATTCAACGCCGACGGAAACTGTAATATCCTACGATCCCCCTTCTTTGACGTGGGATTTGAAGACGACGCTACCGTTGGAGATTATTTGGATCGAGTGGTTCCTACCCTTGCTAGCGTCATCGACCGCCAATGTCCAAACTACGATTGGAGCATCGACAGTCGAGCATTCACGCCATTCTCGTCACCGTCAACCTCTCCGTGGATCAAGGCCATTAGTGTTGCTACCGTCTTAGTGGCATCGTTGAGTTTGCTAAAGACCTTCTCCCGCTAAGCCCTACTTGAGTGTGAATGAGCAAGGTAACTCGTTGTGAACTTTCTAGACATTAGCCGTGGGATTCTATTATTTTCCACATTTGCTTTATTGTGTTACTTTTGGAGATCTATCATTAATTGTGTCTAAACAACTAGTTTGTAATTGCTTATCATAACATTTTGACAACGGAAAATTCTTGAACCTTAAACTACGATCTAATCTTACACTGGTATACTTTGTGATTCTTAATGAATTTCATGTGCAATTCTTGAACGTATCACATCAGATTCGTAGCCAACAGGAGAAATGAGAAGTTTGCCCCAAAATACCTTGGGTCATATGAGATATTAGAGAGGATTGGAGCTGTGGCTTACCGGCTGAAACTACCTCCAACGGCGATGATACACCCAGTGTTCTATGTATCTCAATTGAGGAGGGCAATTGGAGATTCTGCAGCAAGCTTTGAGTTACCAGTGACACTAATTGAGGATTTAGAGGTGATGTTGGAACCCTTAGAGCTAATGGGGGTTCGCCAGGGCTAAGGAAGTGTTAATCAAGTGGAAGAACCTCCTCCCGGACTAAGACGCCACATGTGAGCCATATGATAGGGTGAAATACCAGTTTCCTTGTTTTCACCTTGAGGTCAAGGTAATTCTTTGGGAGAGCGCTAGTGTTAGACCGACCCCTAGTGGACCGGTCCAAACATCCCCTTCTAAGGGGTCAGTTCACATCTTTAGTAGGAGGGAGCGGCATCAAGAGGCAGAGAGAGAGAGAGAGAGAAGGGGTGGGGTCCACTTGATTTCAAATTCAAAATTCAAGCCAAAGGAGGGGCGAGACAAGATCCTTTAGGTCTTTTTGTGTTATTGTTGTAATTGTATGCCTTGATTAGGGTTAGGGTTATGTTTGATTATTGTGTTCTTGTGAGGGTTCTTCTTGGTGTCTTTGGCTCTAGATTCATCTAGAGATTGGGAGAGACGATCCTCCTCTCGAATTGAGGATCAATTGTATCGTTGTTTTGTTGTTTCGTTAGTTCTCTCTTTCGCTATCCAATTATAATTTGGGAGAGTTTTCCACCAGATTTTTGTGCGTTTCTCTTGCTGTTTTTCCCTATTCTTGTTAGGATTTACTTGAAATATTCAAGTATTTCCTATCAATATGGTATCACAAAAATGGCTTCCATATGCCACCACCAAGAAAGTGTTATTACTTATTCATTAGGTTAACTATCCTTAGAAAGCTAATTGATGTTTGTATTTAAAATGTAAGTATTATCTAGTGAATGACGAACATATTATGCAAAGAGAGTTCTTGAATTCATTTCCTAAAACAAAATATCATATCCATAATTTCCTAAGAGATAGCCAACCCATAAGTGGGAAATAGGAGGCATTCAACAACCTCAACTCTTCACTTCATATACAGTAGAGAAATACTTTGGTGTATGCAAAAAGTGAGTAATTTTATATGATATTCCTACATATTATTTTGAAAATCAAGGGAAGATTTTAAACACTATAATGGCATTACATAACTACATACAACAACATCATTCCTACCTTTGTGAGGCAAATGATTATTGCATATCACTATAAGTCCTCAATGAAAATTAAGATTTTGGACAGTGAGGGTGTTAAAGAGATAGTTGGGTTGTGAGATGTTATTGTATTTGCAATGATTAAAGAAGAGACATAGGTTACTTGTTAAGTTTATAACTGGACAACTTTTATGAGTTCACATTCCATACCAACATAAGTAATGAATTAGTATTTTAAGGCTTGTTTTGCAGTGTTATGCAATATCTCTATTAGTGAGAAAATATTTTATTTGCATGATGTTAGCTGTCCTATTCATATATGGGCTCGAGGGAGCTAAATATTTTATTCTAGTTTTTTTTTTTAATGATGGTATTTGAATAAAAGCAGTGCATTTTAGTCATTGAACAAACAGCTACACTGAAACAACAACCATCCAAATATTAAATATCTTTCTAATATTTAAGACGCAATAATATGGATGAATTTTCCCAAAAAAATATATATAAAACAACTTCACTAATAGCTACTCAAAAACTTGGGTTTTTGCATATTAGTTTCATATATGGCTTTACTTTACAAGCAATAGTAGTTGCCAAAAGACACCCTTAAATCCATTACAGTTAATTATTGCTTTATCTTTTAGCAATACTAATTAATAATTGTTAATAGCATACCTATTAAAATTACATATCATATAATTTCTTATACCAAACTTAAGCCCTTGTTCTTCTGAACATTTTATCTATTGCTCTATCCATTCATTATTTCATCAGATGTGGACATTGAATAAACTATGTTATCCAAAAACAATATACCAAAATACCTAAACTTGAATCACATTTATAAGCATCTTTATAACCAATAGAAAAAGATACAAACAAAGTGCTAATCCATGATGTAACCCTATTATGATATGCTCACCATACTATTCAAATAATAGTCAATGGTCATCACACATATCTTTTAATAACTTTTGATGGGGACATCAGATCATGGAAAGTATCAGAGACGTGACTGATGATGTATGGCCACGATCACGCCGATCTATTTTTAAGTGTTCATATGTATTTGTTTTAGTAGCATTTTTCGTTTTACCCTTAAGGGTTTTGTCATATGTAAGCCCTAGGGGCAATGTCATCTTTTATTTCCCTTTCATTGTATGAGGCTATATATAGGCCTCTTATGTTTCTTTTGAAGTTAATAAATGAATTATAATCAAATTCCTGTAAATTGAGTTCTTGTGAGAGCTTGAGAGTCTTTGGAGAGCGATCCGTAGGAGAGGGAAGCAGATCACCCACCAACCTTGGAAGAGTCCAGGTTCGTGGCTATTTTCTTCTTATTTCTTCCTTCTCTTTCTCCCTCCCTTCCCTTCCCTTCGGCCCAGCCGCCCCTTCCAAAATCGCCGGCCACCCCCAAACCACCTCACCACCGGCGGCCTCAAGCCCCTCCTCCCCTTGTGGTCGAGTCCACCCCCTCTTCACCCAACCGACCGCACCCCCCACCACCGAAACCGGCGGCCATCCAACCCTAGCTGCCGCCCCCTTTGAATTTCCCCCATCAAAGCATACAATAAAGCCCTTCCTAATTGGGTCTTTATATTTTAGGTAACATAAGTAATTCATAATTCAAATCTATTTGAATTTGAATTTTGTTTCCTAAAATACAAGTTTAATTTTAGGAAAGTTTCCAAAATGAATCCTATTTGAATTTTAAATTAGATTGGAATGAAATCATCCTTCCTAATTTAATATTCCAAATCAAGTAGGCTTGATTTCTTTCCCCAAACCCCTCTTCCTCTTGATGCCCCCCCCCCCCCCCCCCCCACCGCCAACTTGAATACTTTCCAAACTTAAAGCTTCTCTCCTTAGAAAGAATTCAAGGCCTCTCCCTCTCTCTTACCCGCCCCCTCTCTCTTTCCAAATTCCCCTTAAATCCTTTCCAAATTAAAGGATTAATTAGGGGAAATTTTTCTTAATTTCCCTCCATCTATCCTCTAAAATCTAAACTTAAATTCCCCCCCAAGCCCCTACCTTTCGGCCACCCTCTCACCCTTTCTTCTCCTTGGATTCCTTGAAGAAACTTCTTTCTCTCAAGGGGAATCCACAGGGACAGCAAAGGAATGTCGTCTACAACACTTCAACACTACAAAATGAAACCTATGCATGGCCGATCCTGAACTCGACTCCGGCTTCGTCTGCAACAAACAAGGCTTCATCGACATCTTCTGATCACCCTTCTCTGACGTCAATCCGAAAGTAGATAATTCCGCCGATAAATACTTGGAGCGTATCATATTCACCCTTTTAGAAGTCATTGAAGAACAGCTTTCCACCGTTCAGTGGCAAATCACCGTTGTGCCTCGACAAGAGTGAACTTTTTCCCCTCTTCAATTTTCTTCCTAATCTTATTTGATTGCAGCTTATGTTGAAGTTTTAATTGTTTTGTGATCCCAACTATTACAGTGTGATTTGGCCTAAGCGGAGGCACCCCTCTTGTTTTTTATTATTGTTAAGTGGCTAATGTTTTAGTTCTTATTGCTCTTACTTAAAAGCGTGCAAATTCTTATTTCAATCATTTAAAGCATACATAGTCCTACATCAACTTCAAGTTATATTAGCTCAATTTTTTACCCTAAATTGCACCAAAATAATTTTCATAGTATTTGATCATAAACCATCTCAAGGTTAAAAAAATCAAATAAAAATTATTTCCCTTTTTTATTTATTTTTCCATCAATTGATTTAGTACAAAATTTGCTTCCATAGTGTATTTCTAGGCACAAAACCAAATAACTTTTTTGATACCAACATATTTTCTATGATTCATTACTCTCTCCAATAGGTCATAACCTTACTGTAAGACACATAAGTTTAATTCTTTTATCATCAATAATCTTTTAGATCTTTGTTCTTAAATACCAATATCAAAATACCACTCTTATCACTTGATATATTCTAATTCTTAATCTTCAAATTTTTATTGAAAATTTTTTTATAGTCGAATAGCTGCAACATCACCTCATAGCTGCAACATCACCTCATAGCTCTCATAATCCCAATAAGGATCCATCTAGATCTAAAGTTTAACCTTCATAATCTTTTGTCAAGCTAACATATATTCAAATTTTAGATTATATTGTATCTCATTGTTTTATTTACTATCTTCTTCTAAATTAATTTCTTTCTTAAAACTCACGTTTAATAATTTCTCTACATGGCATTTTCATCTCATCTTAGCATTTTCATCTTTAACTCTAATATCAAACAAAATGAAAATTGCTGTCTCTTATCTTTTTTCTTAACAATTTCTATGTCTAGTTTCTATTTCCTTCATATATAGGTTATTGTGTGTGTGCATATCTAATTGTGCAATATGAGGCTCACCTTGAGGCCCGCCTCAACACAATTCAGTGAAAAATGCCTCGAGGCTTACGCCTCAAGCTTTATTATAATGCTTGCACCTCGCCTTACTGGTGTGAGGCGTACACCTCACCCAATTTATATCTTTTTTTTTATTAAAACATGCCTAAATCCTAAATTAAAGCCCCGAACAAATCATGCCTTCATGCACCCCCAAGCCGCAACAACTTCCTCTCAACTGCCTTGACCTCCAACCCACCACCTTTGTCGTAGCCACTACCATCTACCGGGAATCACTTGAAAACCACACACCATCACCATCCTCTAAAAATTTTAGAGTATTATTCTCATCTTTATGTTGATGAAAAATATTTATGAAAAAAAAAAAAGATGATTGAAATAAATGAGGAAGAAAAGATTGAGAGGTATTGAACTCCACAAGATGAGATAGGGAATAGACCAATTTGTTATGGCGACGACTCAAATAAAGGCTCCCTCAGTGATAACAGTGCAGATGATTTTTGAGTTGTCAATTATGTCAGTTTTTTTTAAATTAAATGTGGATAAGTAGGAAATTGAGAAAGAAGGAATTTGAAGTTAAATTTGATTTTATAAGATACTTTCTGGCAATTCATATATAATATGTTGTTTTACTCTTGTATTATTTTGGATTTCAATTCTATTTCACGCAATTAATCACTTGTCACTTTAGGTTGTGTCTCGTGTGCAACTTTTTATTTCATATGTATGCTAATTTGTTACTTCATAGTTCAATAGATAGAAAGTTAATATATCATTATTTCACATATTATTTGGGTATTATAAAAAAATTACTTTTAAAATTTATTTTCACTTTACATAATTTTTTAATTTTGAGGCTTATGAATTTTCCATCATTCATATTCACATGGATGTAAGGATATCCAACTTGAAAAGCATGGGAACCTGCCCTTTTGCCACTAACAAGTTTAGAACCAATACATATTTCCTCACATACCAAGAAGAAGTAAATTCACCCAATAACGTATGCAAGTGTAAACAAAAAAAATGGCAACCATTGAACTGTGAAAACCCACATAACAGAGAAATTGATGAAATGGCCACAAAAAATGGCAGATAAGCCGGATCTCTGACAAAGTAGTTATTGCTTCTTAAGAACCAAGTACAGAAATACCAGTTCAAATAAAGATACAATTTCATAAAATATATGAAATAAGTATTCATTGGGGACAAATTTACCTATCCAGCATTCCATTCTTGCACAAGGAGATATTTTAATTACATCAGGAGGATCAACACCAATGTTTAAACACATTACAAGGGCCACGCAACTAGTCTTCATCTGCACTACAAAACTCATGGTCAGACCAGAAAGATAATTGAAAGTCACTAATTCTACTTACGATGCCTGTAGTTTGGAAAAAACAAGATGCTAACAGGCATAACAGCATTTAAGAATGAAATTTTAAAGGTATTATGCCACAGAGCTCAAACATTTATATCTCAAGGTTTAAAAAGAAAAAGAAACGATGATAAACAGCTAATAAGAGCCCGTATATATAATTTACTGCTATTAATTACATTATCTTTAACTTAGAAGTTAGAAGAAAACTTGGATCCTCAATGTAACGCTTATAGGAATCAAGCCACAAACTAGATACAAATGTGATAAGTCAATCAAGCATGAAAATTGATACAAATAAGAGACTAAAAAACTTTTAGGATTGACTTTAGAACCGTCTGAACTCTGATTAAAAAAATTTGATAGTCAAAATGAGCGTTTTGATGAGATAAACTCAACAACACTAAAAATGCCTTGATTCCAAGCCCAGATAAATATAAATCAAGTGCTTGTAGTCAGCCCAAGATCACTCAATTCCAAAGTCATCAAAATATTAAGCACCTATGAAACAATCTATGATGAGGGATTAAACACAAGTCGTCTGATAGAGTGTTTGATGATTTTAATTAAAAATAACAATCCAAAAAATTATAAACAAATTAACAAATCATCATTCTTCACATGAAAGGAACCTAAAATTAGAAAGAGCTTCGATATCTCAAGAATTCTAAAGCTCTATTCAACAATCGTCATTGCTTGGTTGTCGTCACACAACAATCATTAGCTGACTATCATTGCCCGGCCACCATCACTCAACAAGCATCTCCCGAGCTCCATAATCCACTAGCAACACTAGCATGTATCGACTAAGAAATGTTTATTACCTCCAATATAATCCGTCATTGTTTCTCCGATACTTCCAACTATATTCACATAAGGCAAATTATCAACTCACACTTTGTAAACCAATGTTCTCCAATTGAGGGAAAAAACATACTTTTGTTATATTTATTTAAATATTTGATTATTTCAACTAGGCCTTGTGGTTTTTTCCCTTTCCAAATTTTCCAAGTAGAAACTCTTCCACCTTTTGTTAAATTTTTTTATTTGTATGTGTGTGGATATTTGAGCAATCCTAAGACATAAATTACTCACTCTATTGCCACAAATTTCTAACACACAAAAAGGCAGAACTCTATGGTGATATTTGATAAGAGGCATGTGTAGACGGCTCAAACAAAAATTATGTGAATGTAGGCAAATCTTAGTAGGTGCGCATTTAGCGCTGTTACTGTTTCCGTTCAAAAAAAATTGATCTTTGATTGGTGTCTACAATGCATCCTCCATGTGATGCAATGAATTTCGAGTATAAAATATAATATTCGGTGGGAAAGAAGGATCAGTCATAGATCAAGTCAAACTGCATAGGACAGCAAGCTACGCTATTGATGCAAAGGAGCTTTGCCCAATTAGTGATATATTTTCTCATCGATTCCAATAAAATCAAATTCTGACACTCAAATGATCACAGGGTCCTTGAGTAATGCGGCATACAAAACGGATAGTTCACACTTAAGAGAAACTTTCTATTGTATGCTAACTGAAGAATCTATGTTTCTTGACCAACAGATAAAAATATCTACAAAAGAACGTTAATTATCCTCTAGCAAAGGTAGGTAAAACAAACACCCACGCATTATTCAGTGACCAATGCAGACATACAGCCGAAGCAAAAGCAAATAAAGCACCAAAGAAGAGAGAATAAAGAAACGTCAACTGAAGAAACGAGATGGGTCCAGTGCAAACGGGAAAATTTAATGAGAGCGAGAGAGAACAACTGCTTACTCTATCCTTGGGCCGCCATTTTGAGACAAATGCACTCTGGGAAGGCTTCATGGGAGCGTACTCCTCGAAGCACTCGTGCCTGAACTCGCGCAAAAATACCGCATGCGGTAAGTACGCCAAGCTTGTCGCTGCTGAACCTGGATCAGCCTCTGCCGGCGCCTCCGACTCCCTCGTCTGCCTAGATGAACCCCCATTCTCACGGCTGGAGAACTCATCAAAGTTTATCGACACCAATGCCGACGACTGTGAGAACAACCACGCCATCCGATCCCCCAATGCCATGCGATACCTCTCGTGGCCCTCAGCCCAGCCCTAGCCAGGCCGCCGGCATCCGCCCCCTAAAGCAGCCCTAACAAATATCTGCCGACCTAGCGCTCCTCCCGCTCTGCAGATCGCGATTGTCTAATCGAAGAAACCGCTTGACCCGTGTCGCGGTAAACCTCGGAGAAACACGAGCCTTCCAGGTCTGGGACCCGCGAAGATCCCTCTGCCAACCTATTATTCTTCAGCGGCGGTTACGAAGGCAATGCGGAACGAGAATTATGGTAATTAAATAAAATTCATTTATTCGACTTCCACGGATCCCGCGTGACCTCGAATTTAAAAGGATTTTTTTATTAAATAACCTTTTCGGATTTATAAAAAATAAAAAATATTTATAACTATTTTAAATTTAAAATAAATTTAAAAAATATGCACATATAATTTTTCATTTTGATATAAAATATTTTGAAATATTTTTTTCATAAACACTAATCAAATGTCTCAATTTTGAAAGAGTGTTGAAGATATTATGTTAGGATACCCTCACACAAAAATTTTAGAGGAAAAAGGAGGAGAGTGATGAACAATTATTACGTCCTCCGACCGGATGCAGAGAAACATCCGGTCGCAGGCAAAAATCGCACGGTACCGAGGTGTACCGAGTTTTTCAAAAAACTCGGTACACCTCGGTACCGCGTGATTTTTGCCAGCGACCGAATGATTCTCTCATTCGGTCGACCGAACAAAATAAAAACCCGGAGAGTGAGAGACCAACTCCTTGTTCATGCAAAAAAAAGAAAGTCAATTAGAATTTTATGAATTTGCAATTTCTAACTATTAGAAACGAAATAAGAGTTCATCCCATTACTTGCAATTAGAAATTTAATGAATTTATAATTTAATAATATGTAATTACATTGTCATTCATTTAAAACCCATTACTTGAAATTAGAAATTTAATAAATTTATAATTTAATAATATTCATTTAAAACTCCACATCTTTTTTTTTTTTCAAAAAAGATTATTTTATTTTAACAATTAGAGTCGATTAGTTAATGTTGATAAACAATTACACTAATGCAATGAAATTTTCGAAGTGTAGCGATGTGACTTAGAACGCCACAACTTTGGGGGGTGCAGTGTTGGGCACCAAAATTCGGCACAATGACATTTATGCTTCTATTATAAAGTAATTATAGAACGAGCATGTAGCACTATGGTGTCGAGTTGGAGTGTTGTGGTGCTAGGCACTAAATAGTAAATAAATATTTTATATATATTTTTATATTATGTTAGTACCTCTAAGTCATCCCTCCCCCTCATTTTCATTGGCTTACTAGGGAAGGAGACGAGTAAGGGAAGAAGAGAAAAGGAGAAAGAAAAGAGAGAGGAATCTCTATGGTGCTTTTTCATTTAATGCTTGTATTATAAAAAGTATTATGATCATAGTAAGCGTCCACTACTATATATTTGTTTTCAATTATTTTGAATTTTGTATGTTTCTCTCTTCTAAAAATGATAAAAATATAATATCTTCTGATTTAATAAACTTCCCCACCATCTAACTTTTTTATGCAATATATATCATTACTCTAAACATTTTGATTGGTGGTAATTTCACTGGTTAGTTTTGTATGTATGTTATTTTATTTGAAATAAGCAAGGAAAATATTGACTGTGAAATGATCATGATATAATGTACTAAATCTAAATATGAATATTTGATATGCATATTATCACTATTCATTTGGTAATGACATGGATCTTGGAATTATACATACATATAAGGATTACATTGTAAGTTTACATGTTATAATGAATTGTATATATGATGTGTATAGGAAAACATACATGATATATGTTATTATAATATATGTGAACTGAAATGTGCATAAGAATAAGTGAGTTGAATGAATTGATATGATATATGATATGGATGATAGTGATACATATATGACTAATAAGATGATAGATGAGTATATTGATAATTATAGATGAATTAAGTATAAATGATGACTAAAATGATGTGTGTGTGTGTGTAACCGATTGATTAATTTATGTCGATGGTCAAAGTGTGACTACTCTTTATTGATAGACCGATTAAATTGACATTGATGGACCGACTAATAGATTGATGGATGATAGATATATATGATAGATGGTAGTTAAGACAGATGATATATATATATATATATATATATATATATATATATATATATATATATATATTATATATATATATATATATATATATATATATATATATATATATATATATATATTTATATATATATATATATATATATGTGTGTGTGTGTGTGATAAGAATGTATATGAATTACATGATATACATGAAAATATTCATATTGATTATTATAGGTTCTTAAAATTATATGCATGTTTGTTGTTTTTGTTGATACATTGATTTTCATTGTAGATATTGGTTTCTTACAAGGCTTTTATGCTTATTATGTGAAGTTTACATATTTTCATGTAAGGGGAAAGATCAAGTGAAGTGAGATTTTGAAGAAGGTGCTTAGTTTTTCATTTTCCACTTATTAGTTATTCTTTTGTAGTCATGAGGTTTAACAGTGATGGACCACTTGTTTTGTATTCATAATTATTGTACATATATTATTTTGGGCTTATATCGAGTTGTAAATATTACATAATTGCATTTATGTTTTCCATCATTTATATGTTATTGTTTAAATGAGAATAATCAACTCTGATTGATATTAAATTAAATGAAAAATTGAAATTCTTTCGAATTAGATTATGGGGTGTGATACTATTTTTTCTTTAAAAATATGCAAAATAATTGAAATTATAATTTCTTTGAGAAAATTTGAATAACGACTTTTAAATTTTAATCCTGAAATCGAACATACCATTAGAAATGAAATACCGCCATACCTTTTTCTTCAAAGTTTCTAATAAGAAGTTAAATAGACAATGCTTGTACATCTCTACTTCATTCTCTTTTTTAATCCAGAACAATTTGTAGGGATTGGGATGATTTTCCACCGGTAGTTTCAATTTTTGAACCTTTGAAGTTTCCACCACATTCTCGCATCTCTCGGTATCAGTGATAATTTGACAAACCCATCCATTCACAATACAATGTGTTATAAAAATATTGTGTTGTTGTCATGCATCTTCTTTATGTGAATTCAACAGGTGCTGGTGAACTAGCAAATTACCCTCGTCTGCTTGTATGGTTGTGGTTTCTGGCTTTTTTCACATATTTGGACTACATCGTTATATTTTTGTTATTTCTTCCTGTTCTTGTTAATATTCCTCAAAGAGGGTAACTAATCGTCGTGTTGGGCAACATGACCAAACATGACCAAATCTATGGAACTTGAAGAATTTGCGAGCTGAAAAAGCTACCAGATTGTTGTTTAATTGCCATTTGAGCTGGTTCAAAGGCAAAACCGAACAAACATATTATTGGAGAAGGCTTATGGTTATTGTTGCTCTTATGCTAAATCACCTCACTTTCTCTATTACACAAGACAACAATTTTCCCCCATTCTCCCTTTTCTGGGAAAGACTGTTGTTTGTGGATGGGTAAAGCTAAGCCTTCTTTTAAAGATTCTTACAGCCCCTTTATGCTAACATGACACCTATTGGTTGGAGCAAACATATTTGCATAAACAAATATGCCTTGCGATTTTCATTAATTCTTGGCCTGCTTTAGTTGTGGTTTGTAATGCCCTGATTCTTAGAAATATTCCTACCAACCCGGCAAGTAGCCTTTCCAATGCAAGTCCTGAAAGCATTAAACATTCGTTCTTTGAATGCATCTTCTCATTGAGATGAATTATTCTGTGCGGACGCCGAACAACTTTCAGAGACTAATGAAAATACGTCATATCACCTCTACTCGGTACTGCGGCTCGGTATTACTAGGTACTGGATGACATGGCTGCACCTGATTGGCTTCTAGACGATAAGCTGTGTCCGGTGTCCGCACAAAATATTCTCTCTCTCATTCAACCTCTTAACCTCTATTCTCCCTGTTTTTTCTACTTTCTTGCCGCATTCGCATTTTATGCAAGTTTTAGAGCATATTAATTGTCTAGGTCCAATATGATAAAGAATGCATATCGATTATCTATTTGTTGCATTTTATACCTTCTCTGGGGTTAAATAAATTCTAGAGGATATGAACACTCGGTTCATAGTCTATTGGCTTTGCATATACCGAATCAAGAGATGTATTCTTCTAAAGTTTAAAATTTGGAACAATTATGATGTGAACAATAAGATTTTGTATTGAATTCTGTAGGCTTTGGTCTCAGTCTAACTTACAGGCTGGTCTATTTTGTTAGACGATGATGCCAGACATATTCCCTCATGTAAACTCGCTAGACTCCCTGGATGGTCTTTGCATTTGATTGCCAACCACAGGATGTTTTCTTTCATATTTTCATATGCCCCATAGAAGATGGAGAAATTATTCTGTGCGGATGTCACATGCAATTCACTGTTCGGAGACCAACCAGAATATGTTACGTCAGCGGTATCAAGCACGGTACCGAGGGCAGTACGGAGCTGCGGTACCGAGCTGGGGTGACGTGGCACATTCTAGCTGGTTTATAGACGGCGTTTGGTGTCCGCATAAAATAATTTGCCCCATAGATGACTCGCTCTTGCCCAGGCAACCAGGCAACCGGGGTGGCTTATCTTACACGGGAGTATGCATGACTTAACTTGGGAATGTTTTGGAGCCTTCTGAGTCGAAACTTGTGCTCCTTTTTCATTCTTTTTGGTCTTAAATGTTTGATCCAGTTTTTGTTTTCTGATATATTTGACCATTGCATTTTTTTTTACTGCAGCTTGTTTATTTCGCTCCTTATCAACTTAGTTGTGCTTAGGGCCTTGTTTTTAAGTTTTGTATCAATAGATTCGGGCTCTACCCTCATTACACTTAAAAAAAAAAAAAAAAGATACGACTTACGTTTTAATATTTTCAAAAGGAGTCAACATATATAATTAACAAATAAATTTTTACCCCCTATTTTCTATTGATTAATAATATTTAATACAACTAAATAAATTAATATTAAGTTAACATATAAGATAAACAAATTAAATATGAATTGCGTTCAAATATATGTTTTATTTATTTTAATCTTGTGCTGATTTAATATTAAATTTTTGGTGAGTAAATTATTGCTTTTTCCTATTAGTTATTTATTAATTGGGGGAATTGAAAACTTCAGTGAGAAAAGCATTACACAATCTTTAAGAATGTAGTTTTGCTTGAAATTGGAAAAGAAATGGTAATGCAAATGATTAAACCCAATAAATTAGTTTGTGAAGACTTTCATTAAATAGAAAACACATCTTATTATTATGTTAAATAATTTAAAATAAAAATTCTCTAGTTATATGTAAACCAAATTTCTAATATTAAGGTTTCATTTGGTATAGTTTTCTTACTATTTTTTAAAACATTTTTTTGATACAAAAATTTCTTGAATTAAATATTTTGTATTAGAAATCTGCTTCAAAAAGTATTAAGAAAGTCAAATCAAATCTAAATTATAGTGTAAAGTGCATTTGTATTCCCTTAATTTATATGAAGACCTCAAAAAATGTTTTTAAGACTTCTTATTGCATCAAAATTAACTTATATCTTAGAACAAAATGGAAATAAATCCTTGAGAGGATTTTTAATTGAATTTAACTTTTTATTGTCATAATATTGGTATATAGAGCAATCAATAACAAATGCTTATGTATAAAGATCTTTACCTAAAAGCTGGTGTTGCTTTTAAGGAGATACCCTCAATAGAATTTTTTCAACTGGGAATACATCTACCGAAGTTCATGACTTAATTTACAAATAGAAACGAAAAAAAAAGAAACAAATAGATAGAAATAAAATAACTTTTTAAAGTTGATGCATCATCAAAAATGGCTTTGATCATGCATGAATCTCTAAGCATATATGAATGTCAATTTCAAAAATAAAATTTGAGACCATCCGAACTCAAATTTCATCAAATTTATAGTCAAATTGACTTCTCTGCGAGACGAACCCAACGACAGCAAAATCGGTCCAATCCGAGCCCAAATGAGTTCAAATCAATGGCTTGAAGCATATTAGGAAGCTTCAAAGAATTAACTGGATAGTCAAATGATATCAAATGTAGCATGCTTATAGTTGAATTGAGTGGTTTGACGAGACGATCCAATGAGTCCAAAATCGCTTAATTTTGACACCATTAAGGCACCTAATGTTGAATAAATACTTTATGATCAAGAGAATCAGTATGGGCCATCTGATGGAACACTCTAAACTTGCCATGGATGTTCTCCATATTTATGGGGCATGCCACTCTCCAAATCTATAAATAAACATCTTTTCACATGAGGGGGAACTTTTGGGAAGAAGGTTTGGAACCTAGGCTAGAGGAATCGTCGAGCGCACCATCCCGTCACCACCGCAGGTGAACCCTCGTTGCCAGGTTGTCGTTGCTAAGGGTATCAAAATTTGACACAATACGAAAACCAAACTAGAATCCGACCCTAATTGTTTGAGTTAGGCTCAACCCGATTAAAGAACGAGTTTGGTTTAGGTCCTGATTTTTTGACTTGTTTCAAATTTCGGGTTGGGTTCAGGTCAACCCAGAAACCCGATCACTACAGGAAAACCCGCAATTATCGGGCAACATAATACGCTGGTAACGTTAAAAATTTGATTGAAACATTATGTTTCTGTCGCATGTCCGGCGTATATATATCCGCCGGAAGCTCTGACGGTAATTGCGGGTTTTGCTGTAGTGGATTTAGACTCGAAACTAACCTAGATCCTGCCCCCCCCCCCCCAGATGCATCCCGCATGACTCATGCCCTTGTCCGGCCCACACCCGCACGAGTCAAGCCTTTGCTCAACCCAACAAGCCACAACCGGCGCTCGTCCCAAGACTACAATCCTTTTACATATAGTTTCCCGCTAAGTATGGTCCTTTCAACTTCTATCAACCATCGACTATGGTTCGACTGACATTATCGCACAACTACAATCCTTTCGACCTCCATCACCCACAGGCTATGGTCGCTCCGACCACCATTGCCCGATATGTTCCCTCCAACCCCTGTCTCCAGGCTATGGTCCTTTTGAATGCATTTGCCTTACTACGATCTTACCGACCTCCGTAGCCCACCAATTATGACATTGCCAACCACTATTTTGATATCGTAGTCCTTCCGACCGCCATCACCTACCAATTATGATCCTTCCGACCACCGTCGTCTGACTATAATCTTTTTGACCTTTTTCACCTGTCGACTATGGTCCTGTCGATCACTATCGTTTAGCTATGGTTCTTCCAACCTCCATTAACCACCAATTATGATCCCTCCGACCACCTTCGCATGACTATAGTCCCTTCAACTACCGTTGCTCGACTACGATCATTTTGACCTCTGTCACCGACTGACCATAGTCCTTCGACCATTGTCACCCGAGTATGATCCTTTCGACCTCTTTCGCATGCCAACTAAGATTCCTACAACCATCGTCGTTAAACTACGGTCCTTCCAATCTCTGTTGCCCGGCGACAATAGTCTTTTTTACCACTATTTCCTGACAGCAATCCCACTAACCTCTTTCACATGATTACAATCCTATTGACCAAATGAGCAAGCTAACATTCTTTTGAGAACAACTCTCATGTCATTGGATTCTTCCAATCTCAATTTTGTAATTTGCTTTATATTTTCTTCATTAAGACAACACCTTTTCCCGAGGAAGGGCGTCATTTGTAATCAACAATAAACACTAATGAATTCATTTCAACTTAACAAGTCCTCATAATTTTCTTCATTTTTTTAGGATTTTTCACATAAAAATTACGTTGTCTCTTATGACTCTTGCCCCCCTCCCCTCTCTCTTTTATCTATATTTGTGCTAGATCATCATTCAAAACTAAGACATTAAACTCTTTATGATGCGGAGCATGTTTACACCCAGGTCCTACCAGACAACTTATCTTCTATAACAGACTATAGCATTAGCCATGTAATATCTCGTTCCCTTACTGTTCCTCTCTGAATTGGATTTCCCTCCCAGAATCGGCCAGGACGAAGTTGAGATCGTCCAGGCTGATCAGTGCATGGAAAACAGCTGATTTCTGGAGTGTTTTCTGGATGATTTCTGGACAGGATCGTCCGGGCCGATCGTGAGATCGTCCAGGCCGATCTGTACTGTAGAAATTATCGGCCAGACAATAGCCCTGGGTGAGGTCCAGGACGATCAGGATTTGGTCTGATCGTCCCGGGACGATGTGAATATCGGCCTGGCCGATCAGTTCACAGATATAAGAAAATCAGCTCGTTTTGAGGAGAGAGAAAATCATTTTATAAAAACGAAAATATCTGAGGAGAGAGAAAGAGAAAAGGAAAAAGAGAAAAGCTGGTTTTCGGAGACCGCGGAGCGCTTTTCGTCCGACGCTGCTGTTGGAAAAGTGAAGATCTCGTGGTAAGGACTCCGAACCCTGTTTCTGTTTTCAAAGATGTTGTGTTTTGACTGAGTTGAGATCTGTTTTGTGTTTTCGTAGTCGAACTTTTGACATGATTTTGATTTGACACAACTTTCACCGCACAACTTTTAGAGTGTTATAGATATGATTATTCTACACGATTTGACTGTATTCTACGAATTTTCTTCCGGTCGGAATTGGTTCTACGTGATTTTTAATCGAATAGAAAATTATCAGGATGTTCTCTGACTTGGTTTCTATAGAATAAAAGTCTTGCATTGATGTTATAGATATTCTATTGTAATTTGGTAGAATTTGGAAATCGTGTCTTTTTGCAGGATTTTTGTGTAAATTTGACCGACTGCCGTTACGCTGCCCGATTTTCGTATGATTTCTGATTTGTCTGAGATTGATAGATTGAATTGATATGAATATGATTATTGATATGATTGCTTTAATATTGACTATTGAATTGCTTATTGATTGAATTGACTATTGATACTGGAACCCAAGTGGAACCTGGTTGAACGTTGGTGAAGATTGATATTGACCTGTACAGGATGGTGGGCCGACGGGCTTTCCTTTAAACCATTGATCATTGATATAACGATTGGGAGTTATAAGGAGTTTATATGCCGACGGGCGGCCGACGGGCAAAAAGAGTGACGACTCTTATTGATAGACCAACGTACGGACTACAACAGCAACGGATTCTACAACAGCAACATGACCAGTTGATTTTACTTGTCCAGTGTATAGTATTGAATTGCATGTTTACTGTATTGATTTACGGATTTATTGCTTTATCGATTTCTGCCTTATTGATTGATCGGATTTACTGTATCGTACGATTTTATTGATTTCATTGATTGATTACCGAGCATTGATTACTGAGCATTGATATGGATATTGATAGATATAGATACTGCATTGATAGCATGGACATGGACATCGTATAGATTCATTGTATTGCCGCCTAGATTTTATAGATTCACTGTTGCTATTGTTCTACACCGTATTGACTGTTGTATAGATTTCTTGTCTAACTGGATTGAAGTTTATCGTATTGCTTTCCTCGATTGATTTCATTAAATGGATCGTATTGATTTGACCGTATTGATTTGATTGACGGATATTGATTGATTGCATTGTAATGATTGATTTGCCTGCCGCTGCATTGACTGGTTTTATTGACTACGGATTTCCACTGCATAGAATTGACGATCATTGATTCATTGATTTCCGGATTGCATAGATTCATTGACCATTGACTGATTCAGATTGATAGATTGACATGCATATTGATAGCATCGCCGTGCTTTGATTTCAGTTATAGGTATTAGGAGACCTGCTGGGCTTTGTAAAGCTCATTATATGTGGTTGATATTTTCAGGTCAGGGTTCGGGAGCAGGAGATAGGAATTGATCCAGATCGACAGGTTTTAGTTTCTTTTGATCGATAGATGATTCTTTTGTACTCAGGACAGGATAGATTTCTCTACTTGTATTGATAGTTTAGTTCCTGAGTATTGTACATGATGTTTTGAGATATGAATCGACTGTTATATTGATGTTTAAATTTTATAGATGTCTGATAGATCGCTTATTGAAGATTTTAGATAACTCTGGTAAATTGTCTGAGTAATTGATTGACATTCTTTCCAAGTTAGATCTCGGGGCATTACAAGTTTGGTATCAGAGCAGTGTTATTGGAAGAATGGATTGTTACCAGAGTTGTAGGTTTGGATTGAGAGATTGGGTAGATTGGGTAGCTTTAAGAGCTTCATTGACATACATCGTTGCATGTGTGTATCATTTGTTTTGAATTGTGCAGGTGAAAAAGATATGGATCCTCCAGCAGAATCCAGTGTACCAAATGAGCAACACAGCGCAGCTCCAATGCCTTCAGAGAGTATGATGCAGTTGGCTACTGCGATTGCACATGTTATGGGGGATGCCCAGAGCAAGATGAGTGGAAGCAAGGAAGAAGAGGTAGACAGACACTTGCAGATGTTCCACAAGCTGAAGCCTCCGTTGTTCAAAGGGGCTGTAGGACCACAGGCTGCTGAGGATTGGATCATGAGGGTGGAAAAGATTTTTGATAGCATGCAGTGTCCGGGGAATAGAAAAGTACCATTGGCAGTATTCATGTTGGAGAGTGAGGCAGAGAGATGGTGGATCGGACAGCAGAGAGAGAAATTCCAGGGGAAGACAAATGCTGAGATCACCTGGGATGAGTTCACTACAGTATTCAGGATGTGGTTTGTACCACCGTCAGCTCAGCGACAGATGCAGGAAGCTTTCATGAGATTGGAGCAAGGCCGCAAGTCAGTGATGGAGTACGAGGCCGAGTTTACTGCTCTTGCGAGGTACGCTGCTCATCTGATTCCTACGGCCGAGGAAAAATGTTATAGATTCCTGCACGGATTGAACAGAGAGCTGAGGCATCCACTAGTACCTTTCCGGATCCATGAGTTTTCTGAGCTAGTGGAGCGAGCTCGATTGATAGAGATTGATCTGGCGACACCGGTACCGAGGTACGAGGATACCAGAAGGAGGAGAGATGAGGTACGACGAGATGATTCTGGTAGAGATAGAGATAGAGAGAAGAGAAGCAGATATGAGAGTTCGAGAGGATCTGCATCGGGATCTGTACCGCGATCTGCATCGGTAATATCGTCTGGTAGTTCTGGAGCATGTGTTCACTGTGGTAAACGACATGCAGGTCGATGCTACCTGTTGACGGGGCAGTGCTTTCACTGTGGACAGCAAGGGCACAGAGCAGCAGCTTGTCCTCAGAAAGGATTGGGTGGACGGACTGATTCTGGCACGGGTTCAGGACAGCAGAGGACTGTTGGCCCGAGGACTTACAGTGAGAGATCAGGGAACCGGATAGATGATAGAGCTGTCAGAGATCAGAGAGAGACAGTTGCGCCACGACCTCCTGCACTTCCTCCAGTGGTGCCACGCATCTACAGTCTACAGAGTTTACAGCATCAGGATCAACAGCGACCAGAAGGTTCTACTGGTAAGATTGATTTGACTAACCGATTGATATTGACATATGAACATTGCATATTGACATTTGATTGATTGCATTGTGTGTTTTGTCTGGATTTTGACGAGTTTTGTTTTGGGATTTGGATTTCGATCGATTTGGTTTGCTTCGTGTTTTGCTTCGTACCTTTAGGGAAATGTCGGGACGACATTTTTCTAAGGTGGGGAGATTGTAATATCTCGTTCCCTTACTGTTCCTCTCTGAATTGGATTTCCCTCCCAGAATCGGCCAGGACGAAGTTGAGATCGTCCAGGCCGATCAGTGCATGGAAAACAGCTGATTTCTGGAGTGTTTTCTGGATGATTTCTGGACAGGATCGTCCGGGCCGATCGTGAGATCGTCCAGGCCGATCTGTACTGTAGAAATTATCGGCCAGACAATAGCCCTGGGTGAGGTCCAGGACGATCAGGATTTGGTCTGATCGTCCCGGGACGATGTGAATATCGGCCTGGCCGATCAGTTCACAGATATAAGAAAATCAGCTCGTTTTGAGGAGAGAGAAAATCATTTTATAAAAACGAAAATATCTGAGGAGAGAGAAAGAGAAAAGGAAAAAGAGAAAAGCTGGTTTTCGGAGACCGCGTGTAATATCAGTTTTTGCTCCAGGTTCGTCCGGGACGAAGTTGGATCGTCCGGGACGATCGGTACAGGTTGTGCAGAAAATCAGTTTTGGTTGTATAATTCGTCGGGACGAAAATTGGATCGTCTGGACGAAAATTCTCCCGTGAACCCTTCGCCAGGGACGATATGTGATTTGTCGTCTGGACGAAATTCCTCTCTTCATGGATCGTCCGGTACGAAGCTCGATCGTCCTGGACGATCAGTCTGGATATATATAGAAATGAGATATTTTGAAGAGAGAGAAAAAGCTGAGGAGAGAGAAAAACGAAGGAAAAAGTGGAAAAGCGGATTTTCGGGCGACGCCGAGCTGTTTTCGTCCGAGGAGACTGTTGAGGAAATTGCTGTGCACGAGGTAAGGCACAATCCGACTTTCTAAATTTTCAGAACCGTCGTGTTTGGCGGTATTTTCTGTCCGGATTTTGTTTCCGTTAGCGATTTTCGTCCGTATCTTTTGAACGGTTCAGTTTTTACCGCGTAACTTTCTGTATATTGTTGACGTGCCGAGTGTGCACATTTTGGTTATTTTCTGAAGATTTTCGTCCGGGTATTTTTGATTCGACTGTGTTTTTAGTCGACCGGATTTTTCTGTGAAATTGGAATTTATCTGTGCAGTAGAATAAAAGTTCTGAAATGTGATTATCTGTATTCTGTGCGAATTCGGTAAATTTTCTTTGCAGGAATTTTTGTGTAAATTCCGTATACTGCCGTTGTGCTGCCCGATTTTTTTGGGTAATTTCTGAATTGTCCGTATTTATTCTGAATTGAAATGCTATGTGTATAAGCTATAAAAAGGGAGTTATAAGGGGCCTGGATCCTATGAGATTCAGTTAGTGAAACGGGAAATCTGAAATGAGCTCAATCTGAAATCTGATATCTGTTCTGTTCCGGATCCGATGAATTCTGTTTTGGTGCTATAAGCACATCTGTTTTGGTGCCGTGAGCACAAAGGGAGACATAAGGGGCCTGGATCCTATGAGATTCAGTCAGTGTCTGGGAAGGGAGGCATAAGGGGCCGGAATCCGTAGAGATTCCGTCAGTGTCAGGGCATTTAGCTATATGTATCTGTACTACTTTCTGTATCTGTTCTATTCTGTACGAAATTGTGATTATGACATGATATGATCCGTACGATTCTGATTTCTGATTCTGACTCTGTTGATTTGTTCTGTTCTGATACGATCTGTACGACTCTGATGTGATTTGATATCTGTCCGTAAGTTTTGATTTCCGATTCTGTTCCGACTTCTGATCTGATTTCTGTCTGATAAGTTTGGTTTTGTTTTCTGAGGATTTAGATTGGTGGTTTGTTGCTTTGCTGAGCTGTTGAGCTCACCCTTGCTTTCTGGTGGTTTTCAGGTTCTGGGAAGGGCAAGGAGGTCCAGGATTAGATTTCGGAGTCTGACCAGATTAGGTACTTTTGTACTTTTGATTTTTGTACAGTCATGGCTTTCCTGTTCTGTCTTTCTTTCTGTTGAAAGCCTTGTACTGTTCTGTAGATGATTATTTTGAGGAAATGAAAAGATAGATGTTTTGTTCCGCTGCATTTGATGTTTTTAGTAGCTCTGTTGTTCTGTGTGTTTCTGTTGAGTTAAGAATTTGGAAGATCAGTTCAGTAACCTAATCCAAAGTCAGATCCTGGTTAGCTATTATTCCCCGTCGCGATCCGGCGCGGGCGGGATCCGTCTCGTCTCGGGTCGGGTCGTGACAAGTCTTTTTGGTATCAGAGCACTGGTTTTGGAAACAGGTTGGATTGTAAAACAGAGCTCTAGGAAGTGATCAGTGAGTCTGTCTGGGAGGTAGTTTTGGGTCGTTTGGCTTTTTATTGTGTTATTTTGTGTTGTTTTGTGATAGTTTTCCGGATTTTCTGGATTTTCTGTATGGATCAGCCAGACCCAGACATGACAGACGGTCAGAGTGACGATCAGGCAGCACCAGTGGGGAGTACAGCCCCAGTGGTCGGTGCTGATACGCTTTCACAGTTTGCTTCACTTGTTGCTCAGATGATGAGCGAGACTCAGAGCAGAGCTTCGACTGTTAGATCTGAGGACATTGATCGACACCTGCAGTTATTTCTGAGGTTGAAACCCCCGAGGTTTGAGGGCGCTGTTGAGCCCAGAGCAGCCGAGGAGTGGCTGAGGAGATTGGAGAAGACTTTTGACGGGATGCAGTGTCCTGCAGACAGGAAAGTTCCGTTAGCTGTTTTTCTGTTGGACGGAGAGGCTGAGCACTGGTGGGATGGCCAGCAAGCAGCCAGATTTCAGGGCAGACTGAACTCTTTGATCACTTGGGAGGAGTTCACTGAGGTATTCAGAGATTGGTTTGTTCCCCCTTCTGCACGACAGCAGATGCAGGAGAGTTTTCTGAGGCTTGTTCAGGGGAGCAAGACGGTGATGTAGTACGAGGCTGAGTTTACTGCATTAGCCAGGTACGCTCCGCAGCTGGTTAGCACGTCTGCTGAGAGGTGCTACAGATTTCTGAGAGGCTTACGAGACACTTTGAGGCAGCCTCTGATACCGTTCCGGATCACCGATTTCTCTGAGCTTGTGGAGCGAGCTCGTCTGATTGAGAATGACATGACGGCTACTCAGCAGCGGTGGACTGCGAGTAGGAAGAGGTTTGGAGGAGAGACATCTGGCAGTGGTTCCTCTGGGAAGAGGAGATTTGTTCCTGGATCTGGATCTGGAGATTCCAGGAAGAGCGGAGGATCGTCTGGTACTGCTACCAGTACGACTAGTTCTGGATCTGTCAGTACGGCACCTGTGTGCCAGAGTTGTGGACGGCGACACCATGGCCAGTGCTACAGGATAGCTGGTCTTTGTTTCAGATGTGGTCAGCCGGGACATCGGATAGCAGAATGTCCACAGATGGGATATGAGCAGCGATCTGAGGGCTTTGTCAGACCTGTTGGTTCAGCAGCAGGAAGACCGAGGACTGTTCCTCCTCGCCCTGAGGGATTTGCTGGTAGAGGTGGTGGTTCTAGTTCTGCACCACGGAGACCACCTACGATTCAGAGGGAGCAGAGTAGTTCTGTCGCTTCAGCTCCTGTTCCAGTTCAGCCACGAGTTTACAGTCTGAGTCAGCAGGAGGCTCGTGATGCTCCGGATGTTGTGACAGGTACGGTTTACATTTCTGATCAGCCCTGTCGTGTTTTATTTGACTCTGGAGCGAGTCATTCTTTTCTGTCCGAGCATTGTTTTGAGATTTTACATTTGGATTCGATGGTTTTACCGGTTTCTTTGTCTGTGATTTTACCGGCTGGGAATCCTTTGATTGCTCGACAGTTTTGTTTGTGTGAGATCGAGATTTCTGGCAAGAAGTGGAAGTCTAGTTTGATTCGATTGCCGATTTCTTCGTATGATGTGATTCTGGGCATGGATTGGTTGAGTCAGTATGAGGCCCAGATAGACTGTCTGAAGAAGCAAGTGAGTTTGCTTATGGCTGGAGAGAGAGTTGTATTTCAGGGATTACGAGGTGTTCTCTCCAGTCTGATTTCTGCGTTGGAGGTGAGCAGAATGTGGAAGAAAGGATGCCCAGTATTTTTGGCTTCGGTGCGGGATCTGAACCTGGAGGTTGGTTCTGTTTCTGAGATCCCTGTGGTACGGGAGTTTGCTGATGTTTTTCCTGAGGAGTTGGTTGGTTTACCTCCGGATAGAGATGTGGAGTTCTCTATCGATGTTTTTCCGGGTACCGCTCCGATATCGAAAGCTCCGTACAGGATGGCACCGAAAGAACTTTCTGAGTTGAAAGTTCAGCTTCAGGAGTTGGTTGACAGAGGGTTTGTACGTCCTAGTGTTTCGCCCTGGGGAGCACCTGTTCTGTTTGTGAAGAAGAAGGACGGTACACTCCGTATGTGTATTGATTACAGAGATTTGAACAAGGTCACGATCAAGAATAAGTACCCTTTGCCTCGGATTGACGACTTGTTTGATCAACTTTCCGGATCTTCGGTATTTTCGAAGATTGATTTGAGATCCGGATACTATCAGGTGAAGGTGAAGGAAGCTGATGTGGTGAAGACTGCTTTTAGTACTCGGTACGGGCACTACGAGTTTTTGGTTATGCCTTTTGGGGTAACCAATGCGCCTGCGATTTTTATGGATCTGATGAACCGAGTATTCAGGGAGTATTTGGATCAGTTTGTGATCGTCTTTATTGACGATATTCTGGTATATTCTGCATCTGAGGATGAGCATGCCAGACATTTGAGGATTGTGTTGGAGACTTTGAGGAGGCATCAGCTGTATGCCAAGTTCTCCAAGTGTGAATTCTGGCTGAAGAGCATTTCTTTTCTGGGGCATGTGATTAGCGGAGAAGGCATTTCGGTAGATCCCCAGAAGATTCAGGCTGTTGCTGATTGGCCAAGGCCGACTACGGTATTTGAGGTACGTAGTTTCTTGGGCATGGCCGGGTATTATAGGAAGTTTGTGAAAGGATTTTCACAGATTTCGACTCCTCTGACGAGACTGACTCAGAAGTCAGTACCTTTTGTTTGGACACCGGAGTGTGAAGCTAGTTTTCAGAGATTGAAGGAGTGTTTGACTTCAGCTCCAGTGTTGGCACTTCCGTCAGGTACGGAGGGTTTTCAGGTGTTCAGTGATGCTTCACTGAAAGGATTGGGTTGTGTTCTGATGCAGCATGGTCAGGTAATTGCTTATGCTTCGAGGCAGTTAAAACCACATGAGAAGAATTACCCGACGCATGATTTGGAGTTAGCTGCAGTTGTTTTTGCTTTGAAGATTTGGCGTCATTACCTGTATGGCGTCAGGTGTGAGATCTTTACTGATCATAAGAGCCTGAAGTACATTTTTACTCAGAAGGATCTGAATCTGAGACAGAGGAGGTGGCTCGAGTTGATCAAGGACTACGATTTGACTATTCAGTATCAGCCTGGGAAGGCGAATGTGGTAGCGGACGCTCTGAGCAGGAAGTCTTCTGGATTCTCAGGTATTCAGCTTACCTGTGATGACTTTCTGATTCGTGATTTGGAGAGATTGCAGTTGGAGGTGGTTTCCTCCAGTGACTTGGAGTTGGCTCAGATGAGTATTCAGTCTTCTTTGGAAGCACGGATTCAAGAAGCCCAGAAGTCAGATTCTGATTATTCGAAGTTGATAGCTCAGATTGGATCTGGTAAGACTCCTGAACTTCGAATTTCTGATTCTGGTGTTATTTTCTGTAAGAACAGGTTTTGGGTACCTGTGTCTGGAGACTTGAGGCAGGAGATTCTGTACGAATCTCATCATTCTGGCTACACTGTTCATCCAGGCAGTGGTAAGATGTACGCTGATATGAAGCTTTTGTTTTGGTGGCCTGGGATGAAGAAAGATGTAGCAGAGTTTGTGTCGAGATGCGAAGCCTGTCAGTTGGTGAAGGCAGAGCATCAGCGACCAGGTGGACTGTTGCAGTCGTTGCCTATCCCTGAGTGGAAATGGGAGGAGGTAACGATGGATTTTGCGATGGGTTTTCCTCGATCTAGACAAGGACATGATGCCATTTGGGTGGTTGTAGATCGATTGACCAAGTCAGCCCATTTTCTTCCGATCAGACAGACGGATTCAGTTGATCGATTGGCACAGATTTATGTGAAGGAGATAGTCAGATTGCACGGTGTGCCTCGTGTGATCGTATCTGATCGAGATGGACGCTTTACTTCCAGACTTTGGAAAGGCATTCAGCAAGGCTTGGGTACGAAACTGCATTTCAGTACAGCCTTTCATCCTCAGACCGACGGACAGTCTGAGAGGACGATTCAGGTACTGGAAGATCTATTGAGGCTTTGTGTTCTGGACTTTAGCGGAAGCTGGGAAGATCATATTCCGCTGATTGAGTTTGCCTATAACAACAGTTTTCAGTCCAGTATCGGTATGGCACCGTACGAGGCTTTGTATGGCAGGAAGTGTCGTACTCCTTTGACTCCGACCTCCTTCGGAGATAGACAGGCTTTGGGGGCTACTTTTGCTGATGAAACTGCTCAGAAGATCATTTTGATAAGAGAAAGATTGAAAGCCGCTCAAGATCGTCAGCAGAAGTATTACAATCAGAAGCACAGATTTGTTGAATTTCAGGTCGGTGACTTTGTGTACGTCAAAGTCAGCCCGATGAAAGGTGTGAGCAGATTTGGTCAGGTAAGCAAGCTTAGTCCAAGGTATGTTGGACCTTTTGAAGTTTTGGAAAGAATCGGAAAAGCTGCTTACAAGTTATTGCTTTCTGAATCTATGCCGGATGTGCATAATGTGTTTCACGTATCCACTCTGAGGAAGTGGGTTTCAGACTCTGGGAAGAAGTTGTCAGCTGGTGAGGTTGAGATTCAGGAGAATCTGGCGTACAAGGAAGAGCCAGAGCTTATTTTGGCGTACGACGTCCGAAAGTTAAGAAATAAAGAGATTCCGATGGTTAAAGTCCAGTGGAAGCACCGGACTGCACGGGAAGCAACTTGGGAGAAGGAGTCTGATATGAGACGGTCGTACCCGTACTTGTTTTGACTGCGTTTGGACTGGATAATGTCGAGGACGACATTTTTCTGAGTTGGGGAGATTGTAATATCAGTTTTTGCTCCAGGTTCGTCCGGGACGAAGTTGGATCGTCCGGGACGATCGGTACAGGTTGTGCAGAAAATCAGTTTTGGTTGTATAATTCGTCGGGACGAAAATTGGATCGTCTGGACGAAAATTCTCCCGTGAACCCTTCGCCAGGGACGATATGTGATTTGTCGTCTGGACGAAATTCCTCTCTTCATGGATCGTCCGGTACGAAGCTCGATCGTCCTGGACGATCAGTCTGGATATATATAGAAATGAGATATTTTGAAGAGAGAGAAAAAGCTGAGGAGAGAGAAAAACGAAGGAAAAAGTGGAAAAGCGGATTTTCGGGCGACGCCGAGCTGTTTTCGTCCGAGGAGACTGTTGAGGAAATTGCTGTGCACGAGGTAAGGCACAATCCGACTTTCTAAATTTTCAGAACCGTCGTGTTTGGCGGTATTTTCTGTCCGGATTTTGTTTCCGTTAGCGATTTTCGTCCGTATCTTTTGAACGGTTCAGTTTTTACCGCGTAACTTTCTGTATATTGTTGACGTGCCGAGTGTGCACATTTTGGTTATTTTCTGAAGATTTTCGTCCGGGTATTTTTGATTCGACTGTGTTTTTAGTCGACCGGATTTTTCTGTGAAATTGGAATTTATCTGTGCAGTAGAATAAAAGTTCTGAAATGTGATTATCTGTATTCTGTGCGAATTCGGTAAATTTTCTTTGCAGGAATTTTTGTGTAAATTCCGTATACTGCCGTTGTGCTGCCCGATTTTTTTGGGTAATTTCTGAATTGTCCGTATTTATTCTGAATTGAAATGCTATGTGTATAAGCTATAAAAAGGGAGTTATAAGGGGCCTGGATCCTATGAGATTCAGTTAGTGAAACGGGAAATCTGAAATGAGCTCAATCTGAAATCTGATATCTGTTCTGTTCCGGATCCGATGAATTCTGTTTTGGTGCTATAAGCACATCTGTTTTGGTGCCGTGAGCACAAAGGGAGACATAAGGGGCCTGGATCCTATGAGATTCAGTCAGTGTCTGGGAAGGGAGGCATAAGGGGCCGGAATCCGTAGAGATTCCGTCAGTGTCAGGGCATTTAGCTATATGTATCTGTACTACTTTCTGTATCTGTTCTATTCTGTACGAAATTGTGATTATGACATGATATGATCCGTACGATTCTGATTTCTGATTCTGACTCTGTTGATTTGTTCTGTTCTGATACGATCTGTACGACTCTGATGTGATTTGATATCTGTCCGTAAGTTTTGATTTCCGATTCTGTTCCGACTTCTGATCTGATTTCTGTCTGATAAGTTTGGTTTTGTTTTCTGAGGATTTAGATTGGTGGTTTGTTGCTTTGCTGAGCTGTTGAGCTCACCCTTGCTTTCTGGTGGTTTTCAGGTTCTGGGAAGGGCAAGGAGGTCCAGGATTAGATTTCGGAGTCTGACCAGATTAGGTACTTTTGTACTTTTGATTTTTGTACAGTCATGGCTTTCCTGTTCTGTCTTTCTTTCTGTTGAAAGCCTTGTACTGTTCTGTAGATGATTATTTTGAGGAAATGAAAAGATAGATGTTTTGTTCCGCTGCATTTGATGTTTTTAGTAGCTCTGTTGTTCTGTGTGTTTCTGTTGAGTTAAGAATTTGGAAGATCAGTTCAGTAACCTAATCCAAAGCCAGATCCTGGTTAGCTATTATTCCCCGTCGCGATCCGGCGCGGGCGGGATCCGTCTCGTCTCGGGTCGGGTCGTGACACCGCGGAGCGCTTTTCGTCCGACGCTGCTGTTGGAAAAGTGAAGATCTCGTGGTAAGGACTCCGAACCCTGTTTCTGTTTTCAAAGATGTTGTGTTTTGACTGAGTTGAGATCTGTTTTGTGTTTTCGTAGTCGAACTTTTGACATGATTTTGATTTGACACAACTTTCACCGCACAACTTTTAGAGTGTTATAGATATGATTATTCTACACGATTTGACTGTATTCTACGAATTTTCTTCCGGTCGGAATTGGTTCTACGTGATTTTAATCGAATAGAAAATTATCAGGATGTTCTCTGACTTGGTTTCTATAGAATAAAAGTCTTGCATTGATGTTATAGATATTCTATTGTAATTTGGTAGAATTTGGAAATCGTGTCTTTTTGCAGGATTTTTGTGTAAATTTGACCGACTGCCGTTACGCTGCCCGATTTTCGTATGATTTCTGATTTGTCTGAGATTGATAGATTGAATTGATATGAATATGATTATTGATATGATTGCTTTAATATTGACTATTGAATTGCTTATTGATTGAATTGACTATTGATACTGGAACCCAAGTGGAACCTGGTTGAACGTTGGTGAAGATTGATATTGACCTGTACAGGATGGTGGGCCGACGGGCTTTCCTTTAAACCATTGATCATTGATATAACGATTGGGAGTTATAAGGAGTTTATATGCCGACGGGCGGCCGACGGGCAAAAAGAGTGACGACTCTTATTGATAGACCAACGTACGGACTACAACAGCAACGGATTCTACAACAGCAACATGACCAGTTGATTTTACTTGTCCAGTGTATAGTATTGAATTGCATGTTTACTGTATTGATTTACGGATTTATTGCTTTATCGATTTCTGCCTTATTGATTGATCGGATTTACTGTATCGTACGATTTTATTGATTTCATTGATTGATTACCGAGCATTGATTACTGAGCATTGATATGGATATTGATAGATATAGATACTGCATTGATAGCATGGACATGGACATCGTATAGATTCATTGTATTGCCGCCTAGATTTTATAGATTCACTGTTGCTATTGTTCTACACCGTATTGACTGTTGTATAGATTTCTTGTCTGACTGGATTGAAGTTTATCGTATTGCTTTCCTCGATTGATTTCATTAAATGGATCGTATTGATTTGACCGTATTGATTTGATTGACGGATATTGATTGATTGCATTGTAATGATTGATTTGCCTGCCGCTGCATTGACTGGTTTTATTGACTACGGATTTCCACTGCATAGAATTGACGATCATTGATTCATTGATTTCCGGATTGCATAGATTCATTGACCATTGACTGATTCAGATTGATAGATTGACATGCATATTGATAGCATCGCCGTGCTTTGATTTCAGTTATAGGTATTAGGAGACCTGCTGGGCTTTGTAAAGCTCATTATATGTGGTTGATATTTTCAGGTCAGGGTTCGGGAGCAGGAGATAGGAATTGATCCAGATCGACAGGTTTTAGTTTCTTTTGATCGATAGATGATTCTTTTGTACTCAGGACAGGATAGATTTCTCTACTTGTATTGATAGTTTAGTTCCTGAGTATTGTACATGATGTTTTGAGATATGAATCGACTGTTATATTGATGTTTAAATTTTATAGATGTCTGATAGATCGCTTATTGAAGATTTTAGATAACTCTGGTAAATTGTCTGAGTAATTGATTGACATTCTTTCCAAGTTAGATCTCGGGGCATTACAAGCCACTACTTAGTTTCTATTTTCTACAGCATAGTACTAATATTACCTTTTAGTTTGTTACACCCTTTTTAGTACAGCTCAAGGAGCTACATAGTGGAGAGGAAAAAGGAATTGTAGACAGAATTTTGACAACCAGAAAATACACACAGCAGCTTGGATGTCTTCCTCCCGTCCTTCTCTTTCTTTGTTTTCTTCCTCTTGTTTCTTCTGCTAACATCCTTGCAGGTTATGCGCCGCCGGCCTTCGTCACATCCGCTCCAGTTGACGATCCACGCTACATCAAATTTTGGTATCAGAGTCAGCGACTGGTAGAGGAGAATGTCCAATCGCGGCAAGGATCCCGCCTCTGAGGAGACCCGGAACTTAGATGCATTGTGGGCGAGCCAAAATAGCATCAGTCGCCGCTTAGATGCTTTGGCTGCTAACGTTCAGTGATTGATAGTAGAAATGTGCCGCGAGTTTAATCTCAATAGGGCGAGACATCACGAATTACCCCCACACAGTACAATACCGCACAGAGGTTTGCCCGCCGGCCGCCAATTTGGACCGATACCATCACCGTACAATGCCACACAGAGATAACACCACTCAGTTGGTGGCAAGATACATAGGCGGCCTCAAGGTTAACATCCAAGATAAATTGGAATTAAATGCTGTATGGTCCTTACCGCAAGCTGTCAATCTAGCTTTCAAGGTCAAAATGCAGCAGAACAGGCAATCAAAATCAAATACACTTCGTCGTCAGTGGCAAGAACCTTCTAGCGGGAAAGAGTAAACTACCATCTCATTCCGTAAGGGCAGCCCAACCCCCTCTCTTACCGACACCCACATCGGTTCCTGCAAACACTAACACTGATCCCCGACAGCCCGCAAAATCGAGACCTCAAGGTAAGGACAATCCTTATGCTAAACCTTCAACACTCAAATGTTTTCGTTGCTTTCATCCTGGACATAAGTCCAACGAATGCCCACAGTGGCAACAAGCACACCTAGCGGAAGGATCGGATGGGGATGATCACAGGAATGTGGAAGTAGACGAAGCAGATGATGTGGTCGCCGATGAAGAGGAGTCGTTAATATGCATTATCGAGAGACTTTTGCTGGCCCCAAGGCAGAACATGAATTCCCAACGGCATGCTCTTTTTTGGACGCGCTGCACCATTAGCGGCAAAGTGTGTGACCTTCTCATTGATAGTGGGTGCACTTAAAATGTTATCTCCAGGGCAGTGGTACAAAGCCTCCAGCTGAAAACTATCAAGAATTCAAACCCATATAGGATAACTTGGGTAAAGAAAGGCATGGAAATTGCGGTCACTGATTCCTGCAAAGTGACATTCTCTATTGGCAAATAGTACATTTGCGAGGACGTCTACGATGTTCTGGATATGGACGTCTGTCATCTGATATTAGGCAGGCCATGGCAATTCGATGCGGACGCCATCTATGATTGCCGAGCCAAAATCTATTCCCTGGATTATAAAGGAAGGCGGTTATGGTTGCTACCCCATTTTGCTGAAGACAAAACTTCACGGCCATCTCAAGCTAAACAGGCAGCTATGCATTTGGTTACGGGCCGCCAACTGCTGCAGTGCTGGCGTGAACCCGCCCCACTATATGCCTTTCTGGTTACCGAAGTTGCATCATGAATCACAACTGCCAGCACCAACAAAGATATCTCTCAGCTCTTACAGCATTATAAAGAGATCACTCCGGATGAACTCCCAGCTGAGCTTCCACCCTTGCGGGACATTCAGCACTGCGTCGACTTCATCCCCGGGTCCAGCCTCCCTAACTTGCCGCATTACCGTTTGAATCCTAAAGAGCAGAAGATACTTCAAGGCATAGTCGACGATTTGATTGAAAAACAGCTAATACAGCCTAGTATGAGTCCTTGTGCCGTGCCAGCACTGCTCGTACCAAAGAAAGACGGCAATTGGCAGATGTGTGTAGACAGTAGGGCCATCAATAAAATAACGGTTAAATACATATTTCCCAAGCCCCGGATTGTCGAGCTAATAGATCAGCTCTCAGGATCTTCCATTTTCTCAAAATTGGACCTCAGGAGTAGCTATCACCAAATTCGCATTCGTCCCGGCGACAAATGGAAAACGGCCTTCAAGACGCCGTAAGGATTATACGAGTGGAAGGTTATGCCCTTCGGCCTCTGTCATGCTCCGTCGACCTTCATGAGGATGATGAATGAAATATTGAAGCTGTTTTTGGGCAAATTCTGCATTGTGTACTTTGACGTTATACTCGTTTATAGCACCTCATGGCAATCCCACTTGAATCATTTAACAGCCCTCTTTGATGTACTCAAGCAGCAACGGTTATTCATCAACCTTCCAAAGTGCGAATTGGGTGTATTGCAGATCTATTTCCTTGGATTTGTCCTCTCGGCCGACAGTATTCGAATGGACCAGCATAAAATATTAGCCATAATCGACTGACCAATACCACATACTTTCTCTGACGTCCGAAGTTTTCACGGTTTGGAAAATTTTTACTGAAAATTTATCAAAAACTTCAGTCTGATAATGGCACCTATCACTGATGGCTTCAAATCCAAAGTTTTCCATTGGACCAAAGAACAACAACAAGCATTCGATAAAATCAAAATCTGTATTAGCTCAGCCCCTATTTTGGCACTGCCGAACTTTGACAAGTTGTTTATGGTGGATACTGACGCCTCATCCATTGGTGTGGGCGTTGTTCTGTCACAGGCCGAAAGACCTGTAGCATTCTTCAGCGAGAAATTATCTCCAACACGATAGAAGTGGGCAGCCTATGAGCAAGAGCTCGATCTATGCCATTGTTCTCGCCTTGAAATAATGGGAGCAATACTTACTCCACCAGGACTTCATCCTCTGTAGCGACAACAAGGCTCTCTCTTATATCAACAACCAAAAGAACATCAATCGTATGCATGCCCGATGGCTAATGTTCTTACAACGGTTTTCCTTTTCAATAAGGCATAAACCCGGTGTTGTCAACAGAGTAGCCGATGCATTGAGCCGGAAGCGCAGCTTACTAGTGCAATTACAAACCCAGATCACCGGTCTAGAATGCTTAAAGGATCTCTATGAAGAAGACCCGGACTTTGGGGAATTATGGAAGCAGTGTCAAACTGATCAATGTATTGACGAGTATTCCGTGCGCCATGGATACCTCTTCAAGAAGAATCTGCTGTGCATCCCCGTCTTGTCATGGAGGCAACAGTTAGTCTGAGAAGCTCATGGAGGCGCTCTCGTAGCTCACGCCGGTCGGGACAACACTCTTCGTCAGCTCCAAGTGAGATTCTTCTGGCCTCAACTGCGCCAAGATGTCATTCGTTTTGTTGACAGCAGCCCCGTTTGTCAAATTTACAAAGGCGGAGCTCAGAACACTGGCTTATATATGCCTCTACCCATCTCGGATTCCATTTGGGAGGACCTGAGTTTAGATTTTGTGCTGGGATTGCCGAGGACCAAGAGGGGAAACGATTCGATCATGGCGGTCGTTGATAGATTCTCGAAGATGGCACATTTTATCTCTTGTAAGAAGACTACGAATGCTATGCTTATAGCTCACCTTTTCTTCCAAGAGATTATCCGCCTTCATGGCCTTCCACGTAGTCTCACTTCTGACCGGGATGTCAAGTTCATTAGCCACTTTTGGCGCGAACTCTGGAAACGTTTGGGAACGGAAATTCGATTAAGCTCGGCATACCACCCACAATCTGATGGTTAGACAGAGGTGGTTAATCGCACATTGGGGACTATGTTGAGATGCCTAGTACAAGAACATCCGAGGCAATGGGAGGAGGTTCTATGCAAAGCCGAGTTTGCTTACAATTCCATGACTAATCGCACCACCGGTAAAACTCCATTTAGTAATGTTTTTACTAAATCTCCTAATATTGCCCTCAACATTTCTATTCTTCCCAAGTGTAAATCAGCGGCAACAACCTCTTTTGTGGATAATTTCGCCGATATGCTCACTGAGGTTCGCCAACAAATTATTACATCAAACCAGCATTATAAGGCTGCCGCAGACGCTCACCGCAGACGTCGTGTGTTCAATGTTGGGGATCTAGTGTTGGTATGCTTGCGACGAGAACGTTTCGCACCGGGTACTTACTCTAAGCTATCTCGCCGCAAGCTGGGGCCGGTACCTATTACTACCAAGATTAATGATAATGCGCACACCGTCACCCTCCTGAATGACTGCAATACTTCGCCAACCATATACGCCTCTGGATGACGGAGTGATTACCATTAGCTTGTCGGAGTCGAGCTCTTCCGAGCGGGGGGAGAGCTGATGCGGAGCATGTTTACACCCAGGTCCTACCGGACAACTTATCTTCTATAATAGACTATAGCATTAGCCACTACTTAGTTTCTATTTTCTACAGCAAAGTACTAATATTACCTTTTAGTTTGTTACACCCTTTTTAGTACAGCTCAAGGAGCTACATAGTGGAGAGGAAAAAGGAATTGTAGACAGAATTTTGACAACCAGAAAATACACACAGCAGCTTGGTTGTCTTCCTCCCTTCCTTCTCTTTCTCTATTTTCTTCCTCTTGTTTCTTCCGCTAACATCCTTGCAAGTTATTCGCCGCCGGCCTTCGTCACATCTGCTCCAGTCGACGATCCACGCTACATCACTTTATCTCTCTATTGCCTCGAATATTCCGACTTGCAACAAAAGTTATTTTCTTTCTACCTATTTGTTGCAAAAATTTATTTTGACAATCAATTTTTGAGATCGAATTATTCAATTTTGAATCTGTTCAATATCAATTTCAAATCAAGTTGAATACCCATAGTCCAACTCGAAATCGAGACATGACTTAAATTTGCCCTATTTTGAACTAATTTTATTTAAATTTGTTCGAATTTGAATTAAATCAGTTCGAACGTCAAAAAAAAAAAAATTTCCTGCTTTGATTTTATATTTTAGTTTATACATATAAATACATATTATATAGCTCAATATTATAATTTGATTTAATTTTGATATTACTCGAGTCAATTCAAGTCCAATTCAAAAAAAAGGACTGAACCGAATTTTTTTTCTTTATGACTTAATTTACTAGCCACGATTAAAAAAATAACAATAAAAATAACACCCACCGTTCGATTCCCTTGAGCGGCTGTCGCCCTTAAGTGGGGCCCCTAAGCACCGGCTGCGGATACTGTAGGCATGGGAGGTCCGGTAGGTCGGTCGGGATTTTACGGACCGCCAAACGTGCTCGGCAAAGCCTGGACGTCACAACGGAAGTTCCTCGTCATCGAAAAAATAAAAAAAAATAACAATTCGCTCCTGATCTGACATTGAATCTCGTCCATATACATTTCCCAACAGTCCCCACTATTAGTAAGAAATCAAGAATAGTCTTACCTATCACTTCATTAATAAAATCCTTAATTAATTCAAAATAGCCATACTCCCCCGTATCGTAGAAGGCACTCCTTTCATGAAGCATTTCACACTATCTCATGCTGTCATGCACACATAAATTGTACAATATAGAACGTTTCCTCACCATAAGTCCCCCATATTGTTGCTTTCCCACTTCGATCATGAGTTATAAATCTACACACTGACGTGGATCAGACGAAGTCCCAAACAAGCTCCATGTCTGTGCTCCCATGGCTAACCGTAACCACAGTCATCTGGCTCCAAGCCATCGGCGGCACCAACACGGACTTCTCAGCCTATTCATCTCCGCTCAAATCTCGACTTGGCATAACCCAAGTTAAGCTAAATAACCTCGCCTTTGCCTCCGACGCCGGCAAGCTCTTCGGCTGGTGCGCCGGCCTCACTGCCTCCCGCCTCCCATTATGCGCCGTCCTCGCCATTGGCGTCACTCTCAGCGCAATCGGCTACGGCTTGCAATTCCTCTTCATGTCAAGAATAATTTCTTCATTCTCGTACACTCAATTCTTCTTTCTCAACATGCTTAATGGAAACAGCATCTGCTGGCTTAACACTGTGGCGTACATAACAATTATGCGACAGTTTTTACCGGCGGATCACGGCACCGTCATCGCGCTTACGACCAGCTACACTGGTTTAACGGCGAAAATTTACTTAGCCTTGGCTGAGGTTATAGTAGGGAAGAATAATGCGGCGTCGAGTGGGGGTGACGGGAAAATTTACGTGCTGCTCAATGCTGTGACGCCAGTTGTGATTGCGTTATTGACTATGCCGACTATTTGGGCGATGAGAGAGAAGCCGAGGGATGTGAAGGCGGGGCTGGTGATGATGTTTGGTATAGCGGGAGTGACGGGGGCGTATGCGGTGATTCAGACGACTGTACCGACGTTGCATAGCTCGTCGGGGATTATGCCGGAGATGGTTTTGGTGGTGATGGTGGCGGCGGTGATTTTGGTGCCGGTGGTGAAGGTGGGGGAGTGGGCGGTGAGGAGGCGGAAGCTGGAGGGGAGTTTGAAGGTGGGGGTGGGTGAAGTGGGGGATGTGGAGGGAGGGAAGGAGGAGGAGAAGGAGGAGGAGGAGGAGGCGGTGGTGGTGGTTGGGACGGAGGGAAATGTGAAAGGAGTGGTTGAGTTGGTTAAGAAGGTGAATTTTTGGCTGTATTTTATGGTGTATTTATGCGGAGCGACGCTGGGCTTGGTATATGGCAATAATTTGGGGCAGATTTCACAATCACGAGGCGTATCTGAAATTGTACTGCTTTCAATATATTCGTCTTTCGGATTCTTTGGGAGGCTCGCAACTGCGCCGCTCTCCATCTTCTCCAGGTTCGGCAGTCGTAGCTTATTTTGATAAAATTTTGAACATTTTTTATTAAGATTTTTATAAAGTAAATTAATTGAACTATATTGTTCTTGCGAAGTACATTAAATGGATTCTTGTTTTTAGCAATAGAAAGTGTAAAAAAATAAATTTTGATATAAAATAGATTCAAATTTGGAACTTAAAAATTAAATTTTAAAATTTTGAAAAGTTTAGCTAATTGGCACTCATCAGTTGGGTAAATTATTAGGTGCTGCGGACACAGGACAAAGATAATTATTATGATTTCTCTCTGTCTACAATAAAAGCATAGTCAAAGCATAGTTGCTACAGTAACTATATTTTAACTGTGCTTTTATTGTAGATAGAAATAAATCCTGATGATTCTCTCTATCTGATATATGCACCTAATAATTCTTCCATCAGTTGACAGATCATTGCAGTATAAACTATCACACCTATATAGCATATAACAAATGATGAGAAAAAAAAATTGCTTAATAGAACTTAATATAGCAACCTGATGGAGTCCCCTAACCTGCAAATGCGGCTAACCAAATATTTATTAAGCTCACATGGTTGCAAAGATCCGAGTCGTAAGTTAATTGTTCTCGACAAAAAACAAAAACTAATTAAGACTTGCATGTTCCCACTCTCAACTCTAATTAACTTTTGCTTGCATGAAAAATTAATGAAACAGGAGCAGGTACAAGATATCAAAGATTGGCACCATAGCGGTCTTGATGATTTTCATGTCTATTTCATTCTTCCTTCTCATAAGCTCTAGAAAGAGCCCTCTCTTGGTGAGCACAGCTATCATTGGAAGCTGCTCCGGTGCTATAACCTCCATTGCTGTCTCAGTGTCCTCTGAGCTCTTCGGCCAAGAAAACTTTGGTGTGAACCATAACATTGTTATTTCAAATATTCCAGTTGGTTCTTTTCTTTTTGGCTCCATTGCTGCTCTCATCTACGATAAGGGAGAAAATGTGGGATCTGGAAGAGATAGGATTTGCATTGGAAGCGATTGCTATCAGAAGACATTCATCATTTGGGGATGCATTTGCTCTTTTGGGACAATTCTGAGCTTTGTTCTTTTTTCTCGAACTAGGAAAAGTTTTAGAAAGTCATAAATGTAGTTGTATTATATGTGTATCATGATGTTTAACTTGGAAATTAGTTTTGTTAATTTTTTTTTTTTTGGTAGATTTGTCAAAATTGCCATGTGCCTTTACATGTTTTTTATCTTTGCTTTTGATATTACGATATGGTATATTTGGAAAACTTTGGCTTATGATATCTTTATTGATATTTGATTTTGAGGGGTCCGAGTATTAGCAGATATTACATATTCACGTTTGTGTATTTACTGTTTTACATTCACTGTGTATATAAATACTTATACATGTATCAATTAAGGCATTGATTCAATAAAATCTATTTTTCCTTTCTTCCCTGTCTTTCGGCTGTGCCCGCCTGTCTCTGTTCAAGAAGCATTCTTCTCATGGTATCAGAGCTAGGAATGGGGGATCAAGCCTCAGCCAACTCAACTCCTCCCTCCTCCTCTACGATCCAAGCGGACACCGCCGATTCTCTGCATATCCCTCAAGCCCTGAAGTTTCTTGTCTCCAATATCAAGAACTTAGCCCCTCATCATCTCACGGTAGAAAACTACCCAATCTGGCGCACGCAAATCCATCAACAATTCGCGGCCAATGGATATTCCGGCCATCTTACAGGCGCAACTCCTGCACCAGCCGATCAGTCCACCGTCGCGTATTCCAGATGGCAGCACATTGACAGCAACCTTCTTGCGGCTCTTTTCTCCACCATCTCGCAAGCAATTCTTCCCTACATCATCACCTCAACTACCACCGCAGAAGCCTGGGGTATTCTTGAACGGCGTCTTCAACCATCAAGCCGGTCGCGAGTTATGCAACTCAAGAACGAACTTTACCGGATAACTCTGAAAGATCAGACGCTTGAGCAATATCTAACGCGAATCAAATCGATCGTTGACAACATCTCGGCCTCCGGCTCAAAAATTGAACCGGAAGACATCATGCTGCACATCTTGAACGGACTACCGCCAACCTTCAACTCGTTCAAATCCACGATAAGAAATTCTCTCCTCCCTATTGATTTGGATACTTTTTACTCGATGCTTTGCAACGAAGAGATTCATCTTCAGCAAGAACAGCAGCTCGAAGTACAACATAACTCCTCCCCGACCGCCTTGTATGCTCCTTCGAACAACCAAGCCCGCGGGAAGCCATCCCGTCGCTTCTTCAAGAACAAGAATTCGACCAGTTCTCCCTCTCCCGCGGCACCTATCAACAATGCCAACACCTCTACCCGGCCGACCTGTCAAATATGTGGCAAATCAGGTCACATAGCTCTCAACTGTTGGCACCGATCAAACTACAAATACGCTCCCACAGACACCCGTCCACCTCGTGCATTTCTTGCCAATTCATCATCTGCATCCACTCAAGACTGGGTCTTAGATTCAGGTGCCTCCACGCACCTCACACCGGACGCGAACAATCTGTTTCATCCCACGGCTTACTCCGGCTCGGACTCGGTCTCCACAGCAAATGGATCCACCCTGCCGATCCAGAACACCGGGCAAGGCCTCCTACCGCTCCCGGACACCTCTCGTAAGCTCTTCCTACGAAATCTTTTTCATGTCCCGGCCTTAACGCACAACCTCCTCTCGGTATCAAAACTAACTAAAGATAACTCCATTTCGATTTCTTTTGATGCTAACGGTTTTGTTATCAAGGATATCCAGGACAACCGCCCGCTTCTACATGGTCGTCTGCTTAACGGTCTCTATCAACTTCATCTCTCACCGGCTACTCAACACACAGCCCTCACAGCTTCCACTCCGACAGCCCGCCTGTGGCATACGCGGCTTGGGCATCCTAGCCCTCAAGTCATTACTACTCTAGCCAAACAGTTTTCTGAAATTCCTAATGTACCTCATTCTTTTTCTTGCGTATCTTGTAACCTGGCTAAAAGCCATAAACTAGTTTTTAATAAAATTGAGCGAATGACTTCTCATCCCTTTGAGTTGATTCACACCGATGTCTGGGGTCCAGCTCCCCTGCCATCAGCTGAAGGATACCGTTATTACATTATTTTCATTGACGATCACACAAGATACTCCTGGCTCTATTTAATGCATTCCAAGCAAGAAGCTCTAACTAAATTTAAATCTTTTTGTGTCTTACTTAAAAATACATTCAATCAGACACCAAAGATTCTACGCTCGGACGGAGGTGGGGAGTTCACCGGTAATCTATTCAAACATTTTCTTCATGAGAACGGCATCCTACAGCAGCTATCCTGTCCTCATACGCCAGAACAAAATGGCGTTGCCGAACGCAAGCATCGCCACCTCTTGGAATTAACACGAGCACTACTCCATGACTCTGGCGTTCCGCACAAATTTTGGGTTGATGCTGTCTCTACGGCACACTACCTGGTAAACCACCTTCCCTCCACCGCCATACATAACCAGATTCCCTCGCAGGTCCTACACGGCAAGCCGCCCACTTACAATCATCTTCGGACCTTCGGCTGTCTCTGTTTTCCGTGGCTCAAACCTTATTCACCGGACAAACTATCCCCAAGGTCAGCGGAATGCGTCTTATTGGGCTATTCTCCCTTCCACAAAGGATACCGATGCTACAACATTTCCAGAAATCGCATCTACATCTCCCGTCATGTGGTATTTTACGAACAAAACTTTCCGTTTAAAACTCCCACCTCCACTGCTCCAATGGTTGAACCAGCTCCTTCGTCCGCTGCCTCACCCCTCCTTCTTCCGCCGACCACTATCACACCTATTCCCACGGTCCAGCACAACAACATTTCCGAAATTTCCCCAGCAACAACAAACCAGGCTCCTAGCCAACTTGTCTCGCCGGCTCACACTTCTCCTACCCGCACATCTGATCCGGCCTTCCAAAATTACAGTAATCTTCCGCAGCCCAAACCAACTCACCAAATGCAAACAAGACTCAAATCCGGGATAACCAAACCCAAGCAAATTCTTAACCTCCTGACCACTCACTTACCCGGCAACACACCTACCACATTTAATAGGCATCCAAATATGATCACTGGAGAAAAGCCATGGCGGACGAGATCTCTGCTCTACATAAACAGCACACCTGGTCGCTTGTCTCATTACCTCCGAATAAGCCAGTCTTAGGCAGCAAATGGACTTTAAAAACAAAACTGTTACCGAATGGCCAGATTGATAAATTCAAAGCCAGACTAGTAGCTCTCGGGTACACTCAGCAATTCAGTATAAATTACACCGAAACATTCAGTCCGGTTGCTAAGATGCCTACGATACGTATGCTGCTAACCATAGCTCTCAACCGGAAATGGTCTATTCATCAACTCGACGTCTCGAATGCTTTTCTCCACGGCGACCTACTTGAAGACGTCTACATGCGTCAGCCACCAGGCTTCGTGGACCCGCACAAACCCAACGCCGTCTGCAAGCTTCACAAGTCCCTGTATGGCCTCAAACAAGCACCTCGCCAATGGTTCAACAAGCTCACTACGTTCCTCCAAACTCAAGGATTCAGGTTTAGTCGTTCTGACCCCTCACTCCTTATCCTTCATGATAATCACATACATATCTACTTTCTCATATATGTCGACGACTTTCTTGTAACAGGAAATGACAACTCGGCGATTAACAGGCTTCTCGGACAGCTTCAGTCACAGTTTGCACTCAAACAGCTGGGGCAGATCTCGCTCTTCTTGGGAATCCAGGTAATTCAATCCTCAAACGGCTATTTCCTCACTCAACAGCACTACGCTTCACGAATACTCCATGACGCAGGCTACGACGAATGCAAACCGTCCCCAACGCCGGTTGCACCTGCACCAAAGCCCGTGCAGTCGGTCAGTCCCCCGTTTCACGATCCAACTCTATACCGCAAGCTCGCCGGCTCCCTCCAATACCTCTCCATAACAAGACCGGACATTGCTTTCGCTACCAATATGGTCTGTCAACATATGCAAGCCCCGACTGATCAGGACTTCAAGGTCCTCAAACGCCTCCTACGCTACATCAAAGGCACCATCACTTACGGGATTCCTATCACCACCGGATCCCTTGAGCTGCGGACATACTCGGATGCGGATTGGGCGGCCGATACGTCTGACCGGAAGTCAATCACCGGCTACTGTACTTTCCTTGGCCCAAACCTCATCTCCTGGACCGTCAAGAAACAACCCACCGTTGCAAGGTCGTCCACAGAGGCCGAATATCGCTCCTTATCAGCGGCCGTCTCCGATGTGATCTGGTTACGTCGCCTTGCTGAGGAGCTCCAAATACCGCAACGCTCTTCCACTCCAATCCACTGCGACAACACGCCTGCCATCGCCATCGCCAAGAACCCCGTGTTTCATGCCCGGACGAAGCACATAGAGATCGACTATCACTTTATACGCCAACACATCAGCAATAACTCCATTCAACTTCGTCACATCTCCTCAAATGATCAGATCGCTGATATCTTCACCAAACCGTTCTCCATCTCTCGGTTCAATGCTCTACGAGACAAATTAAGTATTCGACCCTCGAATGCTTAATTTGCGGGAGGGTATTAGCAGATATTACATATTTACGTTTGTGTATTTACTGTTTTACATTCACTGTGTATATAAATACTTATACATGTATCAATTAAGGCATTGATTCAATAAAATCTATTTTTCCTTTCTTCCCTGTCTTTCGGCTGTGCCCGCCTGTCTCTGTTCAAGAAGCATTCTTCTCACCGAGAACCTTTGAATCTTCTTTTTTTTTTTTAATTGAAAGAAGAACCTTTGAATCTTCGGCGTTAATATAATACATAAGTAATTAATAAAAACTTTTTTAACTTTTCCAAATAGATTTAAAAGCTTTGAGAGTAACAATTACCAATTTTTTATCAAGGTATCCTTATAAAACATTTTCCCTATTAATATTACATACAGCTGTGAGCTGTCAATATAATAGAACAATATTTCTGACGTTGCTTAAATTTAGTAGTAGTGGTGTAAGTTATTTAAGTCAGCATGTGAGCCAGCTCAAATTTGACTCACTAATGAGCTCATAAGTCTAGCTTATTGAGCAATGAGTTTGAATTTTTGTTTGAACTCGAGCTCATGTATTATATGAGCTTGAGTTCGAGCTTGGCCCAACTCAGTTTGTTGGAATGCCAAGCTTGCTTGATTAATATTAAGTAATACACATGCATTTATATTAGCCTAATTAATTATTTTGCCATAAAATAAGAATTCGAGCTCCAAAATGAGCCATTCTTGAGATTTCTTATCAAACTCGAGCAACCGAATCAAGCTTGAGCTTCATATTTTTCACTGGAGCAGAGCTTGAGACGTTCGAGTTCAAGCTCAATATAAATTAAACAAATTTAGCACTACTAATCAAAAACTTAATTCGACTAGTTTACTCCCCTATTTGAGATATGAAACCATTGACCCAATAAAACTTCTGATCAATTTAAACCTCCAAGATTTAGTAAGTACTGTCTTGATCATAGAAGTGATCTTCATCCAAGTCAGATTTTTAATAATTTTCAAAATAAAGGGCAATAGATCTTGTCAAGCCTATCATTTTGACATGAATTTTCTTCTAAATTAACCCTAAACCCACTTTGAGAAAAAGTTTTTTTTTTTTTAGGATCGATCACTATAATAAAGAACTCTTCCTTATTTTATTTTCATTGAATGCTAAAATTTAACATCCAAAGTAAATAGAAAAATATTAATACTTTGGCTTGCAATAGTAAAGTTTTAACTCTTATTAATTTGATCTACATATAATAGTTTGTGTAAAAGAAATATTTCCCGCGAGTATAATTAATGTTTGCTCTACAAAAGAGATGTTAAAATATTGCTATTGTTAATATTGGCTTTTGAGGGCCTACGTATATCTATTATCAATACATTCTTAGAGAAATCATATGAAGAACGACATCCCTTTCAATCAATCTTGATAGCTTACAAAGGAGTGACTTCACTAAATAATTTACCAATAAGAAAAAGAAGAAAGAAAGCTATCAATTTATTCAGAGTATGATAACATCAAAGTAGGCCAAATCCTCGTAAGAAAGGAGAGTCAATGGTTCCATATTATTATGAAAAAAATATGTGTCATGTGTGAGGTCTTATTACTTATAAGAGGGAGGGTACATGGAAGCTAAATCAATGACCAATACAAAGGGTCCTAATTTCTCAAGCGGGGGTAAAGCAAAATATGCTTGGAAAAAAATGAACTTGGATAAAGGAAATTTGAAGGCCCCTCCCTGAGACAAATGTAGGGAGGGATTATAATCAATGTTAAATTTAGAGAGAATTGGAGAAGGAAAAAACTTAATTTTATTATACAAAATTATCTCTATTTGTAGATCTATACCGAATGTCTTGCTAAAGAAATAAATAACTACAGAATCAAGCATAGTTGCCTTAATATAATCCTTCCAAAACCAACCATCCAAATATAGAGGGAGATTGATCACTATAAGAAAAACACTAATTTCCAACATAATTTTCGGCAGAAAAAATCCGTAAAAAATTATGGTGGCCATGGATTTCCAGCGAAATATTTTCAACGAATAACATATATATTTCTTGTAGATTTCTGACATATTTTTTGATGAGATTTCCAATGGATTTATTTCCGACAAAATTTAAAATTTTCTAAGAAAAAGTATTTATAAAAAATATTTATAATTATTCTTTTTATAATTTACGTTAATTAATGAGCTAATATAATAAATATTGTTAAATAATTTTAAAAATAAATATTGTCAAATTAAATAAACCATTTAATAAATATTTATAAACTATATTAAATAAATGGTTTTCATAATTATTGTTATGTTAAACCAACTAGTTTAAATTAATTCATTAGCTAATCTAGAAAATATTGCTGAGTTATTTTCCACCGTAATATCGAATTAAATTTTTTGATCTTTTAAAAATATTAATATTGATATTTAATTAATTTTAAATTTAATATTTTGTAAGTTATAATATAAATAAAAAAGAGTAGCTTTTATAGTAGCTCTTGCATCCACGGCTTGAAGGATGAGAAAAATTATTCTGTGTGGAATTCGAACGTATTTTGAGGCGAATTGGGGTGCGTCACATCACCGGGGTCCAATGCATCCGATGATGTGGCGCGCCCCAATTCACCTCCGAATGCATTCAGATTTCGCACAGAATAATCTCTCCAAGGATGGGCGCTGGACCTCTGAAGAAGCGGGTTCAAATCTGGTTGTGGGCTGTTTTGGGCTACTAGGCGAGTTGCTGGAGGAGGTGGGCTGGCTGGCAGATAGTAGGCAGGCTGTGGGTGTGCGGGATGGCTTGCTTAGACGGGCAGAATTTAAGTAATTTTATTTTATTTTTTGTTACATCAATTTCTCTGGAAATTCGTCGGAAATATTTCTGCTGAAATAATCCACCGGAAACATTTCCGACATATTTTTTGGGTCGGTTTTTGTTTTCCGATGTGTGTTTTACTGGTGAAATATTTTCCATCATAAAGCTTTTTATCCGACACATCTTACAAATTTTTCGGCAGATATGACAGCTAGAAATGAGAATTTTTCCTGTAGTCGGTGTGATCCATGTGAGCTTAGCTCCCATGGATCCCCATGATGGCAGTGGGATGAAGAGCCTAGGGGCGATTGAGATTTAACAACGTGATAGAGGTGAGTCTCCCATGTATCTCATACCGTGGAATCAAGGCCCAATGGACGGTTGAGATTTTAATAGTGATAATAAGAACCAATTGCTCAATAGCAAGAGCAGTAAAGCTACAATCTTAAGTAAACAAGTAGATAAATCTAAACAAAACCATTGAGTGAGTTTGATAGATCCATTAGACACACATTAAACCGAAGGGTAAATATCCAGACCAGCAATGATATAACATGGCTAGAGGCTGGAACCCAGATGTGCAAACATTTGAGGAATATATGAGAAAAGGAGAATGTGTTGATCTGGATGCAACAACTTTGATGTTATTGCCTTAGGGATTTCATGGATCTAAACTACTACTATGTTGATGCTAGCTCAATATATCCTGGGAGCTAGCTGCACTAGCTAGGAATCCAAGCCGGGTAAGCACAAAACTTTGAGAAGCTTCTACAACATTGACTAGTGGCGGCAAGAGTTGATGAGCTTGACACTTGACAGTAGGGGTGTAAACGAGTCGAGTCGAGTTTAGGCCCTTATCGAGCTAGACTGATTAGTTGGAAAGCGATCCCCAACTCGAGCTCGACAGGCGAGCTTGAATTCGAGCTCGTCTAACTGTAAACGAGCTCGAGCCGGCTCGTGAGCTATTTAGGCGGAATATTTAAAAATTAGGCGGGATTTTTAAAACTTAATCAAAATTTAGAAAAAAAAAAAAAAAAAACTTAGGTGATTTTTATTAAAAAAAAATTAATAAATAAAATAAATTATTTTAAAAATATTAATATTTGTTCGAGCTGGCTCGTGAGCTCACTAGCCCAACCGGCTCAAGCTCGAACTCGAGCTCGAGTTCAACTCGTGAGCTCGATAAGCTCGGCTCACGAGCCGGCTTGAGCTCGACTCAGCTCACTTACACCCCTAACATAAGAGAATTACTTAGAATTGGGTTAAGTTATAGGAATGAATTCAAATTTCATCGTTAGATGTCCTTATTAACGTCTCTTCTGCTAACAATTAATTAACCCAAGGTACATATTATTCCAACAAATTTATGGTTTATTGCCGCAGAAATTGAATGTTAGTACATAACAATTTTTTTCTGGTGAATTTATATTACGAAATTTGTTCCTTTATAGATAATTATAACGATAACAGAGACTTAAAAATACATGTTTCAATATGAAAGTTGCCGGTACTAAATAAGGAATGCCGTGTAAGGCATTAGTAGGTGTATTTACGAACGTCTCTTTTACTACCAATTAATTAACTACAGTTAAATCTTATTCGAACAAATTTATGGCTTATGCCCGCATAAATTGGATTTTTTTTTTTTTAGGATAAAACCTACAAGAGGACTTATGTGTTGATATAAAAGAAAAGAAATTACAAATCCTTAAAAGAATAAAAGCTCATTAAAAATATATCATCTGAAGCAAAATCTAAGAGCAATTATTCTTATCTAATAAAAAGTAATTTAAAAAAACAAATAAAAGCAGTCGGAAATGAAACACAATAACAGCAAAAAATTCATCCGTGACATCACCACCATCAGCAAATCCAACAGCTCGGACAAATTGGATTTTTTTTTTATTTTTACAAAAAAGAACAATACATTCCATACAAAAGAGCTAGCGATTACAAGAACCAAAAAGCTAATGCAAAAACAAGAGGAAAAAAGCAACCCTGAGGGCTCAGTAGAAGGCCGAGACTACTAGCTTTTCATAAGACAAGCCCGGACATATTGGATGTTTTTTTTTGGGGCAGATATTTAGGGTTTAGTTACAATAAATGTAAGGCCTGGTCAAACCTTTTAAAAAATGAAATGAAACCCTAAAATATTCTCTTTTAATATGGTCATCTTTGCTTAGAAGAGTTCAGAATAATCAAATCCTTAATGTGGCTAATAAATTTGAACCAGAAACATATATCTTTTGATTTTACCTAACTAAGAAATTTGACTATCTCTGTCAGATATTATGGGTTTATTGTAGTCAAGTGTGAATACAGTGAAACATATATCTTGTTGGGATTTCTTTTCTTATTTCGGTGTCGCATTCACGTAATTTAGTTTCTTTTGGTGGTGGAGTACTTCCTACGTTCTTATTGTGATTTTAGTTTCCACTGTAATTCAACCGTTATCTACTTGGCATGATGGAAGCTACCCTTCCCTTTTTATGGTTTTTAATTTTTTTTTTAAAAAAAATCTATAAACATATTCCATTATGTTAGAAAAAAGATACGGTCCGATCATAAGAAATTTTTTTTTAATGTTTTACGGTCTCAACTCTCACCATCAATTTTTTACAATCATAAAGAACATTGTTATCATGTCTATTGTTTGCAAGCACTGTCGTTGAAAATAATGTTTGTTTCGAAGCTCTAATTTTGAATCTTGATATATTGCCAAAAATTTATGTCGATCGGGCACGAATTTCCAAGCAAAATCAAGATTAGAAACTTCAAAAATTAAATCGAAGACCATATGAACTCTGATTTCAGCAAACTTATAGTCGAGCTAAACGTCTAAGAAATATGAACCCAACGACACCAAATTCGACTCAATCCGAGCCCAAATAGGTCCAAATTGAAGACTCGAAGCATATTTGGAAGGGTCAAACCATAATTTGGATTACCTAATGGTTTCCAAACATGACATGCTTATAGTCGAATCAAGCGGCTCCACAAGATGAATCCAACAAGCCCAATATGGTCAAATTCTGATATCATTAAATCATTCAAATGCCCAATAAATGGTCCATGATCAAGGGATTCAACATCGGCCGTTCATTCAAACCACTCCCAATTTACCCTTGATTTTTCTCTTATTTACTAGTCATGTCATTCTCAGAAAACTATAAATAGACCCTTCATTTCTCACAGAGGGGGGTAGGAAGGAGGCCCAAGTAAAGAAGCAAGTAAGAGAAGGAAGAAAAGAAACTTTAGTTCTCTTGCCACCTGGCTCCTCCTAGACCACCGCCGAACTTCCACCCGGCAACCTACTAATGCTGGACTTTTGCCAGTCGCCGGACTTTCGCCGGACTTCTAATCGACATAGGACTTCCATTCGTCGTCGGATTTCTGCTCGTCATTAGACTTTTGTCGGACTTCTACCTGACGCCGAACTTTCGCTAGTTGTTGAATCTCTACCCCACATCGGACTTCCGTTCGTCAACGATCATTCAAATCTCCTTCACCAGTCAACAATATTTATGACCAATGTCGCCCGCCGACTACGATCCTTCTGAACTCCATCGCCAGCCGATTACGATCCTTCCGACCTTCGTCACTAGACGTACAACGGTCCTTTCAACCTCCTTCTGACCTCCGTCGCTTGCCGGCTATGATCCTTCTGACCTTCGTCGCCTGCCGACTACAGTCCTTCCATCCTTCGTCGCCATAGAGCGATCTTTATGACCTCCGTCACTAGCTGACTACAGTTCTTTCGACCTCCGTCGTCCACCGACTACGGTCCTTTTTTGACCTTCGTCGCTAGACAACGGTTTTTATGATCTCGGTCGTCTGTTGACTACGATCCTTCTGACCAAACGAACATATCAACAGTGATTCTTCCTCTTTCCTCCATGTAACACACTATGTATTATGTATATTTATTATATCAAGCCAATGCCTTCCCCTAATGAAGGGCCTCATTGTAATCAACTGCAAATACTAGTTGATTCATTCAAACTGTGTTAGGCCCCGTGGTTTTCCACCTTTTCACGGGTTTTCCACATAAAAATATTAGCTTCTCTTATAAATATTGTACCTTTTTTTTATCTGATTGTGTGCTAGATCTTCATACAAAGCTAAAAGATTAAACTTTATATTTCTCTACTACCGCAAATACTGCCGGACGCAACAAATCTAAACAGATAATTTGATCATATGGATAGAGGAATTTTGAACATATTTCGCTCAGGAATACCCTTTCCATGCTGTAGCAAAAAATAAAAGTTTTAGAGATTCCATTGTGTATTGGTTTATCATCATATACTGCCAACCCAAAAAAAAAGAAGAAGCTAATTTTGTTTGTAAACTATTGTTTGAAAAATAATGCATTGGTTTCGCAGACATTCTTATTTAATATGAAATTCTAAGGTTTCCTTTTTGATTGAAGCTTAGGCTCCATTGAACTTCGCTTTCTGCTCCTTGTTTCTTCTTCCTTGAACAGCAGAAGCTGCTTTGGGCTGTTCGGAAATAAAGCCATGAGAAAAAAGTCCCACTCGAAAACAACTTCGTTAGAACGATAGCTTAAGTGGCTTCACGTACAGATCATCGATTTTATAGATGGGAAGTATAGTAGAGGTGCTGCCTATTTTACATGATTTAGTTCAGCCATCATCAACATATCATCTTTCAAGATGATATGTTATTCTTTGAATCGTGTTTGATCATAGAAATAACATTTTGTAAAATCTTATTTTGATATTGAATTCATTGAAGAATATTGTGTCAGTATCCTCTGACTGTACTTTTTTTAATAATAAAATTTTATTAAAAAATCAAAAAAGGTTACAGCCAAAGTAAACGCAAGTAGAAAAAAGACCACAAAAAAACCAACAGGAAACAAATACAAGCTAAAACATCGGCTCAGAAAACGGCCAAGGCTTCCAGCGTCCACGATGTCCCGCACGGACCGTCCAGTTAGTGTAGAACACATCCCAAATAGCCGTCCCGAAGTCCACACCAACGGTTGCCACCAGCAAAAAGGACCGGGACGCGAGCCCCGACCACATCATTGCCCTTAGCCTCAAACCGCTGCAAATCGTACAATGAATCCAAGCGAACCGGAAGAGGAACAGCAAGAAGAACAACATAACAAAATGAGAATTCATCGTCTACGTCGACTTTTCCCCCAAAATTTTTCCCGAGTAGCAACATTTGTAGTATACTCAAGAGAAAAATCATCATCAGTCTCATGAAGTTCATATTCCAATTCATCATCCGACGAATCACAAAGCCAATCACCCTGTTTCCGAATCACCAAACCAGAGGAATTACCCACACAGGTAGCCATCGTTTGTGCATCAATTTCGTTTACGGGAACCTCAACTAAACTATTGTTAGAAGAAAAACCTTCCACCCTACCCAGATACACAAAACCATCAGCACCACCTTCTGAATTTTTTTAAAGCTGAACACCCCCATTTGAATTTACTACTCCCAGAGTAGGCGAACCATCAGAAATCACAGCAGTCACCGGATCAGCCCCCACCTCCGGCACCAGAACAGGGACCTCAATTGGAATAATAACAGCTGGGTCAACACCATTAGGCGGTGTAGAAGCTACCTGACCTCCCAAATGCAACAATAAATCATTCATGGGCGTAGCTACAGGGGGGAAAAAGGCAAAGCATTTGGAGATAATACATTCCCTCCAACAACCTCTCTAGTTAAACCGGAATTATCAAGATCAGAAACCAACCCAGTCAAAACCTCCTGAGTTATATTCACCATAACAGGCTCAGCCACAATACATCCCTCATTATTAGACAATACCTCTAAATTAGAAACATTAACACCCTCCAGATGCAGCTCGTCATGAGTAAAAGGAGACACGGCCAAAACCTCGGTAATGACCAAAGGGGCCTCCACAACAGGAGACGGAACAACCAAATCCAGTTGAGGCACCACACTAACAGGATTACAAGTCACCTCATTCTCATTCAATTTACGGTTCTCCACATCTTGAGCTTCAACAAAAACATTCTCAGCGAGAGGAAGATTAGAATTCAGAAGATTCTTCGCATAGGGTGCACAGTGACCTTTAAGGTGTCCTAGACATTTGCAAGACTCACAAAAATCAGGGAAAATTTCAAATTGCACATTTTGAATATACCCAGAATCCTCAGGACCCAGCCATATATGTTTTGGATAAGTCCTAGTCACATCCAGTTCGACTAAAACACGCGCGAGAGAAGGTCGAGAACCAGCCGAAGTAGCTGAGTCGACCTTCAAAGGATTTCCAAACATAGAACCTAAAGCGTGAAGGATACGGGGAGTAAAGAGATGAGGTCTCAGTTTGGGGAAGGATATCCAAATTGGAATGACTGGAGATTCACATCCAATTTCCAGAATATGCGACCATTTCGTAATCTTCATAAAACAATAGTTCACCATATAAGATCGATGACAAAAAACACGGCTGTAATCAAGCTCATTTGACAATTTGATCAAAACATGTGTTTGATCCAGAACAGTGACAGAGAATTCCGCTTTAAGTTTGAGGGCAAAAAAAAATTTTCGAATGGCATCCAAAAAAGGGCGTTTTGTGGGAAAAAAACCAACTAAGGCAAATTGAAAAGGCAAAGAAAGCGCACAAATTTCTTCCTCCGAAATCCACAAAGACGGTAAACCTCGGAAAGAACCATGCCGGAGATCAGGAAATCTCTCCGAAGATACAGAGCCAGATAAAGCTTCAGCAAAGGACTTAGATTTAAACGAACTAACCAAAAAACCAGGGTCCTCAACCCGACGGACCGCCATCCAGCCGGAACGGCTGGAGAAGAAAGCGCCAAACAACAGGAAAATGAAAGGGAAGTATAAAATACCAGAGGAAATCTCACTCCCCAACCAAAAGTTGACGGAAAACTACTCCGATGAGCCTCATCATCCGCCGCCGACTCGCTTAGGGCAAAACCCGAACTTCCCTTTCAATTTGATCCTGAGATTGTACTTTATTCTCAATGCACTATTCGATTACAAAATAGGAGAACATCAAAATTTGCGTGGCGACACATTTTTCCCCCACCAATCATCAACATCTAGCAAATTTGCTTGTGTTGTGCTGATATTATATATTTCATTGATGACTAAAATTACAAATATTTGATGAGAGTAACACAAAGACCACCGATAATAATAAATACATATAACAATTAGAAAAAAAAAAACATATGATTTATAACAAAATGCTCAACATAAGCCAACTAAGATGAAGCATGCATATCATAATGTAGTTCACTGGAAGAGTCAAGAAGGCAATAATTCATTAGGTACCTTCCCAATTGAGTTAGATGAGCAAGCAAAATCACATTGGATAATAGGATGAACATGTCTAGTACATTGAATTATGATAATTTTTGGATATTTAGTCACTATTTTTGTTGATGTTGCATCAAATTTTATTTTAGTTGGATATGAAATTAAGAAATTGCATATTAAGTTGACCATTGTGGATAACTTGGTGTTTGTTGATAACCTCATTAATAATACAAAGCTCACATTGATTTATTGGTTAGGAGCTGTGGCTACTAACCAAGAGCTCTTGGATTTGAATTTGCGTGTGTAATATGTGTGAGTTTTTCTTTAATTGACCTAAACACCCAAAGTTCGTTCGAAGCTCAAATAACAATTCTATTAAATTCAATCCAATTGATAATCATAACATTATGTATAATGTGTCATTTGTTAACAAGTTATACTATTTTATTGTAATAATTATATTCAATTCAATGTAATGGAATTGAGGTTGATATAAATAATCATTATTATAATTATTTTCATTGATATACTTGTTAATTAATGTAATTAAAAAATTTATAATTTTATATTTTATAATCTTTGTTTTATTATTAATTTTTACACTAAAAATTCCCTTAAAAAATAATAAAAAGGTCATCTTAAACGAAACCTAAGTAACCCAACCAGCCTTTCAAATACAGAATAATGGTACAACTTTTAGATAGTTTTCAATGAGAGCATAGCAAATGGCGAACGGAAAAAAAGTTGGATTATCATGACATATATTATATAATGATGAGCTTACACATAATTATATTTATTTTTGATATTACACAGATATTAAAATAAATTTATTATTTCTCCAAGACTTCGTGATAATTTTTATTGTTTTTAAAAAATAAATTTTAATTCAAAAAATTCTTTCTAAATAACAAGGAAAAATAGCACACAAAAAAACCTAAAATATAGTCTAAAAATTTATGCTGCACCAGTATCAAAATAAAAATAATATTGTTTAAGTCTATCATGATTGTTGCGTCCTGGAATATTCGCGGCGGTAGAGAAATATATATAGTTTAATGTCTTAGCATCGTACGAAGATCCAGCGCACAATCAGATAAGTGAGAGGGTATAGCATTCATAAGAGACACCAGAGTTTTTACGTGGAAAATCCCTAAAAAGCCGGAAAAATCATGGGGCCTAGCCCAGTTGAAAATGATTCCATTAGAATTTGAGTCGGTTACAAAGGGCTGAATCGCCTCCAAGGGTGATCAGATTACAACTAGTAACTGTTTGATAGGAGTCTGGTATTAGACCCGGCGTCACCTGGAAGTTCGAGTGTTAGTTGGTAGTCTAGCCTTGAACATAACTTTGGGCCTTGAGCAGAGCGTTGGGCCTTCGGCAGAACGTCTCGCCTTGAGCAGAATGTCGGGCCTTGAGCAAAGTGTCGGGCCTTGAGCAGAGCGTCGGGTCTTAAGCAGAATGTCGGGCCTTAAGCAGAGTGTCGGGCCTTCACCAGATCGTCGGACCTTCAGCAGATCGTTGGGCCTTGAGCAGAGCATCGGGACTTCAGCAGAACGTCAGGCCAGAATGTCGGGCCAGAACGTCGGGCCTTGAGGAGAATGTCGAGCCTTGAGCAGAATGTCGGGCCTTGAGCAGAGCGTTGGGCCTTGAGCAGAATGTCGGGCCTTCAGCAGAACGTCGGGCTAGAATGTCAGGCCATAACGTCGGGCCTTGAGGTGGTGGTGCGGCGAAGCTCCGGCGGTGGTCCGGCGAGGCTCCCACGGTGGTCCGGCGAGGCTCCGTCTATGGTTTGGCGGTGGTCCGGCGAGGCTCTGGCGGTGGTCCAGCGAGGCTCCTGCGGTGGTCCGGCGAGGTTCCGGCGGTGGTCGAGGAGGAGCTTCTTCCTCCTCTTCCTTCTCTTCTCCTCTTCTCTTATTGCTTGGACCCCCTCTCAAGAGAAATGAGGAGTCTATTTATAGATTTTCTGGAGTGGCATGACCCTTAAATAGGCAAGAGATCAGGGATAAATGTGGAGTGGTTGGATGGACGGCCGATATTGAATCCCTTGATCATATACCGTTTATCAGACATTTGAAGGCTTTAGTGATGTCGAAATTCGGCGATCTTGGGCTCGTTGGATTCGTCTCGTCTAGCCGCTCGATTCGAGTATAAGCTCGTTAAAATCGGAGACCGTTTGGTAAATCAAATTGTGGTATGAGCTTTCCAACAGCACTTCGGACGCATGATTTGGACCCATTTGGGCTCGGATTGAGTCGAATTTGGTGTCGTTGGGTTTGTATTTCTGAGACGCTCAGTTCGACTATAAGTTTGCTGAAATCAGAGTTTAGATGGTCTCCGAATTAATTTTTGAGGTTTCCAACTTGATTTTGCACTGAGATTCGCGCCCGTTTAAGATAATTTTTTGGCTGACATATCAATGATATTTTTTATATTAATGAATTATTCTATTATTTAAAAAATTTCAATAACATATCTGAATAAGCTGATACAGTTTCTTTCCTTGAAGAATGATCTAAAATATATTCATTCATTAAACTACATTAAAAAACATAAAGAATATATCATATATTCATAAAATCATTATTTACGATGATAACTGATAATCGGCCGTTTCGATTATAGCCATTTCCCCAACACTCAACTTAAAAAAATTTAAAATTTAAAAAACACAAAACGCACGACACAAAATAATACGTCGACCTGCTGCCGAAAGAACCAGAAAACCACCGCATCATTGGCCGCTCCGCCAACATCGACCGTTGATTTAACCATTGTTTGTCCACTGTCATCACCTGCCCTTCATTCCCACGAGCTGAGCAAATAACTCATTCGCCACCGCCGTGCTAGAGTCATCGCTCACCGCCGGCGCTACAACCACCTCAACTGGAGGAGAAAACTCATTTTTTTTCTTCTTCGCTTCCTCCTCGTCATTCCCTTTCACCTTCTCCTCCACATTCAACGGGATAGGTTCAGAAGTACCGGCCGGCGCCGGCGGATTAGCTTCTTGCAGCTGCATTGCGTACTCCAGGTTCCAAAGCACATCGCCCATGGACGGACGGTCGACTCCATGCTCTGCCAAGCATTTCTCAGCCGCCTCGACGTACTTATTCAGTGAGTCATTGTTAATGGTGCCGAGGAGATGGGGGTCAATGATCTTTTCTATCAATCCCTTTCGCTTCCACTGCATCCCCCATTCCGCAAGGTTCACCTGCTCTCGCGGCAGCGCCGGGTCCAATGCAGGCCGAGCGCATATTGTCTCCAGCAACACCACGCCGAAGGAATACACGTCGGACTTTTCCGTGAGCTGTTGCCGGCGAAAATATTCCGGGTCAAGGTACCCGAAACTCCCCTTCACCGCCGTGCTCACGTGGGTCTGGTTACCCGGCGCGTCTTTTGACAACCCGAAATCCGACACCTTGGCGACAAAATTTTCGTCAAGGAGGATATTAGTTGTCTTAACGTCGCGGTGGATTATCCCCTGTGCGGTTCCGGTGTGGAGGTAGTGTAAGCCTCGTGCTGCCCCGATGCAGATCTCAAGTCTCTGCTTCCATGTCAGCGGTTGAAGGTTCTTACCGTAGATGTGGTCACGGAAGGGTCCGTTAGCCATGTACTCGTATACGAGAATCATCTCTGAGTTCTCATCGCAATAGCCGATGAGTGAAACGAGATGGCGGTGGCGGAGCTTGGAAAGCATCTGGATCTCTGTATGAAACTCTGTAATACCCTGATCGGAGTGGGAGTTTCCTCGCTTGACTGCGACCTTTGTTCCGTTATCAAGCTCTCCGATGTATACGTTGCCGAAGCCGCCGACACCAATGATGGCGTTGGCGGCCCAGTTCTTTGTTGCCTCTCGAAGCTCAGCAAGGGAGAAGTTGCGGCCCAAGCCGAGGTTCGATGAAAAGGTGTACCCGTTCTTGGAGCCAAAGCCTGTACCGCCTCCCTTACTACTCAAGAAGCTTGAATGACCAGCGTAAATGGGGATCAACCATGAAGAAAAGCTATTGCGCTTCCTCCAGTCCTGAGGCCGCTTATACCACTTCAACACCATAGCGCCAAGCCCGGCGAAGGCTCCGAACATCATCGCGAATCCCACCGCCACAACAGCCTTCCGATTCGACAAACCGCTGCCGTCGCCGCCCTTGGAGCCGTCCACGCCAAACTCCCCGTCTAGGCTTCCGACCGAGTTGCTCATCTTGAAAACCTCAATGCCGTTCAGAATGGCGTCGGTGGAACCAGTTTGCTCCTCCATTGGTCCAATCTGGATTGTGATCCGGTCGGAGGCGACAGAGGCGTTCATGACAATGTCCTTGTAGTAAGCGGTGGCAAGCTGCCCGCCTGAGAGGGTGGAGAGATCGAGGCCAGAGATGGCAGCGAAGCCATTGATGTAAACGTTGAAGTAAAGATCGTTAAGAGACTTGCTGATTATGTCGCAGAAGTGGAGGCGAACGAGGTAGCTAAAGGAGGAATCGACGTTGAGCTGCCATGTCACGTTGAAGTTGGGACTTCCCACGCGAGCATCGGCCATGTGAACGGCTGAGGCGTAAACGGCAGGAGGAGCGATGAGCGGTGATCCGCCGTCAGGGTACTCTACGACCTTGGCCTCGACGGAGATAGCATTTGCTGTAGATTTCGAAAAAAGGTAATCGCGGTCAGGGGACCATAGGCGGTTGAGAGTGTCATTAGCAGAGGTGAGGGTGGAGCCACCGACGTTGAGGCGGTATACTGTGTGGTACGCGTAGTCGGAGAGACCGGTGAGCTCACCGATCGGGAAGAGTGACGAAGCGGAGTCTGTGAAGAGGAGATCGGGGGCAGAGACGACCTCGATGGCGTTTATGAAGGCAGCGGAGTTCCGCATTGGGTAGAAATGGATTGATAAACGATCTTTTGTGGCGTTGATGAGGAACTCCTTCAGAACCCACTTCGAAGCTTCATCGATGTTGAAGCTGTGGAGGAGCACGTAGTCGTTGGCGGTGACGGAGAAGACGGCGCGGGTGAGGTCGAAATCGGGGGAGGAAATAGGGAGAAAGTGGAGGCGGATCCAATGCCAGCCAGGGCGGGAGAGCTGAAAGACGTAGGTGGCGGAGTCGCGGAAGATGCGGGCGGAGAGGTAGAGAGGCGAGGGGATGTTGGAGGCGGAGGGGATGGAGGCAATGAGTTGGTCGGAGGAGGATAGGAAGGGGGAGGATTGGAGGTCCGTCTTGAAAGAGCGACCGTCAGGCATGGCGATGGGAGCGGTGGCGCCACAGTCGATGAGGAAGTTGTCGGCCGGAGCGAATCGGGAGATGGAGGACGGTGGGGTTTGCTCAGACGCCGTCAAGGCAGCAATGAAAAACATCAAAGCTGCCAAGAACATTAGGCGGGCATCCATTATTCTTTTTCGTATCCCCATTGTGCAAAATTTGTTTTTTTATTTGTTTATTTGGACCTCCCGCATTGCAGCAGACGGGGGAGGTCGAATGGGGGAAGAGGAACGGAGAAGAAAGAGGAGGTTAAGAAGGCTTTCGTGTAATTCGGGAGCGTGAACGGTGGATGGCTAATTGGTCCGTTTGTCACTTTCTTTGGTTCGCTGGCAATAATGTGCGGACCATTAACGATTACTAAGTTGGGGTCAACACGGAAACATCTTAGAAATTTTCGAAAATTATTGGGTATAAGTATAACTAACTTTATTTAAATAATTACATAAAAATATTCATATAAATTATATCAAAATGGAATAAAAATTTATATTATTTTATTTGATGAATGAATATTATGATATAAATTATATTTAGTATATAATTTATTCATTAATTTATTTATTATTAAATATTTATAAATTATTTTTTAAAGATAATTACAACTGTCCATTTAGGTTATAGGCATATCAGTTGACCAAAAAAATAACTGCAATATATTTCATTTTTTTAATGTAGAAGTCTGAATTATCATTATATGAGTGCTATTGTGGGTCATTTATTAAATAATAATAAAAAAATTTTAAGACTATTAAATAATAAATAATTATGTTTTTGTACATAATTGATTAGGTTAACATTCAAATTTATTTATTTATATTATTGGTTTTAAAATTTTATTTAGACGTATTTACTATGTAAATAAATTAAAAAATAAATTTTATGTGAGTATTGAATTATTTACTGATTTTATGAATTCAATAATTTATATTGGAGGGCTTAGAAAATATTGGAGAGCTTATCTGAAATAAAATAGCAAAATTAATGAACCAAATTTTGCCAATTCAGGTTTTAATTAATTTGGTTTGATCTATTTGCTTTAATTGACGTTGATTTAATATAAATCTATTTAAGACGAGTTTGAATCGGGTTGATTGGAGCTGTCAAATCTTAATCGAGTTTGAGTCGAATCGATTCGAGTTGAATTGGATCAACTCAAACTAATTAAATGAATTCCAAGTGATTATATGAATTTAATTAAATTAATGGGATTAATACGAGTTAAGTTTTGAATTAAGAATTTGTTTCAATATAATTTGAATTAAATGAATTTAATTATTTATGTAAACATATTTATTATAAAATTAATTTTGAATTTTAAAATGGGTTAATAATTTTCATTTTATTCCGCCCCACCCCATCTCTCTCAATAAAATTTCATCATACTTTCTCTTCCCGACACACCTAGGTGTGTCCAATTTGTGCGCAAACAAGCTGAAAAGATCCATCTCAACAAGTTAGGCGCATCAATGTAATATGTTTCACTAGAAGAGACCCTGATCTAAAGTTTAATGTGAGAGATGGTTGTGTTTATTAAAACTTCTAAAACACAAATTCATATAAAACTCTCGACAAATCGGCATTGGCCTGACCACATATGTTTTTAAAAAATAGTTATAAATAAAATATGATCAACATAATTAAATTATAAAGTTGATGATGAATTGACCTGACAGTGTGCAGCTTGATCTATCATTACATATTATCATACCAGGATGTGGAATATCCTACAAGAAATGCAGGAAGGCCAAGTGAGTAACCAATGCCAAATAAGAGCTCAACAATCACTTCAGCCGCTCTGTTAGGGTTTTGTTTTCCCGATCTGCTAGGGCTTGTTTGCCCCCGCCGGCGGGGGGATCCGCTCCTCTGGCTCAGGAAAGTTTTCTACTCTCTTTCCTTTGTTTCTGGAGGTATTTTGCGTGGTTTTCCTTTCTTTTTTTTTCGGCCTTGCCGGCATGCAGTCGATTAAACTGAAAGATCCCGAATTTTTTTTGGGGAATCTCTCATTCTAAGTCTTTTCTTCAAGCTCTTGCTGGATCTACTTCCTCTTTTCCGGATTTGAGGCACTCTACCTTTCGTGGTCTTCCGTCCCTTTGGGTTTCTGATGAGGAAATCAAGGATCTGGCTGAATCTTTTCGCTTTTCGTTAGTTGGTTTTTTCCCGTCGAAGAGTCTCCCTCTCGACGCTATTCACAATTTTTTTTTCAATTTGAAGCTGAACGGAGAAGTGTCTGTTACGGTTTTGGATACTACCCACATTTTGATTAAGTTAGCCAATGATTTAGACTATTGTAGGGTTTTTTTGTCACCGTTCTTATCTGGTTTTCAATTATTTTATGAAATTTACGAAATGGTCACCTACTTTAGATATCGGTGTTGAGTCGCCGATCATCCCGATCTGGATCTCTTTTCCTCATCTTCGCCCTCACTTTTTTGCGCCAAGGATTCTGTTTGGGCTTGGTGAGTTATTTGGCAAATCTCTAAAAATCGATGAAGCTACGTCGGTTGGCTCTCGTCCGTCGAATGCACGTGTTTTAGTTGAAATTGATATTACATGAACTTACACGAAGCAAGTTTGGTTAGGCTCTGATTCTTTAGGGTATGTTCAAGAGGTGGTTTTTGATGATTTTCCTCAATTTTGTAGTCTTAGTAAATGTTTAGGGCATTTTTCTGGTAAGTGTAAATCTGATGTTGTGTCTGGTATCCCGACTATTTCGGATGTTCCAGTTGAAAATTTACCGAATTTAGGTACTGTGAATGACAGTAAGGGTGTTTCCCATTCCGTGCCGGAAAATGTGGTTAATATTATTGAAAATTCTGAGATTGTTCGGGTGAATTTTCCCTCTGTTGGGCCTTCGGGCGGCTCTCCTGCTGCTGGGATTTACCCTGTTACTTTGGGTGATTCTGTGGGTATTAGTAACTGTAATTGCCCGGTGGTGGTTGGGGATGGTATTATTTTGCCGAATGATGCTGATGATTGTGTTTTGTCGCCTAATGTCACTCCTTTTATTCCCTCGGGTTTGCTGGCCGGTTCTGCTCGTGCGGATGTGAATTTGGTTTCTCCGGCGATTATTCTGGTGCCGGAGGTGGGCGCTGATCCGGTGACTGTTGTGATTTCTGATGGTTCGCCTGTTCTGGGTCGTGTAGTGAATTAAAATGGGGGTGTACAGGTTTTAAAAAATTCGGAAGGTGGTGCTGATGGTTTTGTGTCTGTTGCGCCTGTCGGGATTGAGAATTAGTCTCCGCCTCTGGGTAGAGTGGAAGGTTTTCCTTCTACCAACAGTTTAGTTGAGGTTCCAGTAAATGAGATTGATGCACAAGCGATGGCTACCTGTGTGGGTAATTCCTCTGGTTTGGTGATTCGAAAACAGGGTGATTGGCTGATTGATTCGTCGGATGATGAATCGAAATCTGAATTTCATGAGACTAACAATGATTTTTCTCTTGTGTGTACTACAAATGTTGCCACTTGGGGAAAATTTTGGGGGAGAGGTCGACGTAGATGATGAGTTTTCATTTTGTTATGTTGTTCTTCTTGCTATTCCTCCTCGGGTTCGTTTGGCTTTACTGTTCGATTTACAGCTGTGGACCTCCGAAAGAGCACCGAGCGAACGGGTCAATTGGAAGGGACAGATTGGATCGTGCATACGGTTAACCATTGAGGATAGAGGCTGGCGCCAACACACGTCGATGGGTAGTAATATACACGACCTAGTCACGGGTTTCCCCCACCCGAGATAAGAGCTCGAGTGGGGTTTAGTAGATGTGGGGCCAAGTTTCCCACGGGCGCAAGCCCCCGTGGTTAATTACATCCCAGGCCGGAGCCTGAGAAAACTTTCGATTAAGGATCATACATTATCCTCTCTTAAAGTGGGATCGGCACGAAGGGGTAGACTAGGAAATCCTACTCAAAAAGGAAGAAAATGTCCCAAAGGGCTGAATCAAACATGCGTGGCTCATACCAGCATTCGGAGGCTCTAGGGTACTAAATAGAAACTGGAGAAAATAAATCAAGCACTCGTTCACATGCGTGAGAGAAGGGATGGAGGTGGCGTCATCCTGTGACGCGGATAAGTAGGATTTAGGGTCCCTGAAAAGAAGAGACCTACCTACTATTTTAGGCTTACTACGAGACCGAATGTAGTAGCATTGAATCCTAAATCTAGATTGGACTTAGTGTTCGACACACACTAAGACCAGTGTCCTAGCTAATGCAATGCAAAGATCTGGACTTATCCCGGCCTGGATGGGGGAGCCAGCTAACCACCTAATCGATTCAAAACCATGCTGTCAAGTCAATTATGAAAGATGGGTGGGTAGTACAGTTATTGGAAATAGGACTGACATCTAGAGGATTTCCTAAGTGGTCCTGGACTTATGTGGGTCAGATGCTCCTAGCTAATGCAATTAAATTTTAATTAGTTGGTTGCTAATGCAATGCATGCTAGTTGAAATGTCAGCTCATGAATGCTTTGAATTTTAAAAACAGGCTTAATATAAAATAATTTTTAGAAAAGACTGAGTCTCCCTAGGTCCGGCACTTCATCCTCATAGGCCAGATTATCCGGACTCTACCCGCAGGCAGGGAGATGTCTTATAGCAAAGAAAGAAGAATGCAGTAATATGCATGCAACCCGGACGGTTCCGGCAATTCCCTAGGTTCGTTAGATTTCTATGTTATTTAAAACTTAAATATTAAATTTTGGTTATGAGTAGAAAAGATTTTGCAGTCCTTAAAGAGCCTAACGAAATCCAGGCGAAAACAAAAGCGACATGCAAGAAAAGAAACCTAGGAAAAGCAAGTATTTCTACTGCACAATCAGGTAAACACATCAATATAAATCCAAAAATTAATCAACTAAATGGCCATAGGCAAATTGCCCTTATTACACCCCAGATATGCATAAAGTAAAGTGGCCGGGCACCACTGCCAACAACCCGGATTTATAAGCCTATGACAGACGCCAACAACTTTGAGTGGGATATTGGGTCTTCAATCTTTAGCCTTCTTTGGATAACTCCTCCTTGGGCTCCTTGGAATTCTCCTCCTCGGGCTCCTTGGAAATCTCCTCCTTGGACTCCTTGGATCCGTCGTGGCTTGAATATCCAAACGAAGAGACAATTCCCCCAATATGGGATATTGCCTTTTCTCTTTGGATATCTAAAGCCATCCGGCTCGATCTTCCAAATGGAAGAAGACTCTCCCCTTAGGGATGCCTTCTTCTTTTAGAATCCGAGCTGGATAAGAATATCCCAACTCATAGTTGTTTTCACAACTCTTAACAATTATTACAAATTTTACATGAATTGAAAACAGTAAATCTAAGAATTCCTGCAAGGTTATCCTAGTAAAAATCATCCCAAGCAGTTTATATGAAAATGAAAATGCTAACACCATTGACCCTATGCCAAGCCATGCTCTTAATTTTGAGGGCTAAGCAGCTCCACCTGTGCAGTTATAATTAATTTAGCCCTCATTTTATTTAGGGGGAGCTGAGCAAGCACCTGCATAAAATATTATTAGAAATCATGATATTGCTCCCCCCTTTTATTAGCTTGAGCATGGCCACCGGCACGGAAGAACAATATATATATGGCGCTCCTAACCTATGGGTAAGTCTAGCGTTCACATCCAGAGTGCAGAAAAAGTAAGCAAACACTCCAATCATTTTTCAAACAGCATGCAATGAAATCCACGAAAGCTCCGGCACACAGCAGAAAAATAAAACACAGCGGCCTAACCTAAATCTAGAAGTGGTGCCCTAGCAAACAATTCTATGTGTGTGTAAGGCTAGTGTGGTTAGGATAGATCCTAAGTGGGGTAATTAGTTAAAATTGTCTAAAGTTCAGGTTTGTTGTAGGCCAGAAAAGGAAATTTTTGTTGAAATTCAAATCTTAGCGAATTAGGGTCCATTTTAATTATTTCAGTTTGTTGATCAATTTTAATAGCTTAGGATATTCATATTTGAGATTTAAATTGCATTAGTCAATTTTAGAAAGTTCTAGGTCCTCCTAGGAACTAAGTTAAGGGTCCAAAAAGTCACTATAGGAAAAAGACTAATTCTGGGTCTCGTAACATTCTAGGAAAATACTAGACCTTAATACGAGTAGTTAGACAGGTAGTAGGCTGAAATCAGAGTTTTCTAGGCAAAGTTATGAATTTCTAAAGATCGGGGTATTTATTAGAATTTCCTAAATTAAATAGGAAAGGGCCAATTTTACTGTTTTGATCCAAATGAGCTCCAAACTGATTGGAATCACTCCCAAAGGTCAGGGGTGACCTGAGAAAGTGATCCCAAGTGTCTGGGGAAAATCTAGGATTTTTAATAATTTTTAATGATTTATTAGGGGCAAAATGGTAATTTCCACCTATGGTCAGATTAAGGGTCAACCTAGAGTCAAACTATGGAGCCCTATTTATCTATGGTTAAGGATCATATTCTGGTCAGTTTGAGGTATTACGGATAATTTTCTGACCTAAGATGTATTTATTGTATTTTCCGGAAGGTCTCGGGACCTTAATTAGCAGATTAATTAGGGTTGGTTAATTAAGGGCTCTAAAAGCTCCTAAAAAAAATTCTTAGAAAATTCAGTGATGTTTTAGATGTCACTAAGTTTAAGTGTTGAGGTTTTCATGTTGTTCTGGGGTCTATCCTAATCCCTAGAAAACTTCTACGTTCGCTAGACAAGTCCTTAATTTTTGTCCTTAGGGTGTCACTACGTTGTAGGAGTTTAAAGTGATGTTTAGTCTAACCCTTCAGGTAATAAATGCATGGGATTACAAAAATGAAATAAACACACCATGTCCTTAGATCTAGGAGAGCCTAAACTAAGTGCTCGTGGTGCAATCCTATACATGCATTCTACGAAAGTAAAAAAAAAGACAGACACCTAAAGAACGAATTAGTGAATGATTGGGACTCAACCATTCACTAACCCACTCCCCCATGATTGCTCTTCATATATAGAACCCATGTCTAAAATTTCATGAGATAGCAGGTCTCCCAGAATTAGGATTTAATTATAAGTAATTTTAACATAGTTTTAAAATACTCATAAATATAAATATACAATTTTGAAAAATAAAATAATTAAAAATAATTCAATTCCTAATACATAAGTATAGGGAGACCCACTGACCACCCAATCGAGGCTTCGATACGATTTAAAAATAGTTTGTATCTTGAAAATAAATATTATATTAATTAAGTAAATAATGATTAAATAATCACATAAAGCTCCAAGACAGAAAACTGCCAAAACAGCCAAAATCATAGACTGGAAATGGTTTCAAAACATAAAGCTCGCTTTTCTGAAAAGAACGAGGGGTTATACGCAAAAATCTGATTTGAAATGGCGAAGATACGAATTTCCGAAGTTTAAATACAATAAAATAATATTTTAAAATAGTGTAGTTTTGCTTGTTTTTGAAATAACAGGAGGTACAGACAAAATTTTCATCTGGAAATAGTTTTAAAATATGCAGAATTCAGAGTACATCCAAAACAAGGTGCTGTGCGTCGACAGCGGACTTAAAACAACAAAGTTATGTAATTTCGAAGTTCAAATACGATAATTAAATATTTTTAAACATTGCTATTTTACTGTTTTGAAAATAATTGCACACAGACCCAAAATTTTCAAATAAAACCAATTCCAGAAAATGCAGAATCTAAATACGTTCAAAAACAAGACGTTGTGCGTTAAAAACGGAGCGAAAATGAGAGAGATATGAATTTTTGAAGTTTAAGTCAATAAAGGATATTTACAAATAAACAATTATTAAAAATAATAATAATAATAATAATAATAATAATAATAAAATATAATCAAAAATAATCTCAAAACTAATTAACAATATTAATGATTATAAAATAGTAAAATAATAACTTAAACTAATAGTAATTAATATAAATAATTATTAAATAATAATTATATTAAAATAATAGTTTAAATAAAATAAAAATAAGGTTATTTTTACTGTTTTTTAAATAATTTAAAATATAATTATGATTTTAAAATAATTTTAATTTTATAATAAAGAGGATAAAAATCCGAACAATTCGATATATTATACGTCAAAATCGGACAAAAAACGGAATTTTGGCGAATTTTGGAAGTTTCTGCATTTAAAATATATTTAAAAATAAATTTTAAATAAAAAAAAGGCGGCGGCAGGTCCCGGTTTGACACGTGGCACACGCGGGTTCGCTCCGCGGTTTCGGCCAATCATTGGCGGCAGGCAATGATTGCCGCAATCATGCGGCAATCACGCCGCCTTTTACTTATCCACGTCGGCGGGCTCCTACAGCCGTCCGATCTGCGCGGTGGAGACGGACGGCGCAGATGACGCCGCGTGGCACGCGGGACCGCGAGCGACCGCCAGCGGCTGAGCCAAGCCGCGGAGAGGCGCGAATCCGGACCGTTGATTGGCTGGATCAACGGTCCAGGCTACTCGCCCAGCCGGTCCGAAACCCTAAAGGGTTTTTTCTCGATTTCTCTCGATCGGGTAAACGAAACTCGATGAAATTTTAAACATACTTCCTATATATGAACAGAAATCATGGGGAAGTACTATTTTGAAAAATAATTGAACCTACAAAGATCTATTTTATTCTAAGTGTTTAAGCTATTCTAAGGGATTGCGTGAGATTTTACCGTCCGATCTTCAAACTCTCGACACGGTTGAGCTTGTAGACTGTCCTCGTAAGTTTTCCTTCTTGAATCCTCGATCAAACGAGCTACGGATCGGCTAGATCGAAACTCCAAACGTTCAAGCCTTTAGATCGCCGGAATCTCGCCGCCGGCGAGCTTTGACCGTCGGGATTCGATTGGGGATGAAGGTGGAAGTCTCTAGGAATCCTCACAAGAAATCTCAGCGCAAGAGGAGGCCTAGAGCACGAGCAAGAAAAAAAGATCCTAATTTTGACCTAAATTTGGGTATTTAAGAGCCATGGTTTGAGATCAACGGCTGAGATCGATTGCTTGAACAATTTGGAGGGAAATCTCTCAGTTTTGGCCGTGGAATTCAATTTCAAAACGAAGGGAATTGAATTAGCCATTGAATGGGCTCTTAAATGGGATTTAATAGGTTATAATAACCTATTAAGGGCTTGGTTTGACCAAGTCAGCGTTTGACTTGGTCAAATCAGTCAAATAGATCAATGGTGGATGAGGATTGAGCCATGAAACGGACTCGATTTGATTTAGATTTGAATTGGGCTCAAAAAGGGGCTTAATGGGTCAATTTTGACCCATTAAGACTTGGGTTGACCAAGTCAAAGGTTGACTTGGTCAACTCAGTTTATCATGCCCAGGTCTGGACAAAATCGAGGTCAACAGCAGCTATATGAGGCTAAGGGCAATGATGTGGTCGGGGCTCGCGTCCCGGTCGTTTTTGCTGGTGGCAACCGTTGGTGTGGATTTCGGGACGGCTACTTGGGATATTATCTACACTAACTGGACGGTCCGTGCGGGACGTCTTGGACGCTGGAAGCCTTGGCCGTTTTCTGAGCCGATGTTTTAGCTTGTATTTTTTCTTTTTGGTTTTTGTGGTCTTTTCTTCTGCTTGCATTTTCTTTGGCTGTATCCTTTTTTGGGTTTTTTAATAAAATTAAATTTTGAAAAAAAAAAAAAAACAAGGGTGATCTAAGTTGTATGCCCAAGTATTAGAAGATAACAGCAATAACGAATAAATACCACATTTAATGTACTCAAATAAATACCTATCATTATTTGACACTTGTACTCTACACTTGAACAAATTCTATATATTGTGTACATAACTCTGTAAGAAGACAAGGAAAAATATCAATTCTTTACTTGTTTGCAAATTCTCTTTTCTCCATTTTCTACATGGTATCAGATATGGCAAGATCCTAAATCAGGTCTCTGTCTCCATGGCTTCCTCTGCGACGTCTCCGCCCACGGCATCGACCGTTAGCTCCACCGACTCCGGCATACCGGCGTCCCTCAAATTTGTCGTCTCCAACCTCCGCACACTCGTACCTACACAGCTAACCACCGACAACTATGCGATTTGGAAGAATCAGATCGTCAAACTACTTCGGGCAAATGGATTCGAGCATTTTCTTGAATCATCTTGCACATCCTCAGAGATGCAAGATTCCTCACAGGTGCTCACAAACGGCTCTGCTACCGCTCTCTGGCTTCTCACCGACAGAAATCTCTCTGCGGCGATCTGTTCTTCCATATCACCCACGGTTTTACCTTACGTTCTAAATCTTGATTCAACTGCAGATATCTGGAAAGCACTTGAAACAAGATTCCAATCTTCCAATCGATCGAAGGTTCTCCAACTTAAAAACGAGCTCAACAGTATCTCAATGAAGAATCAAACCATGATTCAGTACCTTACAGCCATCAAGATTCTGGTGGATCAAATAGCCGCAGCTGGGTCTACAATCGAATCAGAAGATATCATCATGTACATCCTAAACGGGCTACCACAACAATATCAAGCTTTCAAAACTACCATCCGAACAATGCAAAGCTCATTGAGTCTCGAAAATTTTTATTCGCTTCTCATCAGCGAAGAAATTCACGTTCACAATGACGCTGCGAGATTTTCCTTTCAAACCGATCAGCAATCAGCTCTTTATGCCGGTCGCGGACGCTTCAAACGAAACAAGGGAAAATCTCAATCCGGTTCGCAAAATACTAGGCGTGATTCCTCAAAACCGATTTCAATCTGCCAAATATGCAACAAGAAAGGGCACAGTGCAACATCTTGTTGGCACAGGCTCAACATTAACTACGTCCCACAACAACAAACTGAAAATCAACCCAAGGCGTTTACCGCTACGACGGATTCCAAGAACCACAACGAGTGGTATCTTGATTCGGGCGCGTCATCCCATATGACAAATAACACAGAAAATCTTACTACCTCTACTAGCTATCAAGGTTCTGACTCCATTACCATCGGTGATGGCAGTCACATTCCGATAGCTCATTCCGGTACCGGTATTCTTCCCACTCTATCCCGTAAGCTCAAGTTATCTAACCTGATTCACATTCCTAACATATCTTATAATCTTGTGTCTATATCTAATCTAGTTAAGGATAACAATATCTCTATTACGTTCAATCCTAACGGTTTTACTATGAAGGATATGGCAACGGGTTGTATAATCCTACGCGGCCCATGTAAAGATGGTCTGTACCCCATATCGACTGCGTCTACATCAACGACAGCACTTCAGGCGAACAGATCTTCCTCAGCTGTGTGGCACAACCGGCTTGGCCACCCAACCAAAGAACCATGCATCTGATTGCTACAGCCAACCCGCAACTTCACATTTCAGTTTCTTCTTTTAACTGCGTAGCTTGTAGTTCTTGCAAAGGCCATAAAATGCCTTTTTCTAAATCTTGTAATAGAATGAAAACTCCTCTTGCTTTGTTATATTCGGACGTTTGGGGGCCCTCTCTCGTAATGTCTAAACAAGGTTTTAGGTATTATGTAACATTCATTGACGATTTTTCTCGTTACACATGGATATTTCCTTTCAAGAACAAATCGGATGTTCCACATATTTTCATTAATTTTAAAATATTTATTGAAAATCAAACTAACTACAAAATCAAGATTCTCAGGACCGATGGCGGCACTGAATACCGCAACACTATGCTTAGTCAATTCCTGAGCTCTAATGGCATACAACACCAACTCTCGTGTCCATATACACCGGAGCAGAATGGGGTCGCGGAGTGCAAACATCGTCATATAATCGAGACAACCAGAACTCTGCTTCATCAGGCCTCGGTTCCACTTCATTTCTGGCCGGACGCGGCGAACACTGCTGTGTACTTGATAAATAGGCTACCGTCCAGTAACACTGACAATTCTTCCCCATTTCAATCGTTCTATAAACAACAGCCCTCATATGAGCATCTCAAAACATTCGGATGTGAATGTTTTCCTTTACCACATCCTCCGCTCAGACACAAATTACAGCAAAAATCACAGTCCTGCGTATTTCTCGGCTACTCGGAACAATACAAAGGATACAAATGTTTAAACAAACACACTAACTCAATTCAATTTTCCCGCCACGTTACATTCATGGAAAATTCTTTTCCTTTTCATGAGGCTTTACCGCTTCAGTTAAAGATCATTTGGTTTACATAAAAGTAACTAAAAGAGAAGGAATTTTAATTTTAAGTATAACAAATTTTGCTCTAATAGTAGATAAGATTAGAAAGAGTTGTCTTGATGGTGTAGCCGCGCCTTCCGATGACCGTATTAGAAGTTTAGATGTATTAGATATGACTTATATTAAAAAAGATAGAGCTAGACCTAAAAAAGCTTAAAAAACTATTTTTATTAGATTTTACAATGAATTTAACTATTAATAAGATACAATAGAAAAAAAATGATTCATATAGTATGCGCGATAAAAGGCTTATTGTTGGTATTATTGTATGATAAATCTTGTTACGTGGCAAAGGCAAAATCAATCATTTATTTTTTAATTAATAGTGATGGAATTCTTTCGATCTAATTTAGAGGTTGAATATGATAGGTCAAAAAAAGAGAATTTTTAAGTTTTACTGAGCATTTTGGTTTCCGTTACTAATTTAAATTTGTTTTACCAATCCATGAATATATATAACAAAAAATACTCCTCCATGATATTTTCACCTTCCTAAATGTGAAGTTCATTATCAACATTGTTTCATTCAATGTATAACAGATAGCATTTTCCGCATTCCCCAGTTAATGTTGTTAGATTGTGGTAGTGATAAATACATAAGAACTATACTTTTTTTTTTTTTTTTTTTTTTTTTTGAAATTTAGGGGCTTAAGTCCATATCATTAATAAAGAAAAGAACTAGTTATATGTGTAAGGAAGAAAAAAGAGCAGGGATGAGGGAAAAAAACATCCCAAGAAACTCAAAATACAAGAAACAACATAAAAAATTACACATGTAAAAAAAAAAAGGATAGCCCCAAAAGAGGTTAAGAATCTGAATTAGCTGGGCTCAGGAAAAAATGATTGCCAATGTCAAAGAACTCAATCTCCCGGTTGTTGGAGCTGCCATCAAGAGAATCCATGTTGCATGAGGCCACCATCCAGGGAGATGGCATAGGCAATCTGACATCATTGCACCAATAAAATTGTCTGAATAACCCAGCAAAATCGTAAAACCGAAGCAGGCAGCCCTCAAGAAGCAGAAACAAAAACCAAGTTTCACAAAAAAACAATGCAATACATCTTACAGCAGATCCAACAGGAGAAAACCATCCTTCCATTTGCAAACCTTTGATAAAATGGCACTTTTGATCTTGAGGTAGACCGTGGAGCAGCTAGAGGCAGATTGAGAAAATCTCTTCTCATTCCTTTCTATCCAAACATACTAAATAGTACAGCATATGATAAGAAAATAAATTCTTTTAGACTGAGAAGAGAGTCTGGGGTTATCATTAACCCAGTCAAAGAGATGCATCAAGTTCGGTCTAAAAAGAATAGAGGAGCAATCCGATATAAGGGAAGTAATGATGGATTGAGAGTAGAAGCAGTCGAAAAATGAACGAGCTATGCTCTCAGGATAACCATGACAGAGAGAGCGATCAGATCGAGTTTATCAAAATGTTTCTCTTACGAAGCTCCATAGCAGTGAACTATACTTTTGAACTTTGATATCTTAAAACATAGCAAATATGAAAAAGTGTGAAGAAATCCTACAGTCAACACAGCGACGTTGACAGCAACAATAGGCGTGACAGAGGCACTTTCGCGGGGAAAAATTATTTTGTGCGAATTTCAAGTATTGCCCTGCATTCCAATTTCAATTAAATCAAAATACGTGTATATATATAATTTAATTTTCTTACCAGCCCAATGACTCAATGCGGTCCGCATAGCTGTCTCGTTCACATGCTCTGTTTGGGGTTCGTCTAAAATTTTTTTTTTATCGTCAAATAGAAATGCATTTGTTTTTTTTTTTCAGTGCGACGCAAATATTAACATCACATTATTCAAAATGCAAAAATAACGTTCAGTTTGTCGTTAAGTTGGACACTCGCAGCTATTGCAAATTGGCGAATACCGTTCGGTTGGAGATGATGAGTGTATTATTCAATTATTTATATGTCAGATGTTGTGAAGATGCATGCTTTTGTACAACAACTATGTAATGTTAGCACAGTAAATACTTACTGTTAATATAAACTTGTCTAGCTTATCCTAGTTGTACACGTGGCAGTGATGTATAAAAAAATGTCTATTTATACTTGTACAGGCGGCTGTTTTAGTTAGAGAGAAATAATACATTTTACTTTGTCTTCTTGCCTGCTTCTTGTTTACTTTCGGTTCTCAAGAATGAGATCGTGAGTTTCTACATGGTATCACGAGTAGCGTTTCGATCCTGACGCTGAATCAATGGCAACTCTTGCTTCCGCTTCTTCTTCATCTGACGCCACGGTAGGAATCGGAAACACGAATCCGATCATCCCTCTGGCTCTCAAATTTGTAATTTCTAATATCAAATCTCTGGTTCCACACTCTCTCACGCCCGACAACTTCCCTCTTTGGAGCACTCAATTCGCTAAGTTGCTCAAAGCTAATGGGTTTTCCCATTTTCTTGCTCCTACATCGGCTTTAGAAAATGCCGATCCTAATCAAGATTTGCAAAGTTGGTCCGTCACGGATCAAAATCTTGCCACCGCCATGTGTTCTACCATCTCTCCGGAAGTTTTACCGTATGTTATTCATCTTGAATCCACATCTGAGATTTGGTCTACGCTTCACACGCGCTTTCAATCATCAAACCGCTCAAAGGTTATTCAGCTCAAGAATGAGCTCCATAACCTCTCGGTGCAAGCTCTGTCTATGTCTCAGTATCTAACTGAGGTCAAGAAGATTGTTGATCAGATTTCTGCAGCAGGTTCGACGGTTGATCCGGAGGATGTTATTATCTACATTCTCAATGGTCTGCCTCCGGAATATCAATCCTTCACAACTACAATCCGGACGATGCAGCAATCTCTATCCCTCGACAATCTCTATGCTTTACTAATCAGTGAAGAAATTCACCTGAAAGCTGCCGCATCAAGATTTCCTAAATTACCAGATTTCCAAACTGCTTTATATTCCTCCCGAGGTCGTGGCAAACGTGGAAGAGGTCGTTCGAACCGAGAATCCAATTCCGTGAACTCTACCACTCAATTTTCTGCAGTTACCTGTCAGATATGTAAAAAGAAGGGTCATCAAGCTGATGCGTGTTGGCATCGCCTCAATACGAACTACATACCGTCCCAATCAAATTCTAAAAACGCTAATGCTCTTCTTGCTGCCAACGAACCAACTCTTCAGAAGACTGGTACATCGATTCAGGAGCTTCATCCCATATGACGAACAAGATGGACAATCTTGCGGTCTCTCGCACATATAACGGCAACGACATGGTAACTATTGGGGATGGAAGGTCTGTTCCCATAGCTCATACGGGAACCGGAATTCTTCCCACCCCAGACAGTAAGCTTTTCTTATCTCGTCTCTTACACATTCCATCGCTATCTTATAATTTACTTTCTATCTCTAATCTGGTTAAGGATAATCCGATCTCCATAATTTTTGATGCTAACGGCTTTGTCTTTAAGGACCAGCGGACAAATCAAACTATTCTTCAAGGCCCCTGTAAAGATGGCCTATATCGTATTCCTACACAGCAGTCTAATACACATACAAGTCTTGTTGCTGGAAGAAACAATAGCGTTGATTGGCATAGCAGACTCGGCCATCCTCAAGCTCGTGTCCTTCAGCAGCTTTCCTCACGTTATCCTCATCTGCGTATTACCTCTTCTAATTCTATGTGTAATTCTTGTTTGTCTTGTAAAGGGCATAAACTTTCATTTGAACAATCTATTAGTACTTCTACTGCTCCGCTAGATTTAATTCACTCGGACGTTTGGGGACCCTCTCCGGTCCCCTCGTGTCAAGGATTTCGGTACTATGTCTTGTTTGTCGATGATTTTTCACGTTTTATTTGGTTGTTTCCTCTTATGTCTAAATCTGATGTTACCAACACGTTTATTCAATTTGTTACTTTTATTGAACGCCGGACTGGTTGCAAACTTAAAGTTTTAAGGACTGATGGTGGAGGAGAATTCCTTAATAACAAATTTCTTACATTCACTCGCAATGCAGGAATCTCTCACCAAACATCATGTCCTTATACTCCTGAACAAAATGGGATTGCTGAAAGAAAGCATCGCCATATTATATCTACTACTCGTACTCTTCTTCATAATGCAGGTTTACTGCTAAACTACTGGTTGGAAGCTGCCTCTACAGCAGCATATCTAATTAACCGTCTTCCTTCCATTACGACCGAGCAATTATCACCAATTCAACGCATGTTCAATATCACACCGTCATATGCTCACCTCAGAACATTCGGTTGTGAATTTTATCCTCTTCTTCCTCCTCAGCTTCGAACAAAACTTTCTCCCACTTCGTCTTGTTGCGTATTTATGGGGTATTCCGAAAATATGAAAGGCTATAAATGTTTTAACCAGGAAACTAATAAAATTTTTATATCCAGGCACGTTCAATTTAATGAAACTTGTTTTCCATTCAAGACAGGAATACCTCAAGCTCCAACAAGTGCAACTTCAATATCACCATCTCTGTTAATTCCTTCTTCGGTGCTTCAACCAAAGCCCATAAGCACTAAGGATACTGACTTAATGTCTGGACCTGCTACGATCACATCGCATCTCAATGATCAAGCTCCAGATCCTCACTACACCGAGGATCCTTGCATTCCTCAAATCAGTCAAAATTCTACATCAAGTCCAAAACATTCCATGACCACGCGACTGCAAACGGGGTCTCTTAAACCCATCAATAGACTTAACCTGCTGCATCAAGAAACTTCGCACACTGATCCTACATCTTACAGCGTAGCCATTAAGAAGCTGGAGTGGAGACGGGCTATGGCCGAGGAGTTCTTTGCTCTGCAGAAACAGGGAACATGGGATCTAGTACCGCTTCCACCAAATGGATCTATTCTTGGCTCTAAATGGACATACCGAACGAAATACAACTCGGATGGGTCCGTTGCAAGATTCAAAGCGCGGTTGGTGGCACAAGGTAATCAACAACAATTTGGGTTAGATTTTCATGACACATTCAGTCCGGTAGCTAAGCTACCGACAATTAGGATTCTCTTTATGATTGCATTGTTCTATAAGTGGCGCGTTCATCAGTTGGACGTAACAAATGCTTTTCTTCATGGAGACATTAATGAAGTTGTTTTTATGAGACAACCGAAGGGGTTTGAGGACGTTTCAAACCCAAATTATGTTTGCCGTCTTCGAAAAGCTATATACGGCTTGCGACAAGCACCACGACAGTGGTATACCACGTTCACCACTCATCTTCTTCATCTCGGGTTCCAACACAGCCAGGTGGATCCCTCTCTACTTTTACTACACAAAGATCAGATACACATTTATTTACTGGTGTACGTGGATGATATTTTGATCACGGGCAATAACAACAAAGTAATAGATGATCTCATAGCTCAACTTCAATCCAAGTTCACAATGAAAGATCTTGGTACAGCAAATCATTTCTTGGGCATCAAAATAGAATCAGCACCAGATAAGTTTTTCCTTTCTCAAGCTCATTATGCTAATTCTATTCTTCAACTCGCCGAGTTGCAAGGTTGCAACTCGGTGGCTAACCCGTCTGTTACCAAACTGACAGATAAACAGACAAATGCTCCACCGTGCTTCAGCCCAAAGCTCTACCGAACAATTATCGGGTCACTTCAATATTTAACTCTAACAAGACCCGATATTGCTTATGCTGTTAACGCTCTGTCTCAGCACATGCATGAACCGGCTGCTCAACATACTGCTTTATTGAAGAAGCTTCTCAGATATATCAAAGGGACTATAGAGTTCGGTCTACCTATCACCAGATCAAGTCTTTCTCTTCGCACTTACTCGGACGCCGATTGGGCTTCGGATCCTATCACCCGCAAGTCTACTTCGGGCTTTTGTACATTTCTTGGTAATACTCTTATATCCTGGACGGTTAAGAAGCAATCAACCATGTCAAGATCTTCTACCGAATCAGAATATCGTGCACTGGCTTCGGCAACAGCTGACACTATCTGGGTAAAAAGGCTGCTGGCCGACTTTCATATCCTCCATCAGCAACCAGTGGATATATTCTGCGACAACACTTCTACTATTGCTTTGGCGAACAATCCCGTCTTTCATGCTCGTACAAAGCACATCGAAATTGATCAAAGATTTGTCCGTGATCATATTCAGAATAACACCATTCGGTTGCTACCTATTAGTACAATAGATCAAATAGCTGACATTCTAACAAAACCGTTATCTACCATTCGTTTCAAAGATCTCCGCTCCAAACTAACCATTGCTACCAATACTTAGTTTGTGGGGGAATGTTAGCACTGTAAATACTTACTGTTAATATAAACTTGTCTAGCTTATCCTAGTTGTACACGTGGCAGTGATGTATAAACAAATGTCTATTTATACTTGTACAGGCGGCTGTTTTAGTTAGAGAGAAATAATACATTTTACTTTGTCTTCTTGCATGCTTCTTGTTTACTTTCGGTTCTCAAGAATGAGATCGTGAGTTTCTACATGTAAAACTTTATATACATTGATAATTTTTGAAGGTTTAGGAATTGTACAAATGTTATGGCATACTAATTAGGTATTTTTTCTCCTTTAAAAATTTTTTTTTTCTTAAATTTGTACATAGGATGAGTATAAAGGAAATGTTTTTTAAATGTTTTATATTCCTTATACACACTTGTGTATTGAATGTGAAACATTTAGATACACTGTGCTCAAAGGTTTCTGTGCCGTGTTTTCACTTATCAATGTTTTTTACATTTATACACGCCGTGTGTATAAAGAAAATTCATTTGATTTGTGGTATGTTCCTTACACACAGTCTGTGTATTGCTTGTGAAACATTTAGATACAATGTGCTCAAGGATTTCTATGATGTGTTCCCTACTTTTTATATTTTTTTTTCTATTGGACATAGGGTGTGTATAAGGAAACTTTTTTTAGAATGTCATATGCTCCTTATACACATCCAATGTATTGCATATTAAATGTGTACATACAATGTGCTCAAGGATTTCTATGGTGTTTTTTCACATTTCAATATTTGTTAAGGGAGATACAATGTGCTCAATGCTTTCCTGTTTTAAAGAGAATAAGAATTAGTCGATCCGATGGGTTGTTCATTTTGATGCAAAAGAGGGTAATATTCAATGCACCTATGAGAAAGATATGTATGCAGGGTGCATGTTCACAAGTTTGAAAAAGAAAGACTTGACATCTGAGCCATATAGTGGCATGATATTAAATCATATTAGTGGCTTTTCATGATCAGCAAATATTGAAAAGAGGAAAAACATCATATAAATCCTTAAGCATAGCGTATATATGCATTTAACATGCAATACACAAGATGTGTCTAAGAAGCATACCACATTCCAAAAAAATTATTTTTATACACATCCCGTGTACATGCATAAAGCATTGAAAAGTGGATAACATAAAAAAAAATTCTTGAACACAGTGTATCTTAATGTTTAACATGCAATACATAATGTGTACTGTATAAGGAGCAGACGAAACTCCAAACAAAAATTCTACTATACACACTCCGTGTACAACTAAAAAAATTATTGAAAAAAGGAAACACACCACACAAATTCTTGAGCACTATGTATCTAAACGTTTTACATATAATATGCAGGTTGTGTATAAGGAACATACAACATTCCAAAAAATTTCTTCTTATAAACCTCCTGCGTACAAATTTAAAAAAATATATGGAAAAGAGGAAAAATACATTATTGCATGTTTCTCATTTTTCTTCCTCAGAGAATGCCATGTCCGTCAACTTAAACTAGTCCCATTAATTAGATGACAACAATAATAAAATAATAATAATAATAATAATAATAATAACATCAAATAGTAATAATAATAAAATAATTAAAAAAAATTAACCAACTTAATGCTCTCAATTTTATAAGAGGAATTTTTTATCATTTATTCGCGAAGAGGAAATGATCAGAACTTTGGATGGATGGGCAAACAAGGCGAGATGATCATATATGATAGATCAAAAAAAAAAAAAAATTGGGGGGGGGGGTGGGGGGCAGAATTTTAAAATTACCCCTTTTATACAAAAAATTTTTTTGGGGGCATATTAGGGCAAATGCCCGCCCTCGCATGAGTGGGGATCCGCCCATGTATCTATGTCCCCATATTTATATTTATGCATCATTGCCTCAAAGTTTTACGAAGTAATTACTACATCTAATATTAATTAATATCAGAATGTGTGGATGCAAGCCAAACTCTTACCGGTATAACAAAAAAAAATGGTTGAACAACGAATTACTCAAGTTAAAGATTTTGAAAGTAGTAGAGCCCATAAGTTCTGTATCCTACAACTATTTTTACAGAAATTAACTATCTACGGCGACTTACAAAGCTATTTCTTGTTCGAGAATACAAAACAAAACTTAGTATCGTCCCAAAAGAACAAATAAACCCCCAAATCATAAATGTTTTGCTATAACACTCCATTCCAAAGCACAATCTATCTCCTCTACCTCCCTCAACCCCTCCCTTATCGTAGATGAGAGCAGCAATGGAGCCAAACAGGAAAGAACCAATTGGAATATTTGAAATAACGATGTTATGGTTCACGCTGAAGTTTTCTTGGCCGAAGAGCTCGGAGGAAACTGAGACAGCAATGGAGGATATGGCGCCGGAGCCGAGGCCAATGATGGCGGTGCTCACGAAGAGGCAGACATTGCGAGAGCTGAGGAGAAGAAAGAATGAAACGGACATGAAAACCATCAAGACAGCTATGGCGCCAGTGTTGGATATCTTGTACTTGCTCCTATTTCAACATACATTTAAGTAGAAGTCATTAGTAATGAAATATGAATTATTTCATGCATTTTCGGTTTTTTTATTTAATAAATGACAAAGTAAAATTTTCTCTAAATTTTATATATAGTAATAATTCATATAGAAAATCAATTAAAAAGCTTGAAAAATGGTAACAATTCTTTATATGTCCAAGTCATGCCATCCGGCTTTAATTATTTTTTTTTAAATAATTTAAATGAGAAAAAAAAATTAAACAAACAAAGATCTAGAAGAACTTATATGCCGGTCTAAAGAAAAAAATATTTGATTCATGATATATTGACATTGGCAGTCAAATTTAGCACAAAGCGTAATAGTTTTTTAGTTGTAATAATTCTCTAAACTCCAGTGCGTCCAGTGCCGTGTAAATTAAATAGAGTTATTTGAATAAAACCTTTTTATTAAAATATTTGAAAATCTTATAAACTCCTGTTTTTAAAAATTAAGGGCCTACTTGAAATTATTTTTTTTTTTTATTTTTCACTTTGTTGTTAAAAGTTATGTTTAGTTATTTCATTTAAAAAATTAAAATAAACATTTTTATGTCTAATGTACGTATATATTTTTTCTTATTATTTTTAGTTAAAGGTGTAATATTTTAATCTTCGATCAAATATTATAAAAATAATCAAAATGGGTTAATATATCTAATTTGGATCATTCGGGTTGTTAAATGATCGGATTCACTTTAGTATTTTTGGCCCATTTATATAATATATGTCAGGCTAATTTGTATCGGACTCAAAACTGATCCGCCAAATTACTTTTGACACCGCTAGTGATATATAGGTTCTGCATTCGTGCGAAGAATTGATTAAGTACTGACCACTTAAGCCGATTATTACTTCTTTAAATATAAAAAATAATGTAAAAAATTAAGTCCTCCAAAATTATTAAATTTTTATATCATGTAAATTTAAAAATAAATATTTTTTTAAATAAATACAATATAAATTATCCCAAAGCAAATTATACTAACACCATATTTTTTCAAGAAATATAAAACAACGAACCTTGAGAAGGCCGATAGCGGAGCGGTTGCAAGCCTCCCGAAGAATCCGAAAGCCGAATATATAGACAGCAGAGTCTGATCCGATACCCCTCGGGACTCCGATATCTGCCCCAAATTATTACCGAAAACCAATCCCAACGTCGCCCCACACAAATACACCATGAAATACAGCCAAAAATTCACTCTCTTCACCAACTCCCACACTTCCTGCACATTTTCCTCCTTCACCGCCTCCACCGCCGTCTCCTCCGCCTTCTTCCCGCCTCCTTCCACATCTCCACCATCCCTCTCCTCCTCTCCCCCCCTTCCGATTACCCACTCCCCCACCTTCCATACCGGCACCACTATCACCACCGCCACCATCACCAACAAAACCGTCGCCGTCCATATGCCCGATGACCTCCTCACAGCCGGAACCATCGTGTCAACCACCGCATACGCCCCAGTCACCCCCGCAATGGCAAACATTATCACAAGACCGGCCTTCACATCCCTCGGCTTCTCCCTCATCGCTGCAACCGTCGGCATAACCAACAACCCAACCGCCGCCGGCGTCACCGCATTAAGCAACAAATATACACTCTTATCGCTCACCGCATTCTTTCTCCCAACAATGACCTGAGCCAAAGCTAAGTAGATATTCACCGTCAAGCCCATGTAACTCGTCGTTAGCGCGATAACGGCGCCGTGATCCTTTCTCAAAAACTGTCGCATAACGGATCTGTAACCCGTCACATTTAACCAACAAATGCTGTTGCCGTTCAGCACGTTGAGGAAAAAGAATTGTGTGTAGGAGAGAGAAGTGATTTTGCGGCAGAAGAAAAGGAATTGCACTCCGTAGCCCACGGCACCAAGCGCGGCTCCGATGGCCGGCACCGCCCATAGCGGCAGGCGTTTGGCGGCGAGCCCGGCGCACCAGCCGAGGAGCTTGCCTGCGTCGGAGGCGACGGCGAGGTTATTGAGTTTGAATTGGGTTATATGGAGGCGAGACTTGAGTTCAGAGGAGTAGGCTGGGAAGTCTGTGTTGGTGCCGGCAATGGCTTGGAGCCAGATGATGGTGGAGATAGTTAGCCATGGAAGGGCAGACATGGTCTTGTTGAGATTTGTTCAATATACATCAGTCTACCTAAACGTGTACGTGGAATATATTCAGTAATTTGAATTAAAGAAACAAGTTTTTGAGATTGTTGGGGTTATATAGTTGGGGAAATTGCTAGCAAATAAAGAATGGTGAAGGATTGGTTAAACAAACTGCACGTAGGAGCAATGAAGTATGTAGTATTGCTTGTACGATAGGGGAGAAGAGAGGGATAGTATATTATATTTTCGTGTATTCGAGAGGAACCAAATGTATCTTAAACGGAGTATCTTGTACGTTACGGAGGGGAATTCACACTTTGGTAATTGAATAGCTTGAGAAGGAACAAAAACAATGTAAGTTTGACAATTTTAAGGGGGAATTCATTGTAAAAATTACAAACAGTTGTATTCGTCTTCAACTATGTACTGTTTAAAAATTGAATCATAACTTTTAATTGAGACATATATGGTGTGAGACATCCACAATTGGAGTATTGTTCAAACCGATTTGATCGGATTAGAAGTCAGGTAACCTATTGAATTTCGACGTTTGAACTCACTTACGTACATGTGGCTTAAAATGATTTGTGTGTAGAAAAATTATATGTATATGTTTTGAAGTGAGTTATAGGGGTCTGAATATTCGTTTGTAAAATATGAAGCAACAAGGCATTATGTTTTCTAGCTTCCTAACGCTCTAGTCTAACGCTCTAGTCTCAAGAATTTGGAAAATGAACAAGCACCCTAAGGCTGGGCCAATTTATACACTTAAGAATATCATAATCCATTATTACACCCATTTTGAGCAGCTGCCTAGTGAGAGAAACTCATTGTGCTATTTCAAGTCATTTTTAAATGTTAGCCAAGTTGGAAAAACTGTTCGATCGGGTCAAAATATGCTACTTTTTTTCTATCTTAATTTTTAATAATTCATAGTTTTTGTTATTTTTCTGATTGAAATTATAATTTAGTTTTATAAAAATATGATTTTCTCATATTCTGATAAATTTCATCCACATAACTTTTGACATATTGTTGGTATGATTATTCCGATCATTTTAAATATTTATTTGAAATTTATGCTTGGTGATTTTGAAATTCAATTTTTTTTATCAATTTAAAAATTCATTTTGACATTCAAAAATAGTATTTTAGTTCAGTTAAAGGCTTAAAGCTTTAAAATTTTATTATACACGATTTTGGTACTGGTTATTTTATGAAGATATAAATTTTTACTCAGTGGGGTTTTATGTTGCTTATCATTCAGATCTTTTGGCAAAATTTTGAATTGAGTTTAATTATTCCTTACATATTGCAATGCATTGCAATGTTGTGGGCTTTGAAAATTTGGCCCCGGCCTTCTCCTGCATGTTTGTCTTCTTTTTTAGAGGAGTTTTAACAGATTAAGTTCCTAGGTAAATTTTGGGAAGGTAGATAAGACACTACGAAGAGATTTCACCCTCATTTTGCGAGGACTTTATGATCTAAGTTCTGGTTTCCTATAAGTGCAAGCCCCTATAATTAATTAAACATTCTTATAATTGTTTATCATGCAGTACCATTTGGTGGTAAAAGATTATTTGAGAATGAATCCTAATGATATTTTCGATTAGAAATTAACTTTTTATGAACTGGCGTAAATTTCAATTTGTCCATCACAGCAAACTATTGTGGAGGGTGGATGGATTTTTACTTTAAGTATTTTGATGGTTGATTTAAAATTTAAACATCTATGGATTTGGATGATTTTTGTAATCTTGGATTTTTGAATTTTTGTGAGTATTTGAGTTGCATTTAAAATTATTTATGAATCTCTTTGATTTTTTGTTCAACACGATCATCATTGGAGTATTTATTGCCATTTTCATTTGAAGATATTTGTATTTTATGGATAAACATTTTCAACTCTGTTCGAGCTGTCAATATAGGATCAGATTTCGTAGGTTTTATGCCTATATTAGTGAATTTTCATTATTATAGGCCTATAAGGCCTAATATGAATATAATCACAACTGTATATTTGTTTGATGGTTCGAACCCTATCGACTCCTATTGATCCGTATAGAAGGATCGGGTTCCAACTTGAATTCACTTATTGACCCGCGTAGTATCCCTAGACATCACATATGTACTAATAGCATGCTCGTCGAGGCCCATGCGAGTGTTTGGGGGCATTTTATAATTATTTATTGAATCTTGTTAACTCCGATTTACCTACTTAGTATGATCGAGTTCAAATTTATTGACCCGCGTAGCATCTCTAGACGTCACATATGTACCAATAACACGCTCGTCAGAGCCTATGCGAGTATTTGAAGGTATTTCATAATTATTTATTGAACCTTATCAACTCTTATCTACTTGTTTAGGAAGATTGGATTCAAACTTATGCACGCAGCATCCCTAAACGTCACGTGTGTATCAATAACACGCTCGTCGGGGACCATGCTGGTGTTTGAGGATATTTTATAATTATTTGCTGAACCTTGTCAACTTTTATCTACTTTTTATTTATTTATTTTTATTTATTTGTTTTTTTATTTTTTTATTATTTTTTTGGCAACTTCTATCTACTTGCTTAGAAGGATTGGGTTCAAATTTATGAACCTGCACAACATCCATAAACATCACGTGTGTATCAATAACACGCTCATCAGGGCCCATGCGGGTTTGACGATTGCATACCCTCCCTTTTTGTGTACCTATATATATACAAATTACTGTGCATATGCGGGGGCACTCTTTAAATATTTATAAATACCTTCTGTCCGCTTGCATGAATGTAGTGGATGTAGCGGATCTGGTGGCGTATTATAGCAGCTTCTGAATTAAATTATTTGTTGCTTTATACATGTAGACTATCGTGCACTACTTATTTTTTTCTGCATGTGTGAATTATAGTGCACTAACTAATCTCCTACTTTACATTGATAGATATTTGTATCTATTATAGTTCTTTCACATTTGCTCGCAGATATCGAGTTAAATATATAACGGGCCTCCTTCAGCAGCTCGTAAGTATTTATATTTGCTATAGTCACTTTGCACTCTATTTGTGGACAAAGCATTGGGTGACAACGATCTCCCTTAACAGCTTGTAGGATTTGGTATTTTTTGTAGTCCTTTTGTATTTTGCTTGTTAATACCACGTCTGGCGTACAATGGATCTTCTACGATAACTCATAGGAGCATACATTCATTGCATATCTTCCATCTTTGCTGTAGTAAATCAATGTATTTCATAACTATTGATTGTTTATTGAATGCAAATGTGTTGTAGCATTTGTTATTCTTTGTTGATTATCATCATTGCACATGCGTATGTTTGTTATAATTGGTGTATTTTCTTGTGCGTCTTTTAATTCTTCTAGCAACCTACAAGCTTTTATTAAGTTCATTATTATTGATAAGAGATTTGCACTTATGTTGGAGTAGCTTTCATGGGTCAATTATAACATCCATTGGAGCTTTTATACGATAATCATTCAATTAAGGTGATGATTCCTATTAAATGTTATTTAGGGATGAATCTTCTTTACAAATAAATTATCTTGCTCCAAAGTCTTTTAGGTCATGGCTTTGTAGTCACACCATATCTTTCACCCTCTTCTCATTACTTGTAACCACATTATTTTTGCAAGTTTTTAATCCTCAATGGTGATTTAACTTGCATTGTAGGTCTTCATTTGCGATCACACCATTTATTATGATCACCTCCATTGTCATCACTTTTACATCGATCATGAACTAGCTTTTGTCTGCTATTCTCTTTATCCTTCTTATTGTTACTTGCAAGTAAATCATCACATTCTCTATAATCCTTGTTGATTATTAATTGTAGATAGGTCATGTGATATGTTACGAGTATTAATAGTCTTTTGAGAATGATTTGTGACTTGTATAGTGAACTCACCTATTAACGTTTGCATTTCCATCAAAGTGATGACTCCTTGCTACTTTATTTAAGTATTGTATTATTGATTGTAAATGTATTGTTGTATCTTCCTTCAACTTCATCAATTGATATAAGCAAGAAAGTTGTATTGATGTTTCGTTCATAATGAGTCCTTGCATACTTGCTTACATGATTGATACAAGTGTCATCACCATTATCATCCTTGTATGATTTGTAGTATATGTTCATGTATTTGTTTGTTAGCATTCAAATACTTCAAGTTTATTGAATGTCATTGTATGTTGTTCATGTGCAAATTGTATAATTCATTGAAAATTATATGGTGTCCTCACTATTATTAAGTGAGTGATACTTTCAAAATTCTTTGTTCACAAAATTCATATGTATTCACTTGCATTTCACTTATGCATTCATCAAGTAAGGGCTTAATTGCTTATGTTCATTATTCAAGTTCGAGTCCTTTGCATTTGGTTTAAGCTTGCATTCAATTCATTGTTGATTGGTGCAAGTGAGCCATGCTTATACATGCTCACTTGTACTTGAGTTATGACTCATTAATATACAAATCATGATTTCATTTTCAAGTGCCATGTCGCCCTTCATAAATTTCAACTTATATGCTCATTTGCATGTAATTATCCAAATCATATTCCTTATGGTCCAATCTTTGATGTAATTTGTTGCTAATTCAAGCCTGAAGTACGTTCAATTCAAGTTTTTGTTTAAGCTTATGTTGTCTTTCAAGTTCATTTAAAGTTTGAGTGCACTTAAGTCTTTTTTTTTGTTGTTCAACCAAGTTTAAGTTCAAATCATTGTTCATTTTATGTTCAATCAAGTCCCAAATTTAGTTGTATGTTCATCCAAAATCTCGACAGCCTCCCGGCATCTCTCATGTTTAGGAGAAAACTATGAAAAATTGGGCCTCCCGCCATGCTAGAAAAAAGCGTGTACGGTAGGTGCCCTCAGACAAGGACACCACAGCCGTGAAATCTTCAACACTCGCCATGCCAGAAAAATGCGAGTATGAGTCTTTAGTATGTGCTGCAAGAAAAATACAGTCATTTCCCCGCGAGCGGGTACTTATGAATATCTCTATCTCGCCGTAAGCGTCGCACCGGGTTCTCATCCCACCACGCTAGAGAAAAGCGTGTATAGGCGATTTTTTGGCTCGACACAAACTCCAAGAATATGATTTTAGGAAATCACTCGCCTCGTCGTAAGCATCACAACGAATTTCCTCCTACCACGCTAGAGAAAAGCGTGTATAGGTGATTGTTCATCGTGTTGCAAGCGCCAAAACGGATTTTTTCCAATTAAAAAAATTATTCTCCTCTTTTTTGTTTTTAACTTTCCACATCTCTCTCTTTTTTATTATGCCTCCACATGCATGCATATTAGGATTGACGACAATTCAAATGATGAATAATATTAGTGAATTAACTTTAATACTGATAATGCTAAACACATTAATCACATTAACCAACAATGCTAAAAGAAAACCTTTTCCTCTTTTTTTTTTAGATACATATAGGTAATGCATGCAGGTATTTATGCATATTGTTGCGGACTAGAATATATACGCCAATAAAGTTAAAAAAATTTTGTCTCAGGGTTGTACGAATATCTAGCACACAAACAGAGAAGAAATAGGAACACCATGATTTTTACTTGGAAAACCTTGAAAGGAAAAAAATCACGAGGCCACGCCCAGTTAAAAGAGTTCCACTAGTGTTTGCTTGAAATACAAGAGGCTGACTCATCCTTAAAGTTTAGGACGATCAGATTACAATGAATCTCTTTAGGATTGAAAGTCACTTACAACGTCGAGTAGAGTTCCGACGTCACTTAGAGATCGGGCGGAATGTTGCTGTCTTTCGGAGGTCGGGTAGAATTCTGGCGTCGTTGCAAAGTTGAGTAGAATTTTGACGTCGTTTCGAAGTCTGGCAGAATTCCGGCGTCACTCGGGCGTCCGGCAGAATTTTGACGTCACTCGGGCGTCCGACAGAATTCTGGTGTCACTCGGGCGTTGGGAAGAACTCCAACGTCACTCGGGTGTTGAGCAGAATTCCGACGATGGTGGAGGAGGAGTTATTCCCTCATATCATTCTCTTCTCTTCTTCTCATCTTCTCTTCTTCTTGCTTCGATCCCCTCTCAAGAGAAATGAGGGGTTTATTTATAGATTTTCTGGAATGGCATGGCCCGTAAATAGACGAGGGATCAGGGGCAAAGATGAAGTGGTTCGGATGAATGGCCAATATTAAATCCTTCGATCATGGACCGTTTATTAGGCATTTGAAGGTCTTAATGACTTTGGAATTTGGCAATCTTAGGCTTGTTGAATTTGTCTCGTCAAGCCACTCGATTTGACTATAAGCTCGTCAAATTCAGAAACCGTTTGGTAACTCAAATTGTGGTACAAACTTTACAACAGCGTTTCAGGTCCTTGATTTGGACTCATTTTGACTCGGATTGAGTCGAATTTGGTGTCGTTGGGTTCGTATTTCCGAGACCCTCAGTTTGACTGTAAGTTTACTGAAATAAGAGTTCATGTGATCCCGGATTTAATTTTTGAAGTTTCCGGCTTGATTTTGCCTCAAGATTAATGCCCGATCAAGGTAATTTTTTGAGGATATATCACATATATACACTTATATCTACAATATAAATAAATGCTAGCACTAAATCACATTAATTAGTGGGAATGAACAAAAGTAAATAGTGGCCGAATACTTAAAAAAGAAAGGTTTTCATGTGTATTAATTTGCTGTTAAAAAAAAATCTTAGTGAAGTTTGTATGGACTTGCTTCTAGGTGGTAAGTGAAGGGAAACTAGCAATTTAAATGGGCCAAAACGTGGAGGTATGGAGGCTATTTGGACCGAACTAAACTGGAAAAAGTTCTGTTTGGACAAATTGGTATGATCACTCAACAAAATGATAAACAGATAAAACAAAGCGAGAAGGAAGCTCACCTCTCTTCCCTTTTTTTTTATAACATAAACATACATGAATATGTATGAAAAACACGTCGCAATAGTTATGATGCTACGTCTACCAGCCTTGCTTAATGATACTATTCATATTACAAAGATTTTGAAACCATGGCCATTCATGCAAAAGAAAATTTACTACTAGCTAGGATCTTTTTTTTATGAATAATAGCAAATGTACTTTGTTAATAGCAACCAAAGCTCATAATTAGTTATAATAATGCCAGGGAAGAGATATTTAGATTTTCTTTTATGTAAAATAATAATAATAATAATAATAATAATAATAATAATAATAATAATAATTGATGTGGCCTCGAAAAATTATCTTGATTAGGCACAAATCTCGATGCAAAATCAAGTTGGAAACTTCCGAAATTAAAATTGGGATCATCCGAATAGTCAAACTGAACGCCTCGGAAATATGAACCAAACGACACCAAATTCGACTCGATCAGAGCCCAAATATATCCAATTAATTCAAGGGTCCGAAGCGTTGTTGGAGGGTTTGAACCACAATTTGGATTACCAAACGGTTTCCAAACATGACGTGCTTATAGTCGAATCGAGCGGCTCGACGAGACAAATCCAATGAGCCCAAGATCACTGAATTCCGACATCACTAAGACATTCAAATGTTCATCAAACAGTCCATGATCAAGGGATTCAACATCGGTCATCCATCCAACCACTCCTCATTTACCCTTGATCTCTCACCTATTTACGGGCCATGCCACTCCAAAAATCTATAAATAAACCCCTCATTTCTCTTGAAAGGGGGCTCAAAGGAAAAAGATAAGAAGAGAAGAAAAGGAAAAAGAGAAGGAAAAAACTCCTCCTCGACCACCGCCGGACTTCCGAATATACTACCATTCAATTTCTTAATATAAATTCACTAGGAAAAATTTGTAATGTACTATCTATCATTCAATTTCTGCGGCAATAAATCATAAATTTGTTCGAATGATATACACCTTGGGTTTATTAATTGTTAGCAGAAGAGACGTTAATAAAGACATCTAACCATGAATTTTTAAATTCATTCCTATAATTTGACAAATTCTAAGGAAATCTCTTATGTTAGTGGATAACTATGGGGAAAATTATTTGTTTACCATTTTTTTTAATTTATATGCCTAACAGCCAATCAAAAAATAAATAAATAATTCGTATATTTATGTGTGGCACAATTAAATATTTTTTTAGAACAAACATAATCAAAGCAAAAAATTGTGAATTTTGATTGTAACGGGAGCCTCGAGATTGTGTGGTATTATTGTAAATCCTACTTATATATTATTATATAAATTGATAAATTTTGAACGTTTCATAAATTTTATTGAGAAAAATATCCCTAGGATAAATGAATTCATCTTGTCACAATAACCAACATACTATACACATGGTACTATTGAAACTAATCTCATTCAAATTGTGAATTTTGTGTAGTATAGACATAAATCAAAATGATGGTTTAGCGTGTCATATTAAAAGCACTTGTCATCTTGTGCTCGTCCTAACTCCTCTACATTTGTCCCTCTTGGCATATGCGGGCCATCGTTGTTAGCACCGGAAGTTCTAAGTTTGAACCCAACGCCTGGCACTTTCAAGCCCGTCTACTCGAACCGCCGCTAGCCAATGCTATAGAAACTTTCTAAAAGTTTTGTACTTACCATACTTGGATTCCTGATGTTGCTCCCAGGGTATTGAGCTAGCATCAACATAATAGCAGTTTAGATCCACGTAGTCCCTAAGTGCACTAGCTATCGCCATTATAATTTGTGCGGTCATGGTCATTGTTTGTCGTTAATTAATACCATTAAGCATCATAGTTATTACACCAATATCAGCTTACCATTAGCAAATGAAGTCGTCATTTCCCATAAATTCCTCAAATGTTGGCACCTTTGGTTTCCAGTCTCTAACCATGTTCTGTCATTGCTAGTCTGGATCTTTACCCTTTCATCTAATGTGTGTATAATCGCTCAATCAAACTCACTCAAAGTTGTTTTTTATATTCATTTATTTGTTTACTTAAGATTGTAGCTTTACTGCACTTGTTATTGAGCATCTAGTTCTTATTGTCATTTTCATCAAATCTCTCCCTATATTGAGGATCTTATTCTTATTGAATCCCCACATATTTTTCTTCCAAATCAACTATTGAATTCACCAATAATAAAAGTGATGGAATAAATAAAATCTCGTATTAAGAGCTAGTTTGCTTTTGTTTGCTCAAAAAAATTTGGGTAGTTTAATATTTGTAGCCATATGCTTTCGTTTGCTCAAAAAAATTTATTTGTTTGGAACTTTTTGTATGATCTGGAAATTAATTTTATATCAATAACATTTCTTTTTTAAAAAAATATATTTGAAAAAAAATATTAACTTTAGTGAAGATAAATAATAAACTTTCATGTTGAAACTATCTCAATTAGATGTATAAACAAGTCGAATTAAGTTTTTGTGTAATCGTGCTAAATTTGTTTAATTTATATTGAGCTTGAACTCGAACTCAAAAGCTCTGCTTTAGTGAAAATTATGAAGCTCAAGCTTGATTCGATTCCTCGAGTTTGATAAGAAATCTCAGGATTGACTTATTTTGAGCTTGCATTCTTATTTTATGGCAAAAAATAATTAATTAGGCTTATACAAATGCATGTGTATTAACTAATATTAATCAAGCAAACTTGGCATTCTGACAAGCTGAGTTGGGCCAAGCTCGAACTCAAGCTCATATAATACATGAGCTCGAGTTTAAACAAAAAATTAAACTCATTGCTCATTAAGCTAGACTTATGAGCTCATTAGTAAGTGAAATTTGAGTTGGCTCACATGCCGACTTGGATAACTTACACCACTTCTCTTAAATTTAAGCAACATTAGAAATATTGCTCTATTAAAATGACAGTTGTATGTAAAATTAATAGGAAAAAAAACTTGGGATTTTTACATACATACCATTTAAAACTATATTATTTACTCATTTAACATCTAAACTTATCTATTTACGCACATACTACAAAAAAGCTTTTCTCATTTCTAACAAGCCACTCCGTCTCCTCTCTGCAAAACTTTGCTTGATATATGTTCGCAAGCTACTCCTCGTGCCGAACCCATTTTCTTTTCTCTCCGGACATTCGTCAGCCCTAGTCGACGCCGCCGCCTCTTCTTCCTTTGCCAGGTGAACTCTCCCCATTCTTCTATTTTCCACCTCCCTATTCTTCTCCATATATCGCCGCTGTCGCCTCTCCTTCATTAGACTCACACACACATCGCATACACAAGACTCGAACACAAGACATCTTAGTTAGTAACTTAAGCTCTCAACCAACAAATCAAGATGAGCTGTGTGATTGACTTATATCCCGTAAAGTAACTTATAAACATTAATTACCATATGAGTGCAAGCTAATTTTATCAAATTTTTTGGGTAAATTAATGCCTTCTCTTAGCATACTTAACTACTTAAGCAGATATCATGCCAACATGACACGTTCATCTTTTTTCTTTTTTTTTTTCAGATGTTAATTGGTATGTTAGTAAATTCTTGGGCGAGTTTACTAACTAAAAACATAGGATTATAAGGTAAATCATATAATTGAAACCAAATTGTAACAAGAAGAGCTGAATTTCGATTTCTTTTTGAAGGTTTGAGTGGAATTAAAAGACAAAACAAGCAAAAATTTCCATGATTTCACTCAATCAAATACGAACTTGTGTCTGTAGAACTTGGGTTCATTTACTGTCTCCTTCCTCTTCCTTTCTTGGAAACCTGCTGCTCGGCAGGCTCCTTACCTGTAACTTCAGCTATGTCAACATCAGGACCCCTGACCATGAGTCCAAAGAAGATATTGTTAAGTTTCTCCATCTTTTTCACATCTTGGGCCTGGTCGGTCTTAAATTTCACGCACACCCGTTTGTCGGTGACCTTAAGAACCAGCTTCCCATCGCAGTGTCGATACTTCATCACATATCGAGTAGAATGGGGATCGTCGCGGAATATCTGGACGGATCGCTCCACGAAATCGCCCCAAGAATCGAATTAAACCATATCAGCGAATGAACAACCAGTGCTAGCGTGACGAGGAAGAAGGATGACACGTTCATCTTTACATACAGGACTAGACGACAATTCCTCATTTCACAACTCGTTATAACGCGGATGATTCCTTCTCAAATTTTTTGAAGGAAGACCAAATTGTTAAGAGTTTTTAGTGATCCAACCTTTTCTTCTTTAGTGTCGTTTTTTCTGTTAGCTTTCTTTCTTGTGTTGCTTTAGGTGTTGCCTTTTTTGTCTATAAATAGACATATATTTTGTAATATGAGATTATCTAGGGGTGTCAATATTTGACACGCCACGAAAATCTGTCCCGGAAACCGACCCGAAAAATCCGGGTTGGACCCGACCCGATTTCAAAACGGGTTGGGTTCGGGTTCCCGGATTCGACCCATTTGAAAAACGGGTGGGTGTTCGGGTTGACCCGGCGGGTCAACCCGCGAACCCGTTTAACTTGAACTGCCTGCGCTGCCCCGCCTGCCCGCTCACCGCCCCAGGCTGCCCAGACCCTGCCAGCTCATCTGCCCGTGCGACAAAGCCTGCCAGCGCACACTGCCACGCCTGCCATTGCCGGCGCCACGCGCCCGAGGCTGCCCGCACGTGCTCGCCCGCGCACACCCGCCCTCGCCCGCTTGAGCACCCGCGCTCGCCGACGCTCGCCGCACGCACCCCCGCTCACTGCATGCACCTGCCTACGCGCTGGAGCGCGCAGACGCCCGCTCTAGCCCGACCACGTCCGCGCGTTTCGGGTCCTGTGTCGGATTGAGTCAACCCGGCAACCCGCCGGGTCGGGTCCGAATTCGGATTTCCGACCTGTTTATCTAGCTGGGTCGGATTAAGATAGACCCGTTTGAACCCGAGTCAATTCCGGGTTCGACCCGAACCCGACCCGTGACTCGAAATTGACACCCCTAATGATTATCCGAAATTGACTCAAAACGGGTTGGGTTCGGGTTCTCGGATTCGACCCATTTGAAAAACGGGTGGGTGTTCGGGTTGACCCGGCGGGTCAACCTTCAACCCGTTTAACTTGAACTGCCTGCGCTGCCTCGCCTGCCCGCTCACCGCCCCAGGCTGCTCAGACCCTGCCAGCTCAGCTGCCCGCTCGATAAAGCCTGCCAGCGCACATTGCCACGCCTGCCAATGCCGGCGCCACGCGCCCGAGGCTGCCCGCACGTGCTCGCCCGCGTGCACCCGCCCTCGCCCGCTCGCGCACCCGCGCTCGCCGACGCTCGCCACATGCACCCCCGCTCACTGCATGCACCTGCCTGCGCACTGGAGCGCGCAGACGCCCGCTCTAGACCGACTACGTCCGCGTGTTTCGGGTCCTGTGTCGGATTGAGTCAACCCGGCAACCCGCCTGGTCTGGTCCGAATTCGGATTTCCGACCTATTTATCTAGCCGTGTCGGATTAAGATCGACCCGTTTGAACCCAGGTCGATCCCGGGTTCGACCCGAACCTGACCCTTGACTCGAAATTGACACCCCTAATGATTATCCGATCCTCTCAAAGGCTAAGGAATAAATATTAGTTCTGCTCTCTTCCTCTCTTCCCTGTCTCCTCTATCTCAAGAAGAGCTCCTCCATTCTTTACACAAATTGTCTTCATAGGCGTGAAAATTATTAATCGCATATTCATCTAATGAACACTATTAAATATGCTTCAGATATTGCATTCATTCAGCCTTACGGAATGTATAAAATTGTCAATATTGTGATTCATGACAACAGTACAACCCAATGGATTCACTCATTCACAACTTGTATAATAGTAACTTGAAACACTCAAATCAACACTAATAACAGAATAAACGAGAAATCATAGATACATAACCATTAACTATCTCATCTTCAATAGCCCAGATTAAACTCTAACCCAATTTTATAGAAGATCGAATAAAATCCAATCATGTTGAAAAAAATTTATATGTGGATCTATATATTTATACATAAAAATAAAGTATTATATATTAGACGCTTTCTAAAATCGAGCCAATTGAATTCGTGATCTATTTAAGAATTAAATTATTATTTTAGTTTATGTGGCATCTCATTTAAATTTGTATGAAATTAATTATTTGTGTAGAGGCCAAGTATTTATTTTATTTTAATGATAAGCTGAAATAAAATTAAATATATTTGAAGAAGAAAAGGTTCATGGTCCCCAGTTTAAGCGGTGAAGTTCTTATTTACCTCATTTCTTATCTTGAGTGAAAAAAATGGTTCTCTCGCTTTCTTGGAGAACTCCGCTTCAAACGTGAAAGATCAAAGACATTGATTTTGCATTTCACTGGATTCAGATACACTTCAGATAATTCCTCTTGATGATTTGCCATGTCTTTCGGAGACAATAAAAAAAAAAAAAATTTTTCATCTCCTTTAAATCCTAACACATCAAACCATCCTTATTCAGCATTCCAATCCAGCTGAGATAACAAATCCCTTGACCAATTAAAAATTTCACAACAAACCATCTGAAAAAAAAAAAAAAACATATAAATAAAAAACTCAATCTACCACATATGAAACAAAACCATTATCTGGAACAAGCTGCGGCATCTGCACGTTTTTAGGCGACGGCACTGCCCTTCGATCCTTCAACAGCAACGCCGTAGGAGGCCGAGAAGCTCAATGCGACTCATTCTGGACCACTTCACGCTACAACAATATTTACAGCAACGAAGAAATGGAAAAGACAAAAAGCAAACCTAGGCAATCAAAAGCATTTCTCGAGCGAAAGGCAGGTCTCCACAAAGAAATTATTGAGTCACCAGACGGTCCGGAGGTGAATCAGAAAGCGTCATGACACTCATTATACAACGTTATATAATATCGATTCTCAACAAAAAAAGCAATGTGGCGCATCCTGATTTGCCTATCGAAATGGCGTCCGGTGACCACACATAATAATTTCACCTATCGAGGCAAGGCAAAAAGCAGGTCTATAGAGGCGAGGCGAAAGGCAAAGTGTCGAACAATAGTTTCGGGGTACGATAATGAGGGGAGTTAAAGGAGTGGTAATTTAGATGAAAGGAATATTATTTAGGTGATATATATGTAAATAGTATATATAGTTTGGGTATTAGATATGCACTTATAACAGTTTTGGATGTTAGGAATCTAAAAATCCCAAAAAAGTAATAGAAAAAGCACTTCAACATAATTAATGATCCCCATTGATGTACCAGTGAGAGACATCATGATAAGCGATATTCTCTACACCGATAGCACCTCCTCTAGTAAAAATTTCTGCAGCAAGTTTATGAAAATGAGAATCCCCAAATTACATGAGTAATAAATCTTCCACGTAAAGAGTCCTGTATTTTGGCATAGTTTATCCCTTAGCGTGTTCTGTTACATGCCATATATAAGTTCAGAATTCAGATATATTCTGTTCGAGCTCATCTAATTTATAAGAGTAAGGATTTAGACATTTACGAAGTCAATATCATTTAACCCAACAGACGTAACCAAGTTATTTTTTACTTGCTTAAAACTTGTAATAAGTAATGCCCACCTCGACGAGGCTAAATGGCTACCAAGCAACCAAGCGACCAAAGCCGTACGTCCATGAGTGTGTCTGTCAATGCTAGTGACTTGGAGGAACTTATTACGGTGACATGCCATTTCCTACCATGGCAGTACTCCTAAACCCTAGGGGCGTCAAAATCGGGTTTCGGATCGAACCCGAAATTGATCCGAGTTCAAATGTGTCGACCCTAACCCGGAAAATTCGGATCCGGACCCGACCCATCGAGTTGCCGGTTGACTCGACCCGACACGGTTGAGCTTCTAGCGGCAGCGAAACGGCGGGCTGCAAGAGGCGGACGGCGAGCGAGTGGGACGGCGGGCGGTGGGCTGCAGGCAGGCGCAGAAGCGAGGGAGAAGGCGCGGAGGCAAGCGGACAGCCACGGGCATGCGCGAGCAGCCTGTGGCGCATGCTGGCTGCCTATGGCAGGCGCGGGCAGCCACAAAGAGGGCGCGGGCAGGCTCGGGCAGCGCGGTCAGCTCATTTCAAACGAGTTTCCGAGTTGACCCGACAACAGGTTAACCTGAATCCGACCCGTTTTAAAATCAAGTCGGGTCTAACCCGAAATTTCCGAGTCAGGTTTGAGTCGAGTTTTCATGTTGTGTCAAATATTGACACCCCTAGTAAACTCAAGGCAAATTTTGGAATGTACGAGTACTGCTAGCAAAATAAATTCTATTTATATCTTACCCGTAAATGGCATTTGTTAACATTTATTCTTTAAGTTATTTGCTGTAAATGAGGTAATACATTGCAATTAAAAAGCAGAAAGAACTAATTGTCATTAACTGTGTACAGGCATGCAAGACGATTATATTGATAGGTTATTTTAATGCTAAATTCTTGATTATTTTTTTATTAAGTTAATTGAGCTAAGAACACTCATTAGATGTAGGGGTGTCAATTCGGGTCAACCCGTTGGGTTTGGGTCGAACCCGACCCGACCCGGATCTAAACAGGTTAATCCGAACCCGACCCGTTTTTGCAAACGGGTCGGACATTTCAACCCGGACCCGACCTGGCCGGGTTGACCCGACCCGACCCGCGCCGGATTTAGTGGGATCGCGAGAGAGGGCGGAGCGAGATCACGAGCGAGGGCGGGTCCAACGGGATCGTGAGTGAGGGCGGAGCGGCTGAGTGGGTTCGCGTCTTCGCGAGCGAGGGCAGAGCGGGTCCAGTGGGATCACGAGCGAGGGCGGAGGCGCGGAGCGGGTTCGCTTCTTCGCGAGCGACGGAGCAAGGGCGGAGCGCGAGCGACTACGGGAGGGATCGCAAGCGCAGGCGGGATTGCGAGCGAGCCAGCGAGGGCGGAGCGCGAGCAACTGCGGGAGGGATCACGAGCGAGTGCGGGCGACTGGGTTAGTAGGGCCGGAAACCGGGTTAAACGGGTCAAAATTTTGAATCCGAACCCGACTCATTTAACAAACGGGTTGACCCGAACCCGAATTTTTCGGGTCGGGTCAGAAATTGACACCCCTAACTAGATGGATCTTATGAACTGCTTAATCCTACCATCAAGGTCGACCAAAGACCTTGCCCGAGTTTATGATAACATGATCGATCTATTTTACTTAAATTTACTCTACCAACTTGTAACCTAATTAATCTATCTACTTAAGGTTTTATTTGAGACAATTTTTTTATTGCTTCTTAAAACAATTTTTTAATTCAAAAATTAAAATTTTATACTAAATAGCTATTTTAAAAAATAGAAAAGCCGTTCTAAACGAAGCCTAAATTTACTCTAACCAACTTTGCATATATTTATATGGGGTCACAATTAATGACTATTTCTTATACAAAAACTTTTTTTTTTTTTATGGAAAAAAGACCACTGCTATATTTAACTTAACCCATCCATCCTAAGTGGTGATACTAAACATTAATGAGATGAGCCACTAAATATGAGAATTCATGGTACTCTCACTCTCTCTCTCTCTTAATTAGATCTCTTAGACTTTATTTGTGATAGTTTTTTTTATTAATTTTTTTTAAACTGCAATTATAATTTCTGTTTGATAATTATTAGTTTTTTCAAAAAAAAATTGTTTTAAAAAACTCTCTTACAAAAGATTTAAAATTGCTTTCTAAAAAATAGTTTTACAGAATAGCGGTAAGAAAGCTATCTTAAATGAAGTTTAAGGTTTCATTTGGGACTGATTTTTTATTATTTTATGAAGCAATTTTTTAGTACAAAATTTTTATGAATTTAAAACTTTTGTACTTAAAAATTATTTTATAAAATAATAAAAAAAATATCTCAAATAAAACTTAAGACAAAGCTTTGCTTCAAATCATAAAAAATAGAAAGCTATGATTTGAAAATTGATCCACGTCAAAAAGCAACTTCTCTTTTTCTTCTCAATGATGAATACCTAAATACTAATAAAATTAGTATAAATTAATTCTCTCAAATTTTAACAGACGGCAATAAAAAACAATATCCCAACACGGCCCCGGCTCTAACCGGATTTTTCAATCTCGTATGAACACGACTTTAGACCACTACTATGAGATCCCAGCTGATGAAATACTGACGAATTAATAGTGCTTTCATTATTTAATTGTCAGAAATAATAAAAACAATCCCTAATGCTCTTAGCCCGTGAATCGAATCGTAATGCGCCGTTTCGCTTTCAGCCGACCGGTTCACGGAGCCCGAGAAAGCGACGGATATTTCATGCTCTGTCCACTACGGTAATCGCTATTATAATTTACCGTTTATGTTCCACTTTGCCTTTCAACGACCGAAAGTTTTTTTTTTTTTTTTAACTTTTGAAATAATTAAGATAAATTTATGCACATATTATATATATAAATATCGAATCTTAAATCCTTTGACTTATAATCAAAGTTTTTAATTAATAGATCAATGTAAGCTTTGTACGATATAGGGGCGGAACAAATCTGGACTTTCAAAGGAGGTGGGCAAATTTATAAGTAACGGTTGGTATTAGGTTGAATTTGGTTCGACTCCTATTTTTTCGTATCATTGATCATCATATACTTCACAAATATGTCGGGGTCCAAAAGAACAGCAATCCTTCTAAGGTTTTCGGAGCAGCGCCCCCGGAACAAGTTTTGGTTGTAAAGATGTTTTTGAAATTCAAATTAATAAATAAAATGATGAATTCTTTATACTACTTTTACGGTGGGCAATTGTCTAAAAAGTATCGTAAGAAAGGCTAAAAAAAGATCGAGAGAGATAAATTATCTAAATAATCATATAATAAAGATTTTTTTTTTAGTGGGGATTGCCCCCCTGAGCTTAAAGGGGATCCACCCCTGATACAATCGAAAGCTTATAAGTTCTTTTTTTTTTATTTCTTATTAAAAACTTATTTATTTTGTTTAGTTGATTGAAAAGTTATAAATTAGATTATTCTTAAAGTTTAAAACTTCTACAGTATATACAATTTTTTTTAATGATGATTTAATTTCTCTTATTTATGATGAATTAAAATAAATTTATAATTTTCTTAACACAAATTTCTATTTACAAAGCAAACAACATTGCCCTCTGTATTTCTCCCGCGTGATATTAGTTTGTGTGATCTTTCCGTCTCTCTTATGCTTGACGTTATTACTTAAAAAGGAACCTGTTCGGTTGGAAATAGGGATAGGGCGTTGATTGTTTTATCGGCGTGATATTATAGTAATGATTTTTGTTTTTGTTTTTTGTTTTTTACTTTTAATTATGAAGGTTTTGAGCTAATGCATGCCTTTGAGATAATGGCAACTTTCCTTCGCATGCTATGGATAGTTGATCTGTTTGAAAGTTTGTTCCAAGGGGCGGAACTAGCCTCAATTTTGAAGGGGGGCAAAATACAGCACAAAAATAATTAAATATTTAAAAAATAATATTATATATCTATATATTACAAAATTTCAAAAAAAAACTAAACAAGAAAAATAAAGAAAAAAATGTGTAATTAAACTATCATTAAAAGCATGAAAAAAAATATTAGAGCTAAATGTGAAGAAATATGTAGATATTTTAGGACAAGTTAGGACAAAAAAATTTTAGGGGGGGACAAAGTAATTTTTTAGGAGGGGCAAAACTTTTTTTTTTATTCTCCTATATAAAAAAAAATTGTTTTTACTCCTATAAAAAAAAATTTTATAAAAACAATTTTTTTTGAGAAATTCGGCACTAAGAACTACATGGTTTGTTCCGAAAGGAAAATTTGGATAGGTAATAATATTCTGCGTGCTTGGTTGAGGGAAATTGAATGTGATATTAAATCAGTAAAAGTATTGCAGGTTCTAAGCACAATAATCAATAAGGTTAGTTTTGTTTGGCTGTCTGTGAATTAAAAAACACAAATGTAAAATAATGATGTTGTTGTTATTCACTTTAAATAAGAATAAAATTATCGTTTTTAAAAGAGCTTTGAGTAATTTTATAGAGTTTGATATTAATATTCAATGTCTAACTACAACATGCAAATATATTAGTGATATGTTATTGATGTTTCATCCAAAAAATATATTGATCGGGAACGAATCTTAATGCAAATATAAATTGAAAACTTTTAAAATTAAATCCGGAATCATCTGAACTTTAATTTCAGCAAATGATTCGGCTAGTGTTTGAATATATTATAAATGATTGGATCGTCCTTGATATTTAGGACGATCAGACTACAACAGTCAACCGTCAGGTTGAAATTTTGTGACGAATAGGAATCAGACTAAAGTCCAACGGTGTTTGGTGGATGAGCAGAAATCCGACATTAGTTGGTGTCCCGATGGAAGTTCGGCTACAACTGGTGGCCGAGCAGAAATCCGGCGGCAGTTGATAGCCGGGTAGAAGTCCGATGATAGTCTAGTGACGGTCGATAGCTAGGTAGTGGTCAATAAGGAGGAATATGGTGGCAAGAGAATATCATATTCTCTCTTTCTTATCTTTCTTCTTTTCTTTGCTTGGGCCCCCCTCAATGAAGAATGAATGATCTATTTATAATTATTGGAAGTGACATGCTCATTAAAAAGGGAGAATATCAAGGCAGATTTGGAGTGTTTAGAATGGACGGTCGATATCGACTCCCTTGATCTTGAACCGTTTATTAAATATTTAAATGTTTTAATGATATCAGAATTCACAATCTTGGGCTCGTTGGATTCGTCTCAATTTGACTATAAGCATGTCATGTTTTGAAATGGTTTAGTAATTCAATTTATGGTTGAACCTTCTAAATGTGCTTCGGGTCTTTGATTTGGACCCATTTGGACTCAGATTTGGCCAAATTTGATGTCATTGGGATCATCTTTCCAAAATGTTCAATTGGACTATAAGTTTGTTAAAATCAAAGTTCGAATTGTCCCGAATTTAATTTAGAAAATTTTCAACTCTATCTTGCCTCGAGATATATGCCTGATCATGATTTTTTTTTTTTTTGATGATATATCAATCCCCTATAATATTTTTCACAATAAAATTATGATGTCGATTGCATTCTTATTTTTATCTGTGTATATGTTAAATCTTTGAAAAAAAAATTATGATTTAAAATTTTTTAAAATTCTAAACTTTTTAATCATAAATTTTTTGGCACATAATAATTATATTAAAATAAAACATCCAACATGAAATTCAAAATAAATTAAATTTATATTCTGTCAAACCAAGCAGACTAATTATTATATCCTCATCTTCAGAATTTCTCCGCATAAAACAATTTCTCCTTTTTTTTTTCGACATCAAAGCCAAACTTTAATATTTTGGTTTTCTTACCATTGTAATTCATCGTTCTCAAAGTTCTTTTCACCATTAATTTGGTCTTTCAGTCTCGAAACGCATCATGACACCTCATATTAAAAAAACCTTCACTTTGATCATTTGACCGTCGATCGAAGCCGACGACGACCCCACTCGGAGGCTCCACCGTCCCCGCCTCCATCCCATCCGCTGTCCAAATATTCTCCATTTATATTATATTTTCTAGCTTCGTTTGCCGTCAAATAAATACAAAAAAATCATTTTCTGAAATAGCAATGGCTGCCATCATCGTGACATATATACGTCGTCATGGCACTGAGAATGCTGTGTTTCTCAGTGAGGAGGTGGAATCCACCGTATTTCAAGCCTTCTTTCTTTCTGGGGCCGACCAGCAACTTTGCCCCGTGAGCTTGCGCATCTAGCTAGCTCTTTAATCATTCATATCATCCTATAATAGAAATAATATATATTATTTACTGTACCGTGGATAATCCAACACCTATATAATGAATCAGCACATAATTCTAATAAAACAAAATATAGTTTTAGGGCGTGTTTGAGAAGCTCTCTGACTTATTCTTTTTAGACCTTAATCATATTTTTACTTTCCTATTTATTTATTTTTTTAATTTTGATGATAAATTAAAATTATTTTTTGCAGTCAAATTTATTAATATGCATAGTACTTTTATATATAATTATATATTATTTATTTATTTATTTATTTATAGTTTTTATTAAAGTTTCTAAAAATGTATTTTTTCATAATATTTTCATAATCAACTTTATAAAAAACTACGCTTGCTTCAATAAGGCTCGTAATTTTATACTATAAAGTATGGATAAATTTAAAATGAGAAAAAACTTTTGATATTCATGCGCCAAATCGCCATTAGAAGAGAGATCAGTAGTATAGCAACTAGATAAACAATGATTTCACGATCGGGGGCGGAATCAGCCTTAGTTCTTAGAAAGGATAAATTTGTAAATAACAATTCTACATAATGTATTTAATTATGTTAGAGAGCAATTAGTTAAAGATCATAGTATTTTAATTTTTAGGGCGGGTAATTGTTTAAAGACTCCTGTAGTAAAAAAAAGGTGAAGGCAAACAATTTACCTAAAAATTCATGTAATAAATATTTTTTAAATTTTTTTGAGGATAAATCTAATGGAAATTAAGAATAATAGAAGGAGACTATAAAAATTATAGAAATTTTTGTTAATTATCAGATGGCTCATTATAACTGAACTCCATATCACTTTCATTGGAACTGATTTTGTTCAGCTTACAGCAGTTTTCTTGTAAGGCTTAAAACGTGTATTTGTGCTAAAATATGACTTACAAGCTATTAATTTAAGATTTTATTTGGGATAATTTTTTTATTATTTTATGAAATAGTTTATTAGTATAATTTTTTTTAATTTAAAATTTTGTATTAAAAAGCTGCTTTATAAAATAGTTAAAAAAAAATTTCCCAAACAAATAAAAGATAAATCAGTAATATTTGATTAGATGGAATAATTATTCTATGCGGGCGTCAAACATCATTTAGAGACCAATAAGAATGTGTCATGTCACCTCTTGCTCGGTACCGTGGCTCGGTACTGCTCGGTACCGCAGCTCGGTAAAGCTGACGTGGCGCATTCTAATTAATCTCCGGACAACATTCTACGTCCGGCTCCGCACAGAATAATTTCTGAATTAGATGGCTAAAGATGTATAATGCATTTACATGCTTTCATTCATTTTTCTCTTTTTGGATTATCAAATCTTTGAATTTAAATTAATCAAATCATGAAATCAGATCAATATATAGTTCTGGCCATTAAAGAGAAAATCAAATCAAATCGAACTTGAAATTGAAAGATTCTTTTGCCCACTTCAATATATGAAACATAAAAGGAAAAGGATAAATAACACAAACTTACTGAACACGTTGATTTTACAGAATTAAAAAATAAGCTCTCATTCATTTTCAGCCTCACAAATTCAAACAGTTTGTAAAATCTATTGAAAATTCCTGCTTCAGATGCAAGAAGGGCTACGGAGAGGCGAAGTGGTCTTCTTCCTTGCACTATTGTGTTTGAATACGATACTCCAAAAGTAATAAACAACAAATTTGATTCATAGCTAAATCTCAATTTTAGGAAAATAAGCTTTCTAGTCTCTTTCCTTCTCTTTTATCGTCAGCTGATTAGAACAACATGTTTATCTTCTATTATTTAAAATAAAAAAATTTAGAAAATTAGACCTGATCTTGTGGTGATAAACCTGTAATAAGATAAAGGCTTGGTGTTTTGATCTCCTCCTATAGATGTTTTATACATGAGTTCTCTTCAGAAGCTTCAATAATCTCCTGATTTAGTTTGAAAATTAAAGTCTTAGCTTGGTAAGTTGAATGAGTGGATCACAGAGATCTAAAATTAGGCTTTATTCTATCAGTGTTGAAATTTATTTTTATTTTATTTGAAATATTTAAGCACCAATATCAAAGCATGATTATGCCAAATTATCATGAGTGTCACATATTTCTAAATTTTACACAACTATAACATCCACAACACAGCTCACTATGACCTCTTGGTTGAGAGCTTAGACTATCAACTAAGAGATCTTGAGTTAAAGTCTTTGTGTATGCGATGTGTGTATGAATTTGCCTTCATTGATCAAAATGTCCCAAAATATATATAACATCCACAGAATAGTCATGACACGCGGCATAAATCACTTCTTTCAAGTAGATAATTTAAGGAACTAATGCAAAATTGGGCTTAGCATATTACTATTAAATTTTTTTTCAGTCTAAGAACTCATGAAAACTACAATTTTCTTTTTGGGAGAGTTTTTTTATTATTATTTTATAAAGCTTAATTTCTTAAAGCTAGTATATAGAAAGCATTTTTTTAGTACAATTTTTTTTTAATAGCAAAAAAAAAGGTCAAATAAAAGTTGTGTTTAAAAAAATAAAATAGTTAGAAAGTTGTTTCAAACGAAGCCTATATGAAAGCCAATCTGCTTATATCATTATATTTTGAATTATTAAATATGAGATTAAGGCTTCGTTTGGGACGGCTTTTTTACTGCGGAGTTTTAGTACAAATTTTTTATTTTTGTTCTAAAACGGACTAGAAAGCAATAAAAAAGCCGTCCCAAACGAAGCTTAAATTTTATTAACAAAAACATACTCTATTTACCTGAAAGGGACTGTTACAACGAATTGACCACTATGAGGCCAAGCTGCAAAGCTTCTATCGCAGTCACCAGCTCCTTCGAAACCATCTAGGTATACTTGGCAAATCCAATCACTCCATTTGAGATGAGAAGGAATTCTCAAGTTGAGATAAAGATCAAGTTGGATTATTTAAACTTACAAGAATTACACAATATTGGATATGAAACTGAATTGATGGCAATATATGGACAAAAGCATCCAGATCCTTCTTCTCTTTACGACTAATTAATTATCTCCGATCCCCTAGGATCCTAATGATGATGGTTATATATGTCATACATGATGGCATTCTTGATGCCAAATATTCGCTCGCTAGCTAGCTAGAAATGAATAATACATCTAAAAAGAAAATAGCAAATATGCATATGAACTTTCTTGGGATTTAATTTGCTAACTATGAAATCTCTTTACAAAGCTGGAGAAGGATTATAGTCGGAGTCTGTAAGCTAGATAGCCTAAGTTGAAAGAGAGAGAATGCTCAGTGAGATAGAGCATAGCACAAAATGAACAACACAGGATATCGTTGTTTGATGGTCTCTGCATGCATCTATTATTACGATGCACTGGTTCTCTGATTACAACGAAGGACGACGATGAAAGTGAGTGCCTAAACAGGAGAGAATAAGAATATAATAACTTAAGCTCATTCGATGAGTAGATCCCAAGGCTAGGAAAATCCGAACTGATACGATCAATCTCTCTGTCGCTCTCACTCTCGCCCCCCTAACCTTCAATCGACCTCCCGAATTAAGGACAGATTATTTTGTGCAGACAACGAAGGGAAAAGGACCATTCGATTTTCTCTCTATCTAATAAAAGCACAGTCAAAGCACAGTTACTATAGCAGCTGCAGTTTGAATGCGCTTTTGTTGGTCTTTGTTCCTAGATTTAGGTTTTAGGCTTGTAAAGCCTTGTGTGTAGCTTTTGATGTTACATTAGGTGCCTATTAATAGAGGCATTGTATCTTGTAATAGCATGGTTTAAGAAATAAAGTTTCTTCCGTTGCTCTGCCTCCCTCTTTCCTTCTCTTCTCTCCCTCCTCATCCTCTCTCAACTTCAAGAAGAGGAAGTGATCTTCCTCTCTGCAGCAAGTTGGATTCAACACTTTCTTACGGCTTTTTAAATTGACTTTTTAGTATAAAATTTTCTAGTTCTAAAAATATTTGTATTAAAAAATCGCTTTTAAAAACAGTAAGAGATGCGTCCCAAATGAAGCCTTTATGCATGCAAAATAATGATTTTTTTTCTTGGATATATAGAACTTTTGGTATCAGTTGATCTTTTTGTTAAGGAGAATTTGGAAATTTTGGTGGATAAATTTTGATTTAATATTTCTTATTTTGTCAAACAAGGCTGTAACGTCTATAAAAATTTTACTTGTAATATTTTTATTATAACCTTTCAATAGAGAAAAAAAAACCTTCCAAGTTGCTAAAAAACACATCTTGGAAGAAAAAAAAAACATTTAGTTTTAGGGAGAAATTTTATGTGTTTCATAAGATTTAAGTCTTCATTTGGGACACTTTTCTTCCTAATTTCTAAAAAAACTATCAAATTACTTTAAAAAAGTTGTCCAAAAAAAAAAACGCAAAGTCCTATATGTTAAATTAAAAGTAATAGTAAGATATTGGAGTTTAAGTTAAATTTGAAAATGTGTAGACCTTTGACAGGTGATTTCAACATTCATAAAATCATAAATAGACGCACCGAAAAAATAGGTTCACATGTTGAGCATAGTAAAATGTATATATATATATATATATATTCCTTAAAAAACAATTAATAGCTAAAAAATATAGTTATTGATAGGGGTGACAATTTCGGGTCACGGGTCGGGTTCGGGTCGAACCCGGAACTTACCCGGGTTCAAACGGGTCGACCCTAACCCAATCCGGGTAGGAAAACGGGTCGGAAATCCGAACCCGAACCGGACCCGGCGGGTTGCCGGGTTGACCCAACCCGACACGGAACGCGGGTGCGCGCCGGCGAGCGGGCTAGCGGGCGCGTGCGGGCGAGCGGACGAGCAGGTGCGCGGCGGCGAGCTGGCAAGCAGGCGCGTGCGCGCGGTCGAGCGCGAGCGGGCGCGACCGCAGTCGCGTGCGGCCTTGGCAGGCGTGCGGACGGCGGGCAGCAGGGCAGGGTCGCGGGCAGGTCTGTTCAAACGGGTTGGCGAGTTGACCCGGCAACCCGCCGGGTCAACTTGAACCTGACCCGTTTTTTAAACGGGTCAAATTCATGAACCCGAACCCGACCCGATTTTCAAACGGGACGGGTCCAACCCGAAAATTTTGGGTCGGGTTCGGGTCGGATTTCCGTGTCTAGTCAAATATTGACACCTCTAGTTATTGATATCAGCATATTAAAATGCCAAATGTCTAAATTGCAATGATACATCGTAGGGTTGTGCAAAAACATTCCATACCACCACGAAATTTTAATGTATTTATAAATTTATATATTAATCTTTAATGTTTAATATTTAATTTTATATTATTTTAGTATTTCAATCACACATCACCTAATTTTATGCTTGTAAAAATAATGAAGGGTTAACTATTACTTGGCTTATAAGATATCTATTTAATTTATATGAAATTTATCAGGTATAGAGATCATATATTTTATTTTATTTTTATGATAGATTAAAATAAAATAATACACTCAAATAAAAATATGATTTTAATTCAAATCTATTTTTTGAATAATTGATAGGCAAATACTTTTTTTAAAAATATGTGCGATGCTTTAATATAATATTAGTACTTGGGAGCAATCATATCAGCACCAATGCATCGAATCTCATCAGAACTCTGCAGTTAAGCGTGCTTGGGCTAGAGTTGTATTAGGATGAGTGACCTCCTAGAAAGCCCTCGTGTTGCACATTTTTAAAATTAAAAATATATATATAATACTAGTACTTTTTTGACATTATAGATCTATTTAGGTAAATTCATACACATATCACATATGCGAGACTCGAAAGTCGAAATCAAGACCTTTTAGTTGGTAGCCAAAGCTTTCAACCAAAAGGGCAAAGTGAGTTAAATATATTACAAAATGCAAATGGCAATTTTATATGAGAAAAAAAAAACAGCCAAGCCTAAAAAATTCCTTAATTTTTTGGTTTCTTTTTCATGTTATTTATTCTGCTATAAATACCACTTAAATTTCAAAAAATGAGGCCAACAGAAGTGAATGAATCTGTTGATTTCATCATTTTCATGCTATTTTGCTAAGGAAAATAAGTAAGCTTAAGACTATTTAAAAGAAAAGACAATAATTGCATGCACCTAACAATGTCAGATATTCCATGAAGCATTCAGTTTGGCAGAAATTAAGGAGGATGGTCTCCTCATAAAACAGAGCCAAACTTATTTTATAAACTTAAGACAGAAAGAAATACTGTTATAATTTTATGTTAATTATTTTTTCAAATAAGATGAAATCAAATTCAGTGATGATATTTGATTCTGATTGAACTAACGATTTTTTTTTCAGTGCCTTTCACAAAAAGATATAGTAATAAACTTAAGAACTGTATATCCTTTTGAGTATATAAGAAAAAATTCATGAAAATGATACTTTTGGCTTAGCCAAAGGAGAGATTATAACGTGCGGCCAGACTCCAATCATGTGAAGACACGTAGATTATCTCATTCTTGTACACATTCTGTGTATAAAAAAGAGAAATATATATATATATAGGTGTCTTCATATGATTGGAGTTTGATAGGGTCGGAATTCTGCACGTAATAATTTTTCTTTCCAGAGAGGGCATAACAAGATAACATAATGAAAGACAAAGAAGTGAAAAGTAAAAAAAGAAGAGAAGCTTTTGTATTCAGATCTATAATATCAAACGTTTTACAAAGCTGGGATTCTATGAACTATAAGAGAACATCCCAACAGATCTCAGCGACATGAAGTTGTAGACATTTCTCCCTCTTTTTAAGGTTTTTAACTATCAGGGAGGGTCACTACTCACTATTACCATGTTTAAGTATACTCATATCTAACTAACTCATACAATATTTGTAAAACTACCAGAGGCTTGTGTGGCTAGCAACTAGAATAACTGATCATCATTTCATCTGGGTTAATTAGTTTCTATGTCTGAAACCATCGAGCGAGATCTGCGATTTCGAACATATAAGATTACACAAAGGAATGTTCCTAGAGAACAAACAGAACCCCAGATGATGAAGGTCTTGTCATAGCAATCAGCACCAAAGCAGCTGTTGCTTCCTCCTTCCTTCTGGTAAAGAATGCCAGCCATGTAGCCAAAGAGGAAAGATCCAATTGGAATATTTGCGACGACGATGTTATGATTCATAGCAAAATGTTTCGTACCAAATAGCTCGGTAGTCGCCGAGACGGCAGCTGAAGTAATTGCTCCTGAGCAAGCTCCTATAATGGCGGTGCTGGCATATAGTATCAAGGTGCTTGAGTTGAGCAGTAGGAAGAAGGCTCCTGCTATTGGAGCCATCGTCGTTGCCATAAGACCTGATCTTGAAATCCTGACTCCTCTTCTGAAGAATTTTTAATAGAAAAAAGTCTTGTAAGTTTGACAAGCAGCGTAGAACAAGAGAACCTAATTGCCGAGTGACAAAACAAGAAAACTTACTTGCCAACATAATAGTCTATGATGGATGGGAGGAGCCGGCCAAAGAAGCCAAACGAAGAAGACAAGGAAACCAGGGAGGAGGTATGAGAGAGCCCGCGGGATTGGGTGATCTGACCCAAGTTGTTCAAGAACACCATACCAAGTGTTGCGCTAAACATATAGCTAAAGAAATACAACCAAAAGTTTGTTTTTTGAAGCATTAATCTGTAACCAATTTGCTCCTTCAGATCTCCATCATCTTCCCCTTCATTCTTAAGCACAGCGACAACCACTCTATCTTCTCCTCCAACTTCATTAATGGTAAAATCATATACTCTATTTTCCTTCTTCTTCTCAATTCCTTCTCTAAATTTGACAAAAACTGGCATCATAATAGGTGCAAGCAAAAGCACTCCCAGACTTATCATATGTTCTCTGGACCAAAAACCACTTGAAGCAGAACCAATGCTACCAAGAACTGAACAAGTACCGGTAGCAATCGCTATAACAAACATCACCACAAAAGCACAATTTGATCTTGTGTCCTTTCTGCTTTCTGCTACTCGAAGCATCGGTGAAACAACCGAAGCAACAAGAACAGGACAAACAGCATTGAGGAGAAGATAAGCTTTGGCGTTTTGATCATGCTCTGGATGGAAAAATGAATCAACTAATGCAGTGTAAAGCTTAGCGCTTAGACCAACATAGCTTGTGGAAATTCCAACAGCAACAGGACTCTCTAAAGAGAAGTTTCTGATGCAGATGAGATAGCATACAGTATTAATCCAACAGATGCCATTACCAGCAAGTGAAGTAAGCAAGAAAACTTGCCAATATTTTAAGTTTGAGATCTTGTTTGCTAAGAAGAGAAATTGAACGCCATAGCCAATAAAGCTAAAGGCTGCACCAATGAACAGGACAAGCCTGAGAGAGAGATAGGTGGCTGCAAGTCCAGAAAACCAACCAAAGAGTTTTCCGGCATCAGAGGCGAAGGAAAGGTTGTTAAGCTGAATCTGCGAGATGGAAAGTAGTTGTTTGAACTGTGAGGAGTAGACTGGGAAGTCTGAGTTTGCACCGTTAATGGCCTGAAGCCAGATGGTACCAACCAAGCTAAGCCATTGGAGGGAGGGAGAAGAAGACATGATTTGATTGAGGTCTTTCTGGTTCAGCAATAGCAAGAGTGGCTGGGTATTTAATGAAATTGATGGTGGAAGCATCAGTCAATTAGTATAAAGATTGGTGTGGCTGGGAACTGGATATGTGGATTCTTGTTGGCCATTATGCAAATATTTTGTACGAGCGAAGTATGTATGTATGTAATGAATGATTTAGTGGCCCAAGAAATATTGTAGGTTATATAGAAATATCATTAAAGAATGATTATTTGTGATTAGTCATCCTGTGGATCTGGTTACGCATTGATGAATTACTACATGAGTAAATGCGAAGGGTATAAGCCTCACTAACATGTGTAGTTACAGAAAAAACAGAGGAAAGCGACCTTTAATACTATTTCATAGTGATCATTGCCTGAAACCTCTATCAGGTCTGAAAAGTTTGAAACTAGTTCACATTCAAAGAGATCCCAGAGAAATTTTCAAGAGGTGGCAAACCGCGCAGGATATAATATAAGGAGTCCATATTTTCTTTGTCTGCATTATGGTTAGTTTATTATGCTAAATCATTTATCCGTTAATTAAGGTGCATGCCTGTCAAAAAAAGTCAGTGAGGGGCTTGAAAGAGTTGAGTGTACTCTGATTATAAAATGAGTTTGTGTGAAAATATTTGTTGTTGGCTCTCACTCTTAAATTAGGTTTGTGATAGGAAACACTTGCAGATCTCAAGTATTTCTTGTCATGAAAAACAAGAAAAATAAGTAATTTTATTCCAAAAATCAAATAGAACGGAAGAAAATAACAAGATACAATTGATCCTCAATTCGAATGGATGATCTTTCTCTCCCAAATCTCTAGATGCCGCTAGAGCTCAAAAGAAATCTAAATCTAAGAGATCTCAAATTTCAGCCAAATTCAAGATGCTCTAATCCTAGGAAAACAAACTATTTAATGAATACAAATAAAACGGAAATCCCTAAACAATCCCAACATTCAAATTTCTCTGTTAACTCCTCCAAAAATCCTTCCTAAATTGAACCGTTGGCTTTAGTGGCTCGGGTTCACTCGTACAGGAAGAGGCGGAACTCTTCCGCCTGAGCCGGTCCCCCGCATGGACAAGCTGGACCGAACCATTCTGACAGTTTGTTTCCAAAAGAAAAGAAAAACTAAAGCTTAAAATCAATCAAAATTTCAAATGTAACTCGAACTAAAAATTACCTTAAATTCATTTCAGGTCAATTTCAAGTTAATCTAAAATACATTTTGATCTAATTTTTAGTTTGAATGGTTCAAATAAGTAAGAGGAAGCATAAACATGTTTCAAAATGAGTAAAAATATAATTATAAACACTGGGCAAATGACCTACTAGCATTTGATGCTTGACTACCAGCAAATGGCCAAGTAGCATTTGCCCAGTGGTCATTATATTTATAAATATAAATGAAAAAGCTTGAGCAAGGGGTTGCTCAAAACTTTTATGTCAATAAGTAAGAGTAAGCATAAATATAAGTTTCTCCTTTGCCTTTAACGATATTGGCTGGCTGTCTTACTAATTTCTTTTGCAGCATCAGAATAATATTATAGAAAAAAACTCATTATAAGTATCATTTGATGTATCATTAATATTAAGGTTCTATTAGGCAGCTTTTGATCAAGAACACTAGTTACTTGTTCATACTCATTAAAGTGCTTATTTATCTAGCATATTTGTAAGTGTTTGTTTAGCGGCTCGCTTGTACAATCTCGTTTCTAAGCACATCAGGGTGCTTATTTATAGGCTCAATACGGTTAACCAACAAGATGATCAATAATTTTGCTCATTTATAAGCTCTATCAAAGTTCATTTATTTAAACAATATTAGAACCAACTTCTCTCAACCTTTGATCTTAATTTCTACTAACATTTATAATTTTTAGGCAGCTCAGTACCTGCAAATGTATATTGTCATGAAATACTCTTTCTAATAAAGAATTAACAATCTGAGAGCAAGCAATAATATGACTTTGAAAAGAGGTACTATAAGATAACCCAAAGACAAAAACAATACGAAAAGGAATTAACAAATATGCTAATGATCCTAATCATAACTTCCCAAGGAAACTTTACTTATTATCTTCTAATGATTGAAGAAATATCTTTCAAGAAAAATGAAAAATCACTATGATAGCCACTTTCAAAAACTCAAATAAATACTCCTGAACAAAGTCTCAAGAGTTGCTTCTCCTTTTCAATTTGCAATTATATTGGCTATGGAATATTAGATGAGTATCGTCAGCATTAATTCCATAGTTTTTGAGAGATTATTACATGTGATCACTGGATCGTTCGGAGATCAATCAGCACGCGCCACATCACCTGATACATAATGATATAAAGTAACGATACACAACATATTGGTGATGTGGCGAGTCCTGATTTACCTCCAGACAGCATCCGGTGACCGCATGTAATAATTTCGCCAGTTTGTAACCTGTCTACCGCCTTGATTGTTTATCAAACAGAAATTTGTGGATTCTTACATAGAGGTAATTATCTTTTTTTTTAGTACTTCTGAATGCTTTGAGAAAGATATTTCCCATTTTTACTTGATGAAATTGGAGTGTTTAGCCTGTGAATTTCCATTATATTTGCAGATATTGGAGAAGGGAAGAAGATCACTGATGTCTGATGCTAATAGTATTAATTTCAAGCTATGGCTTCATTTTTTTAAATAATAGTTACATTAATTTAAACTTCTTAAAAACTGTGATTAAAAGCAAGATTTTGTCACTTTTTACAGCTGATAATCATACTTTTAAAAGAAAATTTCCAATTACTTGAGTAATCAAATAACAATTAGGCTTATATTTTCCTAATTCCACCTTTTCAGGGTTGCATCATTTGTGTATTATAGAGTTGTATGAAATAAAATATTCACTATCTTCATCTTCTCAAAAGTGATAAAAAGTTCTGTTCTCATTCACGATGGCGTATGAAGGGAGAAATTATTCTGTGTGAACCTCAGATGGCATCTGGAGATCAACCGGAACGTGCCACATCACTTTTTTGCTCGATATTGAGTGACGTGGCGCATTTTGATTGGTCTCCGAACAGTTCAATGTCAGCATAGAATAATTTCTTGTATGAACGCGGTATATATTTCAGTTATCCATTTTCCACAAAAATACATTACCAGAGCCTACGCAAGCTGTCCTGACCAGCTGTCTAAGCTATAAATATTTTTATGAAAAATCATATAAAGAATAATAGCTTTCCAAAGCGTTATACCGTGCTTAATTTGCTGCGTGAATATTTCTCTCATCTGATTTTATTTTTTTTCTGTTTTTCATCGGATGGCTGAGACAGCTTCCTTCATTAAAATTCAAATAAGAACTGTTTTAGAAAGACTGCAATCAATGACGTTCCCTACTCTTGTTGCTTCTTCTCCAATCGATTGCCCGTATTTTTTGGCTTTCTTTGAGGCCTGTATTGTTTTTTAGCTGGAAGCAACCCAGAAGCTCACGGCTCCTAAATGCTTGAAAATAAAAAACTCCAGCCAGTGAAAACATTTTCAGGGGTTCTTAAATCACAATAAACATTTATAAGATCCAATAAGAAACAGGTAAGTAAAATAAAACATTAGTCAAGGAGAGTAAGCAAAGACAAAATCTTGGCATCTATAAATGTTTATTATAACAGGAACAGATGCCCAGCAGCTTAGGCTTCGTTTAGGACCGCTTTCTTCCTACTTTTTAAATCGACTTTCTAGTTAAAATTTTTGTACTAAAAAACCGCTTTAAGAAGTAATAAGAAAGTCGTCACAAACGAATATCACAGATCAGCCAAGGCCAGTGAAAACAAACTCTGGTTGCCAGAAGACAATGCCGGAAGACCGGAGCGCAGATTCGAAGACAGAAACAAACTCCATGACCACCAAACCAGCCTCGTGGAACCGGCAAATGCATTTTCTCATTATGACCCCGAGCACCACAGAGATCAGGGCCTCCCAGTTAACCATCTCTCTGTTTCTCTTACAGAAAATTCAGTCAAGCTGAGTCTATTAAAAGAAACAGACGTGTGGAGAGGAATCTAAATGATTAGATGTAAGAATTCATTTAAAAGGCAATAAGCGTTGTAAATGAGTAAGATGCTTAGTAGGAGGTACTTCCAGCGTCCAGCCCGTGCACAGATAGATTAGTTCCTGTATGTCTTAGACCTGAGGTGCTAGTTACTAAACAAGAACCATATACCTACAAATATGAAGGAGATATCAACTGCAAAAAAAATCCTATAATATAGAAAAAGAGCAATGCATTATGCCCAAAAATAAAATCAAAAGAAATCTTCAAGTCATTAGGAGGGTGACAAATATCATGAAAGTTCTGAAAATGATCGTTAAATCAGATAACTAATAAAATTCAAAAAATAAATATTGAAAAAACCAAATGCAAAAGAAAGAAGTTAAAATTCAAGATATAATCTTAACCAAAAAATAAAAGTTATAGAAACAAAATAACTAAAAGAATTAAAATTATATAATTAATTTAATTTAATTTAAATATAATAAATAAATTTTAATAATAGTTTAATGTAAATATAATTAAAAATTAATTAATTAATCATATCAAATGTATAAAATGAAATAGTTTTAAAAATTAAATATTAAAAATTTCTCGCTCCAGTTTTCTCTCTCCCGTCTCTCTCTCCCCCCTTTGTTTTTCTTCGTTTCTCTCTTTCCCATAAAAAAACGAATCATTTTAAATTTAAATTTTTACGTTTTTCACCGAAAATGCAATTTTTTTATTGCATTTACCGTTAAAACACAAGAACTAATTACATTTTAACGAAAAATGCAAATCTTAATTGCGTTTTTTATACTTTTTAAATTTAAATTATTTTTTTGCTAATTCCAGCATCAACGGTGATCCTTTTTAAAATTCCCCCCTCCTACAAAACCCTAATATGTAGCAACATTTTTAAAAATGCAATTTGAACAACAAAAGGCAGTCTTATCATGCCCTACACGAATTTACTTGCAGATACGCAAACAAATAACACAATTATTTGGATCTCTCAGCACAAGTAAATGGTAAGAGCATACAACAACATCAATTCTTTATCCCACTACGTGGGGTTGGCTACATGAATCTTTTTTCTCCATTGTGTCCTATTAAAAATCAAATTCTCGTTTAAATCTAATAAAGAAAGGTCATTCCTAATATTTTCTAACCAAGTCTTTTTAGGTCTACCCCTACCTTTCTTAACATAAGTCAAATCTAATACCTCTACTCTCCTAACCGGGTCATCGGAAGGCCGCCGTTTTATGTAAGAGCATATGTAAAAAAAAAATGGAAAGAGCATATGTGCATATTACATCCATAAATACTTAGGCATTAAGACATGCTTGCTATTCAGGATTCTACAGCGTTAAAGGATGTACAAGAACACCAACAAAGTTCCCAGTTTTCCATTTAGAAGCCACACTTGCATATCAACGCCAGGAACTTAGAAAATTTTAACAAGGTGTCACTATCATTCTACAAATAAATGATTCCCTCTTCATGATCATAAAGGAGTTGACACAACTTTGCTCTACAAGTGCCCAAAAAACCATAATAATAACCAATATATGCTATTTCAGTAGCATTACCTGCAACTACATCATGTTCAGATTAACTGTTCTTTGAGGATCAAATTCAATATGATCTCCAACAACTTGACCAAATGTAGCACTAAGACTGTACCCCTCATATTTATCTCCATTGCTTCCCATATGACTGTTTTCCAATTCCCGAAAACCGCCGGTCGAAGATAACCAAGGAGGAGCCAAAGCTCCTGACTCAGATGTAGATGTATCCTGATTCAAGATGGGGATAGATGAGACTGAGGGGTTCTGTGGGGAACTCCCTAATGGTCTTCTGATGCTTGAACTGCTCATTAATGGCATGGATGGAGGCTGTTGGCTCTTCTGCGGAGGCGATTTTGGTCGGAGGCTCTCAATCTCAGGAGTTGTGGCAACCAAATGAGGAGCATCAGGTGGTGGGTTTCGTCCACCACCTCCCAGCCAAACCTTTCCATCCTTGTCAGTGAAGTTCTTAAGATAAGCCTATGTGATAAAAAAAAAAGATTAAAGTTTCATCAAAATGGAAATAAAAATCTTTGGAGAAAGTTATTCATTTGTACCTCGGCATTGAAGTTTGAGGATGTCAAACCTTTCCCAAGAGTTAACCAGCCTGGACGAATGTTATGGTCCCCGCCGAAGAGCTCAAGCCGTCTTCTACCAAGAGAAAAATGTTCAATTATCCGGTACATATCATCAGGTTTTTTGGTTGAACCTGACATCATATTGCAGAAAATTATAAATTCAGCGTTTATTATTAACAGTTTGGACGTAAGATTCCGCACTAAAAATGTTACTTAGGCTTCGTTTGGGACGGCTTTCTTATTGCTTCTTAAAGCTATTTTCTAGTATAAAAATTAAAAATTTTATATTAAAAAACTGCTTTAAGAAGCAGTAAGAAAATAGCCCCAAACGAAACCTTAGATTGGAGACATCTAATTAACTACACAACATAAATGAAATGTTATTGGCCATCAACTATTGGATTAATGTATATGAAAAGCTACTCTCCATGGATTGTTGGAGATGAAAAGATAATGTTCATGGATTATTGGATATTTGTAGATTGAAGGATGTTAACCACATATTTGCGATTAGTTTAACAAACAATAACCTAAATGGCAATTAAATGAGTGAAATCATCCAAAAATTTCAGCAAGAAATTGAAAACAAATTAACTCATGAACAAATATAATGTAATTCCACGAATTACATTTTTGACATATAATTTTTTCATGATAATCAATAGCAATGAACAAGTAAATATCAAATTATATAGATGCTATAGAACAAATAATGAAAATACCTAAGAAAACATAATGCCTCTGATAGGTACCACTTGAATATTCCAAGTGATTCCTATCGGATCTTCGCCAAGACACAAATATTCCGCTGTTTTCAATAGAAAACAGCCACCAATAGTAGCAAAACTGAGAAAGTAGGAAAACAACGTTGGAAAAAACAATAGCAACAATGGTATTCCACTAGTAGACGATCAAAACAAAAGTAAGATACAATGTTCTTCAATTCGAGAGGAAGAACAACTCTCCTACAATCTCCGGCAACGCCAAGAGCCCAAGCAAGAAACCCTAGAACACAAAACTTCTTTCAAAAACAAGATGATCCCTCCTTCCTCTCATAACTCCCTATTAATACAATCTAATACAAAATAAAAGCAAAAGGACTTCTCTACCCTTCCTTCCCCCTCCAAAAACACTTAAACCATATTTGAATTTCAAGTGGACCCCACCCCAGCCCCCTTTCCTCTTTCCGCCTGGCCTCTGGCCCGTCTCCGCCTGGAGTAAACCCGGACCGGCTGGGCCGGTCCAGGTTGAGCCGGTCCATGCTGAACCAGCGTAACATTACCCCCCTCCCAAAGTACCACCTTGTCCTCAAGGTGGAAGGTCGGAAACTGCTCTGCAATCCTCTCTAGTGGCTCCCATGTGGCCTCATAGTCTGGGAGGCCGCTCCACCTAATCTTCACTTCCTTTTCCCCCTTCGCATTGGTGCGCACTCCTTCTACTTCTATAGGCTCCAGTGTCACTTCCATGTCCTCCCTCAATGTGCTGGGCAACTCTGGGCTTACTGCATGCTCCCCCACCACTTTCCTTAACTGTGAGACATGAAAAACGGGGTGTATTCTGGCTGTTGGAGGAAGCCTCAATCTATATGCCACCTCCCCGATTTTCTCCTCCACTTCAAAAGGGCCAAAATATCTCGCTGCGAGTTTCTCATTTCTCCTTTGGGCCATAGTCCTCTGTCGGTATGGTCGGAGCTTCAAATAGACCTTGTCCCCGACTCCAAACTGTATATCTCTCATTTTGCTGTCTGCCTGCTTCTTCATAATCTGTTGGGCTCTAAGTAAGTGCCTCTTGAGCTCGGCCAACACCTGATCTCTTTCCTTCAAATGCTGATCCACTGCAGATACTGGAGTGCTCTGATGGCTGTAGTGTACCAGATGTGGGGGATCCCTACCATATAACACCTTGAAAGGTGTCATCTTAGTAGCCGAATGAGACGAGGTGTTGTACCAGTATTCTGCCCATGCTAGCCATTTGGCCCACTGCTTCGGTGTATCTGACACGAAGCACCTCAAGTATGTCTCCAAACTCCTATTCACCACCTCTGTCTGCCCATCAGTCTGTGGATGATAGGCTGTGCTCCTCTTCAATACGGTGCCCTGCATCCTAAACAGTTCCCTCCAAAAATGACTCAGGAACACCTTGTCCCTATCAGAAACAATGGACTCTGGTACCCCATGCAGGCGGACTATCTCCCTCACAAACGCTGCTGCTACCGACACTGCTGTGTACGGGTGTCTCAAAGGAATGAAATGAGCATATTTGCTCAGCCTGTCGACCACCACCAGTATAACTGTGTAGCCTTCTGATTTTGGGAGCCCGTCAATGAAGTCCATAGTAATCTCCTCCCAAACTTTCTCTGGTAGGGCCAGAGGCTGCAGTAATCCCCCTGGTGCCATTGTCATGTACTTGCTCCGCTGGCAAGTATCACACTTAGCCACCATCTCCTCTATGTCTTTCCTCATCCCCCTCCAGTACAATTCAGCAGCTAACCGGCTATAAGTTTTCTGCACTCCTGAATGCCCTCCTATGGCACTCTCATGAAACTCCTGTAACAGCTGGGGAATATGGATGGAAGACCTAGGAATCACACTCCTTCCCTGATAGAGCAGTCTTTCTCCCACAACTGAATAGCCCGGGTGGCTGTTCTCATCTGCTAACACCTCTTCTTTGATCTTCCTCAACTCCTCATTCTGAATGCTCTCCTCTTTGATGGCTCCTCAATCTATCAATACTGGTACTGATACAGCGATCCCCTGGAGCTCTCCCATACAGCGTGATAAGGCATCCGCTGCCTTATTCTCTAGCCCTGGTCGGTAGTGTATCTCGAAATCATATCCCAACAGCTTGGACAACCACCTCTGGTGCTCCTCTGTGACCATCCTCTGCTCTAACAAGTACTTCAAGCTCCTCTGATCAGTTCTGACAATAAAGTGTCTGCCCAATAAGTAAGGTCTCCACTTCTGGATGGCCAGTACAATCGCCATCAGCTCTCTCTCGTAGACCGACTTCAGCCTAGCCCGGGATGACAGGACTTGACTGAAGTAAGCTATGGGCCTGTGCCTCTGCATCAACACTGCTCCCAATCCATAGCCTGAAGCATCTGTCTCCACCACAAACACCTGACTGAAGTCTGGCAGAGCAAGCACTGGCACCGTCGTCATGGCCTTCTTCAGCTTCTTCAGCTTCTCAAAGGCCTCTGAAGCTGCTTCTCCCCATAAAAACCCGTCCTTCTTCAACTGCTCTGTCAGAGGCCATGCTATGGTGCTGTATCCTCTCACGAACCTTCTGTAATAGCCTGTCAGTCCCAAAAACCCTCTGAGTCCCTTCAAGGTCCTGGGTTGAGGCCAAGCCAGCATTGCCTCTATCTTGGATTGATCTGCAGCCACTCCCTCCTGGGATATCACGTGCCCCAGGTACTCCACCCGTGCCTGAGCGAAGTCACACTTCTTGAAGTTGGCCTTCAACTGATGCTCCTTCAGTACACCCAACACCACTCTCAGGTGCTCTAGGTGTTCCTCCTCAGTCCTGCTATAAATTAGGATGTCATCAAAAAATACCAACACAAACCTGCGGAGGTGTGGCTTGAAGATCCGGTTCATCAAAGCTTGGAATGTTGCCGGAGCGTTGGTGAGGCCAAAAGGCATCACCAGAAACTCGTAGTGACCCTCATGGGTCCTGAAGGCCGTTTTCTGCACATCTTCCTTCCTCATCCTGATCTGGTGATAGCCTGACTTCAGATCGACCTTGGTGAACAAAGCTGCTCCATGTAGCTCATCCATCAACTCATCAATCACCGGGATAGGAAACTTATCAGGCACAGTTTCCTTGTTGAGAGCTCTATAATCTACACAGAACCTCCAACTTCCATCCTTCTTCTTCACAAGCAGCACTGGACTAGAGAAAGGACTCACACTGGGCTGAATGATCCCTCCTTCTAGCATTTCTCCCACCAATCTTTCAACCTCATCTTTCTGCACCTGAGGATATCTGTAAGGTCTCACACTGATAGGAGATACTCCTTCTTTCACATCTGAAACAAAGGCCCTTGGCCCTCTTCTCCTGCATCTCCTCCTCAGTCAATTTTTTGAAGCTTCCAGCAGATCTAGTCACCCCGCTCTTCTCCTTTCCACTCTCTCTAGGTAGAATGGGGCTTGGTCCCTTTGGAGCCAAGTAAGTGGTAGTTGCCCTGGTGGGTCCTCCTGAGTGATTGTTCCTCCACGTGCGGGCGTTGGTCTTCTGGTTCTCCACCAACTGAGCTAACTCCATCGCCTCCCTCAGATCTCTTGGTCTCATGACCTTCACTGCATCTCTGATCTCGGGTTTGAGGCCCTTCATAAAGTTCCCCCCCAGCGTACTGTTTGATAGGCCCTCCATGTCTCCCACCAAGCTCTCAAATTTCTTCCTGTATTCCTCCACTGTTCCCTCTTGAGTGAGGGCATAGAACTGTTCTGATATCTCCCATGGGCTACTCCCCCTGAATCTCTCCCTGATAGCTTCCTTGAAGTCCCTCCAAGTCCTCACCGGATCCCACTTATCCATGTACTTGAACCAAGCAAAAGCCGCCCTTTCCAAGCACATATTAGCCGCCATCAATCTCTCCTCCTCCATCAGGCCATTCACTGCAAAATACCTCTCCACCTTGTGGATCCACTCATCCACATTCCCCTCTTCGAAAACTGGCATTTTCAGCTTTCTGGCCCTCGTGTCCATCCCATATGCTCTGTTCCCCCCATGGCCTCCTCTGTCCCAGGCAATGGGGTCTTCCCAAGTTCCTCTTTCTCCATATCGAGGCTCATCCTCCCTTCTCGGCCGCCGATAGCCATCTTCCCCTCGCGCTCCGCCATGGTGGTTATGGATCCCCCATGGTCGGTCCACGGGATCGGGCCTCCGACGACGCCAATCCTCCTCTCTGTCTTCCCTGAAGTCTCTCCTTCTATCATGTTCTTCCCTCCTGATGGACTCCCTAGGTGGCATCCTTCCGTTGCTGTCAAGCAGCTCCACATCATCCTCCCTTTCTGGATTCACCTTCTCCTTACCTCTGCTCCCACTACCTTCTCCTCTTTCCTCCGTTGGCACTGCCCTTGCTTGCCCTTCCAACAACTTCTTCATCATCTCTTCCAGAGCCATGAATTTTCCCTCCACATTCTCACTAAATGTGGCCATCTTCTCCTCCAGATCCGCCTTAAGTTGACCCATCTCGGTCTCCAAGACTTCTACACGCTTAGATGCCATGGGAACCAACGAGATGTCTCCGGATCCAGGAAAAATCAGCAAAAAACTGCTGCGATACCGTGGGAAAACAGCCCCCTACCGCCCGGATCTTGCTCTGATACCAATTTGATAGGTACCACTTGAATATTCCAAGTGATTCCTATCGGATTTTCGCCAAGACACAAATATTCCGCTGTTTTCAATAGAAAACAGCCACCAATAGTAGCAAAACTGAGAAAGTAGGAAAACAACGTTGGAAAAAACAATAGCAACAATGGTATTCCACTAGTAGACGATCAAAACAAAAGTAAGATACAATGTTCTTCAATTCGAGAGGAAGAACAACTCTCCTACAATCTCCGGCAACGCCAAGAGCCCAAGCAAGAAACCCTAGAACACAAAACTTCTTTCAAAAACAAGATGATCCCTCCTTCCTCTCATAACTCCCTATTAATACAATCTAATACAAAATAAAAGCAAAAGGACTTCTCTACCCTTCCTTCCCCCTCCAAAAACACTTAAACCATATTTGAATTTCAAGTGGACCCCACCCCAGCCCCCTTTCCTCTTTCCGCCTGGCCTCTGGCCCGTCTCCGCCTGGAGTAAACCCGGACCGGCTGGGCCGGTCCAGGTTGAGCCGGTCCATGCTGGACCGGCGTAACAGCCTCCCACCGGTGCAAGCAGATGACTTCCCCCGTAATTAGATAAATGCACTACCATCTCACTCAAAGAAACCACACATAACTTGCACTACCAAAATTGAAACTTGAACAAAATTTTATTCAAGCAAAAGTACCCCATCACATTCCTAAAAATAATTATGTATTGACCTTCTCATAACCTATAACAATATCGGCGTATAAGTAAAACTGAAGTTAGAGAGACTTTAAAGAAAAGAAAGTGTGGAAAAATTGTTGGACCTGATGATATTCCAATAGAGATGTGGAAATGCTTAGGAGATAAGGAATTTCTTGGCTAACTAAACTTATTAATACTGTTTTGAAGACTAAAAAGATGTCAGATCAATGGAGAATGAGTGTGTTAATTCCTATTTTTAAGAATGAAGGTGATGCACATGAGTGCACAAATTATAGAGGAATTAAGTTAATATGTCATACTTTAAAACTATGGGAACGAGTTATGGAGCGTAGGTTGCGACGTGATACTAATGTTTCTCAAAATCAATTTGGATTCATGTCGGGTAGGACTACTATGGAAGCCATACATTTATTGAGAGGTTTGATGGAGAAATATAGAGAGAATAAGCTGGATCTACATATGATATTTATTGATTTAGAGAAAGCATATGATAAAGTTCCAAGAGAAGTGCTATGGAGAGTTCTTGAAAAGAAAACAGTTAATAATGCTTATATTCAAATCATTAAAGATATGTATGCAGGAGCTATTACTTGTGTTCAAACACAAGGTGGTTTGACCAAGTATTTTCCTATTTCAGTTGGATTACATCAAGGATCAGCCTTAAGTCCTTTTTTTTTTCTTTAGTCATGGATGTTCTCACTAGACATTTGCAAGAGGATGTACCTTGGTGTATGCTTTTTGCTGATGATATTCTTCTTGTTGATAAGACTAGAGAGGGAGTTGAAGGTAAACTTTAATTATGGAGGTCAACTTTAGAGTCTAAATATTTTCGCTTGAGTAGATCTAAAACTGAATATATGGAATGTAATTTTAGTAGCAATAGACCTAGTGAGGGGATTGTGACTTTGGGCGATCAAGTCATTAATAAGAGTACACGTTTTAGATATCTTGGTTCTATTGTTCAGAGTGATGGTGAAATTGATGGGGATATTATCAGCATAATCCAAGTTAGATGATTGAAGTGGAGGAATGCATCAGGCTTATTGTGCGATAGAAAAGTCCCCCTCAAATTTGAGGGAAAATTCTATAAGATGGTGGTGAGACCTGCAATGCTTTATGGTGTTGAATGTTGGCCATTAAAAGAGAAGCATAATACTAAGTTAAGTGTTGCAGAGATGAGGATGCTTAGGTGGATGAGTGGCTTGACCCTTAGAGATAGGATACGAAATGAGCATATACGTGAAAAGGTTGGAATAGCTCCAGTGGAAGATAAGATTAGAGAGAGTCGCTTTAGATGGTATGGTCACATTAAACGGAGGCCTTCTGATGACCCTGTTAGGAAAGTTGAGGTGTTAGATTTGACTTATGTTAAGAAAGGTAGAGGTGGACCTAAAAAGACTTGGATAGAAAATATTAGAAATGGTCTTTCTTTATTAGATTTAAATGAGAATTTGACTTTTAATCGTACACAATGGCGAAAAAGGATTCATGTAGCCGACCCCGCGTAGTGGGACAAAGGCTTGATTTTGTTGTTGTTGTTGTCATAACCTATAAAAGTAGATAAGATTGGCATAATATTATTGTTAATTTAACTTTAAATTAATTCCAAAAAATGAGAAAAAATTCCTCTCTTTAATTTCAATCTCTTAACAATTGAATAAGCCAATCCTTGAATAGAAACAGTGAGACACCATGCTGATGACCATCCATAGCATTTAACCCTCCAATAGAAATCATAAGTAAACCACAACAACCAAGGAAGTGTGTGCGGAACAAAAAACCACAAAAGACGGGGAACAAAAATTGAAAACCCTTAAGCCCATCCAATGGTCACTTCGACCAAAAACATCTATATTCTACCAAGTTCCATCGTCTAAATAGTTCGATATCAAGCACCTATTATTCAAGTTAATGAAAAAAGGGCCTTATATGCAAAGGATGATAAAAGAAACACAAATAAGAGTAATAAATAGTTTTAAAGTGGAAAATTTAGGAAGGAAACATGGCATAATATAGTTGAAATGGCTACAACATGTGCAAAAATATTAACACAAAATAATTTTAATAATGAACAAATACTAAAAATTCATAAATCTAACACAAATATTTAGGATAAAGGCAGTCCTAAATAATCAGGATGAGTTGTTAATGATAAACAAATTTACAAATATCATTAAATTCAAGAAAAAAAGGGGTGTTTTCACTTATTTTCAAAATATTATTTTACTGAAACAACTTAACAATGGCACAGCGAAACATTATTATTACTTCATGATATCAATAAATACCATAATAATATAAATTTTCATGTTAAATAAATCGAAATATTTCTAAATACTTGATAAAACTGCAACACCAAGAAAATAAACAAATTTACGAAATAATATTATAAATTAACTATATAATACTTTTTAACATGCTTATATTTATAATAATTTTAGAGGAACACTTCGTTATTCATAAAAGTGAAGCCAGCAAATCACAAAGAGATTTCTTCATACTTATAAATTAAAAATCTTCTAACAAAGATTACAGGATGATTCCAAGAGATAATTTGGCCACAAAATATTGAGTTGTAGTGGTGGATGTATATCTTAAAATTATAAAGAAAACAACAAAAAGAAATTATTTTCCAAGGATAAGTGTCGTATATAAAAGATGAGAACATATTGATTTTTCAAGATAAGTTGTTAATAGAGGCGAGCTGAAATTCTTTAGCTGAACCAAATCAAATGTGGGATAAAATTGTTAGTTTTATAAAGAGATTCGGTCAAGTGAATACAAAATATTAATACATATCATTTTAAAAATAGCAAAAATTGAATACGGCCAAGGCTTACAATAACTTCAAAAAAAAAATAGAAGCATCATAAAAAGTTGGGTGAGTAAAACAAAAGTTAAAATTTTTTATGATTTACATAATAGACTTTGTATAAGCTTGGAGACCTATTTGAGGTGCTTTGTCTCCGAAACCCCACGATTGTGGGCAAAGTGGCTGCCATGGGCTGAGTATTGGTACAATACCTCATTCCATTTCGCTTCCCAGATGACCCCATTCAAGGTATTATATGGGAGGGACCCTCCGCACCTAGTGCACTATGGAAGAGAAAGCACACCAGTATCGTCTGTGGAGCAGTACTTAGAGGAACGAGACAAGATACTGGAAGAACTAAAGAGACATCTGCTGCGGGCACAACAAATCATGAAAAAACAGGTGGACTCACACAGGAGAGACATGCAGTTTGAAGTGGGGGAGAAGGTGTTCCTAAAACTACGACCCTACAGGCAGAGGACAGTGGCTAGAAGGCAGAACGAGAAATTGGCACCGAGGTATTTTGGCCCTTATGAAGTGTTGGATAGGATTGGAGCAGTGGCATACAGATTGAAGTTACCCCCCTCAGCCACTATACATCCAGTGTTCCATGTGTCTCAGCTGAGGAGAGCCATTGGGGAGCATGCAGTGAGTGCAGAACTACTAGCTACTATGACGGAGGATTTAGAAGTGGTTTTAGAACCACTAGAGGTTGCAGGAGTCCGACCAGATAAAATGGGCAACAAAGAAGTGCTGATCAAATGGAGAGGCCTCCCTGATTTCGACGCTACATGGGAGCCTTTTAAAAGAGTGATGGAGCAATTTCCTTCTTTTCACCTTGAGGACAAGGTGAGTTTTTGGGAGGGGAGTAATGTTACGCGTGAACCGGCCCAGGAGGGGCCAGCTGGACCCGGTTCAGCCCGGGTCTACACCAGGCGGAGGCGGAAACTCCCAGAGGAGGGGGCGGGCAAGGTGGACCCCAATTGGGGCTGATTTCATTATGTGGGAGGGAAATTTTTGAATGCAAAGGGCTGTTTAGGTAATTTGTAGGAATCCTTTATTGTTAATTAGGAGGATTAGGAGGGAGAGGGGAGCATCTTGAATTTGAATGTAATTTGAGATCTAGGGTTTCTTGCTTGGGCTCTTGGCGTTGCCGGAGATTGTCGGAGAGTTGTTCTTCCTCTCGAATCGAAGAACATTGTATCTTGCTTTCGTTTTGATCATCTACTAGTGGAATATAAGTCCATTGTGTGTTTTTCTCTCAGATTTCCTACAGTTTTCTACTGTTTTCCTGCGATTTGGGCTGATTTCCTGCAGAAAACAGCAGCTCTATTGTTGTTTTCCCCACTCGAGTCGATAGGAAATACTTGGATCTAAGTATTTCCTATCATAACACTGCAACACCAAGAAAATAAACAAATTTACGAAATAATATTATAAATTAACTATATAATATTTTTTAAAATGCTTATATTTATAATAATTTTAGAGGAACACTTCGTTATTCATAAAAGTGAAGCCAGCAAATCACAAAGAGATTTCTTCATACTTATAAATAAAATAAATAAAAAATCTTCTAACAAAGATTACAGGATGATTCCAAGAGATAATTTGGCCACAAAATATTGAGTTGTAGTGATGGATGTATATCTTAAAATTATAAAGAAAACAACAAAAAAGAAATTATTTTCCAAGGATAAGTATCGTATATAAAAGATGAGAACTTATTGATTTTTCAAGATAAGTTGTTAATAGAGGCAAGCTGAAATTCTTTAGCTGAACCAAATCTAATGTGGGATAAAATTGCTAGTTTTATAAAGAGATTCGGTCAAGTGAATACAAAATATTAATTCATATCATTTTAAAAATAGCAAAAATTGAATACGGCCAAGGCTTACAATAACTTCCAAAAAAAATAGAAGCATTATAAAAAGTGGGGTGAGTAAAACAAAAGTTAAAATTGTTTATGAGTTACATAATAGACTTTGTATAAAGGAAGGAAAATATGAGATATATAAAATATCTGAAGCAAGATTTAGGAGATCAAGAGAATCTAATCAAGTTAGAAGCATTCAAAAAAAAAAGATAATAAGAACCAGATTCAACATAAGACATCAAAGAATGATGAAAATATTACATTGAAATTTACTAAATGAGAACATTAAGAAATTAGCTTGGAAGAGCACAAGCAATATAATGAAGTATATTGTAGACTGATCCAAGAAAATAAAGTGGATTTGGCAATGAAGAGGATGTGTAAAGGTGTGTGTTTAGGTCTAGATGAGATGACAATGAAATTTATAGAGTTATAGGAAATATTGCAATGATTTTATTCAAAAATATTTAAATAGAAATTTGAATAATAAAATGACAACAAATAACAACATCATCAAGACTTTGTCCCACTGCGTGGGGTCGTCTACGTGAATCCTTCTTCTCTGTTGTATCTTGTTATGAGTCAAATTCTCATTTAAATCTACTTAAAAAAGGTCATTTCTAATATTTTCTGACCAAGTCTATTTATGTCTACCTCTATCTTTCTTAACATATAGGCTAAATCTAATACATATACTCTCCTAACAGGGACATCATAACGTTGACGTTATATGTGACCAAACCATCTAAGTGACTCTCTCAATCTTATCTGCCACTGGAGCTACTCTAACCTTTTTCATGTATATACTCATTTCGCATTTTTGTCTCTAACAGTGAAGCCACTCATCCACCTAAGCATCCTCATCTCTGCAACACTTAACTTAATTTTATGTTTCTCTTTTAATGGTTAACACTCTGCGCCATAAAGCATTGCAGGTCTCAACACGATCTTATAGAATTTTTTCTTAAGTTTGAGGGATAAATTTCTATCAAACAACATCCCCAAAAAATTGTAACAAATAAATGGAGAAAAAAAAAGGTTGATATCTATATTTAAGAACAAAGACTATGTTCAAGATTGTGATAAGTATAAAGGAACTAAACTAATGATTCATACAATGATGATGTGGGAGAGACAAATGCAACATAAGGATAAAAAAAAGTATGATTCAAATAACCAATTTGACTTCATGGCAAGAAGATCTACTATGAAAGTAATTTTTTTATTAAGACAATTAATAAATAAGTACGGAAAGAAAAGAAAGGTTAATCAAATGATTTTTATTGACCTTGCGAAAGCATGTAATTGAATATAACAAGAATTTGTTTTGTGGGCATAAAAGCATAATGGTTTCTCAATGGAACTAAACTAATGATTCATACAATGATGATGTGGGAGAGACAAATGCAACATAAGGATAAAAAAAGTATGATTCAAATAACCAATTTGACTTCATGGCAAGAAGATCTACTATGAAAGTAATTTTTTTATTAAGAAAATTAATAAAGAAGTACGGAAAAAAAAAAAAGAAAGGTTAATCAAATGATTTTTATTGACCTTGCAAAAGCATGTAATTGAATATAACAAGAATTTGTTTTGCAGCATAAAAGCATAATGTTTTCTCAATGGTATCATTAATGTTGAAGGTATATTCATATTAAAGATGTATGGGATGCAGCACAAATTAGTATTAGAATTGGCGATAGAGCAACCCAGAAACTTCTAAGTATAGTAAATTTATATTAAGGGTCAACACTGAGTCCACATCTCTTTTATATTAGTTAAAAAATATTTATAAAAGAAATTCAAAGTGAGACTTCTTCTTGTATGATTTTTATATAATATAGTTGTAATTAGAGACACATCCACTAAAATAGATTAAAAGACTAGAAATGTTGGGAAAAATATTTAGAAGATAGGGGATAATAATTAATAAAATAAATACCAAGTATATAATATGTAATTTCAGTGAGTATGAAATTCACAATTATCATTCAATATTATTAGAATATACACTAATACTTAGGCATGATAAGCTTAAGTATGTTAGATATATTATACAAAAGAATGGAAATATAAATGAAAATATAACATTTAGACTTAAAGATAAACGGCTAAAATGGAGAAGCGCCTCAATTGTTTTGTGTGGTAAAAGAATATCAGGGAAAAAGGCAAATTTTAAAATATTACAATTAGGCCAATAATGTTGCATGAATCCAAATATTGGAATGTAAAAGTCGTGGATATTTAAGTTGATTGCAACATAAATGAATAAGTAAAGCTAGATGTGTGAAAAAATTAAGGGGAATAAATTAATGAAGGATTAAATCAGATGAGTGATTAGAGTAACAGTTATTGAAGACAAAGTAGTAAAACAAAACTAGATAGTTTGACCAAATCTAAGATTACATGAATAAAAATTATTCAAAATGATTTGTGAAGAGTAATTTAACTTCTTATAGCACTTAACAAGAATGAATAAAAAATAAGGATTAATAAAGCTAACCACAAATAATTGGGATAAGGCTAATGATGACAATGATGATAAATACTTATAATAATTTTCATCCCAATAAAATAATAATTAAAGTAACTTCTAAGCAGTACTGGTAATATTCAAAATTATTATTATATCTCGCGATGAAATACCTATAAAATAATCAATTTATATCTTAAATTTATCTTATTGAGTATAAATAACTAATTATGAAATATGAATGCATACCAGAACAAAAAATATAGTTATTATTTAATATCATAAGAAATTAATTCAATGATAGTTATCTAAATACATGACAAAACTGATAGCAAAGTTATTTGAATTATCATAATCCTTCACATTATCTAATGCTATCAAAGTCATAAGATATCATTAATACCATATTTAAACATTCCATTTTTGTTTTGTCTAGAATTTTTCATAGTGATGGTAGTAGTATGAACAAGAAAATGAAGCAATCATTCATTCCAACTGGCCCAAAGGATATTTGCCAAATCCTGAATCAAATAACCATTTCTCTTCATTAACCAAAATGAATGAATTAAAAAATGTATATTTTTCCTCTTCCATGACCATGACCAAAAAGTTAATGATACAACATACCTCCATCTTTTACAAATTTGGCATCCTAATTTCAGTCTCTCCTCAAAGTTGATAAGATACAAGCTCTACTATCTAATTACTTTTATCTGCACGATTTTGAAAAAAAAAATCTTATTTATCTAATTCAAAGCAGTTTAATTAATTAAAAGTTATACCCAGTGCAAGAAGTTCCCGCAATTATAGAGGTCTAGAGAGTAGTTGTTGTATGCAGCATTGCCGCTGGCATTTGCAGGCCGCTAAAAGTTAACCAAGTTAATTAAATTACTGCAGATTAGATTGTGCCCCAAATTGTATCATGCAACTAGTTTTTTATTTAGAGACACAAAATTAACTGATTTTGTTTCGTATTTTTTGGATGAAATTGTGTTTCCATTATCATATAACATCTCAAACATTTATGTTTTCTTGGAAAAGGATAACGGCACAAAAACTAAATAAAAAAATCGAAGCATGAAAAAAAGGCAAATGCTGAACATAGCCTTAAAAATCCATGATTCGATCCCCGTAGATTTGTGGTTTTCTAAAAGACAGTAAACATACCAAGAAGTTATCTCAAGTGCTCGCCAAAAAAAAAAGGCAATAATGAAGGCGTTCAACAGGAATTTGCCAAAAAACTGAACCTTAAATTTTAAATTTTTAATTTAGTGCTAGTAGGGGTAACTTAAATAATAAAACAAAAGAGAATGCTGACCATCAGGAGGCTCTTCAGCTATTATAATATCAGTATCAATGTTAGCGTGGATAATATGGCCATCTGTACTACGACGAACAGTACCCTTAATGCCCATCAAACAATGCTCCTGCTCAACAAATATTTAAATAACAAGAAAAAAAAAATTAAGGGAGTCAGCGAACTTGCGCCAACAGACATTTGCTTAGATAAACTATAAGGCATCTAGACATGAAACCACAAATGTTAAACTTTCTGAACCTTTGAATGCTGAAATAACGTGTGAGAATCATGCCGTAAACCAGGAGTTGCATTTCTTTTGTTTGTTTTCACCCAACAGATATCTTCACATCTTCGAAATCCCCACTACATTACAACAATAGTAGATTCACATAATAAGCATTTAACAATGGATAAAAGAATGCATATACAACACAACAGCAGTAAATAAAACCCGAGAAAGCAATTATCTCTTTAACGCATATTCTAATCTAATGATATTCCACATGATGCAGATATAGAGCTTTCTACCATGACTATTTTGTCAATCTCCTTCACAAAGCCTATGAATTAAAGAATCAAAATTTGAGAATAGAAAGGCAATGAAACCCAGCCAACATACCTTTTTAAGACACTGACGACCTTGTTCAAGGCCAACACCATCACCAACCCAAAGGAAAATAAATGATGGAGTGTCCGCTATAGCCTGATGGAAAGAAAAGATGAAGCCTGAGATTCCAACTCAAATCATAAACTACGGTGCATAACTAGTTGATAGTTGATACCATAATTTTTTTAGTAAATACAACCAAGATCCCTGAATGTGGACCACGTTTCACATAGGAACACATTTTTAAAAACCCTCCATTTACACTCCAATGTCTTTTGAAATTTCAATATGTTCCCTGAGCTTATTTTCTTGTCTTCATAGCCAACTTTTCGTTTTTTGATATGTTAAATATTTCTTTAATTACGTACATGCCAAATGTACCTTATTTATATTTCTAACTAGCAAAAAAACTAGTAAACCTGTTTATTTGTACACGTCACAATCAAGATATTAAGAATTTAAAAAATGAAAAATGAAGAATGGGAGACGAGGAGGGGTGAAGCTTACATTAGAATCATTAAAAGAAAGAAAATGGAATGAAAAAATAGTAGTATTTCAATCATTTTCAACCCAAATGACAGTTGTATTGACAGAAAGGCCTTCATGAAAGAATCTTGACTTTGATGGAACAAATGGAGAGTTTTCTAAGATGTGTCTCAATGTGAATCATGGCAAAATCTCAGGGGCCTATATGATTTTACCCTAAATATTTTTACAATTAATTGAGTTGACTATAAAGGAGGAGGGTGGGGGTGTAGAATTAACAATGCATAGGGAGACGGTGCACACCTCAATTTTAAGATTTTGTATTTCTTCAAATGTCCAATACTCAATATGATCAGTAATACCAGGAGCTCGGTGAACATATTCTTCCCAAGGAGGATCAACTAGAATAACATCAAATTTGGTACCAAAGAATTCCGGAGTAAGGGTAAATTCACGTAAGTCAGTCTTGTAGTACAAAGGTGGGGTAGAAGAGTTGATTACTATTTCATCTTTCCTCTGAATAAGCTCCCTCAATTTAGGATAGTCCTCCACAACACTCGTGAGCTCCAACTCCCTGATAAAATTCTGCGGCCTCATACCAGTGTCAACAAAATTCTGAGAGTAGTCATTCTGCTCTCCTCTTGAAGGAGCTTTACCAGAAGGCCCGCCTATTCTGGATTGGCCCCAACCTGCAGGAGCCTTATCATTTGATGTTTCACGAACATTTGCTCCATTGGCATTGAACTCAGGTCCAGACAAATTAGAATTGGTCCTTCCAGATCCCTGTTGATTAAAATACATGACTTGATTTGGGCCAGCTCCCAAATTAGGACCAAACCTCGGTCCTGCCGGACCAGGAGGAATGGGAGGAAGATTAGGCGGAGCGGCTAGCATATTTATGTCAACACCTCTACCTGCAGACCAAGGAAGAGGCCCAGCAAATGGAGGAATGAAAACACCTGGACCAAGATGTGGACCAACTGAAGGGGGCATATTTGGCCCCATTGATTGCATTGTTCCTGTAGGAAGGCCAAGGTGACCAAACGGAGGACCCATCATATGCATTGGAAGACCGCCACGTTGAACATCCCTCCCAGTCATCCTTCCCCTTCCACCTCTGACAGCTTTGCCACCCTTTTGCCCTTGTTGAGAAATTCTATTGAAAGAACTGGATCCCTGATTATATCCAAATGGAGCTTGAGAAGAGGTACTACTATTCGGGCCCTGCCCTACACGGTTGGAGTTTACAAGCCCCTTCTGACCTCTTCCTTTCCCACCCTGAGAATCAAAGGAATTCCTACCAGATATTTGATCCATTGGTGAATCAACACCATCATAAAATTTTTCCTGCAAATCATCACTGCTACCATACCCCACTTTAACCTTATCATCAGTATGATAGCACCATTCCTCGTCATTTGCAGCCCCAGAACTATCATGCGCTGACCCAACTTCAGCTCGCCTGATGGAAAATGCTGAAACAGACACATCACTCACAAAATCAAGATTATGGTTAGGCTTGATCTCTATTGAATCTGAGTTATCAAATCTACCACCTTCACCCCTGACTCTATTGTCTTTCTTATATCCAGGACGAAAATTAAGCTTATCACCATCCACATTAACCAGCTCATGGCTTTGTGAGTCCCATACCCTAATGTTATCAAACTCATTTACAACTTTAGTGTCCTGCTTAGACTGACCTCTCCAATAATCTTTAGAACTTTCCCGATCCACATTTCTATCATTCCAGCTAGCATCTTTTCCCTTAGAAGTCCTAAAATCTCTGTTATCCTTGAGAGAATCCTTGCCTTTAACAGCAGTGTTTCTTTCAGTATCGGATTCAGATAGGCCTTTATCATGATCTTCCATATCTTTGGAATACCTTCTGCTTCCTTCAGGACTCGGGGATCTATTATACCTGCCGTTCCTCCCATTCTTGTCCCTCATCCGTGGTTGTATATCTTCATCAGACCTCTCCATGATTTCAACCTCATCATGACTACCATGTAGAGCATCATATTGTCGTTTGTGCTTCTCTTCTTTCTCAATATGTGACTTGCCACTGTACCTATGCCATTCCATTTCCTCAGTCAATGCAGGAGATCTTGCTCGTACCTTAGCCTGCTTATCATGTCTTAAAAACTCAGCAATTTCCTTATGATCATCACCTTGTGTCTCTAGTAGGCCTCGATTTCTCTCTACATCTCCCCTCTTTCCATCTCTGCTGCTAGCAGCAACACTCTTTTCACCAGTGAATTCCACAATCCGGCCTCTAGTGTGACCTGAGTCAGTTCTAGGCTCAGACGCTCTGTCCTTGAGATTCCCTTGCTCGGAAGATTTTCCACCCCTTGGATCAGATCCATCCATATAAATGCCATCATCAGTTTTCCTCCCATAACCCATATCATCCCATCTCCTTCGGGTTGGAATATTCCTTTCTTGCTCACGTTGACTGTGGCCCTTCTCTCTAGTGTTCTCTTTTCTATCAGAATATCTGGATTCCCGGTCCTGGGCCTTCTCAGCTTCGCCCTCAGGGGGATTGTCCACTTTGATTCTTCCCTTGCCCTCCGGGCTCTCATGTCTGGGACTTGAATTTGTCTTCTTCAAAGAATTTGAGTCAACATGATCATCAATTCTTTTCTGGCTGCCTTCCAAATCTTTACCATGATAGCCTTCATTTGATCTCACCTCAGATCTCTCTACAGCATTCTTCCTCGCAATTTTAGCGCGTGAATCCCTTTTAGTTTCATAGTCATCCTCATTAGCAGTATCTGCTTGAATTAAACCTCCTGACTTCTTTCTTCCTTCATCCTTATCTCCAGAACTCTTCTTTCTGCCATTGTCCTGCTCCTCAACATCTGCAGCATTAAATCTCGGTAACTTGCTTGATCGATGCTTCTTCCGCTCAATATTGTCCCAGTCATCATCATCCTCGTATCTACTCTGCCTAACATCCATGTGTTCCTCAATGTCCCTCTTATTGCGATTCTGAACTGGTTCCAGAGCATCCATAAGGCAACTGAATCATTAACTTGAGACTTTCAAATATAGACAGCAAATCATAAGAATCATGAAAGAAATGTGCTTCTGCAACAACGTTACATTAAAAAAAAAAAATCATCAAACCATAGGAAAAATGGGGAAAATTGATTTAAAAGCTGCACAAAAGTTTCAGTAATGACAGTGAAAATGGCGGTTGTACTATGAAAAACATAAAAATAACTGAAATAGTAATGTAGTAATGTTATAAAATCCCAGCTGTAAATTGTTTGTACTATGTGCTTATGTGCTACCAAGTAAGCTTCACAATTTATTCAACAATAAAAACAATTTAAAATAATTAACAATAGACTATAAAAGAAAATAAAATAAAATGAATGCATCAATTGCATATTCTAGATGCAATAGACTTTCTGCAGTAATAAAAATTTGGATGGCAAACCTGCATCTGGAATTCCATTCACCTATCCCAAGTAAAATAGAACCACACCGTTAGAAACCATGACTTCCCATGCTTGATATTAGCTTTGCATTTGATACAGACATAGCAAACAAAACCAAAACCCAAAAAAACTTTGTTGACTTCTCCTCAATCCACGACTCCGTGCACAAGTACCTTACCCAAGCGGTCGTCTGCTATATTTGCTTTCTCTTTGAAATAGAAATTCTTTCTCATTTTTGGTATATTTTACTTCTAAGTTTTTTGCACCTAATGTCCCTTGTAGGCATAGATTTCAGGCATGCATATTAGTAGTGGTGGAGCCAGAAATTTTTTTAGGGGGTGCCCAACTTCGACCTTGCTTCCACATACATGTGTATATATAATTGCTGAGCAAGACCGAAAAGATTAATAACTGCTTAAAATCACGATTTGATGTATGTTGGGTAGCAATAAAAGGTATATATGTTAATATTGTTTTGTAGTTAAAGTGCTTTCAATGCTCCTAGTTGTTATCAGATGGTTTTATTGTGCCAACCATAAGCCTAAGAAACCAAGTAGCTGATAGTTAGCATGTTGAAGGCCTTCACGAAAATGCTCATCGGGGGAAGAAAATGGTAACGACAAAACAAATGTTTCATTGATAGAAACTATTTATTAACGAATAAATTCAAGCTTGTCAAATGTCACCAAATAATAATTGTAAAAGAAAGAAGAAATGATAATAACAACAATAAGGGTGTGGAATATTTGCTTTGGGAGTTTCTGATTCATACTCAAACAAAAGCATTGGATTGCATTGAAACTGCTTGCAGGAAGGAGGGGGGCACCCTCTCTCCGCCCCTGCATATTATGCTTAACCATTTTTATCATTTTGCCTTGAACATTGACAAGATATTTCAAATATTGCTGATTAAGTTATTGACGTATACTTTTTTTGTATTGATTTATTTATTATTACATAGTTTTTTACAGATGCAATGATATGACTTTCCTTTATTTTACGTTAGAAGGCAAGGTTGGTAATTTTGTTTAATAAATTCTCTTCTAGCTATGCAATTGAACATGTTGGCGATTAAAAATTAATTACGCTTCTAAAGTCTAACAATGATGCATACGGAAAATCAATGGTTAAATTTCTTAATATGAGCCAACTTGTATATGCTAAGTAAAACTTAGTTGATGAATTATTGCGCGACAATTTTATGATGCTGGATTTTGCTTTTATTTTCATGTATTTTTATGTCTTTAGAACGTTACACATGGCTGTGAGGACAATATATACAGCTTTTAATATCAGTTCTGCTTCCGAAAATTTATGAAAGATAGCTGATAGTAAAATGAGTTATTTTTTCAAGCTGTATTACTTCTGTATTTCCTTTATTTACAGTTCTCCCATTGACTTGTTCATAACTATCCTTTTTAACCAAGCTGAAGCAGCCAATGATGTGTCGTCCAAATTTTAGAGGTGTCGCAAGTTCAACACCATGATAAACTCCTTGGACAGCTAAATTCAAACGATATTATTGGACCTTTCTGAGGCATTTCCGTATTTCTTAATTTATCCCTATTTGTTTACTTTATGTCATTCCTGTAAATAATTCACCAGGGCCTTCATTTCTAATAAAATGCTGCAGCAAATGATGTGGTGTCCTAGTTTGATTTCTTAATTAATCAAAACTCGTTTGCTGCTAATTAATATTCATAAGATCATGCTTAGTAGTTATTCGTAGTTTGAGAAACTTGCATTATAGGTAGACTCTCCTTAAAAAATGCTTTCTACCCCAAATCATTGATGGAAAAAAATGTGATCTATGTACGTAGCAATGTTCTTTCATTAAAATCTAGTTGTTTCTGAAATAATGTTAAGTGGCAATCATACTCCAGTGATTGCCATGAGTCAACAAAAGACTTCTATCTATGACGCAGATCTAGTAGACGTGTTATTAAGGCCTCGCTTGTTTTGGCATTTTTTTAACTTTTTTTCTTTAAAAACCGCGAAATTATTTTTTGATCGTTGTTTGGATGGGACGCTTCTATAGAAATGTTTTTTAGGGAACTTCATTTTTCTACTGTTTTGAAAAGCTTTTGATATTTGTTTCTCCATTAGAAAACTACACTCCCTTAACCAATGTTTCTAAAACTACCTTTTACAAAAGTAGAGGAAGAACCCAACGAAGCCTAAGATTTCTAACAAAAGAAAAAATAAATGATAACGATTACCAGCCAAGTTTTATGAAATTTAGCGAAAGTATTAATTACATTTAAGTTGTGGTACGCCTTAAAAGGCTTTAGCTGTTGGTGATAAATTATGTCAACTTTAATTTGAATTATGAGGTGGCAAAACTACTGCTGCTACAAAAAAAAAGATTCTTAAAAGGATAGTTATACACCGTGTAGTTCTAGCTCCCACCCTGTTGTGGATGAGGACCAAGCACCCCAAGTGGGAAACTCTAAAACCACTTGTGTTTGGGTAACTAGTTGGGAACAATATCTATATGGAAACATAGGAAAAGGTGTCCATACAAAGGAACTCTGGTGTGATTTTGTTAGTACACTAAACCGAAGGTTGGTAACCAACTACATGAAGGCGTTAGTCATGACAAGGTTCAAGAACATTAAGGCTGACTTTCCTATGTCGTGCAAGCTTTCAAATATAAGTGGATGGGGTTGGGGTGAAGCAAATGTGATTTGGAAGTAAAAATAGCAAATAGATAGGAAGAAAAATTGCTAGAACACAAAGACAATGACTGATTTTCTTATTTCTTCTTCAACAATAAAGCAAGATAAAATTGATCTACTATTTGAGAGGTAGATCGGCTCTCCCACAAATCCTAGACGCAACTAGGAACAGCTCCTACGAAAATTACAGCAAACATAAATCACATAATGAAAATAAAACAATCTAATTACCGTTAAACAAACTATCATATTTTCCTCCCAAATCTAAATTTAAATCAGCCCTCTTTTCCTTAATAAACTTCCTAATTCCCTCCCAAACTAGAATTCAAATCAGTCCTCTTTTCCTAAATAAAACCTTCCTAATTGCCTCCAAACTCTAAATTCAAATCAGTTATCTTTCCCTAAATAAAACCTTCTTAATTCCCTCCCAAATCTTAATTCAAATCAGCCCTCTTTCCTTAAATAAATCTTTTCCAATTTCCTACCCAATCTAAATTCAAATTAGTCATATTTCCCTAAATAAACTTTCCTAGTTATTTCTCACCCGATATCTCCTCCTTACATAGTGAAAATTAACTCCCCTGGGCCCAAAAAAAAGGCCCCTTAGCGTATCAATACTCCACCCCCCCCCCCAAAAAAAAAAGCATTGTGCTCAAGGTGGAAGATGGGAACGATCTACTGATCATCTCATATGGCTCCCATGGGGCTTCATACTCCGGCAAATCCTTCTGTCTGATAAGTACCTCCTGAACAATAAACCCAGGATGTTGAGAACGAATTGGCAACACAATAAGATTAGTTATATCCTCTTCAATTTATTTGTTGAAAGTTCTAAATTGCTCCTCTTCCTTGTCATCAATCATTCGCATCTTCAACTTTCTCACCCTAGAATATCTACTGCCCAAATAGCTTCTTCCTCCTCTAGTATAGCGGTTGTCATAATCCCTCCATGTTTCCCCCGTGTATTGAGGATGGAAAGTCCATATTTCTTCCACCCGCCTTACATGACACGATCCCCATGGCTAGGCTTGTCCCTCTCCTCCTCTGGTCATCCACTCCACTTGCCCAAAAGACCTCCCATAACGGTCGGGCACTCTACCACCTCAACCACGAAACTCCCTTCTTATTGTCCCCCATCTAGAAACTCTATTATGCCTCTTATCAGAGCCCTAGGAGGTGGCTATTGACCCCCTCTTCTCCGATGGCCAACTCCCCTTGCCCGAAATGCCTCTCATAGTGGTTGGCCACCCTATCACCTCCATCAAAAAATTTCATCATTGCTTCTCCTCGTCCAGAAACTCTATTCCGCCCCTCATCGAAGCCCTAGATGGTCATTTTTTTATGGAAGAAACTCTCCACTTCAAGCTCTTCTCCCCCGATCTCTTTTCCCTTAGATTAGACCAAGGGAATCCCGATCAAATCATAGTTAGGGTTAGCCATCAAAACCGCCAGTGGAGTTTTGAATTGCATCTCAATGAGCTTCTTCATCATCTCCTCCAACCTCCCCGGTCTCTTCAAAATCTTCCTTCAGGGGTTGAGAATTTCTCCTTCACCCTGGATTTGAATTGCATCATTCAACCTTCCAACGCATCCACCTTTGTTGTCATTGTCTCCAAAAAAAACCCGCCTGATACCAACTTGATGTGATTTTGAAGTAAAAATAAAAAATAGATAGGAAGAAAACTTGCTAAAACAAAGACAATGGTTGATTTCCTTATTTCTTCTTCAACAATAAAGCAAGAAACAATTGATCTACAATTCGAAATGTCGATCAGCTCTCCCACAAACCCTAGACGCCGCTAGGAACAACTCCTAAGAAAACTACAACAAACATAAATCACATAATGAAAATAAAACAACCTAATTACCTTTAAATAAACTATCACATTTCCAACCCAAATCTAAATTCAAATCAATCATCTTTCTCTTAATAAAACATTCCTAATTCTCTCTCAAATTTAAATTAAAATAGCTCTCTTTCCCTAAATAAAACCTTCCTAATTCCCTCCAAAATCTAAATTCAAATCCCTATCTTTCCTTAAATAAATCTTTCCTAATTTCCTCCCCAATCTAAATTCAAATAAGTCATCTTTCCCTAAATAAACTTTCCTAATCATTTCTTCACTGGTTTCTCCTCATATATTGAATATTAACTCCCCTGGGCCCACAAGGTGGGCCATCCCGGCGTATTAGAAGTGTTGCAAATTTTTCACAAGCGGTAAAATATGGGAAGAAATAATCCATGTGAGTTTGAGCAATCGATAATGCTTATGTGGTATTCTTAGTTTTCATTTAAAAGATAATAACATTACTCATACAATCCTCCTCCAGCAAGAGATTTTTGAAATTTTTTATGGTAATAACATCAAAATTGGTACAAAAGTTCGTATTGTGTGCGACTCTAGGAGAAACATCGCCAATGACATACCTAGCGTACAAGAGGTTGAGCTCATGACTAATGATTTCATCTTTGCCCATGATGTTGGTGTTGTTAAGGAGATAGGCAACTCCCCTGCCAACTTCACAATGGTCAACTAGCAATCATCTTTGCCTACTACAGGAACCAAAAGATCTCATGGAGAGATCTCGGGCACATTACGCCATCCGAAGAAGCGAGTTGAGATAGAGTTGTTGACCAACCTACCGACAAAAAAAAGTCAAAAATGTTGAAGCTACACAACACTCCTCGGATTGACACTCCCCTCACAATAAATAAATGTTGAATAAGCTTGATAATATTCCAACATTTCTATCAAGGTAATTCTTGCAGTGCACAATGTAATCAAGACGACGACGACAACAACAACAACATCAAGCATTTGTCCCACTACATGGGGTCGGCTACATGAATCCTTTTTCTCCATTGTTTCCTGTTAAAAGTCAAATTTTCGTTTAAATCTAGTAAAGAAAGATCATTTCTAATATTTTATAACCAAGTCTTTTTAGGTCTACATCTACCTTTCTTAACATAAGTTAAATCTAATACCTCTATGTTCCTAACCCGGTCATCAGAAGGCTATCGTTTTATGTGACAAACCCATCTAATGCGACTCTCTCTAATCTTATCTTCCACTGGAGCTACTCCAACCTTTTCACGTATATGCTCATTTCGTATCCTATCTCTAAGGGTAAAGCCACTCATCCACCGGAGTATCCTCATCTCTGCAACACTTAACTTAGTATTATGTTTCTCTTTCAATGGACAATATTCGGCACCATAAAGCATTGCAGGTCTCACCACCATCTTATAGAATTTTCCCTTAAGTTTGAGAGGGACTTTTCTATCACACAACAAGCTCGATGCATTCCTTCACTTCAACCATCCAATTTGAATTCTGCTAATAATATCTCCATATATTTCATCATCACTCTGAATAATAAATCCAAGATATTTAAAATGTGTACTCTTATTAATGACTTGATCGCCCAAAGTCACAATCCCCTCACTAGGCCTATTACTACTAAATTTACACTCCATATATTTAATTTTAGATCTACTCAAGCGAAAATCTTCAGACTCTAAGGTTGGCATGCATAATTCAAGTTTACCTTCAACTCCCTCTCTAGTATTATCAACAAGAAAAATATCATCAGCAAAAAGCATATACCAAGGTACATTCTCTTGCAAATGTCTAGTGATAACATCCATGACTAAAGCACAAAGATATGGGCTTAAGGTTGATCCTTGATGTAATCCAACCGAATAAAGAAAATACTTGGTCAAACCACCTTGTGTTTGAACACAAGTAATAGCTCCTGCATACATATCTTTAATGATTTGAATATAAGTATTATTAACTCTTTTCTTTTCAAGAACTCTCCATAGCACTTCTCTTGGAACTTTATCATATGTTTTCTCTAAATCAATAAATATCATATGTAGACCCAGCTTATTCTCTCTATATTTCTACATCAAACCTCTCAATAAATGTATGGCTTCCATAGTAGACCTACCCGAAATGAATCCAAATTGATTTTGAGAAATATTAGTATTACATCGCAACCTACGCTCCATAACTCGCTCTCATAGTTTTAAAGTATGACACATTAACTTAATTCCTCTATATAATTCTCTCCATAACTCACAATCTTGTGCACCATTTTTATTCTTAAAAATAGGAATTAACGCACTCATTCTCCACTCATCTGGCATCTTTTTAATCTTCAAAACAATATTAAAAAGTTTAGTAAGCCAAAAAAATATCCTTCATCTCCTAAGCATTTTCACTCCTCTATTGGAATATCATCAAGTCCAACAGCTTTTCCATACTTCATTTTCTTTAAAGTCTTTATAACTTTGGTTTTACTAATATGCCGATAAAAAAAAATCTTTATTTTCATTTAGGGTGCTAAGATCACTAAAGTCAATCGTATTTTCACATTCTTCATTAAAAAGTTTAGCAAAATATCTCATCCACCTTTGTTAAATATCATCTTCTAAGAAAAATACTTTTTGATATTCATCTTTAATACACTTTACTTGAATTAAATCCTTACTACTCCTATCTCTTTGTTTGGCTAATTTATACATATATATTTCGTCCTCCTTGGTATCTAATCTATTATATAAATCATTAAAAGCTAAGATTTTTACATCACGTGTTATTTTCTTAGATTCCTTACGTGCTTCTTTATATCTTTCTCAATTATCAAAACTTCTACATCTAATCCAATTTTTATAACAAATCTTCTTATTTTTTATTTTTTCTTACACATTTGGATTCCACCACCAACTATCTGAACTGTAACAAAAACAAAGTCATGCTTATGGAATGGGATGGTGTCATGGTGATATGCTCTGCATCTAGATTAAACATCTTCTAGCAAATTATCCATATTACTATGTTTCTTTTGCTTGACTGGAGGTGTTCTTTTCAAATAGCTTTTTTGGCCTGTTAAATTTGATGCATTTATATTTCCTTTCTTTACTTTACTTGATATTCATGGACTTGGATGGTCACACCTTATTTATTCCAAGGTTTTGTTTAATAATGTCGATAATTTTGTTTACTTGTCATCTTACTCAATAATTTTGAATACACACATCTTAGTTTCAAAAATGCCTTACTACTTAAAAGGAATGTTACCTGATCCCATTAATGGCATGATTGACACATGTTTGGAGGTTAAAAATACAATCAATTCATTGTTACATTCGATTATGGATGACGGCAGCTCATCAGATGAGAAAGAATTCATTCATAGATCTATGTTCAATAGGCGCTACACTGCCATCAAAATATAGTCGATGCGTAAGTTGGTCAACCACTAAGCTCATACAACTGCTTCATATTACCATCAGAGGCATTTGTGCAGCTACGCGATTTTAGCTGGTCGTGGGTTACTAAGTGGCACCAAGAACAAGATGGCAGCAAAACAAGTTTGTCTTTTTCTTATAAGGGCTGCATAAGCTCACAGTCAAAAAAATTGTGAGAATTTTTTCAGTATTCATTAGAAAAAGTGAGCCATTACTTCAACAAGTTGCTACAAGCAACATTAGCCATCTTACCACCAGTGGAAATATGTTATCATATATATGTAAGAACTAATATGTAGTTTCATGCTTTCTTTAGCAATGCAATTGGTGCAATAGATAGCATCCATGTACCAACTATTATCAGTCGTCAGCTGCAAAATAAAGCAAGCTTGAGCGCCTTGCACGGAAGCTATAAACGTTGATCACATTGAAAAATATAGAGCAAAGGAAGACATAACCTAAGGAGAAGTACAACAAAAACTCTTGTCGGAGAATGAAGGGACCAGCAACTTGTAAACAAGAAGAGAAGTTTGTGCGACTTGCAAATTTAATATCTTTGCCCAAGTAGATTTTGAAGGTGCCATTTTCTGTGCATCAAATTATTTGTATGATTTTATTTGCTCTACAATTATATCAGCTTTATGGCATCACATATAATTGAATGATTTAATTCTTTTCAATGATCAAGTTAAGGAATGCATTTCATACAGAAGTTGGAATTACTTACAAGGTAGGATTTGGAAAATCATTTGCATGAAGTTTGAGAGCTTTATAGATATGAACTAGTTGGATCGTGTAGACGCAATTAGTTCTTCAATTTCTTTATAGTGTATTTTTGTAACTTCTATATCTAATAAAGTCAAGGTCACAATTCCTTAGGTGCTGTTTGATTGTGTAGGATTTAATAAATCTTGTAAATCCAAATTTCATAAATTATAAGGCTATTTAATACTAAAAACTGTTTGCATGTTAGTGGTTAAATCTTATTAAGACCTAAGAAATTGTTTATGGGTTGTTTGGCTGCAAGTAGAATTTAACTCAAGTAGGAATTAGTAAAATTTGGTAAATCCTAAGATAGTTAAATCTTGAATATTGTTTGGCATGACAGAGGTTAAATTTGATTAAACCTTCAACTGTTTGGCTACTTCAAGATTTAAGTTTGTTGACTCAAATAATATTTTAATAATATCATATTGCTTGTTAATATTTATATTTCATTAATATTAATTATAAAATTATTTTATTTTGTATTTAATTTTATATGATTGAGTATTACTAATTATATTTTAAACATTTTTATCAATCCTAATTACATTAATTAAATCTTACTTATTATGTATTAAAATATTAATATCATAATTATTTTTAAAATAAAATATTAACTAATGAAAAAAAATTATTTAACCTCTAATCTCTAAATAAAGACTTAAATATCAATCATCAGCTATATGAAAGTGTGAGACTTAAAAAAATGAAGTCCTCAAAAATTCTTATTTATACGTGATTAATATTAATTTTCTTATTTTCCAATTTGTTGGTTCTCTAGTTTACTATTGTTGTAGCTTGTAAAGAGAAAACAAAAACAAAAACAAGAAAAGTTGAAGGACAACAAAGTTGGGAGAGGGGTAGATGATAATCTTCTTTGCCATTTCCTTTCTTTGTAATTTTTGTTCTCTTCGGTCTTTGTCTATGTCTATGATCTTCTTAGAGCCTTAGGCTTGTCCGAGTTTGCTTTTCCTCATCATCATTTCTTAGTTGTTGCTTCACCTTCGCATGAGTAGAAGGTTGGCAGCACTTCTCCTTAGGTCATGTCTTCATTTTCTCTATCTTTTCCAGGAAACAAATGTCTATAGCTTTGAAGTTGTGGCACTCGAACTCGCTATTAACCAGCTACCCGTCGAGCTGAAGTGGAGGGCAGAACAGGTCATTGCCGCACCTTTCTCGTGTACTTCATAATTTTCTTAGCAATTAACACATAAAAATGGTTGTTTCTACGATGTGGACCAATGGAAAATTTGCTACATGGGAGGCTAAATTTGATACCATTTCAAACACCATTATGGAGACTATTATGAGTGATGATTAGTCCCAGTTAAGCAAATGTCGCGTGACCGGTTCCACTAGGAGTAGGACCGGCCCTTCCAAGAGTTGATATATAAATTTAAGAGGGAATTTTATTTTGTATGCCGCATGAAAATCAAATATCTGTTATGAGAAATATGACTGAAAGTTTATTTCAATATATTATAAAAATATATAACTCTCAACCTAAGAGATAGAATTTTCAAACAATAAAGATGCTCGAGTGTCACTCTTTTGAGGGCTTTTGGCTCCATACAAAAAAATCACATTGATGAACTCTATGTTCCAAGCGCTTTTATTTGAGGCAAAGATGCAAATGAATGAATATGCTTGATAAGCTATTATTAGCTTGGCACTATTAGTCCTCATTCCTGATTATTTAATTAACTATTGAATGAGCTTGAACATTTCTATAAACACTCAGTTGCTAAATGAATAAGTTTGAACAACTCAATGCTCATTCGTTTATGATCATGAATAATATCATTTAAAGCTCGTGAACAATTTCATTGAGAATCTTAATTAAGGTTTGATAATATGCTCACTAAGACTTAATTCCTATTTTATTTAATATGTTATTATTTGATAGTCTAAATATTTTCCATGTTAGATTGTGATTATTTATGAACACAAACTACTTATTTATGCTTCTTTGTAGCTCATTTAATAAGTTGCTCTTTAATAAGCTAGATAAAACTTGTTTAAATAAACAATAAGTTGCTCGGCATTGTTTCTTGTTAATAAACTTAATAGGACTCATTTGTTTATCAAACAAACAAAGCTCAAGCTAAGCTCACATAACTATAATTTTAAATATATAATGTTTCAACACTACCACAAAGAGTCAAATTGAGCGCCAGCTTAAGCTCAAGTTTGAATTTTTTTTCTGAACAAGCACGAGCTTGATCCAGTACTTTCTCAACTGGACTTGATTTATTTAAAACCCCAATTCAAGGTTAATGATTTTATACTTTTGGTTATTTAAGATTAAATATATTCATCATTGATAGTTATCAATTACGAAAGAGATTAAAGGAAAACCCTAGATTAAAATGAGGAAAGTCTGAAGGTAATGTTGATGTTTCATTGATATCCCATAATAAGAAACAAATTGCCAATATTGATGAGGAGGGTTATACTAAATCTTGTAAAAAGAAAAGTAAAAAAATATTAAACCCTCAGATGGTCAAGCATCTAGGTCACTCGTGCTTCTAGTCTACCCACTTCCATTGGTTAAAGCTATTATTTGGAATATTAGAGGTGTGGGGCATTTCCCATCTAGGGATAGAATTAAAAATTTATGTAGGATTCACAATATTGATGTTTTGGTTTTATCTGATCCTTTAACTTCCTTTGCTAAGTTGAATTTGATTAGGTTTTATTTGGGATTTGATTGTTCCTTTAGTAATTGATCTAAGGAAAATACACAATAAAATATTGTTCAAACATTTACCTTAATTAAAAATAATGAACAAGTTATGAACATACACAATAAAATATTGTTCAAACCTTCTTCACCTTAAAACCTAAAATATATTAGATATCATATTAAATGTTATAACCATATTTGAATCTTATTCGTGCCAACCCCTAATGCTCTACTTAGTAGAACTTAGCTAGCCCACCCAATTATATCACTAATTCTACTTCAATATTGTGCCAAATTATTGATATTAATCTCCATAACCCATTAAATATCAAAAACACCAAATGTTGTCAATATAAGGTTGTTATGCATCATACGTAAGCATGATAAGACATGTTATAAGCAAAGTTTTTTAACTTTGAACAAGTTTACGTGAAACCTCATGCACATATTGGATACACAATGCCATGAATTCATGAAATAAACAATAAGAGCCAAAAAAGCATGCACCACCACCACCACAACAACAACAACAAGCCTTTATCCCACTATGTGTAGTCGGCTACATAAATTATTTTTCTCCATTATGTCCTGCTATGAGTCAAATTCTCATATAAATCTAATAAAGAAAGATATTTCTAATATTTTTAACAAAGTCTTTTTAGGTTTACCTCTACCTTTATTAAAATAAATCAAATCTAATACATCTATTTTCCTAACCGGCTCTTCGGAAGGCCGACGTTTTATGTGAACAAACCATCTAAGGCGACTCTCTCTAATTTTATCTTCCACTGGAGCTACTCCAACCTTTTTCAAGTATGTGCTCATTTTGTATCTTGTCTCTAAGAGGAAAGCCACTCATCCACCTGAACATCCTCATCTGCAACACTTAACTTAATATTATGCTTCTCTTGTAATGGCCAAAATTCTGCACCATAAAGCATTGCAGGTTTCACTATCACCTTATATAATTTTTCATTAAGTTTGAGAGGGACTTTTCTATAACACAACAAGCCCGATGCCTTCCTCCACTTCAACCATCCAACTTGAATTCTACTAATAAAATCTCATCTATTTCACCATCACTCTGAACAATAGACCCAATATATCTAAAATGTGTACACTTATTGACTTGATCACCCAAAGTCACAATCCCCCCACTAGATCTATTATTACTAAAATTGCACTCCATATATTCAATTTTAGATCTACTCAAACGAAAGCATTTAGACTCTAAGGTTGACCTCCAAAATTCAAGTTTACTTTCAACTCCATCTCTAATCTTATCAACAAGAAGAATATCATCAACAAATAGCATACACCAGGGTACAACCTCTTGCAAATGTCTAGTGAGAACATCCATGACTAAAACAAAAAGATATGGACTTAAGGCTTATCCTTGATGTAATCCAACTGAAATAAGAAAATACTTGGTCAAACCACCTTGTGTTTGAACACAAGTAACAGCTCCTGCATACATATCCTTAATGACTTGAATATAAGCATATTTAACCCTTTTTCTAATGTAGAACTCTCCATAGCACTTCTCTTGAAAATTTATCATATGCTTTCTGTAAATAAATAAAAATTATATGTAGATCCTCCGTGTTCTCTTTATACTTCTCCATCAAACCTCTCAATAAATGAATACTTCCATAATAGACTTACCTGGCATGAATCCAATTTGATTTTGAGAAACATTAGTGTCACGCCGCAACCTATGCTCCATAACTCTCTCCCATAGTTTTAAAGTATGACACATTAACTTAATTCCTCTATATAATTCGCACAATCTTGTGCATCACCTTTATTTATAAAAATATGAATCAACACACTCATTCTCCACTCATCTAGCATCAATTAGTGAGTTATGGACCATTAGAAAAAAAAAATTTATCACATTGTTATAAGTATTCTATTTGTCTTTGGTAGAGTACATGCCATCACCCATTTGACAACAAATCACACAAAAACCTTATCCCTAAAAATCATTAGAACCAAGTAACCAACCTCTCCACATACAAGAAAGCAAGGGTAAGGTTTGTATATAAATATGTATATTCAAGAACTCCATAAGGGTGTAGATATTCTGTTATATTAAATCCTAATTCTAAAAATGCTCATTGTCTCCTCGTATTTTATTTGAAAGTTTTTTAAGAAATTACATAACATAATATTCAGATTTTATCTATTTATAAACTTAACACGTGCCATTTTCTTAAACTATCAAAATTATGTATTCATGATTTTAAACTGTTAAATCATTGGAAATTTAATAAAAACAAAAAAAAAATGGGATTTTATTCAAATTTTTAATATTAGATGAAATTTTGCAATTTAAAGAAAAGAGGGTGCTAGTTTTATCTCCTCTTGTTGAATGATTTATTTGTACAATGATTAATTACTTTAATATGTAATAACTTTACAAGAGCATAAAACATAAATAACTATGAATCAGGGTACAAACCATCTTTTGCACCCTTCAACAGCCTATAAAATATATAATGAATCAGGGCACAAATCACATTGTAAGTCCTTCAACAGTCTATCAAATATAATTGTTTCATCTTTGTCGACAATATTATCACCAAATACCATTTGTGTACTATGAGTGTTTGAGTTTATAAAAGTTCCCCTTGCACATCCTCTTAAATTTCTTGCATCTCATCAACCTCTTCATATGTGTTATTAAAATCATTCAAATATTTTAGCAAGTTTACATTCAATTAATGAGTAAATTACACTCTACAATATTATAAGTCCAATTATATATATATATATATATATATATATAGTTCAGTATTGACATGAACACCGAATCTACTCCTAAGGATTATTTTAACGAACAAATTTAATAATGCAATGATTCCAACTTTGTATTGTCATAAACTTCTTTCGTAGAGATTTATTCAATTTTTATTCATGCTTTAACCTAAAGAAATTTATCACATAGAAAATAATAAGTAAATGACTAACCTTCTACCCTTCTTCAAATGCTCTTCAAATTTTATATAAAACATAAATAAGTCATTTTCATATCAAATTCTCTCTCATTTAAAACACTTTGTTGTCAAGGCAACAAAAATTTAATGGCAATGTACATGCCATCAAATTTGTATAAGCTTTTAAAGCTGCATTAGTGCAATGAAGAAACTTTAAACAAATCAGGAACAATGTGTTCGAAGTTACGAAATTTAACTAAAGAAAGGAAATAAGCCAAAAGGATTGTAAAATAAAAATTGTTACCAATTTTCTTGAGAACGAGATGCAACTCAGAAGCATGAATGCGAGAGGGAATAGTGAAGAAATCAAGACGAGAGAACTTACTTGAGAATGAGAGACCAAAAGAGCCAAATAACAAAGAATGTCCGCACAATTTGGAGAGGACGAACTTGCGCACGATGGGAGAGACAATCAATGGAATCGTGGCCGTCGTGTCCGCTAAAAGGGAAGTTCCTGAATCGATCGCACAAGGCGGAGGGGCTCGCCGCAAATCATAACCCTAAGGGGCTGTTTGGTATCGGATTTACAGCGGGATTTAAGTTGGATTTACGCTAAATCCAGCCAAACGGTTTTTATGCGCACGCTAAATCCTGGCGATGGCTAAATCCCGGATTTAAGGATTTATGGCTTAAATCCCGGTTTACTAAATCCCTCGGTTCGGCGGATTTATGGGATTTGCCGGCAAGAAGCGCGCGAAAGGTAGAAAGTTGCATTCACAGCCAGCGAGCTCTTCCGCCTTTTTTGCGGATTTCGTTAACCCGATCGAAGAAGCGCGCGAAAGGGCAGAAATATCGTTACCTTTGCGGCGAGCTCCCGGCGCGACTTCGGATCCGACAGGAACAACGTCGGAGGAGGAGGTGGAGAAGCTTCATGCAGTAGGAGGAAAAGCAAACCCTAGGCAGGCAATGGCAAGCGACTTGTTCGAAGCTCTACCCCCGCGTACCAGCGAAGCCGAACGGCGAAGCTCTACCTGACACGAACGGCCACGAAGAATCCGAAAGCCAACCCGCTATGAGGATTAGATTAATTCTTAATTTCTTAATAGACATTAATTTAAAAAAAAAAAACTTAATTAATACAAAGTAAAATGTAGATTCTTATTTAGGTAATTAGTAGTGTAACAATATTTAATTAAATAGTAGTAATTAATTAATTAGATTAGATTATTATAAGTCTAATTATTAATTATATTTTATTAAAATAATAAATAAATTTTAATGAAACTTTTAATGCAACTATTAATTAAATGATTAATTATTTTAAATAATTAATTAGATAGTTATCATTATAATTATCATAAAAATACTTATTAAAATAACACCTAAAAAAATTATTAATTAAATACTTATTAACATAACACTCTAATTATAGTATTCATAATTATAACTTAATGGTATTAATTAAAATAAGAATGAATAAGGAACTCATATTACTAACCTGATTCCTGAGTTAAATGTTTTTTTATTTAGATCAAATTTGTTGCAGATTTTGGACTACTTAGAGCTCTAATATGCTATCCAGTGGCGAAAAATCTTTCTGTTTTCTGACAGTCTGCTGCACAGTGTATCAAATTTGGAGAGAAAGGAACAATAGAAGATTCGCTAGTAAGTGGAATAACCCGGATTCTATGATCAACAATATTAAGAATGTTACACACGTCAAAGCCTGTTCCTGGAAGGATTACAATCTGATCAAAGGAAATTTCCCGAGATAATTGTCTGAGGATTTCTTTCTATTTATGTTTCTCTGTAGTTCTGAACTTTCTATTTCGTTCTCTGTTAAGTCCTTGTTGACTGGGTTTGTTCCAGTTTTGGTATTAGGTTTCTTTTTTTGTTTTCATTAAGTTCGGTTATATTTTTTCCTATCATTTAACTTTATGTTGTATTTTTCTTTTGTCTTAATAAAATGGGCTATGCCCCTATTTACCCAAAAAAAAAGGAACTCATATTTAAAATATAAATATCAAATCAGTAAAGTGTCTTAAATTGTGAATGGCATTGAAACACTCGAATTATCAATATTTAACGTATTTCTTATCAATAAGTTTTGAGGATTTACAAAATCCTACATCAAAACAAGCCCTATAAATGACGAAAGCCAGAGGCATCAAATGCTAGATCAAATGTTAGATGGATTGGAAAAGCTATAAAGTTTATTAATATAATTTATTTTTCTTAATAAATAAAATGATTTATATTTAAATTTCATTCATCAATTTATTTATTTATTTAATTATAAATTATGATTTGTATTTGTTGAAGTAAGTGTTATAAAATTATGGTAAGATATTTGGCATTAAATTTAATCTTATTTAAAATTAAATTGAACAAATATATTTAAATTTTTAGTCTAAATTTATCCATAGTAAATATTATCAATGATATTTATGATTAATGCAAATAAAAATTATTTTTTTATAAAAAAATTGCTAAAATAAGTACTAAATTAACCTAAATTCTTGGGCATGATAAAACTTATCTATCAAAGAATCAAATAAAAAAATTTGCTTGCAAATCAGGTCGCTATGATGGAGTGAATTTAGCTTTTTCAATTTGTCATTAAGTTATTATAGCTCATTCATTAATTTTATATAACTTTTATCAAGAATATAAGATTTGTTGGAATATGTGTCAATTTGATTATTATTAAAAATAAAAAGCTTTCATCCTTATAGCATTTGATTGATTCATCAATTATATCATTATAATGCAATATTTCAATAAATCATTCAAACCTAGATCTAAAGTATGACTAAATGTAATTGTCCTTGCATGGGATGTTTATGAAATTTTTAAAAGGTATTATCTATTTATTTAAGTAAAAATAAAAAATAAAAAACTTCATTAACAGCTAAAATTGCATATACATAAAAGCTCATCATATATATTATGTAGGGTAATAATATTTTCTTGGGAATTTTGTCTTTCTCAAATTGTTAATATGGGATATCACCCTAAATCTTAACCTATGATAGAAGACGTGAAGAGAGATCGATCCACCGAGATTTTTCATCCATCTAAGATTATTTGTCAGAATGTTAAGCGATGATATTAAACTATGTGGATTGACAAAAATCCAAAGAGATTTTATTATCATTAATATTGTAGACTTCTACTTAGAGTGTTACTTAAATGAAATTAACTTGGGTATAAGAGGTTGAGAGAAATCTATAAAAAATTTGACCTGCATGAAGTTATTTTGTTAGAGTATTACTCAATGATATTGATCAATATGAAATATGTCAATTTGAATCCTTTTGGGATTGATTATACATTAATTGAGAGGGGGACATATTTCTTTCAAAACAAATAAAGCATTAGAAGATAAAGAGATTGTCATACAATAATTGTGCATGAAACATTGGCATGAATGATCTTTTGAGGTTATAGTAATCAATGTCCTAGACTAAGAATCATTTCCCACATATAAGGCCAAACAGTTGTGTGATAGTTGATTTATAATAATAGAGATAAAATATTTAATGTATTAGCTTTGTATAAAAATGTAGCACACGCTAAAAAAAAGAGATGCATTAGAGTATGGTCTTCGACTTAAAATTAGAGAGGGTTAAAACGCCAAATTGCCTTCAAACTTCAATCACCTAACTATGATCATTATGCCCCATCGTATTACTTTATTTGAGGTCCCAATAACTAATTTTGAAAAAAAAATCAATTTAATATCTTAATTAATTTATCAAAGCTACAAACAATCCATCAATAAAAATTTGTACATACTATAAATTGTGTATATTAAAATTCTTATATATTTATTTATTAAAGATCAATTTATAATAGTCAAGAGATTGAACAATAAATTATTTTATCGTTCTATGCTTCTGACTATAAAAAAATAATGCCAAAATAAGAAACAAAATAAATCTTGAAAATATTGCCTCACTCCGCGATGTCTTGACTCCTCGTTCCTAAAATCAATAAAAAGTATATAATAAACTACAATAACTCAATGGGTCGTCAAAATCTATCTTTGCATTCAATTCAAGATAATAGAAATCAAAAAGCATGCTTCATCTCAATCCATATGATTTGTAGAGGTCTATATACATCTACTTCAATAAATAAACAATATGAAGAAGTATGATCAATAAACAACCTTTGGCATAAGAATCTTTTAGAAAATCTTTAAATATAAATAAATTCATAATCTTTACATCAATAGAACTCTATATAATATTGCAATTAAGCTATCATTTGTGCATCCTTCTTTTGCTATCAAATGCATGAAATATTTATGTCATCATATATTATATGTCATTTAAATATTAATATGCATACACTTGCACCAATCTTACCATTCATATAATTCTCTCTCTCTCTCTCTCTCTCTCTCTCTCTCTCTCTCTCTCTCTCTCTCTCTCTCTCTCTCTCTCTCTTTATATATATATGTACACTAGAATATACAGAGCGATGGCGTTAAAAAACTTTCGTCTATGCGTTGTAAGGATATTTAGCACACAAACATATAAGAAATAGCACCACCAGATTTTTACGTGGAAAACCCTGAAAGGGGAAAAACCACGGGGCCATGCTCAGTTGAAAGAGTTCCACTAGTGTTTGCTTGGAATACAAGAGGCTGACTCGGCTTTAAAATTTAGAATGATCAGATTACAATGAATCTCTTCATGATTGAAAATCAGTTACAATGTTGAGCAGAATTCCAGCGTCACTTGAAGATCAGGCGGAATTTCGGCGTCCTTCAGAGTCAGGCAGAATTCGGCGTCGTTCAGAAGTTGGGCAAAATTTCGACGTCGGGCGGAACTCTAGTGTCACTTGAGTGTCGGACAAAACTTCAGCATTGTTCGGAAGTCTGGCAAAATTCCCGTGTCGAGCAAAACTCCGGCTTCGTTCTAAAGTCCGTCAAAATTCCGACGTATGGCAGAACTCCGGCTTCATTCTGAAGTCCAGCAGAATTCCGACGTCGGGTAGAACTCTGGCGGTGGTCGAGGAGGAGATATTCCCTCATATCCTTCTTTTCTTCTTCTCTTATTCTTGTTTGGGTCCCCTCTCATGAGAAATGAGAGGTCTATTTATAGATATTCTAGAGTGGCATGACTTGTAAATAGGTGAGAGATCAGGGGTAAATAGGGAGTGGTCGGATGGACGGCCGATATTGAATCCCTTGATCGTGCACCATTTGTCAGACATTTGAAAGTCTTAATGATGTCAGAATTTGGCGATCATGTGCTCGTTGGATTCATCTCGTCGAGCCACTCGATTTGACTATAAGAATGTCATATTTGGAAACCGTTTAGTAACTCAAGTTATGGTTTGAACTTAACAGTGCTTCGAGTGCTTGATTTGGACTCGTTGGGGCTTAGATTGAGTCTAATTTGGTGTCGTTGAGTTTGTATTTCCAAGACGCTCTGTTTCACTGTAAGTTTGCTGAAATCGGAGTTCAGGTGATACCAAATTTAATTTTTGAATTTTTGAGCTCGAGGTTATATCATATATTATATGTCATTTAAATATTAATATGCATTATCATGCATGTCATGTATGATCATATGAATTATGCATGTATGTACATACCATATCATTTATATTAAAGTAAAAAAAAAAATCATTTATATTAAAGTAAGGTAATACACAAGTTATCATGTGATGTTTTATCATTTTTCTACCTGTCACATCCACTATTCCTCGCATCAATCAATTATCTTTAAAAATAATTTTCAATACATGAATAAATAGTCGTTACTCTGTATTTTTGGCATATTTCATTCAATCAATTATATAATAACATCCAAAATTACACCACAAAATATTTTATTTTAAGAAAAATTCATCTATCCATCATCCAGTACAAGTTAACTCATCTCCAACCAATCTGAATTAGCCAATAACTTCTAACAAACTTTCTTACTTCTATAAACAATTCACATCATATTTATCATAATAACAATCATCGATCATATACTCTTAATGCAGTTATCAGTATACTCATCAATATGCTTGTAGTATGTAAAAAAGCATATTGACCTAAATGAATAATAAATATATGCTTATAATATTTTTCATGTCTAAATAAAAATTATTAACTTTTAATTATTTTATATTCAATTTTATATTACTCATTTCAATTAAAATTATATATAAGCAAAATTACCTTTATAAACCTGCCAAAATGCTCATAGTGATGAATCTAACAAATATATTATTCATAAAATTAATTTTTAATTCAAATGTTATATAGCCAAGCATCATTCAATTTTCTATTGATGATAATGTCATTAGTGAGTCGTTTATGCTATAAATAATCGAATAAAAACAATATGAGAAAAATATATTATTATAATATTTTATTTTAAAATTTATATTGTTTTATATATTCTAACTGATATGTCATCAAGAAATTATCTTGATCGGGCACAAATCTCGAGGCAAAATCAAGCTAGAAACTTAAAAAATTAATTATAGGATCATATGAACTTCGATTTCAGCAAACTTACTGTCGAACTGATTGTCTCGGAAATACGAACCCAACGACACCAAAAGCTTTGTTGGAAGGTTCAAACCACAAATTGAGTTATCAAACGGTTTCCAAACATGACGTGCTTATAGTCGAATCGAGCAACTCGACGAGATGAATCCAACGAGCCCAAGATCGCCGAATGTTTGATTAAGGGATTCAATATCAGCCGTCCATTCAAACCACTCCCGATTCGCCCCTAATCTCTCACCTATTTATAGGTCATGACACTCCATAAATCTATAAATAGACCCCTCATTTCTCTTGTGAGGGGGGCCCAAGCAAGAGAAGAAGGATAGGAGGGAAAAACTCCTCCTCGACCACCGCCGTCGGAATTCTGTCCAAGTGACGCCGGAATTCTGCCCGACCTCCGAGTGACGCTGGAATTCCGTCCGACCTCTAAGTGACGCCGGAGTTCTACCTGTATATCATCTAAAGTCAGAATTCTCTTCGGCCTCCAACTGGCGTCAGACTTCTACCCGACGCCGGACCTCCGCTCGTCTCCAAATTTCTACTTGTTGCTGGACTTCATCCAATTACCGGACTTTCACCAGACATCTATCTGATGTTGGATTTCTCTCTATTACAGTCCTTCTGGCCTCCATCGCCCGCCGACAACGGTCCTTTTGACTAACGTCGCCCGCCAACTACAATCCTTCTGGCCTCCATCGTCAGCCGACAACGGTCCTTCTGACTAACGTCACCCGTCGACTACAGTCCTTCTGGCCTCCGTCACCCGCCGACAACGGTCCTTCTGACCAACGTCACCCGTCGACTACAGTCCTTCTGGCCTCCGTCACCCGCCGACAACGGTCCTTCCGACTTACGTCACACACCGACTACAATCCTTCAGACCAAACAAACACATCAACAGTGATGCTTTATATTCTCACCATGTAATGTACTCTATAAGATGTACATCAAGCTAATGCATTCCCCCGATGAAGGACCTTATTTGTAATCAATTACAATACTAGTAGATTCATTCATACGGGGTCAGGCCCCGTGGGTTTTCCCTTTTTTGGGTTTTCCACGTAAAAATTTTGGTGTCTTATAAATGTTACACATCATCTTTCTTATCTGTTTGCATGCCAGATTTTCGTACAACGCTAAGACGTTAAGTTTTATATTTCTTTACCGCCGTGAATACTCATGGACGCAACACTAACTAATTAAAGATAAAGTACTACACACAAAATTTAAATTAGAAAAAAAAAGTAAATTTGTTTTTAATTTTAATAAATGATAGTGCACTTATACTTATAATAATATATATTTATGGTGATTGAAACTGCTCCCCAGCTAAGAAGCATCATAGCCGGCAATGCAAAACATGTGATGACCTGTCACTAAAGTCTCTTCTGACTAGACTCTCAAACACAGCAAACTTTTGTCTGCATGAGCTGGAAGCTGGCTGACAGGCAAATAAAGTTGGCAAGCTCAAAAACAAAGGTATCGAAGTTGTCATTCCAAATAATTATCTACACACTCTTCACCCTTCAACACACGATTAGTTTAATACATGAATATTTTACTTTTTTTAATTTATTTTTTTTTACACATTGAATTCTGACGTTATCTTATGCATTGGAAAAATTAATCTGTGAGGACACCGGATGGCGTCCGGAGACTAATCAGAATGTGTCACAACATTTTTTTTGTTTGGTACCATTGTGTACCAGGTGATCACTTGACTCGTTCTGATTGGTCTACAGCTCATCTGATGTCCATGCATAATAATATCTCTACGCATTGACTGTTTCCACAAATGAAAGGAGCATGAATAAGAAGACCTTATATACACAAACATTACATAAATAAATTTTATTAGGCATAAATTTTGTTGCATATTAAAATTAAAAATTTTGAAGTAGAACTATTCAAATTATGATTTTCAACAAATTTATAGTTAAATTGAACGTTTCAACATAAATAACTTATCGATATAAAAGTGGTCCGACTTGAGAATTACAAAGCTTGGATTTAGGATACTAATTGAATGACCAAATAATTTATAAATCTCTCATGCTGATTGTTGAATTGAGCGTCTCTACGAGATGAATCCAACAAGCCTAAAATCATATAATTTTTACATCATCAAAGCACTTGAATGTTAAAAAAGAAGCGTATGGTAAGGAGACGAGCCGTCCGATGGAGTATTATGAATTTTAGCATATTTTATGAGTTATGTGACTTCAAAAAGTTTATAGATATGCTCCACTCTCTACATGAATGGGGGTTTGAGCTCTCGGCTTGTGATTAAATAGAGCTCAAAGTCTTAAAAAATCCTAATGCTTCACTTGAGCACTAACATCAGACAATCGATCGCTCATCAACTATTGTCAGACTATCACTTGACTGATGTTTGTAGGACCAGCACTGCTCAATTGTGTTCACTTTAACTGGCATATGCCCAATTGCTTTTCCATTTTTTTCAAAATTTTAATATAAATACTCTGGTGTTTCTTGTAACTCCTTTTTTATTTACATGTGTGATGTATGGAACCTAATACAAAACTAAGTTGTGAGTCGTAAGAAAATATTTAAATAAAATTGTCTTATAAGCATAGAAAAGGTTTAACTTTTTCATGTATTTTGCTTGCTACTTTTTTCTTTCATAAGATAAAAAAATAATAATTGAATAAAAAGTACTATTTGATCACATTTTTTGTAACTATATATATATATATATATAATTTTTAAAAATAAGAAAACAAAATTCATACCTTCAAAGAAAACTAAAAGTTAGTGTTGATATGACTACATAAATTTTATATAATCTTCACGAATTTTGAGGCAATCTTTAAATTGAGAACTTTTGAAATTAAAAATATGATCTTCTAAATTTTAAATTTGACATGCTTATAGTTGAATCGAGCGGCTCGACGACATGAATCCAACAAGTCCAAAATCACTTAATTTTGACATCATTGAGACACTTGAGTGTTGAAAGAATACTTAATAAAAATGGGAATTAATCAATATGAACTATATGATGAAATTTTTGGGTTATGGTTCAAATTGCTAAAGTATTCATCTAATAATCCTATAAATATAACACCATTATCTAGGGAGGCACGATAGCTAGCTATGATAACTAAACAGCTCTATAGAATTTTCTGACTAATAGTGTTGATGACTGCCACTAGCTATCGTCATTAACAACCATCACTCAACATCGTTGTCGACGACCACCTCTAGTAATCTCCAGCAAGTTCAAACTACTTTCAAGAATTATTCATATTGTTGGACATTAATTATCTGTCTTTAGACATCAGACTTTTGTAATTTCTACATTAGAAATCAAGTTGTGTTGTTCTATATATATCTATAGACTTGATTTCTATATTCCCGAAGAAAAAATATGATATTAGTTCTTAAATAATCTTATTTTCTTCAACTATGAGGAAATGGAGAAATATTATTGCATCTTCTACTCTATAGTGATTTTTCAAATGGAACACACCTTATAGTTAATTTTTTTCCTTTTTAGGTTTATCATATAAAAAAATTCATGATCTTATAACTTTATCGCGACTATTGAATTTTTATACAACATTGATACGTAAAACTTATATTTTAACAAATCAAATTTTCTACCACGCAACAAGTGTTATAAAAATATAATTATAATTTTTATTTTTGAATAAAATGTGATCCATGATATGAAATGTGATAAAACTTTTTTAAAAAATTTGATTAAATTCAAGATTGCAGTAGCCTTTTGAAACAGAAGAGAGGAGAAGAAAACATCTTTAAGTTTTATCTTTATTTTTTCTTAGTGATATGATAGTTTGATTGAATTCGATAGACTTTTCTTTTAGCTTCCTCTCTCTCTCTCTCTCTCTCTCTCTCTCTCTCTCTGCAGTCACAAATTTCATTCAGAAAAATGTTCCCTTGAAGCCAATGCTTTAGCTGTAAGGGACAAAAAGCTTTGGGTCATTCCAGCTAGCGATGCTCAGCTTTGCTTGCCTGCGGCGGTGCTGTTCAAGTGCTCAGAATAATGCTGCCCACACCACCTACCTAACTAAAAATTACCCCAGAATAAAAAAAAAAAAACCAGAATTTAATGGTGCCAGCTACATTTCATAAGTGTTGTCCATATCATTGCTTAAAATTTTGTCAAACGTTCAGATTGATCCACATTGATTGTGTTATTGTACGATAAATAAATTATATATATACGGATATATGAGTTGCTGTGAAAATTTGTATTCTTTGGATCTTTTAAAGTTAAAAGGAGATCCACTCATCCACAGTGAGTCTGTTAAAATGAAATCATATTACGAAAATATATAAATTAAATTAATTTATACCTTAAACCGCGCACATAAAATCTCTCATAATAATGATATATTGGCCCAACTAGATAAAGACATGTGAAGGCATTTTTAATGCATGTAATTAAATTTGGTCTATTCGTTGGGAGTTTTGGCTACTAATTTAAATATTTTGGGTTTGACCGTTTGAGTCATATGGATCTGATGTGTATATGAGTTTGTCTTAATTTATCTAAAGGGTTGTTTGGTGTGAGTTTGTCTTAATTGATCTAAAGGTAGGGGTCCCAATTTCGGGTTACGGGTACAGGCGATGTCGCGATGCGACGTGCGTCACGCGCAGCAGAGGTTGCGGTTCGATGCACGCGGCCACGTGGGCAAGCTAAGCGGGCAAACCAGGCAGTTGGGGTAGGCGGGCATGCAAACCGGGCAGCTGGAACATGCAGGTAGGTGGGGTAGGCAACACGGGCAGGGGCGATTAGAGCGGGCAGACAGGTTTTTCCGGGTCAATTCCAGGTTTCTTGATCAACCTGAACCCAGCTCGTTTTTGCAAACGGGTCGATTTTCTAGACCCAAACCCGGCCCACTTTAGGTTCAGGTTAACTCAAACCCAAAATTTTCGGGTCAGGTTTTCGTGTCAGATCCAATATTGACACCCCTATCTAAAGGGTTGTTTGAGGATTTATGCCTTATTTGAAACAGATTTGAGCGAAATCTTGAGAAACGGCCTGAAATGCAAAAATCAAATCTCACGACAAATGAAAGCCAACATAGACGAAAAATTCCGTCTTTTCATGCTAAATCCCATATTTCTAATATCCTATTTTTTGTAGGATTTACGAAATCCATAGGCTTCAGAGGAAGAGTCCGCTCATTAAATCTGCTCTATAACCAAACAGTCACACGAGATTTAATAGGATTTATCATGAATCTTACCAAATAGTTTTCAAGATATTCGAAATCCAAATTTAGAGGATTTATGAAATCCTACTTAAATCAAATCCTAGGTTCTACCAAATAGCCTCTAAATGTCCCCCAAAAAAGGCATACTTAAAATTTTCATATGTGCCGTTCTCATGATATAATCAATAAAACTAAAAAAAAAAGAAGATTGTCAAGCATTTTCAAGTATAAGAATAAAAATTATTTAAAACTAGTAGAAGATTTATTAAAAAAAAAACACTTTTGAAGAAACTTACCAGCATTGGACCCGCTATTAACCAGATACTGAATATTTGAAGCATTTAAAATAAAAATAAAAAATTAATTTAAGAATTACAAGTTCTTGCAGATATTTAAGGAAGATTTTATGATAATTAAATAATCCAAAGCATATACATAATGGACTCTCAAGTACTGAGGATTATAGTCAAATTTTTGTTTGCTGTTCTTACTACCTTGTCAATTTTGGAGATTTTGCTAAGGGCGACTGAGTTTCAATGTCCTCATTCTCTTTATAAATGTCATTCAGTGGGAGATCTTTAAGACAATAATGATGTTTAAAAGATAAAAAATATAATAAAAAACAATTTTAATTTGAAACTCTTCATTGGATGGCAATGTCTCAATCTTCCGTTCATCTTAATTTACGATTAAGGCTTTATTTGAGGCAGATTTCTTATTGCTTTTGAAAATAACTTTTTAGTAGAAGTACTTGTTGAGCTAAAAAATTTTAAACTAAAATACTGCTTAAAAAAACAGTCAGAAAGTTATCACAAATGAAGTCTAAATTCTTATTTTTAATGTTCTTGAGGTCAGAAATGAACTTTTTGTTAATAGAGCACATAATTTAAGAAGTATTGATCATAATATTTAATTCTTAGTCCTATTAAATTTTTTTGTTTTTGCAAATATAATGTTAGGTGTTCAATTTTGATTGAGTTTTAATGGCTCTTTTGCTAATTGTTCTAGCAAGATCTAGTGCTTTTGGAATTATTATTTTGATGTCATTATCTTGGAAGATTTTGCTCAAACTCTTCTAACAATGTGTACATACAACTTTGTTTATTTATTTATTTTTTTGTATGCTAGCAGCTTAGCACTGCTATAATTAGTAGGCAATCAGCTTGGGTAATTTATTTTGTTTATTTTATTAATGCTCTTTGGATGATGTGTACGAATTTTAACATTATAATTACGAGATTCTTCTCTTAATTTGAATGTTATGAAGTTTTTTTTTTTTTAATATTATCTTGAATTGTGATCTTGTGGAAATTGATTTTTATGGTCCCACAATAAAAGAGGTCTATGACATGTTTGGTAAGAGCTTTTGCTGAATTTTTATGGAATGTTTTAAATCGATGGTTTAAAATATGTGGTTTGATGATCTTAAATATGTGGGTGTATTGGTTAGTGATTGGAATGCTCTTTTACATCCTAATGATCAATTAGGGGGAGTGGAAAGATTTTGCAAGAGGGTGGGCGACCGTGTTTTTACTGATTGGTAGGGATATAATTTCATATATGATATTGACTTATATTACAAAAAAATATATAATATTTGCATGTAAGTAAAGGAGGTTGACTGTTAACACTATAATTATAACATTTTTTTTTCCTTAAAATATAATACTATGCACAAGAGGGCGGGCAAACATGTTTTCCTTTAAATGAAAGATTGTTAGTGTGATACTATAGTCCTAGTTGTAGTTTGTAACCGATTGACTAAAATTTTCCTAGGAATCTTTCACTTATGTTTTCAATGATTATGATTTATATAAAGTTTATCTCTCATAAATATATCAAAAATACATTATCTCCTCATTTCATAAGCTTTCACCATACAAGTTTGGTTTTTTTTTTTAAACAAATATTTTATTTCAACTAAAAAAAGGATTACAACAAGCTTAAAAACGGGACGGAAAAAAAAAGGCTACAAAGATACAAAGAATAGGGGGGGGGGGGGGGGGGGTAATAATCCATCAGGCTCATTATTTGGCAGAGGCTTCCAACTACTCCAAAGCCAGGCTCGGGCCATCCAGTTTGGAGTGAGAGTAGAAACGCATCAAGTAGCCATCCCAAACAAGCAAGAAATGCACCACCAAATGTTTCCACGAGCCATGGCTTAAGATAAGTGAGCCATAGCCACATCATTGCACACAAATCATAGACCACGTCCTCAAATATGAAACAAATCTTCAACAAAATGGCAACCACCAGAAGTAAATAATAAACCAAAGTGCCTTCCAACCGATGCAACCCACAACCACAGCCACCACCACTATGCGGGAAATCGAAGAGAGACCCAAAACCCACCACCACTATGAAACCAAGTAGCATAGAGAAGAGCCAAAGCCAATCAAAATCATCACCACATTTCTAAAATTATTTCCTACCACGTCTACCCCTCCCACGAGAGAAGACATAAACAACAGGTCGGTCATGCTGCAAGGCAAAATCATCTTCGGGTTCTTCGTCCCCACTAGTCTCCGAAGAAAAATCAGATGAGAACATTGAAGCCAATCAATTTGCAATCTCACACTCTCCCCCGAATTAACACTCACATGAGAAAATAAAGCCTCAGGTGATATTAAATTAACAAGAACCTCAACAAAAGAGCCAGTAACTAAAACAGTAGGCGTCTCAGGGGAAAAAACATTAGGAGCAACCAAACGAGCCGAGACCTCATCGGCAGGGAAAACAGATGAGTTACTCTTAGTAGGAGAAACAGAGGAATCATATTTCTCAGCAAGCACACAAGGAACCTCAGCCAAAACCAAGCCACACAGGGCAGGCACAGAAGTAGCACACGACATAATAGGATGCATGTTAACATCACAATTCCCACCCCAGCCTCACTAACAAATAAACGTTGGGCATGGATGGCTGGAACATACCCATCATAATATTAGAGACACAATTAACCACAGGGGACACAAGGGGGAGCTTGGGGCTAGACACAACCTGACCACATACCTGCAAAGCAAAGGGTGCAGAAACATCAATAGGATCCAGACCCACACCCAAAGAATTTGGATTAACAAAATCAATTAAAACACCCTCAACACCCTCACCCACAATGTCCACAAGAATAGCTTCATGCCTAATAGGAATAACTGGTTTCGAAGAGGAAACGTGCTTAGTAGCTGAGGAAGATGAACGACATTCACCCCGTTTATGCCCAATGGATTTACAGAAATCACAATATGGGGGAAATACTTCCATTTGCACCTGCTGAACATAACCCAAATTCTTGGAACCCATCCAAACCTTCTCATGATAACTTTTTGTAATATTTAATTCAACCAAAACACGACCATAGAAGGACACGAGCCAAGAGAGGTGGCAGAGTCAATTTTCAAAGGGCGACCAAATAAAGACCTCAAAGCATGGAGGATCTTGGGAGTGAAAAGGTGAGGCCGAAGATACAAGAAAGAAAGCCATATGGGAATAACCAGAGATTCCACTCCAATGTCAAGGCTAGGCGACCACTTAGTAATTTTCATATAGCAATTACAAACTAAGTAAGAACGGTGGCAAAAAAATCTACTGTAATCCATATCATTCGCAAGTTTAACCAGGACATGAGACGAATCAAGTAAAGTTGCCGACAGCTTAAGATTGCAGAAAAATCGCCGGATAGCATCTAAACTAGGGCGACGGGAAGGAAAAAATCCGACCAAAGCAAATTGGAAAGGAGCGGCTAAAGAGGAAATCTCTTCCTCCGAAATCCAAACAACAGGAAATCCACGGAAAGAACATATTTTGAGAGGCAAAAATAAGCATCCGACGAATACCCAGATAAAGCATCCAAAAACGAACACGTCTTCTTATATCCATCCAAAAAATCGTGATCTAAGAGCTGACGCGGAGTCACACCGGCCAGTGGGAAAAGAGACAAAGGAATAACAAAATAAAGGGCAAAAAAAAAGAAAACTTCCCTGAACCCAGAGCGATGCCACCAGCCGGAAGACAAAAAGCATCCAGCCGGAAAAACACAGCGAAGCAGGGCGAAGCCCACGCGTTGGAGGAAACCTAGAAGACGGAAACCTTTTTCAATTCCTAAAAGTTTTTTTAATTCAGTGTTAACTTTAAATCAACTTGCTTTATTTGTTTTAACTTTTAGGCTTTATTGGATGATTTTCTTACTGCTTCTTAAAGCAATTTTATAGAATAAAATTTTTATTTTTTGTTCTAAACATTTGCTTTAAGAAATAATAAGAAAGCTGTCCAAACGAAGCCTTAATTGTTAGCATACCATTTTGAATTGATAAATCATTACTAATTAACCTTATATGTTTATTTTTGCACGTGGACTACTTCAATTAAGTGGGGCCTTTTAATGTGTTGGATTGATGTGTATTTAATTTATTAGCTTAAGCTCTAAGTTATATAGATATCTAATTGTTGAAATGAAACAATACATATAATGTGTTGCATGCCCGAGCATTCATGATAGTAAAGAGATAGAGAGTTTAATGTCCTAATTCTATATGAATATTTGACACAAATAAAAAGAGGATAGCAAGAATTAAAATTTTTATATCTCTACCGCCGTGAATATTCCAAGACACAACAACACTCATTAAATATCTAAATATTGATACCGACATTGATATGAACACTATACTGATATTGTGACTAACTATAATAATAATAATTGTTATTAACACTATTTAATGTTATTGATCATGATAATAACATTGTTATTGCATTAGTGCTGTTGACTCTTTTGGTATTGTGACTGATAATGTAATGGATTGAGATGTTATGAACTAAAAAAAGGATAAATTGATACATAAAATCAATATGGACATTGATGAATATATTCCTTTATATGATTTATAATATATTATTCTCTTTGATCTTATATTAGATACTAGTTATTTGCTGAGCTATGTGCTCATTATATGATTTACCTATTTTTAAAAAAGCGTAAGGATCATATGGCATGAGGCTTCAGATAAGACAAAAATACAATCATGTTTCTTTACGTTGTTTATTGATAAATTATAATTAAACAGTTAAAATGAATGACAATAATTAAATGATTTTTTTTGGGCAATGGAGGTGGAGAGTGAGATTGACCAGGATCCCTCAGGTTTTGTTTCTTTTTGTTTTTGTTTTTCTTTTATACTCATGATATAATAGTTGTGATATGATTAATGCACATGATTTTTTTGGAACGAATACAAATATCTATATTGATGTTTTGATCGATGATTTTATTTTCCTTAATATTTATATTAATAAAAAAATAGGTAGCTCTGATTATTATTTATTAAAAGATGAAAGAATACTTCTTCCAAATTATATTTTGGTACGTGACTGAAATGTCCCTCTCAAACTTAAGGAAAAATTATATTATATGGTGGTTAGACCTATAATGCTTTTGGACCCATTTGGGATCGGATTGGATTGAATTTGGTGTCATTGGATTCGTGTTTCCGAGACGCTTAGTTTGACTATAAGCACGCTGAAATTGGAGTTTCTAAAACGGAGTTTTAGTACAAAAATAAAAAATTGTATTAAAACTCTGTTTTAAAAAACAATAAAGAAGCCGTCCCAAATGAAGCCTTAATGTTGTTGTTGTATCCCTTTAGTTAGATTTGTAATGTCAACAGTTTTGAAGTATTGTACTCATTGATCAATGGCACAACTAGCAACATGCACTATGGATAATTATTGCAACCAAAATCACTATTGACATAAGTGGTTCCATTTAGTTATTATAAGGGGGAGATTGTCTAATCACATTCTTAATAAGGAAATGATGCGGGGTTAGGCTATTCGGCGGCAGTACGAGTATGAAAATTTTGAATAAAATGTATATCTTACCCTATTGACCCTTCATTAAGTACATTTAGCAGAGGTGGTACTTTCAGATTGTAGATAATTCTAGAGTTTTAACCTCACATGTAATAGAAATTGAATATTTTTGTAGTGCTTAAATTCATCTCATGTTGACTTCTTAATGTCATTTAATTCCATCTCTCTCTCTCTCTCTCTCTCTCTCTCTCTCTCTATATATATATATATATATATATATATATATATATATATATATATATATATATATATATATATATATATATATAACATTTTTACATTCACATTACTATTTTATAATATTTATAATTTCAAGTCTTTTAAAAGTGATCACATTTGCACTTTATAGTTGTTGCGGGCTAGAATATACGCGGCGGTAGAGTTTAGAAATTTACGTCTAAGCGTTGCACGAATATTCAACACGCAAATAGAAAAGAAAATGAACACCAGGATTTTTACGTGGAAAATCCAGAAGAGGGAAAAAATCACGGGGCCACGCCCAGCTGAAAAGTTCCACTAGTGTTTTTGTAAATGACAAGAAACTGATTCGTCCCACAAATCGGGACGATCAGATTACAACTTGAAGCAAATTTAAAAAGTTTTGCAGAATCTCGTCGTTTCCCGAAAATCCAGCACAGTTCCGACGTATTCAGGCGGCGGGAGGAGCTCCGGCGGTGGTCTAGGAGGAGAGGATTCTCCTTTTCCCCTTTATCTTCTTCATCTCTTCTTCTTCTCTCTTTTCACTTGAGTCCCATCTGTGAAGAATGATGGCTCTATTTATAGTTTTTATGGAGTGACATGGCTCGTGAATAGGTGTGAGATCAGGGGCAAATAGGGAGTGGTTTGAATGGACGGCCGATATTGAACCCTTCGATCGTGCACCGTTCGTTGGACATTTGGAGGCTTTAATGATGTTGGAATTCGGCGATCTTGGGCTCGTTGGATTTGTCTCGTCGAGCCGCTCGATTCGAGTATAAGCTCGTTAAAATCGGAGACCGTTTAGTAACTCAAATTGCGGTTTGAACCTTCCAACAGCGCTTCGGGTCCTTGATTTGGACCCATTTGGGCTCGGATTGGATTGATTTGATGTCATTGGATTCATGTTTCCGAGACGCTCAGTTTGACTATAAGCACGCTGAAATTGTAGTTTAGATGCTCCTGAATTTAATCTTTGAAATTCCCAACTAGCTTTTTGTCTCGAGATTCGTGCCCAATCAATATAATTTTGTGTTGACGTATCAATAGTCTAAACAAGCTTTTGTATTTGTGAATTATTAAAATAACACTATTTTATTTCATATTAATAAAGTTAATTATTGTATTATTTTCAAAATATATTCTCTCATAATTTTTATAGCAAGTGTTGTAATATTTTTTGCAATAATTGTAAACAATTTTATCTTCTCATAGTGACGTAAAAAAATAATATTTACATTCACATTACTACATCATAATATTTCTAATTTCAAGTATTTTAAAAGTGATCACATTTGCACTTTATAGTCTAAACAATTTTTTGTATTTGTGAATTAATTAAATAGCACTATTTTATTTCATATTCTCAAAGTTAATTATTGTATTATTTTCAAAATATATTCTCTCATAATTTTTATAGCAAGTGTTGTAATATTTTTTGCAATAATTTTAAACAATTTTATCTTCTGATTGTGACGTAAAAAATTAATATAGTTGAATGGGCTCTGTCCTCAAATTACCCAAATAAAAAAATTATAATATGAAAAATGATACAATTTATGCTAAAATTAACCATTAAATAGAATAATATTAGATTGCGAGGATATGATATAGCAAATACTGTGGATTGCGATTACATTTGGAAAGCCTACATTAAAGCTGGTTTCCAACAGGACAGCCTGTGCGGCTGTGACACGGCAGGGGATTTTCTTATTTATTAGTCATCTCAAATATGAAAATTAGAGGCTGATTATGAAGCAAAAAATGACTGAAAAGTATCCTTGTCCCATTAAATTGGAGAATGTTATTTCTTTTAAGACATACTTTATGACTTATTAGTTATTACTCATTATTTTCAAAAAAAAAAGAAAAAGAAAAAAAAGGGGGCTCTCCTCTGCTCACCTCTGTTCGTACTCAAAGCTCAACCCTCACGCGGTGGAACCGTGGAAGCCCTATAGGAATTTTTTTATTATAATTTTTTTTTCCTGCTCGCTTTCGCTCGCTCCGCCATTTCTATCCGCCTCCACTCTCCAAAAGTTAGGGTTTCCCAAGATATGTAGGTTGGTTTCTGCGGGGTCCCAGGGCTAGGATGCTCATGTTACTGCGACGGATCTCCATGCGCCGCTGGTCAAGCGGCTTCGTTGATTAAACAGTTGCGATCGGCAGAGCTTTGTTAAGGTTGCGTTTGCTGGCGCGGATGGAGACCGCGTGGCCGGGGCAGGACTGAGGGACACGGGAGTTATCGGATGGCATTAGGGGATCGGATGGCGTCGCGGTTCTCTCAGTCATCGGCATCGGTGTCAAGCTACCTTGATGAATTCTCCAGCAGGGAGGATGGGGATTCTGCTGGCCAGAGGAGGGAGTCGGAGTCGGTGGCTGCGGCTAATTCATCTCCGGTTGTGACCAGTATCGCTTACTTACCGCAGACTGTTTTTCTGTGCGAGTCCAGGCACGAGGGGTTTGAGGAGTTCGTTCCGACGGGGCCGTCGGAGAGTGGATTGGTCTCCAAATGGAGGCCCAAGGATAGGGTAAGTACTTGCTCTCTCTCTCTCTCTCTCATGCTATAGGAGAACTTGCTCCTTGAGATCCAACTCCGTTTTTCCCCTCGAACTTTCTTTCATCTATATTATTTGATGCTTGTACTGCCTTTTCATCTGCTTTATCTCTGCATTAGCATTGATGCTTGCTTCTCCTCCCTTGGCGGAGGATAATTGCAAATTTATTTGTGTGGATATTCTTCTGGAGCTCAATAAACATATATTATTCAGTCTGCAGACAATATAAAGTCTTTCTTTATTAAGTTTCTTTCGGTGAACTGTCCGTGTGTTCGTTTGCTGCCTCTGTTTGTTATCAATTTAACGTCTTAATTTGAATTTATTGGTGGGGAAGAACATATATTTGATTAATGGAACGAAAATAATTTGCACGAAAGTTTAATTTGTGTCTTCTGTGGATTGGCTTGTTCTTTGACAAATCTGTTTCCCGCACTGAATAGTATATGCTTGTTCTCCAAGTTTATCTCATCAGATTTACGATTTATTTTGTGCATCAATCAAAGTTCCACTTTTTTGAACGGAAACAGTACTGGTCCGGAATTCTTACCTGGATTGCGCACACCGTTTTTATTTGAGCCTTCTTCACGTGCCTCTCATTAAAACATCATTTCTGAGTTCCAGCTATCCCCAGTTTGTGGCTTGATTCTCAATACTGATTACATTGAGGGTCGAAGTTTTCTTTACCAGGTTGATGATGATTCAATTACTGGCAATAAATTTTATATAAAGGCTTTTTATTTAGTTTTAAATAATATTTTTTTTTTCTTTTCTAAACATATAGATAGAAATGTCTGTGACTTTATGTAGTAAAGAATTTTAAGGTTGCAACCTTAAATGCTATAATGCTTGTTAGCATGTTGCTATTTTCAAATTTCATAATTAGAACTAGAAACTTAAAGTTTTCTTTCTGGTATGACCATGAATTTTGTAATGCAGATGAAGACTGGTTGCGTGGCACTTGTATTGTGTTTGAACATTGGTGTTGATCCTCCAGATGTAATTAAAATATCTCCTTGTGCAAGAATGGAGTGCTGGATAGGTAAATTTGTTCTTTAGTTAGAAGTTATTTCTTCTATGGTATGAAAATCTATCTTTAGTTGGACTGGTATGTTTGTGCTTGGTTCTTTTGAAGCAATAAACTTTGTATTACTTATGCGGAATCCCCTAGTAATATCAAAATTCAAAAGTGGATTCATTCTCATCAATTTAGTTATAAGTCTTACATTTGGTGCTTCTGATCTAACTTCAACTTTCAATCTTTCTCATATGGACTTGAAATTGACAATGACCATTTTAAATAATATCAATATCTTACGCTCAAATCCTTAACTTTAGAATAATCTTTAGTCATTTAATTATTTCTTTTCTCTGTTTCATAAGCATTCACAGTGCAATAGTTGTTTTTTTATATTTAGTTTATACTTGCATAAACTATTGGCTGATTTTTTTTTATTTGTTGGCGTCCATCAAGAAAATATACATTGGCATGTGTTGATTTTTTAGTTGTCATTAGCAAAAGGGAAGGGCTTCCATGTTTTCCAAGCTTGATTTCTTTACATATGTAGGATTATAAATTAGGGAAATTTCATTTATGATTTTCTTTGTGTTCTTTCTAAATATTGTCTGGATAGCAAATTTTGATAATTTATATGAATACCAAAATGCTCTGGTAGGAGAAAATGATATATATTAAACTAAGGGTTTGCTTGGCATCACTTTTTATCTCTATTTTTTGCTTATGTTTTTGAATAATTGAATAAAACATCTGTGATAAGTGATTTTGATGCAGGACTAAATGCGAAATAGGAAACTTGCACAAAATAGTTAAAGAGCAATTTTGGATTTTCGTTATTAGCAATTAAAACAACAAAATAAAACTAATAAGCGGTCACTTCCGTTTAGGCTGAGCTACGCAAGAGACTAAGAGAAATCAAAACAGTTAGGAAAATCAAAGCGTTGCATGCGGAGTAGTTTCCAACATAACCTTGGCCTAACAATGAGATCCAAAAGCAAAGAAGTAACAATTCTATGCTTACTAGTGGATGACGATAAGTAGACACAATCTCTTGCTTGAACAATCTCTCGCTTGAACAATCTCTATGAAGTAAGTAGAATATGAAAGTACACGAGTCAAGGAAGAAGATCACCTTATCGGAGAAACATCTTGATTCACCATGTACCTTTCAATAGTTGATCATCCAAAGGCTTGGTCAAATCGAATATCACGTGATTGGCGGACTTTCTATGGATCCGTCAATGCATGGGCTCACGTCGACGAATGACAATTTGAGAAGATCCACGATGCCTTGGCCGTCGTATGCGAAGCCGGAATCAAACTCCAGATCGGTTGAGCATCATAATCATGTGAGGAGAGAAAACGAGTGAGAAGAAGTAGGAGGCAGGTGGAGGTGAGGAAGGAGGCTGGCGGTGTAGGAGGTGGGGAAGGGCTAGGGTTTGGAGAGCTTAGGTTAAAAGAAGGTGAAGGAAATCTAAGCTCAAAATCTGAAAATAAATTTATATTTTGAGTAAAAGTGAAGGGAATTAATTTGAATTTGGATTTCAAATTAATTACAATCAATGGCCTTAGTTGAGCATTGATGGAGGGGGGCCAAGCAAAGGGGAGGCCGGCGGCATGTAGAGGGAGGGAGAGAGGGTTTTGTGCAGCAATTTAAATTCCCTTCCTCATTAGTCTCTTTAATTTTGGAGTAGAAAAATTCCGCCCAATTTAAATTTGAAAATAGTCATGAATGAGAGTCAATACTTTCCTAAAATAGCTCTCTAATTTAGGAAACTATTTGAAATTCAAAATTTGAATTTCAAGTGACGCAAATAATTTCCCAAATTATTTAAACTCTTTAGGTAAGCATTAATGATGCATTAACTCCTCATTCATGGAGGCAAACAAGGGTGGTCGGCGGCGGGTTTGGCTTGGGTGGGTCGGCTGGAGGAGCCAACGTAGAAAAGGGATTGGGTTGGTGTTTAGGTTGACGGGGGGGCTTGGGGAGATGGGGGTTATGGAATGAGGTCAGCGGTGGAGATGGTCGTCGATGGTAGGAAGGAGAAGGGAGGAGGAGGACCAAGAGCCACCGGTGGTGACTGTTGGGTACGACGGGTGGCCTCTCCTAGGCTCCACCAAACTCTCAAACTTTCTCTCAAGCTCTCACACAAGCTTCAAGAACACGAATACATGAAAAATTCTTCATAATCATTCATTCATTAAGCTCGAAAGGACAATATGAAGGCTTTAAATAGCCTCTACAATGACTCAAAACAAAAAGACTCAAATACCCTCAAGGGGCTACATCAATCGATCCCTCAAGCAAGAGTAAAAAGGGAAAATGCTGAAATTAAAAGATACATCAATAAGTAGACCATAATAATAATAATAATAAAAAAAATCAAAAGTACATCGGATAAATCGTGGCCGTTGATCTACGGCCACGTCGACGGTAGACTTTCCAACTGATGTCCCCATCAGATTTTGTTTTCATTTAAATACAAATCAAGTTATTTTAAAAAACACTCAAATAACTTATAGATGTTTTCATTTTTTTTTCAAAATATGAATTTCCTAATTCTCACCCTCGCTTACCATGCAGTTAGGCCCTTTTTTTCCACTGGAAATCCTAGACGCGTGCTTAGTTAGCCTTGCATTGGCTGCAGGCCAACTTCAAGCCCATTGCCTTCCACCTCCACACCCGCCATTATCTAACTATGCGCCTGCCATCAAGCAACCCTGTGCTTGTCATTTTCCGACACTATCCCCACTATTGGCCAACCACGTTTACGGCTAGCTAACCCAAATTGCGCTCTCTGTCAACTTCTCACTTGCCGTTGGCGAATCTTATGCGTGCTTGTTGTCCGACCTCGCGCTTCCTTCTACTTTCAATCGCCTTATGTGCATCCCAAATTATGCCAAATCTCACCTAGTTGTCCCATGCACGTATTGGAGAATGAATTTGAATTTGTTTGAAGAAAATCCATCATTGTAGCAATTTTTAATGCTAGAAGGATCAATATAAAAGTATAGAAAGCAGATAAATATTCTTAATATGATTTCTTATTGATCTTGGGAAGGGCTATGCTCAGGTAACGTGAGTTACGTGATAATTAGTTTCTCTTACATATGAAAAAATTATGTTAAAGATAAGTTGAAGTTATTAAAAATATGTGTGATGACAATTGACTATTGTTATAAATAGATGAGTGGCCAAAGAGTTTATGTCATAGCAAGGCTAAATCAATGATTAACACAATATGTATCTTTTTATATTGTTTATAGGGATGCTTACAAGTTGGTTCAAATTGATTCTCTTGGTGCATGATTTTTGTACATGATGTAATTTGATTAGATGAGACATCCGTTGAAATAAAGGAAAAGTTTGTGCAACACCCAATATGTTTAGAGGATAAATTGACTATGATTAGTTCAATAAAGTATATGATACATAATTGCTGTGGGGTGATATTAACAATTTTAAATCAATGTTATTAAAACATAAATTGATACATAAGTGTGATGGGTACAAGTATCTTGAATATGTTACTTAGATGAATAGAAATATACATATAATTTCTGGAGTTTGTTCTAAGTGGCTGAAATAGAGACATTCCTTAGGAGTGTTATGCTATAAGAGGATATCTCAGAGACTTAATGGTACATTATATAGAACTATCGATCCGAGTGTTGGATAATAAAAGAATTCATTGACATCTATGTTGTGTATGATAATTGAGAATGTTAAGAAGCTTAAGTGGTTGTGTTACAAATCTAGTAATTATAGAATTACGAATGATTATATTAGAGGCATGATAGGAGTTACATCTATTGAGGATAATGGCAGTAGAAATTTGACATTCGTGGTTAGGACCTGTACAATAAAGGATAAAAAATGCACATGGAAGATGACTAGATGAGTAATTAAAATTAATTTTGAATGATTGGGAAGGGACATGGTTCTACTTAAGACAACAAGAATAGAAGTTGTGCAAAATGATTTAGCAGAATAAATATAGTACCTCATGTGATACGCTACATGCATTGAATAATGAGGATTAATAAAGTCGACCTCAAGTGATGTAACAATATTGTTGATGATGCTTGATTCTTTTGGCTTACGCTTTCATTGATTGATGGAATGAAATTTTCTTCTTGGCATTTTGAATTCAATATATTACAAGATGGCTTGTAGTAGTTTCGAACTTCTGGCAATTCATTTCAACAAATGGTAGAAATTTTCTCTTTGCTTTATAGGAAATATTAGTACATGTTTAAATAGTGGCAACAAAAATTTCACTTTGACATATACATATCACTCACATTGTGAAGTAATTCCACTGAATGCTAATTTGTTGTAAGCATCATTTTCCTTGAAAAAATCATGAGCCTTTCAGCTTTTTATTTTGCTATTTCAATTAGAAATGACATGATGATGTGGCATGTGCATGTGGTGCAAGACAAGCTTAAAATGATCATAAATTATGGAGCATGAGCTAGCTCATGTTGTTTTACATTTTGTTATAGTTATTGAATGTTGGAGAACAATATAAATTAGTATTTACATGAAGATAATATAATCCCGTGATACGTAGCATCAATATATGAAGCATTATGTGGAAACTAGTTGAACTGCAGTAACAAGGCCATGTTTTTGAGTCATGGCATGATTAGAACGGTGATGCGGATCATGTGCCTTCAATGGTGAATTGTTTGTTTGTGCAATACTACACTGGTTTTAGTGCTGTCCAGGGAAGTCTTTGGTTCCCACCAGCATTATTGGAAATGCGTTTCCATTCTTTAGTAGAGAGGAGCCCTAGGCTGCCCTAACTGTAAAATGAAGGACCATATTAAGTTCTTTTTCATATTTGATGACTGCGGTGTTGTTATATATATTATACTTGTATTCTTCTTTTGCTTTTTTTCGTAAGACATAATTCATTTCTCTTTTAAATTTTGCCAGAGTATAGTCTGTTTTTATCGGCGTATTAGTAAAACCGAAGTTAGAGAGGCTTTAAAGTAAATGAAGGGTGGAAAAGCAGTTGTACCTGATGATATTTCATTAGAGGTGTGGAATGATATTTCATTAGAGGTGTGGAATGCTTAGGAGATAAAGGAATTTCTTGGCTTACTAAACTTTTTAATACTATTTTGAAGACTAAAAGGATGCCAGATGAGTGGAGAATGAGCGTGTTAATTCCTATTTTTAAGAATAAATGTGATGCATAAGATTGTGTGAATTATAGAGGAATTAAGTTAATGTGTCATACTTTAAAACTATGGGAGCGAGTTATGGAGCATGGGTTGCGGCGTGATACTAATGTTTCTCAAAATCAATTTGGATTCATGCCGGGTAGGTCGACTATGGAAGCCATACATTTATTAAGAGGTTTGATGGAGAAATATAGAGAAAATAAGGAGGATCTACATATGATATTTATTGATTTAGAAAAAGCTTATGATAAAGTTCCAAGAGAAGTGCTATGGAGAGTTCTTGAAAAGAAAGGAGTTAATAATGCTTATATTCAATCATTAAAGATATATATGCAGGAGCTATTACTTGTGTTCAAACACAAGGTGGTTTGACCAAGTATTTCCCTATTTCGGTTGGGTTACATCAAGGATCAGCCTTAAGCCCATATCTTTTTGCTTTAGTCATGGATGTTCTCACTAGACATTTGCAAGAGGATGTATCCTGGTGTATGCTTTTTGCTGATGATATTATTCTTCTTGATAAGACTAGAGAGGGAGTTGAAAGTAAACTTGAATTATGGAGGTCAACATTAGAGGCTAAAGGTTTTCGCTTGAGTAGATCTAAAACAGAATATATGGTGTGTAATTTTAGTAGTAATAGACCTAGTGAGGGGTTTGTGACTTTGGGCGATCAAATCATTAATAAGAGTACACGTTTTAGATATCTTGGATCTATTATTCAGAGTGATGGTGAAATTGATGGAAATATTATCAACAGAATTCAAGTTGGATGGCTGAAATGGAGGAATGCATCGGGTTTATTGTGTGATAGAATAGTACCCCTCAAACTTAAGGGATTTTTCTATAAGATGGTTGTGAGGCCTGCAATGCTTTATGGTGCTGAATGTTGGCCATTAAAATAGAAGCATAATACTAAGTTAAGTGTGGCAGAGATGAGGATGCTCAGGTGGATGAGTGGCTTTACCCTTATTGATAGGATAAGAAATGAACATATACGTGAAAAGGTTGGAGTAGCTCCAGTAGAAGATAAGATTAGAGAGAGTCGCCTTAGATGGTTTGGTCACATAAAACGGCGGGCTTCCAATGACCCGGTTAGGAGAGTTGAGGTATTAGATTTGACTTATGTTAAGAAAGGTAGAGGCATACCTAAAAAGACTTGGTTAGAAAATATTAGGAATGAGCTTTCTTTATTAGATTTAAACGAGAATTTGACCTTTAATAGGACACAATGGAGAAAAAGGATTCATGTAGCCGACCCCACGTAGTGGGATAAAGGCTTGATGTTGTTGTTGTTGTATAGATCATAAATCTGCAAATTTTTGAAAAATTCATGTGATGTATATTATCATGTTTTTTTTTGAAGTTATTCATATGGTGCTAATTGCTAGTTTTGAAGGAAACAATTATGCTAGTCCAGTATATAAAGGTAGGACATAATATCATCATCATAAGCCTTGTCCCGACTATTTATGGTTGGCTATATGAATCCACATTCCAATAATAAGATTATTGATTGTGTTATTGTTTAATTCTATATGGTTAATCCTTTTTACTTTCCAATTTTATGTATGCTATGAAGAATATTGCTGCATTCAAGCTTTCCTGATTATCTATTTATATGTTATCGTTTTGATAAAGTATAAATCAAAAGACATGGGCTGGAGATTATTCCTTGTCAGTTTTCTATTTAGGAATGTTTTCAGGTTGACATCATGGGCAAACATCTTTAGGCAAAGTTTATTTATGTCAATTTTGAAAACGCATTATGTTCTTCAATCATCGATCTATTATTGTAAGTTGTAATGCTCGTGTTTAAGGAAATTCCTTAGATTTGATTAGGGCTATCAAAATCGGGTCACGGGTCAGGTTCAGGCCCAACTCGGAACTGACCCGACATCGTTCGACCCGACCCGAACCCAACTTGCTTTGGCTATATTTTTTTATTTAATTTGATTTATTTAATTCTAAATCAAATTAATGTAAGATTTACCTCAATAAATTTAAAATAAATCAAGCTTAATTCAATTTGGTCAACATGGTTTATTATTTTTTGGAAATAACATTTACTTATTTTATATCAATCTTTTAAAAATCTCCATAAATTAATTAAAAATGGGTCAAATCGGGTTGATTTCGGGTCAACCCGAACTGGTTTTACAAACTGGTCGAAATCCCTAACTCTAAATTTTTGGGTCGGGTTTGGGTCGGTTTTTCGGGTCATGTCAAATATTGACACCCCTAGATTTGATCCATTTCTTAGCTTTCTTTTTGTTACGAGATTTCATGTTTGCATTGGAAGAATATGCATGCTAGCATCCGAGTAAAAAAGTTCGTTTTGTTAATATGTACCATCGATTCTCCTTCTTAGGAGCATACCTTGTTTGACAATGAGCAGTTTAACACTTAGTTTGCAGCGTCAGTAGTTGAATTGCGGAATTGGCATATAGGTTATGTTTCACTTTCAAGTGGTTTAGGCATTTGCCATGGCGCACCATCATGCGGGCCTTTAAATATGGATTTTGTTGGTTGGTTGGTCTTTGAGTCAATAAGTTGCATCTTTGGTTTGTGCCATTGTTTCCATGTCAACTTTATTTCTTCTTCTTTATTATTATTATTATTATTATTATTATTATTATTATTATCATTGTTAAATAAATATTCCTCATATTAACATCTAATCATTCTTGGTAATAGCTTTTTCTTAATGAGTTTTCAAAACAATATGAGTCAATCATTCTATTGCATGTCTTCCCGGTTGCTTGTTTGTTGCATTTGTGTTTCTAACTCTAGGTGGAACAAGTGCTCGACATCTGGTTTCTTATTGTGCAATAGGGTTGTCAATGAACATTTAGATTGTTTATCATTGTGATGCATTGACAATTTGAACACGATTTAAGAAAAAAAAAAACACATCCCTGATATAGGGTCTTGTGCTATTTATTTATTGACTCTTTGAAATTTGTAATGTTGTGTTACTCGCATATTTTCTTTCTAATATTCATTTCATAATGTTCATCATGATCATCAGCATGATTGTTGTCGGCTTGATTATATGTGGGTTTAAAACAAGAGTTGGTTGCCTCTCTTAAAGCATTCACTTATATGAATGGAACTGTGTTTGTTGGTTATGGCATATGGTGCATTATATCTTCATATACTGCACATTACTAAATATACTTTCTGCTTGGTTGAAAATGTTTGGAAATTCCTCATTGGATTTGTACCACTCCATGACTACTTTATTTACAGTAGCACGCACATAATAAAAAAAAGTCTTGTTTGGACTACCACCCACTTTTAGTGGCTAGTTATTAAATTTCTTCTGACACATGGTTGAATATGTTCTTTCTTAAATTGATAGATCCATTCTCTATGACTGCTCCAAAAGCTCTAGACACAATTGGAAAAAGTTTGCAGGTTCAATATGAACGATGGCAGCTTCGGGTAAGAATGGTTGCTTCTAAGATAAGTTTATGTGCGCTTATAATGCATTAGACAATTGAATTGTTCTAATACATAGCAGGCTCGTTATAGACTTCAACTTGATCCTACAGTTGAGGAAGTGAAAAAGCTTTGTAGTAGTAGCCGTAAAAATGCTAGGTCTGAGAGGGTTCTCTTCCATTATAATGGTCATGGAGTTCCTAAACCTACTACTAATGGTGAAATATGGGTTTTCAATAAGGTAAACTTCATCTAAGCCATTTTGGATCATCAGGCTTTGATTCTTTGCCTTGGTTTCTTGGCTGCTTGATAGTATGGGTTATTCTTAATATTTAGCAGAGCTATACACAATATATTCCGTTGCCAATAAGTGAACTTGACTCCTGGCTGAAGACCCCATCAATATATGTTTTTGATTGCTCAGCTGCAGGCATTATTGTAAATGCTTTTATTGAGGTAAAATGACTTTCACTCTGTCACATTAGCTGTTTCTTGTGATTCAGTCTACTTTTTGGGCTTCTTAGTTGTTTCTTGTATCTTGTGATAATTTCTTTTAGCTTCAAGAGTTGAACTCTTCTGGAGCATCCGGTTCATCGAAGGATTGCATTTTACTAGCTGCTTGTGAGGCACACGAAACTCTTCCACAAAGTGCTGAATTCCCTGCCGATGTGTTCACATCATGTCTGACTACACCGATAAGAATGGCGCTTCATTGGTTAGTCTATCATTTGCTTATTGGTTCCAGTCTGCTTATATCCATTTTTATAAATATATTTATCTGTATAGCAGATAGTTGCTGTTGGTGTATTTTTGGTAGAACTTGTTAAGAAATAATTCAGCATTTATTCCACTATAACTTCTATATTTTAAGGCGGTGAAGTTAGAATAATTTTTTCATGATCATTGCGGTATTGTAAGGTGTCGAACCTGTAATCATTTATCTCTGTAACTTTACTCTGTAACTTTACCTTTGATTTTCCTGTAGGTTTGAGATTCCATGATACTTTACTATTATAAGTATTAACTTTTTCTCCCATTTCACATCTGCAAGCAATGCCATTGCCTGGCTGTTTTTGATTCCCTTTGGCATACACGGGATCAAACGGTGATGGTAGACTGGTTGCTGGCAAACTATTTCTGCTTCATAAAGCTTAATTAGACAAGCAATTACTATTCCGAGGTGGGGAGGCTTGATTTACATTGATTATGTTCATTGGTACATTTGTCAGTGTTGCAACAAATTCTTGATAGACATTTACTGTCTTTTTCGAAGGATGATGAGATGAAGTTTTCCTTGCGAAATGATTTTCCTCAATCTTAGCGAAATGATGTTTTGCTCCAAACTACTTCCTTAAATGTTTTTTATTTACATCGGTTCCTTAATTTTCCTCTGATTATAGGCTAAGCTTCCAAGTTATTGGATCAGTTGCTTAAAAAATGGATTGTATCTTCAAATATTAGGTGTATGTACTTCGTATGGCTGCGGAATGAAAGCGGAATTGATGTAGGCAGGGGGGGGGGGGGCGGTCAAATCAAACAAAAAAAAATTGGTTTTGATTTCCCTTGGGCTTACTAGCTCAATAAATTTTGAGCTGGAATTTAGCTCATTTATGAGCTGATTTTTAGTTCATTTATTGAACTAAAGGTTAGCTCATTATTAGCTAAGTTTTAGTTCATTAGTTATCTTAATTATGTAATTTTTATTTATAGTTTTTATGTCTTAAATTTAAGTTTGTCTCTTGGGATTCCAAAATGGCTTTTGGAATCCCAAGGTTGTTTGTTTCCGTGCCTTGGTTCTTTGGTTCCCACGGTGGGCTGCTGGTCTTCCGTGCTGGGTGGCTTTTCCCGTGCCGGGTGCCTCGGTTCCGTGCGGGCCTCTTGGGTTTCCGCGGCTGCCTCTTTGGTTCCTTGGCTGGGCTGTTTTTCCGTGAAAAGCTGGGGGCTTTTCCGTGGTTTGTGGTGCTTAGATTCCTGTGGGAATTTAATTAGGTGGCTGTTTGTATTCCTCTTTCATACCTATATATATATATGAGGGGTTTTGTAATGTTTTAAAAAAGTGATATATGAATTTTTGAAAAGAAATCCTTGGGATTTTCTTGGAGGAGCTTGCGAGCTTTGTCCACCTTCTTCTTCCACCTCTTTGAGGAGACTTGCGAGTTCTTCTCCACCTTTCTTCTCGGGCTTCTAATCTCCTTCATCTCTCCGCAAGTTTACACCCCACCTGTATCTTTCTTCTTAAGTAAAGCAAGTTTAGGGTGTCTTTAATTTTATTAGAGTCAAATTTGTATGAATTCAATTTCTTTAAGTCTTATTTTGTAAGTCTTTTAATTTCTAAGTCTTTCTTTTGTTTGAAATGTAAGAGTTTGTTCGTTTTATTACGTAGGAGTCCTTTTCTTTTACCTAGTAAAGGAGTTTACCCTATTTTTGTGGGCGGAGATCCTTGGGTCCCCCATCCCCCGGATTTTTGCCCGCATCAGGAATGAAAGAAATCTTGTTATCTGGCATTTAGTTGGAAATACACAATATTCGGTACTCAGCTTATAATAGCTGTTTGCTGGTTCTAGACACTAATGTTCTTTTTAGAACCTTACACACTTGCATGCATAATTATGTGTTTGTTTATATTCATGCACGTGCATTCAACTTTAAATAGATGTTGCTTTCATAATTTATAAAAGAAGTGGAAATAACACAAAGGCGTATGGGGATGGAGCATGATTAATGTGGAGGTATACACGGAGTAGGTGGTTGATCAACGATAACATGTCATTCAAAGTAGGGGTGTAAATAAGCTGAGCTCAAGCTTGAGTTATGCCTAGCTTTATCTTGAGCTACCCCTAGCTTGAGCTCAAGCTCAAGCTTCATGCAAGATATTTTAGAGAAGGACAATGATGATGGCTATAAAGTCTACACAGGTTTAAGGTGGTGACTGGTGATGGGTGCAGCTGAGGTCTGTTTACTCATTCAGGCTTTTTTTATGATTTGTCTGATAATGAGGAATTATTTCTTGCTCAACTTATTTTTGTGTGTAAATGGCAATTGTGATTGTATGATGAGGATCTGATCTGACCTTACAAAAGTGGTGTGGGTTTCTGATAATTGTTTTTAGGTTAGTATTGATGTTGGGATCTGCTTCCAAAACAGGCATAATGCTAATTGGGATTTCTGTTTGCATGCATGCATGCACTTGTGTGCTCTTCAGTTTGCATGATCCATTTCATTTTGATGCTAAAAGGTTATTCATGCAGTAATAAATAGTGATATTATTAAATCCCAGCGAAGGGCGTTGCCGTTCTTATTATGCTGTTTGGGCACAATATCATCGAAATCAATTTGTGCGGTTGTCAGACTTTCTTTACTACTAGATAGTGCCTGAGACAATGTGCGGTGAACATGTTGAATTTATATGGATGGTAAAACTAGTAATAAGGGTTTGTTTTGTTGAATATTTTCAAAATACATGCATTTTAAAAATGCAAGGTATTTGGAATTCATGCTTTTCAGAAATGAAGGAGTTGTTTGGTTATGCAAAATATTTTGTGTTTGTTTTGATACATTTCAAATGTATTAAAATGGGAATGAGGGTGGGTGATTAATTATAAATTTTTTTTGAATGATTAACAGTGTAAGTAAAATTTATACTTAATTGGTCAATATAAAATTTAATTAATAGTTTAAAGTTAAACCAAAATAATCTTAAATAAAAGTTTTATGTAATTTCTAATTAAAAATAGTAAATAGTTTTCCATAGATTCAATGCTTAATTAATTGATAAGGGGCTTATGGTAAGGGGCTTATGGGAAGGGGAAGATCACTTCAAGGGAAAAAGAATAGAAATAGGAAGAGCTAGGGATTTACTCACCTCAAGTACTTCCACCCCAAATCTCACAAAGAAATCTTGGGAAAACTTAGAACTCACAAAGAGATCTCTCTCCTCTCATGAACTCACTAAGAGATCACCTAGTAGAATAAACTTTTCATTCAATAATTCATCATTAAAAAAAAATACAAAGACTAGGCCTTCTTATATAGGCCTTCAACGCACAAAATGTAAAAGACACAAATGCCCTTGGTTACAACATGACACAAATCCCTCATAGGGGTACAAATGGAAAACTGAAAAATAAATAAAAGAAATGCACTAAAACACACAATTAAAAACTATGAATCGTAGCCGTCGATCTACGATCCCGCCGATGTCGAAATGTACGGTGGATGTCCTCATCAAAAAGACTTAGAAAAAAATAGAAATGACCTTTCTTTATTAGATTTAGATGAGAATTTGACTCTTAACATGACACAATGGAAAAAAAAAAGTTCATTTAGCCGACCCTACATAGTGGGATAAAGGTTTTGTTGTTGTAGTAGTAGTGATCTTGTACTCTTAGTTTGGAATGATTCAAATCATCTTAGGAGGGGTCAAGATCTAGAAAGCTTGGTGGCAATGTTGGCACTCAAAGTGGTTAGAAGCATTGAGGACATGATCAAGAAACGAGAATGCACAAATTGTTTGGCTAATATATATATATATATATATAATATTGTTTGACATGGCCCATTTTTATAGATGGGTCATAAATTTCAAATTGGACCCAAATCGTTGGGTTTCCGGGTGAACCCGACCAGACATGAAACCACAGTGATTTGGTCAAAGAAGCGCACAAATGGGAGAAATTGGTTACCTTTGCAACGATCTCCCTCACTCCTGTCATTGTTGTTACTTCCGATCCAAAAAAAAAAAGAAAAAAGAAAAAAAAAAGACAAGCTATCGTGACTTCCGACCTGACAGGAAGGAACGTCGTCGAAGGAGGCGAAGAAGTATTTTATCGACTCGTTCAGAACATTACCTCACACGCTAATGGGTGAAAATGGTTACCTTCAAATCGCAACGAGCGAGCTCCCTCCAGTCATCGTTGTTACTTCCAAATTCCGATCCAACAAAAGAACTGCGAGCAGCGAGCTGTCGTGACTTCCGACCCGACAAGAAGGAATGTTGTCGAGGGAGGTGAACGTCGGCGAGCTGTCGTCGACTGCAACATGCGAGTGGCAGAGCGGGGTCTACCACCATATGGCGGGGCTCAATTATACGCCTGAATCGAGCGGGGTCGGAAGACAGAAGCTAAACTGAGCGGGTTAGCGGCTTAATCCGCTTATACGCATGTCAAAGCGAGTCAAAATCGGGCTTTTGGGTTGACCTGAAACCGACCCGGAATTCGAAATGGGTCAAAAATCAGGACCCGAACCCTGACTCGTTCCTAAATTGGGTTGACCCTAACCCGAAAAATTCGGGTCAAGTTTGAGTCGGGTTTTCGTGTCGTGTCATTTTTGAAACGTACCAATCCCATAAGTATTGCTGTCCTTTTGCTAAAGGTACTTGCTGATGGGGATTGGGTCCCCCAACTCTGGCCCTACTACCAGAACAGAACAAATGTTTACTTTCTTATCATGTCGAGCCTTTGTCAGTATTCCAAATAATGACGTCGGGCTTCTTACTTGAGGTCTCTAAAAACAGAGCGACACAAAAATCGAAGGAATATTCCCCCTGAAAGAAGGAGTCCCACAATGGAGTGAAGTTATTTAGAATCTTATGTAGGACTATAGGAGAGAGAAAAGCACAGAAACTACCTGTATGAGCAGCAATTATGGAGAGGGAATGGATGCCTGTTGAGCTTGTCAAATTATGGGATCGGGGACTGTAAAATCTGCTACAATTTTGATGCCGTTCCTCAATCATGAAATCATCAAATCCTTTATGATTGGAAAAATACCTATTTCTTAACAAGTTAAGGTCTGTGCGTGTTGTTAATTTACAAGAAAGAAGCGACAGGAACAGAACGAATGATTGTGTAACATGCAGGGAAGAAAGTCATTATTGAACTGTCTTCATTTTTCAAATATTGATTTTGCCAAAGGCATGTTCCCATGCATTTTGGTCCCTTATAGTCGCAAATGCAACTTTTTAGTTGCAGCTTGATAATACTTGGATTTGCTGATACTTTTAAAAGTTTCTTATATAGTGAATTTCGATATTGCAACCTAAGACCATTTGTTTGTGCATATCAAGATGCAGAAGCTGCAAATGTATCCAATGTTTCCATATCAGGAGATAGCATCTAAAGAATCGTTGGTTGTAACTTGCTATTGCTTCAATTTGTTTTTCTACCACTGTATATGATTGGAACTTTAATTTCTGATGGCAAATATTGCTTTGATTATGTATTGGTAGCTCTTAATATCTTAGATTTTTTTTTCGTTGCACCATTTGACAATTTAATGTTTTTGACGTTTCATCTTAGAATACTGTTTTTACAAACTCTATTTTCATAATTATTTTTCCCATAACCTCTAATGGAAAAAAAAATTCTTCTGTTTTATTACATCGACAACTTAAGATAGGAACATTGTCTACTTATTCTTATATCGTTATTTTTGAAGAAACTCTGATGTATTTTTGATGTGAAACGTAAATGCCATTTACTTGCCTAGGTGGCAAGATTAATTAAATCCCAAATCAATTTGGGGAGAGAGAATGAAAATTTGAAATTAAATTTCAGATTAAGTGGAATTGGCGGGATGAATTTGAATTTAAATTCAAATTTAATGGGGCGAATTAAATTGGATGAGAGAGAATTGTGGGAGGTAATTATGGAGGCTTGATGAGCTGTTAATGAGATAGGAGAGAGATTATGCCCAATGAGGGGGCCGGCTACATAGAGAGAGGGAGGAGATTATTTGTCATAAGTAGAGTGGGGCTCACATTACTAATCAAAGATTTAATAAAAACTGAATTAAAATTCAGATTTTGAAAGAAAGGAAAGTTTCTAATAATGGGGATATCAATTAGAATTAATTTGAATTTGACATCCAATTAATATGAAAGCCTTAAATCAAGGAACTATTTTAGGAAAGTCTTCAATGCCTCTTGGAAACAAATTTGAATTTCAAATTTGAAATTCCCAAGAGGGAGGTCGGTGGCTTGGCCGTCCCAAGGAGGCCGGCGGAGCCGCCGGTGGCGGGATTGGCCTGGGGTGGCCAGCGGTGGACTTATGGGGGCGGGTGGAGGGGATTTGGGAGGAAGAGAGTTTGGTTAGGTAGAGAAGAAATAAATTGGGTTTAGGAAAAAGAAAATTCGGAGTTACATACCTCGAGCAACACCTTCAATAGAACTCACAAAGAGATCTACAAGCGCCTTCCTCAAGAACTCACAAAGAGATCTTGGGAATCCCGGAACTCACAAAGAGATCCTTCCACTTCCTCAAGAACTCACAAAGAGATCTTGGGAATCTCGGAACTCACAAAGAGATCCTTCTCCTCTCATGAACTCACTAAGAGATCAAACAAGTAGAATAAAATTTCATTAACAATTCCTCCTCCCATTACACAAGAAAGGGCATCTATATATAGGCCTAAGAAACTAAAACAAGACACATATGCCCCTAAGACTTACATAGGACGACCCTCTTAAGTGAGGGTAAAAATGGAAAATTTATAATAAAAATTTAAAAATTACAAATAAAATATAAGATAACGTGGGACGATGACAGCCGTTGATCTTCAGCTCTTCGGATAGCCATGGACGGTTGGATGTCCGCATCATTTGCTCTGTTTGCTGGAATCTCAAAACAACCAAGGAGAAAATTCCGGAACAGGTTTGGAAGTTGATTGACTGAATGGTGGAGCATTAGTTACTCAATTAATGCAGAGGAGATAAGTTTAAATCCAAGCCAATGAAGGGGGGAAACGGCGGGATGTAGAGAGGGCTAGAATCCGGTTGTATGAGGAGGAAATTAATTTCCTTTCCAGCAGGAAACAATTCCCTGGAATTTTTTTACTGGGCCGGCAACAAGTGAGGCCAAAGAAGAATTTAAGAGTTTTGAATTTATTTCCTAAAGTTAGAATTGAGTTTAGGCAACAATTTGAAAAGGGATTTAATGAGGGAGAATTAATGGGAGGAAGCCCAATGAAGGCCGGTGGCAAGGAGAGAGGGAGGGAGAGGGTTTTGTATGGAAAACTGAAATAGATTTCAGTTTTAAGTGGGATGGGGGAAAGTTTTAATTGAAATCAATTTCAGATTTAAAAAAAAATAGAGGGGGTGTATTGATGGCAATCAATGGGGAGCCCAATGAGGGGGACGGCGGTATGGAGAGAGAAAGGGGGAGTTAGGGAAAAGGGGAGAGGGGTTTTCAAACATGAATGATGACTAGGAAAAAATTTAAATAAATTCAAATCAATTTAATTTTAGATTTGAAGTCATTCAAAATTTTTCATAAATGGAATTTCCAAATTTGGAAAGAATTTGAATTTTGAAATTCAAATTCCAATGAGAACTAGGGAAGGGAGATGTGGGGAAGTGGTGGAGAGGGAAGAGGCCGGCGGAACTAGGGTGGCCGGCGGGTAGAGGCTCCAATGATGGCGATGCTAGTGAGAGGTTTGGCTCCTTTCAACGATTGGTCGTTGCTTGCGGGAGATTGTGGTGGAGAAGAAGAATGTTGCATGAAGAGGGGAGAAGAAGAATGTTGCAGAAAGAATGTTGTAAGATGGAGATAACTAACGAACTCACAAAGAGATCGTAAGAACCGCGAACCTCGGACTCTTCCAAAGATTGACGGGTATTGCAAGTTACCCTCCTCGGGCTTCTCCTCTCATGAACTCACAGAGAGATCACATGAACTAATTAAGAGATCAACAAGAACATAGAACTTTTCATTATCAATAATCATTCCTTACAATAGCTCAAGGCCCTTATTTATAGGCCCCAATATGAGAAAAATCAAAATTACAAAGTTGCCCCTTGGGCCATAACACTCAAATAAACTATCCTAGGGGTAAAACAGGAAATACATTAATTTAGAACTAAAATTCATGAAAATAAATCATAATAGAAGGTTTAAATGATAGCCGTCGATTTGCGACGCCTCCTGTGATAGATGTGCCAAATCTTCGTACTGATGTCCGCATCAATTTTCCTCTAGGAACCCACATTTCCTTATGATTCTCTTGGCAGTTGCTATTTTTGTGCTTGATATAATTTTAAAATCTGGACGTTTAAATTTGTGGGTATTGCCAATTTGATGATCTTTTATTACCTTAGATAAAATGTGTTGGCAAGAACTGCAACTTGTTTGTAGAAAATATCATTTACTTGTCAGTCGACTACTTGACTTTAATTTTAGGGCTTAACCTTAATACCCGCCTGGATGATAGCTGGCGCTTCTTTGGAAGGCTTGTTTTATGAATTCTTGTTTTCTTTGTAATTAATAAATGACGATGTTTCTTTGCACAGGTTTTGCTCCCGGTCATTGCTTCATGATTCTATTAACCATTCTTTAATTGACAAAATTCCTGGTCGTCAAAATGATCGGAAAACACTTCTAGGGGAGTTAAACTGGATTTTTACAGCTGTCACGGACACCATTGCATGGAATGTTCTGCCTCATGGTATCTATTTTGTGGTCAATTACTTGTTTTGCTGCTTGTTTTTTTTTTTTTTCTTCTCTTGAATATTTCTGTTAATGTTCTTGGGATTGACAATTCACAGACCTTTTTCAAAGGTTATTTAGACAAGATTTACTGGTTGCTAGTTTGTTCCGAAACTTCTTACTTGCTGAAAGAATTATGAGAACGGCAAATTGTACTCCGATATCATATCCTTTATTACCATCAACTCATCAGCATCACATGTGGTAAACTTTCAAGAAATTGCTGTTATTTTTCCAATTCTATGGATTCCATCGTGTCTTTTTTATAAGCACAGATGTCAATTTCCAGGGATGCATGGGATATGGCAGCTGAGATTTGCCTTTCTAAATTGCCACAGCTGCTTGCTGATCCATCTGCTGAATTTCAGGTTTCTGTTATTATTAACATTTATGATTAAAGGTTTACTTAAACATTTTGTGAACATTATATAATACTGGAATGCTCAAGGAGGTAGTTAGCGTCTGAGTCACAAAACACTCCCCGTCCTTTTGCAATTAATTGATCTCCTTTTTTTGTCAGCCAAGTCCATTTTTTACAGAACAGTTGACAGCTTTTGAAGTGTGGCTTGATCATGGATCTGAGCATAAAAAACCACCAGAGCAGTTGCCAATAGTTTTGCAGGTGAATCACTTGTGACTCTAGATGCAATTTTCATGTTCAATCGACTGTTAATTATGATTGAAATTGATTGGACATATTGTTGTTGTTTTTGTTTTGTTTATTGATGTTCTTGAATGGTGATGCAAGCATTGAGAATTTGAAATCGACTTTGCTTTCTTTCTTCCTTCCCTTAACATAGATTCATATTCTTGCGAGTTTATAAGGAAATTAAAATGTTTTGAATTGCCATTATTTAATTTGATAATGAAACTCTGTGGTGGGTGAAGAAACAGAGGTCTCTGCCAAAGTTTAGCTGAGAAAAGAAGAAAGGACAGAATGTGATATTGAGTAAAGTTGATGATCATTTCTGTAGCTGGATATTACATATATGTAGGCAGGATCATCTAATGCTGGCTTTACACATGTATAGCTCAGATGTAATGGTTTGTTAGGATCTAACAGTTACACATATTCCACTAGGACTGCTGTTGGTTGTGAGTGTAGTGCTTAGCTGTCTTTGTTAGGCTCATAGTGGTGATAACCGTTCATACGCCCCTGCCAGTTGATGGGGAGGCTGAACCGTCAGCTTGTGTCTTAGAAGCTGAAAACGCTTGGTTGAGAGCGGTTTGGTGAGAATGTCAACCACTTGGTCTATAGCTTATGGGAAGTATACGAATCTCGGTGATGTGAATGTGATCACGGATGAAGTGATGATCGACTTCTATGTGTTTGGTTTTGGCGTGAAATACCGGATTATTGGCAAGGGAAATAACAGATGTGTTGTCGCAGTGAATATTTGACTCTTATTGAGTTCTTCTCTAAAGAACTTTTTCCTCTACACATTTCATCATAATCTACCAATCTATCTTAGATGATTTGATCTTTCGTAGTCTTTCTATTTTTGCATCAATATTATAAACATTTTTGAGCATACTATTATAAATTTATATTAACTTGTAAGAAAGGCATAAATATGGAATATGTAAAATAACATATGAATCCTTAGATATGTATGATAATTCATATGGGTTGCACAATATAACAATAACATGTGATTATTTTTAGTAGGTGAACATGAGCAATACATTAGAATTTTTAATAATATTAAATAGTATTAACATGCTCAATATGAAAAGATTTATACTACCATTCACATAATAATCTAATATCATTGTAGGAAGGAACAAACAATAGCCTTAAGAATATTTTTGCTCCCTATGTTGAAATTCGAGTGTCTCACTACAAATATTGGATCCTTTTAATTTATTTATTTAATTCTGACATCTAGATCTTGATATTTTGTATATGAATAAATAAAGACATTCAATTCCTTAGTTTAAATCAATTTTTTATTTAATATATCTAACTCAAATAATCCTAAAATAATATTTTTACTTAAAAATAATTTCATCTCATATAAGCTTTTAAGCATATACAACTCGATTCTTAGGAAGAAATGTGGAAGACTGAAATTTTACCTAAATCCAAAACTCTGTCTTTTCCTACGGCAGCTCTCCCATGTGGCTATGTAGGTCCGTGATTGAGTTGTGGCATATGAGGGATTATAATGAATATTTAGGGCTATATATATATATATATATATATATATATATATATATATTATACAAATTAAGTATCAATTAAGAGATTTAACCTAAACTTTTATTAATGTAATGTTTTAAGAATTTAATTTCATTGTATGAAAAATACTATAGTTTATTTGCTTTTACATTAGAGGAAAAGTTGCATGCAACAGATGATGATTTGGGTGAATGGCCGTGATGGTTTGTTAAGGATATATATATGTTGAATATTTTCAGTGAGGTATAAAATTTTAGAGAAATTTTAATCTTACCTTTTTGGCGCTTTTGAGTATTTCAAATTTTTAGGATTTCTTTGGTGTACTGTGTGGGCTTTTTGGCATTTTTGAGTATTTCAAATTTTTAGCATTGCTTATTTTTGTGAACGCCTTAAGATTTCTTACCCAAGATTTAACAAGGGTTATGTTTGGTTTCCCGGAGAAAGCAGAAACCACATAAATATCATTTGGGGTGCTTAGGTACTTATCATCAAAGAAGTCAACACGGAATTTGTGTTGTAAGAGTATGAAAATGCATGGGTTTCCAAAATTACATGGGGTTGCATGAAGCATAAGTTGGGGATTGTTTTTTTTAGGAGCACATCATCATTTAACTGCAGTCATTTTGTCCTAATCTAAACTCCTACAAAATTGTTGTAATTAGGAACTCAAGATCAACTTTGTAAGCTGTTTAATTACTTCGAGTTTGTTTGTTTTGATATTTATGGTTTATTCATGTCATTGCTTCTATCATTTGTTAATATGTGCTCATTTTTGGTGATAATGAATCTTATTAATTTTTTTAATTGCCCCATCTATAATAAGACGCTAAAATGCCTCTTTGTGCTCCTAGAATGATGACACAAAAAATGATTGAAATGAGGAAAATAAATTTTTGGGTACACGCTTACACATTTTAAAAATAGATAAGGGGAAGTATATAAATAAAGAATAATATATATAATAATGTTAGATAATTCTAAAAATGATTAAAAAATAATTAGTATTCTGAAGAATAATAATAAATAAAGATAAGATAAGATAATTTTGAAAAGGTAATAATAAATTAAAATAATGTTTATCAATTGTGAGATTATTATTAATAATAATCTAAAAATATATAGAGATAAAAATAATTTGAATTTATATGTATCACAGTATATATATTTGGTTAAATATCCTTGTTGTATGTTATTTAGAGATATGTACTCAAAAGTTCATTTTGAATGAAATTTCCTTGAATGAGGGATAACTATTATATTTGTAGGCTGCTCATTGGACTCTCAAATCATTCAAAATTGATTCCGATTGGTTCAAATTTAGACTAACTTGAATTGGTTTAAACCAAGGTTCGAATCTTCATTAGCAAGCTTTTAAGTTTGTCATTCTCACATATGATGAAGCTTGCTGAGGGAAGGCATTGATGAGATCGACAACATATGAAGGAGAACAAGAGTTTTTGATGAGAGATTGGTGGGGGCAAGAATTAACTTGATTCATCATATAAAGGAGAAGAGTTCGTGATGGGAACTCTTTGGGGGTAAGCATTGATGGGATTGTCAAAGCATAAAGGAGAAGAGGTCATTTAGGCGTTTGATTGACGACAAGTGAAGGATAATTGGAGTTTGCTGTAGGAGCTTGCTGGGTGTAAGGGTTGGTGAGAGCAACAATATGTTAAGGTGAAGAGGAGTTCATGGTAGGAGTTTGTTAGGGGAAAGTATTGATGTGATCGGCAACATTTGAAGGAGAGGAGTTTGTGATGGGTGCTTGCTTGGGACAATCATCTATAGGGCTGGTGACGTGTGAAGGCATGACCTTGTTGGGGCTAGACATTGAGGAGACTGGTGGTGTGTGAAGAAGATCCTTGCCAGTGAATGACTCCATCTCTGGTGAGAGGATGAACCACAATGTGTTTGCATGGCGATTTGAAACAAGGTTCAAATTTTGGTTCAAACTAGGTTTAAACCAGTTCAAATCATTTCGAACTGTCGAACTCGGACCATTTTCAAAAGAATTAGAAGTCCAACATGCCTTATTTTGGATAATTTTATCCAAAATTCATGCATACTTCACAAAATAAATATATATAAGAGATATTTAGCCAGCTAAGTGTATTAAGAGGCATAAAGTTAAAATTTTCAATTACAATCAAACCAAACAAAAGAAAAGTATAAAAATATTTAATAAATAAATAATTAAACTAAATGATTGAGGTCGACAAATGCCACCTAGCGAGGGATTGTAAATCCAAAATAAGAATCAATTGGCACCTTGTAAAATAATGGGAAGTCACATAGGGGTTCACCCCTATTATTATGATAAATAATTTAAAGCAATCATTTATAAACCTTTATTTCTATCTCTACATCTCTCTTATTTTTTTCCTCACACTTGTGCTTGGCTCGAATAAGTTGATCAATTCTTCTTTGTTACACCATTTCCTTCCCTATCTTTGTTTATACTCTCCCCATTTTTCTATCTCTAAATGCACTTCTCTGCATTGCAAATGCGTCAGCATTGTAGCATGATGTATATGGAGCTAACTTTAGACCTTGCATGCTCCTCGGATGTGTTTTCTTGATATGATGAGGATGTTATTATTTTATTTTTCTATGTAGGGCCTCGAAAAAGTCTATAAATGTCTTTCTTGACGTGGTGGGGTAGATTTGATTTTGGCTTCAACATCCTATAAATCATCAATGCATGCCTTACTTGTCATGATGGGAAGGCATGCTAGGTTTTTTGGCATTTCCTTTATGGGGACCTTGGAGAATTGCTACTAAAATTAACCCACAAAAGTTAAACCCAACTATTTAGAAACCAAAAAAAAAAAAAAAAAAAAAAATGCAACCTAATTGAAATTGGTGAACTAAAAACGCAAAATACACTTGAAATTATACTACGAGTTGCATAAAAGTGAAATAATGGGCAAAATAAACTTGCATGTATTTTGGAGGTTCACCAATCACTACGAGTCAGAATGCCCCACACCGGACATGCTTCAGAATGATGCTAAAATCATATGTGAGCCAACCTTATTTATACACATGGTTTTCTCCTCTGTGTGACTTAGATGTGGTCGTGAGTAAAATTTTTTTAGTACTCATCAAAACTACATATTGTAATGCATGTATGAAGCAACCAAAAAAAATGTGAGAAATTTGAACCAGGATAACTTTATAATGATCAATATCCATTGCATGACAAAGTCAAATTCAAATTATGTTGCTTCAAAAAATATGTAAGCCTCCTCTCTGATTTGAAGATATCATTGGGGAACATGAGCATACCTTTGAGCAAATCCGGAGGTAAAGGAAAGTTCATGATATTTTGTGGTATTTTTGAATAAAAATAAAAAAATTAATAGAAAGAAGAAAAAAAAAATCACAAGAAATATAAAAAAAGTAGGGAAAATTCCATAGGCATTTGAACTTTCTTGCATCTCCTCAAGCTCATTTTGAGGTGGGCTACTTCTTTTTTCTTTGTCAACAAATATTGATGTCCTTAAAAGAATTTCACGGAAATTATACAAAAGGGTATGAATATCTGAGAGAATATAAAATCTCATTTTTGGTCCAATCCTCCTCATTCCAGATGCGGTGTCAATACACCCTGACAAATGTGAAAGTAAGTAAATACTGATTAAAATTTGCCATGGTTTGATCCTCTATGTATGTGAAACATTGTTAAGATGTTTTTTGATAATCCGCCAATTGAATAACAATAAAATGCTAGAAAAGTTCCCTTTTTCAATTAAATCGATCTTTTTCACTTAAGACTTGGGATGAGTAATTCAACATTGAATCTCACCAAAATATTTGATATTGCATTTGCATAAAACCTTTCAGGGCAAAAAATCCTTTAATAAAAGAAAGCTTTTCTGGCCACCTTGCTTGTATGGTAGCGTTGTAAGTCCCAATCTTTTTGGCTTGATCCTCGGCATGTAAATGAGAAAGGAAGCTAAGTCCATGGCTCTAATAATTGCCCAAATTAAAATAAAGTTTTTTTTCTTAAATCAAATTGGACTTTCTATCATGAATTGGTGACCAAAAATTCAATCATAAGTATTATTAAAGACTTTTTCAATGCTTTTGCACTAGGACTAGAAAGCCTTTTGACACAAAAATTCATTTAACAATAAAGCTTTATGGGTTGTCCTTACTCTATGACAAGGTCGTAAGTGCTAAGCTTTAGACCTTCAAATCTTAGGGATGTATGCCAAACCCCTGATGCAATTCTTCTTGCAATTAATATGAGGAAATTGAATTCTAATGCTATACACACGGAGATTTGGCTAGACTCGATCTTCAACATTCAAGGCATGCTGTGCTTAAATTTTTGAGATGTAAACTTAACCTCTAATGAAATACAAGTTATGCTTCATGCGGAGAAATTAAATCAAAAGTGCTAGCCACATGAGTAAATAAGTAGAGTTGATATCTAGTTTGATAATCATTATATGAAGGATAAAATAAACATATAAGCTGATTGTACTTCCCAACTTTTGAACGTAGTCTTATGGGAACAAATAGCAGTGTTGATAAGACCCATCTATAATGATCCCGTGGAAAGATAAGAACAAGCATCTATGTCTTGATTGGTGTGCCAACATGATTGCCCCACACCAGTAAGAGATGAATGATTTCCAAACATGGAAATTTTATGTGTGCATTCAAAGCAACTTTACCCTTATGGCGATTTAAGGTTTCTTATGTGCCGTCTTCCCCTATTTTGAATTCAATTATTAGAATACTATAATTTGATGGATTCTCATTACAAAAAGTGCTCTCTTAAAATCCAAAAGAAATGCATTTCAGGCCTTTTTTTATGATGAGCATAATCATAGTAAATCATAACCAGAGGGAATTTGGCTTACATCTAACTCCTACAAATATATAAAATAAATAAAAATATATAAAAGCATAAAAATCTAGCTGTAGTTAGAGCAATCATTCATCCACCTTTGCTTAGATTAACATTTAAGTTTATCCAAAGTTTATAGAAAGTTAACGCCATATTATGTTTATCCATATGACCACCCCCAAAAGCTTATGCTAGTAAGGTTGTGTCATGCCACCTCTTAATTAGGCTATTAGCCTGATTGTAGTGATTCTATTATAGTATGACTATGACCCAATCTTAAAATTTTCTAATAGCTAAGTCTCGGAGTTGTGAGACATATGATGCACTTAGTAGTGCATGAAACCCTTTATTAGCCATGAAAAATTAGCCCCTTCAAAAAGCTTTCACCCTAAGCATAGGTGGTCTTTTAGATGATACAACCCATAGTTAGGTTGGGTCAATTACCTTCATTGCGTGACTAACTCAGGTTCTATGATACCCCAGGACAATAGAATTATGGAATATTGATCAAAATTTTCATCATTCTCCGACTATTCGGTGTAATGCAATATCAATATTCTTTTCTCTAAAAAAATGTTACTAAAACAAATCATCATATAGCCCTAGACTAGCTTTAATTGAAATGCTCTCTCATGTTCAAGTGGGGTGATTAATTAACTATATCATCTTACTTCCATGAAAAATCTTGAACCAAATTATAAAGTCCTCACAATAGGAAAAAAAATGTGGATAATGACTTGTCTAATATCCATTCCTTTTGTTAAAGCAATCTAAAATCACTCAAATATTCAAAAAAGTTGGATGGAATTATTTTGAGTTCACACTCTTATTCATTTTATTGATTATTTATGTACGCTATTAATTCCTTTATTTGGTAGATGTTGCTTTAGTTTAGTGTATCATCTACACTTAAAACATATTTGAATTTTTATATGGTTGAATAAATATACAAGGTACATATATAGATGAATGCTCGTAAAGGACCATAGAAAATATAATTAAATTTGCTCAGCTTTATGTATTAGAGCGTCATTATCACTTATTCGAAAGCAGATGTGGTATAAATGAGGTGCGATCAAATCGGGATGGATGAATTAAGCTATGATTATATTAAAGATTATCAAAGTAGCACTTATTGAAGATGAGTTGATGGAGCACATCATCGGCAGAAAATTCATCAATAAAATTAATTTGGTGGGACTAGGAAGGAAAATTTGATGGACCGTTGGTATCATTGCTAGAAGTGTGCTCTGACCTAGAAGTAATGTTGAGTGAGAATTCATAATCAATTTTTCAGGAGTTGGGATAAGGCTTGTGATGATGATGATGAGCAGTAGACTAACACTTTTTAGTCCAGATTTCAAGCTGTTAGTGCTTCCAACTTGTTCAATGCCGGTAAAACTTGGTGATGAGTTTGCAGAATAAGCTGATCCCAGCAATAACCAGTGTATGCTATTTTGCTAGCTCAAGTTTTACATGGTCCTACATGCTATCTGACTCGTGTATAAATATCTATTCTGATGAAATTGATTTCATTTACTAACATGCCCTATGCCGTAGCTACTGCAGCTACTTTTCTTATGAAAATGTCGCATCTAGTTGGTGTTCTGAATTCCAGTTCCCTTCTTAGTAATATTTACCTTTTTTAGTAGCTTTACGGTCAGGCTTGGTGGCCAATATTTTTATTTTATTATTATGGTCCTCCTGGCTGAGTTTAAATACTTAATGAAAAATGATGTCTTAGAAGTTGCTAACTGCCTATTTAATTACAATGCAGCCTTAAGAAGCATTAAAAACTGCTCTAATCTTTTAGGTCATTGGAGTTGTATTGTTTATTACCACCCTTAAGAACTTATGCATGGACTTTACACTAGCATTCAATTGTTGGTGACTTCTAATCCATTATTGTTCTTAAATATAACATTCTTCAGTGTGTTTATGGCTAAAGTTTTCCTGAAAAGCTCTACTGTGGTGGCATATTGCGGGACGAGCCATCCTAAGGAGTAGTCTACTATATTATAATATGGATAACAGGATGAGTTTACAGAAGTTGAAGTGCGGATTGTTGGTGCCGTGTTTATTTGATGAAAATTCTTGAAAGTGAAGAAGAGATACATAGCTTGAGACCTAGTGCTTCAATCCCTTAAATTTTAATGGTGCAATTCAAACTGCAGTGATATATTACCATTAATGCTGACTTGACCATATTTTCCTAGGCTTTGCTTGTGCAGTTGTACACAGTCCCCAGACTTTGAAACAACTGTAACCCACGTTTCACCTATCAAACAATGACTAGCAGCACCAGAATTTCTATTTCTTCCTGTTTTGCCTGATTTTCTTAGACTTTTAAATATCTTTCCATCATTTCAAATTTTTTAGGTTTTACTCAGCCAGTCTCATCGGTTTAGAGCATTGGTGCTTCTAGGCAGATTTCTTGACATGGGGCATTGGGCTGTGGATCAGGTACTGTATTAGTTTGCTGGTATCATGGCTATATTTTGGAAATGAGGGAACTGTTTATTTGTGTACATTCACTGATCTCAATAATGTTGTAATCCCCCCTTTAGGCCTTATCTGTTGGAATATTTCCTTACGTGCTCAAGCTGCTTCAAACAACAGCAACGGAACTGCGACAAATTCTTGTGTTTATTTGGACAAAAATTCTTGCTCTTGACAAGGTATTGTTGATATACACTCTGACTGTTTTGCATACTAATTTATCCTTGTATTTGGTTATTCTTCCATGGCATTCTATATATGAACTAAAAGATTTGCTGATGGGAGGAAGAATGGTAATGTTGGCGTTTATTTGATGCTGTAGCAAGTCATTTTTGAGATTGTGAAACTGTTAAGTTTATTTATTTATTTTTTTTTTTTGAAAACTAGTCTTGTCAGGTTGATCTTGTGAAAGATGGAGGCCATACCTATTTTATTAAATTTCTTGATAGCATGGATGCTTTCCCGGAGCAGCGAGCAATGGCTGCCTTTGTTTTAGCAGTTATTGTTGATGGACACAAGCGGGGACAAGAAGCATGCATCCAAGCAAATCTCATAAATGTATGCTTGAAGCATCTGCAGCTGGCAAACCCCAATGAAGCACAGACCGAGCCTCTCCTCCTTCAATGGTTATGCCTTTGTCTGGGAAAATTTTGGGAGGATTTTCATGAAGCACAACTCATTGGTTTACAATCAGATGCACCGGTTATTTTCTCTCCATTGTTATCAGAGCCGCAACCGGAGGTTTGCCCCGTTTCTCCCCATTACCTGCTCGTGCAAACTTGACCTGTTGTACCAGGGCAATTTATGTGAATTAGGTAGTAATCGTTATGTTTCAGGTTAGAGCTGCTGCCATTTTTGCTCTTGGCACCCTTATAGAAGTTGGATCTAATTCATTCAGAGATGGAAATGGAGGTGACGAGGATTGTGATGTGGATGACAAGGCTAAAGCTGAGCTGAGTATTGTCAAGAGTCTTATGCAAGCTCTTGGAGATGGAAGCCCTTTGGTTCGGGCTGAGGTTGCTGTTGGTATGTGAATACTTCTTTTGATATGTGAAACTTAGTTAACCACTTTCAACATGACTTCCCTGTCCCCACAGGCGTTGAATACTTAATAAATAATGGGACTTGATGCCATGCGTAAGCTGTCTTAGTGTATGGAACTTTAGGTTCCCATCACCTTCACGACCAAACTTTGGTTATCATTTTGATTTCGTCAGCAAGCAGAACTGTTGTGCCTACTCTTTTGTAGTGGTTTTATAAGTTATTTCTGTAATTTATTCTTATTATTTCCTGTTTTTTTTTTTAGATTTTCTTTTGAATTTCTAATTGATTTAGCTGTTGATCTAGCTGCCTTGTTTTCTTCCTTATCTTTCTTTCACTCTTAAATATTTCTTCTTTTTCATACGTTAAATTTTCAATCCATCATGATCTGTTTCCTACCATTTTTGTAATTTGAGAGTAAATCCCATATTTCCTCATTGATTCCGGTTCCTTTCTTCTCCCTTTTATTTATTTCTCGCTCTTACTTATTTGCATAAGTCGGTAATCTTTTTTCCCACACAATATTCTATTAGACAGGTCCATTTAGTCCGCACGGTACTAGCATTTCGCAAACTGACGCGGGATCTCCGCCTCCTGTGGAGATCGGGCGGCCCGACCACCCAAGCAGAGCTTTTTAGGAAGTTTTTTTGAGGGTTTTGAGAGGGAAATTTGAATATAGGGACTGTTTAGGGATTTCGTTTTGATTTGTATGCATTAAATAGTTGGTTTTGCTAGGGTTAGGACATTGGATTTGGGATCTCTTAGATTTTAGGTTTCCTTTGGGCTCTAGCTACGTCTAGAGATTTGGGACAGATTGATCCTCCTCTCGAATAGAGGATCAAGTGTATCTTGCTATTTTCCGTTTCGCTTTCATCAAGTAATACAAATTATCTATTGTTTTTTTGTGATTTTGTGGAGAAAGCTCGCTGTTTTTTGAAGATTGATAGAAAATACTTGAGATCTTCAAGTGTTTCCTATCAAATTGGTATCAGAGCACGTCGATCGAAGGGGAATTAATGGCCAGAAGGAAAGTGAAAATTTTGGAGGGAGAACTTGGGCAACTCAAAGCAGATTTTGAGGAAAAGATGACTTGTTTTCAAAGTCAGATTGCACCCGTCAATGAAAAGATGGAGGAAAAGCTCGCAGCGGTGGAAGACTTGTCAAAGAAATTGATTGAAGCCAAAACCAAATCGGTGACATCAGAAGCAAAGGAAATTACCGGCGACCATGGAAGAGATGGGAACCCTAACATGTCTAGGGGAAGGGAAAAGATAGAAGTGGAGATCCTGGAGGGAGAAAGACGAAATGCCTCCTCTAGAAACCACTTTCTAGGGAGGAGATGAGCATTGGCTACGCAAGAAGGGGTGCTGAATTTGTAAGGCGAGGAGATGATTTCGATCGCCGAGGTGCTGATTTTGAAAGAAGAAGAGGGGATTTTGATGAATGGTTTGGGTATGATCGCCAGAGGGAAGATTGTGACAATTGGGGAGCACCGCCACTTTGAGGAATGGGAGGTTATGGAGGATTTAGGGGAAACGAATGTGACCCGAGGGTGAGGAAACTGAAGATGCCAATCTTTGAGAGGGAGGATGCACACGGGTGGATCTACAAGGTAGAAAGATATTTCGCCTTCAATGGGTAGACAAATGAGGAGAGGTTGAAGGCAGCTGGCCTATGTTTAGAAGGAAATGTTTTGTCTTGGTATCAGTGGAGGGACATGCGACGACCCATACGAAGTTGGAGAGAGTTCAAGGATTATTTGGTAGAGCGTTTCCGAACTGGCAGGGGAGGAGACTTCTATGAGCAGTTCTTTGCCTTGACATAGGAGGGTTCAGTGACGGAGTACCGGGAGAGATTCGAGTACCTTGCTAGCCGATTGGACCGCCTTTCTGAGACAGTGCTAGAGGGAAACTTCATTAAGGGATTGACACCAGAGATCGGAGCAGCAGTTAGAGTAATGAGGCATCGTGACTTGGGAGAGGCTATGAAGCTAGCTCAATTGGTAGAAGATCAGAAGCACCTGGAGGGAGAGACGGGAGGAAGCAGCTCAGGAGGCTCGTACAGGATGACCACCACTATATTGAAATCCAGGGAGCCAACACTGGATACTTTTCGAGGGACTTCGAAGAAAAATATTGCGGGAGGAATACCTGAGGACAACTTCAAGAAGCTCACAGAGATAGAATTACAGGAGAAGAGGGCGAAGGGTTTTGTTTCAAATGTGACGAAAGGTTTACGCCGGGGCACAGGTGTAAGGACCGAACTCTTCAGGTTCTTATTATTTGTGATGAAGAAGGAATGGAGGGTGTCGTCTTTCCACCTTGCGGACAAGGTGGATCTTTGGGAGGGTAGTATTATTAGACCGGTCCGCACGGGACCGACATTTCGCAAACTGACGCGGGATCTTCGCCTCCTGCGGAGATCGGGAGGCTCGACCGCCCAAGCGGAATTTTTTATGAAGTTTTTTTGAGGGTTTTGAGAGGGAAATTTGAATGTAGGGATTGTTTAGGGATTTCCTTTTGATTTGTATGCATTAAATAGTTGGTTTTGCTAGGGTTTGGGCATCTTGAATTTGGCTGAAATTTGAGATCTCTTAGATTTTAGGTTTCCTTTGAGCTCTAGCTACGTCTAGAGATTTGGGAGAGATTGATCCTCCTCTCGAATAGAGGATCAAGTGTATCTTGCTATTTTCCGTTTCGCTTTCATCAAGTAATACAAATTATCTACTGGTTTTTTGTGATTTATTGTGGATTTTGTGGAGAAAGCTCGTTGTTTTTTGAAGATTGATAGAAAATACTTGAGATCTTCAAGTGTTTCCTATCATATTCTTCCCTCTCCTCTCTCTTGATGTGTGTCCAAGGAATCACAATTTCTCTCTCCTGGAAAAATACATAGGTGATTGAATTCTCTTTTTTGCTTTCTTTTTGGCTTTTCTCTCTAAAATTCTCTTTCTAATCCACTCCTCATCTTTAAGGGTAAATTAAAGAAGGCTTTAAGGGTATTAACGAAGAGATGAAGCAATTAGAAAACACAAATTTGAGAAGAAGGAATATGCATTTCATTTCTTTGAGTTTGGTATTAAAGACCAACATCAATTCAGTATTAGGGAAATCATATTCCATCCATTTGGTATTAAAGTAATCATTTTCTGTCAGTTTTGATATCAGAGCGTTCTTATTACGTCATGCACATTGCTTTGTGGAGAGGTGATTTGAGATTGTAACCCTTAGGTCACAGTGGAGGCAAACCTACTAAATGATTTAGACCGGCTTTCTAGAACAGACATTGATGACTAATAAGATTTAGCTGTCATATAGATAGTTTGTAGTGTTATTCAAGACTTGTGATCATTGATCAGAATTATGAGTGGAACACAGTTATTTGAGGGAGGAAGGAAACTGATGATTATTTCTATTCTCTGTGCTAAATTTTTATCATGATTATTTGCATACTTTGTGCTAAATTTTGATGAAAGTAATTGAAATTAATAATTATTTACTCATTTATTTGGTAATTTCACATCATGATACAAATTCAGCTGTGTTTGTTTTGAAATGGTTTATGTAGGCGTGATGATGTTTTAGTTGCTCAGATTTGTTTATTTTTGTCTTTTACTATATTTTTGTATAATTTTCTCTATTTTGGTGACATCTTGCATTGTTTATCTTTGTTATGAATGTTCAATGGTGCTGTTGTTTTACACTGTTAGCTCTTGCTCGCTTTGGTTTTGGCCACAACAAGCACCTGAAGTCAATTGCTGCTGCATATTGGAAGCCACACAGCTCCGTGCTGAGTTCTTTGCCATCGCTTGCAAATATTAGCAGTTCTGGTGGTGGCTGTACAAACACAAACCCATATATGCAGCAGGGAGGTTCACTTTCTTCACAAAATGTCCCTGTGCTGAGAGTTGGAAGTGACAGCATGTCTAGTCCTCGAGATGGAAGGATCTCAACAAGCAGTCCCATAGCTTCCACCGGGATTATGCATGGTTCTCCTGTGTCAGATGATTCATCTCAGCATTCAGATTCTGGCATTTTACTGAAAGAAAGTACGACTAATGGAATTGTTAATCATTTCAGATCAAGACCTCTAGATAGTGCAGTTTACTCCCAATGTGTTGTGGCTATGTCTGCTTTAGCAAAAGATCCATCCCCACGAGTTGCTTCTCTTGGAAGAAGAGCGCTTGCCATTATTGGCATTGAGCATGTGGTTTCAAAAGGAGCAAAATATAATGGCGGAGCTGTTCACCAAGGAGATTTATCAGGTCAATCTACATCTCCTACCTTTGGTTTGGCTCGCTCATCTTCCTGGTTTGACATGCATGCTGGTAATTCATTTTGATACTTTTTAATGTTCACCCTGAATGTTCAGAACTTTTGAGAACTCATCCTGACGATTATCATATCTTATCCATGCAGGTCATTTACCGATGACATTTAGAACTCCCCCTGTTAGCCCCCCTAGGCAAAATTACCTTACTGGATTGAGGCGAGTATACTCTTTAGAATTTAGGCCACACCAACTGGGTTCTCAAGACACAGGGCTAGCTGATCCACTGTTAGGTTCTACAGGATCTTCTGGGACTTCTGAACGTAGTTTACTTCCTCAATCTTCTATTTATAACTGGAGTTGTGGACATTTTTCACGGCCTCTTCTTACTGCTTCTGATGACAATGCTGATGTCATTGCTAGACGAGAGCAAAGGGAGAAAATTGCACTGGATGGCATAGCTAAATGCCAGCATTCGTGTATGTTTTTTTGCTAGTTGGATTTAATGTTTAATTTATTTTTTTTATACTTTTCATTTGACCAAGTTTCTTTTTGGGTTTTTGTATTAATGCAGCTGTAACTAAACTTAACAATCAAATTGCTAGCTGGGATACCAGGTTTGAGACTGGCACAAAAGCCACTCTATTGTTGCCATTTTCTCCTATAGTTGTTGCTGCAGACGAGAATGAGAGGATTAGGTATTGAGTCTTTGAAACTTTAATTTCTAGTAGGATGAGATACTGATTTCTATGTTTTTTCATTTTCTTGTGAATTTCTTACTTTTCCTGCACATTTTGTCTGAGATATATTTTTTCCTTTGCCTATAGGAAAAAATACTATCCTATTTTTAGTGGCTATGTTTTTCTCCTGTAAATTCAATAGTCATCTATTATATTAATATTTTTCTTTCTCAGTCTGTTGTTTTCATATGAAAACTAGTTTATTTTAGAGGCTCTGTTTGTGCCTAATGGATGCGGGAGTTGTATTTCTTGGATTATATACTTGAAGGTGATGTCAATATTAAAAAGAAATAAGATTTAAAATTCTTCCTACGTATCAAGGATCATAAAAATTTTCTAAAGAGTTTCCAAGCATATACCAAAAAGTGATGTGTTCATTGTTGGTTCCTGCATTAAGTTTACGAATAAATAATTAGTGACCATAAGGTTGCTAATGGGAAGTATATAGTTCCATTTATGATATGTGATGAATTTTATGTCTATACCCTGAAGAACTTTAAAAGAGTTAATACTAGAAGGGCAAATCTTCTGCAGTTCCCTTAGGTATGGAAAGCCACTTTACGATTGTTCATATTTTGAAAGCCTTCATTTAGGTCTCAACAATTTTCAGGCAATATTCAGCCAAGAACTTATTTAAAACAATATGATCCATGCTTGTCCCATTTCTTTTTTTCTTGTAGCCTCTGTTAGCACTTTCCTTAGCCACCAGCAAATACTTCTTTTCCTTGTTTTTTTTTTCCGGCAGTTTGAAGCAAATAAAGTCTAGGAGACAAAGGAAGGTTACTCGACTTTGTAAGCAAGAAAATTTGATACAAATGACATATTTGATGTTTTGTTCTTTTTTAACGGTTCTGTTAACAGAAGGATTAAAATGAAACATCTTTTATGTGATGCGCCTTTATATGTTGGGGATTGTTCTGTAATTTATCCATACAAGAATCATGTTAGTGGTGCTATGAACTTGTAACATCCATTGCTTTTGTAACAAAAGAGTTCCCTTACCGTTTAATGATAAGGTCAATGGTTTGAATGTCATGATCCGGCCTGAAAGCTCAAGGTAATGAGGTGAGAAACAGATGGTCAGATGATTATTATAGTTATTTAATAATAATAAGTACTTAATAGATTAAGCTCCAAAATATAACTAAAGAGATACTAAAACAAATTTCTAATTTAAATATATAACAAATAGTTTTTTGATGAGGACATCGTCAGAGATTTCGACACATGTACCATCAGGAGACGCTGGAGATCGACGGCCACGATCATGAGTTTTATTTTGAGTCATTTTATGTAGTAGTTTATTTGATTTTTATGTTTTCCGTTTTTGCCCTTATGGGTATTTGGTCGTTATCGTAGCCTGAGGGGCATTTTAGTCTTTTGCTTTCTTTGACATTTTGAGACCTATTTATATGACCCTTTTCTTATGTAATAGTTTTGTTTTTTTGGATGAAAAAAAAATTGACATTTCATGTTCTCTTTGTGAGTGCAAACCTCCACGATCTCTTAGTGAGTTCGTAGGAGAAGCTAGATGAGTTCTAGGTTCTTCTTGTTCTTCTATTTTGCTTTAATTCTCGAGATCTCGTCGTCGTCACGAAGGTTTGGGTGGAAGCAATTGTGGAAGATTGGAATTCGTTCTTCGAATCTCTAGAAAGTTCCAATTCCTCCTCCCTTTTGTTCTTGCCGCCGCCTATTCCAAGCAGCCCAAAGCCGCTGGCTCCTTTTCTGCAGCCACCAGCCGGCCAGCAGCCAACCTCCCGCCGGCCAGCCCAGCAGTCCCAACCCGTCCACATGTTTTCAAATTTTGAAATCCCGTGCCAAGGCTTTAATTTATTTCCTATTATACATCTCCTTCTATTATGAAATGTGGCTTGTTTTATCTCTTTTCAGTTAACAGAAGAATTCCAGGTTGAATAGCAGCAAGCCATTTAGGAAACCCTCTTGTATTAGTAAATCTGATAATCAATTGTAAGATTTAACAATTTCGTGATTTCCTCATGAGAAGCCATGCAATTAATCTGATTGCTCTCTCTACTCTCCATGGGGCCGGCCACGTCCTCCTCTTTTCTCTCTCCAATCCCCACTTAATTGCTACTTAAATGCCTCTTTAATTCCCCTCCCTCTCTTTCTCTAATTTCAAATTTCAAATCTGAAATTGAAATTAAAGCTGCAGCCCTTACTTGGAATCTGAATTAAAATCAGATTTTTGTTTATTTCTCTCATAGCTTCACCCGCCCCCTCCTTTGGAAATTAATTTGAATTCTCAAATTAATTTTCCCCAACTTCTCTCCATTGGACTTTAGTTTCAGAATTCTGAATTTTCCTGAAACTTTCTCTCCTACCCGAGCCCCTTTCTGCCATTGGTTTGATTTGCTTCAGCCAATTCCCTCCTCTAATTTCACTAATCTGACATTATTTTAGATTAGGAAATATTTGCTCTTCCTTTTGGCTTCTCCACCTTAGCCAACCGCCTCCCCTCTTGGAATTTTGTGGACGGCCGATACGGACATCAACCACGACTTCGTCTTTGATGATCAAGGAAGAAAGGATAAGACGTTGGATGCTCACTAGTCATCCCATGGACTACCCGCCACCGGCTACCACTCCAACGGACTACACTTTGTGCGCCATTTGTCCCCTAGTCGCATCGCTCGGTTGCTCTCAATCTTCCTCCATTAAAAGTGCCACCAACAAGAGAGTGAGTGAGAGACCCAAGGTGAAAAGTTCTATTTGTTAATTGTGGATTATTGTTTCTCTCCATAACATTACTCTCTAATTCTATGTTGTCAATTTGATATTGTCCAGTTAATATAGTTGTAACCGCATGCCTTACTTAATTTCGACTTGATAATTCTGAAACTTAACTTGGGTAAGCATTAATTCTATAACTAGCAAAGCTTTAACAATTTATATTAAAATCCCCAAGCAGTTCTTGTTCCATCGCATGTTGTTTCACATCATTTTTACATATTTCATTTGATCATCTTCTTTTGTACACGAACTCTTCTCTTTCAGCAATTTAATTCATAAGAGATTTACCTAACATTTCAATTTAAATTTTTGAGTTTTTTCATAATAAACTTAGTGGACAATTACAATTTATATTATAGCAATTAAACATGCATATAAGGAATCATCTTCATTTATTTAAACATTTTCTTTAATTTACATATGAATACAACAACAACAACAACAATAATATCAAGCCTTTGTCCCTCTACGTGGGGTCGGCTACATGAATCCTTTTTTGTCATTGTGTCCGGTTAAAAGTCAAATTCTCATTTAAATCTAATAAAGAAAGATCATTTCTAGTATTTTCTAACCATGTCTTTTTAGGTCTACCTCTACCTTTCTTAACATAAGTCAAATCTAATAACTCAACTTTCCTAACTCGGTCATCAGAAGGGCCTCCGTTTAATGTGACCAAACCATCTAAGGCGGCTCTCTCTAATCTTATCTTCCACTGGAGCTACTCCAACCTTTTCACGTATATGCTCATTTCGTATCCTATCTCTAACGGTCAATCCACACATCCACCAAGAGATTGGATCCAGACCTTCTGCAGCTATACGAGAGCTTCCACAGTACTGACTCGACGGGGTCGAGTTTTCTCCCACCTGGGGAGAATGATGGAGACATCAACAAGAGGTTTTGACGAGTTTATCAGAGACGACACAGGAGGTCGATGGCCATTATGGAGAGTCTTTACTTTTGATGCATTTTATGTATTAGCATTTTATGTATTAATAATTTTATTTTAGTTTTTCCGTTTTTTCCCTTATGGGTAGTTGGTCGCTATTGTAGCCCGAGGGGCATTCTAGTCTTTTGTCATTTTGAGGCCTATATATATGGCCATTTTATGAGGATAATGAATATTTGAATGAAAATTTTATGTTTGTCTTCTTCTTGTGTGTGCACTAGAGAAGGGAGAGAGAGAGCTCAAGGCGAGCAATTGCAAGGCCCACCAGTCGTTGGAAGAGTCCGCAGCTCGTGGTTAAGTTTATTTTATCTTATTTGTGTTTTCCCTCATCCTCCCTCCCCTCTCCACCAACACCCTCTTCCCCTTCCAAATCCCACCGCCACCCAAGCCCACATCAACCCGGCAGCCACTCCTTCCCTTTGACCGCCGGCCACCTCCTCTTTTGCCGATCGTTATGATGATTTCAATCCTCATAATGATTTCCAAATTTGGATCAAGCATTCAAGAGGGAATTTGTAAGTTTTGAAATTCAAATTTCAAAATTCAAAAACTTTCCTTATTTGCAAAATCTAAATAAGGAAAGTTCCTAATTTCAAATCTATTTGAAATTCAAATTTGGAGGAGTCTTTAGTTCCCCGCCTCGTTGTCCATTCTTGATTGGAAAGAAAATAAATCCTCATAATCCCTCTTCCCCCTCTCTCCTTGCCGTTGGCCTCATGCATGGCCCCCTCCCATCAATTCTCCAATCACTACATTAATGGCCCCTTAATTTGAAATCAGATTTCAAATTAATTTCCCCCCATTTTTGTTCAAATCATGAAATTAATTTCAGGATTGGAAATAACTCCCCTCCCCTCTCTCTTGAACCCGCTGGCCCCCCTTCTTGATGGGCCCCACTAAATGCCCATTAATTCCTTTATATTCTATTTGAAATTTGAGATCAATTTCAAATTGATTCCCTCCAAACTTACTCAAAATCTGAAATTAATTTCAGATTTGGAGTAAATCTCTTCCTCCCCCATCTAACCTAAACCCTCTCACCCAAACCACCCGCCCCCTCTCTATTCACATTGGCCGCCCCCTCCTTGCTCCCTCCCTTGGAAGTTTTGAAGCCAAAAGAAGAAGGCGACGTCCTCTCACCTCCTCTTCAATGTTGAATGGCTGATCCCGAGGTTGATCACAGGTTTGCTTGCAACGAACGTGGGGAGATTGACATTATTCTCTCTCCTTTCTACGAACCCGATTGGGAATACGACGAGACGGCAGAAAGGTACGTCAATCGCATTTTCTTTTGCTTGGCGCATACGATCGATCTTCAAAAGCCTAAGACGCATTGGCTTCTCGTGGGGAGATATACACCTGCCCCGTCCGCGACTACCTCTCCACCACCGCCGATCTTTCTGTAGATAAAGACCATTGGCGTTGCGACCGTCCTCGTGGCATCGTTGGGTGTGCTGAAGACCTTTCTCCGCTAAGCCATACTTTGAGTGTGAGTGAGCATGGTAACTCCTAGTGAACTTTCTAAATATTAACCGTGGGATTGTATTACAACATGTTTGTTTTTTCTGTGATAATTTCGGAGCTATCTTAACTTGCCTTAAACTTTTGAATTGTAACTGCTTACTACAATAAGATTGACGATTGAAAGTTCTCTAATCTAATCCTACGAAACCTTGTTCTTAAGTTGCAAGCTTTGTAATCCTTTTAAATAGTTCCGTGCAATTCTTGTTTGTATTCATGTATCTTTTCTCTTTGCACTTTTATTTACATATTATAATTCATTTTGTTCATTTTATTTTCTGTTGCATATGCATATTAATCTATATAAATACTTTTCACATATATATCTTTTTATATCACATTATAACTTTAATTGCTTATTATTCCTCAATTTGGTGCATAATAAACACTCAAATCATAACAAGTATAAATGCCTTATACAATATTCAATAATTGCGATGAAACAAAAGTAAAATGAAATTGCTATAAAACAAACGTAACTATCCACTTCAGTGTTTTCGTGTGATGAAATTCTTTCAAATTTTCTTCAATCCTTAATTAATCTTCTTTGAATGAAATCTAAGCATCAAGGGTACAAATTTATTAATCTTTGCAGATATTAGAAATTCATTAATCATTAAATTTATTAAATTCCATTTAAATTTTCATTGAATAACTTATTACCAAAATTCTCTTTTAAAATACTTGTATGTGAAATTTTTTGCTCAAGTTATAATGCTTGATTATCCCATAGTCCTATTACAACAAAAATCCATTTTAAATTAATATACAAAATTAACTTCAAGAAATCAAAGACCCTAAGTTGATGTTTTAATGTCACAAGTGTCACTGATTATAATAGTGGATGCGTCAAATGTGGCCAAAGGCAACATTGGACACAACAAATGTTGTGTAAGTCGACTTAAAATGCATCACTTGATCATTATCTATAACATTAAATATTTCTATTTTATTGTATAAAAAAAAATAATTATATCACCTACTTCTAATTTCTAGAAATAATTAAACAACAACAACATCAAGCCTATATCCCACTACGTGGGGTCGGCTGTATGAATCCTTTTTCTCCATTATGTTCAGTTAAGAGTCAAATTCTTGTTTAGATCCAATAAAGAAAGGCCATTTCTAATATTTTCTAGCCAAGTCTTTTTAGGTATACATCTACGTTTCTTAACATAGGTTAAATCTAATACATTTACTCTCCTAACCTTGTCATTGAAAGGCCATCGTTTTATGTGACCAAACCATCTAAGGTGACTCTCTAATCTTATCTGGCACTGGAGCTACTCAAACCTTTTCACGTATATGTTCATTACGTATCTGTCTCTAAGAGTAAAGCCACTCATCCACCTGATCATCCTCATCTTTGTAACACTTAACTTAATATTATGCTTCTCTTTTAATGACCAATATTCTGTGACATAAAGCATTGCAGGTTTAACCACCATCTTATAGAATTTTCTCTTAAATTTGAGTGGTACTTTTCTAGTACACAACAAGCCCGATGCATTCCTCCACTTCATCCATCCAACTTGAATTCTACTAATAATATCCCCATCTATTTCACCACCACTCTGAATAATAAACCAAATATATCTAAAACGTGTACTCTTATTAATGACTTGATCACTCAAAGTCACAAACCCCCACTAGATCTATTACTACTAAAATTACACTCCATGTATTTGGTTTTTTATCTACTAAAACGAAAACCTTTACTCTAAAGTTAACCTCCATAATTCAAGTTTACCTTCAAAGTTAATTAAATTAAAATATCTCAATTAAATTTTCTTTCCTCGTCAAATTGAGATTCCCACCAATTTGATTTCTTTCTACTGAACAATTATATTTTACTATTTAAATCAAAACAAAAAATAATGCATTTATTTCTTGTCTAAATTTAAGCAGAAAATCGAAAATTTAAACTGCTTACTCCTTCGCCATCGTAAGAAATGGAGGCGCACTTTTTCTCCTCCCGACAAGTTCTGATCTTTAGATAGCCTGTCAAAAGACAAATTCTCCTCTTCTTTTCCACACAAATTCTCTCTTTCTCACCTAAAATCTTCTCTTCTCTCGGTCCCTACTCCCAACCCGCTTTTTTCTCTCGTTTGGATAAACTGGATGGAACGAAATGGAGTTATTCCTTGTGAGGAGTTGTGTATTTTTGTTTTCGAATGTGTTACTTTGCTTGGTTTGCTCTCCCGCACTCGCCCACACGCCCTTTGCTTCGTCCGCTAGCCACCCAAGGTAGGCTGCTACTTGAGAAAGGGCCAGTTTGATTGAACCGGTCCAACACCTTCTTACATAATAAGAGTTTATATGGGTTGGTTTTGTGAGGCAATTGTGAATTTGATGATGAATCATCATACATTTTCAATAATTGAAATATTTTTGAATGCATTCATGAATGAATGCATATATGGATGAAGGGAAGGATGGATGCATTTCTTGAAAGCTGATGGTTGACAACCAGTCTCTATGGATGTCACATAAATGAATTTAATTTGGTAAAAAATTATTTGTCGTTTGGTAGGAGTGCTTTGTAATACTGAAATCATTAAACTAAAGGTTATTGTTAATGTAGTATTATGTTCAGGATAAAGGAAGGGTTGACCAAGAGTATGAATTGTCAAGTTAATGGTTCTTTTTTATATTGGGGATGAGGCTTGCTGTGAAAGTAAGACAACCAAAGCATATATGTTTGCTTTTTGTTATGTATTTTGATGCTGGAGAAATATTTTGCTCGGACTTTGAAGGACAATGTCCAGCTAATTTTCTTTTAATGAATTATGAAATTACTGAAATCTTACAGTTAGAAAACGTTCTCTTGTTATATTATGGATTTTTGGTTTGCTGAATTAACGATTGTTGGGATCTGTCAGGAGATTTCCTTGCAATCTCTTTTAATTTTAGGGTATTCATTTTGTACTTTGTTTATGAATTAGACCTAAACATTCCTAAGAACAGCTCAGTGTCCAGGCTTGGCTTGAGAAAACCCACATAACCGTGCTTCTTCATGACTGTTGTTGAGAAACAGTCCTGCACGGCAAATTAAACTCTTTGTCAAGCGTCAGTTCTCGTCCATGTAAGTTGATGGGGCTTGTGTGGTTGAACACTTTGGACCGAGTAAGCAGGGCTAGGGCCAAGATTAAAAGTATGAAGCCTGATCATACCCAGCCTGATTGTTGAATGCCTCTCATTATATTGCTTTATGTTGTATGATTTATTCTTATCTGGATTCCTCACTCATTTGATATGCCGACTCTGTTTCACCATATTTTATTATATTGCACCAAGTGATGTATGCATTTGTAAATATCATGTCGTGTGCCCGCTTTTTTAATCCAATTATGCCAGAAATGTTTTTGATCATGCTGTGTTGGTTTTTGCTAACCGTTACTATGACCTTTTAGGGTGTGGAACTATGAAGAAGCAACACCATTAAACAGTTTCGACAACCATAATTCATCAGACCGAGGAGTTTCAAAGCTATGTCTTGTGAATGAACTTGATGATAGCCTGCTTCTGGTTGCTTCAAGTAAGTTACATTTTTCCTACTATTCTTAATAACTGTTTGATTGGTAGCCGTTGAGCATACAGCTTTGCTGTGTTTGGCTTTAAAATGATGTCAACTTGTATGCAGGTGAAGGTAATATTCGGATATGGAGAGATTACACTCTAAAAGGCAAACAGAAGCTTGTGACAGCATTTTCATCTATTCAAAGTCATAGATCAGGTGTTCGGGCTTCAAATGCTGTGGTTGATTGGCAGCAGCAATCTGGTTATTTGGTAGCGCTTCTCATATGTCCTGATTTTATTGACTATTTCTCACCCTTTGTTATTCTTCTTTTATTATCTTGTCTCTTTGATGCATACATTATTTTCTATCCTATATTCATTTACTCTCTTATCAGTATGCTTCTAGTGAGATATCCTCCATCTTGCTTTGGGATCTTGATAAGGAGCAAAATATTAGTTCCATTTCGTCTTCATCAGATAGCAGCATATCTGTACTGGTAAGGCCTTTACCAAACTCGTATATGGTAGTTACAGTCTGTGATGTAGCAGTCTCTTTTGGTTTGTTTTTTTTTTGTCATTTGGGAACATAAATTAATTTGTTTGTTCCCTAGCAAGTTTCAGCAAGATCTTCAAGATTTTTAGGTTTGCATGAACTTCTCTCATCATCTAAGTGATCCAGATAACTGAGTGACAGCCTAAAATCTTCCTCCCTTCTATATGGCAGCTACACTTCAATCTACCTTGTTGCTTCTCATTTATAGCAGACCATCACTTATCCTTGCAAACATGAACCCATTCAACCTTTTGTAATGTCTGCAGTCTAAAGTTAAGCACCACTCAATGTAAATTGAACCGGATAATGCCAAACATTATAAATTTGCTGGTTCATGGTAATCCATAGATAAGCAGTAAGCAGTGATAGGTAAATCCTTTAGCTGAGTTGTCATTTCAATTTTCAAGAACTTTTTAATATTTTGAGCTTTTCTTGCCTTTTTTAAGGTAGACATTGGTTGCAGTTATTGGTGCCTGGATGCTTCCATACCTTTTTTATCTTTCAATCTTCCCTCTGTACAAGTTTTCTTCTCCCAGATCCTATCATTCATTTATGTTGGTTCATGCAAGTATGTTATTGTTGTCTAGAAAATGCACTTCAGTCATCATGAGGTAGGTTTAAACTTTAAACTTTAGTCATGTTGCCGTAGTGTGCTCCCAAATACCATAGTTGTTGATATCAACCCAAACCTCCCAATGACAAATAAAACTGTGTTCATATGATCGTTTTTTTCTGTAAAGTTCCATCTCTAGAGTGCAGTGGGAGCTTCTGCTATACTGCAGGAATGGTATTAATAATGAACTGCAAATTAGAAATATGGTAGCTTGGTTGGTTTGTAGCTTCTTTTCTTGTGAGGATAAACTGATAAAGAATATGATGTCCCTTTAATTGCGAGTTCTGTTTTTTTGGGTATTTCTGGGCCATTTCACTCTTTTTTTTTATTCCTTTAAATCTTTTGGCGGATTCTCATTTATATATATATTTTTTACTTTGACAGTCTGCGTCCCAGGTTCATGGAGGTCAGGTTGCGGCAGGTTTTGTTGATGGTTCAGTTAGAATATTTGATGTTAGAACTCCCGACATGTAAGCTCAATATATCATATTTGAAGGATGTTTGAAGCCTAGTATTGTTTTTAATCATATAGTCTTTTAATATTTTTAAAACTATATTCTCATGCTATGCTTTCCAGAATATGCATTATAATTTTATGTTTCTTTATACCAATTATGTGTTACTCGCAAATGCTTCTGTAGGCCTGTTTGTGCAACAAAACTGCATACTCAAAGAGTGGAGAAAGTTGTTGGGATTGGATTTCAACCGGGGCTTGATCCAACTAAGGTATTATTTATCCACCTAGCTGTTTTTTGTTTAATCTTTTTCTTTATCGTTTTCAACTTCGTAGGTTATTTTCGCTTTAGTACTGCATAACCTCATAGATCCTTTTATGAGTGCTGGTTGATCTGGATATTTTTTGGTGGTACGCCAAATTGTTAACAATAATTTATTCCGCAATATGTCGAACTTCTGCTTTGTGTTGTGTATAAAGTTGCCGTTGCTGCTATACTTTTGTAGTTAATAATGTTTTGACATGAAATATTTTGAGCCAAGAAATGGGAACTCTTCCTAGCGCAATTCCTTGAGAAATAAGGCTAAATTATTTTTAGAATGTTTTAGCATTTTGGATTATTTTAGGATATTACTTCATAGTTATTGTAAATTCAATGATAGAGGATCGTAGGGCTTATGTGGATTTAAACTTAAATTTCATTTGAATTTATCTTGTCTCCATATTTTATAAGTACGTGTTATTGGAATTATTTATTTCCTTCTGTCGTACCACTCTCACCAGACCACGAGTTCTGTAGTCAGGATTTCTCTATCCTCCCGATATTTCTTTCAAACAGGAAAGTTACAATCCTGATTGTCTACTCATTATCCACTCCATTTGCTAGTGGCAAACTTCCTGAAACTCTTTCACCTGGGTTTTTCTGCTAGTTGTCGCAGAATGCAATTGCGCAGAATGAAAAAGAACAAAATTAAGAGACTAATCAAAGGCTCATCGAGTTGAATTAAGTAGGTTAGCCGAACTGTTTTATTGAAGCCGTTCTTGGGAAATAGTGTATTGAAACTCTGCTGTATGCGGCATAAGAAACATTTAGGCAGATATTTCTTGTTTTAAAAGGAAAAGTAATGAGATGGAATGAAAATAAACTTCGTGGAGCAGTGTTTAGGTTTGTTCACAAACTAGACTCAGTTATTTTCAGCTAGTATATTGTATTTTCATTTGTTTTATGTTGCAAGATCGCTTTTAGTATAACTCAATCATGCTTCTTAAAATCATACTTCTACTTGTTATGTACTTTATCCACTGTTGTTGGTTATTTTTGTTTTGAGTGACCAACAGGATAAGCAGAATGCTTTATATATTGTACTAAACATTAGATGTAGAAATTCTTGAGTGATTAATTTTTTTGTTAGAGAGAAACTGTATTTCCTTTGCGATGTGGCATGGTTGCAGATTGTCAGTGCGTCTCAAGCTGGGGATATTCAGTTTTTCGACATTCGAAACCACTCTGAAGCATATCTCACAATTGATGCCCATAGGGGTTCTTTGACAGCTTTGGCTATTCACCACCATGCCCCAGTTATTGCCAGTGGATCTGCAAAGCAGATCGTTAAGGTCTTCAGCCTAGATGGAGATCAACTGAGTATCATCAGATATTATCCTACTCTCATGGGTCAAAGAATTGGTTCTGTAAGTTGCCTCAATTTCCACCCATACAGGGTCCTTCTAGCTGCTGGTGCGGCTGATGCTTGTGTATCCATCCATGCTGATGACAACTATCAAGCAAGATAAATTCCAACCACGATTTCTTCCTATTGGTGTGATTTGGTGAATGTTGACATTTCAATCTTACAAAGCGTGGTTGAATGCACATTGCACAGGAATTGAAACATCAAGCCGCAGCCACTCTACGGTTTATCATTTCTCAGATGCGCGTGCGTTTGAAATGTCAATCTTAACAATATTCATTAGCCTCCGCCACAGAAAGTAGCATGTCGTCCAAGTGTTTCTGGCATCCAACATTACATTCGGAGGCTCTCAAAAAATAAAGATATCTAGGTAATAGCTTGTACATAATCTTTTGCTGTATTTTCTAATTTCTTTTTTCCTCTTTGTTCAATTTGTAAGTGTTATTCTCTTATTATAAACTATGATGGCCTCTATGGGAGTTTGCACTTGATTCAGATGTTCAAAATAATATTTTTTTTTCCTGAACCAATGTATGATTATTAATTATGGTAAAAAAATCACCCAGAAGATCTGAAAATTGGAGTTCCTTCGATTGCTAGATCATTTGCTGGATATTGACTTTTAATTTTTAATGTTACTTTCTACATGCGGCTGAATATTTTATTTTTAATGTTACTTTCCTAGTGCGGCGGAATAGCCGGGTTCTGTGTCATCAAAGAGATCTTCTTTCCAAAGATTCTCTCAAGACAAACCTTGACACATGGAGGAACTCAGGTGCAGGTTCGCTGGAGCAACCATATGAAACTCCCTCTCACACTCCCTTGAAACCCACAAGGATATTCTCCCTTTCTCACAAACTCCACCTTTTCTCTCACAAGCTCTAGGCTCTCTTTTCAAGCTTTCTTCAGAAGAAACAACTTAGTGAATGAAAAAAAAAAAAAAACACTTAACAAAGTTTTATGAGAAAGCTTAAATAGAAGGTTTCAAGAAACCCAAAAAACTCAATTCTCTCGTCTCTGATCTTATAGTACGATCCCAGATCGTATGGTACGATTAGTTCAAAATATTCATGTTAGTACTGTACAAATTGTAAAGCGATGTATGCTCAGTTCAACTGATTGTGCGGATCGTCTCGTATGATTAACAACGATAAATTATCGTCCCATGTAGAGATCTAGTCGTACAGTATGATTGGCTTTAACCGTCCAATACGATTTGATTAGACAAATTAGCCACAATTATTTCCCTGATTATAGGATTAATTTAGACAAGATTTGATTATATCGTACAACACGATATCTATCGCATGATACGATTAATATATAATTGTATGTCAAAATATTGCCTAAATTATGATTGGCGGCTAAGATCTTGATTTCAATAGATCGTTCAGTACGATCAAGATCGTCCAGTAAAATTAGTTCAAACAGCTTTAATTACACAATTAGTTGTAATAATTTTTTGAATAGCTTATCGTACAGTACGATATGGATCATACAGTACGATTAGCTTAAATAACTACACTTTTAATTTTCTCAATATCTCACTCCCATGAGTGTGTGTTTGCACAGTCACCAGACTAGTATACACCCTTACAAGATTTGACTCAAGAAATAAAAAAATAAATAAATGAAAATTACAGACTCTTTTAGCATATCCTATTCTACCCAATCTTGTGTCCAGAATCTTCATTGAATGGTGCATGATTTGCCCGAAATGTTAGTATACACAAAAGCAAATATGCACTACAAATACTATGAGATATAAAGATGCAATCATTAATGTTTGTTATCATCAAAATCATGAACTCGTGAGCACGTTTTGCAACACTTTCAATACTGCCATGAGCTATAATCATACCCCCTTTCATCACAATTCACGTATCTCATGTGAATGATGTCACATGGCCTGAGTTTGCAAGTTGACTAGTAGAAACTAAACTTCTCTTTAAACAAGGAACATGCCTAACATTATTAAGTCCCCAAATTGACCCATCCGACATTCTGATAATCTCCCTGTCCAACAATATTGTAGGATTTGTTATCCCCGAGATACACCATACTCAAATCTCCTTGAGTATAGTTCTTGAATGCCTCTTTGTTAGGATTTGCATGAAAAGCAGCACCTGAATTTATCACTGAAGGTTTAGAATTTTTCAGAGATAAAATCAAAGAATTTGACTGACATTCTTCTACATATACATTTGCAGAATGATTTTTTTTTCTTGACTTCCATCACTGCCCTTCTTTGGAACTGCACAGTCCTTTTTCAAGTGGTAATGTTGAGGGAGGTAGAGGGGATGCCACTTTTATAGCCACTTCCAAGGAGAGGAAAGGGTGGAGTGGGACTTTTAGTGGAGCTATAGAATTTGGAAGAAGAAAAATGATTGGGAGAAGATAGAAGCATCAGACATGATTCTACCACCCCTACAACAGTATCGAGGGGTGTTCCAACAAGTTCAAGGGTTGAATCATTCGTGGGAACGCGAGCATGTTATCAACTTGAAGGAAGGAGTCCCACCTATCAGTGTTCGTCTATACCGTCATCCCCAAATCCAGAGCGAAGAGATTGAGAGATTAATCAAGGAGATGCTCGAGGCAGGGATCGTTCAACCTAATGTCAGTCCATTTTTCAGTCAGGTGGTATTAGTCAAGTGCTTCAACTGCAGTTTCATTCGTTCCACCTTGAGGACAAGATGGCACTTTGGGAGGGGATTATTGTTAGACCGGTGAACTGGGCCAGTTTAGTCGGTCCAATGGGACCAGCTCAGGCAGAATAGAGGCACAGAGTTCCACCTATCCTTTATGCGCGACTGAGCCCAAGAACGCTATTTAGGAAGGATTTTTGAGGGAGTTAGGAGGGAAATTCGAATGTAGGGACTATTTAGAGATTTCTTTTTGGATTGTATGCATTAAATAGTTTGTTTTCCTAGGGTTAGGGCATCTTGACGTTAGCTGAAATTTGAGATCTCTTAGGTTTAGGTTTTTGGGCGCTAGCTGCGTCTAGAGATTTGAAAGAGATTGATCCTCCTTTCGAATTGAGGATCAATTGTATCTTGCTATTTTATTTTGTTAGTTTGTGTTCTTGCAATAAACTTTTTGTTTTTCTTTAATTTTCCGTTGAATTTGTGGAAAATTTCTCGCTGTTTTCATCAAGGTAATTAGGTTTTACTTGGGAATTCCAAGTATTTTCTAACACACTCCTAGATAGTATCGGGGTCTTGGTATAGCTTTAATTCAAGATATTGTTTTTGGTTATAATTGTGCTTTGATTTGGAGATGTATCTCTTCTGCTTCTCTTTTTATTTCCTATTGCAAAACAAAATATCTTTGTTTATGAAATGGTAGTATTGTGAGAGGCTCAAATTGATGAAATTCTATTAGTACACAGCTGCTCTTATGAAAGATGCTTTGAATTTTTTTTGTTCAGCCAAAACTCTAATTTATCCTTTTACTGTGACCCTTGGAGTAATGGCAAATCCATTGCCAATTTAGTGGAAGGTTCTATTTTCACGACTCATTTTGATGGCAACTTGGTGACTGACTGTATTTATAAGGGGACATGGTTTCAATCCCTATTGTTAATATTATTTCTGGTTGTCTGAATTGGAAGGGTTCTGTTAATTCCCGCATCAAGAATTTTATCAATTTCTTACCTTCTACTGCTGTTTCTCATATTTGGGTAAATATGTTATGTCATAAAAGGCAATCTCTTCGTTTTTCTGTTTATGACCCTTGAATTGAAATCTACTGATAATTTGATTAGGAGAAACATTCAGGTGAATCTTAAATGTGTTTTTTGCTTTTGTTGTAATGAAAGAGTGAGTCATCTTTACTTTGAATGCGATTTTACTTTCCAACTGCTTTGCAATATCCTCCCCTGCTGCTATCTTTATTTTTTTTTTTTTGTTTTTTTTTTCTGAGGCCAAACCTAGAGCAAATGCTTAATTTTTTGGTTGATCGTGCGAACATTCCAGTTTGGCATAAAAGCTGGCCTCTATTTGGGCCTTAGTTTATTATATCTGGAAAGAAAGGAATGAGAAAAAGTTTGAAAAGATTTAGGCTTAGTTTGGAATAGCCTTCTTATTGCTTCTTATATGAGCTTTCTAGTATAAAAATTTGAATTTTTATGCTAAAAAACTGCTTTAAAAGCAGTAAGAAAGCCGTCCCGAACGAAGCCTTAGTGTAGCCTTGCTACTGTTTGGGTCAATATCTTAAAGGCAATTCATCTTGAACTTTTCTGATGGAAATATTGGCAAAACTTTCAGCTATTTGTCATGCATTGAATTGGGTGCTCTTTTCTGGATATATGCCTCTATTTTCTGGACAGTGATGACCGTTTTGTGTCACTTGGATACCCTTCCTGGATGGATGAAATATTCTGTGCGGATATCGAATCTCGTTCAGAGTTCAATGAAAATGCGCCACATCACCCTCCACTTGATACCGCGGCTCGATACTGAGCTCGGCACCGAACTCGATACTGCTCGGTATTGGATGATGTGTTTGCACCTGATTCGCTTCGGGACGGTAAGTTATATCAGATGTCCGCACAGAATAATTTCTCCCTAGATGGTTTTGGAATCTCCTATGGCAACCGGGAGTGGAGCTGATAAATAATTTTTTTATTCTCTAGGTATTTTTTGCTGCCGTCGGAGTTCAGCTTTGGTCTTAGTTGTTTCTTCTTCTTTGTTTTCCTTGCTGTCCTATTTTTGTTTGTGATTTAGGCTTATGCCATTGCAAGTTTTTCCGTTTGCAGCTCTATACAAAATGAGTTTTTTTTCAGAGTTACACTCTTGTAATCTATTTTCATCAATGAAAATGGGCTAATTCCTCAATTATTCTAAAAATATATATCTAAATTTATTTTTATATATTTTATATTTTAATAAATATTATAATGTTAGACCTTTACTTTAGAGATGATTGATATCTCCAAAATAATAAATTTTTTTTTTTTGACATTCTCACAGCAATTAATTTCCCAAGCAATGTTCTTATTCAAGCCCAGCGAGTTACTAATAACTAATCAAGTTCTTGCATGAAAAAAATACTAATAAACAGGTTATTAAACCTTTATTTTATGCTATACAGTGAAACCTTTAGTAATTCAAGTTTCAAACCAACTGAAGTTTATTGACGCTGGATTGGCTATCCCAAAGGGGAGAAAAAATCCTGGTCATTACACAAAAAAAAAAAAAGAATATAAAATGAAAATTATTTAATTAAAATAAAATGTTTAAAAAAAATATATCGCAGTTAAACTATGTTTCAGAAAAAAACATCAACTATTTTTTTCTATAGTTTTAAATTTTTATTAAACATCCTATTCATATTAAAATTTAGATATGTAGTCTGTATGATGAATATTATAAATTTATTTTGAGATAAATATAATATATATAAATAACTATTTAAATTTTAAATTATGCTTATTTTAAATTAAAAATATTTACATACATATCACTTATACCATTCAATTTAAGTATCTAATTCCTAAAATTTTAATATTATATACATACCATCATATATTATTTTAATATTAAATATATCACTCATATTTCCTTCGATCACTCATATATTTCATTTCTATCACTCATATTTGATATTAAAATGAACAATGAGTGTTATGTATGTAATATTAAAATTTTAGATGTTAAATATATAATAGAATAGTATAAGATGGTATGTATGTAAATCTCCCATTAAATAAAGTCATATGATATTAAATTTAATAAGAACATTCTTTTTACATATACACTATAAAATTCAGAACTTTTGATTGCCATTAAAAAGTATCATTAATATTATTTTATTTTATGTTATATATATATATATATGATATTATTTATTTTAGGTCGTTTTATATAAAAAATTAGATTTTAGATATTTAGGGTATTTTTGTAAATTCCCCTTTTCATTTCCATTGAAGCAAGCTGAGGCCAGTCCGGCAGTCCCCACTCCCCAGCCTTTAACATGATCCTCCGCCGCCGGCCATTCCCTATCTCCGCCATGCTCACCGTAATCTTCGCCGTCACTGACAGAACCGCTCTCTCCAACTGGTCCTTCGTCGCACTATATCTTTCTTCCATCACTGATTTCCCCCATTACTCCCCCCGCTGGCCCTCAGGCTTCGCACGCCGCACGGCCCTCGCCGGCCTAGCCTTTCTGCTTCTGCGGAAAGCTAAAGAAGAAGCCGAATTTAACAAATGAAATAAGAGAGGTAAAGCTTCTTTTCAAAGTCATCACGATTATTTCCAGCGAGATTCCCCTACATTTCAATCCAATCCAGCGTGTCAGTTCTCCGCACAATTTCTTAGCTTTTAATTTTTTTTCTAATGAGATTACAAAAAGATTGAGATAGAGTACTTTCGGCATATAAAAGATTACAAACTTTTATTCTTATAAATATTATATCATAATTGTTTTAAATTGGGGTATATCTAAAATATTGATGAATATTATAAAATGATTAGTAAATGAGTATTATGATTATTGTTATTCTTATTTTGAATATGATTATTAAAGTAATAGATTTGGTTGCTTTTATTTTGAATGTGTTAGTTAAAAAAATCTCAAGTCTTTATGTGATTACTCAATCAGTTTTCACATTCAAATTTTTGGTAATGCCTTTCCAACATATTAGAAATCATCGTTCAGCATATGGGGTTTTGGGTGCTTCTTCAACCTTTTATTTAAAATGTGTAGCTTAATATACATGTTAAGAAGAAATATCTTACGCAGATTCGAGCTTCGTTTGGGACTGTTTCATAAAGTAGCTTTCTAGTAAAAAATTAAATTTTTTTACTAAAAAGCTGCTTTATGAAGCAAAAAGAAAGTCGTCTCAAACAAAGCCTCAATCAAAGGCAGGCCCTTCTCATTTATTTATCTCCAAGCAGTTCTACCATGTAAGGAGAAGATAGTTATCTGCAACCAACATTACTCGTCTCATTTGATGTTTGTTTTACATAATGAAATAATATACAACAAAATGAATGAAGGAAAAAAAAAACACACAAAAGAAAATTCAAAATGCAAGCTGAATTATGAATCAAAAGAAAGAAGCCTATACACGTTTAATATTCACACCTGCTGTAAGATGATACTATTACTATCCTTCATCATGAAATGTCCGCACTGCAGATGCATTTCTTGACTTTGCAATTCTTTCCAGATTTCTCATCTATATTCGTTGGATCTAAAGGAGCTAAACTTCTGTGATGCTCAATACTGGTTATACGTTGTTGATAGAAAAGGATTATAATTTCCTTCTGTAGCAATCCATGATGGAGAAAAATGATTATATGAGTACTGTTCTATTTTCTGATGAAAAAATGGTGTTATCTCTGGCGATTGTGCAACAGCAGGTCGAGCCCATGGTGCGACATAACTATTGTATGCAGTGTAGCCTTCATTTGACATGAGAGGGTGGGGATGGTTAAGGGGCTTTTCCCAACCGAGAGAATCCATGAAAGGATTTTGACTCTGGTTCAATGGAGGTGTTTGAGGAAATTGGTTTGGCGACAAAGTGAGACTGAAGAGGTCAATCATGTCTTGTTCTTTCTTTGAAGTACTAACTGGGGTTGGTGAATCAACCAGAACTAGTGCATTGTTTGCTACAGATGTAATGTTTTCTGAAGAATTCTTAGCTGAGACATCTTGAAAGACGGTTGATTTGGAGATAGAACTCCTGCAGAAACGGAAGCTTTGTCATTTTGGTTTATTGAAGGAATCTTTCAAGTGAATATGAATTGTGCGAGAGTTGGCCAACAAACCTGTTAGCTAAAGCAGAAAAACCATCTTCTTCTTCCTTTTCGTCATCGAATTGACAACTCATTACTGGAGCAGGAGGAGGAAGACTTACAATTGGTAGAGGATGAGCTTTTTTTGGCGGTAAAGATGATCTGGAAACTAGAAAATCATGCTTTGAAAGTAGATTTTGTAAACTGTCATTCAGTCTAAGTGCTTCAACCAAGAGTCTATCATTCCTGCCAAGTTGTAACAAATGAACAAACATTAATTACATTTAAGAAAGGAAAACTTCATCTTGTTATTATATTAAAGGGCATAATTTAAACATCTTCGATCTATCTACATCTAATGGTGAAATTATTCAGAGCTCTATTTGTCAGATAAATAAAACTATTTTTAAAAGACACTTACCCGGTTGAATTAATAAGTTGCACAAGCTTCTTCTGGTTGATCTCACACTGTTTAGCAAGATCTGTGATAACTTCATCCTTGATGGCCTGAGAAGCAATAATATATGTTTTGTTAATGTTACCTTAATTCTGTTTAATATATTCGGTTTGCAAATCGCACAATCATTACATAATCCATGGAGAAATCCTGTACCTTGTGATCATTTGGGTTCACAGCCTCCAGCATATGGTCGAATAACTCCATAGCACGTCGGATATTGTATAAGTCTGATAAACTAAAGAAACAAAGTACGTATCAGATACCAAACAAGCAAGCAGAGAAACCGAAAAGAGTAATAGAAAACATAGGAAAAATTTGAGGAAACCTGAAATGACCCGTTTCAGATATAACTTGATGAAGTCTTCCAATAGCATCGGTGGGAATTTTGTAGCTTATTTGAGGTTGATTAGTTATTGGACCAGTAAGGGTAAGAATTAGCTCATTGTTTTTTGGGGTTTCTGGGAACTGGACTCCGGATCTCTGCAAAGAGCATGTACAATTGTTAGAAAAGAAGAGTTTGCAATCACTCCTTCCAATGCTTCATTAGTCATTAGTCAACAATTAACTTTTGGCTTGTAATGTTTTGTACATTGATAGGAAGTGCTTGTAGAAAACAATTAACTTTTGACTGAAATTGAATTTCAGCAAAGTCACCAAACAAATGACAAGAGAAAATATAGAGAATAAAAGCAAACGAATCCCTTTTTATTGAAGTGGCTATGAAGGAAGACAATATACAATTGGATCTTTAATTGGAGAGGAAGACCCGGCTCTCCCAAATCCCTAGGCACCGGCTAGAGCCCACTCAACCTAAGAACAACCTAAATTCAACAAAACAAATGTAATATGAAATAACCCTATAGTAAGCCTTAAATAAGCTCCCCTAATTCCCTCTCAAATCAGCCCTCTTTCTCTTAATAATTCTCTCTCAAATTTGAATTCAAATTAGATCTCTTTCCCTAATTAATTTTCTCTCAATTGTAATTAAAACTCTCTTAAACAATTTCCATTTGATTCCTCCTTACATAATGAATATTAACTCCCTTGGACTTTCCCTAAATAATTCACTCCGAATTCCCTCTCAAATTAGATTTCCTTACATGATTAATTCCCTCACAATTATAATTAAATTTTCCCAAAGAATTTCTTCATTCTTCTTGCCCGCCTCCCACCCTAGTGGGGCCCACCGACTTAGTCACTGGTCAATCAATACTGCCCTCCCGAAGTGTTATTGTTCTCATGGTGAAACGAAGGAAACTATTGCTAAAGCACTAAACTAATAGCAATGGACTAAAAAATGGACTGACACTAGGTCGAACGATCTCTGCCTCAAGCATCTGATTAAGTATCTCGTTGATCAATCTCTCAATCTCTTCATTCTGTATTTGGAAATGATGGTACATGTGAACAATGATAACTGACACTCCCTCCTTCAAGATGATAGCATGCTTGCATTCCCGCAGAGGAAGCTAGGCAACCCCTAAATTGGCTCAAACACCTCTCGATACTGCTATAAGGGTGATGGATTTATGTCTGGTGCTTCTATCTTCTCCCAACCTTTTTCTCTTTCCAAACTCTACAGCTCCACAAAAAATTCCACTCCTTCACCCTTTTCCCTCCTTAGAAGTGGCTCAAAAGGTGGCATCTACTCTTCTTTCCCCAACATTTCCACTTCATGATCTTCCCTTCTTCTTATTGGATTAGGGTTTCCTCCGCTCTCTTAGCTGTCGGCGGCTCCCCCCACCTTCGATGTCTCCGTTTTGGTTTGGACCTCGAGCATCTTCTTCATCATTTCCTCCATGATGGCAAGTTTCTCATCGATCTTCTCATGAACGGCTGAAATTTGACTTTGAAAATCTGAAATTTTAGATTTCAATTGTTTAATCACTACTTCGAACACTTCTACATTTCTTTCTGTCATAGGTACCGGATCTATGCTATGATACCAATTTGATAGAAAGTTCCTATAGAAAACAATTAATCATTGGCTAAAATTGAATTTCGGCAAAGTCAACAAGCAAATAACAAGAGAAAATATAGAGAATAATGCACAAGAAACATATTTTTTCTTTATATCTAAGTTTACTTTCTTTTTTTTTTTATGGATGAACCTTTATTAATCTTATTCCTCTTTGGAAACATGCCATAATACATAAAAAAAATTCCAGCTCTAATAAAAAAAAAGATAAGTTGAAGCGTTTCTTTTGTAAGGACATACCTTAAGTTCGGCATATGTGTTGTAGAATTGTGGATATCTTCCATTCGACCCACGAAATTTTTCTTGCCAAGATTCCAGTAGTTCCAATATTTTCTCTCTTACTTCCTTACTTTTCTGTTAAGTACTTATTGGTTAAACAAACATTTATGAACGGTAAAGATGAAGTTACTAAGTAAGCAGGTATAAGCGACCACCAGGGATCTAATAGAGAGCGAATAACTTGCAAATGCATGTGATAATCGAAATTTGTATACGCCAGTAAAGTTTAAATAATTAAACATTACAATTAAAATTAAAAGGCTTTGGATAATCTGAGAAACATCAGATTAAACATGCAAAGTTTTTCCGGGAATATACTGAAGTAGAGGTGTGAGTGGGCCAAGCTGGCTTACGATTCGAGCTAAAGCTTTATAAACAAGTTTGAACTGGAGCTTAGTAAAAGCTAAACAAGCTTAGCTCAATCGATAGATGCATTTATAATGTTACCAAGTATTTGTTTCAAGAGAACAGCTGGTGTTCAAAATAGTTATAACTATTAGACTTAGATTTTGTTTGTGTTGACTTTCTTATTGCTTTTTAAAGTAGTTTTTTAATATAAAAATTTTAATTTTTTAACTAAAAAACTATTTTAAGAAGTAATAAAAAAAATCGTCCCAAACGAAGCCTTAGTTGCAAAAGAAATCCTAACAGAAACACAATATAAAATTTGAGAAAGAGAACTTACTGATTTTCTAGCAATCTTAACCATCTCTGGCAAGATTCCACGCTCAACAACTTGAAAATGCACAAAATCATCACAATTCATTATCATTGTTTCCAAAAGCTGCCATGGTTGGCACAATTAGTTAGTGCAGAAAATTGGAGAAACATGCTTACCGATAGATCTTCATAGATTTGTTACATACCGTCAAAGCAAGGAACTGAACCTTTGAGTTCCTATTTTGTAGCCTCATCCTCAGAGCTTTAACAAAGGCTTTTGCCTTCCTGACATTCCAAATATTTTGTGAGAGATAGAGTCTCATGACTTGAATGAAAAAAAGGAATGGTTACGCTAGGTAGTCGACAGCTAGCGTAATATTTATCAAATAATCACGATATGACATGAATCTTTTAATATGTTATTATTGTTATAAATATTCTGATTGAGCTCGACAGGCAGATTTTTGTGAGAACCAAATAATTTCATTGATGAGTATTTGCAAAAATACAGTAAAAGTCAAGCTAAAACTCAAGTAAAAGGGCAGCTAAAACACAACAAGAAAAAAGAAATGTTATCAAATTCTCTACTCAACTATTTTAGCTTGCAAACAGAATTTATAACAGATAAGAAATGTTCTCATGATGATGGTGATAAAAAAGAAATGTTCTAATTAAGTTTTAAAAGATTTCTAAACTTCAATAATTTATGAATTGTTCTCTAAATATATTTGATGTTATCTAAGGAGCACCGTACGAATAAACTAAAGCTTATTGCCACTTGCTAACAAAAGCTTTTAATTTTTTATTTTTTATGCCGAAGGATAAAATAAAAAAAAACTACAGGATTTTCCAAGTCACAACCAAAATCAATCGATTCATGAGTTCTTTAGGACCAATCAGTAAACAATTACGAAAGAAACTGCCATAGATCATCCAAGAACCCACTGAAAAGCAGCATATACCCTTCTGATGCATCTCCATGAGTTGCCGTAATTTTCTTTTATCACGAGTCATCATAAAAGTTTCAAAAGTTCTTGATTTTTTCCCCAACTCTTCCAATCTTTTTTACTACCCAAAGCATAAGAGATAAACCTTTCCTTGTAAATTTGTTCGAATTTCTAATAAATTCTAAAAACGGATAGCTAAAATATCCCACATACTAAATCAGTATACACGCGCAGCAACAAGAGGAGGAAGTAGACCATTAAACAATAGATGAACATAACGCTGATGACTAATAGTTAAGCACTTCCAAGGAAAAAATCCCAAAAGAGAAGAAACATGAGGCTTTTTCTTTCTTTCATCTTTCTCTTTACCACAAAAAACAAAAACCATAATAGGGGAATCGACTGCCACATGCAAACAATAAAAGAAAAATCCAAAGCCATCAAAATCAGAACTCTTTGTACTGAAAAGCTGATTAAGCAATCGAAAATTCAGATTCCAAAGAAAATAAACAAGATTCCAATTTCCAACCAAGAACAAATACGCACCAGGGATCTGAATTAATGGAATTGCAGATGTCCATGTTCATCATCCAATCCGGACTTAGCAGGAGTCGGCTAGTCGCCTTCTCCACTCGCCCTATCGCCGACGACGGCGTCGAAAAGATTGACTGCAACGAAGGCACCATCTCTTCTCCTCTCAATTTCTGAATAAAGAAGTATCACAAGAGAAAGAAAAAAAATAAGAAGAAGAAGAAGAAGAATTTCGAGAGAGTATTCCACAAAGCCTCGGCTATCTCCTCCAAGTTTGAAGTTTCGAGTTAAAGTTGATGTTTTTATCGCAATGATTTCTGGCTTTGTAAGCCCTTCTTGGAGGCCATGGTCGCTTCGCTGTCTCAGGAAATTACAGTCAATTATATTTTATTAAAAAATATTATTGATCCCACCGTGTGAATTATTATCGAGTAATAAACAGGGTTTCCATAAGTATTTTCTTTTCTTTTAAAAAAGAAATACTTATGGAAACCGTGTTTATTAGTATAACTCAGAAAGTATAGAATTTAGTTAGAAACTTCCCGCAAAATTTGGGTAATTTGCTTCGGAAAAGACTTGAGATAGAAGCATCATTTTTTTTATATTTTTGGTGAAGCGGCTGATCGTAGACCGTTGGATTTGGCCAGCCAATCCCGTTCGCAGGCTTGGTTGCAATTTGAAATGAACCTTTTAACGGTCTTCTGTTTTTCTATGTACGCTGCCGGATGTAGTATATATATTGTTAAGTGATTTGACATTTTATCGGTTCCGTTGGCACGTTTGTAGAGAATTGTAAAATTATATTGCAAATTATTGTTCATCGTGATCATTATTTTTTATAATATTAAATTGGTTATTTTTTGCTCTTGACTGAGAAAGGAATTTATTTTATGTATAATATTATTTTTATTATATTTTTTCCACCCAAATTCAAATCATAATATTAAAGTTATATATATATATATATGATATATCCATCAAAATTGAAGGTAAATGCAGTTGAATGAATAATAAATTTTTTTGTCATTTCTCTTATAAATAATCAATATTGAGCATGTGATGTTTGTTGTGTGAATAATATCAATGAGACCTAAAAACGAGAAAAAATAATATAGCCGTCTTGAATAAACTTAGTATAATATTTGTTTTATTTATCAAAGTATTTTTCTAGAATAAATAGAATGCTCACTTATCTTAGAGCAAGAATTAACTTCATAATTTCAGAATTGAGATTAATAATAGATACTGACTAAATTATCATGTTTAATAAAGCTGAAATTTTAATTTAAAATGATAGTTTTAAAATAACAATGCATGAACCTTTCATATGCCTATATTGATAAAATACACATTTATTTGATTCATTGGATTATAAGGCGGGTTTTAAAATTTGATTTCTATAATAAAAAAATTCATATAGAATGCTAATGTACTCACAATATCATCTAGAACAAATTAGTTAGGTCTCATTGATCACTTAAAATCAATTTAAAGCAAGTCAATCAAATAAAAATGATCAATTTACCACAAAATTAATAAAAATTCTCAAAAGATAAGACGATTTTGTTAGTGAATTCAAGTTTTCAAAGCTATTTTATGCATTTCTTTAATAATTTGCAAAACTCCTAATTTATACATGCATTAATTGAAGTCATTAAAGCTATTCACCCAAGTGTCAAAGCTAGCTAAAAGTATAGTCAATTAGTCATCAATCACTCAATTGAAAGGAAAAGATCAATACAAGAAGAGCAACAAAATTTTGCCACTCGTTTGCTTTCAAATTATTTGTTCAAATCATTGAAACGCCTCATTATATATTAATCTCAAATTGCTCATTGCTGCTATGAAAATGATATTGTCTACAATATCTATTGGGCCACACCTCATTCAATTCACCATAATAGCATTTTGATCTGTAAAGATTGCAAGAGGCTTCTTAACACCACGTGTCTTTACAAAATAATTGAGCAAGCACTTGAAATTAATATTTTTTTTATCTTATCACGAAGCAATACGGCTCCAAAAATAATTAACCATTTTTTTTTCTTATGATTTTTGAAACCAATAATGAAGAAATATTAAAATAAGAAGACTATTGTGTGAAGCTCAGTGAATGCTTTGTTTAATCGATATTTCAATCAGATAGTTTGGTTTATGATTTTTTAGATAAGGTTAGTGTCAATAGCCGGAAAAATTATTCTGTGTGAAGACCGGATGGCAAGAACCGTTCGGATTTGTTGAGCTTTAACTGCCCTTTTGCTGTGTTTTGCAAATTAATACTCAATAAAAGGGCAACAAATATGCATTCCTAATTGCATATTTGCTATCTTTTGTTGAGTATTTGCAAAAGAGCAACAGAAGAATAACTAAAACGCAACAAATATTCTACTAATTGAATATTTGCTGCCATTTTACTGTGCTTTTGCAAATACTCATTAAAATGACAACAAAAATTCATTCATAATTGCGTATTTATTGCCCTTTTATTGAACATTTGCAAAAGCGCAACAAAAGGGAAGCAAATCCGAACAGTTCTCGTCGTCCGGCCTCAGCGTAGAATAATTTCTCCAATAGTTGAGGCATCTTATCAAAAAAATAAAAAAAATTAAAATGGTTGAAGAAATTAAAAAAAATAAAAAAAGAAGACATATGTAGAGCAAATACTAGCACTTAAAATATTATTTTAAACTAATATAAGAAAATTAAATTGAAATATAGTAATTTTTAGATGATCTCTATTATAATTTGAGTTCCAACCAAAAAATATGTGTAGAGCAATACCTCATACTTCCAGTAGAACAGATCCAGAATCCAAAAACCCTATATTTTGTACAGTTCAGGAGACGAAACAAAATGACAAGCTATTTTTGTTTTGAACAATCATCAAGCATCAGAATCTGAATCATCTAACAATGCGTCTATATCTGGAGTTACAACTGCATGCTTGTTAAGCTCCCCAAGAACACAGTAATGCCTTTCTTTCGCATTAACCGCCACAAGCTCTTCTACAAATGTTGTATCTATCCCTGGAGAAACCTGTAAGATATTTTTCATGTTAACTCAAAAGTTCTAAATGCAAGAAAGTGACGAGCATTCTTTTAACTCACATCAAAGAGAACTTCTCCCATCTTCATTGTAACTTTGCCGCTTCTGTAAACCAGCAACTTCCCCATGAAACCACCAGGAGGATCTTTCAACTTGCAAGCCGTGCTAGACTCATCAGCTGCCTTGTTGCCTGGCCCTTTTTCTTCATCAGGTGGTTTCGCCGATGGAAGATCGAAGGGAAGCTGGAGAAAGATCATCTTTGGTTCGTCGCTGGTTTCCTAGCAGAGAATCAAACCAGAGAGTAAAGAAGATGGCAATGGTGGATTGGTTCAAATGTTCTATGGTAGCAGAAACAAACCATTAACCCCAACTTCTGTGCTGCATTAATTTTATCCTCATCTATGGGCAAGTGCGCCGAGCCTCCCTCGCCGAACTCCAATCTATCAAGAACTTCTATAGACAAGAAGACAGTAGCAGATTGAAGAAAACCATTTCAAAATGGTTTGCTTTAAGGAAAACGGAAATAGAATGAAACCTGGGTCTCCCGAGTAAGGCCTCCTCAAAGGAAGGGTCGTTGGATAATGAGAGCGTGCGTAATCCTAAAAAGGACAATATAAGCAGAAAGTATATGCAAGTTAGGGAAAGACAAAAACAAATTGTAAGATAGGATTTATTTGCTAAATTGCTCACCCATGGCTCAACATACTCCCTGGGTTGGGAAACAAGACCAGGATCATCTATTTATAATTGGAAAGGGTAAGGAAAATGATATTAGGAAAAGAAAAAAAAATACTATAGAGAAGCATCAGAGTGAGGTATCAAGAAGAAGAATATGACCTTCACTTTGGGTTCCTGCTGTAGGAGTCACAAATGAACTAGCTTGTGTAGACGAGTTTCCGTATCCAAATGTGACTTCATCCTGGACAGCTGAAAAGATAAAAAAAGAACAACGAAAATGCACAGCTTTATTGAAGAATAGGATTAAAAAGGAGTGAAGAATCTTCAGGTCAGCCTCTCAATCTTATAAAGGAATTTATAAATTTTTAATCTAATTAATTGGAATAGTCATTTTTTTATTGAATATTGAATTTACTTTTTGGGAATTTAATATTGCTTTCAAGATGCCATTTAATTCATATATAAAATCATCTTTTCAACTGATAGATGGAACAATTGGAACTACAGCAAAAACAAAGATCTGTAAATAGCAAATGGAGCCCTGAGCGAGCGAGCTGCTGCCACAGGGAAAGGAATCAAGCAACACTGGCAAACTTTGACAAACACAAAGTGATGTAGGACTACATGCGAAATAGGAAACTTGCACAAATATTAAAGAGCAATTTTAAATTTTCGTTATTAGCAACTAAAACAACAAAATAAAACTAATAAGTGGTCACTTCCGTTTAGGCTAAGCTACGCAAAAGACTAAGCGAAATCAAAACATTTAAGGAAACCAAAGCATTGCATGCGGAGTAGTTCAAACATAACCTTAGCCTAACAATGAAATCCAAAAGCAAAGAAGTAACAATCCTACGATTACTAATGGATGGCGAAAAGTAGATACAATCTCTTGCTTGAATACTCTCTCTATGAAGTAGAATTTGAAAGTACATGAGTCAAGGAAGAAGATCACCTTCTTGGAGAAACGTCTTGATTCACCACGTACCTTCCAATAGTTGATCCTCCAAAGGCTTGGTCAAATTGACTATCAAGTGATCGACGGACTTTCTATGGATCCGTCAATGCATGGGCTCACGTCGACGAAAGGCAATTTGAGAAGATCCAAGATGCCTTGGCCGTCGTATGCGAAGCCGGAATCAAACTCTGGATCAGTCAAGCATCATAATCATGTGAGGAGAGAACATGAGAGAGAAGAAGTAAGGAGGTGGAGGTGAGGAGGGAGGCCGGCGGTGTAGGGAGGTGGAGAAGGGCTAGGGTTTGAGAACTTAGGTTAGAGAAGGAGAAGGAAACATGAGTTCAAAATCTGAAAATAAATTCAGATTTTCAGCAAAAGTGGAGAGAATTAATTTGAATTTGAATTTTAAATTAATTACAATCAATGGCCTTAATTGAGCATTGATAGATGGGCCCAAGCAAGGGGGAGGCCGGCAGCATGTAGAGGGAGGGAGAGAGGGTTTTGTGGAGCAATTTAAATTCCCTTCCTAATTGCTCTCTTTAATTTAGGAGAAGAAAATTCCGCCTAAATCAAATTTAAAATTAATCATGAATGAGTTTCAATACTTTCCTAAAATAGCTCTCTAATTTAGAAAATTATTTGAAATTCAAAATTAGAATTTCAAATTATGAAAATAATTTCTCAAACTAATTAAACTCTTTAGGTAAGCAATAAGGGCATTAATTACTCAATCATGGAGGCAAACAAGGGTGGCCGGCGGCGGGTTTGGCTTGGGTGGGGCGGGTGAAGGAGATGATGAAGAAGAGGAGCTGGGTAATGGTTAGGCTGAGGTGAGCCTTGGTAGGAGGGGTTATGAGGTTGTGGTTGGTGGTGGGGGATGACCGGCGGTGGACGTTGGGTAGAAGGGAAAGAAGGAAGGAGGATAACCAAGAGCCACCGGTGATGACTGTTGGGTACGATGGGTGGCCTCTCCTAGGCTCCACCTAACTCTCAAACTCTCTCTCAAGCTTTCACATAAGCTCCAAGAAGACAAATGCATGAAAATTTCTTAATATCATTCATTAACCTTGAAAATAACAAGATGAAGGCTATAAATAGCCTCATACAATGACTTAAAGCAAAAGGGCTCAAATACCCTCAATGGGCTACATGACTCAATCCCTCAAGCAAGGGTAAAAACAGAAAATGCTGAAATAAAAAGATTACATCAATAAGTAGACAATAATAAAATCAAAAGTACATCGGATAAATCGTGGCCGTTGATTTATGGCAATGTCGACGGTAGACTTTCCAGCTGATGTCCCCATCACAAAGGGTTTCCATCCGTCCAGAAATGGTTGCACTGAGCTTCATAAGTCCTTTAATACAACCTATTTCTGGACATGTGATTAGTAAGGACCCTTTGAGGAAGTATGACACATTATTACCAGGTGAAGAATTCAAACAACAATATAGACTCACGGGAAGCTTGCTTAGGCTGAGAGCTCAAGGGCAATATGGTAAATAAACATTTAGTGAAAATCTAATTGGGAGATACAAGATGAAAGATGAAGTACCAGAAAATAAACTTTTCAGTCTACAAAAACTGCTACAGGGAGAATATTAGACAGCTGGTAACTGGTCCTAGGAGCTGCGGGGTAAGCATAGACCCCTCTCAAGTTGGGGAGAAATTATTTCGTGCGGAGTCTGGAAGTGAGTGTACACAGTGTGTACACTGAGTATAATTTTATATATAGTTTGATTTTTTTTATACACAGTGTGTACAAATACTGTGTACACTCACATCCAGACGGTTCTTTACCGTCCGGACTTCGCACAGAATAATTTCTCCAAGTTGGGAAAGGTCCTATGGTAGAAACTTTCCTAATCAGAGTGCATTAACAACTTTGTTCATGAATCACCACAAACAATTGCTTTAATACAGACAACCACTTCAAGCACAATGTCAGTACTCACAAAAGAAACGCAAATATGCCTTAATTAATAGTCCCCTCTACTTTGTTAGTTGACTTAGTAAGATGGTCAATCACATTGGTTTATTAATTCTGATCTCCTAAAAAATTCAGTATCTTTATCATTTATTTTACTTCCTTTCGTTCACAAATGTATTTAAATAGGAATCCTAGTTCGACTCATCATACGTATTTGTTATAAAGACAACTGGAATCGATACGTTGGTTTTTTTGAAGATTTTGTATATATTTATGCATGGTAAGTTCCCCAAACCTAAAAAAAAAAAAAAGATACTAGTAAGCCATATAACGTTCTTTTTAGAAAGACTATTAACATTGTGTACAACAATTTGCAGCCTCTAATTTCATAGCATGGCAAAAATAATAAGTTGAATTCAACATGTTTGGCAATCGACTTGTTTAGAAAAAAATAAAAAAATGGACAACTGGCAAGTCAAGGCAACGTCCATAACAAAAAAGGTATTCCATTACTAAAACAAAGAAAAAATAAAATCCCATGAAATTGGCTAGATCCAAAAAAGATGATGACTATTGAGTTGGTGTGTAACTACAGACTTAAACATCAATGATATATTTGAGCACCCATGGGAATTGGAGGAAATAGAAAGAGCTCTTAATCACCGACTGCGCCATTTTCAGAAATTGGACTTTGCTTGCTTGACTCTGGGATGGATAAGAAATCCCAATTTAGAATGTAGAATATTAGGATGTGGAATCATCCCTGTTAGAAATATCATCAATATGAAATAGCTACTAGTCGAAGGTGTCCGAGTAAAAATAATGAAACCGATCAAAATCGACTGAAACAGGCATAAAATAAAATAATGATTTTATTGTAATATAAAGCGGTTTGATTTATGATTTTTAAAAACCGAAATTGTTGGTTTGAGTCCAGAAATTAATAAAACCAAGCCAAATCAAACCATGCTCACCCGTAAAAGTGTAAAACTAGCATTGGGCATTGGATAAACTCTTTATCCTATAAAAATCTTTGATCTCAAGTTCAAATCCTAGTGATGATTGCCATTTTTTTTTCTTTTTGTCCTATGGTGATTACCTTCAGCCATTGAATCAGGTGCATCCTAGATCCAACGGTTTAAAACTCCCCTTCTTTTTGCCCCTCTCATGTTCAACATCAATCATTGGATCAAAAGGCATCCAAGATTTAATGGTGAACTCTTGGGGCTCAAATAAAAACCCACTCGCCATAGCCATTCACAAATAGTGAAAGAGTTGGGTACTCTAATAATTAGATTTTGGCACCCTCATACTCAATAAAGGTGCCAAATCGCAAAAATGAAAAGTTCAACACTTCGTTCTAGCCATTGAGATATGTTCTTTAATATTACCTCTATCACTGAGGACTCTATTACTTCCCAAGCTTGAATGCTACTGCCAATTTAACTCCTCCCTAGCTACTTGACTCAAGCCTCTTCAAAGTTTCCTCTTTATCATACTATAATTCCTTCTCCAATTTGCTTTTTTCCCGAGATGTAACATTGCGCCACAAACAGGTCGGTGTGCATTTACATATAATAATCAATTTTAGTTAATTTGATTTAATCCTTGAGCCACAAGTTGTCAAACTAGAATAAAACCAATATTTAAAATTGTGTATGCAAAGTGCTTTGAGCCTATAGCCTCCTGTGGGTAAACAGAAATGTACCCCTCAAGAAACAGTGAGTGGGCCTATAGGTGCGCTTTCAAGCTTTTTAACAGTAATCCACCCCTTATGTGATAAAAGTTCTTCAATTTTTTGCTTATTTGGCAGTAATCTATACTTCTTTGGCAGTAATATATTCCTTATGTGATTAAACTTCCTCAAGTTTTTGCTTCTGCTATGTTAGATCAACTTTGTTTTGCGCCCTTGTCATTGTTTTGTTGTATAAGCTCTTATTTTGAAATAGTAATAGGTTATGTAATAACATTTAATTAATTTAAGTTAATTTTCAATAAAATAAGATAATAATTATTTGATTTAATCCTTGATCCAAGGGTTTCCTAACTAGGATTAAACACATTTAAAATTGTGTATGCAAAGTGCCTTGAGGTTATAGCCTAATGTGGGTAAAAATTAATGCATCCCTCAAAAAACAGTGAGGTGTGCCTCAAGGTGCACTTTAAAGCTTTATTAAAAAGGAATACATCATTATTTTCACTTTTTGATATGTTGGGGTGAAAGAAAAATAACTGTCCAAACCCCAAATGGCCTAAGTAGCCCTTTGTTTTATAATTTTAAAAAAGTCTATTTTTTAGGCTAATCTAAACCCTAGATTAAAAAAAAACTATAAACCACAAAGTTGCAATGTGGGTGAAAAGAGCACTAATAATCAAGAGAAGAAATCACTTGACTACCTTAAAGATGAACTTATTTACATAATAAAAGATTATATGATAGACATTTAAGGAAGAAAGTTTTATAAGATATGAAGATCCCCTGATTAGTAATGTGTTCCATTGGATGATGAATAATTTATGAACGATGAAAATGGAGTTTCACAGTCACAATTATATGAAAAATATCTCAATATTGACTTTTTGATAGAGGAAGGAACAAGAATAGTAAAAGTTGAAAAGAAAATAACAAAAAATGTCCATACAAAATTTTATCAATTTAACTTATAAAAGGTCAGCATATTCATTGTCTTAAATAGTATTGCTATTGAATTTTAATAATTAGGGAAAATAATGGACATTGCGGTTGAAAATGATGGAGAATGGGAGGATGCAAATATACGTGAGGATGAGAGAGATGAGGAAGCAATCGACTAAGATGACTACTCTAATGAAGAACCTCTACGTGATGAAAGTGGGAGTGAATTTGGAGACATAGGTCATAAATAGTTTATTTAAGAGCATGTTTACTCATTTATTTTAGGCATCTTATTTTTGTTTATTTGTTTATCTTAGATTTTTTGCTTTTTGTTAAGTGCTTGTGCAAAATTTTTTATGATGTTATGCCACAATTTAAAATTGTGACTCTTAAATATTTTACTTATCATATTTTAAATTAATTTAATGATTTTATTTTGAGGCTTATGCTTCAAAATGTATTGAGGTTATGCCTTGCCTCAATAATATAAAATATTTCAATATCTTATTGCATAATTTTAAACTATGGATTAAGTAAAATCATTAAAAGTGATCTATTTAATAACGATATTGTCATTAAATGAAACAAATAAATAGTAAATGTTAAATTGATGGTCCGTTGATATTAGCTTACGAGAATAATTTACAACAACATTTTTAGAAGTAAAAGAATTTAAATTTTAACATCAACCAAGCAGGAAAAGAACATAATTGCATTTATTTTACATTCAACCGCACAACACAACAACAACAAGCCTTTATCCCATTACATAGGGTTGGCTACATGAATAGTTTTTTTTCATTGTGTCTATCTAAGAGTCAAATTCTCAAATCTTAATAAAAAACTATAATTTCTAATAGTTTCTAACTACATCTTTTTAGATCTACCTCTAACTTTCTCAAAATAAGTTGGATCTAATGCATCTACTCTCCTAATAGGGTTATCTGAAGACAGATGTTTTATGTGACCAATCCATCAATGGTGACGCTCTCTAATCTTATCTACTATTATAGCTATTCCAACATTTCCATGTATATACTTGTTTTGCATTCTGTTTTTTAGTGTAAAGCCACACATCCACCTGAGCATCCTCATCTCTGCAACACTTAACTTAATTTTAAGCTTCTTTTTTAATGGCCAACATTTTACGCCATAAAGCATTGCAAATCTAAATTTAAAAAATAAATAAATAAACGAAGCGTTGCAAATTTCACCACTATCTTATAAAATTTTTCTTAAATTTGAGAGGTGCTTTTCAACCACATAATACAATGTCAATTAAATTGATAATATTGCTTTGCATTCTTAATAAACATGTATTTTAGTTGCATATGCAACAAAACTGCCCCTTAATACATAAGATAAAATAAAATCAAAAGTAAAATAGACAACATAATGTTAAATCAAAGTAGCTTTGAAAAAAAAAATTGAAAACAGAAAATTTTAACCTTTTTTATCACTCTTAAATCTCCTCCCATTATCTTGTGACTGCAAATCCAGGAGTCCTATCAGTCAAACGTGCAGAAGAAAAAACATCTAAGGCTAATGTTCAGGAAACAGGAAATTACCTTAGCACCGCTCAACTTCGCTAACAGTTCTCGATCAACAATGTCATCCGTTCTCGCTGACAAATCTCTGCCAAAGATATTTACAAGAAAATTTAACATTCAACAAACAAAAATAACGAAAATACCAAGATGAGTTTTACTTCCAACACAAGAAAGTACGTTTTAACAACAGCCGGTTTTGGTGATTTCCGAACAGGAATCTTAGGCGCAAATTTCAACTGCAGAGATATGCAAGACAAACATGAGAACTAATAAAGATGATCAAATATCAATAACATATAAAGGATATCATAAATTTAAACAGATAGAAATTAAACCTTTATAGGTGGAGGACCCGATCCACTATCTGATCCATCCTTCATTTTTTTTCTTTTCAGGCAATCTAATAGAATATAACTCAAGAAATTAGGTAAAAATAAAATGTATATATTAACTGGGCTGAACAAGGAACCCTAACAAATCGGGAGTGCTTCATGAGAAAAAAAAAAAGAAAAAAAAAAAGAGAAATGAGCAAGAAGCTCACCACTCACCCAGTTACACGCCAATTACAAAAGTTCAAGAAGAGATGAGTAACCCTTGCCAGCCTCACGTCACGGAGCCGTCTCCGATCAATCTCTCGGCAAGGTCTCCTAAATTCTGATAAAAACCTTGGTCACGCACTGTCTTGCGGATATCCTTACCGGAAAGATCCCTTCACGGAGCCGTAGAACCGGCCAACAAACGCCGCGCGCTACGAAGCGACCGGTAAGGTGTTACTATTCCGAGTCCCTACGTTGGTCATGTAAAAGGGAAAATTATTCTGTGCCGACTTCGAATTTGGAGAATCTTCCGGATTATTGGACCTATTTCGAAAATTATTCTGTGCTTCTATGCGCTCTGATTAAATAAGCAGCAAATTCTTTTTGTTGTTTATTTACTATATATTTATAAAAATATATTATATATACATTAAATATGTAGAGCGTATGCAGAGTTTATGCATATGATGTACATTAATTCGGAAAATCATCTACGTTCGGATTCCGCACAGAATAATTTCTCGTTTAAAAAAGATTGGGATTGGCCAGCAGCAATGAAATCGATGCTATAACCCTCGTCTGTCTCTTTTCGAATACACCGGATCGAGCACGAACTTACATTATTCCCCACTGGTTCTACGCCCTAAACCTATGGAATCAATATTTTAATTTAACTTTTTATTATATTATTTTTAGTTACCACCTTTAATTTATATTTATATCATCTATGCTATTTAAATTAATCATCAAAATAAAATTTTCATCTTTGACTTGTGACAAATTATAAACATCCATATTTAACCACTTTATTATTTAATATTGATGCGCCATCATAAAATTATCTTGATCGGGCACGAATCTCGAGGCAGAAATCAAGTTGGAAACTTCAAAAATTAAATCCGAGAGCATCTGAACTCCGATTTCAGCAAACTTACAGTCAAACTGAGCGTCTCGGAAATATGAACCCGACGACACCAAATTCAACTCAATCCGAGCCCAAATAAGACCAAATCAAGCAACCGAAGTGTTGTTGGAAAGTTCATATCACAATTTGAGTTACCAAACGGTCTCCGATTTTAACGAGCTTATAGTTGAATCAAACGGCTCAACGAGACGAATTCAACGAGCCCAAGATCGCCGAATTCTGACATCATTAAGACGTTCAAATTTCTGACAAACGGTGCATGATCAAGGGATTCAATATCAGCTGTCCATTCGACCACTCCCTATTTTCCCCTGATCTCACACGTATTTACAAGCTATGCAACTCCAGAAAATCTATAAATAGACACCTCATTTCTCATGAAAGGGGGTCGGAAGCAAGAAGAAGAGGAGGAGAAGAGAAGAGGAGGAGGGAAGAGACTCCTCCTCGACCATCGCCGGAGTTCTGCTTGAACTCCAAATGACGTCGGAATTCTGCCCGACTTCCACGGGACGCCAGAATTCTGCCTGACTTCCATGGGATGCCAACATTTTGCCCAACTAACAACAGAGTTCCCCCTGACGCCGAAACTCTGCCCAAGTGATACCGGAGTTCTCCTCGGCCACCAACAAACGTCGGACTTTTACCCGACGCTAGACCTTCACTCATCGTCAAGTTTTTACCTGACGTCGGACTTCTACCGGTTATCGGACTATCGCTCGACATCTATCCGATATTGGATTTATGGACTTCTACCTGACGTCGTCCTTCTGACATTCATCGTCAGACAACAGTCCTTCCGACCTCCGTCGCTCTTCGGCTACGGTCCTCCTGACTTACGTCGCTCGCCGACCACAGTCTTTCCTACCTCTGTCGCCCGCCGACTGCGGTCCTTCTGACTTAAGTCGCCCACCGACTACAGTCTTTCCGACCTCCTTCGCCCGTTGACTACGGCCCTCCTGACTTATGTCGCCCGCCGACTACAGTCTTTTCGACCTCCATCGCCTGCCGACTACGGTCCTTCTGACTTACATCGCCCATCGACTACCGTCCTTTCTGTAATATCAGTTTTTGCTTCAGGTTCGTCTGGACGAAGTTGGATCGTCCGGGACGATCGGTGCAGGTTGTGTAGAGAAATCATGTTTGGCTGTATGGTTCGTCTGGACGAAATCGGGATCGTCTGGACGAAAATAAGTCAGAGAACCCTTCGCCAGGGACGATACGTAATTTTCGTCTGGACGAAATTTTTCTCTTCATGGATCGTCCGGTACGAAGCTCGATCGTCCAGGACGATCAGTCTGGATATATATAGAAATGAGATATTTTGAAGAGAGAGAAAAAGCTGAGGAGAGAGAAAAACGAAGGAAAAAGTGGAAAAGCGGATTTTCGGGCGACGCCGAGCTGTTTTCGTCCGAGGAGACTGTTGAGGAAATTGCTGTGCACGAGGTAAGGCACAATCCGACTTTCTAAATTTTCAGAACCGTCGTGTTTGGCGGTATTTTCTGTCCGGATTTTGTTTCCGTTAGCGATTTTCGTCCGTATCTTTTGAACGGTTCAGTTTTTACCGCGTAACTTTTTGTATATCGTTGCCGTGCCGGGTGTGCACGTTTTAACTATATTTTGAAGATTTTTGTCCGGATATTTTTGATTCGACTGTGTTTTTAGTCGACTGGATTTTTCTGTGAACTTGGAAATTCTCTGTGCGGTAGAATAAATGTTCTGAAATGTTGATATCTATATTCTGTGCGAATTTGGTGAATTTTGATTTTCTGGAAAATTGTGTAAATTCTGTACACTGCCGTTGTGCTGCCCGATTTTTGAGTAATTCCTGATTTGTCCGGATTTTCTCTGAATTGATATGCTATCTGTATATGCTATGGAAAGGGAGTTATAAGGGGCCTGGATCCTATGAGATTCAGTTAGTGAAACGGGAAATCTGAAATGAGCTCAATCTAAAATTTTGATATTTGTTCTGTTCCGGATCCGAGGAAAAATCTGTTTAGGTGCTATAAGCACTATTTATATATTCTGGTGCTGGAAGCACATCTGATCTGTTCTGGTGCTATAAGCACATTTGTTCTGGTGCCGGGGGCACACTTAGCTATTAATTACTCAGCTATTATTCTGGTGCCGGGGGCACACTTAGCTATTAATTACTCAGCTATTATTCTGGTGTCGGGGGCACATTTAGCTATTAATTAAAAATCTGATATCTGATATATGCTGAGTTTATTCTGTTCTGATATGATCTGTACGAATCTGATTCTGTTGATCTGATATGTCTGATCTGTTCTGTTTCTGATTTAATACGACTTCTGTTTCCGTACCGTTCTGTTGATTTGATATCTGTCCGATTCCGTTCTGATTTCTGTACGGATTTGTCTGCTGTATTGGTTTTGAGTTTCTGAGGATTTTGATTGGAGGTTTGTTGCTTTGCTGAGCTGTTGAGCTCACCCTTGCTTTCTGGTGGTTTTCAGGTTCTGGGAAGGGCAAGGAAGTCCAGGATTAGATTTCAGAGTCTGATCAGATTAGGTACTTTTGTACTTTTGATTTTTGTACAGTCATGGCTTTTCTGTTCTGTCTTTCTTTCTGTTGAAGGCCATGTACTGTTCTGTAGATGATTATTTTGAGGAAATGAATTCAGATAGACGTTTTGTTCCGCTGCATTTGATGTTTTTAGTAGCTCTGTGTTTGTTTGTCTGTTTGAATTAATTGATTGGAAGATTCAGTTCCGAACCAAATTCCAAAGCTAGATCCTGGTTAGCTATTCTCCGTCGCGATCCGGCGCGGGCGGGATCCGTCTCGTCTCGGGTCGGGTCGTGACACTTTCAACCTTCGTCGCCAGCCAACTACGATCCTCCTGACTTACGTCGTTTGCAGATTACATCCTTTCTGACCTCCGTCACCAGACTATGGTCTTCCCGACCAAACGAACACGTCAATAGTGATTCGTTGTATTCACATCATGTAATGTACTCTATAAAATGTACATCAAGCTAAGGCCTTCTCCGAAGGAAGGGCCTCATTTGTAATCAACTGCAATAATAGTGGATTCATTCAAACTGGGCTAGGCCCCATGATTTTTCCCCCTTTTTAGGGGTTTTCCACGTAAAAATCTTGGTGTCTCCTATAAATGCTACACACTCTCTTATCTGATTGCGTGCTAGATTTTCGTACAACGCTAAGACGTTAAACTTCATATTTCTACCACCGCGAATACTCCTGGACGCAACAAATATTATTAATATTTATAGCCACAAATTAAAGATCATAAATCAATGATATCTTTTTATTTGATGTTATTCAATCTTTAATATAGAGTGAGAAAAATGTTGTCGTTATACGTTGTTATATGATAAGTATAAAGATCTGTTTGGGACGTCTGTAACATTTTGTGAAGGTAATTGTGAAACTGTTGAATGGAAATAATTTTCTTAAAAAAAAAATTTGTTATAAATATTATTAATAAATAATTTTAAAAAAATTAACAATGCTTTTTTAATGTTAGCACATATTAGCAACTTTGGTTATAAAAGGTAGCTTCCGACCAAAAATAAAATAAAATTTAGATTACCCTGAATTTAATTCTTTGAATTTTTTATTCAAATATTATCTCAAGATCAAGCTGATCAATTTAATCTTCTAGAGACTTATCAATCATATTATAAAAAATTGATGCAATTGGGCATATAATTGAGTATCAAATTTTCAAATTAATAAATCAACTGGGCATTTGTTTATTTTATGACTCACCTTTATAAAAAAAGGTATATATATAACTCAATATACTAACCATATATCCACATAAATACACAAATGAGTGAATTTTCATTTATTTTTTAAATAGTAGTCCGAAGCTTACATTAAATAACAGTTAAATTAACTTTTTAATCATTCACATTTTTTGGATTTAATTTCTATGCATCCATTGGTCTCCATACTATACTTCTTTATTTGACATACTTACAAATGATAGTGTTGGTATTCTTGCTTGAGGAAGTAGATGGGTCTTCTTGATCTTGGACGAGAGAGGGGGAGGAGAGAGAGAGAGAGAAAGAGAGAGAGAGAGAGAGCCGTTGCAAGGAATTTAAATTTCTTATTCATAGGCTATAACAAGGGGATGGTCTCAATACATCAACTTATAACTTATTTATAGGGATATATACATATTGTGGTGTCTTGTAAGTACAGCCTAATCTAAAATCGAATCAATACACAACAATCTCCACTTGGTCTGATTTTACAATCAAAGAACCATATGTGTGCTTGATGCGATCTGATCGTCTCCTTGCACGAACTCCACAAGCAAATCCGCTAAACCGAGTCCAATCCTTCTAGCATTCGGCCTTTAATGTGTGTTTTGATACGCTGCTCCAGCTCACGCTCCCTTACGTTCTAAACTACACAAGCTTGTGTCTTCTCGTGTTCCCCTCGTGATCTGCACACTCGTTCCTTGTCCATTGTCTGCTCCTGTGTGCTTCTTTCCCATACATTTAATCATGAATGGCACACCAAGGCTGCATATGGGTCTTCTTGATCTTGCCGGTTTTGACCCACTGCTCCGACACACAATAGCCAAATGACCATACTCGTCGATTTGCCAGCGTTCCGACCTGGAAACTCAACCTAAAGTCCAGCCCACAAGCAAAATTGTGTGTGCAACTTCCATGCACGCGGTCTGAACCCCACTTGAACTCTAGCTAAATGGAACCCATACCACATATAGCCCTGCATCCCGCATAGCACACCCACACAGCACTGCCCCGAGCTCAACGCCCCGTGCGGCTCTGTCTTGCATCCCCACGAGTTCGTGTCTATGCAGCACCACGACCCTAGCTACGGCCACTTTTGCTTGCTCCTCTTCTCACCAAGCGCGCGACCCGGCCCTGAGCTCCTACGCATGTCTGACTCTGAGCTTGCTTACTGTGAAATTGTGTTCTCCTATGTGATATGTTTGCTCCTGTACGCAAATGCATGCTCATCCAGATTTCCTTTTATCTTTCAACTTTCTTTCTAAAATTTATAGAGTGAATAAACTTCTCCAAATGCTTAAAAGCGTATCAATTTTGCTCTTGTTGAGAAAGATCATACCATGGTACATTCTGCTTTCCAAATCGACATGAATTCTAACTGGTCGATTCAATAAATGCCATCTTCTACCGCTGTTCTTCCCCTATCCAAGCTTGCTAATCGCTAGTCTCTGCCACTAGATCTTCCAATTAAGTTGATATTTCATTCAAGATTGGAATCATCCATATTTCAACACCCTTGCAATTGTTCAGATTTGTTCAAATCCTAACTATGTTGATGACCCAACAATAAAACTAAAATATCGCTTCATACCCCTAATATACATGACTCTTTGTGCCAAGCGTTCAACTGTTTGTTTGCACCTTTGTTCTCTATGCCCTCGTTGGCGCCAAGCTCAACCACATAACAATTCAAGATATGATGGCAACCTCCACGCATCAATTTCACCTCCAGTGCCACTTCTCCAAGAATAAACACCTTCGATGACTATTTATTTAGTTCTTTTCACCATCCTTTGGCGTGCCAATGTCGCCCCGACAACAGCCCTTCCAAGAAGGATGTCTCCTTTCTGCTCCGTGAGATTCGCTATGAAGATTCCTTCTCCGCCTTCAAGCCATTCGTTGTCGATGCCAATGGTACCAGGAACGCTTCTTAGCAGTAAGGATTGACACTGCAATAAGGTCATTATCATCGCCGTTAAGAAGCTCATTCACATCACCATTCAAGGTGATTGTAAGCTCACGACCGAGATGAAGACATTGGATCAGCTACAGCTCGCAGTTGCGAGCCATTGCCTTGGCCTGACCATTGACCTCTCCTCTCCCTTTTTGGAGAAGAACATTCCTCCTCATGAATCGCCTCCACCAGGTTCCGATACCAATTGTTATTATTCTTGCTTGAGGAAGAAGATGGATCTTCTTGATCTTGGATGAGAGAGAGGGAGAAGGGAGGAGAGGTATAGAGCCGCTGTAGGGAATTCAAAATTTCTTATTCATAGGTTATTACAAGGGGGTGGTCTCAATACATCAACCTATAATTTATTTATAGTGATATATACATGATGTCGTGCCTTATAAAAACAGTCTAATATAAAATCGAACCAATACACAACAGATAGAAGCAAGTTTAGTAAATTGCCTCAGAATGTTGGGGAGCATTTGGAGATTTTGACCGTAGGAAATCTTTATCTTAGACATTTCGAGTGGTCTCAACGAAGAACGAAGAAATCTTATATGACATGCTTGGACAGATGGACTTAATCAGGCTTGCAATTTCAATATTGGTTATCACTTTTATTTTAATCGTAGAAACCAAGGATTTTATATCTCTCTTTGAATACTGGATTTAAAGGCAAGTCTTTAAATTTTCATACTCTTAAGATATTTTTGAGACGGTTGCAATAATTTATAAATATGATTGTGAGCTATTATATGAAAAGTAACTTTTTTTAGTGTTGAGATATATATATATATATATATATATATATATATATATATATATATATATATATATATATATATATATATATATATATATATACATATAATTAAACAACTCCTTTCTTAAAACTATTACTCATTAATAATTTTAATTGTAAAAGTAGCTTTCAATTAAAAAAATTTTCAAAAGCACTAAGAAAGGATGAATGAAGTAGTAGCCAAATGAACTGCAATTATAATATGAAAAGTAAAACAATAAAAAAAACTATCCCAAACAAATACTTATGCTTTGTTTGGGATGACTTTGTTACTTGTTTTAAAGCATCTTTTTAGCATTGTTTAGCATTGTTTTAAAAAAATCGGCCGGTTGGTTGAACCATTCTAACAGCCGGTTCAGTCCTCCCTAAGAATCGGTCTAACAACGAACCGGCCAAAACCGGTTTGAACCACCGGTTGAACCGGTCCGTTTTTTAAAAATCAACCGGTTCAACTAATAATATATTTAAATATTTTATTTTTATATAAAATATTAAATTAATATTAAATTAATTTAAATATCATATATTTTATTTAATAATAATATTCAAAATTTTTATTATATTATATATTAAATTAAATATAAATAATCTAGCTCACATGATGCCATAATACCATGAAAGCTCTTACATCATGGATACAAGGAAAGGTATATAAACAACACAACTTACAACTTCTAAGTGATATGGGACTAAACAACTAGTTATTTTTTGTTTCAACATTCAATGATATGTGCATAAGACTTGTTTGAATGAGAACTTGTTGAATTTTTTTTTGTAGAATATTTAAATAAAAAATCATCATAATAATTTTTAAACTTCTTAAATCTATTATTAATTATATTTTTATAATTATTCAAATAAAAATAATTATTTATCATTTTTAAAGTTCTAAAATATTTTCTAAATGCAAAATTAAATGATAAAAAAATAAAAATCTTAAAAAATAATATTGAATGACTTTATAAATATAGTTTTATAATATAAAATTTATATATAATTCATATATATATATTATGCTTAAATATATAACATAAAGTAATAATTTATATCAAATATATATATTTGTATATAAACTTAATTTTTATTAAATATAAATTAAAATCAAAATTTGAAGATGTTTATATTTAAATTTAAAATTAGTAATTATTTATATTTAAATATATAACATAAATATAATAATTATTTATATTTAATTTTAAAATTATGTAATATATTATATATGTATGAATTTTATTTATTTTTTAGTCTAAAAATTTTTAGAATTATAAAATTTTTATGAATAAATTGTCATTATTATTATGTTAATTTTATTACTTTTAATTATATTATTATTTATTACGTCATCCGGTTCAACCTCGATTCAACCGGTCGAACCATGAACCTCTAATTCTTCCGGTTCGTTGTCCGGTCCAGTTTTCACAACCTTGCTTTTTAGTACAAAAGTATTCGAACTCGAAAATATTGTTATATAAAATTGTTTTAGAAAGCAGTAAAAAAATAGTCCCAAATAAAATTTAAGTTGTAACTATTCAATAAAGTAGGGAGACAAGATCTAGTAAGCCTGCTAGTGGTGTGAACGGTTCTCGCTCAAAATTGGGCAAGTTTGATTTACTTCAAAAATGAACAAAAATGATTTACATTACATTTACTTTACTATGCTCTACTTTTTATCCAACCAAATACCAAAATTTTCAAAACCCATGTATTTAGAATACATTATACATCACTTTGTATTCTAACCAAACACTAGGGGGGATAAAATGATGATAATAATGATCTTAACAATGATATAATCATGATCCTTGATTAACTACTGTATTTTAGTAGTTTAATTGTTTATTTATTAACCCTATTACTTTTTTTATGATTAAGTGATTAACTACAAGTTTTATCTGTGTTAAATCTTTGTAAAAAAGTAAGACATACAAGTGTCATTCTACTAGCACAAATTGTCTAAAATATAGCATTTATTAACTTATCAACTCATTCATAAATCTAATCGTAAAAATTAAGGCTTCGTTTGAGACTTTTTTTATTACTTCTTAAAACAAATGTTTACTTTTTAGTTCAAAAATTAAATTTTTATATTAAAAATTTGCTTTAAGAATCAATAAGAAAACCTTCTCAAACAAAGCCTAAAATTTTTATCAGTTTCTAAATTTGTTTTGATGATAGCAAATAAATAAAAAATCTGGAGTAAGATGTTTTTATTTTGATCTGATGATCGGGATGAGTCATAGAAAATCATTTTAGTTTGAAATATATTTTATTTATAAATAATTAATTAAATTTAGATTTCATTTATCCCGAGATGTAATGTAAGATGTCCAAACATTTATTGATGATATTTTAAGCCATTTTTTTTGTAATGTTACAATATCTTAACTGCATTCGAACAGCCCGAAGAAGTTTCTTAGCAAATGATAAGAAGAAAATAAATATTAAGCCTTGTGTTTTCAAAGATCTTAGATATGGCGGAATCTGTAACTGCTTTCTTTTCGCAAGTATGAGATCATTTACCTCTCTTCAGCTGCGGCTGCAGAAATATCTTAGCGGGAAATGGCCGCTGTGGCCGCCGCCATTGCAACAACTTCCTTTCCTTCTCGTCCCGTCCTCTCCGCCGCAGCATTAGACATAAAAAACCTTCTTTTTAGTGAGCCCTTTCCCTTCCGCGACCTCAAGCTCATCCATGGCCGCTTCTACCGCCTCAGCCTCGACGACGATGGCTACCTCCTCAACCTCCTTCTCCGCTCTTCGTTCGTCTCCGGACACCCCGCCCATGCCCTCCTACTCTTTTCACGAATCACAAAGCCAAACATTTTCCACTACAACACCGCAATCCGCGGTCTGGTCTCAGCCAATCTCATGGCGGAGGCTGTTCACTTTCACTGCAATATGCGACGGGAAGGTTTGTCGCCTGACAACTTCACTTTCCCCTTTGTTCTAAAGGCCTGCGCGAGGCTTCTTGATTTGGTAACCGGAGTGAAGATCCATGCCCAGCTTCTAAAAGCTGGATTTGAGCTGGATGTATTTGTCAAGACTAGTTTGGTATCGATGTATGCAAAATGTGGCGGATTGGATGACGCCCAGAAGATGTTTGATGAAATGCCTGTTACAAATGTTGTGTCTTGGACTGCAATGATTAGTGGATACATCAGTGAAGGCAAGCTGAAGGAGTCTGTAGATGTGTTTCGAAAGTCACTGGAGAGGGGATTGAAGCCAGATAGTTTCACCCTCGTGAGAGTGCTGACTGCTTGCACCCAATTGGGCGATGTGAAGATGGGAGAATGGATACATGAATTAGTATCTGAGAAGGACATGGATAGGAATGTGTTTGTAGCTACCTCACTTGTTGACATGTATACTAAATGTGGAAGAATGGAGAGAGCTCGCCATGTATTTGATGGAATGGCGCAGAAGGATGTTGTTTCATGGAGTGCAATGATTGGTGGATATTCTTCTAATGGGCTCCCTAAGGAGGCATTGGAGCTGTTTTTCAAAATGGAAGCTGAGAATATAAAGCCGGATTGTTTCACCATGGTTGGAGTTCTTTCAGCTTGTGCAAAACTTGGGGCCCTTGAATTGGGTGAAAGAGTTACTCACTATATGGAAATGAATGAATTCCTCTCAAACCCAGTTTTGGGGACCGCGTTGATTGATATGTATGCAAAGTGTGGCAGCATGGCTCGGTCCTGGGTGGTTTTTGAACGAATGAGTGAGAGGGATCTCATAGTTTGGAACGCTATGATTAATGGTCTTTCCATGACTGGTCATGGAAAGACTTCCTTTGGGTTATTTGCTCAAATGGAGAAGATGCAAATAAGCCCAGATGGTAATACTTTTGTAGGCCTCCTTTGTGCTTGTACTCACACAGGTTTGGTAGAAGATGGACGTGCATATTTCAATAGCATGGGTCAAGTTTACTGCTTGAGTCCCAGAATAGAGCACTATGGATGTATGGTTGATCTTCTTGGACGTAATGGTTTGTTGGAAGAGGCTTATCAGTTGATAAACGAGATGCCAGTGGAAGCTAACGCTGTTGTTTGGGGGGCTTTGCTTGGTGGTTGCAGGATACATCGAAAAATTGATTTGGCAGAGCATGTCTTGAAGAAGTTAATTGTGTTAGAGCCTCATAACTCTGGTAATTATGTTCTGCTATCAAATATCTATGCTTTAAATGGTAGATGGGATGAGTCTGAAAAACTTAGATTGACTATGAAGAGAAGGGGAATTCAAAAGACTCCTGGTTATAGTTGGGTGGAGCTGGATGGTGCTGTTCATGAGTTCCATGTAGGGGACAAGTCCCATCCAATGTCAGAACAAATCTATCTGAAGCTGGATGAACTAACCAAGCAATTAAAGGCAATGGGGTACATGCCAAAAACTGAAGTTGTCTTATTTGACATAGAAAATGAAGAAAAGGAGCATTCTCTTGAACATCACAGTGAAAAGCTGGCAATTGTATTTGCACTCATCAGTACGCAGCCGGAGGAAACAATAAGGGTAGTGAAGAATCTTAGGGTTTGCAGCGACTGTCATTCAGCTATAAAGCTTATTTCCAAAATCTACAGTAGGGAGATAATTGTCAGGGATAATAACCGGTTCCATTGTTTCATAGAGGGAGCTTGTTCATGCAACGATTATTGGTGAAACCAAAAATAGAACAAAAAATTATTGGGTCGTAGAGTTGGTGAAAACATGGAGGGAAGCATGGAGATTTAGGAGAAAGCAGTCTCATCCGCTCAACCAGATAGTTTGCCACGTTTAAAAATCGGTAACTAGCTAAAAGCTATTTTAACTCTCCTGATAGGATCTAATTTTCCAGCTTCTTCACTGATGTAATTGTGCTTAGGTGCTTCAGTGTCTTTCTTGTAGATAATCTCATAGATGATTGTCTTAGTAAGAATAACTGCAAAGCATTCATACACTGTACCAATGGTTCACTTTTTGCATTTCTTCCAGATATTCCTGGAGTTTCAAAAGGAAAATCGGCCTAAAGAAAGACCAACCGGTGCTAACAATGAACTCCGTAAAATGCTATGAAGTAAGAAATACTCCGTCTTTTGATCTAAATCCTGTCTCTTGCCTGCATGATTCTTTGCTAAAGCTCATCTCACCCACTTTTATTGATTCACATGAGTGGAATTGGGGATTTCTGCTCAAGCTATTCTGTCAATTAGTGTAAATTGATATGGAGAAAAAAGAAAGTCTTTGTCAATTCATGTGTGGCGTATTGAAAGACAAGAAATCTGAGAACAATATAATTTTGTAATTCATAACACAGCTTTACGTGTAAATTTGATCAAACTGTCTATTTTTTGTTGACCTATAATCTACAGCCAAGCAGAAACAAAACAAAAGAAATAAAAAAAATGCAAAAATCATTACCTCTGCCGGATATCCTGGCAAAGTGATCGCAAATCCTGCTTTGCTACAGTTGCCCATCCCTCTGCAGCGGCGCCGAACTCACTTCTTTTCTCCCGTATGCGAAAATCCCGCTCGATCCCGTCGTTAAATACCCGACCAAGAGAAGGATTCAGGCACTCACTCGCTCTCTGCCCTCTCCCGATACCCCTTCCCACGACACTCCACTGCCTCCTGTTCTCCCCTCAATCCCGAGCCCAGCAGCCGGAATACTCCCAGCCTCCGACCAAAATCCCGATCTCCCTTACTAACCGACCCCCTCTTAGTCATCCAGCCACCAATCCAGAGAGAGAGAGAGAGAGAGAGAGAGAGAGAGAGAGAGAGAGAAAACCAACCTTACCTGTGCCGACCGAAGCTCCCGATCTTTCTCTCTCACGGCCGACCTCCACCTCCCTCCGACGACGACTTTCCATTCACTGTCGGATCGGAAGTTAATACATTTGATCGGAAGCAACTACAGAGAGCTCGCTAGCTGGGAAGGTAATTCTCTCCCTCCCGTGCGCTACTCCGGCCAAATCCCTTAAATCTGCCGAACCAAGGGATTTAGTAAATACAGGATTAAGCCGTAAATCCTTAATCCGGGGTTTAGCCATCGCCGGGATTTAACGCGCGCACCAAAACTGTTGGCTGGATTTAGCCTTCTTCGGCCAAATCCAGTGAACCCGCCGAGCCTAACCGAGAGAAAGAGAAAGGGAGTGTTTAATTAATTTAGATTAATTAAAATTAATTTTAATTATGTTTATTTTAATTAACTATAGTTATTATAATTAATTATATTTAGTTTTAATTAAATAGTTATAATTAATTTAATTAATTATGATTAATTTAATTAGAATAAATTTAATTAATTATAATTTATAATTATTATTAATTACCATTAATTAATTATATGTTATTAAAATTAATTAATGTTTATTAGTTATAATTAAAGCTAATTATAACTAATTATTTTAATTAATTTTAATAAACTATAACTAATTATTTTAATTAATTATAATTAACTATAATAAATTAACTAATTAATTATAACTACTTAATTATAATTAATTAATTAATAATTAAAAAGTAATCCCCTCCACTCTCTTACCTCGACGTTCATGTCGGACCGGCAAACCACCTAAGCACGCCTTTATTGGCCGTGGTAGGAGGGAACCCGGTGCGACACCTACGACGAGGTAGGCGAGTGACCCCTCGATCCATGTGCCAACAACGACTACTCCGCGAAGGTATAAAATTTTTTAAACTCAAAACCCTACTTCAATATTCGTGGCAAATCGGAGAAATGTCCTATGCACGCCTTTGTTGGCCGTGGTAGGATGGGACCCCGGTGCGGCACGTACGGCGAAGCGGGGTCACTTATAAGTACCCCCAGGCAGGGGGGAAAGCAAAACTGTATCTTTTCATAAAATACTTTTTAAAAACCCCATGCACGTCTTTATTGCGCGTGGTGGGAGAAAACAAAAAATACAACCGTCGCAGTGTCTCACCAATACCAATCGTGAACGTCTTTATTGACGTGGTGGGTAGGCGGCCTCTTGGTTTTTTCCCCTAAACGGGGGAGACGCCGGGAGGCTGCCGAAATTTGGATTGAAAATCCAAGGACTTGGAACAATTTGGGACATGGACTTGATTGAATTCAAACGAACTCGGTAAAGAGGACAATTGAACTTGGACTTGTACTTTGAAAGAAAATGAACTATAAAATATTTGAGCCTAAATCAAACTTGAATCCGATTTTGACATGGCTTGAACTTGCAAAGTGAAATTAAACATGAACTCAAAGGACTACAGGGGACTCGAATGAAGGAAAGAGGATCTTCTTAAGCCTGAATTGTACTCAAAATTCAAATCATTTGGACTTGGACTTAATAGGGACTTAAATGATTAATGAAAATTTAAATCAAATGACAATGCCTCAAATTTATAAATTGTATAAGAAGCTTGGAGTATAAATCCAATTTTGGACTTGATGAACAAGCAACAAATGTATGAATTTGAATGACCTCTAATGAAGATTGAGAAGTGACTACTCCAATCAGAATACAAGTAAAGGATGATATCGAACTTATCATATGCATGCATTAGACCTTCTTCGAAGTTAAGGAATTTGCAAGTAGAATTCAAACAAGGAAGAACTCACTAACTTCTCACTCATGAATGACGAAATCAAGATGATTTGTAAATGATCACATTAAACCTTGGTGGACTATTGAAGCTAATGATTTTAGTGAGACACCAACGAATGTGAGTGAGAAAGTTGAACATGTCTCACCTACGAATGATGAAAGCGAAATGACAGAATAGTATAATTTGGTTGTCAATGATTGATTTAAAGTTCTATTCAAATATTGTTGTGATGTTGATCGCCAGTGATACTATAAGACCTTTAAATCATCTATGAACCAGATTGAAATTATCTATGTCTGTAAGGTGAATACATATACACAACGAATGCAATCTATTCACAAGCAAAGGTTGATTGGAAAACACAATGATATGATTGCAATCAAAATATGAAATTTCATTAAGACATCAATATGTCGTCATATTGATTGGGATGAGCATGTTATTAAGCAAGTTTGCTACACAACATTTGAGCTATCCTCATATGGCAATGGAAGATTTACAATGTTCAACCAGGCTCGTCCACCATTAACTATCAACAATGGTTGTAAAGAATACGATGACCGACTTCCGGACAATAATAATTAGCACACAATGATGGAAGATTTACAATGTTCAACCAAGCTCGTCCACAATTAACAATCAACAATGGTTGTAAAGAATACGATGACCGACTTCCGGACAATAATAATTAGCACACAATGAGTGTAGTAGATTTCCAAAATTCGATGATCAGCTAATCCCACAAGCAAAGGTTAACGAAGAGTAAGAAAAGCAAATGACTTTTAAGCATCACGAAGAAGGAAGGAATTTTAGATGAATACATAAACATCAAAGTTCAAAGTGACACATAATCCTTCCACAATCGATATCAGTCGACATGCAAGCAAATATAGGAGATTCCTCTAATCAACACACAAAGAAACAATGGATGCAAGCATCTACAATAAGGCAGGAGATTAGTTAGTGCACTATGATCCGCTTACAAAAATCAACAAGTAGTGCACGACAGTCTACCTGTACGAAGCAGTGAACAACTATATTCAGAAGCTGCTACGCCACGCCACCAGATCTGCAACATTCGTTCAAGCAGACAGAAGGCGTCTACGAATACTTTCAAAATACCTCCGCACAAGTGCATCGTAGTTTGTATACACATAGGTACACTAAAAGGGGTAAAAATAATTATAAAACCCGCATGGGCCCCGACGAGCGTGTTATTGGTACACACGTGACGTCTAGGGATGCTGCGCGGGTTGACAAGTGAATTCAGGTCCAAAACCGATCCTTCTATACGGGTCAATAGAAGTCGATAGGGTTCGAACTATTAAACAAATATACGGTTGTGGCGACCGTCATATTTGTCTTAATGCATTAATATTAGGCCTTCAAGGTCTATAACAGTATGAATTCACTCACAAGATCATAAAGCCTACGAGACCCGATCCTCTGTCAACAGCTCGACAGAGTCGACAAGGTTCATCTACAAAATTCAAAATATTTTCAAATGACTCCAAACACCCCGATGATGGCCGTGTTGAATGCAGATCTCAACCGGAGGGGTTCCCAAATACTTTCAAGTGTCTCCCAAAAGTCCATTTTAAATATTCCAAAGCTCCACCCAAAATACCCATAAAAATCCAAAAACTCCACAAAAATCCCAAAAAATATTTAAAAATGAAACTATCCATCCCAACGCTTAAAGCAAAATCCATCTACCCTCCGCAACAGTTTGCCGAGATGGACAAATTAAAATTTACTTCAGCTCACTAAGAGCTAAATGCCTAGTCGAAAATATTATTAGGATCCATTCTCAAAAAGTCTTCTGCTAGTAAGGACATGGTACGTGTCCTCTAACCGGCAGTTTTGCCGCCAAATGGCACTGCAGGTAAACGGTTATGACCCGGGGCCCTCTGAACCGAGTGGTTTTGCCGCCAAATGGCACCACGAAATATCGGTTATGGCCAGAGCTAATACGCTTCTTATTGACATCAAATCCTTGAGATATGAATCAATAGGATATGATCGATAGGGCACGAAGCCCTCTGTCAGCTAAGGTGGATTCAAATTTGTCCCCTTAGGCAAACATTCAACCCCGGTCTACAAGGTCCTCTTGGACGAAGCAACCCATGGCTGCCGACAAGGATCCTTCTGTCAGGTTGGGTCGACTACCTCCTCTGACTAAGTAGACCAGGGACCACGATGGCCCGGGACGACGGAACCATGGGATCTTGATCGGGTCCATCATCCATTCCCCCACCATCCGCTTTAAGTGCTAGATGGTGCAATTTCTATTTTAAATATCAAACCTTTCAAATTTCCAAACTTTCAACTCAATTCCCAAATCCAAATCCAGTTCTCCAAATTCCAAACCTATTGCTGCTACTATATGCCAGATAACACGTATACTCTGCGTATCTGATCGATGACTAGCCTTAATCGAAAGTTCTCTCTCGTGATCGGGAGGGGTAATTAACTAGGGCTGCAAACGAACCGAGCCGAGCCGAGTATGTGAGTGTTCATGTTTGTGTTCATTTAATATCATCTTGTTTAAGTTTGGTTCATGTTTGTTCGAGCTTTATTGTTTGTGTTCATGTTTGGTTCATTTAAATTAATGAGTGTTCATGTTCGGTTCATGTTCAGTTCATGTTCGTTCGTTTAGTGCTTATCGAGCTTGTTCGTGAACATATTTAACGAATTGTTTTAAACTATCAAACAAATACGTTCATGAACATATCTATGAACAAACATATTTATAATAAAAGCAATTATATATGTAACAAAGATAATGATTATTTATATTTATTAATTTTATATTCAAATATTAATTATTTTTATCTAGCTTATTCACAAGTTCAAAATCGAACACGAATCAAGCTTTTATCGAGCTTCTTATCGAGCTTAATGTCAAGTTTGTTCACGAACTTCAAATGATGTTGTTCGTGAACATAAATGAGCCGAACACATTAGTGTTCAAGTTTGTTTATTTATGAATCGAGTATTTAAAATATTGTTCAAGTTTGTTTGTTTAGCTACTTAAACGATCACAAACGAGCTTCAATCGAACCGAACAACGAGTAGCTCGTCGAACGTTTGGTTCGCTTGCAGCCCTATAATTAACTATAGGGGCTTGCGCTTATAGGAAACCAGAACTCAGATCATAAAGTCCTCGCAAAATGAGGGCGAAATCTCTGGGTAGTGTCTTATCTACAAACCCATCTGCCTTCCAAAATTTACCCCGGAACTAATCCGTTAAAACTCCCTCGTCAAATAAAAAAAAAAAGAAATAGCGCGGCGGGGAGGCCGGGGCCGAATTTTCGGAGCCCACATTTTTCTTCTTTTCTTTATCATAGAAAAAATTTGAATGAGTATGTATTTGTAGAATTTCGTCCGTTTGTCCGTGTATTACTGGTTAAGCATCTTAGATTCATGCACCCTTTGTTACTATGCGGTTTGTCTCGGGTGTCTTGTCTTCTCTCGAGGGACTTCTGAAATTTCATCTCTGTCATGCTGCGACCTTTGATTTATTCAAGAAAGTTGGGCTACCGGTATAACTATCACAGAATGAGTATCTAGGTTTGGCAATGTTAGAGTGAGTATCTGTGTCCCCGAGTGCTCCACTGATGTGCCCCCGAGCGCCCCGGCACTATGTCCCCAAGTGCCCTGGTGATACAAAGTTTGCTGGAGAAACAACAGAGAGCAGAGTGCCTTAGCGCTTTCGATTCAGAATCACAACGTTGTGTAGTGCCGTAGCATTGCGGGTTTGAGCACCATAATATCATGATGACAGAGGCTTGAGCGTCACAGTGCTCCAAAATGGTTGTGACGCCCCAAGATCTAACTTGGAAAGAATGTCAATCAATTTCACAACAATTTACCAGAGTTATCTATAAACCTTCAGTAAGCAATCTATCAAACATCTATAAAATTTAAACATCAATATTCAAGTCGATTCACATCTCAAAACATCATATACAATACTCAGGAACTAAACTATCAATACAAGTAGAGAAATCTATCCTGTCCTGAGTACAAAAGAATCATCTATCGATCAAAAGAAACTAAAACCTGTCGATCTGGATCAATTCCTATCTCCTGCTCCCGAGCCCTGACCTGAAAATATCAACCACATATAATGAGCTTTACAAAGCCCAGCAGGTCACCTAATACCTATAACTGAAATCAAAGCACGGCAATGCTATCGATATGCATGTCAGTCAATCACAGTCAATCAATCTATATCAGTCAATGGTCAATGAGTCTATGCAGTGGAAATCAAATCAGTAATCGATGCAATCCGAAAATCAATAGTCAATAAAACCAGTCAATGCAGCGGCAGGCAAATCAATCATTTCAACTCAATCAATCAATCAATATCCGTCAATCAAATCAATACGGTCAAATCAATGAAATCAGTCGAGAAAAGCAATACGGAACAATGAATCTATACGACAGTCAATACGGTGCAGAACAGTAGCAACAGCGAGTCTATAAAATCTATAGGCAGCAATATCAATGAATCGGTAGTAGTCCAAATCCACGCTATCAATGCAGTATCTATATCTATCAATGTCTATATCAATGCTCAGTAGTATCTATGTTCAATAGTCAATCAATGAAATCAGTGAAATCGTACGATACAGTAATTCTGATCAAATCAATAAAGTAGAAATCGATAAAGCAATAGATCCGTGAGTCAATACAGTAAACAAGCATTTCAATACTATATACTGAACAAGTACAAACTACTGGCTATGTTGCTGTTGTAGATTCTATATTGCTGTTGTAGATTCGTACATTGGTTCTATCAATAAGAGTCGTCACTCTTTTCGCCCGTCGGCATATCAATAAACTCCTTATGTCTCCCTTCAATAATCAATAATCAATGTTTAAAGGAAAGCCCGTCGGCCCACCATCCTGTACAGGTATCAATATCAATCTCCAACCAATGTTCAACCAGGTTCCACTTGCGATCAGTATCAATAGTCAATTCAATCAATAAGCAATTCAATAGTCAATATTAAAGCAATCATATCAATAATCATATTCATATCGATTCAATCTATCAATTCCAGACAATTCAGAAATCATACGAAAATCGGGCAGAGTAACGGCAGTCTATCGAATTTACACAAAAATCCTGCAAAAGACACAAATTCCAAATCTTTCCAAATTACAGACGAAGATCCACGGCATCAATACAAGACTATCAATCTATAGAGTCCAAATCAAATCAAGTCCTGATAATTTTCTATTCAATTAAAATCGCGTAGAATCAATTCCGACCGGTAAAATCATCGCAGAAAACACTCAAATCGTGTGTAATAATCATATCTATAACATATCAGAAGTTGTGCGGTGAAAGTTGTGTCAATCTCAAATCACGTCAAAAGTTCGACTACGAAAACACAAAACAGATCTCAACTCGGTCAAAACACAACATCTTTGAAAACAGAAATAGGGTTCGGAGTCCTTACCACGAGATCTTCACTTTTCCTAACAGCAGCGTCGGACGAAAAGCGCTCCGCGGTCTCCGAAAACCAGCTTTTCTCTTTTTCCTTTTCTCTTTCTCTCTCCTCAGATATTTCTATCTCTTCAAAATATCTCATTTCCATATATATCCACACTGATCGTCCTGGACGATCGAGATTCGTACAGGACGATCCATGAAGAGAAGAATTTCGTCCAGACGAAAAATCACATATCGTCCCTGGCGAAGGGTTCACTGACTTATTTTCGTCCAGACGATCCTGATTTCGTCCAGACGAACCATACAGCCAAACATGATTTTTTCTACACAACCAGCACCGATCGTCCCGGACGATCAAACTTCGTCCAGACGAACCTGAAGCAAAAACTGATATTACAATCTCCCCACCTTAGAAAAATGTCGTCCCGACATTTCCCTAAAGGTACGGAGCAAAACACGAAGCAAACCAAATCGATCGAAATCCAAATCCAAAACAAAACTCGTCGAAATCTATACAATCACACAATGCAATCAATCAAATGTCAATATGCAATGTTCATATGTCAATATCAATCGGTTAGTCAAATCAATCTTACCAGTAGAACCTTCTGGTCGTTGCTGATCCTCACGATGCTGTAAACTCTGTAGACTGTAGATGCGTGGCACCACTGGAGGTCGTGGCGCAACTGTCTCCCTCTGATCTCTGACAGTCCTATCATCCATCCGGTTTCCTGATCTTTCACTGTAGGCCCTCGAGCCAACAGTCCTCTGCTGTCCTGTACCTGCGCCAGAATCAGTCCTTCCACCCAGTCCTTTCTGAGGACAATCTGCTGCTCTGTGTCCTTGCTGTCCACAATGAAAACACTGTCCCGTCAATAGGTAGCACTGACCTGCATGTCGTCTACCACAGTGAATGCACGTGCCAGAACCACCGGACGATACTATCGATGCTGATCGTGATGCAGATCCCGATGCAGATCCCTTCGAACCCTCATACCTGCTTCTCTTCTCTCTATCTCTGTCTCTATAAGAATCATCTCGTCGTACCTCATCTCTCCTCCTTCTGGTATCCTCGTACCTCGGTACCGGTGTTGCTAAATCAATCTCTATCAATCGAGCTCGCTCCACTAGCTCAGAAAACTCATGGATCCGGAAAGGTACTAGTGGATGCCTCAGCTCTCTATTCAATCAATGTAGAAATCTATAGCACTTTTCTTCGGGAGTAGGAATCAGATGAGCAGCGTACCTCGAAAGTGCAGTAAACTCGGCCTCGTACTGCATCACTGACTTACGGCCTTGCTCCAATCTCATGAAAGCTTCCTGCATCTGTCGCTGAGCTGACGGTGGTACAAACCACATCCTGAACTATAACGACCCAAGATCCGTATAGCGAAAGGATTCATCTGATCGTTCTATTGCCTCTTTTCTTCTTTTTTTTTTTTTTATTCTATCAATCCCTTATCCGTTGTTCATATCAGTCCATGCATACATATATCCAGAGCCAGAGATAATTACATTACAGAAAAGAAACAGCAGCGGATACTATAATTCACATATAGTACAACAGAGTACAGACAAAAAGCGTCCAAAAGATCATATACAATAGCCGCACCGGCTACAAAAGAAAGCCTACCAAGGCTACAAAACAAAGAGCTACAGAGCTAAAAGCTACAGAACTCGGCAGAAAGATCTTCAAGCTGGAGGCCCTGCACCTGAAATTATTAACCACATATAATGAGCTTACTAGCCCAGCAGGTCACCAAAGCCTACAACTGAAATCAAAGCACGACACTGAAAAGAATATGCTGATCAATCAAATCAAATCAAGACTATGATCAATGAATCTATGCAGGTACGGAAAATCAAATCGAATCAGATACGCCAATAGTCAATAATCAATACAGCGATAAAAGCATCGATAAATCAGTACTCCAGCAATCAAATCAATAAGTGCTTTCAGTCAATGTCTATCCATCGTAGCCGTGTCTATCAATCAATACTATCATTTCAATCAATCGTGCCGTCGAACCGTGCCGTCTAGTCGATTCGTTGTATCTTATCATCTATTAAATCAGTCAATACTCTTGCCAATCGATCAATCCAATTATTCTATATGATTTACTCGATGTCAATATGCAATATTCAATAACACTACGGTAAATTCAATCATGACGACGTACGATGCTACAGTAGGAAAATCATCTCAAAGTCAATAGAGCACTTTCCAGTCAATTATATCAATTAGTTGGGAATCCATAGAACGATCAAATCAACATATCGACAAAACAATCGAAATCAAATCCATAGAATGAAATCGTCAGGTCAATTGAAATTAATACAATCAATTCAATAAAGAAATCTATTCTACAATAACTCAGATCTATATGGCAATAATCAATTCAATAAAGTCGATCCAGTCGATCAATCCAGTCAATCAATCAATCATCGGCACGATGAATCAATGTATCAATGCATCAATAGCATATCAGGATCTGTCGTATCAATAGTATCCATGTGTCCATATCATATCCATATCGATGTCGATGTCGATATCTATCAATCGATACAATCTATATCAATGTCGATGTCAATATCTATGAATCAATACACAGAATCCATATCAATGTCGGTGCCGGTGTCTATAAATCAATACAATCCATATCCATAATCCATAGTCCATAATCGATAATCCATAAATCAAGTCGATACAATCGATGGTGAGGAATCAATACAATACAATAAATCCGTCGATGAAATCCATACAATATCAATAAATCTATAAATCAACGTCAATATCGATAAATAAATTGGAAATCAATAAATCAATGCACCTCAGGAAGTCCATACAATGTAAGATCATACAATGTCATACAAGGGCCTTACTCGACAAGCACAAACACTAGTCATGATCAACCAGGTTAACTGGCTATTATCAATAGTGCTGTTGTAGAATCCGTTGCTGTTGTAGTCCGTTTAATACACGTTGGTCTATCAACAAGAGTCGTCACTCTTTTTGCCCGTCGGCCGCCCGTCGGCATATAAAACTCCTTATGACTCCCATCTATAGTGCTGTTGTAGAAATCCATAATCGATGTTTAAAGGAAAGCCCGTCGGCCCACCATCCTGTACAGGTCAAGTCTATCTTCACCAACGTTCAACTAGGTTCCCACTTGTCTTTCAGTGACACAATCAATTCAATAAATAATCGATGCAATAAGCAATATTAAAGAAATCTAGAACAATCATATCAATAGTCATAGGCATATCGATTCAATCTATCAATTTCGGGAAAATCAGGAATCGTACGAAAATCGGGCAGAGTAACGGCAGTCTACAGAATTTACACAGAAATCTCCAGAAATTACAATTCACCAAATTAATACAGAACGTGCACAGCAACATTATAAGACTATTCTTCTACTGCTCAAACCAATTCGGACATCATAATAATTTGCAGTCAAAATAAAACCCCGCAGAATCAAAACGGACCGGACGAAATCTTCCAGAAAATACTTAAAATGTGCAGAATAATCATCTCTACAACATACCAAAAGTTATGCGGTGAAATCTTCGCCAGTACCAAACCAGGTACGAAAATCACTTACAAAAACACAAATCTGAGCACCAATTTGCAAAACCTCAAAATCTTCGAAAACAGAAGTAGGGTTCGGAATCCTTACAGCGAGACAAACAAATTATCCAACAGCAACGAACGACGAAAATCGCTCCGCGGGCCCCGAAATCGGACTTCTTTCCTTTGCTTTTTTTTCCTCTGTCTCTCTCAGGAAAAGATATTTTTATTTTTATAAAATTTCTCTCTCCTCAAATCGAGCTGATTTCCTTATAACATAAAGCTGATCGGCCCGGCCGATACACCTAATCGTCCTGGACGATCAGAACAAAACCAATCGGCCCTGGACGATTTCTCAGGACGATGCGCTCGGGATTCTTATCGTATCTGATCGTCCCCGGCCGATCCAAAATCGGCCTGGACGATCCAGTCCAGAAATCACTCCAGAGAACATTCCAGAAATCAGCTGTTTCCAATGCATTGATCGGCCTGGACGATCCTCCCATCGTCCCGGCCGATCCTAGGAGAAAATCACTTTTCCAGCAGCTACAGCAAAGGAACGAGGTCTCACAATCTCCCCACCTTAGAAAAATGTCGTCCCGACATTTCCCTAAAAGTCCGAAGCAAAACGGAAGCAAAACGAAACAAAACAGATCTAATCCAATCAATCAGATAATCAATGAATCGCACAAATCACAACGAAACAGACGATAAACAAAAACTCGTACCAGTCACATTAGCAGGCATTCCTGGAGCATCTTCCTCCATTTCTTGCTCATTTCCAACCAGATCAGTCGGGACAGTCGGAACAGTCGAAGCCATCGGAACAGGTACTTGCCTCCACCCAAAACTTGGGCATTCAGTCATCCGATGCCCACGTGCACCGCATCGAAAACATTGACCTGTCCTTCTGTAACACTGTCCCATGTGTCTCCTGCCACAAGACGTACAAACAGGAGTGGTCCTCGGTCTGCTACTCTCCCCACTCTTCTTAACATGCCCAGAACGTTTGGCTGCGAGTTTGTCGCTCACCATCTGAGCGACCTTGTCAACAAATTTATCCATATTTTCGGATGAAAGTGGGAAGTTAGCAGCAGGTTCAGTCTCAATCTTCTTGCCTTTCCGATCCATTTGCCTGATCAATTCAAATTAGTCAAACCAAATCAAACCACGGAGTCAAACACAGAAAACAAATGAATCGAATAATGCAATTATCAACTCTGGATATAATCAAATCCTTTTTCACTACACTCGCTCTGATACCAATTATAACGACCCAAGATCCGTGTAGCGAAAGGATTCATCTGATCGTTCTATTGCCTCTTTTCTTCTTTTTTTTTTTTTATTCTATCAATCCCTTATCCGTTGTTCATATCAGTCCATGCATACATATATCCAGAGCCAGAGATAATTACATTACAGAAAAGAAACAGCAGCGGATACTATAATTCACATATAGTACAACAGAGTACAGACAAAAAGCGTCCAAAAGATCATATACAATAGCCGCACCGGCTACAAAAGAAAGCCTACCAAGGCTACAAAACAAAGAGCTACAGAGCTAAAAGCTACAGAACTCGGCAGAAAGATCTTCAAGCTGGAGGCCCTGCACCTGAAATTATTAACCACATATAATGAGCTTACTAGCCCAGCAGGTCACCAAAGCCTACAACTGAAATCAAAGCACGACACTGAAAAGAATATGCTGATCAATCAAATCAAATCAAGACTATGATCAATGAATCTATGCAGGTACGGAAAATCAAATCGAATCAGATACGCCAATAGTCAATAATCAATACAGCGATAAAAGCATCGATAAATCAGTACTCCAGCAATCAAATCAATAAGTGCTTTCAGTCAATGTCTATCTATCGTAGCCGTGTCTATCAATCAATACTATCATTTCAATCAATCGTGCCGTCGAACCGTGCCGTCTAGTCGATTCGTTGTATCTTATCATCTATTAAATCAGTCAATACTCTTGCCAATCGATCAATCCAATTATTCTATATGATTTACTCGATGTCAATATGCAATATTCAATAACACTACGGTAAATTCAATCATGACGACGTACGATGCTACAGTAGGAAAATCATCTCAAAGTCAATAGAGCACTTTCCAGTCAATTATATCAATTAGTTGGGAATCCATAGAACGATCAAATCAACATATCGACAAAACAATCGAAATCAAATCCATAGAATGAAATCGTCAGGTCAATTGAAATTAATACAATCAATTCAATAAAGAAATCTATTCTACAATAACTCAGATCTATATGGCAATAATCAATTCAATAAAGTCGATCCAGTCGATCAATCCAGTCAATCAATCAATCATCGGCACGATGAATCAATGTATCAATGCATCAATAGCATATCAGGATCTGTCGTATCAATAGTATCCATGTGTCCATATCATATCCATATCGATGTCGATGTCGATATCTATCAATCGATACAATCTATATCAATGTCGATGTCAATATCTATGAATCAATACACAGAATCCATATCAATGTCGGTGCCGGTGTCTATAAATCAATACAATCCATATCCATAATCCATAGTCCATAATCGATAATCCATAAATCAAGTCGATACAATCGATGGTGAGGAATCAATACAATACAATAAATCCGTCGATGAAATCCATACAATATCAATAAATCTATAAATCAACGTCAATATCGATAAATAAATTGGAAATCAATAAATCAATGCACCTCAGGAAGTCCATACAATGTAAGATCATACAATGTCATACAAGGGCCTTACTCGACAAGCACAAACACTAGTCATGATCAACCAGGTTAACTGGCTATTATCAATAGTGCTGTTGTAGAATCCGTTGCTGTTGTAGTCCGTTTAATACACGTTGGTCTATCAACAAGAGTCGTCACTCTTTTTGCCCGTCGGCCGCCCGTCGGCATATAAAACTCCTTATGACTCCCATCTATAGTGCTGTTGTAGAAATCCATAATCGATGTTTAAAGGAAAGCCCGTCGGCCCACCATCCTGTACAGGTCAAGTCTATCTTCACCAACGTTCAACTAGGTTCCCACTTGTCTTTCAGTGACACAATCAATTCAATAAATAATCGATGCAATAAGCAATATTAAAGAAATCTAGAACAATCATATCAATAGTCATAGGCATATCGATTCAATCTATCAATTTCGGGAAAATCAGGAATCGTACGAAAATCGGGCAGAGTAACGGCAGTCTACAGAATTTACACAGAAATCTCCAGAAATTACAATTCACCAAATTAATACAGAACGTGCACAGCAACATTATAAGACTATTCTTCTACTGCTCAAACCAATTCGGACATCATAATAATTTGCAGTCAAAATAAAACCCCGCAGAATCAAAACGGACCGGACGAAATCTTCCAGAAAATACTTAAAATGTGCAGAATAATCATCTCTACAACATACCAAAAGTTATGCGGTGAAATCTTCGCCAGTACCAAACCAGGTACGAAAATCACTTACAAAAACACAAATCTGAGCACCAATTTGCAAAACCTCAAAATCTTCGAAAACAGAAGTAGGGTTCGGAATCCTTACAGCGAGACAAACAAATTATCCAACAGCAACGAACGACGAAAATCGCTCCGCGGGCCCCGAAATCGGACTTCTTTCCTTTGCTTTTTTTTTCCTCTGTCTCTCTCAGGAAAAGATATTTTTATTTTTATAAAATTTCTCTCTCCTCAAATCGAGCTGATTTCCTTATAACATAAAGCTGATCGGCCCGGCCGATACACCTAATCGTCCTGGACGATCAGAACAAAACCAATCGGCCCTGGACGATTTCTCAGGACGATGCGCTCGGGATTCTTGTCGTATCTGATCGTCCCCGGTCGATCCAAAATCGGCCTGGACGATCCAGTCCAGAAATCACTCCAGAGAACATTCCAGAAATCAGCTGTTTCCAATGCATTGATCGGCCTGGACGATCCTCCCATCGTCCCGGCCGATCCTAGGAGAAAATCACTTTTCCAGCAGCTACAGCAAAGGAACGAGGTCTCACATGAACACTGCAGTGAACTCATCCCAGGTGATCTCAGCATTGGTCTTCCCCTGGAATTTCTCTCTCTGCTGTCCAATCCACCATCTCTCCGCTTCTCCTTCAAATAGGAACACAGCTAATGGTACCTTTCTATTTCCCGGACATTGCATGCTGTCAAAAATCTTTTCTACTCTCAGGATCCAATCCTCAGCAGCCTGTGGTCCCACAGCTCCTTTAAACAACGGAGGCTTCAGCTTGTGGAACATCTGCAAGTGTCTGTCTACCTCTTCTTCCTTGCTTCCACTCATCTTGCTCTGAGCGTCCCCCATCACATGTGCAATCGCGGTAGCCAACTGCATCATACTCTCTGAAGGCACTGGAGCTGCGCTGTGTTGCTCGTTTGGTACACTGGATTCTACTGGAGGATCCATATCTTTTCACCTGCACAATTCAAAACAAATGATACACACATGCAACGATGTATGCCAATGAAGCTCTTAAAGCTACCCAATCTACCCAACTCTCAATCCAAACCTACAACTCTGGTAACAATCCATTCTTCCAATAACACTGCTCTGATACCAACTTGTGACGCCCCAAGATCTAACTTGGAAAGAATGTCAATCAATTTCACAACAATTTACCAGAGTTATCTATAAACCTTCAGTAAGCAATCTATCAAACATCTATAAAATTTAAACATCAATATTCAAGTCGATTCACATCTCAAAACATCATATACAATACTCAGGAACTAAACTATCAATACAAGTAGAGAAATCTATCCTGTCCTGAGTACAAAAGAATCATCTATCGATCAAAAGAAACTAAAACCTGTCGATCTGGATCAATTCCTATCTCCTGCTCCCGAGCCCTGACCTGAAAATATCAACCACATATAATGAGCTTTACAAAGCCCAGCAGGTCACCTAATACCTATAACTGAAATCAAAGCACGGCAATGCTATCGATATGCATGTCAGTCAATCACAGTCAATCAATCTATATCAGTCAATGGTCAATGAGTCTATGCAGTGGAAATCAAATCAGTAATCGATGCAATCCGAAAATCAATAGTCAATAAAACCAGTCAATGCAGCGGCAGGCAAATCAATCATTTCAACTCAATCAATCAATCAATATCCGTCAATCAAATCAATACGGTCAAATCAATGAAATCAGTCGAGAAAAGCAATACGGAACAATGAATCTATACGACAGTCAATACGGTGCAGAACAGTAGCAACAGCGAGTCTATAAAATCTATAGGCAGCAATATCAATGAATCGGTAGGCAGTAGTCCAAATCCACGCTATCAATGCAGTATCTATATCTATCAATGTCTATATCAATGCTCAGTAGTATCTATGTTCAATAGTCAATCAATGAAATCAGTGAAATCGTACGATACAGTAATTCTGATCAAATCAATAAAGTAGAAATCGATAAAGCAATAGATCCGTGAGTCAATACAGTAAACAAGCATTTCAATACTATATACTGAACAAGTACAAACTACTGGCTATGTTGCTGTTGTAGATTCTATATTGCTGTTGTAGATTCGTACATTGGTTCTATCAATAAGAGTCGTCACTCTTTTCGCCCGTCGGCATATCAATAAACTCCTTATGTCTCCCTTCAATAATCAATAATCAATGTTTAAAGGAAAGCCCGTCGGCCCACCATCCTGTACAGGTATCAATATCAATCTCCAACCAATGTTCAACCAGGTTCCACTTGCGATCAGTATCAATAGTCAATTCAATCAATAAGCAATTCAATAGTCAATATTAAAGCAATCATATCAATAATCATATTCATATCGATTCAATCTATCAATTCCAGACAATTCAGAAATCATACGAAAATCGGGCAGAGTAACGGCAGTCTATCGAATTTACACAAAAATCCTGCAAAAGACACAAATTCCAAATCTTTCCAAATTACAGACGAAGATCCACGGCATCAATACAAGACTATCAATCTATAGAGTCCAAATCAAATCAAGTCCTGATAATTTTCTATTCAATTAAAATCGCGTAGAATCAATTCCGACCGGTAAAATCATCGCAGAAAACACTCAAATCGTGTGTAATAATCATATCTATAACATATCAGAAGTTGTGCGGTGAAAGTTGTGTCAATCTCAAATCACGTCAAAAGTTCGACTACGAAAACACAAAACAGATCTCAACTCGGTCAAAACACAACATCTTTGAAAACAGAAATAGGGTTTGGAGTCCTTACCACGAGATCTTCACTTTTCCCAACAGCAGCGTCGGACGAAAAGCGCTCCGCGGTCTCCGAAAACCAGCTTTTCTCTTTTTCCTTTTCTCTTTCTCTCTCCTCAGATATTTCTATCTCTTCAAAATATCTCATTTCCATATATATCCACACTGATCGTCCTGGACGATCGAGATTCGTACAGGACGATCCATGAAGAGAAGAATTTCGTCCAGACGAAAAATCACATATCGTCCCTGGCGAAGGGTTCACTGACTTATTTTCGTCCAGACGATCCTGATTTCGTCCAGACGAACCATACAGCCAAACATGATTTTTTCTACACAACCAGCACCGATCGTCCCGGACGATCAAACTTCGTCCAGACGAACCTGAAGCAAAAACTGATATTACAATGGCACTGCAGTGCTTCGAGGTAGACTTGATGGTTTTCTTTCTCATTTTTTTTTGAAGGGTGGCGTCCCTTGGTGTATTTTTCTTGACTTTCTCTTGTGTTTTGAGTATGAGAACAGTGTAAGAGAGACAAGGAGAGAGCAAAAGAGATGAGAGATCTGTACTTATTTCTTCTCTTTTCATAGTGAATTTGTTGGCATTGTGTAGCTCCGTAGTTTTTTCCGGTTTCGAGTTTTTCCACATTAAATCTTGGTGTCCTTTATTTTTCGCTATTTCTATTTTCTTGTTTGTTTCATCCTGTGGTGTACTTCCATCCCCAACATCTTCAACATGCAGTTATTACGTCCAATATGAAAGTAGAGTTGATAAATAAAACTTTTTGAAGTAACTAAAAAGCTGTTTGGTTGAGGAATTTGTTTAAAGACTTGGGTATGCACTATGAAAATTCTTTGATTTTATATGATAGTAAAGTGCCATTCACCTAGGTCTAGATCAAATGTATCGTGAGGGAACCAAACATATTAATATAAGGTACAAAGAAAGAGCATTTCTATTGACAAGCTTACGGAGGTGTTCTCATTTCGTAATTGTAGGATCTTGGAAGAAGATAAAGATATTCTTGGTTGAGAGGGAGAGATTAAGGGAAGAGAGAACAAAATTTAGGAGGAAAAATTTTTAAAGCTTTATTTCATTTTCCCCAAATTATACATCAAGTTATAACATCTATATATAGGTATTTACATAGGTGTGATGTATTGCGAAACGAATTAGCCTAAATCTAAACCAATCATAACAATATCTACCTTGGTTCAGATTTTACAATGAAATTAAAAAAAAAATGGAAGAGAAATCTTGAATGCTATCATACTGTCTTGAACAAGAAACAACACCTTGTTCCCCATCCCACTGTTCACCTCCTAGCAGCTACACCTCCACCTTCCGGCAGATCTTCATGCTTCCCTGCCTTAACCAAGAGTCACTGCTCCACCTGCTTCCATCAAGAATAGTGTTCGTCGACATATTTTATCTCCCGGTTTCTTCTCTTTCGCACAACAAACCGAGCATCAAGCCTCGCCAGTCATTTGCTCTTTCTCCACCCGTTCTCCCTGTCGTCACCTCTCTTAGAGCACGAACATAGCCCCCACTAACAAGATCTTCCGTTCCGGTTCCACGGCTGACCCGCGATCTCAAGCCTTGTTCGCCGCACACCTTTCTTGCGATCGTCAGCTAGCTTGTGCCGCCGTCTGCCTACTGTGCCTTACGTAAATCTGCCCTCGCGACCTGAACACGTCTGATGCCCCGCGTGTCTGCTACGGCCTGCGACTCGTGCGCTCTGCGGCCTCCGACTCTTGCCCTCGCGCCACGCACGCACCTCCTCGTGAACCCCGCACGTCCACATTCACCGCTCCCCGCAGGTCTACTCGCACCCTTCACGACCTTTTGCCCGTGCGCCCCGTGCACCCTCGCCCAAATACACCTTCGCCCACACAAACCCTGCACCCTACGAACCTTCCCATGCGACCTCCTCTTATTCGATTTCTTGAGCAAGAAACTTCCTCCATCTCCCAGCTCTGATACCAATTGTAGGATCTTGGAGGAAGATGAATATATTTTTGGATGAGAGGGAGATATGGAGGGAAAAGAGAACAAAATTTAGGAGGAAAACTTTCTAAAGCTTTATTCCATTTTCCCCAAATTATTCATCAACCTATAACATCTATATATAAGTGTTTACATAGGTGTGATGTCTTGCAGAACGACTTAACCTAAATCTGAATCAATCCTAACAATAATGCCTAAAATGGTTGGTGTTTGTTGATTTTGATGGTCATTGAGGCATCAAGTATGGAGGTTTTGATAATTCCTCTTTTGAAATCTTAATTACCTAACATCGATTAGGAAATAGAAAGGCTGTGAGTTTTCTGTCGTGGATGGAAATACATGGATTGTAAGAAGGCTTGTTCCGGCTTTTGTTTGGATTGAAAATCTCAGGATCAAAGTGAGGGTCATTAATACTTCTCCTTTGGCTCATGAAAATGGCTAGCTCTTTCACTTGGAATTGAAGAGAGAAGAGGGACATCCATTTCTTTTCTACCCTTGGAGTGTTGTTGAGGAGAGAAAGGGAAATCAAGTTCCTTTAATGGAATTTAGAGCAACTCAAACTTAATTTATTAGCTCATCAAATTCAATTCATATCGAGCAATCTCACTGGTTAACTCAGCAATACTTCTAATCTGACTAGTTTAAATAGTCTATAAAAAATGCTATTGTGGAAACTAGCAGTTGCAAAAGAGTTTTGGTATACTCTGTCAAAAAGAAGTAAAAACTCTGATGAAAAACTGGAAATATCATTAAAATTTTCATTTTACCTCATTTTCTTCTTAAACACCAACTCATGCTTTTAAATAAAAAATTAAAATTTCAGTAAACCTTTTTCACATGTTTTTTACATTTCTCATTAGAAAAAAGCTTTTCCTTGATCAAAAAGTTGCTGAATATTATGACAACTATAAAATGGATTTATTATTCTGTGCGGAGGCCGGATGTGTCCTGAGACCAATAAAAATATGTCACGTCACCCCAAAATATACCGCACTCGGTACTGAGCATAATTGGACGGTTCTCCCATCCGGTGTCCGCACAGACTAGTCTCTCTATAAAATGACACTATCGATCCACTCAAACAAAAAAGTTAGCCTTTGAACTTGTTGAAATGTGAACAATGAGACTTTAACTAAAGAAGGCATCTTTCTTCTTTAAACAAGTTAAAGTACAATAGCCTCTCCATAAAGAAACGAATCTCTGGAGTTCTTTTTATATGTGCTTCCCACCGCTGGATTTCTGAAACATTTCCCAACCCTTACAAAGCAAAGTCCAATAAAAGCTAATGGCTGTAATCAAATAATTTTCATCTTTCCGCATTTTCCTTCTTTCTTTTCTGTAGTTAATCACTTCGTAGAACTAATCACCACTGCATGTGATTTTCTGTAGTTGGTGGAGCTGAAAGTAGGCATGCACTGTCAAGAATGCATCAAGGCCATTAAAAAAGCCATCAAGAAAATTGAAGGTACATTTTAATCAACCAAAGTTCATAATTAATAAATTCTTTAACTTTAAGCTGATTTTGGCTATTTTATTTATATATTTGGTTCTGATTAGTTATATTATGATGCAGATATTGAGACTTACAGAGTTGATGCAGAGCTTAATAAAATCACAGTTACAGGCAACGTTACAGCTGAGGAGGTGGTTAAGGTTCTTCAGAAAATTGGCAAGACTGCAACTTCTTGGAATGAAGAAGAGAATTCTGTGCTGAATGGCAAAGGAGAGCATCGAGAATTTGAAGGTTAAGGTTTCGTTTGGGACAGTTTTCTTACTGCTTTTTTAAAGCAGTTTTCTAAAACTTTTATACTAAAAAATTGTTTTAAGAAGCAGTAAAAAAGCTATTCCAACCGAAACATAAATGCTTTTTAATAAAAAGAGCCAACGGAATGATGAATGATTTCTAGTTCATATAAGGGATGATAAATTTTTGTACTTAGTTGAAGAAATTGAAAACATGGAATCTTTTTCAGTCATAATTAAGGTGCAATTAGAAATTCAAATATATAAAATGAGTAAAAATAATTTCATGATTTTCTAAACTATATATATTTTATTTACAGACTTTAAATAAGCAATCAAATGAGTCATCAAACTGCCGTACTCATAAGGTAAGTAACTATGTTTTTATTCGGAAAATGAAGACATAATATATTGAAATCCTAAAGAAGTGATAGAACATAAACCTTTTTAGCACTATGTTCTTCACTGCTAAGTTCTTATTTTACTTTTATGAGGTATTTAGTTTCCATTACCCTTTGGATTACCAATTTTACTCCCTAAATGATGTCGTTCCCTATGATTGGGGAATGAGTTAAATATACTAGACATACAACATATAAAATATACTTTGTGATGGACGTTGGACGAGTTTTGTGGCATGGGAATTGTTTTCAAGTGAACGATAATTAAGAGATTGTAGTCAGGTGATAGTAATTAGAGGATTGTAGTCGAGTGATATTAGACAATGGACTATAGTTGGGCAATGGTGGGTGGATGATGATAGTTAGGCGACTGTGGTTTGATGACAAAAATTGTGTGGTGGTCCAATGGAAGTGATCGGTGGCGGTTTAATGGTGATGAATGAATGGATGTTGGTATGGTATTTGTTTGATGACAACGATCAGGTGATGGTCTGATTGCGATGGTTGAGTGGTGGTCTGATGATAACTTTCTGGTCATGGTCTAACTACGATGGCTTGACAGCATCGCTTGAGTTGAGGTTTGATGGTGGCGATTGTGCAATGGTTTGATGGGGGTGGCCAGTAGGTGGAGCTTGGAGATTTTTCAAGTGTTTAAGCTCTTTTGAGTCTTAACTCAAGATCCAAGCCTTCATTCATGTAAGAAAAAGTGGCATATTTATGAATTTTTAAGAGCGTTACGCCATATAAATATAGTCAGAATCTGAAACACTCTATAGATGTCCTTAATTGCTTCCCTCAATCATAAATTGTTCGATCTTTAAGTGCTATAATAATATCATTATCAAATGATTTTGGGCTATTGAAATTGTCTCATTGAGACATTAGATTTATTCGTAAGTATGTGAGATTTGAAAGTCATTTCATTTTCCAAATGATATCGTGAAGTTTTTAATTATGCTTTAAGTGTTTTATTTGAGCTCATTTGGAGTCAGATCATATCATTTTTTTATGTCAATAAATTCGTCTCGATGAGACGTTCATTTTGACGAAACATTTGTTGAAATTAGAGTTCGTATGCTTATGAGTTTAATTTTGAAAAATTTCAATTCAACTTTGTATTAAAATTTATGTCTAATGATGTCAATTTTTGATTACTTATTAATTCTCATAATAATTTAAATACAAAATGACAAAGTATATAATTTTTGTTTACTGGGAGATCATGATTCAAAGTAAAAGTCAAAGATGTTACATCTTGTCATGTTGAAAATAAGACAATAGAGTTGCCCAACTTCAAGAACAAGCTAAAAATAGACAACACAAGGTCAAAGTACATGAAAAAAAGCTGATTCATGATTAGATTTAGGTTTCATTTGGGACGGTTTTCTTTCTGCTTCTTAAAACAGTTTTTTAATACAAAAATAAAAATTGTATATTAGAAAGCTGCTTTAGGAAGTAGAAAAAAAGAAGAAGCAGAAAGAAAGCCGTCCCCACATTGGTAGGCTTTGTTACTACTTTGTATAGCTGCTGTAGTGAAAATAAAAATTTTAAGTTCTAGTAGAAAATTTTTTTGAAAGCAGCAAAAAAGAGTTGCCAAATAAAAATTATGATTGCAGTCTGAAAAGTAAAGCAGTAAGAAAGTTATCCCAAATGAATTTGTAAACTCATCATGATAAATCAATAAATAAAAAGAATATTTATTTTGGAGAAATTTGCATGAAAATATTTAGTAAGGTATGCTCAATAAATATATATATTTATAATTTCTGAAAATAACATTCCAAAATTTAAAATAGACTAATAACCTTTTTTTTTTCACCTCACTCACAAATAATTCAAAATTTAACTAATCAACTCTTAATTGGTAATTTTTGGGGGTTTTAATAATTTGAGAGATGTAAATAGAAAACAAAATATAAAATAAAAAGATTTGATTATTACATATGTATTAACTTGATATTTTAAAAGTATTACATATTTGTAACAGACATGTTGCTAATAATTTTTTGTTGTAATTATGTATTCATCTTTTGCCCTTCCTACTATAAGGCACATTACATAATATATTTTCTTATCAAAATAGGACATTTTAACTAAAACATACATTTTTAGAGTAGCAATTTTATAAATATCTCAAACATCTATCTATTTAATAAACGAATAATTAACAGATTATAGAAGATTGAAAAAAACTTATGTCAAAATATGCGGATAGAATTATATTAGTGCTATATAAATTTTTTATATGTAGTACTAATCTCAAAGTAAATCCAATGATGTTCAAGCTAATATTGATATAAATTTTCTCCTAATATCTTTAACACATTTGTTCCATACTAGATTTGCAAACACCACAATAACCTTTAAACATTGAGAGAAGTAATTACTTAGGTTAAAGTAAATAAGTTCTTAGGTCAATGAATGAGAATGATAGGGTAAAAAGTATGATAAAGGGCGTCTTCAAATGAAATCGATCTTTCTAAGCCAAAGAAATAAATTATAACATTCTACATTAGATTAAGGTTTCATTTGGGATAGCTTTCTTATTGCTTTTTAAGACGACTTTCTAGTACAAATATTTTTTAACTAGAAATATTTGTACTTGGAAGCTGCTTTAAAAAGCAGTAAGAAATTCATCCCAAACGAAACCTAAATTTACTCTTATTCTCTCGTTTTCTCTTGCATGATTTTGAAGAAATTCGACATCTTTAACTTTATTTTCAAATTGATATAAAATAGGAATAATCAATCAAATTTTATGTTGCACTAATCCAAAGCACTTCCACGCTATTTTTTCTTATGACTTCTTGGACAATGCAAGTTGTATTGGGCTTTTATTTATAGGCATCATCTTAGATAAGGCTTGCTTGATGGTGCTAATTTGTTATTGTTTATCTGAATTAAATTTATAAGGGATTAAAATGATAGAGTTGCCAAAAACAATTGATGCCACTTGCTCCCCAAAATAAATTGTTAATGACCCTTTAATTTTGTAATATTTTGATTGACAAAATATTACAAACTATGGGGCAGGTGCATATGCTTCATTATTATATATATATTTTATTTATAATATGGTTTAAGTAATACTTTGCTTTACAAAAAAATACAATTATAATTCTCTTTTATTTTATTTTTATTCCTAATATTTCACTATTATTTTTATTATTATTTTTTTTAAAATATTTATATTTATAGGTACTTTTAGTTCATCCTCTATCTTTTATTTTGAATGCCCAACCTCACACAAATTTATTTTTACTATATATTCTTTGATAGATTCTTCACTCATTGCTATAGCTAATGTATAAACATTTGTGATGCTATTTGTTTGTAGCTATCGTGAACCTCCACCTGGAAGTTAAAAAGAAACATATTTTTGCGGTTGTGAATGATGTTGCACTGTTCATAGAAACCCATTTTTTGGGCGAAAATAAAGATGAACAAGAATTTACATCAAGTTTTTTTTTTTTTTTTTTTGGTGTTATAAATGGAGTTCGGTTGAAGATGAGTTACTGTTTGATATGATTATTATTGTATTTTGTAGTAGAAAATAAGGAGTTCGGCTGGAAATGCCCTAGCTTAGCTTTCTCAAATTTTACAACAACTTCAATATCAATAATATTTTTAGTGCTTACCATCTAGAACAAATGTAAAGGCCATGCATTTATTGTTAAGCAATACAAAAATTAAGAATGAAATGTGTCTCATGCCTCTTAATTTAGTCAAATTAATGACCAAATAAATGCAAAGCAGTAAGAAAACTTATGGACAAGATATTATGTGACATATTAAGCTTATGGACATTGAACCCATTGGCTAAGGTGAAGTGGACATATTTAACTTGAATTAGTTTGATTTGGATTGAGCTATTTAATTTGCTCTAATTTGCAATCTTAACTTCGTGTATGCTGTACAAATACGCACATAAAGGTTTTTGTTGTTAGAGGGATATGATGCATGATAGGCGTTTTTTTTACTTGTGTTATAGGTTTCTGATTGATTTCCAACAGATATTTCGCCGAAAAGGTTGACACGACAAATTTATAATAGGCATATCGACGAAATTTTATATATAGAAGATTACCTTGATTGAGAGCATTCCTTTGATACTATCTTTGATTACATGAAGATTCTACAATACAAATAAGTAAAATATGTAGCATATAAGCTAAAAGGTGAGGAAGGCGGATGCAACTCTTATAATCTTGCTAGTGACACGCTAAATGGTCTATACCAAGCTAGTTTAGAATGAACCAATTTCTATGCGAGCATCTCCTACCCAATGATTTTAAACATATGTTATATGTAAAAGCATCATTAATCTTAAGATAATTTGATTAACTTAGCACTTGAAATAATCAGAGGAAATCTTGTAATCAATTGGTTGCTTGATACATTGGGCGTTTCAAGGAAGCGATTCAAGAAAAAAATGGAGATGCATTCAATATAATCCCCGTCATAAAAAGTAAATTTTACAAGGTGAAAGTAAAATTATTTAGAAATTCTTGGGGATCGTTGTACCTAACAAATCTATGATATCTACCTAAGACAGTCCATACTCCAAGCCCACTACTATGAAATGCATTCGTTATTTTCAAATTAGTCACCTATCTAATAACAACCCAACCTATAAAATGGTGCACATTCTTAAAAGCGAAAAGGAGGAATGATAGCTAGTTATTGACAACATTGAAGAAGCGAAGTTTAAGAGGTGATCGAAGATGGTGGTGAAGTCGTTGTATGCTCTATAAAAAAACTCCTAATTGCCTCTCAATAATTGTTAGTGTTACAAAGGTATGCTTTTTTCAAATCAAATGCACTATTAATTATGAGGTCTATGAGTTGCTGATTCGTGGCAGATGAACAAAAATTATCAATCACATCATGTGGTTTAGGAGCTACTCTTTATGCATAAAAAATATTTGCAATTGTACAAAATCATGTGAAAATAATGATACATTATAGCTTTATGATTTCATTCAAGATTTGATAATCCTCATAAGTATTCTTATCGATCGATCTATCTATTGCATTCAAAGATTTATTTTCAGTTTATAGAAAATATATACACCCAATATACATTTATATTCTAAATGCATCAAATTTTGATTTATTGTATTTATAAAAATATTTCTCAAATAAAATTAACACTCCACATTTAATTGGTCCACCTAACTAAGTTGATTTTTATTTTTATTTTTTCTTTATGTGTGAGTGTGGCCACACTTTTATATCTATATGATATGATATTTTTAATAAAGAATAAATTCAAAAGGTTGGTGTATATATAGTACATTAATACACATCATAATTATGGTAAATTATCAAAAAGAATTTATCTTTTTTTTTAACGAGATATTCACCTGCTGCTACCCCTAAAGAGATGCTTGACGACGTGACTAATAATCGACTAATCTAAAAAAAACACCCACTTCAGAAACATTCTAACCCGCACTTGATTGAACTCCATTTAAGAAGCGCTGAGGGTTGGAGATTCCCAATCATATGTTGAATAATTTATCTAATTTTCTTAGTGAAACCCATAAAATTTTTTTTATGCTGCTCTCAATGTAGAAAGATATAGCTAATTAATGTCATTGGCGCGCCGGTCTGTCCAATTAATATTAGACAGCGACAACCAAAACAAATCATCTCCATGTGGCGCTGCCTCACAGGTTACATATCATGTATGCGTTTTTGACTAGATCAGTTGTTTATTGCCCCATTTGATACCAAAACCGAAGCCTGCACCTATAATATTAACAAATCATACCGTCCACCCACAAAAAAACAACCATCACCCGGAGAATTCAAATCTCCACACGGCGAAGTCCCATTTTTGAGTTTAATTTTAAAGTTCCCTTTCCTTACACGAAAAAGTGAAAAACAATTTAGAAAGAACCTACCCGAGAAGTGGCCGCGTCCGCGTGCTTATCAGGAGGAGGTGAGGACTCCGGAGAGGTCCTTGCAAGTACGGTACATTCTATACGCTAATAATATACTTTTTCCAAAAGTTCTAAAAAAAAAAAAAAAATCCCACTACTGCGTTCCCGTCACCTTCCTCCACCAAATAATAGCCTTATTTTCTTATTGTGCATCTCGATGAGTAGGGGTGTCAATTTTTGACACGACACGAAACACGATCCGAACCCGATCCGAAAAAATCCGGGTTCGGGTCAACCCAAACCCGAAACGGGTCGGGTTCGGGTTGAAGAAATCAACCCGTTTTAAAAATCGGGTCGGGTTCGGGTTGACACGGAAACACGAAAGTGACCCGAAAGTGACACGAAAACTCATATTTGACCCGAAAATCCGAGTTTGACCCGTTTTTGACACGATTTTGACCCGAAAAATGAAGATTGACCCGATTTTGACTCGAAAACTAGCAATTTTGGGTCGATTCCGTGTCATTCGTGTCGGGTCGGGTTGACCCGGACCCGAATCGGGTTGGGTTCGGGTCCGGAAACCTGACCCGTTTTTAAAAACGGGTCGGGTTCGGGTTGACCCGAATAGTGCCGGGTCAGTTTCGGGTTCGACCCGAACCCGACCCGTTGACCCGAATTGACACCCCTATCGATGAGGACACTAGATAGTATAGTGAGATCACGGGCGAGTGAGCAGAACTTTAATATATTCTTAATCCCAATTTTTACATAAATTAATTAAAATTTGAAGAATACTAACAACTTTGTCTGGAAGAAATATATTAACTCGTGATGTTGCGTAATAAGTTTTTATCGGCTTGTTAAGTCGATATTTTTTTTGTTGTTTTTTAAAACAGTTTTGAGTATAAAATTAAAATTTATTTATTAAAAAAATGGTTTCAAATAAAATTTAAATTTTCATTTGAGGTAAATTTTTATCATTATTTTTTTACTATTTAAAAAAAATTATACTAATAAGATACCTTAGAATTTAAAAAATAGCTTTTTAACACAAATATTTTGAAAAGAGTGACAAAACAGTGACCATATACTAATTATAATTATGATTTTACAAACAAAACATTAACAAGTTAAATATTCCATACAAATTAAACTAAAATAAACTTAAAAGCTAAATAATTTAATTTAAAATTAAATTTAAAAGTAAATCCATTGACATTTTGTTTATCCGATATCATTTTTAAGTTGGAGAAATTAATTAATACCCGGTCACTAAGCTTTCTTGATGGGCCCGGCTGCGCAAACACCGAAAATTTTTCCACGTGGCGCTCATTAACAAGTTACATATCGTGTTTTGCACTCGACTAAGACAGCGAATCTGACGGATAAAAAGGCATGATCAGTTGTTGACGCCCCCATGTGATACCAAAACTGAGCAAACTCCGCGTTTAATATAAAACATACCACAACTTGAACCCCGCCAAAAAACCATCACCAATCATATAACGAGCTCACCAAATTCAAATCTCTAAACGGCGAAGTCCCGTTTTTTAGTCCGATTGTAATGTTCCATTTCCTTATAAAAAGCAGATAAAGAAAGAACCTCTCCGAGAAGTGACCACGTGCTTATCAGGAGGAGGTGAGGACTCCGGACAGGTCCTTGCAAGTACGGTACAACCTAATACGCTAATACTACGTTTCCGTCACCCTCCCCTCTCAAGAGAGATATCTCACCGAAATAAATAGCTTTATTTTCTTATTCTGCACATAAAAGAATACTGAAGTAAGCTCGCCGCGAGTGAGCAGAACCTTATTATATTCTTAAGATCATCACGATAATTCGACCAAAATCGGCGTTATCAATAATTTAAATGCATTTACCCCCCCTAAAAAATCTAAATGTCATTTTTGTTAGTTGATTGGCTAAATTTTGCAGAATATTATACACTTCTATTTGCGAAGAAAATTTATCAATTGCGATGTGGGAAAAGAGTTTTTGTACACTAGTTAGAGCTTTTGATTTTTGAGTTTGTCCTCTCTTTATTTATCAATATTTTTTTTTTAATTGACACAGTTATGATTTTTGAGCTACATCTTATAGCCTGGAAAAATACTTGCAAACCCAAAATGAATGGTGGCTTGGGAATTCCGGATCTTTTGGGGCTCCAGTTTGCTAATCTTTGCTCTCTTATATTCCGGATTCATAATACAAAATCCCCTCTGTCTACCTTTTTGATGGCGAAATATGGTTCCCTGTGGCAGTTACCTTTGAGTTTGGCTTCCCCCCTGTGGAAGGAAACAGGGGAGGTGCCTCTAAAATCTCGTCTATCATTAGGCTTGACTCCAGCACTTTGTACTGGACTGATAAGGCTAAGCCCTGTTTTTCTTCTTTCCTCAAATTTTATTATAAGGAGGCTGACATTGTGGATTGACATCATCTAGTGTGGCATAAGCATAATGCTCTTAAATACTCCATCTATTCTTGGATTGCCATTAGGGTGGGGGGGGGGGGGGGGGGGGGGGGGGGGGGGGAGGGGGAGGACTCAAAACTGCGGAGGAACTTATTAAGAGAAACTTAGACGTGCCTCCCACTTGCATCCTTTGTTCTAGTCACTTTGAGACCACTGCTCATATTCTTTTTTAGTGTGACTATGCCTTTTCAGTTTTGTCTCAACTCATCTCTAATTTGGGTGAATTTCTCTTGAGACCTAGGCATCTCCAAGTTTTACACTTCTTGGGAGATAAGAGGTATCAGATCAATAAACAAAAAGAACTACTTCTTTTGATCACTTGTTGTGCCACTTACTTTATTTGGAGGGAAGCTAATGAAAGAAGGGTTAACTCTAAATTTAGGAGTTCTACCACTCTTTGCCACTCTATTAAAATTGTGGTTGAGGCTAAAGTTAAAAGCTGGAAAAACTCTGCAAACTTAAAATTTCCTTGGCAGAATTATGTCTCTGCCTCATGATTGGTCTTATGGGGGTTTTTTCCCTATCAGGTCATGGGTGTTCTGCTGTGCTACTGCCGTATTTTGAACATTAATTTGCTGTTTCTTCTCTACGATTATTGGCTCATTAGTCAATGGATGATTTGGAGGAATGTTTTTCTGTTGGCTCGCGCTGGAACTCTCTGAAATGTATTCACTATGTTATTTCTCTCGGCTGGTTATTTATTCCTGGATGGCTATTTTTAGCAACCAGGGATCATTTTTTTCGGAGGATTTTGACTGGGGACGATGATGTAGCTGCTAAACATCTCCTTGGATGGCCTTTTTGGCAACCAGGAGATAGCTTTCTCAATGGTGCCTGCTTCTCGTGCGATTAGCAGTCTGAGTCCATTTTTGGGATCTCAAATTACTTTTTGGTTGGCTGTTCCTTAACCAACAGTATTTCATTTTGTTCTCTTTTTGTTGTCTGTAAGGGGGGTATAGGTTTTTGGTTATTCTCAGTTTTTTTCTGAGTTTAGCCTTTTTGTTATACATTACTTGTAATTTTCTTACATAGTAATATATGGGCTTCTTGCCCCATTTTCCCCAAAAAAAAATATTGCCCTTCGCTTATGTTTTATTATATTTTTTCAATTAGATGTTTTCGAGCTAAGTATTTTTTTTTTTGAACTTAAAAAAAAAAAAGTAATCCCCAGAATTAATGATTTATTTACTATAAAAATCATTTAAACTATTTTAAAATAAACATGATTGATAAAAAAATATATTTATTTTTGATAATTCACCTAAAATTGCTTTCATTGAGCACGATCTTGAGGTGTATTTAAATTAGAATCATATGAAATTAAATGAGGGACCATCCAAACTCCAATTTAACTTATAGTCAAATTGAATATCTCGAAAGACGAACCAAATGACACTAAAATTGGTCTAATCCACTACCAATTGGGTTCAAATCAAAGGGCCTAAAACATATTTGGATGGTTCAAAGCATAAATTGGATGGTGATTGATATCTTAATATAGTATGCTTATAGTCAAATCAAGTGGCTCGATGAGACGAGTCCAACAAGCCCAAGATCACTTAATTCTAACATCTATTGGGGATATAAATGCTTGACAAATGCTCTATGATATAGGGTATGAACATAGGTCATTTGATGGAGCACTTAAAATTCCCAAATGGTTGCCAAACTTTCTCTCAACCATAGTCAGACCATCGCTCGGCTATCAACCGCCTTCGGACTTTCACTCGACCGCTAATGATCTCCATAATTTTGCCTGACCACTGTCGAACCACCCCCATTTGCCGTCGAACTTCTACGCCGCCGCTGACTACCCCTAGACCACCTACCGACCGCCGATTGTTACAGGGCATCCACTCTGTTGTCGACCGTAGCCAAACTTTTGCCTGACCATTATCGGACTGGTCTTCAACTGCCGATAGACTTTTGTTCGACCATTGACTGCCTCTCGAATTCCATCCGGTAGCCGACCACCATCAGACTTTTCCATGACCACTGTCACCCGCCAGCTATGATCTGTTTGAACAACATTGCCCACAAACTACTGTCCCTCTAACTTAAGTCGTCCACCAACTACGGTGCCTTCTACCACCGTCATCAACATATTATGGTCATTCCGACCACCGTCGCTTAGCTATCACGGTCCCTCCGACGGCCAGCCTACCATTGTCGCCCGCCGCCTATAGTAACTCTGACCTCCGTAGCCCTCGACTATAGTCCCTTTAACGATTGTCGCACGCTGATTTCGGTCCTTCAATCAGAATTGCCCACAGACTTTGGTCCGTCCGACCAACTTTGCCCACCCACTATAATCCCTATGACCAACATCTCTCATCGACTACGTTCCCTATAACCTTCGTCGTTCACTGACTAGGTTCCCTGCGACCACTGTTGTCGATTGACTATGATTCGTCCGACCATCGTCGTCGATCTACTACGTTCCATCCGACCATTGTCTCCCGCCGACTAATGTCCCTCTTATCTTAGATACCCTTTGACCTTAAACGCATATTGACTATGGTACCTCCAACATTTGTTGCTCGCCGACTACGGTCTCTTCGACCACCATCACCCACCAATTAAGATCCCTTCAACCACAATGAGCTAAGGCCTTTCCCCCAAAGAAGGGCACCATTTGTAATCAATTAAAAACTTATCAGACCCTGATTTTCTCCCTTTTTAGGGTTCCACGTAAAAATCTTGTTGTTTCTTAAGACTCACATTCCTCTCACTTTTTTGTATTTGTGCTAGATCTTCATACAAATTTTGGACGATAAATTTTATATCATTTTACCGCCGCTAATGTTCTAGTTCGCAACAATTTTTAAAATCAATTTAATAATTGTAATAGTTATGATAATTAATTTAAATAACAAAATTCGGGCTCACTTGTAATTTTGTATTTTTAAAATTTTTTGTGCGTAAAATTATAATTAATTTTAATTAAATTGAGCCACTCTTAGCATATTAAAAAAAAAGAATTTTATAAAAATTTATTCAGAAGAATATATCATTTCCCTATAATATTTCGCCAAGGGAAAAAAATCTAGATAAAATATTTCGCTGATTATCATTTAAATAAAAAGATTGGGTGAGATGCTGTCCTCCGTTTACAGCCGTCCGTGGGACCATTCGTACCTGTCCGCACTGATGAGGCGTCCTTCCCCACATAGTTCGGCACCGAATACTTTAGCTTCAGGAGAGGAAGTTCCATTTTTACCCTTCTTCCGTCTCAATCCGTACGGTACCCGATGTTTCTGATTTATGAGGTTAGAATTACACGGAAGTCCTTGCCTTTCTGGATTTTGTAGGGAATGTAATACCAGACTCTAGTTGAAAATTGTATAATATAAAATTTTTAAAGAGCTTTTGTTTTGTGTAATGCTATTAATTATTTATACTAAAAATAGAAATATAAATTGAATAATTTTCATTTGAAATATTTGATATTTTTGATCAAATTTAAAAATAAATTTTTATAATCAATCGAAAATAAGATGAATTTATTTATTTTATTAAAAGTTTCATCTAATATATATTTTAATAATGATATATTTTTTAAAAAAATTAGCTATTTAGAATAGCTATTATTTTTTTTATATTTTATATTTTAAACAATTTATTCTTATATTGCTACTAAATAGTGCATAAGTTTTTTTTAGCCTATTCTTATATTTTGGTGGGTCCTTTTTATGCATTAGAATTTTCTCTTATTTTTTGAGAAATTGAAAAATTGTAGCATGGCTTATTTTGAAAAATTGTATGTAAATTTTTTTTATTAAATGAAATTAGGATAAATTGCAAAAGATAAGCTTGATAAGGGCGGTTGTGCAAAAAAAGAATATATTGTTTGAGGTTAATTCGTAGTTATTCTAAGTACAGTCTTTGGGCATTAGCGTAATTTCCTAATCAGCTTTTTTCTTTCTTCTCACTTATCTTCTTCCTCTTGAAACCTTGGAACCACCCACAGTTTCTGTTAAAGTTAGTTGCAACTCTTACGCCCTTCTATAATTCACTAGCAGAAGGAAGCAACCCTAGTCTTCAACATCTCTTGCTATCAAGTTCTTCATGGGAAAAAGTATAACCCTTCACAGCAGAACTTGCGTCTCCGAAGCCATGGAAACCCAAGTCCCGGGCGTCGTCTTCACGAAACCCTCCGGTGATCCTTGCCCCTTGAAGAAGCACCGATTCTCTGAAGATCCCAAGCCCAACCTCTTTGACTCCCTCTCCGAAGAGCTCCTCTTCCTGATCCTCGACCATCTTGATTCCAATGACTTGGACAAGAAATCCTTCTCACTCGTCTGCAGATCCTTCTACGGTGCTGAATCACGTCACCGGAGAACCCTCCGCCCGCTTCGATTGGATCTAATGCCGGCCGTCCTCTCTCGCTACCTTTCCATTTCCCACATCGATCTCTCCTGCCGCCATCGCGTCTCAGACGGCGTCCTCGCCTGGATCGCCATTGCAGTTGGACCCTCACTTCTCTCCATCGACCTGTCGAGGTCGAGGTCATTCTCGCATTTCGGACTCGGTAGCTTGGCGGCTGGCTGCTTGTCGCTGGTGGAAATAAATCTGTCGAACACGAATGATCTGAGCGACGCGTCGGCTGCGGCCATTGGGCGGTTGAGGAATCTTGAGAAGCTGTGGTTAGCGAACTGTAAACTTTTGACCGACATGGGGATTGGTTGCATCGCTGTGGGGTGCCGCAAGCTGAAGTTGCTCTCTTTGAAATTTTGCCTGGGGTTGACTGATTTGGGAATCGGGCTGGTGGCTGTGAAGTGCAGGGAGATCCGAAATTTAGATCTCTCGCACACGACGGTACGGATATATACTGTACTTCTAAAAATCTCTTTGAAATTTCCAATAAATGAGGGTTACGACGTTGTTTAGGAATGATTTCTGATCGAGCTCAGATTTGATGGAGAGAACTTATGTTAGGGTTTGCTTTTGTCGTTAGCAATAAAAATTTGAAGAACTACTCATTTTTTTTAAAAAATATTTTCAGGTCACAAATAAGTGCCTTCCAGCAATCATTCAGCTACCTTATCTTGAGAAGTTGTCCTTAGTGAATTGCCATTACCTTGAAAAGGAAGGCCTTTTAACTTTGAAACTGGGATCCAAGTCCCTCGAGGTACTAACTATTTGTTCTGATTACTCGTTTTCATTTGTAATATTAAAAGCAATTTAATTTATGAAGATGTATCTTATGTATTTATATATCTAATTCCTAATTTTTTACATTTTCTTATATGGGGATTTATACTCATACCACAAAATTCTTATTTATTTTGTTTATAACACCTAAATCTTTCTATGTATTAATATAACTAAATTACATACAAGTATCACTAATATTAACTTATATAAAAATAAAACACTCGTTTTAATGCATGTGCTTTGATGCGATTTAGATATTAAGGTGGTATGTAAATAAATATAAAAATTTAGGCATTAGATATATAGAAATATAAGAATTTTGTTGTATTTTTGTAAATCTCCCCTACTATTATTGATGTTTTTGACCGTATTTAAAAAGTTGGATGTTATATAAGTAAATATAGAGATTAAGGCATTGGATATATAAATTTATAAAAATTTTGTTGTCTGCTTGTAAATCCCTTAATTTATTATTGGACTAGATGTGAAGGGCATTTCTTGGTTATGGGTACAGGGAATGTTGATGATGCTGGTCCTAGGGGATAATGCTGCTAATATTCTGCAGTTTCTTTCTTTTTTTGTCAAAAAATTACTTTATTAACAAAGATTCTATTATTTTTATTCACTTTAAGAGGAGGATGGCATGGTTTGTTAATCCTCCTCCATTCATTCTTTTGATAGGGGTTTGCATTTTACACCCCTCAAGGTGCAAATGCGTCTACCAGCCTGCTTTGAAGCAAATTATGCAATTGCCCATTGTTTTAAAGAAATTGTGTTACATATCCTTGGAACTTGCTATTTTGGGTATGCCTTATTTCAAACATGTATTGTTCACTTCTAAATTGTTAGGAAGTAAACAATGCAACGAAACAAACTAGAAAAGAAAACAATGGAAATGGACGCTAGTATTTACTGTGAAAAATTAGAAATCGGGAAAAAAACACAGAGCCACATCACATAAAAAAATTACTATGAAAATGGGAGAAATTATGTAGATCTTTCTTCTCTCATCCTCTTCTTATCTCTCTTCACCTGTCTTTTCATTCTTTACTCAAATAGACAAAGAGACGCAGTTATTCAACCCCAATGGATGCAACCCTTCAAGTTAAGCATGAAAATGAGAGAGAAATTTTTTTAGCGCGACTCAGAGAGCAGTGGCTGGCTCTTCATTCCCTGTTTCTAAGCCACCCCATAGTGCTATGGCGTTGTAACATACAACACCGCAGCGCTCGATTATACAACGCCGTAGTGTTACATAACAGTTCGGACACAATAATATCCCACACAAAACTAAACATTAATAATTCAACATCAAGTCTTTTAAAAGAAGAGAAATCATCGTAGAGCTAGTCCTTTAGAAGGATTAGATTATTCAAATCTGATGGTTTTATTCAATAAAAATGTCACCTTAGTCAAGAGTCGCTTGGAATAAGAGCTTGTTCATGTTTAGCGGATAATGAAATAATATCATGAATCTTGTCTTTGTGACAGGTACTGGATATAAATTGTCCATATGTTGGTGATGATGCATTATCTAGCATCGTGAAGGGTGCTGTCAATTTGCGTCAACTAATACTGGCGCACTGCGTCCCTGTAAGTCTTTCCATTCGTTCAACTATTCAATTTTACAAAATTATGGGCCTAATGATCAGAAATGTTCACTTTGAATCAATTTCTGAACTCAGGTTACCGACCGTTTGGCTAACAGCTTGCATAGACTTGCCAAGCTGGAGACAATGAAGTTGGAATGTTGCCATATGACCACTCCGGGGCTTCTCGCCCTCGGAAGTTCTTGCAATTCTTTGAAAGAGTTGAGCTTAGTCAAATGCTTTGGGGTGACTGATGAAGGTCTTTCCTTTGTTGTGTCAAAGAACAAAGGTTTAACTAAATTAGACATCACTTGCTGTCGGACTATAACGGACATCTCAATTGCTAGCATCACTAGCTCATGCACATCTCTAATGTCACTGAGGATGGAGTCATGTATTCTGGTGTCTAAGCATGCATTTCGTATGATTGGAGAACACTGTCCTCTGTTGGAGGAGCTTGACCTTACTGACAATCATTTAGATAATCAAGGTGTTTCTTTCGTTAAAATTAAATTGTCAATATGGGCGGATCCACCTTAAGGCCAAGGGGTGAAAAAATAAAAAAAATTAATAAAATTTTTTAGGTAATTTGTCCCACTCCCCCCAACCCCCTTCAAAAAAAAAAAAAAAAAAAAATTTTTTTAGGTACTATGATTTTTAGGCAATTACCCCAACATAAATAAACATATTGTGTAGAGATGTTATTGTTAGCGAACAATAAATCAAATACAAAGAGAAATAATAAAGATAATTCAAAAATAGGGATCAAGAGGCAGCGCCCTCGGAACAAATTTTTGTTGTAAGGATATTTATGAAAAAAAAAACTCTACAACTTTACTTATAAGTTTCCCCCCCTAAAAATTAAGGTTGGATCCGCCCTTGAATTTGTCAACACTTTTTACTCCTTTTTCTCCCTTCTTAATCCAACTTGTTAATGCAGGACTCAAGTCAATCTCGAATTGTCGCAAACTCTTGATCTTGAAGATTGGGTTATGTATGAATGTTAATGATGAAGGCATTATTCAAATTGGCAGGGGTTGCCCAATGCTTCAGGAGCTCGATTTGTACAGGTTTGTTTTTCCCTCAGTTTGCGTTAGATCAACAGGCGCCAAATATTAACCGACGTGATTTTATTGACGCAGGTCTATTGGATTAACAGACGCTGGTGTTATCGCAATAGGCCAAGGTTGCCCTATGTTGCAAACGATTAACCTATCATATTGCACTGAAATTACTGATAATGCTTTAAGATCATTATCCAAATGCCCCAAGTTGAACACACTGGAGCTTCGAGGATGCTTTCGAGTTTCAAATTATGGCCTTGTTGCCATTGCACTGGGATGCAAAGAAATTGTTAAGCTTGATATCAAAAAATGTTATGACATCACTGATGTTGGCATGGTTCCTCTTGCTCACCTTTGCAGTCGTCTTCGTCAAGTATGATTATAGATTATTGTTCTTTTCTAATACATTTTTTTCCTACCGAAAGAACAAAAATAACATTCATTTCTGCTGTCTCTTTTCAGATAAATCTCTCGTATACTTCCGTATCAGATATTGGGCTTTTAGCATTGGCAAGTATCAGTTGCTTACGAAGCATGACAATTTTACATCTCAGCGAGTTGACGCCAAATGGGTTGGCGACTGCACTTCTGACATTCGGTGGTTCAAAGAAAGTGAAACTCAACTTGTCATTTAAATCTTTGCTTTCCCAGAAATTAATCACACACTTGGAAGAACGTGGATGCATATTTCAATGGATGGACAGAGCCTTTAAGGTATTTTATCAAATGTAGCCTATTTTGATTTGTTGGTTTGAAATTTTAGCTATAAACTAATAGATCTTAAATTCAAAGTTTATATATAAGAAATCAACCTATTCAGATTCATGAATTCATGATTACAGATTCTAAGTTGTTTTTTCGGTTGCAGGCTGAAGTGGATGACAATGAAGTGTGGAAAAAAAGGTCACAAGACTTGGTGACCGTTGTGTGAAGGAATTGGCCTCATGATAAGAACAAAGGTCTTTATTCAATAGGGTTTAGGGCGGGCAAAATTCCAGTACAGCTTATTTTGCATCCTTTTGCTGACCTGTGCACTGAACTTTCTTAACTTGTAGTCTTGTTTGTCTGAGATTTGGTTGAGCCTATTAATACAAATTTCATTTCTCTACTTATTTTTAGTTAGTTTTATTATCTTAGATATGAATTGTGTACGTCTTTTTTACTTGAGTAGAATTATGACTATACCAGGTCATCTGATCATAGGGTATTTGGAGTATCTCAACACTAGGGGTGCAAATGAGTTTAGTTGAATTCGAGTCATGCTTAACTCGAGCTCAGCTTGTCCGTCAGATCGCAGGCTAGAACTCGAGCTCAAGCTCAAAATGGCATGCTCGAGCTCAGCTCGTCGTGATGGATGCGAGCTCGCGACTAGCTCGAGAGGCGTGTGTCTCTCTTCTTGCTCCGATCCTGCTTTAGCATTCGTGCTTCCACGCAATCGTGCCCGCACGGCCACTTTTCCCTTTCACGGTTCTATCTTTTGCACCGAAGCTGCTCGACGAGTAATTGAGTTGAGCTTCATTCTGACCTAACTCCATCTCGAAAAGTTGCTTGAGCTCGAGCTCAAAATTCTATAAGCTCGGCTCGCGAGCTTATTAATAAGTCAAATTTGAGCAGATTTGAGAGTTGTAGAGATTCAAGATAGGAGAAGAGGAGATGCCATGAGTCATTCAAGAAAGAAGAAGAGTAGAAACATAATTATGTGAACTGAGAAGGACAAATGCCTATATATAGATATTGAGAGAGTACAAGTATAAAATTTAAATAATGCAAATGAATAAGTACAGTTGCTAGCGTGGCAATTATGCTCTAATATTCCCTGTCAAGCGGACAGGTCATCAGAGATGATCAGCTTGGTGCGAAGTATCTTTTAGCGAGGAGTCGACAACGATTTGGTGAGAATATCCGCTATTTGGTCCGATGTGCTAATTGGTAGAAGATTGATGTGATTGTCTTGTATGTGTGTTCGGACAAAGCGTTGATCAATTTCAATGTGTTTCGTTCTTGCGTGAAACATTGGATTGAGGGCTAGAGCAATTGTGGATGTGTTGTCACATAATAAGTTTATTGGCTGATCATTTGTAATGTGGAAATCGTTAAGGAGGCACTTGATCCATATGGTATCCACAGTAGTTGAGGCAAGTGCGCGAAACTCTGATTCTGTTGATGACTTGGCTACCGTGGTTTGTTTTTTTACAGCCCAAGATATGAGGGTATTTCCTAGGAACATACAATATCTAGATGTTGATTTTCGTGTATGCGGATCACCGGCCCAGTCTGCGTCGGAGAACATCTGGAGCTGGAGATTGGATTTGGAGATGGGTAGTCCGAATGCAAGCGTGCCTTTGAGATAATGAAATAGACTTTTGAGGAGATAAGCATGGTACAGAGATGGATCGTGCATATGTTGTGAGAGAGCATTGACTGCATATGCTATATCTGGACGCGTAATTGTCAGATACTGAAGGGATCCGAGAATTTGTGTGTACATAGTTGGCTCCGAGAGAATGACATCTTTTGGCACGTTGCTTGGTGACTTAGTAGAGGATGGATTGGCCATTGGATTACAAAATAAAAGATTAGATTGTTGGAGAATAGAAGACGCATATGAACTTTGAGACAAGTACTTATCTTGATAGGATTGTATTTTGATGCCTAAGAAATGACTTGCCAAGCCTAGATGCTTCATAGTAAATATGTGTTGAAGTTTGAGAAGGAGATTCGATATGGCATCGTTATTATTTCCGGTGAGCAGTATGTCGTCAACGTATACCAACAAATACATTTTTGTTTGATCTTTGGAAAAAGTGAGCAAAGACGGGTTGGCTTTGCTATGCTGAAACCCAATTGTTATCAAGTAATCTGTGAATGTAGTGTACCACTGACGTGATGCTTGTTTGAGCCCGTAGATAGCTTTATGAAGATGACATACACGGTTGGCGCATGTAGACTGTTTCATTGAGTTGACCGTGAAGAAATGCGTTGGCAACATCTAATTGTTGCACCTTCCAATCGTGATAGAGAGCAATTGTGAAGAGAACCCTTATAGTGGTAGACGCTCTACAAGACTGAATGTTTCACCATAGTCGAGGCCGTACTCCTGCCTGTTCCCTTGAGCCACCAGTCGGGCTTTAAAACGTGCAGTTGACCCATCTGAATGTAGTTTCTTCCGGAAAGTCCATTTGCACCCGAGTATTGACGCATTTGCAGGAGGTGGAACGAGACACCATGCCCTTGTTTTTGAAGGGCGTAGAACTCTTCGGCCATGGCCTTTCGCCATTCTTGGCATTTAGTAGGATCAGAATTAGGAATTGTGTACTGCTTATGGAGAAGATTTAAGCAGTTTTGTGGCTTGAGTGAACCTGTTTGAAGCCTGGTTTTCATGGGGTGCCGGACAGGTTGGATAGGAGACTTGGAGATACTTGGATGAATGGGAGATGACTGTGAGTTGAATGTGGTTGGTTGAGGAGTATTGAGAGGATGAGGTATAGAAGCGGTGACTGTGTGGGTGGATGGAGCAGATACCATAGAGATTGGAACCAATAAAGACGGTGGTGTGGGAGTGGTCGTGGGCTGTTGAGTGACAGCAGACTGTTGAAATGTAAAAGATGTCTCAATGAATTGAACATTGTGAGATATCGTAATGCGATTTGTGGCCATGTCCATGCATTTATGCCCTTTGTGCGAGTCTGAGTACCCCATGAACACACACAATATAGCATTTGGTTGTAGTTGGTGCGCATATGACTTGGTGTGAGGGTGTAACAAGCACTTCTGAAAGTGCGAAGTTGTCTGTAGGAAGGAATTGTGTTAAACAGGAGTTGTATAGGAGATATGTTGTTTGTGGTTGCAGATGGAAAACGATTGATGAGAAATGTGGCAGTGGACACTGCATCCGACCAATATGAGTGTAGAATGGCTGCCGTTTGGAGGAGAGTACGTGTAGTTTCCAAGATGTGTCGATGCTTACGCTATGCTATCCCATTCTGTTCAGGCATGTAGGGGTAGGAGATCTGGTGTTGAATTCCTGTATTTTGAAGATATGTTCGGAAGTGCTGGTTGATGTACTCGCCACCACTATCTGTACAAATGGCTTTGATCCCGAGATTGGTTTGTCGTTCAATGTATTTAACGAACTTAGTAAAAACATTAGTCACATCAGATTTTAGCATAATAAAAAATAACCATGTGAATCGTGAAAAATCGTCAATGAACAAAACGTAGTATCTAAATCATTGATGTGAAGGGACCGGAGAAGGTCCCCAGACATCAGAATGAATCAAGGCAAGAGGTGTAGTTTGTCTAGTTACAGATTTTTCAAATGGTAATTGTGGTGTTTACACGTTGTACAGAAAACACAAGCAGAGCTAATATTTGGTATTTTTAACATAGGGTTGGTTCTGGCAATTAGCTGGAGGATTCTTTGGTGTGGGTGACCGAGCCGGTTGTGCCAGGTGGTAGTTGTTGTGCGGGTAGCAGTAAGCGCTGAAGGAGCTGTTCTTTTGATGTTTGGCTAGATCAGATATAAGCCATCTTTACATGGCCCGTGAAGCAGCAGCTTGTGCGTCGTCATATCCTTGAAGGTAAATCCCATGGGATCAAATGTAACAGAAATGTTATTGTCTTTAACAAGGTTAGAAATAGAGATAAGATTGTGTGAAATTGAGGGAATATGGAGAAGTTTAGACATTAAAAGCTTACGAGAAGGGGTTGGAAGGAGGCCCGTGCCCGAGTGAGCAATGAGAATCGGCCTTCCATCCCCTATGGTAACGCTGTCCGATCCTTGATATGCGGTGGTGTGAGCAAGATTGTCTGCTTCATTTGTCATGTGAGATGATGCCCCGGAGTCAAGAAACCACTTGGTTGACTAATCTGTATTTGCAAGAAGTGCTGTATTTTTCCAGTTTTGATTTGTCTGCGGTGTATAGTTGGTGTTGAGGCGATGCCAGCATACATCCGCAGTGTGTCCACGTTTGGTGCAGATTTGGCAGATCACGGAGGTTTGTTGAGTGGAACGGACATTAGGATTGGAGTTTTGAGATTGTCGTCCGTGACCTCGCCGTCCGCGACCTTGCGTGCGTATAATACTGTGTGAGGGTCGGCCGGAGGGGGTAGGCGAGCAGCTTCGTTTTGTAGATGAATTTTTTCTCTAATTAAGAGGGTGTAAAGATTATCTAAGCTGATTGGGGCTAGCATTGTTCGGATTGATGTCTTGAAGGGTTTATAGGATTGAGGCAATCTGTTCAAGATGTAGAGGATAATGTCTTCCGCATCCACCGTGGACTCGGTAGAATCAATTTGATCGACGATCTTCTTGATTTCGGTGAGGTATTGCGTCATGGAGAGGCTTTTCATCGAGAAATTTTGGAGCTCATTCTTGAGCTGGATTACCCTGGAGCGGTTTGATGATTGAAACCGAGTTTCAAGAACCTTCAAGATCTTTGACGTGTGCTCGAGATGAATGATGTAGGGAAGCACTGAGGAAGAGATCGTTGAGCAGATTGCCGCGGCGAGGTTCCTATCTGTGATTTGCGAGTTGGAGGAGGATGGCACGGAATCAAGAAACTGGTCGAATCCGTTCGCCCGAAGTAATTTCACGATTTGGCTTCTCCATATGGGGTAGTTGTCCGTGGATAATTGATTTGGAACCAGAGTCTTAAGATTTGAAACAATGAATTTAAGAGAAGGAGAGATTGTGAGTTGCGTGGACACTTCACCGTGAGTTTCATTCGATTGGGAGGTCTGTTCCGCCATGAGTGACACCTCAGGAGAGAACCCTATATCTGATACCATGTAGAGATTCAAGATAGGAGAAGAGGAGATGCCATGAGACATTCAAGAAAGAAGAAGAGTAGAAACAGAATTATGAGAACTGCAGTGGCTGCCTTCACTGAGAAGGACCAATGCCTATATATAGAAATTGAGAGAGTACAGGTATAAAATGTAAATAATGCAAATGAGTAAGAACAGTTGCCAGCGTGGCAATTATGCTCTAATAAGAGTCAGCTCGACTAATCTGCACTCCTACTCAACACATACAGAGGAGATTGGATTAATACGAACCAGTCGCAATCTTTCCTTGTCTCGATATAAGGTTGCAGACTTGGTCTTGAGAATTCCTGATATTCCAGTGCCCTTACGGCATTGACATGCTCGCGCCGACAAAACTGAACAAACCTGGCTACTGGCACGTAAGATTTATATAAAATCACAAAATTGAATGGAATTGATATTTTTTTTTATTGGATGGTTTGATTTGATTTATAAAGTATTGATTTTTTTTAGGGGGGAATTAAATTTTTGATTTGATTCGAAATTTAATTATAATTTTGATTGATAAAGTGTTGATTTGATTTGATTTGATTTTTATTTTTTACAATCTGTTAAATTAGAATTGAGTTATATTAATTCATTTTAATATTAAATTAATAAAACCATATAAATAAATAAGTGATAGATAAAATAATGTAAATTTTGTTTATTTTAGATATAAAAATTATAAAATTTAAGAAAATTTATTTAAACTTTTCTTCATATATGTTATTTAATAAAAATAATTATACTTAATGTTGAAATTAATAATATTTCACTTCATTTAAAATTGAAGCGAATTAATCAAATTAAAGCTTCCATAGTTTGGCAAAAAAGTTCCGTCAGTTCGATTTTTTAAATTTTACAATTTAGATGAATTCGCTTTGTTAATTTAATTAGGATCATTTAAATTCCAATTTTATCAAATTTATTGTGGAATTAAGCGCCTCAATAAGATGTCAAATGGGCCTATATCAATAACTTAGTGTAGTAGAAAATTTTGGAATATTAATTTAAGGATAAAAGATTTCTAATCTTTGCATGCTTATTAGTCAAAACGAGCGTCTTGACAAGAGGAATTAACTGAGCTCAAAATTATTTAATTCTTAGATCCTTAAAGCACTTAAATATGTAATAAAATATCTCTTATTTAAGGGATGAGTAGATTGAGATTTTGATTAAATTTATTAAAAAAGTAACTCAAGAAAAAAGGTAGACGCCAATGCTCCATAAGAAGGGGGGCTTGAGTATGGAGCTTACCATGAACTTGGAGTTGAAGAGGGCTTTGCTTGATGATCGGTGTTGAAGACCATTGTTGATCACTATTATTCTCTAAAACATCGTTATCAGACCTCCATTGGCTAGCAAGCCCCCATTACTTGAGTACTTATTTTTTTAAACATTGCCGCTCAATTGTCATCTCTCACTTACCATCATTTGACTATGGTGACCTAGTGATAATTATTTGACTATAATCTCTTGGCCACTATAACCCTACTATGGCTGCTTGACTATAATCTCTCGATTATGATTTCTTAACCGTCGCCATTCAAATATGATCTATTGAACAATGTCACTCAACTGACATTGTGTAGCCACTATCACTTTACTATAGTCTTCTCATTATCATTACTCAACTATGGTCCCTTGATTGTCGTCAGCCGATCATCATCATTTAACTACTATTACTTGACTAGCTAGTTTCTTGACCACCCTTGACTATGATCTCTAGACCACATAACCTAATATTATTTCTCGACTACAATCTTTTGATTATAATCATTTGTCTATGGTCTCTTGACCATCATCACCAAAAAACTATCACATAACTATTATCTCTTAGTGATCTCATTGCCAAGAACATCGAAGCACGCTATTGACTATAAGATTGATGTGCATAATTGACACTAATGCTGACACCCACCAATTTTGTAGCTCGTCGTCACCAATAGTATTGACACATGCTCATCGACGCACACCATCACCTATAAGGCTAATGCATGCTATCAAAAATTGCAGTTGCTTATATAGTTTATGCACGTCATCTCTTCTCCTTAAAGGAGAAGCATCAAACATACCACAAGTAATATCTTGAAGATAACCAAAGCCTTAAGACTCACAACTTTCACCTTTGAACCCATCATATATAATTCATGTATACTATATTGTATTAACACATCTCCAATTATACGGAAGGAAATCATTCATAATCAATAAGATGCACTAATGGAATTATTTCAATTGAGTTGGATGTTGTAATTCTTTCCCCATAAAGAATTTAATAGATCATAGCATTTGCTTTCATTCCTAAAGTATATCCATTTTGATTCGATTATGAGCTAGCTTGATTCAACCTAGGTTAGCCTCAACTTATACTAGGTTCAATATTTGCTAGTCATGGTATATTGGTATGTCATTCAACTCATTAACTTTTCGATTTGATTTTCTAGCGATTTTTTATCATTGAGTCAAATTCATAGTCCTAATTTGTATAAGGAACAACTTAGTGTTGCATCTATAACATATTTAGCCATTTAGGTAGTATCTCATAAGTAATTTTGTTTTTTTAAATAAATTAAATTAATTTTAAATTATTTAAAATAATTTTTATGCTATTTTATTATAATTTATATGAGCTTGAGCACCAAGCAGACCAACTACATCCACCATCAACCAACCATGGCCCACCATTAGACTACATACGAGCGCCACGAGGCCACGCCCTCTTTAAAATAATAAAATAAAATTACATATCTGATATTCAAGAAAAAAAAAACTTTATCTAATTATCAAATTTATTTTATTTATGATCAAATTAAATTAAAACAAAAGAACTAAATAAAATAAGAAATAAAACTAAAAGTGAAAATAAAAATAATATAGAGTGACCCATAATTCAAGGTCACTATAAGGATTAATTTTGTTTTAAACCAGCTGGCTTGATAGTTTTAGATTAAAGTTTTTTTTTTTTTTTTTTGCTTTCAAAAGATTTTTTAACTAAAAAATTGCTTTATAAAATAGCAAAAAAATAATCCCAAACAAAACCTAAATCAAATTATGTTGTGACATGCATTTTTATATTAATTTTATTTTCAAAAGTATAGCATTTACAACAAGGTCTGTGAACTAGCTTGTGAAAATGGAAGACGTACTGCTTTGGATTTCCTTACAAGAAAATTAAATATAGAAAGAATTTGAACGCCATTCGTGAGCTTCAATACTCAAATAGCTTTGCCTCTTCCCATCATGAGATTGTTCATCAACCGAAGCCTACTAATGAATGACATGATGTCCATCAGCTAATAACATCCAATGTCAATTTCCTTGATAGCACAATCTCCCTTTTTTGTTAGGATAAAGACTAAGATTTTGTTTGTAATAGCTTTGATACGTCATCATAAAATTATCCTAATTGGGCACGAATCTCGAGGCAAAAGGCTAGTTGGAAACTTCAAAATTTAATTTCGGGAGCATCCGAACTCCGATTTCAGCGAGCTTACAGTCAAACTGAGCGTCTCGGAAATACGAACCCAACGACACCAAGATCAATCCAATCCGAGCCCAAATGAGTCCGAATCGAGGGCTCAAAGTGCTGTCGGGAGGTTCAAACAGCAATTTGAGTTACCAAACGGTCTCCGATTTTTACGAGCTTATACTTGAATCGAACGGCTCGACGAGACAAATCCAACGAGCTTAAGATCGCTGAATTCCGACATCATTAAGGCCTCCAAATGGCCAACGAACGGTGCACGATCGTAGGATTATATATCGGCCGTCCATTTGACCACTCTCTATTCGCCCCTGATCTCACGCCTATTTACGGGCCATGCCACTCCAGAAAATCTATAAATAGAGCCCTCATTCTTCACAAGAGAGAATCCAAGCAAGAGAGAGAAGAAGAGAAGAGAAGGAAGAAGAGAAAGAAGGAGTTCATCCTCGACAGCCGCCAGACCACCGTCGGACCACCGCAGAATCTCGCCGGACCACCGCCGGACCACCACAGGAATCTCGTCGGACCACCCCCGGACCACTGCGGGAACCTCGCCGGATCACCACAGAACCTCGCCGGACCACCACCTTAAGGCCCGACGTTCAGCCCCTACGTCCTACTGAAGACCCGACGTCCTGCCGAAGACCCGACGTCCTGCCGAAGACCCGACGTCCTACTCAAGGCCCGACACTCAGTCCCTACGTTCTGCCGAAGACCCGACGTCCTACTCAGGGTCCGACATTCAGTCCCACGTCCTGCCGAAGACTCGACGTCTTACTTAAGTAATTGATTGTAATCTGATCACCCCTAGAGGTGATTCAGTCCTTTGTAACCAACTCGAAGTCTAGTGGAATCATTTTCAACTGGGCTAGGCCTCGTGGTTTTTCCCTTTTAAGGGTTTTCCACGTAAAAAATATTGTGTTCTCTGTGTGTGCTAGTTATACGTACAACGCTAAGACGTAGAATAAAATCTCTATCGCCGCGTAATTTTCTAGCACGCATCAAGCTTTATTATTGCTTTATGAAGTAACTTTTTAGTATAAAAATTTAAATTTCAAAAACATTTTTAACTAAAAAATAGCTTCAAAAAGCAGTAAAAAAATTGTCCCAAATGAAATCTAAATTGATCACCAGACTTTTAACGTTCCATATAAATCATTACCTAATGCCTGAGAACAACTAATGTTCATAGTTCAATATTAGTTATTGATGTTCGATGCCCATCTTCTCAGTCGCCTAATATCTCAATATATCAATAGAACAACCATGCTAAATACATACCACGAAGTTTCTACTCATGTGGTCTCCTTTCCTCTCAGGAAAATAACAAAGCCGAATGTCCATCTTCTCTAGATTTTGTATTTCCCTAATCATCCATCATATGATATCCTATATTGGTCTCCTAGACTCCTTTTCAATCAAACGAGCAACCAAGTTATTTATCCAATAATGCCAAAATTTTAATCAATCACATACTGCAATCTTACTCATTACATTTTCCATCAACTATTATTTGATACATATTGATGATTGATATTCAATATTAATATTAAATTTTTTAGTCATCCAATTAATGTCTCATCGTATTGAGATATCAACCAAGTTGATTGCCCGATGCTTGTCAACGTACCATGGAAGTAATACTAATATCCAAATTCAATATTAATTTTAATATCTCTTGCATTTAATTTTTATCTTATATATATATATTTTTTTTTATTTATAAAAAGTCACCAAATACAACAGCCATAACCACAAAGAAACATCACAAAAAAGAACAATAACAAAAAGGAAATAAAGACGCTAACACCGAGCTCAGTATTCGGTCAAAGCTTCCAGCGTCCATGACGTCCCGTAAGGACCCTCCAGCAAGGTGTATACGAACGAACAAAGCATCCTGTCGATCACACCTACGGTTGCCACCAGCTAAAACGTTAAGCACGCGAGCTCTGACCACATCATTGCTCATCGGCCCAAAATACCGCAAAACGACCAAAAAGATCGGCAAATACTGACAAGAAGAAGCAAACATAACAGAAACCAATTGGAAGATCATCTTCTGCGTCTGCCTCTCCCCCAAAACTTTCCACGACAGCCAATATTTGAAGAACGCACAACAGCAAAGTCAGAATCGGCATCCGAAGGATCCAATTCGGAATCCTCCTCCGACGAATCAGCCAACCAATTATTTTGTGTCCTAATATCCAAACCAGAAGAATTCCCCACACCGGAAACCAAATCTATGTTATCAACCTCACTAACAGGGACCTCAACTAAGTTATTGGATAAATGAATAGCATTCTCTCTACCTGGAGACGGAACAACCGCCTCACAACCATCCGGAATCCCTCCAACACATTCTGAACCATCAAAAACTTTATCACTTCCGTTCGCGGTGACAACACCCATAGCAGGAGGCCCATCGGAATTTAATACCTCCACCGCACCAGAAAAAACTTCAGACACCACATTTTCCGGGGCAACAGAAATTGCAACATCACGATCACAAACATTCAACAGAACTGAAGGCACAAAAGGAATAGCATTCGGAGAAAATGAAAATTCATTAACAACATCCGAACAAATAACCGCATTGCTCACCAACACAGAAGTTTTATCTTTTTCCAGAACTGCTTGACTCACATCAAAATTTTCAAGTTCCGAGCCACAAACATTCAAAATCGGACTACTAACCTCAATAACAGAGGAACGAAGAAGAGGATGAACATCAGCAGAGGGAACACCACTAAGCCCACCCTCTTCCACCACCCTCTCAGAGACCAAAACACAATGCTCTGACACAGGAACACCATTAGAAGAGGGTTCATTTAAATCATTAAACACCACATTCGACGGGCTAACCTCGGGGACAAAAGAAGTCAACGGATCAGGCACAGACTCAATGTTAGATGCAGAATTTTACAACCTTTCTTCGAATGACCCAAGGCAGAACAATGCACACAGTATTCAGGAAAATCTTCAAAAATCACATGTTGGACATAACCAAGACAATCCGAACCAATCCAGATTTTATCCGGATAATTTTTTGACACATCCAGTTCAACCAAAACGCGCGCAACAGATGGCCTAGATCCAATGGAAGTAGCATTATCTGTTTTTAAAGGTTTGCCAAAAATCGACCCTAATCCATGCAGAATACGGGAAGCGAATAAATGAGGTCGTAGGTTAGGAAAAGAGATCCAAATGGGTATGACCGGAGATTCAATGTCAATATCCAGCGAAGGGGACCATTTAATCAATTTCATGAAACAATTACTCACAAAATAAGACCTATGCGCAAAGATCCTGCAATAATCCAGATCGTTGAAAAGCTTGATCAGCACATTCCGTTGATTCAGAACCGTGACAGACACTTCACCCTTCAATTTGAGCTTAAAGAAAAAAGACCTAATTGCCTCAAGGGAAGGTCTACAACTAGGAAATTTTCCAACAAGAGCAAATTCGAACGGAGCAGCCAACGCTTGGATTTCCGCCTCCGAAATCCACAGCGCCGGCATTCCATGATGTGAGGAAACCTTCAAATCAGGAAAAACAGGCGGAGAGGGGGACGAGCCCGCAAGAGCCTCCTTAAATGACAGAGAAGCAGGACACACCAAAAAACCAGGGTCCCGAAGAGGCGCCATAAACCAGAAAAATAAAACACACACGAAGAAGAGCAAGAAAACTTCCCTGAACAGCACATGCAGCGCACAGGACGAAGAAAATCCGGCGGCTAGGGCAAAAGCCCTAGCCCCCCCGGGAGCGGAAGCGATAGAGAAAACATCACTGAAAACTAAGTAATATACATTTAGATATAGAATCTTAGGTTATAGTTGAAAACTGAAAGAAGAGCTGAGTTAGTTTACTTGTGATTCTTCCTATAACTTTTGTGCTATAATTAACATCACATCTTTTCCCTCATGATTTTCGTTTTCATTTCATCAAAGTGATTCTATCAATCAGACGAAGTCTATGTGTTTTGTTGTTTGGTATTTGTAATTAAATTATATAAATAGATAAGCCAAATGTTTCAATTTTTGTTATAATTAATAATGGTGAATTAAGATTCTTTGTGTTCTTAGTGGTGGCATTTCAACTCGTAAGACATTTTCCTTACATCTTTTTTATGAGCATTTTGGATTGTTTTGTTTCAACCTAATTGTTTAGTAGTGTAGATATAAAAAAAATGTTTGGGAAGAATCATTTAGGATATCTCTATATATTTGGTGTTTAGGATCTTCTGATGGATGAGCGAGGCGGAAGAAAGACTTAGAGCCAACGAGAAAGCTAGCTTGCATTATGTTGTACTTGATATGGGTGATATGTTAATTGCATCTTTCGCAAATATTATGTACATATAATCTACATGCACATGCCTATGTTTTAGACTTTTCCTAACATAATAAAGTCAATTTGTTTGACTTTTAAGCTGTTTTCAGTATTGACACAAGTTGAATAAACATAATGAAGGAGACAAAAAAAAAAAAAAGCTCTAGAAAGAAGTGAGCTTCAGGTACATATGCTTTGACATCACAAATCACTTTAACATCAAAAGACATTTCATTCAAATGATTGATATTGTTATGTGTTAATGGTAGAGGCACTCTTATTTCAAGAGTGACATGATATTAATTTGTTGTCATGCATATTCTAAATATGAATTTTATTTATGTTGTATTAGATTTAAATTTATTTGATGGGAATTGATTGAATATTGTTTTGAGCTACATGACAAAAAAAGATAAAGAAGCTTTAAAAATAGATGGATTAAATTTCTATAATTTCAAGTGAGTCATTATAAGAGCTTGATTGGTCTACTGATTATCTTTTGTGTATCCTCTTTAGATGTATATAAGATGATCATTAGTTTTTATTTTTTTTATTATCAAATATCATTGAGATAAGGTTTTTAATGAGATAAAGAATGTTAGAAGTTGAATGGTTTTGGGAAGTCAATTTAATTGTTCTTTTATTAAGATGGATGAATGAGTGACTTAGAATATGAATTTTGAATGCAGTTGCATGCTTGTTATCTTATGTTGCATTATACATGCTATTGCCACCTTTATATTACGATTGAACATTTTCCAACCTTTTGAATTCGTTGATGATTTACACTTCGACTCATCTAGGAATGTCTCATGCTTATCTATATGTTGCATTATATATCACGTATGGAGAGAAAGAAATGCAATGAGATATTAGTTTAAATAAGAATTTTATATGTGCTGATGATTATCTTTTATTGTATCCTTTTTAGATTTATATGAGATGATGATTACTTCATTTTTTTATATGATCATATATCATTGAGATAAGATTTTTTTATGAGATAAGGAATGTTAGAGGTTGAATGATTTTGGGCAGTCAATTTAGTTGTTCTTTTATTAGGATGAGTGAATAAGTGATTGAGAAGATGAAGTTATAGGATATGTGTGCTAGGGTATTAGACCCCATGAACCTGATAAGGTTATAAGTATTTTGATGATTATAAATATTAATGATTGTAATTGAGTTGATAAATTTGTGTGCAAGCCTTTTTGTTTAGCATCTCAAATAAATCAATAGTTGAAGGCCAAACAAAGCTAGACACACAAGTTGGATGGTATATGTAAATAATATACTAATTTGTGCACAATATATCCTTTTTGTTTGGATTGAGAAGATGAAGTTGATAATTTTATTTTTAGGTGTTTAAAGATATAAGAGTTGGATGTAAGTGCCATTCATGTGATATTTTATAGACTTATTTGAAATTTTGTGTATGATTGAAGTACGAATTTGACCATTAATTCTATAGCAATCAAGAATATGTTGTTTGTTGCATATAATATAATATTTGTAATATCTTTTGCGTCATTATATTCTCATGAATTTTGTGCTTTATGATATTAATGTCAAAGACAATCTAAAACTTCGTAACATATTGAATATCAGGTAGATAATTAGAAATCAAATGTTTATGAGCGTTTTTTTGAATAACTATAAGATAAATTTGATTAAGTATTTGGCAAGTTAGATTAATTATTTTTTTGCACAAATAAGAGACAATTTTAAAATGAACTCCAAATGATCCGTATCAAGAAACCTTTTATTTTGTCCAAAATTAGTATTTTATCTTATTTTTTTTATAAACAAAGTAATTTCAGACTTTGTAATAAAAATATTATAGAAATAATGACAATTATATAGTTACTAAGTTTTTAATTATGCTATCACTCTCTTTTTCATTATGATTTAACTCTAGAGTTGCAATGGAATGAATGAGGAATGATAATTCACAGAATTAACTCTTCTTCATAATAGTTATTGCAATAGAATTATTAGTCATATTTTAATTTATAAAATTAATAGTTATAGTAATGTAATTAATAATTTTAATAATTTAAGTGGTTAGTTTAAATTTTTTTATTTTTAATAATTATAATTAATTTAAATATTCATAATAATATGAATTTTATTTTTAAATTTTTATTCACTTGAATTTAATGCATACAATAAAACTCTTATATATATACTTATTAAAAATCGTATCCAAAAAAAAAAAAACTTCATAAATGTAATTGGAAACAAGAAGAACCGGTGATGACCGAGCCGTCTGCTCTAGTCAAATCCTTGACCATTGACTTCTATTCCACGTTCAAAGTTTCTCCTCGCCCTTAGAAATATGCCCCCTTCTCTCATCCCAGTATCTATCTTTCTCTCTCTTTGTCGCATTCTCATACGTGATTCAAGCAAACTTGGTTACATAAGATCACCTTCTTTTCCTTTTTCTCATTCACCTCAAACTCTCTCAGCTCGAACCCCCCTCCTCTTCTTCATGACTCCCTCTTCATCAAGCTTCGTCACGTCTGAGAACTCAGTTCCCATCCTCCCCTTCTCCACTTCGTCATCTTCCCAGCTTAACACGTTTCTCAGAGCCAGCGAGGCAGTCGGAGACGAAAGGTCAACCATTCGTTCTAGACATGGATTCAAGTCAACTGTGACGACATCTTCGCTGTTTCCAAACGCTTCTTCTTCTTTTTCTCCTCCTCCTTTCCTCTCCCTTCCCGGCGGTCTCAGCCCAGCCGTATTCCTCAACTCCCCTATTCCTCTCTCCTCTTCTAATGTAAGTTATGGAGGAAAATTCTCTTACGCACTTTATTTATTTATTTTTAGTTTTTCATGTAAAATTTTAGTATAAGCTCAGGCCAGCATGCATGCATGAAACTTTATTTTATGATATGACTTTTTTTTTAACCTAAAAATAATTTCTTAGAAACTATCTTCCTGTTCAGTATTTTATTTTTAATTTGATGCACAGTTCTTTATGTTTTTTGTTTTAGTGAATTCTGCACTATAATCTTAAGAACAAATAGAAAATAAATCTTTTATTTTATTTGAATTATAAGCTTCTTTTTCATGCAGGCACAGATTTTAGCATCTGAAGCAACTGGGAGTACTTTTCCTACGCAAACCATTACTTGGACCGGAAACAATACTAATTATCTGCACGAGTTGAAGGAAGATCGATATCATAACAAGTCATACTCTAATTTCTCATTCGAAACATCTACAAGGCCTGCAAGCTTGAAAAGTTCTTCCTTCCATCCTTCTACAATAGGATTCATGGATTCTGTAAGTCAATTAATCACTTCAATTCATCTACTATATTTTTATATTAAACAATTACAATTAATAGGAAGAAGAGGCTTTCGAGGCAGCAAATCAGCAATCATGGAACTATCAGCATGCGCAACCACCTTTAATAACACCAAATGACATTCCAAACTTGCAAGCAAGCAGTCAGTCAGAGTACAACTGCAACTATTCTAATATCTCAGCTCAAAGCCTGAGAGAGCAAAGAAGATTAGATGATGGATACAATTGGAGAAAATATGGGCAGAAAAAAGTTAAAGGTAGTGAGAATCCAAGAAGCTACTATAAGTGCACTTACCCGAATTGCCCAACGAAGAAGAAGGTGGAGAGATCATTAGACGGACATATAACTGAGATCATATACAAAGGAACACATAGTCATCCAAAGCCACAACGCATAAGAAAGAATTCATCTTCTTTTGAAGGATTTCAAGGTTCAACTCATCATGAAGGGAAAGATCATTCATTCAACGGGCAATTCGGTTCAATCACAACTGAAAATTCTTCTGCTTACTATGGCGACGCCCATGATATAAACATGAACTCTCAGAGGATGAGAGCAGTTGGACCTGATTATGATGAGGACGAAACTGATGCCAAGAAATGGTGAGCATACAAGTAACTTCATATATAACCTGTTATTTACTTCATGTGACTGGTTTTGTTAAGTAACAAAGGTGATTAATTAATTATGTAGTTAATTTCCTATCATGTTTTTATAGGAAGATGGAGGGTGAAGTTGAAGGGATCTCAATTTCCAGCGATAGAACTGTTAGAGAGCCTAAAGTGGTGGTTCAAACAACGAGCGATATCGACGTTCTCGACGACGGATATCGGTGGAGAAAGTATGGGCAGAAGGTGGTGAAGGGGAATCCAAATCCAAGGTTAGCTTAATTAACAATTTGGTTATGTGAAAAGTTCATATGAAAGAACAATATTCACGTAGTACTTTAAGAAAGCCATAATCAAGCAACTTTCACCAAACAAAATAGTTTGTTATCCTAAGGAAATTATCATTCCTTCTGTCGCATTGTATCATTATAACTTATAAGCATTATTGCAAAAAAGTTATTTTTGTCTTTATAGTTTCCTATTGTTTAATTTAATTTTTTTCTTATCCACCATGTGATTCTTTTTTTAGGAGTTACTACAAGTGCACAACATTAGGTTGTTCAGTGAGGAAACATATTGAAAGAGCATCAACTGACCTAGGAGCGGTGATTACAACCTATGAGGGCAAGCACAATCATGATGTCCCCGCACCTCGAGGAAGCGGAGGCTTGACCAACAAGATTTCGTTTGATGACAACAACAATATTAGAACTAACAACAGCAGCAGCAGCAGCAGCTACAACATGAGCAACTTTACAATGGCTGTAAGGCCGTCGGTGGCTTCTAATTCATTTTTCAGTACAAGAACTAATGGAATGGATGGAATAGGATTCTCCAGATATAAGAATTCAATGAATTCTTTATTTACCAATGAATTGCAACAGCAGAACCAGCTTCAGCATTTGCAGAAGCAAGGCGAGAGTGTGTTATCTAAGGCCAAAGAGGAGCCACGATCGAGATGATTTTTTCACTGATTCGCTGCTAGGCTGAGCTGTGTTCAGCTTAGGCAAAGAAGGAAATAGGTAGAAGAAGAAGGACAGGTGGCTCTACCTAATTTATTTTTAGTGACAGTTGAAAAAACAAAAGTTTGTCTTATTTCTTCATTTGTATTGCACGAGTAAGAGTTTGCGGATGTGGATGTCCCGAGCGATTATGCCATAAAGGCTTTGTGTTGCACGATGTATGAAGAGCAAGTGAGCTACGACTTGAGGAAGAAGAAGATGGACTTATTCTGGATGTGGTTTGTGGAATGGGATAGAGCCCATTAGAACAAGGCCCCTTGAGTAGAATATGTTGATTCTGCATATCCTTGATAACAAATCCAGATGCATCAAAAGAAATAATGAGATTGTTATCCTTTGTTAGGTTTGAAATATACAACATATGAGAGATGCTAGGAATGTGGAATATTTGATTCAAGTGAAGCTTACGTGTAGGTGTAGGTAGTATACCGTTGCCAATATGAGCTATGGACACATAACTTCCATTTTCCACTTGAACATTATCTGATCCTTGATAACCAGTGGGGTTGTTAATCCTGTTAAGATCATTGGTGAGATGAGATGATGCTCTCGAATCCATATATCAGTCTGGATTGTTTTCTTCTGTAGTTGCTACTAGTGCTCTGGATGTATTACCATTAGCAGGTGGAACGTAGTTAATATTCATTATGTGCCAGCAAACATTTGCTAGATGTCCCATTTTGTTGCATATTTGACATATAGGAAGTGGTGTCTGAGCTGTTGCTAAGATCGCTGTGTTGATTATTGTTCACGTTTGGGACTGCTTTCTTACTGAGGTTTTCTAGTAAAAAAATTAAAATTTTTGTGCTAGAAGACAGTTTTAAGAGGCAGCAAGAAAGTCGCCCCAAATGAAGCCTAAGATAAATTCATACACACATCATATGAGCAATATTCAAATAAAAAATCTCTTAATTGATAATTAAACTTCACAACCAAAAGATCAAAATAAGCTGCGTTTTCATTGTGGCTTCATTTTAACACTATATTAAGGCTTCATTTGGGACAGCTTTCTACCGCTTCTTAAATCAACTTTCTAATACAAAATTTTAATTTTTATACTAAAAAGCTGCTTTAAAAAGCAATAAAAAAGCCGTCCCAAACGAAACCTAAATCTTAGGCTTCGTTTGGGACGGCTTCATTGGTGCTTTCTATATACCATCTTTCTAGTATAAAAATTACAAGTTTAAAAAATTTTTGTACTTAAAAACTATTTTAGAAAGCATCAAATTGTCCGAAACCTAAATCATATCCGTTAACATCAATGAATAGTATTTATAACGCCTTAACAGTAATTTTAATAAATGCCATAAACGTTATGAACAGTTAAGACACCGAAGATAATTTGGATTCCGTCCAAAGTGATGAGACTCTTTCTCATTCAAGCTCGGTCAATCTGCTTTGTCCTGATTTCATTTAGTTTGACCACCCAATTGCAAGAGTTCATAGTTATTTTGATATATAAAACAAGCCTTTGAATTCAAGTATTGTGACCATCGATTCCAGTATATCATTTGTTTCTTCCACTCGTCACGAGCTCTCATATTCATAATTTTTAGTAGGAATTTTCATATTATTTTGTCATCATATGAGCGATAAAATGCTAATTTTTCTCTAATAAAGTAAATGGTGTATATATATCAACATCCAATAGAACAACACCATGTTTGGTGCATTGAGATGGCTCCCGAGTTAGCTCGACCTCGACTCGTTAAAGAATTCATAAGTCGAACTTATCAAGCCACAAGTTTGAGCTCGATTTTAGCTCGGCTCGGTTCTATACTTGTTGAGTCGCTTGATTAACTTAAAATGTATTTTAAATTATATATTATATTTTAACATTTTTAAATTAATTTTACATTAAAAATAAAAATTCTAAAAAAAAAATAATTTTTAATTATAAACTAAGAAATCGAACTCAACAATCGAATTAAACTTGAGCTTTACAAACGAGCATGAGTCTATAAATTTTTTAAGGAGCCGAGCTTGAGCTTACTAATGAGCTCGAGCTCAATAAGAACCAAACAAATTTAACTTAATTAGACAAGTACACGACTTTACAACCCTAATTCTATGTGTATTTATATTTCCAATTATGCCCTTTGGCCATTTCAACCCTAAAAAGCTGAGATATGTGTTCTAGAGTAGTTTATTATAAACTTGGCAAACAATCACTCAATTTGACCAAGCCAAGTAGAAAATTTGGATGACTTTACTAGGTCAAAATGTATGCCTACTTTGCTATTTGGGATTCACAAACTCTTTAAGGTGCGGACATTCCAATCTCAATCAGGAGAGATTCTCATTTTTATTGACTTAAAAGTTTGCTGTATTGTACACTAGGGCAGTCAAATCAACATGCCGGCAGGCCACAGCTTGCACAAAAGCAATGCACATTTCATTCGTTTTGATAACAACAAAAATATAAATATTTTTTATTTTTAGAATGATGAGTGCTAAGATATAAATTTGATGTAGATCTCTGATGATAAATTTTAAAACTTTTATTAATTAAGATTTAATTTGGAATAACTTTCTAATTGCTTTGCTTTTCATACCGCAACCACGGTTTTTGGGTTCGTTTAGGATGGCTTTCTTACTGCTTCTTAAAGCAGCTTTTTAGTACTAGAAAATTTTTGTACTAGAAAGCTGCTTTAAGAAGCAGCAAGAAAGTATCCCAAACAAAGCTATATTTGGTATTGTTTTTTCATTGTTTTCAATAATTTTTTCGCGTTACAAAACTGCTTTCTACAATAGCTTTTATAAAAGTGATTTCTTCATAGCAGCTTTCATATATATATATATATATATATATATATCACTTAATTTTTTATATTTATTTATATACCATTTTAATGTCTAAATCACATAAAAATATAAACATAAAAAATGTATATTTAATTTTAAATAAGTTAATACTATGTGAATTAGATATCTGTGTGCTTTATAAGTAAATCTATACTACTATTATAAAAGGGGCTTGAGTTTCCACCCCTAGCAAATCTTGTCCTTTCATTTTATTTATTCAAAATTATCCTAGCCCTTCATTTAATTGTATTATATTTTTTATTACTTTAAACGGCTCTTTAAATTGCATTAATTACTTGCACTTTATTACTTTAAATTGTATTGATTATCATAATGATGTTTTAATCCTTCATCTAACCGAAACTCTTTATCTTCCCTTAAACAATCATGATCATTCTTAATTATCATAATGATGTATTAATTCTTTATCTAACCGAAACTCTTTATCTTCCCTTAAACAATCATGACCATCTTAATCATATAAATGACAAAATCTCAACCATTCATATCCCTCAATCTATTAGTATTCGACTGCAACCATTCGCATTCTAACTTTATTTATGCAATACCACAAATTATCGTAAGCTCATACTCTTGCAGATCGCTATGCGTGCAAAGCCACTCATGAAAGCCCCTTCACCTTTAACATTGTTATCTCTCTATATCTCCCTTGAAGATATCTTTGTCTCCGTTGAAGAACTTTTTGCAACTTATCATTTTTGAAGCTTCTTTATCTTAGTTGTTGCTATCTCTTAGTCTCCCTTAAAGACTTGACACATCTTTATCATCACTTGAAGATCTCTCCTCTTTCAAGCTAGCTTGACTCTGGTAAATTGTTTTTCTTTCATTTCACTTGTTATCTCCTCTTCGTTAACCTCATTTTGATTTTTCTTACTTGATTTTATTTCTATTTAATGCCTTTAAAATTCAAAATCTTCTTTCTTGATTTTATGCATTGTTTTCAATATGTGCTATATTATTTATTTTTCTCTACATAACTATGATTTCTTACACAATTATTCATCTTTTAAATGGGCGTTATAGTTATGTTGCATATAATGCTAATCAATTACAAATATTCTCTTTGACTATTTGTAACTGATTTAGTTGGTTCCTCTCTCTTTCTCTCTCTTTCTCTCTCTCTCTCTCATTTGCATGATTTGATTAGATATATATGATGACTTCTAATACTTTGTTGATTGGGATATAACATCTAATATGTAAATAATGATCACATATAGGAGAAGTTCAATCGATCCTTCAAAGAAAATAATGCAGGAGATTCCTACAGCGAAACTTAGGTCAAACGCAAAGCACAAGCTCGGTATGATTTCATATTTTTTATCTGATTCTCTCAGTTTTTAATCTCAAGACTCAATAAGATGAATTAAGAAAATAAACAATAATGTTGGCAAGTGGTTGTAGGTCCAAGATTACAATCGCAATCACGGATAAGAAAATTTTTGACATGGATATGGAGCAACATTCTATCACCCTCTAGCCCATTATTTAATATTGCAATATTCCAAAAGATAGTAATCATCTCAAGAATTTCCTTTTTTTTTGTAATCTCATTTTAATGTATTTTTTGTCGATTTTTAATGATGTTAATTTCATAAATTTTTTATTAATTAATTTAGTGAATTATAATACACTATTAAAGTATATTAAAATAAGATCAAAATTGATTGGAATTTTTATAGATTTTGTGTTGGCAAAAATCAAAATTATTGTATACATCATAAGTGATTTTTATTAATTTTTTTTAAGTTCAAAAATAAAAATTTGAGCTGAGTTTATGCCGAATTAAATATTAAAAAATTAACACAAATGTTTTTCTAAATTTAATTAGATTTTAAATAAAAAATACATCTAAATAATAATATAATAATTAATAAATTAATTATTTTAAACTTTTATCTTCAAAATGCCTTGTTCTTAAGAAATAAATGTCAATTAATAATGTAATAATTAATTAATTACTTACTATAAAATTTTTTTGTTTTCAAAATATCAGTTTTGTAACTTACACAATTTTAATATTTTTTAAGAATTATATTTCTAGCCTAGCTCATATCAATTATTAAGATTTTGAATTTTTTATTCATTAATTATAATAGCTTCATATCAATTATAAAAATTTAAAATATTTTATACATTAATTTTATTTCTACACTACTATTATAAAACTTATTTGAGTTTTTTTCAAATAAAATCCTGACCATTCATTTAACTCTTATTATTATTTTAAATCTCAATCATTTAAAATTATTCATTTTAATTTAATTAAAATTTAAATAAAAAATATGATTAATTAATTAATTACTTTTAATTTTTAATTTTTAATTGCTAAATCTGAAACTTACAGAAACTTAATAGTTATTTAAGAATAAATGTCAATTAATAAAGTATAATGTGTATTTCACATCAATTATTAAGAATTTGAATTTTGTATTCATTAACTATTATATCTTTACATCAATTATCAATATTTAGAATTTTGTTTATATTAATTATATTTAATTATTTTTATAACTTAAATTATAATAATTATTTTCAATATTTATTTTTTAAATTTCATTATAAATAAATTATATTCTTTTTAAATTCAAAAAATCTTTAATGTTTTTTTAAATAATTATAATACAATAATTAGTTATATAATTATTTGAGAATTTTCACTTTTTAATTTTTAATTTTAAATATTTGAGCATTTTAATAAATATGAAAAAATAAGTACTAATTAATGAAATATTGTTATTTTAATATTCTAAGATTTTAAATTTCTATTAAATTATTAATTTTTTTTTTATAATTTTCAACGAAGCATTCATATTCATATCTAATCAAATAAATAATATTAAAAATAAATTCTACGTAATTTATAAATTTAAATTTCTCCTTTAAAATTTTAAATTATAACCATCCACTATAAGAAAAGTAATGTTCTATTAAATTAGATTTTTTAAATTAATCTCAACCAGTCAAATTTATTCATTTCAATTTAATTATATTTTAAATAAAATTATATAGACAATAATTAATTAATTAATTAATTAACTAATTTATTCTTATTATTTTCAATCTCAGTCATTCAAATTTATTAATTTTAATTTACATATATTTAAATAAAACATATATAATTAATAATATAATAATTAATTTATTAGTTAATTAATTAATCTAAATTTTTACTTTTAATATATAATTTAAAGAAGTTTAACAATTTTAAAGAATAAATATCAATTAATAATGTATTTATTAGTGAATTAATTATTTAAATTTTTTTAGTTTTTAAAATATAGAATCTAAAACTTATACAAGTTTAATAGTAGTCATGAAACAAATATCAATTAATAAATTACAATGCTAACTACACATCAATTATCAATATTTTAAATTTACTTTCATTAATTATATTAACTTAATATCAATTATTAATATTGAGAATCTTGTATATAAAAATGGCTCATATTTCTTCTAAATAAAATGCTAAAAATTCATTTAATTCATATTATTATAAATCTTAACCATTTAAATTTATTCATTTCAATTTAATAAATAAATTAATTATTCTATATTTTTATTCTAAAATTATCTTATAGAAGTTTAACGGTTGCTGAGAAATAAATATCAATTAATAATGCAATAATTAATTATTTATTTATTTTTATTTTTTATTTTATTTTTAAAATACCAATTTGGAAATGTACACAAGCTTAATATTTTTTAAAAAATAAATATGAATAATAAATTACAAATCTAGCAACATATTAATTTTTAAGATTTTTAATTTTCTATTCATTAATTATAATAGCTTCATATCAATTATCAAAATTTAAAATATTATATATATAATTTATTCATTTCAATTTAATTAGATTTTAAATAAAAAAATATAATTAATCATGTGATAATTAATTAATTAAATTAATTTTTTAGTTTATAAAATGTCAAATCTGAAACTTATAGAAGCTTAATAATTATTTAAGAATAAATATCAATTAATAAATTATAATTATAGTTTCACATTAATTATCAAGATTTTGAATTTTCTATTCATTAACTTCTATATCTTAACATAAATTATCAAGATTAAAATTTTATATACATTAATTATATTTAATTAACTTTATAATTTGAATTATAAAAATTATTTTAAATGTTTATTTTTTAAATTTCCTTGTAGATAAATTATATAATTTTTAAATTCCAAAGATTTTTAATGTATTTTTTTAATTAATTAATTACAATAGAATAATTAGCTGTATAATAATTGAAAATTTTTCACTTTTGAAAATATTTTATAAATTAATTGTAATATAATAATTAACTATATACTTGATTTTCACTTATGAAATTTTGAGCGTTTTAATGATCATTAAAAAATAAATACTAATAATATAATATATTAATTATTTAGTTTTTATTTTTAATAATTAATTTATAAAAAATTATTATTTTAATGTTCTAAGTTTTAAACTTCTATTAAATTATTAATTTTTTATTTTTATCATTTTCAACGAACCATGTATATCTATATCGAATAAAAAGAATGACATCGAAAATATATTCTAACTATTCAATAAATTTAAATTTCTCTTTTGAAAATTTAAATTATAACTATCCAATATAAGAAAAATAATGTTATATTAAATTAGCTCTTTAAAATTATAGAAAAATCATCAAATATACCCCATATTCTATCATTCATCTTATTCATTTCTCATTATATCTCCATAAATTTTCTTTCACTTTTCTTTTCAAAGTTTAAATTTTATTGAGTATGAGATCGCTTCTTAAAGCGTTGAATTTATAATATCCAAGAGCTCTCACTCATTCTCCATTGTGACTTCTCATGCAAAATATTATTTTAAGCTTTTTATTTTGATAGATTTAAAATTCAAATTAATATTTTTATTGATAAATAATTGTTTTTGTGTTATGTTTCAATGATTTTGATTGATATTTTGTGAATTTAATTAGCCTAATAATTTTGAAGTAATTTAAGCTTAATGTTATGGTCTCAAATTAAAATTAAAAAATTTGGGATTGCTATGAATAAATCTTAACTAAATTTAATTATTTTCTACATTTTAAAAATAATTTTAGAAGCATAAAATCAATATATTAATTTTTCTCTTATTTAGAATTTATTTTTTATATTATATCGTTTACTTTTTATTTCACTTTAACCTTAATTTTATTTTAGTCATCATAATCTTATGACATGTTTTATGAATTAAGCTCTACGACTTTCCATCATCTTATGAAATATCAAACTTTCTTTGTTTCATAGTTTTTTAACTCAATTGGATCTAAAATTTTAAAATAATGTTTGATTGTTGAAACACACATATCAATATATTTTGATAAAGCTCAATAAAATAATAATTTATTCTTAAACTCCCTCATAAAGTTGTTAGCAATATTTTTAATATTAAAGTCTTGCTTTTTTTAATTCATATTATATTTAATATTTTTATATTTTTTATATTACTTCAATAATAATATAAGCCTTAATGATGAAAATTTAAATATTTATATTAAAATTTTAGGTATGTGATTGATAGATTATTATTTTTATCAAGAGCATGCTATTTTTACAATAATTATATCAACTTTTCATTTATTGATGTATTCAATATATTTTATTTTTAAAAAATTATTGTTATTATTATCTTTGCTTTATGATGAGGCATTGAATTACATATCTTCTAAACATATTAAAAAAATTTGTAATGATAATTCGACTAAATTTTTTATTATGACTAATATTAAAGTTTTTAAATATTTTTTGAGATGGATGCAATATTTATTATTTATATATTACACTCATTTAAAAACATATCTAAAATCATTAAATTCAATCATTATAATTTTTTTTTAAAATATTATAATACAAAGTTTTCATCATATTATCAACTTTGTCTTAATATCACATTTTTTATTGTTATTTTATTAAAATTTAAATTTTTTAAAATTAGGAATATAATTATTGTTTCAATTACTTGTCATGATAAATTTATTTGTTACACATCTTTATAAAAAATTTTAAATTAACTAAATAATATTTATAATTTTATAATTTTACTTAATTTTTTAAATTTTATTAACGTGCATTTAATGCACGTGCAATTATACTAGTATGATAAGTATACGATATAAAAATATATAAATATGCTGAAATATGTATGTATATCCTCCTAAATTAATTATCTCTAAAAGTCTCTATGATGAGAGACTGTTGTGATGCACTATAGCTAATTTTTTAGTTGAATTTTTTTTTTCACCCATCAATTTTAAGGACCACTAACTTCTTCTTTCTTCTAATGTTTTGGTGTTTTTTGATTATGTATCATGGTGGTGTAAGATTTTAGTTGTCATTACTTATTAAAGATTTAGTAAGCTATTTTGTTGTTTCTCAAGTCTTCTAATATCCAACTAAGTCCTAATTATTTAGTCCCCATTATTTTAGCAGATTTAGGATAGCTAATACCCAACCTTTTTAGGAAAGATATATCCTAGTCGCTTTTCGTCACCTATCAATTCCAATGGTTGAATATAGCGCCCCCTTCTTCAAGGAGAAGGGTTGTTTTATCTCCTTCAGCATCCCATAAGCTTTAGGTCCTTATGCTCCTCCTTCCTTTAGAAGAGAGATTGTTTTGATCATCTTCATACCCCAAAAACTTGGGTTCTTTTAGAAAAAAGAAGGGACTAGCATATTGACTCATTCACATGAGACCTTTAGATCATTTAGTCATTACATATGTCAAGAGAGTTACTGTTGTTCGGAATTAAATCACTCAATGAACACGAGCAAGAAAGAGAAAATGCAGCTAAAAAGAAAAAAACACCACGATTTAAGGTGTTAACCTGGGAAAAAAATACGGAGGCACACCACGCAAAGAAATCCGCTTTAAAAATTGGGAAAAAAATTGTACAAATCTTTTTCTCCCTCACTCTCTATTTGTCTTTCTTTACTCTTGCACCATTCGATACTTAAAACTATAAAAGAGATACATAAAAAACTACCCAAGGGATGCAACCCTTCAAGCTAAATATGAAAAATGAGAAAGAAAACTATGCTACCCAACTCGCATGCAGTGCCGCGGCTTTCTCCACTTTTTGTATATAGTCTTGCTTATAGTGCTGCAACACAAGGGTCTGAAGTGCTATGACACTCTACTCTCTACCTGAACCAAGCAAGGGGAGCCCCCACGCCCTGGCGAGCTCGACCAATGGAATTGAGGTCCAAGGCAACATTACAATCTGATTGATTGATAAAATTAGATTCCACACATAACTAACAACTATCCATTAATTTTTTATTATATGTAATCTCTCAATAACTAATCTTCTTTATTTTAGGAGAGAAGATGTATTATAATTGACTCCATCACTGGGGAACTTTAGATCATTTAGTGGCTCAATTTAGGGGCGGAACTTGCTTCTATTTCAAGGGTGGGCAAAATAGTATTGTGAAATGCTAATTTTATATATGAAATAGTTAGAACTTGGGCAACCACATTTATTAAGGATGGACAAAATAGTTAAAATTTCTATTCTTCTAAAATAGTTAAAATGTCTATTGAGGATGGGCAACCACATTTATTGAGGGTGGGCAAAATAATATTGTGATACACAGCTTCATTATGTTGCAGCATTGATGATTCTACTAACATCTCAATTTTACTTGCATTTTATTTATACTTTTTTTTTAATTCAAGAAAATATGACACTTTGTAACGTAAATCAACTATCAGTTGAAGCATTTCAACTTAGCAATATCTTCTTGATTTTAATTTTTCTTTTTAAAATTTTCTTATAAAAAAATAATGTATCACTAATTCGATTTACTTCTCTTCTTTGAGATGTCATTCAAAATTAATCTCCCTCACTAACTACTTAAATTCTTGTTGGCAACATTAATATCTTCTTAGTTTTTATTATTTAGGTTCTGTTTGGGACAACTTTCAAAATTGCTTCTTAAAGCAAAAATTTTGTAATATAAAGCTGTTTTAAGAAGCAATAAAAAGACTGTCCCAAACAAAACCTTAATGGAGTTTCCTTTCAGCAATTTATGGAAAAATAACCTCTTGAGAAAGGTTGGAGGGGCCAAGTCCAAGTAGCAATTGAGGTCCTTTTAAGTTGAGCAATGTTAAGTTCTTATATATTCAATTTAAACTCCTTTCATCTAGTTTATTACAACTCAGTGATGATTCACGCAAGATTAAATACTGTTATATGCAATTACTATATAGTATAATGAGATTGTAACTTTCGACGATCAAATCATTAAAAATAGTACATGTTTTAGATTTCTCTAGTCTATTGTTCAAAGTGATGGTGAAATAGATAAGGGAGTTGTTAGTAAAATTCAAGTTGGATGGTTGAAGTGTATGAATGCATCGGGTCTATTGTGTGACAAAAAAGTACTCATCAAACTTAAGGGAAAATTCCATAAGATGATGGTGAAACCTGCAAAAAATTATGACGTAAAATGTTGGTCATTAAAGAGAAGCATAAAATTAAGTGTTGCAGAGATGAGGATGCTCAAGTGAATGAGTGACTTCACTCTTAAAGACAAAATGTAAAACGAGCATATACATAAAAATATTGAAACAGTTCCAATGAAATATAAGATTAGAGGGAGTCATGTTAGATGGTTTGGTCATATAAAATGTTGTCATTCTAATGACCCTGGTTAAGAGAATTGATGTATTAAATTTGACCTATGTTAAGAGGGGTAAAGATAGGCCTAAAAAGACTTGGTTAGAAAGTGCTAGAAATAAACTTTCTTTATTAGATTTAAAGAAGAATTTGTTTTCTACTCTCATTTTGCTTTGCCACTGCTGTTTTTTATTTTATCTTTAATTGTAACTCTATTGATGCGGCCCTTTTGGGGTATTGTGATGTAATTTTCTACCGTAATGAAATTTTGATTTCTGTTTAAAAAAAAAACTTTTAATAGAACACAATGAAGAAAAAGATTAATGTAGCTGACTCACATGGTAGATAAAGAGTCGATGATGATGTTGTTATTGTATACAATTATCATGGATGCATGTATTGTTAAAAATGTATTTGAATAACATAAAATAACAATAATGATAATGACAATTGTTTAAATTGTTTGTTAATGAAAAATTTTCTGCCTTGAAGCTCATAATAGAAAAATCAAATTCAAAGTCCAGTTTGCATTCAAATATCAAACAAAATTGAAGGAAATCAGTTGTAAACTCTTTGCATTACCTATATCCATAGGAGGCTGAATGGAGGGCTATTATATGAGACAAAATTAGTTTATTGTACCGCTGGGATGCCTCTGTGAATATAATTTAATCAGATTTTTATTATAATTTAAACTATTTCATTAGTAAGAGATATAATAATTTTACATAAAAAACTCTAAAAAAATTATGGAGCTTAGCGCGGTCAATCAATTTAATTATACCATTATTTAGAAAATTAATTTAAAAGTGATTTACTTCAAAAAAAATAGAGTAACTTCATTGAAGATGATATCCAGACAAATAGCAAATAATGTGAAGGGCCTCAAGATAGATATTTATGTTATGATTTCCAGTTCTTTTTTCCAATGCGGTATTTTTTTTTTAAACACACAAATTTTACTGCATCATAAAAATGAGTAAATCAAGCATATAAACAGAACGATTAAAAAACTATAGAAGATACAAATGGGTAACAACCCATCAGGCTCACTATTTAGCAGAGGCTTCCAACTACTCCGAAGCCAGGCACAGACAATCCAGCTTGGAGTGAGAGCCGTAACACAGCAAGTAGCCATCCCAACCGAGCAAGAAACGCACCACCAAAGGTTGCCACGAGCCATAGGTTTAGAGTAGTGAGCCATAGCCACATCATTGCTCACAAACTATAAATCACATCCACAAATTTTAAACGAAGCTCCAGCAAAACGGCAACCACCAAAATTAATGGATGTTGAAATAAACCATAGTGCCTTCCAACCAATGCAGCCCACATGCAGTAACATCCCAAAGGAGAGGAATCCCATGAATCCGACGAATGACCCAAATCATCACCACCACTATGAAACCAACAAGCATAGAGAAAAACCAAAGGCAACCGAAACCAGCAACACATTCACAAAATTATTTTCTATCATGTTTACCCCTCCCACGAGAGAAAACAGAAACAATAGGTCGGTCATTTTGCAATGCAAAATCATCCTCACTAGCCTCCGAAGAGGAATCAGACGAACATTGAAGTCAATCTATTTGCATCCTCACACTCTCCCCTGAATTGGCACCCACATGTGAAACCAAAGCCTCCGATAATATTAAATTAATAGGAACCTCAACAAAACAACCAGATACTTGAACAGTAGGCGTCACCAGGGAAAGTACTGTAGGAACAACAACAGGAGCAGAGACCTCACCGGTAGGGTGAACAGACAGAGCCAAAGCATCATAATTTAGGTGAGAGACAGAATGAGCCGAGCCAGAAGACTCCTGGGTAACAACCCGATTCAACCCACATGCATAAAAATCCTCTCCCTTCGAACTAGCCAAGACCAAAGGAGTTGAAACAACCGTAGGGGAACGAATGGTACCCAAATTGTTAGAATTCAAAACAACAGCACAACTCATCGGGTCAGCGAAAGCGTGAGACGAATAGACAGTCCCAACCGGCAAGACCACAACAGACATAGGGGATGCAACTCAGCTATGTGATACCCAATAGCAACAACATCCACATCACTATTCCCAATAGCATCAACAACAAGACTACAAGCAAGATTAACTTCAACATTATCCTTACTCCAAGTAATGGGGTCTGGTAATAAAACCAAATCATTAACAGCAGGAAAGTTAACCACATTGACAACACCAGGCTGAGGCTCAGTAACTGCCTCCCCCTGATCAAAATCCAAAACAGAAGAAAATGGCTTAAGAGGAACAGAAAGAGAGACGCCATTTTGATACTTACATTCCCCCCTAACAAGACCGATAGACTGACATAGAGAACAAAAAGGGGGGGAAACCTCCATTTCGACCTTTTGGATATAGCCAAACTTCTAAGGGCCAATACAGACGTTGTTCGGATAATTTTTTGTGATATCAATCTCAACCAAAACTCTCACAATAGACGGCCTAGATCTCAACGAAGTGGCAGAATCTACCTTGAGCGGGTGACCAAAGATCAACCCTAAGGCATGAAGAATCCTCATGTTAAAGAGATGAGGACGAAGACCAGTGAAAGAGATCCAAATAGGAATAATCGGACAATCAGTAGTGATATCCAAAGAAGGAGTCCATTTTGTTAATTTCATATAACAATTATAGACCATGTAAGAACAATGACTGAAAACCTAGCTATAATCTAGGTCATTCGAGAGCTTAACCAGGATGTGCGAAGAATCGAACACAGTGACCGAAAAATCTGCCATAAGTTTTAGATTGGAAAAAAACCTCCTTATGGAGTATAGACTAGGTCATTAGGATGGAAAAAAACCGATAAGAGAAAACTTGAACGGAGCAGCAAGAACCTGAATTTCATCCTCAGATGTCCATAGGGAAGGCAGACCACGGAAGCTCCAGGAAACACACATTAGACGGAGAACCAGCTAATGTATCGGCAAAAGAACGCGAAAAATTGGAACCAGACAAAAAACTAGGGTCCAACAGGCGCTTCAGCGCCATACCAGCCACCAATAGCCAGGAAAAAACATAAAAAACAGCACGAAAAGAATAAAGAATGCTAGAGGCAGGAAAAAGAAAAACTTCCCTGAGTAAAACGGCGGTGAAGGCCACCAAAGGGATGCCCCCCAGCAAGCCCTAGGACGGTGGGAGAGACACCCAGACGTGAAAGGAGCTCAAAGCTTTTTTTGGATATAGATTTAGGCTTCCTTTTAATTTTTCCAATAAGGTCTTGATGTCTATTAGTTTGGACATATAGGGTAACTAAATTGTTATAAAAATTAGGTCTAAAGTAGGGATGTTAAAAATTGTCACGACCCAAAAATTCAACTCGAATCCGACCCAAATTTTTTGGGTTAGGGTCAACTAGAATTTGAAATGGGTTGGGTTCTGGTAATGATTTTCGAACCATTTCAAATTCCAGGTCAGGTTCGGGTTGACATGAAAACTTGAGAATGACTCGGGTTCAACCCCGAGAACTTCGACTGATTCCTGCCGTCTGCCTATTACACTGTACATGAGTCATCTGACGGCCTAGCCATCTGCCTCTCCCCGTCTCTCGCCATCCCACGGCCCCGCCATCCTGCCGCCGGCTCTCGATTCGCGATCCTAACCCTAGGCTAGGCTCTAAGCCACTAGCTTTGCATTCCTCGACGATGTCGAAAGTTCCTTCCTTCCACTTCTCTGGATTCATAGGATTTTCTTTTCCTCTTCTCTTGAGTTCTCCGGTCTCAGCGATGTTCCTAGTTCATGTCCTGCGGCTTTAACAAGAAGATAGATGAGTTGTCTTCCTCCCAGTCGCAACTTTGCCCATTTTGTGTAGGGTTGGGTCAACTCGGAAACCCGATGTGTCGATCTGAGTTGAATTTTATGACCCCTTTGTAAAAAGTGGGTCAGGTTAAGGTTGTGTCAAATAGCGTCGGGTAAGTTCTGAATTCGACCCGAACCCGACCTGCAACCTGATTTTTACACTCCTAGTCTAAAACCATTCGAAAGAAAAATGATTGATCCAATGCATTTATTTGAACATGGTTATTTGGGTCATCATATGGGTTACTAGAACATGGTTGTTTGTTATATACAGAGATTTGGAGTATGTTTGGGATAGTTTTCTGGCTATTTTGTTTTCAAACAACAACCATGACAATTCATGCCTTAATTCTCTAATAATGTAGGTATTTCTCAATCATCTCTTATTCTATCTTTCAACTTCTCATCATGATTGATTCTTCCAAAGTACTATGATAAAAGGAATAGATCGATGATAAAGCTCTCAAATCTCATATTCTAAAATATTCTCTAAACCTCTTCATAACTCAAACCTTTTTTTTTGTCTTGGGACAATCTCGTATGCGGCTGCTAGGGTTCTTGTCTGGGGTGATTTCGGCGCTCCTCGGCCCCTCGCCCTCATTTCTCTAGGGAAGTCCTATTTTTCCCTCTTCTTCTTTTATTGTTGTGCTTTTTGTTTATTATTTTGCTTTCGTTCCGACTTCCTCTTGCCTCCTTAGTCGGAATAGCGGGGAAATGAATGTGTGATCCTGGTTTTTTAGATGGTTTATTCAAATCTCGTTCTTTTCTCGATGCTCTTGATGGTAGATTTTCTGATCTCAAACTTACTTCTTTTTGTGGTACGTCGTCACTATGAATTTCAGAGGAAGAGATCACTGCCATTTTGGTTCCTTTTCAATTTTGATTAATTAGTTTTTTCCCTTCTAAGCGACTTTCTCTAGAATCGATTCGAAGGTTTTTTTTTTCATCCTTAAGCTAGATGGTGATGTCTATGTTACATTGCTTGATCAATCACATATTTTGATCAAATTGAGTAATGACTTGATTATAGTAAGATTTTCTGTCATAGATCTTACTTAGTTTATAATTGCTATATGAAACTGACCAAATGATCACCTCTTGTTGATGTTGGTGTTGAGTCTCATGTTATCCCTATTTGGAATTCTTTCCCTAATCTCTGCCCTCATTTGTTTTCCTCCTGTATCCTCTATGGATTGAGTTCATATTTTGGTAGGCCTTTGAAGGTTGATAATGCAACTCCTATGGGTTCTAGACTGTCTGTAGCCTGTGTGATGGTTGAGCTTGACATGATGAAAACTTATCCCAAAAAAGTCTTGTTGGGTTCTGAAAAACTATATTATATTCAACAAGTTTCGATGGAGGTTTTCCCAGCTTTTTGTGCTTTATGTAAATGTATAGGGCATTTGAGTGATGATTGTCGGCCTCATCAGTCATCTGCCCCAGCCTAATGCTGCTCATGCAGTCTCTAAACCGGTGAATGTTAATGTTAGCTGTGAGGGGGATAGGGTGGACAATAATGTTTCTTGTGTTGCCAATGAAGTGGTTATGAAATTGAGTCCCAGTAATGGTGGAGACGGGAGTGATGCTAACATTGACACTATTATTTCTAATAATGTTGATGAAGCAATTCTTATTATTTATGATTTGCCTATTGTTTTGAAATTGACTTCTACCGATGTTGATGCTCATCGGCCTGTTTCTGAGGTGGGATGTGTGGTGGTGCCTGAGCTGGGTGATGGACCTATGGCTCTTGTGGCTGTTGTGAATGTTTTGGACCCTCCGACGCCTATTTTGGATGGGGTTTTGATACCTGTGGGTTGCTCTAACTTGAATATTCCCATCTCGGTTGGGAAGGATGTGGAGCCTTCTGCTTTTGCTTGCGGGTCTTTGAATTCCAATAACTATTGCAATAATCTTATAGCTAGTCCTACTTGTGATGAGGAGGTGTCGGGTGATGATTATGTTTCTTTAGGTTCTGAGGGGGATGGAGCTTCGGATGGGCAGGGGATTGATGTGACTTCTATATATTTCTCCCATTTCTTCTAAGGTGCCTCTAGTTGATGCACCTATTTATGTTATGTCCAATGATGGTATGTTAACCCACCTTGCGAGGGATAATGTTCTGTGCCAATGTGATTTGTTAGATGATGACAATTCTTTAGCAAGAGGGGAAGAAATTAAGGAGTTAGAATTAGATGCTCAGGACAACTTCGATTTAAGTCTTCTCCAAGTTGCAGATGTTGGTTTTTTCAAAAATAATGTTAAGCGTAGTAAACCTAAATCTAAAAAGAAATGATTTCTCTTTTTGGAGTTTTTTAGTTTTGAATTGCTTGTTAATCTTGAAATTAGTTTTTATTGCTGCATCGATATTGGGTAAGGACAATGATGAAGCAGGTTTCCTGCATACTCCTTGGACGGTCATGTCTTGGTTGGCAACCTAGGTGGTTCTTTGGATTCTCGGTTGTTTTCATTTTCCCTCCTTGGACGGTCCAATGCCTGGCAACTAGGGGCGGTTTGAGTCCATTTGGCTTTGGGGATTTATTTTGATTTCGTTTAGATTGCTTGGCCCGATCATTTATTGTATTATTCTGGCTGTAATTTTAATCTATGTGGCCATTATTTGGTCTTGTGGTGTATTGTTCTTACTTTTTAATGTATCCTCTTTTGTGCCAAAAAAAAGAAAACTCAAATCTTTTTTAATCACTAATAGCTCAAATTGAATTATGTGAAATATAAATCTTTCAGCTACCTTTGTTGTAAAAAAATATATGCTCTTAATAAATCTTCTAATGTCTCAAGAGAATGCTCTGATTGAAAGTAAACCTGAAATCTAACATTGTATCCAAAACTTCTTATGTGTTTATTCATAATATTAAAGTCTTTTATCTATGTTAGATATACAACAACAACAACAACAAATCTTTATCCCACTAAGTAGGGTTGGCTACAGGAATATTTTTTCTCCATCTTTATATCTCTATAAGATATAACGACAATTAAAATTTTGCATGTAGATACTTGTTAACTTCTTTATGAAATTTTTTTGCTTAATTAGTAGAAAATGAGCAATCTTTGTGAGTCTATCAACGACAACAAAAATTATATCATGATCTAATCTAAGCAAGCCAACAACAAAACTCACTATAAGCTCCCTTTACTTTTATTTTGGAATATGAAGAGGCTGCAACATATCATAAGGTTTTTTATTTTCAGCCTTTTAGTGATCTAATTAGGCTCTTTTGAAGTTGGATCATAACACTTTGGAGGTTATTGGGTTAATCTCATCGAAACATTTTCAGATCGACAAATAATCGAATTAGTCCCAATTTTATAGAACTAGCTGATTCAATTACTAACCAATTTAAATAATTAAATTATATTAAAATTTAATAAATTAGTTTAAATTTAACATATTTTAATTTTATAATTAGCTTTAAATTTTTATAAGGATTATTTATCAACCAAATACCAATGAAATACACTCCAATAATTCCATCTCCTCGTATGAATTCTTAGTTCTTACTAAATAAAACTAAAGCAAGGCTCCCCAAATGTGCGACTAAATCACTTATATTTTATATTTTAAAACAAAAATTTTAATTAATTTTTTAATAGCGTGATTCGTGAATAATATTTTTTTTATTAACCATAATTAATTTTTATCTATTTAATTTTTATTTTTTAATTATGTACTATCAAAAATTAATTTTATCTATGTAATACTTAGAAATGATTTATAGTTGTAACTTTATTATATGAATTTAGTATATAATTTATAGTTGTAAATTTTATCTAAATATATAATTTAAATTAATAATAACTTATATTAGATTTATAATTTTATATGCGAACAAAGTTTATTTTTGAGTCACAAATTCATATTATTATATAAATATTATATAATTTATTTTTTAATTAAATAATTTTAAAATTTATTAGACATTCGATTCAACACTGATTGAACGAGTGAACTTTGACCTCTCTTTTTTATTCTTTGATGTTCTGTCCAATTTTCACAACTTTGATCTCTCTTGATAATATATCATTCTTTACTCCAGTTTACTCCAGTTTCCTCCAGTTTCACATTGACAATTAAAAGCTTGACATTTTAAATAATTTTATAAAAATAACAAACATTAAATATTTTGCTGAAATTTTTTATAAAATGAAGCTTTCTGAAAAATGGGACTCAGTTTGTTTCTTATTCAATTCTAAATTATTCAATTCAAATATAATTATACTCAAACTCAAACCAATTTTCGAGCAAATTTTAGTTTTTGAACAAACTTTACTGATACCAAGCAGAAAAAAACAGCAATTCTTCTTCTCATGCAACTTTTTTTTCTTTTTGAGCCGATCTCCTTAACTAAACCAAAGAAAACATCTACCTCATTGCCGGATTCAGAATAGGATAAATACCTTCTAAGATGATGCAATCCTTATCCACTTAAAACTGACCTCCGTGACACCATATGACCGTTAGATGAACCGTCATTCCGCCATTAAAAGATCTGTAAAAACCTTTCCCTTAAAATCATAGCCGAATTTAGTAAATGACGACTAAACTGCCTATAATTATCTTAATATCCACTATTCACAATGAATAAGGCGATGAATGAAATTGAAGCTGAAAGGAATGCGGTTTTGCAAAGGGCCCTCCCTGCGAGTAAATGCAGCCCGTGGGTAGCTTTAATTCTTTAAACTCCAAACCCTCGTTCTTGTTCTCATTCATTCTTTTCTCACCTTTCCATCTCCCTTCCCGGCAGCGAGTTTTGGCCGGAAAAAAGCTGTTTTTTTTCTTTCTTTTTTTGGGCGACAGCGACGGAGCTGAAGAAGAATGGGTGGGTGCTGCAGCAGAGACGATGTGGCCAAAGAGGGGCTCAGGAGCAGAGGGGAGGAGGAATTTAGTGACGTGTTCTGTGATGAAGCAGGCTTGGAGGGCGGCGTCAGTGCGATTGAGGACGGTACACGTGTGAGATTTGAGGGTTCTTGCGGATTCGCTTCCATGTACACGCAGCAGGGATTGAAAGGGGTTAATCAGGACGCAATGGTGCTTTGGGAGGTAATTCTGCGATGGATTTTTTCACTGAAAGAGAAAACTGATATTTTGATTTAGGGTTATGTGAGTGTATATGTGTGTGAAAATTGTGGTTTTGGGATTTTGAAGGGATCAATGACTGCTTTTCTTTTGAGATTTTCTTTCAATTTGTTAGAATAATAACTAAAGGTGAGATTTTTAATTTGTTCTTTTCTTCCCTTTCGGAAATTATATTTTTACATTGTTAGGTAACTGCTGATAAACGTATATAATTGGCCAATGTAGATGGCTTTCATTTTTTTTTTTTCGGTATGTGATTTATTTCGCTCTTCTTTTTTGTTCTTGTAATACTTTCAAAGGAAAATTTCTTCTTCTTTTTTGGTTTCCCCTCATTCCATCGTGCAATAAGCTCCTCTGCAAATATTTCATGCGTTTTTTCAATTTCATTGAAACAACAGTTCCCTTTAAAAAAGGCAATATCACTCGACAAAAAACAAAAAAAGTCGGTGAAGAAAGGACAATATTTTTCCCCATAAAGGAAAAAAAATCCACACCAAGGAATTAGTTTTGGAGAGCAAAACAGGGTGGGTGGATCATCTTCATCATTGTCAACTTTACCCCAATTGTTTAGATTCAGATTTCAGTTTTATAATTGATTGTCTACACAACTCTAAATTTGTCTCATCTGGGTTTAGTGAGATGCCTACATAAAAAAAGAAGGTGAGGGCTGATTGCCTTTGATAAAACTAAACTTGGCTTGCTCCTTGTTTTATATGAGCTTGCATTATGCTTGAATAAGCTTTCTTCTCCACTTTTTTACTCCTGTGATTTTTTAGGATTTTGGGGGTGAAAAGGGCTCAGTTTTTTGCGGCGTTTTCGACGGGCATGGCCCATTTGGCCACAAGGTTGCAGGTCATGTTCGCGATAACTTGCCATCGAAGCTGTCCTCGCAATTAAAAGCTTTGTCTTCTCATGTAGACCATCAGGGTAGTAGTGATCTTAGCTTCTGCAATGACAAATCAATTGAGTTCAATGACACCACTGAGTCTTATGAGACAAAGAAGGGTGAAAATGGCAATGGTTTCCTTCTTGGAAGCGCACTTTCACCAATGCCTTTGAGGAATTGGACAATGAGCTTAGTATGAATACCAGCATCGATTGCATTTGCAGTGGAACTACTGCAGTCTCGGTTGTTAAACATGTCAGTTTGTAATCTTAATGATTTGTTATAATTTATTGTGTTTTCATCATCATTAGCCTTATCAAGATGCTTTGTATTTTTCTCTTAGAGGGAGAATTTGTTAGTTGCCAACTTAGGAGATTCACGAGCAATTTTAGGCACAAGAGATGATAAAAACAAGCTTGTTCCAGTTCAACTCACCGTGGATCTGAAGCCAAATCTGCCTGGTGAGCTTGAATTTAACATTTTTTTTCACTCTGTAGCTATTCTTCTTCTTTATGTTAAATGACTGTTTTGTTATGGAAATTTAATTAGGTGAAGCTGAGAGGATTAATAGTTGTAAGGGAAGAGTCTTTGCACTTAAAGAAGAACCTGATGTGCATCGGATATGGCTGCCTGATGATGATTGCCCAGGCCTTGCCATGGCACGAGCTTTTGGTGACTTCTGTCTTAAGGACTATGGCCTTATCTCAACCCCTCAACTTTCTTCCTGGAAGCTCACAGAGAAGGATGAATTTGTTGTCCTTGCAACTGATGGGGTAAATTCACCATTGATCTACAATTTTTTCAATACTCGGTGCAAGATCTCATCTTTATTTGTTAATCAAGTTTGTTTGACTAACTTAATGTCTCATTTAGCTTTTGTTTGGGGCGACTTTCTTACCGCTGCTTAAAGCAGCTTTCTTTTTTTTGAGAAAAAAAAAAAGCCGCCCCAAACGAAGCCTTAATCTTTGTTTTCTTTATTATTATTAATTCTCTTTTTTCTTCTCTTCCAGTTATGGGATGTTCTATCAAACAAGCAGGTGGTTAAGACTGTGTCTTCTGCTAGGAACCGTGCTGATGCAGCCAAGCTCTTGGTGCATCGAGCTGTTAGGACATGGAGGACTAGGTATCCGACATCAAAGATCGATGATTGCGCTGCCATTTGCCTTTTTCTCAAGCACTCTAGTCTTTCTCCTCTCCCTTCATTTGATGGTGGAATCCATCCTAAAAAATCTCGTCAGCTATCATTCTCTGAAAGCTTCAAAACTGCAAGAAGCAGTGAGACCTCTGATGCAGAGACTTTTGTTGCTGCGGCGAACAAAGAGGACTGGACGGCTCTTGAAGGTCTCAGCAGAGTGAATTCCCTGGTGAAGATGCCAAGGTTTGCTAGTGTTCTTAGCTGGCGTCGGAGATCGATGAAGATCGAAGAACAAAATTCCAAAGAAGGAAAGAAATTGGAAGATGATTTTTAAGTATGAGACATGCCTCTGCAATTTAACTCAGAAAATGTTCAATTTTGAAGTCAGAGTTTGAGGAATCTGGAAAAGTGTGAGGTGTGAAGGGCAAGGGAGGCTAGGAAACTTGTCTCTTTGAACACCATCTGCAAGTCTTCATAAGTGTGGGACTTGCAGAACCTATTTTAGACCACTTATTGGCATCGCTATTATAAATAATCTGTGACATTTTGCTGGCTATATTGTGCCAAACATCTTACAGAATACAGCTAGTGAATAAATGTGAGCTCATATTACTCTTATTTTTCTTTGTTTTTCAGCCTATCTTCTGAAGTTATTATGGAACTAGAACCTCTAGAAACTTGAACTTTATTTTTTTATCAACTAATTGAACTGAAATTTTGTTGACATTTAAACTTAGAAAGCAGGGTCTATAATAAGAGAAATACTGAGCGCTTGCTATGCCCACTTCTATACAGATTGACATCTATGATTTTAGTTTGACGAACCAAGCCGAGACGAGTAATATGTTGTTCAAATTTGTTCATTTAGATCATTTAACCCGAACTGAGTTCTTCACATAGCTTGTCATTCCTATAAGTCTTGATGTGTTTAACTATAGTTGATTACATTTTAAGGACAAATAACTTTCTTGTGTGATTGAGTGGTCACTTTGTTTATGATGTTCGATTATGTTAAAAAAAAAATTTCACCTGAGAGACTGATTATTACTGTGAAGAACTCTCATATTAGAAGTAGATTTTGAAATAACCTGCAAAGGGAAGTTAGAAAACAGAGAAGTAGTATTGAAGATGAGAACAGAAAGCTGTATTCTATTCCATAGTTCTCAAAGGCTTGATACAGGCGTATATATGCTAGGAAGAAGAAGCATCAAAGTTTGTTAGGAAAATCAGAGATCGCAGACTGCAATGGCAGCTTTGTCTTAAATGCCATAGTATCACCACTAACAGTGATGATTGTCTGATCAAGCCGAGGTGGAGAAGTAGTGTGATAAGTTGGCGTGCTTATATAAGAGAATGCTCATTTCAGTATGTGCTAACATGCCCCCACAAACTTATAAAGCACAGGGTTGAATTGTAAGTTTGTCTCTAAGCACTTTGAAGCGAGTGAGAGACAGCGGTTTGGTGAGAATATCAGCAGGCTAATCTAAGGAGTTGATGTGTTGAACTTCAATTTCTTTGGAGAGGATCCGTTCTCGAATGAAATGGTAGTCAATCTCAATATGCTTCGTGCAAGCATGAAACACGGGGTTGTTTGCTAGAGCGAGCGCTGAGGTGTTGTCACATGAGAGAACAGTGGGTAGTAGAGGCTCCACATCAAAATCAGTGAGTAACCTCCTTAGCCAGCTGATATCAGATGTTGTAGATGCAAGAGCCCGATACTCTGCTTCAGTGGAAGACTTAGCAACAGTGGCTTGCTTCTTGACACACCACGAAACTAAAGTGTTGCCAAGGAATGTGCAAAAGCCAGAAATGGATTTCCTGTCATTATGGTCAGCTGCCCAATCTGAGTCAGAGGAGGAGGTAAGCCGAAGATTGCCTGGGTTGATGGGAAGGCCGAAATGGCTAGTACCCTGAATATAGCGCAATAATCGTTTGAGAATGGTAAAATCCAGTTCGGACGGTTGATGCATATGCTAGCAAACAATGTTGGTGGCATAGGCAATGTCAGGTTTGGTAATTGTGAGATATTGTAATGAACCAGCAATTCTTCTGTAGTTACGGTGGTCAGATCCGAGAAACTGCTTGGCTTCGGCAACTGGTTTGACAGCAATTGGGATTTGGGACGGTTTACAGTCAGTTAAACCTGATGACTGAAGGATTTCAAGGGCATATTGCGTTTGGTTAAGAAAGTAACCGGTAGTGGTGCGTTGCACTTGGATACCCAGAAAAAGTGAGACAGGGCCGAGTTCTTTGAGCTGAAAACGGGCTTGTAACTCAGTGATGAATTCAGAAATTTTGTTGTTGTTGTTGCCCGAAATAAGTATGTCATCTACATATAGGAGAATGTAGATTTGAGTGACATCTTTCTTATAGAATAATAGAGAGGGATCCGATTTGCTGAATTGGAAGCCAATGTTTTGGAGGAAAGCTGTGAAGGTGTGGAACCACTGCCTCGGTGCTTGCTTAAGCCCGTAAATAGTCTTGTGAAGCTTGCATACATGGGTCAGATGATTGAGATCAATGAAACCTTGTGGCTGTTTCATGTAGACCTCTTCTTGTAATGAGCCGTGTAGAAATGCATTGGATACATTAAGTTGGAAAACCGTCCAATGCCGATGAAGAGCGATAGTAAGCATGATTCGAATGGTTGGCATTTTGGCAACGGGACTAAAAGTTTCAGTGTAATCTAGGCCAAATGCTTGATTGAAGCCTTGAGCAACAAGTCTGGCTTTGTATCTGTCTAATGTGCCATCCGGTTTTAGTTTGGTTCGATACGTCCAACGACAGCCAAGCACGGTTCTATTAAGAGGAGGGGACACGAGAGACCAAGTACCCTGTTTTTGGAGGGCAGTGAATTCTTCCGACATAGCCTGTCTCCAAGATGAGGATTTGATTGCTTGCGAGAAGCAGGTGGGAGTAGTGGGGATTGAATGGATAGCTAGGAGATCGAATTGATGTTTGGGTTTGAGCTTACCGGTTTTAAACCTGGTAAGCATTGGGTGTGAGGGTGGTAGACTAGGGAAAGGATGATTTGAAGTAGATAAGGAATTGGAAGGAGGCTGAGGACGGGTTATGGTAGTTGACTGTGGAGAGGTGTTGATGTGGTGACTAATGCCGAAGAGGAGGGAAAAGAGTGTGAATGAGGTAATTTTGGCTATATAGAAGCAGGTATGGTGGACACTGGAATTAGAGTGAGGGGAGAAAGGTTAGATTGAGTTGGGATAGAAGGAGAGGAAGGTGGAGGATGGATGTAGGGAAAGATATGCTCATAAAAGACAACGTGTCTGGAGATATGTAGTTTGTTGGTTTGAAGATCTAGACACCAGTATCCCTTATGGGATGAAGAGTAGCCAACGAATATACAAGGGGACGATCTTGGTTGAAGCTTGTTTTGAGAGAGAGGTCTAAGCCAAGGATAGCAAAGACAACCAAAGGTTTTGAGGTGAGTATAGGAGGGTTGATGGTGATGAAGTAGATGATAAGGATTATCTAAATGGAGAGCTTTAGATGGAAGTCTATTTATAAGGTAGTTTGCGGTGAGAAGAGCTTCCATCCATAATTTGAGTGGTAGGTGACCAGCATGAAGAAGTGTGCGGGTAGTTTTGATAAGATGACGATGTTTTCTCTCGGCTAGGCCGTTCTGTTCGGGAGTGTAGGGACAACTCATTTGATGTTGAATGCCATGTTGAGCTAGAAACGTTTTAAAGGTAGTGGATTGGTATTCACCACCACCATCGGATCTTAGAATTTTTAATGTAGCATTGAATTGGTTTTTAATGAGTTGTATGAAGTGTTGAAACTTGCTGAACACTTCGGCTTTATTGTGCATAGGATATAGCCATGAAAATCGAGAGTGCTCATCAATGAATAGAACATAATAATTGAAGCCACTTAAGGAGGAAGTGGGTGCAGGACCCCATACATCCGAATGCACGAGAGTAAACAGAGAAGTAGCTTTCTTTTCATTAAAATTAAAAGATAGTTTGTGGCTTTTGGCAACATTACATGAGTCACACATAAAAGTAGAAGAACGAGAGATACAAATGGTGTTGTTTTGCCTAGCTAAGTGTTGAAGAAGTTGAAGATGAGGATGGCCCAACCGAGAATGCCATGTGGAAGTAGTTTGCTGCGAGGTGTGGAGAGCAAGTTTTGATGAAGAGGGAAGAACGTAGAGACCATCTCTGCTCCGGCCTCTAAAGATTGGTAGAGTAGTCCGATTGTCCTTTATGGTGAAGCCAAGAGAATTGAAGCAAATGGAGCAATCATTGTCAGTGGTAAGTTTGTGAATTGAGAGTAGATTATGAGTGAGAGAAGGAACATATAACAGATTGTGTAAAAGAAGCTTACGTGGAGAATTTGGCATCGAAAGAAGACCTTGCCCTGTGGATTGTATTGGAAGAGAAGAACCATTGGCAATGGAGATGTCGTCGCTACCGGTGTAAGGTTGAGAGTATTGCAGTTGAAGAGGATCATAAGTAAGATGCGACGAAGCTCCGGAGTCCAAATACCATTCAGTTGGAGAATTGTTCTGCTGTTGTGAGAAGTAGCTCTTTGGGGCAGTGGGTGATGGAGCTGAGTATTGGAGATTCGTGCGATGCCAGCAGCTCACTGCAGAGTGACCCTGTTTATTGCATATTTGACAGATCAAGCGCGGAGCAGTTGGGTTTCTCGGCGGTCGAGCGGGATTGTAGAATCGAGGTGTCAGAGCTCTGTTCGTGGAGAAGCGACCACGGGTTGGTTTGGTAGTGTCCGGAGGAGTAGATTTATGGTTGTTTCCTTTAAATGCAGCGAGAGTAGCGGAATCAGATGGAGGAGCGACATCTTTGGACCGATCATTATTCAGGTTGATTTCTTCGCTGATGAGCAAGGAATACAGTTCATCTAATAGAATGTCGGAGGGTCTGGTGCGAATCGCCGTTTTAAAACCATTATATGAAGATGGCAAACCATTTAAGATGTGTAAAATAATGTCTTCAGGATCCACGGAAGACCCAGCTGCAGAGATGTTATCTACCAGTGTTTTCACATTAGCCAAATACTGGTTTACAGTGAGATCCTTCATATCAATTCGATACAACTCATTTTTAAGTTGTATTACTCTGGATCGATTTGTGGGCTGCAGGCGCTTGTCCAGTGTGTCCCAGATCTCGTGAGATGTTTGAAGAGTCAAAACGTAGGGCAGGATACTCGGAGAAATGGTGGAGAACAATGCCGCAGCGAGGTTTTGATCGGTCAGCTACCATAGTTGATAGCTGGGATTGAGAGCTATACTGCCGATGGCGACGGCGTTGGAGATATGTTTGGGAGGACAGCCATTTAAGCCAGTGAGAAACCTGTCAAAGCCATTTGCCGAAAAAAAATTTTAGAACCTGGAGCCTCCAGATTGCGTGATTGTCGCTATTGAGTTGAATATTGACTATATTCTTGATGTTAGAGATGATAAACTTCAGCAGAGCTGGGAATGTGAAATCTGCTGCAACAGTCTCTTGAGTTGAAGAGGTAGCTGAGGTCAAAATTTGACTCTCAGCCATGCTGTGAGGTTATCGGAGCCTGGAGTGCTCTGATACCATGAAATAACCTTCAAAGGGAAGTTAGAAAACAGAGAAGTAGTATTGAAGATGAGAACATAAAGCTGTATTCTATTCCATAGTTCTCAAAGGCTTGATACAGACTCATATATGCTAGGAAGAAGAAGCATCAAAGTTTGTTAGGAAAATCAAAGATCGCAGACTGCAATGGCAGCTTTGTCTGAAATGCCATAGTATCACCACTAACAGTGATGATTGTCTGATCAAGCCGAGGTGGAGAAGTAGTGTGATAAGTCGGCGTGCTTATATAAGGGAATGCTCATTTCAATATGTGCTAACAGATTTATATTACTTAAGGGTGCTATTACACCCTTTTGAAATTTCAAGAGTGAATTTAGTTAGAGTGTATAATTGATTTAGTATATATAATTTAACTTTAATAAATATAATTAGCGTTTAATTACACCTACACTATTCTACCTAACAACCCCATTATGATAGCTCTATTCTTCCTACCAATCCCACTTTGATGTTGATCTCCCATAATTATTTTGCTTGCAAAGGCGCATTTGCCAAGTTCCAAAGCCTCCCTTTCAAGTCAAATTCAAGCATTGCTTGAACGAAAGATTGTTTTGCCGAATATATATATTTTAGTCTTGATGTAAGAAGAATTTATTGAACAACAATTACAAGGAATAAAAATTGTAATAATTTCTTAGTTAACTAACTTATCAATGTCAATTATAGTATAGTTATACTTATTTGTAATTTTTTAAGACAAACATCAATAAAGGTGATGTCATAACAACATTAAAGCTTAAGCTATAATTTAATTAATGAATATGAAAATTAAAGGATAGCCAAAATGAATAGGAGCTAATATATAAGCAATAAAGTTATGGTCTATTTGGAATGGTAATAATTTTTTATAAAAGTGGTTACAAAATTATTGTGGAGAAAGTAATTTATTTAGAAGTTGTTATAAAAAATAATTTTTTGGTAAATAAATTTCTTGAAAGCAGAGGAAAAAAAATGTAGCAAAATAGAAATTATGATTATAACCCGAAAAATAAAACAATGAAAAAATTCTTCCAAATAGAACCTTAATCTCCCAAGCAACAACAAGAACAACAATAAGCCTTTATCCCACTATATGAGGTCGGCTACATGGATCATTTTTCTCCATTATGTTCTATTAAGAATCAAATTCGCACCTTAAGCCCCCAAGCAAAAAGAAAAAGGTTTCCAAAAAGAAAGAAATAGTGTTTTGTACAGGACTTTTGGGAGTATGCCTTAACCTGAAAAAGAATAATTTTAGCAACTCAAAGTCAAAAGAAAAATTAAACAAAAAACTGTATGAATTGGCGCATAGAGCTCCATCTGCAGTAATCAGGATTAAGCGGTTGAGCCCTCTCATCATTTTGTCCATAAACAAAGTAGCGCATAAGCACATAGAAGAATTTCAGCGCAAGCAATTAAGTGCAATGTTAAAACACATGAAATCAACAGTAAGCATACCAATTTACTGTAAAAACATCTAAATAAAATCAAAGAGAAGAAATGACAAATTCAATTAAGTCTCTATCCAGCTTTTAATGAAATATTCAATCTTATTTTTACAATATTTTTAATATTTTTGCTTAATCTGAAGCACCAAATATTCTGGTTGAAGAGATTCAGAATATGAAGTCTGGCCCTACACTCTTGCCAGATGTTTCTAATAACTACTGGTATAATTCTCATCCAATTATCGATGATGTTGTGCAATAAACACAGTGGAAACATTAAATCACATAACAAACAACAAAAAGAACACACGGTGATTTATGTGGTCCGGCGAAGATGCCTACATCTATGGGGAGGGGATGAAAATTTCGCGATATCGGAAAACAATAGGCATTACAATAGACTCTCAAGCTCTCTCTCTTTCTCATGCATACAATATAATAGCCTTGAAGCTCTATTTAGAAATTTGAGGCACGATCTAGTTAAAAAAAAGATAATTAATGCAAAGATTTAATCATTCAAATTAGATCTCTCAATCAATGCACAAATTAAATCTCCTAATTAAAGTCAATTACATATTTTCTAACTGATGCATCAATCAAATCCCTAATTAAATCTCCAATCAAATCAATCAATTTAGGGAATAATCGACTCTCTAATCAATCACATAAATTTATCATCAAAGCTTAAAAAAAAAAAACCAAAATAAAGCTTTAATTAGATTTGAAAATAATTTCAAATCAACAATCTCCACCTCATCTTTCACTTCAAAAAGTGGAAGATAACACACTAGGCTCTAATATCAAAAAGACTGCACCTAGATGGTTGCCTACATACCCCCTTCCAAGGAATCAAGCCAAACGTAGTTCTTCAAACAAGTGGACAATCAGTCATGAGTCCTGCACCACTATCGTGGTGAATGCATCTTCAAGCTTGCATTAACTATACCCTTCAGATACCTCAGATATTCTTCACAGCTTCCCAATGACTCTTTCTATCATGTATAAACCTGTGCAAAATGCCAACTGCTTATGCAATGTCTGGATCGAGTTGCTCTAAAATCAGACAATATTGTGTTACAAATACCAAGTAGCCACAAGTCGACGTATTCTTAATCATTGGGGATAACGCCTTATCATAAGCAATCCCTTCTCATTGCGTAGAACATTTTGCCATCAACCTAGCATTGTACTGCACATCATCTCCAAGATATATTTCTTTCTTTGCATGTATCCATTTGCATTCAATGGATTTTTCTCTTGGAGGAAGCTTCATCATGCTCCAAGTAGCATCATTATAAAGAGACTCCATCTCTTCATCCATAGCCTTCTTCCAAAGATCATCATCAGGATTGTCCACATCTTCCTCATAGAAAGAAGAAACTCTATCCTTTGTGGTTGAAAGTGCAACTGCAATGTGATCCATCAACTAAGCTGGTTTTTAAACATTTTGGCGCATGGACCTATTCTTCATAATATATTCCTAAGCAGGAATATCATTCTCAACATCATCTTCTATCTCATGATCTACAGCTGAATCAGGCACCTGGGTAGAGAAGATCTGCCTTTGTGCAACAAATGGAGTTACATCAAACTCCAACTTATGTAGAGTATCTATGGTCCCAACAGAATTCTCCACTTGCTTCGAGTCCTGAGACTTCAATATGCTTGCCTCATTGAAACTAACATCTTTTTAAAAGAAAATCTTCTTCTCTATCAGATCATAGAGTTTGAAGCCCTTGTCTTCATGCCTGAAATAAATAAAGATCACCTTCTTTGCTCACAGTTTGGATACCTTTTTACATCTCCAACTACATCTTTTTTATCACATTATTGTCTTCACACTGGCCATATTATTTGGCAAACCAGTTCACACAGATATTGTAATGCCTCAGGTGTCAATAGTGAAAGGATTCGTCTGACATTCTGATCGAACTCCATTCCAGTTGCCTTGCTCGGACCTGAAAATTTTAACCACATATAATGAGCTTACTAGCCCAACAGGTCACCAAAGCCTACAACTGAAATCAAAGCACGGCGATGCTATCAATATGCAGGTCAATCAAGTCAAATCAATCAATGGTCATGCACATATCAATTCAATCTATCAATTCCGGGAAAATCAGTAATCGTACGAAAATCGGGCAGAGTAACGGCAGTCGGTCAAATTTACACAAAAATCCTGCAAAAAGACACGAATTCCAAATCTCTCCAAATTACATAAGAATATCTATGACATCAATACAAGACTATTATTCTATAGAAACCAAATCAAATCAAGTCCTGATATTTTTCTATTCGATTAAAATCGCGTAGAATCAATTCCGACCGGTAAAATCTTCGCAGAAAATACTCAAATCGTGTACAATAGTCATATCTATAACATACCAAAAGTTGTGCGGTGAAAGTTGTGTCAAATCAAAATCATGTCGAAAATTCGACTACGAAAACACAAAACAGATCATAACTCAGTCAAAACTCAATATCTTTGAAAACAGAAATAGGGTTCGGAGTCCTTACCACGAGATCCACACTTTTCCCAACAGCGACGTCGGACGAAAAGCGCTCCGCGGCCTCCAAAACCAAGCTTTTCCTCTTTTCCCTTTCTCTTTCTCTCTCCTCAAAATATCTGATTTTATAAAAAATGATTTTCTCTCTCCTCAAAACGAGCTGATTTTCATATATCATTAAGCTGATCGGCCCGGCCGATCGCCAAATCGTCCCGGGACGATCAGACCAAAAAAATCGTCCTGGACGGTTCCCAGGACTATTCTGAGGCCGATATTTTCTACAGTGCAGATCGGCCTGGACGATCCCGCTATCGTCCCGGACGATCCTGAGAGGAAAATCCAAATCAGAGAGGAACAGTAAGGGAACGAGGTCTCACAATCTCCCCACCTTAGAAAAATGTCGTCCCGACATTTCCCTACAGGTACGAGATAAAAACAACGCAAAACAAATCGATCCAAATTCAAATCAAAACTCGTCGAAATCCATACAAACACACAACGCAATCAATCACATGTCATTCACTATGTATGCAGAATTCATTCTATCAAACTATCAATCAAATCCTTTCACTACACTTGCTCTGATACCACTTGTAATGCCCCAGGTGTCAATAGTGAAAGGATTCGTCTGACATTCTGATCGAACTCCATTCCAGTTGCCTTGCTCGGACCTGAAAATTTTAACCACATATAAATAATGAGCTTACTAGCCCAGCAGGTCACCAAAGCCTACAACTGAAATCAAAGCACGGCGATGCTATCAATATGCAGGTCAATCAAGTCAAATCAATCAATGGTCATGCACATATCAATTCAATCTATCAATTCCAGGAAAATCAGTAATCGTACGAAAATCGGGCAGAGTAACGGCAGTCGGTCAAATTTATACAAAAATCCTGCAAAAAGACACGAATTCCAAATCTCTCCAAATTACAGAAGAATATCTATGACATCAATACAAGACTATTATTCTATAGAAACCAAATCAAATCAAGTCCTGATATTTTTCTATTCGATTAAAATCGCGTAGAATCAATTCCGACCGGTAAAATCTTCGCAGAAAATACTCAAATCGTGTACAATAGTCATATCTATAACATACCAAAAGTTGTGCGGTGAAAGTTGTGTCAAATCAAAATCATGTCGAAAATTCGACTACGAAAACATAAAACAAATCATAACTCAGTCAAAACTCAATATCTTTGAAAACAGAAATAGGGTTCAGAGTCCTTACCACGAGATCCACACTTTTCCCAACAGCGACGTCGGACGAAAAGCGCTCCGCGGCCTCCAAAATCAAGCTTTTCCTCTTTTCCCTTTCTCTTTCTCTCTCCTCAAAATATCTGATTTTATAAAAAATGATTTTCTCTCTCCTCAAAACGAGCTGATTTTCATATATCATTAAGCTGATCGGCCCGGCCGATCGCCAAATCGTTCCGGGACGATCAGACCAAAAAAATCGTCCTGGACGGTTCCCAGGACTATTCTCAGGCCGATATTTTCTACAGTGCAGATCGGCCTGGACGATACCGCTATCGTCCCGGACGATCCTGAGAGGAAAATCCAAATCAGAGAGGAACAGTAAGGGAACGAGGTCTCACAGATATCCCTATGACTTCTTTATTGAGACCTTCCTATAAAGTAGATATTACTCAACAATTTCAAAATTTTATATGGAGTGAATCAAAGAAAAAATGTTATACAGAAAGAATGGTGATTGAAAAGATTTAGAAGTTTTGTACTCACAATCAATTATTTGACCAAGAGATCGTGTTATGGTGAAACTTAAGAGGTCAGTCTAACAATAATATCACTTTCAAAAACAATCCCTTATTAGCACAACTGGATCTACTTTCCCAATTAGTTATAAAAAATATTCTCACTTTGTGCCCTCTTCTTCACCATCTTCAAGTCAGTCTCTTATTATCATATTTCAATCTTCATATTTAACTATGTGAATTGTTGCGTCCTAGAAAATTCACAGCGATAGCTAGATAGAAAATTTAACGCACTAGCTTTGTACAAAGTTCATGCACACAAATAGATAAGAAAGAGTGGTACAACATTCATAAGGATGTTGAAAATTTTTACATAGAAACCTCTAAAAGCTAGAAAAATCAGGTGACCTAACCTAATTGAAATGATTCCACTAATGTTGATGGTTGATTACAAATAATGCCCTTCTTTGGAGGAGGTCATTTACTCAATATAATAAAAATACATTGTATATAGCACATTACATAATTAGAGAATGACATGATAGCTATTCTCAAAAGGGTGTTGTTTTGCTTTTTTCGTTGGTAGGGACATAGTCGGATGATGATGGTCAGAAGAATCATAATCGGCAATCGACGGATGTTTGAAGGACCATAGTTGGGTGATGATGTTAGGAAGGATCATATTTAGGTGATGGTGGTCAAAGAGATCGTAGTTGCCATATGACGAAGGTCAGAAGTACCATAGTAGGGCGACTGTGGTCGAACGAACCGTAGTCGGGTGATTGTGATTGAAGGTATCATAGTCAGTGGGCAATAGAGGTCGAAAGAACAGTAGTCGGGCGACGATGGATGGAAGGACCGTAGTAGGGTGACTGTGGTCGTAGGGACAGCAGTCGGCAAGCGACGGAGATTAGAAAGATCATAGTCGATCGATAATTAGATGAACCATAGTCATTGGGTGACAATGATTGAAGGAAGGCCCGACAGTGGTTTTCAAATGAAGGCCCAATGACTATGGTCAGGTGGATGTCCAACATCACCTATCTCGTGCTCCGGATTCATCGACAGTGGTTCCGTGATGAAGCTCTGAATTTAATTTTGAAACCTTCCAATTCAAATTTGAATTTAGATTCATGACTAATCAAAGCAACTTTTAGGTGATACAACAAAAATGAATATTATACAGTTTACCACTTTAATGTATGTCCTTGTTGTGCTAAACTTTAACCAGACATCGTGTCCTGGTTCAGTTGTTCTATAAATATATGCTTAATGTTGTCTATTGTATTATGACTAGTTTCTCTCTCATTAATATCCATCTGCCCAGCTTGTCCAAATCCATAGAAATTTCTTATTTATTTTATATTGGAATTAGTATAATTTTGAAATATTATAATATAACACTAATTTTAAAATAATTTTATTTTATTTTGATAAAATATTCTCACGCAATATATGCATCAAAAACTTCGCAACAGCTATGCATTTAAGCCGAGAGTTTATTGCATGCATGTAATGATAAAGACAATTCAAGACAAGTTGGCACTTGCACGAGACTTCCATGTGAGTTGTTGGCTTATGTACCTATGGGGGAAAAATATAATTATTGAATACATTTATTGCCAGCTATATGGCAACTCGCCTCTAATTATTGAGTTTATTTTATTTATATAAATATTTTTTTATTACTTATTATTTGCCCAATGAAAAATTTATGATTGGGACGATCAGAATGTTAGAGTTTATATCATGTGTAATTAATTGATGAGTGCAATAAAAATATTTTTTTTATTTGTGATATTTGTTTTTTTGACTCAATTATTAAGTGAAATAAAAATATTTAGCTCAACATAAATAGGGCTATATATGTGTGTTCATCATTGCTTAATTATTATATATTTCAAGATAAAAATTTATAGTTTTCTTTTTTATGTATGAATGAATTTTTAAAAATTTAATTGTTGAAATCTAACATTATTTGAGTTGAAGAGGAAATAAACAAGCTCAAATAATAATTTATTATAATGGGTAGAGGCGGAGCTAAAAAAATTTTCATGTAAGGCACAAATTATTGAATTAAAAAAAAAAGCTCAACCTTTTAAATCCAGGCTTGAGCTTGAAACAGGCATAAGCGGTCCTAAGCCTAAATGAAAAGGTTATGCCTGTGCCAAGCCCGATTAATTATTATGTGCAAACGGCAAACTCCGTCCGGGGACCAATCAGCTCAGTACCGCTCGGTATCGTGGCTCGGAACCGGTGAAGTTGCGCATTCTGGTTGGTCACCGAACGGCATTATGCATCTGATCTGGTATAGAATAATTTCTCCTCAAGCCCGGATGAAAAAGGTTAAGAATTTTTTTATATTTTAATATATATATATATATATATATATATATATATATATATATATATATATATATATATATATATATATATATATATGAACTACATTGTTAAAAGTCAACACTTACAGATTAATTTTTATTATTTTTTTGCAATTGAAGCGTAACTCATCTTGATTGATTGGTTGAGAGTTTTGATATCAATCAAGAGATTTTGATGTTCGAAGTTTGCATGTGACGTGTGTGTGTGAATTTATCTTAATTGACTTTGTTGCGTCCTGGAGTATTCGCGGCGGTAGAGAAATATTTAGTTTAACGTCTTAGCATTGTACGAAGATCCAGCACACAAGCAGATAAGTGAGAGGGTGTAGCATTCATAAGAGACACCAGAGTTTTTTACGTGGAAAACCCCTGAAAAGGGGGAAAAACCACAGGGCCTGGCCCGATTTGAATGAATCCACTAGTATTTGTAGTCGATTACAAATGAGGCCCTTCCTTAGGAGAAGGCCTTGGATTGATGTAGCAAATGTACATCATATAGATTGCATTACATGGTAGGAGTTACATATACAGGTTTGTTTGGCCTGAAGGACTGTAGTTGGCAGGAGACCGTAGTCGGCAGGAGACCGTAGTCGCCCGGAGACCGTAGTCGGCAGGAGACCGTAGTCGGCCGGAGACCGTAGTCGGCAGGAGACCGTAGTCGGCAGGAGACCGTAGTCGGCAGGAGACCGTAGTCGGTCGGAGACCGTAGTCGGCCGGAGACCGTAGTCGGCAGGAGACCGTAGTCGGCCGGAGACCGTTGTCTGGTGATGGAGGTCAGACGGACCGTATTAGGCGACAGTGGTCAGAAGGACCGTAGGCGGTAGGAGATAAGGAGTCAGGTGTTAGTCCCAGTGTCACTTGGAAGATCGGATGTTGATGGTCTGGCCTTGAGTAGGACGTCGGGTCTTAAGCAGGATGTAGGGACTGAGTGTCGGGCCTTGAACAAGACGTCGGGTCTTTGGCAGGACGTCGGGGATGAACGTCGGGCCTTAAAGTGGTGGTCCGGCGAGGTTTTGTGGTGGTCCGGCGAGGTTCCTGCGGTGGTCCGGAGGTGGTCCGACGAGATTCCTGCGGTGGTCCGGCGAGGTTCTGCGGTGGTCCGGCGGTTGTCGAGGAGGAACTCCTTCCTTCTCTTCTCTTCTTCTCTCTCTTGCTTGGATTCCCTCTTGTGAAGAATGAGGGCTCTATTTATAGATTTTCTGGAGTGGCATGGCCCGTAAATAGGCGTGAGATCAGGGGCGAATAGGGAGTGGTCAAATGGACGGCCGATATTGAATCCTACGACCGTGCACCGTTCGTTGGCCATTTGGAGGCCTTAATGATGTCGGAATTTAATGATCTTGGGCTCGTTGGATTTGTCTCGTCGAGCCGTTCGATTCAAGTATAAGCTCGTCAAAATCGAAGCCCGTTTGGTAACTCAAACTGCGGTTTGAACCTTCCAACAGCGCTTCGGGTTCATGATTTGGGCCCATTTGGGCTCGGATTGGGTTGAACTTGGTGTCGTTGGGTTCGTATTTCCGAAACGCTCAGTTTGACTGTAAGCTCGCTGAAATCGGAGTTCGGATGGATTCTAAATTAACTTTTAAAGTTTCCAACTAGCTTTTTGCCTCGAGATTCGTGTCCGATCAAGATAATTTTTGCATGACGTATCAGTTGCCTCCCTATTTTCGGACGTCGAAGCTCCAGGAATTCGAAAATATAAGTGTCGATGATTTGCATTTGTCGGAATGCCAAAAATGTGCTCCGAAAATTGAATATTTGCCCAAACTTGACTGTAGAGGCCCCGTTGAGCCTTGAAAGTGTCGAAATCGAGTCCGGAACATCGAAAAACGTGTCCGGGGACCCCAAAAACGTTCGAAACGGACTGCCGGGGCAAAAAATCGGAGCCCGGGGACGCGTAGGCGGCCGAACCGGCCGGCCGGCCGGCCGACAGCCGCCGCTGCCGGCGAGCGTACTGCGCGAACGGGTGCGCCCCTCCTAGGCGCGCGGTCAGGGCTGAGGCGGTTCCAAAAAAATTTTTATTTTATTTTATTTTTATTTTTTTCTGCGGGGCCCACAAAAATTTCAAAAAATTCTTAAAAATCCGAAAAAATTCCAGAAAATTCCGAAAAAATTTAGAAAAATTCAGAAGTTCTAGAAACTTCCCTCCTTCTCCCCAAAAAAGTATAAATAGCCCACTAGGCCTTTAGAAAAATTGTCCATCTCCTCTTCTTCTCCTCTTTTCTTCTCTTCTTCTCTTCTTCTTCTCCTTTCTTCTCATCTCCCTCTGTCCTTTCTATTGAGGCCTTCCCTCAGTTTTCTGAGGCCCCTCTCTTGGCAAGGAAGTCCGGAGATTCCCCCTTCTTTTCTTCTCCCTCTGTCCTTACTATTGAGGCCTTCCCTGGATTTTTCGAGGCCCCTCTCTTGGCAAGGAAGTCCGGAGATTCTCCATTCTTTTCTTCTCCCTCTGTCCTTACTATTGAGGCATTCCCTCAGTTTTCTGAGACCCCTCTCTTGGCAAGGAAGTCCGGAGATTCCCCCTTCTTTTCTTCTCCCTCTGTCCTTACTATTGAGGCCTTCCCTCGATTTTTCGAGGCCCCTCTCTTGGCAAGGAAGTCCGGAGATTCTCCATCCTTCTCTATTCTTCGAGAGATATTGCGGAGTTCTGATGTTAGTTGGTTGGAGATGGAGGTCGGAGAGACCGTTGTAAGGAGGGAGGTTGACAGCGAACATAAGTCCAACGAAGGTTGGAGAAGTACGACGACGAGTAGACATTCAACGACATGTAAAAGCTCGATGAATGTCCGTCGATATGCAGGAGTTCGACGTCGAGTAGAAGACCGATGATAGTCCCGTAATGAGTATAAGTCCAACGTCGGGGAGAAGTATGATGACAGGTAGGAATTTAACGTCGCGTAGACATACAACGTCAGGCAGAAGACCGACGAAAGTCTATTATCTGGTAGAAGTCCGACATCCGGTAGAAGTACGATCTCGGGCAGAAGACCGATGAAAGTTCATCGACAGGGAGAAGTCTGACGACGAGTAGAAGTCCGCTGATGAGCAGAAGTTCGACAACAAGGAGAAGTCCGATCTCGTGTAGAAGTACAGCCTCTGGCAGAAGACCGATGAAAGTTTATCGACGGGCAGAAGTCCGCTGACGAGCAGAAGTCCTACGACGGGAAGAAGTCTGTTGACGAGCAGAAGTCCGACGTCAGGCAGAAGTCCGCTGATGAGCAGAAGTCCGTCGTCGGGCAGAAGTCTGCTGACGAGCAGAAGTTCGACGTCGGGTAGAAGTCTACTAACGAGCAGAAGTCCGACGTTAAGAAGAAGTCCGCTGAGGAGCAAAAGTTTGACGCCGGGTAAAAGAGCGATGAAGGTTTGTCGATGAGCAGAAAGTCTGACGACGAATAGAAGTCTGCTAACGAGTAGAATTCTGATGTCGAGTAGAAGTCTGCTGACGAGCAGAAGTCCGACGTCAAGGAGAAGTCCACTGAAGAGCAAAAGTCCAATGTCGGGTATTAGTTCGTTGAAAGTCCTGCAAGGCAAAAAGTTCAGCGACAGGAGAGAATTCAAAATCGGGTAGAATTTTAACATTGTGGAGAAATCAGATAGAAGTCCATTGACGACATTCTAGCGACGTTAACCAAGGATGTGAGACCTTTCCGAGGTTGTATGCCGGAGCACTGTTCGACGACGTTAACCTGTGTGGAAGAGGTCAGGATAATCCACCAAGGATGTGAGACCTTTCCGAGGTTGTATGCCGGAGCCCTGCTCGACGACGTTAACCTGTGTGGAAGAGGTCAGGAGAATCCACCAAGGATGTCAGACCTTTCCGAGGTTGTATGCTGGAGCCCTGCTCGACGACGTTAACCTGTGTGGAAGAGGTCGGGAGAATCCACCAAGGATGTGAGACCTTTCCGAGGTTGTATGTCGGAGCCTTTGCTCGATGACGTTAACCTGTGTGGAAGAGGTCGGGAGAATCTACTAAGGATGTGAGACCTTTCCAAGGTTGTATGTCGGAGCCCAGCTCGACGATGTTAACCTGTATGGAAGAGGTCGGGAGAATCCGCCAAGGATGTAAGACCTTTCCGAGGTTGTATATCGGAGCCCTGCTCGACGACGTTAACTTGTATGGAAGAGGTCGGGAGAATCCGCCAAGGATGTAAGACCTTTCCGAGGTTGTATATCGGAGCCCTGCTCGACGACGTTAACCTGTGTGGAAGAGGTTGGGAGAATCCACCAAGGATGTGAGACCTTTCCGAGGTTGTATGTCGGAGCCCTGCTCGACGACGTTAACCTGTGTGGAAGAGGTCGGGAGAATCCACCAAGGATGTGAGACCTTTCCGAGGTTGTATGTCGGAGCCTTTGTTCGACGACGTTAACCTGTGTGGAAGAAGTCGGGAGAATCCACCAAGGATGTGAGACCTTTCCGAGGTTGTATGTCGGAGCCTTTGCTCGACGACGTTAACCTGTGTGGAAGAAGTCGGGATAATCCACCAAGGATGTAGGACCTTTCCGAGGTTGTATGTCGGAGCCTTTGCTCGACGACGTTAACCTGTGTGGAAGAGGTCAAATCGGATCCCCCTGGGATCGATTTTGCCTTGATTGGGAGGGGGCGAATGCCGCGTGTACCCCGAATCAAAGATAATGAAGGGTCTATCTTTAGACCGTTACTACCTTTTTGAGGTCGAGATCAAGACCTTGCCCAAGGAGTATGAGTCCTGTAGGGGACTGTATGAAACTTATAAGTGATAGAAAGTATCATTGCATTTGCTTGGATTTTCCTGAAATATCAACTTGATGTTGAAGGCTGTCACGACCCGACCCGACGGGGACGGATCCCGCCCGAGCCGGATCGCGACGAGAGACCTTTCTTAACCAGGATCTGGCTTTGGATTAGGTTACTGAACTGATCTTCCAAATTCTTAACTCAACAGAAGCACACAGAACAACAGAGCTACTAAAAACATCAAATGCAGCGGAACAAAACATCTATCTTTTCATTTCCTCAAAATAATCATCTACAGAACAGTACAAGGCTTTCAACAGAAAGAAAGACAGAACAGGAAAGCCATGACTGTACAAAAATCAAAAGTACAAAAGTACCTAATCTGATCAGACTCTGAAACCTAGTCCTGAACTTCCTTGCCCTTCCCAGAACCTGAAAATCACCAGAAAGCAAGGGTGAGCTCAACAGCTCAGCAAAGCAACAAACCACCAATCTAAATTCTCAGAAAACAAAACCAAATTCATCGGATAGAAATCAGATCAGAAATCGGAACAGAATCGGAAATCAAAACTTACGGACAGATATCAAATCACATCAGAGTCGTACAGATCGTATCAGAACAGAACAAATCAACAGAGTCAGAACCAGAAATCAGAATCGTACGGATCACATTATATCATAATCACAATTTCGTACAGAACAGAACAGATACAGAAAATAGTACAGATACATATAGCTAAAGGCCCTGACACTGACGGAATCTCTACGGATTCCGGCCCATTATGCCTCCCTTCCCAGACACTGACTGAATCTCATAGGATTCAGGCCCCTTATGTCTCCCTTTGTGCTCACGGCACCAAAACAGATGTGCTTATAGCACCAAAACAGAATTCATCGGATCCGGAACAGAACAGATATCAGATTTCAGATTGAGCTCATTTCAGATTTCCCTGACACTTACTGAATCTCATAGGATCCAGGCCCCTTATAACTCCCTTTTTATAGCTTATACAGATAGCATTTCATTTCAGAGAAAATCCGGACAAATCAGGAATTACTCAAAAATCGGGCAGCACAACGGCAGTATACGGAATTTACACAATTTTTCCTGCAAAGAAAATTTACCGAATTCGCACAGAATACAGATAATCACATTTCAGAACCTTTATTCTACTGCACAGATAAATTCCAATTTCACAGAAAAATCCGGTCGACTAAAAACACAGTCGAATCAAAAATACCCGGACGAAAATCTTCAAAATATAGTCAAAACGTGCACACCCGGCACGGCAACGATATACAAAAAGTTACGCGGTAAAAACTGAACCGTTCAAAAGATACGGACGAAAATCGCTAACGGAAACAAAATCCGGACAGAATATACCGCCAAACACGACGGTTCTGAAAATTGAGAAAGTCGGATTGTGCCTTACCTCGTGCACAGCAATTTCCTCAACAGCCACTTCGGACGAAAACGGCTCCGCGTCGTCCGAAAATCCACTTTTCCACAAATGCCCTCGACTTTCTCTCTCCTCAGATATTTATTTTTATTTTTCTGATTTTTCTCTCTCTTCAAAACGACTGAAATCAGCTTTATAATACACAGATCGGCCCGGCCGATCGCAGCATCGTCCCGGGACGATCCGACCAAAAGGATCGGCCTGGTCTCCATTCAGGGCTATTGTCTGGACGATATTTTCTACAGTGCCGATCGGCCTGGCCGATGTCTCCAATCGGCCTGGACGATGCCTGCAGAAAATCACCTGGAGCAAAACTGGGCAAAATCTGGAACTGATTTCCACTGATCGTCCCAGGACGATCCCAGATCGTCCTGGACGATACTGGAGCAGATCTTGATATTACAATCTCCCCAACTCAGAAAAATGTCGTCCTCGACATTATCCAGTCCAAACTCAGTCAAAACAAGTACGGGTACGACCGTCTCATATCAGACTCCTTCTCCCAAGTTGCTTCCCGTGCAGTCCGGTGCTTCCACTGGACTTTAACCATCGGAATCTCTTTATTTTTTAACTTTCGGACGTCGTACGCCAAAATAAGCTCTGGCTCTTCCTTGTACGCCAGATTCTCCTGAATCTCCACCTCATCAGCTGACAACTTCTTCCCAGAGTCTGAAACCCACTTCCTCAGAGTGGATACGTGAAACACATTATGCACATCCGGCATAGAATCAGAAAGCAATAGGCGATAAGCAGATTTTCCAATTCTTTCCAAAATCTCAAATGGTCCAACATACCTTGGACTAAGCTTGCTTACCTGACCAAATCTGCTCACACCTTTCATCGGGCTGACTTTGACATACACAAAGTCACCGACCTGAAATTCAACAAATCTGTGCTTCTGATTGTAATACTTCTGCTGACGATCTTGAGCGGCTTTCAATCTTTCTCTTATCAAATTGATCTTCTGAGCAGTTTCATCAGCAAAAGTGGCCTCCAAAGCCTGTCTATCTCCGACCTCCGTCAGAGTCAAAGGAGTACGACACTTCCTGCCATACAGAGCCTCGTACGGTGCCATACCGATACTGGACTGGAAACTGTTGTTATAAGCAAACTCAATCAGCGGAATATGATCCTCCCAACTTCCGCTAAAGTCCAGAACACAAAGCCTCAACAGATCTTCCAGTACCTGAATCGTCCTCTCAGACTGTCCGTCGGTCTGAGGGTGAAAAGCTGTACTGAAATGCAGTTTCGTACCCAAGCCTTGCTGAATGCCTTTCCAAAGTCTGGAAGTAAAGCGTCCATCTCGATCAGATACAATCACTCGAGGCACACCGTGCAATCTGACTATTTCCTTCACATAAATCTGTGCCAAGCGATCAACTGAATCCGTCTGTCTGATCGGAAGAAAATGGGCTGACTTCGTCAATCGATCTACAACCACCCAAATGGCATCATGTCCTTGTCTAGATCGAGGAAAACCCATCGCAAAATCCATCGTTACCTCCTCCCATTTCCACTCAGGGATAGGCAACGACTGCAACAGCCCACCTGGTCGCTGATGCTCTGCCTTCACCATCTGACAGGCTTCGCATCTCGTCACAAACTCTGCCACATCCTTCTTCATCCCAGGCCACCAAAACAAAAGCTTCATATCAGCGTACATCTTACCACTGCCTGGATGAACAGTGTAGCCTGAATGATGAGATTCGTACAGAATCTCCTGCCTCAAGTCTCCAAACACAGGTACCCACAACCTGTTCTTACAGAAAATAACACCAGAATCAGAAATTCGAAGTTCAGGAGTCTTACCAGATCCAATCTGAGCTACCAACTTCGAATAATCAGAATCTGACTTCTGGGCTTCTAGAATCCGTGCTTCCAAAGAAGACTGAATACTCATCTGAGCCAACTCCAAATCATCGGAGGAAACCACCTCCAACTGCAATCTCTCCAAATCACGAATCAGAAAGTCATCACAGGTAAGCTGAATACCTGATAATCCAAAAGACTTTCTGCTCAGAGCGTCCGCTACCACATTCGCCTTCCCAGGCTGATACTGAATAGTCAAATCGTAGTCCTTGATCAACTCGAGCCACCTCCTCTGTCTCAGATTCAGATCCTTCTGAGTAAAAATATACTTCAGGCTCTTATGATCAGTAAAGATCTCACATCTGACGCCATACAGGTAATGACGCCAAATCTTCAAAGCAAAAACAACTGCAGCTAGCTCCAGATCATGCGTCGGGTAATTCTTCTCATGTGGTTTCAACTGTCTCGAAGCATAAGCAATTACCTGACCATGCTGCATCAGAACACAACCTAATCCTTTCAGTGAAGCATCACTGAACACCTGAAAACCCTCCGTACCTGACGGAAGTGCCAACACTGGAGCTGAAGTCAAACACTCCTTCAATCTCTGAAAACTAGCTTCACACTCCGGTGTCCAAACAAAAGGTACTGACTTCTGAGTCAGTCTCGTCAGAGGAGTCGAAATCTGTGAAAATCCTTTCACAAACTTCCTATAATACCCGGCCATGCCCAAGAAACTACGTACCTCAAATACCGTAGTCGGCCTTGGCCAATCAGCAACAGCCTGAATCTTCTGGGAATCTACAGAAATGCCTTCTCCGCTAACCACGTGCCCCAAAAATGAAATGCTCTTCAGCCAGAATTCACACTTGGAGAACTTGGCATATAGCTGATGCCTCCTCAAAGTCTCCAACACAATCCTCAAATGTCTGGCATGCTCATCCTCAGATGCAGAATATACCAGAATATCGTCAATGAAGACGATCACAAACTGATCCAAATACTCCCTGAATACTCGGTTCATCAGATCCATGAAAATCGCAGGCGCATTGGTTACCCCAAAAGGCATAACCAAAAACTCGTAGTGCCCGTACCGAGTACTGAAAGCAGTCTTCACCACATCAGTTTCCTTCACCTTCACCTGATAGTATCCGGATCTCAAATCAATCTTCGAAAATACCGAAGATCCGGAAAGTTGATCAAACAAGTCGTCTATCCGAGGCAAAGGATACTTGTTCTTGATCGTGACCTTGTTCAAATCTCTGTAATCAATACACATACGGAGTGTACCGTCCTTCTTCTTCACAAACAGAACAGGTGCTCCCCAGGGCGAAACACTAGGACGTACAAAACCTCTGTCAACCAACTCCTGAAGCTGAACTTTCAACTCAGAAAGTTCTTTCGGTGCCATCCTGTACGGAGCTTTCGATATCGGAGCGGTACCCGGAAAAACATCGATAGAGAACTCCACATCTCTATCCGGAGGTAACCCAACCAACTCCTCAGGAAAAACATCGGCAAACTCCCGTACCACAGGGATCTCAGAAACAGAACCAACCTCCAGGTTCAGATCCCGCACCGAAGCTAAAAATACCGGACATCCCTTCTTCCACATCCTGCTCACCTCCAACACAGAAACCAGACTGGAGAGAACACCTCGTAATCCCTGAAATACAACTCTCTCTCCAGCCATAAGCAAACTCACTTGCTTCTTCAGACAGTCAATCTGAGCCTCATACTGACTCAGCCAATCCATGCCCAGAATCACATCATACGAAGAAATCGGCAATCGAATCAAACTCGATTTTCCACTTCTTGCCAGAAATCTCGATCTCACACAAACAAAATTGTCGAGCAATCAATGGATTCCCAGCCGGTAAAATCACAGACAAAGAAACCGGTAAAACCATCGAATCCAAATGTAAAATCTCAAAACAGTGCTCGGACAGAAAAGAATGACTCGCTTCAGAGTCAAACAAAACACGACAGGGCTGATCAGAAATGTAAACCGTACCTGTCACAACATCCGGAGCATCACGAGCCTCCTGCTGACTCAGACTGTAAACTCGTGGCTGAACTGGAACAGGAGCTGAAGCAACAGAACTACTCTGCTCCCTCTGAATCGTAGGTGGTCTCCGTGGTGCAGAACTAGAACCACCACCTCTACCAGCAAATCCCTCAGGGCGTGGAGGAACAGTCCTCGGTCTTCCTGCTGCTGAACCAACAGGTCTGACAAAGCCCTCAGATCGCTGCTCATATCCCCTCTGTGGACATTCTGCAATCCTATGTCCCGGCTGACCACATCTGAAACAAAGACCAGCTATCCTGTAGCACTGGCCATGGTGTCGCCGTCCACAACTCTGGCACACAGGTGCCGTACTGACAGATCCAGAACTAGTCGTACTGGTAGCAGTACCAGACGATCCTCCGCTCTTCCTGGAATCTCCAGATCCAGATCCAGGAACAATTCTCCTCTTCCCAGAGGAACCACTGCCAGATGTCTCTCCTCCAAACCTCTTCCTACTCGCAGTCCACCGCTGCTGAGTAGCCGTCATGTCATTCTCAATCAGACGAGCTCGCTCCACAAGCTCAGAGAAATCAGTGATCCGGAACGGTATCAGAGGCTGCCTCAAAGTGTCTCGTAAGCCTCTCAGAAATCTGTAGCACCTCTCAGCAGACGTGCTAACCAGCTGCGGAGCGTACCTGGCTAATGCAGTAAACTCAGCCTCGTACTGCATCACCGTCTTGCTCCCCTGAACAAGTCTCAGAAAACTCTCCTGCATCTGCTGTCGTGCAGAAGGGGAACAAACCAGTCTCGAAATACTTCAGTGAACTCCTCCCAAGTGATCAAGGAGTTCAATCTGCCCTGAAATCTGGCTGCTTGCTGGCCATCCCACCAGTGCTCAGCCTCTCCGTCCAACAGAAAAACAGCTAACGGAACTTTCCTGTCTGCAGGACACTGCATCCCGTCAAAAGTCTTCTCCAATCTCCTCAGCCACTCCTCGGCTGCTCTGGGCTCAACAGCGCCCTCAAACCTCGGAGGCTTCAACCTCAAAAATAACTGCAGGTGTCGATCAATGTCCTCAGATCTAACAGTCGAAGCTCTGCTCTGAGTCTCGCTCATCATCTGAGCAACAAGTGAAGCAAACTGTGAAAGCGTATCAGCACCGACCACTGGGGCTGTACTCCCCACTGGTGCTGCCTGATCGTCACTCTGACCGTCTGTCATGTCTGGGCCTGGCTGATCCATACAGAAAAATCCAGAAAATCCGGAAAACTATCACAAAACAACACAAAATAACACAATAAAAAGCCAAACGACCCAAAACTACCTCCCAGAAAGACTCACTGATCACTTCCTAGAGCTCTGTTTTACAATCCAACCTGTTTCCAAAACCAGTGCTCTGATACCACAAAAAGCTTGTCACGACCCGACCCGACGGGGACAGATCCCGCCCGAGCCGGATCGCGACGAGAGACCTTTCTTAACCAGGATCTGGCTTTGGATTAGGTTACTGAACTGATCTTCCAAATTCTTAACTCAACAGAAGCACACAGAACAACAGAGCTACTAAAAACATCAAATGCAGCGGAACAAAACATCTATCTTTTCATTTCCTCAAAATAATCATCTACAGAACAGTACAAGGCTTTCAACAGAAAGAAAGACAGAACAGGAAAGCCATGACTGTACAAAAATCAAAAGTACAAAAGTACCTAATCTGATCAGACTCTGAAACCTAGTCCTGAACTTCCTTGCCCTTCCCAGAACCTGAAAACCACCAGAAAGCAAGGGTGAGCTCAACAGCTCAGCAAAGCAACAAACCACCAATCTAAATTCTCAGAAAACAAAACCAAATTCATCGGATAGAAATCAGATCAGAAATCGGAACAGAATCGGAAATCAAAACTTACGGACAGATATCAAATCACATCAGAGTCGTACAGATCGTATCAGAACAGAACAAATCAACAGAGTCAGAACCAGAAATCAGAATCGTACGGATCACATTATATCATAATCACAATTTCGTACAGAACAGATACAGAAAATAGTACAGATACATATAGCTAAAGGCCCTGACACTGACGGAATCTCTACGGATTCCGGCCCCTTATGCCTCCCTTCCCAGACACTGACTGAATCTCATAGGATTCAGGCCCCTTATGTCTCCCTTTGTGCTCACGGCACCAAAACAGATGTGCTTATAGCACCAAAACAGAATTCATCGGATCCGGAACAGAACAGATATCAGATTTCAGATTGAGCTCATTTCAGATTTCCCTGACACTTACTGAATCTCATAGGATCCAGGCCCCTTATAACTCCCTTTTTATAGCTTATACAGATAGCATTTCATTTCAGAGAAAATCCGGACAAATCAGGAATTACTCAAAAATCGGGCAGCACAACGGCAGTATACGGAATTTACACAATTTTTCCTGCAAAGAAAATTTACCGAATTCGCACAGAATACAGATAATCACATTTCAGAACCTTTATTCTACTGCACAGATAAATTCCAATTTCACAGAAAAATCCGGTCGACTAAAAACACAGTCGAATCAAAAATACCCGGACGAAAATCTTCAAAATATAGTCAAAACGTGCACACCCGGCACGGCAACGATATACAAAAAGTTACGCGGTAAAAACTGAACCGTTCAAAAGATACGGACGAAAATCGCTAACGGAAACAAAATCCGGACAGAATATACCGCCAAACACGACGGTTCTGAAAATTGAGAAAGTCGGATTGTGCCTTACCTCGTGCACAGCAATTTCCTCAACAGCCACTTCGGACGAAAACGGCTCCGCGTCGTCCGAAAATCCACTTTTCCACAAATGCCCTCGACTTTCTCTCTCCTCAGATATTTATTTTTATTTTTCTGATTTTTCTCTCTCTTCAAAACGACTGAAATCAGCTTTATAATACACAGATCGGCCCGGCCGATCGCAGCATCGTCCCGGGACGATCCGACCAAAAGGATCGGCCTGGTCTCCATTCAGGGCTATTGTCTGGACGATATTTTCTACAGTGCCGATCGGCCTGGCCGATGTCTCCAATCGGCCTGGACGATGCCTGCAGAAAATCACCTGGAGCAAAACTGGGCAAAATCTGGAACTGATTTCCACTGATCGTCCCAGGACGATCCCAGATCGTCCTGGACGATACTGGAGCAGATCTTGATATTACAAAGGCATTGGAGGATCTATTTGACCATGGTTTGAGTCAAAGTTGCCCCCCAGTTCGCTTTTGCTTCTTATGATATTGATGCTATGTGTGATCTTTTGAGATTAGAGCAATAATTGCCCCCCCCCCCCCCATTCAGGAATCACGTTCCCACAGACGGCGCCAAACTGTTGCGTCCTGGAGTATTCGCGGCGGTAGAGAAATATTTAGTTTAACGTCTTAGCATTGTACGAAGATCCAGCACACAAGCAGATAAGTGAGAGGGTGTAGCATTCATAAGAGACACCAGAGTTTTTTACGTGGAAAACCCCTAAAAATGGGGAAAAACCACGGGGCCTGGCCCGATTTGAATGAATCCACTAGTATTTGTAGTCGATTACAAATGAGGCCCTTCCTTAGGAGAAGGCCTTGGATTGATGTAGCAAATGTACATCATATAGATTGCATTACATGGTAGGAGTTACATATACAGGTTTGTTTGGCCTGAAGGACTGTAGTTGGCAGGAGACCGTAGTCGGCAGGAGACCGTAGTCGCCCGGAGACCGTAGTCGGCAGGAGACCGTAGTCGGCCGGAGACCGTAGTCGGCAGGAGACCGTAGTCGGCAGGAGACCGTAGTCGGCCGGAGACCGTAGTCGGCCGGAGACCGTAGTCGGCAGGAGACCGTAGTCGGCAGAAGACCGTAGTCGGCCGGAGACCGTTGTCTGGTGATGGAGGTCGGACGGACCGTATTAGGCTATAGTGGTCAGAAGGACCGTAGGCGGTAGGAGATAAGGGGTCAGGTGTTAGTCCCAGTGTCACTTGGAAGATCGGATGTAGATGGTCTGGCCTTGAGTAGGACGTCGGGTCTTAAGCAGGATGTAGGGACTGAGTGTCGGGCCTTGAACAAGACGTCGGGTCTTTGGCAGGACGTCGGGGATGAACGTCGGGCCTTAAGGTGGTGGTCCGGGGAGGTTTTGTGGTGGTCCGGCGAGGTTCCTGCGGTGGTCCGGAGGTGGTCCGACGAGATTCCTGCGGTGGTCCGGCGGTGGTCCGGCGAGGTTCTGCGGTGGTCCGGCGGTTGTCGAGGAGGAACTCCTTCCTTCTCTTCTCTTCTTCTCTCTCTTGCTTGGATTCCCTCTTGTGAAGAATGAGGTCTCTATTTATAGATTTTCTAGAGTGGCATGGCCCGTAAATAGGCGTGAGATCAGGGGCGAATAGAGAGTGGTCAAATGGACGGCCGATATTGAATCCTACGACCGTGCACCGTTAGTTGGCCATTTGGAGGCCTTAATGATGTCAGAATTTAATGATCTTGGGCTCGTTGGATTCGTCTCGTCGAGCCGTTCGATTCAAGTATAAGCTCGTCAAAATCGAAGCCCGTTTGGTAACTCAAACTGCGGTTTGAACCTTCCAACAGCGCCTCGGGTTCATGATTTGGGCCCATTTGGGCTCGGATTGGGTCAAACTTGGTGTCGTTGGGTTCGTATTTCCGAGACGCTCAGTTTGACTGTAAGCTCGCTGAAATCGGAGTTCGGATGGATTCTAAATTAATTTTTAAAGTTTCCAACTAGCTTTTTGCCTCGAGATTCGTGTCCGATCAAGATAATTTTTGCATGACGTATCAGACTTAAAAATCCCCAAAAAATTATTTTTTTCTTTTATAGAAATTGAATGCAATTTCAGATATTATATACCTTCTTGAAATTCTTTTAAAATATTGACATCCGTAGTCTTCCGGCCTCCGTCATTAGGCTACGATCATTCAGAACTCCATCGCCAGACAACGATCTTTCTGACCACTGTCGTCTGCCAACTACGGTCCTTCCGACCTCCATCACTCGACGATCTTTCTAACCACTGTCGCCCGCCGACTACGGTCCTTCTGACCTCTGTTGCCAAAGAATAGTCAAATATCATTAACATCAAATTTACGCTTTAGCACTCAAACTTCCTCAAATCATTATTTTTAGGAGGATTGTTTTTATTTACAAATTGAAAAATTTTGTGCAAATGTTTTGTATTTCGGAGATGCCAATGCTATGAAACTTCATCTAACTTTTTGGAAGAACACATGCAAACCTAGAGTTCAAGTAGGGCCGGGCATTACTTTCCTACAAAGCACTGTGTTTTGGTTATAATTGTGCTTTTATTGGTAGATTTTATAATAGCAACTCACCCCTATAAAAGTGGCTTATTTTCAGGTATTCCTCACCTTGAAGCACCCCCCCAAATGCAACACCTTTTTGGAAGCAACTCTATTTGACTGCTCTTTCTACTAAGGTTAAATTCACTTTCAATATTTCTCCTTCCTATCCCATTGCTTTATATTGGGATCACTGGATTGAGGGGAAAATAGTATCGGAGGTTCATGATATATATGCAGGCATGCATGCAGCATTTGCTCAATAATTTTTCACATTAATGATATAATTTCTACTATTTTAAAAGATCATGGGTGGGTAATTCCTGATCGTTTGCCTATTGTTATTGCGCATGCACTATCTCACATCACCATTGGAAATTTCTCACCCAATTGTTTAGTATGGAATCAAAGTAATGATGGGAATTTAGCTCATTTCAGGAGTTCTTTTATAGAGAAGGGGTATCTATTTTGTGGCATGATTTTGTATGGCATAAGCACTATGCGTTGAGATTCTCGTCTTATTACTGGATAGCTCTTGTTGGTGATCTTAAAAGTGCATATTTCATCCTTAGAAGAGGCATATCTGTTGAGAAGACTTGTTGCCTTTGCCACAATATCTCTTCTAAGAGTAATTCTCATTTATTTTTTAATACAATTTTTAATGTGATCGCTAGCTTGAACCAAGGTGTTAAAAACCAATTGCTTAGGCCAAACATTCTTCAAGTTTTCCAGCTCATCCAAAACTTGAACTCAGCTTATAAGAATGAAAGGAATTCTTATTATCTCATCACGTACTGCTCTATTTACGTCCTATGGCATGAACAAAATGAGAGAAAATTTGGAAATGCCTCAGCCTCATCATCTACTATTTGCTTTAAAATTAGAAAAACATTTTTTGATAGAGTTGCAAAATGTAAAAATTGTCCAGATCTTTTGGACAAATTTAAAAAAAAAAAAATCCGAAAAGAAAAAAGAAGTCCGCTACATACTAAACCAGATCCAAATTAAATAAGAATATGTACGAATTTTGTTCATTTCTATAAAACTGACAGATCGTCGTACGTCTCCAGCAAATCCTAAGTATTTTTAATGGAGAAATTAATAAAAAATCTATAGTTGATCATAAATTATTATTTCTTAATTTAATGATAAAATATAATTTTAATTCAAGCTGTAATATTATTTTAAATATTATTATTAAAATAATTAATCTTATTATTATTATTATTATTATTTTATAGTCAATAAATTAATTAATCTGATTGTAGTAGGAGTGTGATGACTAGTGGTTAGTTTATTAAAAATCAGCAAATAACTACATTCGGACTTTGAGTTATCATCTTCTACTATTTTCACAGCCACTAAGCAAATCTATTATTTTATAATCTTGCTTATTATATTAAAAATGAATCATTTATATTTATAATGATCTAAAGCCCACTTGATATATTTTTTTTTAAAATTAATGGAATAAATAATAATTTATGGCCAATCATGCATCTCAGGATAATATGAATAAGTTTTATATGAGAATTTATGATAAAAAAATTGGACAATGAAGACTTCAAAGTTTCTACCGGAATTTCAGCAGCTTCATCTAAATTTTGATGTCAATGGATTTGATTAAGACGTGAATATCATTGGTTGCAGATGAAACTGGCAAAATTAATTTATGATAATAATAATAATTAGTACATCTCCAAAAAAATCATTTCAGTCGAGCACAAATCTTGAGGCATATTTTAATTAGTAACTTCCAAAACTAAATGTGGGGCCATCAAAACTCCAATTTCAAAAAACTTATAGTCCAACTGAACCCATTAGTGAGAAGGACTCAACAACACCAAAATCGATCCAATTTGAGCCAAAATGATCTTAAATCAAGCGACTAAAACATATTTAAAAGTTTTAGTGCATTAATTGTACGTATAGCCAAATGATATTTAAATAGGACATGCTTATAGTCGAAGCGGGCGGCTCGATGAGATGAATCCAATAAGTCTAAGATTGCTTAATTCTGGCATCATAAGACACTTAAATGTTGAACAAATGCTCCATAATAGAGCGAATTAGTATAGGTTGTTTGACAGAGCACTCTAAATTTAGAATGGATCTTCTCAAATTTACGGGACATGTCACTCTCAAAATCTATAAATAAATCCCCTCTTCCCATATAAAAAGGGGCTTGGACCGTTGGGGGCAAGGACATTTGGAGACTTAGACCATAGGCTAGATACTTAAGAGAGCTTTGAAGCTTGAGGCATCCGACACCACCATTGTCGAATCATCGCCACCAAGCCACCATTGTTGGACCACTGCCCGACCATCATCGTCGTATCTCCGTTCAGTAGCCATTATTGGGCCTTCATTCGACCTCATTCACCTACCTACTACAATCCCTTGGACCTTCATTGCCCACCGAGTATGTAAAGTCCCTTCAACCTCCATCGCCCGCTAACTACGGTCCTACTGACCAAATGAATAGGTCATTGTCCCCTTGAGAACAACTCTCAAGTCACTAGATTCCTCCAACTCCAAACAATTAATGGGCAAGTACAGCCCTTTCGACCTCCATCTAACTATGTAATATAATTTATATGATGTATATTGAGTCAACGTCTTCTCTCAATGAAGGGCATCATTTATAATCAACAACAAACACTAGGAGATTCATTTCAACAGGGCCAGGCCCCAGTAAATTTTTTTCATTTTCAAAGTTTTCCACGTAAAAATTTTAGTGTCTCTTATGACTATTGCACCTCTCTCTTGTCCATATGTATTTCACCTTTCTCTATCGAATGAAATCTTTTAGTTAAAGTCGGGCTTTATAGCTTTCTCTTTTTAGTATTTTCTTGTAAAAACCCTGTCGTCTATTGCCACTCCGCTATTATCTATAAGTGCATTGGATCTTTAGAAAACACCAAGAAGTAGTAGGGTTGGATAGAGTTCTCGTGATTCCACGTATTTCAAATTCATCAAATTTGGATGCTTAAATTTAGAATATATTAAAAAACATAAACTATGCAGAGTATTCCAATCTTCTTAATGAATTATTTTGCATTTATTTCTCTTTCAATGAATTATTCAAATTTTCAAAACTCTTATATTTTAATTTTTTTTGTTACACTTAGGCCAATTAAAACATATTCACACACGCACCGCATACACAAGACTCGAACTCACGACCTCTTAGTTAGTAGCCTAAGCTCCCAACCAGCAGACCAAGATGAATTGGGCCTTATATTTGAGTTACTCTATAATCCTAATTCATTTAAGGAAATAAGTAAAAAATCCTATAATATATTCAAAATTAAATGATCATGATCACCCTTGATTTTAGGTGGAACATCATGATTAAAAAACAGAAAAAATCGAAAAGCCAAATGAAGAATGGCACTAATTTACAAAAGTATTATGTTAACAAAGATCAAAGGAAAAAAGAATTCATTATGAAATGCTTCCATGACTAATGGTAAAGTCGGGACCACTCTCCACAAAAATAATAATGGTCCCAACTGCTGATTATTAATTGTGTTTCTATAAAATCATAATTAGTAGGACAAATGTAACGATAATATTGAATAGCTTCCAATTGTTTGTTCACCATTTAATGTATAACTTTCACATACGTTTCATATATATAATTTCAAGTATGTAGATGATTTTGTTGTTATATTTATCCTCCGTGCAATCCCCAACGTCAGTTCAACATCTTACTGCACCAGAAATTATTACGTGCGGTCATCAGATGCAGTCCAGAAAGAATCAAGACGTATCACGTCACCATTTTATTGTGTATCTGTGATGTGTGTCAGGTGACGTGGTGCATTCTAATTCGCTCGAGATGATCCGGTTAGCGCACATAATAATTTTCTCCATGGCCAACTGCACAAGTTGACAACCTTCTTGCAAAATATCCTTCGAGACAGAATTGTACACTGCGCTATGCTGCTAAATTTTTTAGATCCAATTAGGGGTTTAGTTGAGTTACTTGATAACTTGCTTTTGAGTAAAGCTTATTGGGTCATGAGTTCTAATTTCAAGTTCATAAAATATTATAGGGAGTATGTCTTTGACTCTAATGAAGCTCGACTTGCTTGCTTGAAGTGCTAAATTATTAATCTTATAATTGAGTTAACTATTGCCCACACACAACTTTATTTTGGGACTAAATTCAAATTATTACAAGTCATTTCATTGACAGGCGGAAACCCACAAAATGAAATGTGAAATGCATGGTACTCTATTCCCCACTTCCCTCATGGCTCATCCAAGCTAAGGGCAAATTATTGCCTCCGGTCACCTGACATGCGGACAGCTAATTCAGAGACGCCACCTCACCCGGTTGCACTGGGCCCGATATTTTTGAGTGACGTGGCGTGCTTTTATTGGTGTCCGGAAGAATTTGGACACCGGACACAATAATTAGCCCAAGCTAAGGGCAAAAGTTATGCATGCAACATGTAAAGTTACCGGGACATTGAAAGTATTTCTAATGCAAAATTTTCCTTCATTCAAATTATTTTGATCCTTCAATCGATCAGAAGGTGGAGAAGATGGGGATTGAGAGTTCGTTTGAGACCATTGCAGATTTTATAAAGGTGGTTATAAAGTTGTTTTAGAGAAAGTAGCTTTTTTAAAAGTAATTGTATAAAGTAACTTCATAGCACAAAAATTTATTAAAAGCGTTAAAAAAAGTGATCAAATAAAAACTGTGGTTGCAATTTGAAAAGCAAAGCAGTAAGAAAGCTATCTCAAATGAAAAGCTTCATTTGAAACAACTTCATTATTGCTTTTTAAAGTTGAAAGTAATAAAAATTATCCCAAAAGAAATCTAAAAAAAATGCTTAACCATTATGCTGATAGCTAAGTTTAATGAACCGTTGGTGAACGTTGGCTTCAAGATTTGTGTTGGCGGTGATCTAAATGTCAAGCACTTCAAAGTCATCATTGAGATTAAAATTAATCCAGAAATTAAAGCCCCCATCGATTGCCATAGGACTATTACCCTTATCAGACAGCACGTCCAAATCAGCCTCAGTTAAAATAATATGAATCACTCCAACTCCTACCATATATAAATAATTTATTTAGGTTTTTTTTTTTTTTTTTTTGAAAATTTTGGGGCAATATGCCCAATCTATTGATAAAGATAAATTACAAGTAAAAGCTGCCCAAAGACAGTGAAAAACAAAAGCCAACAATAAAACAAAATGTTGGCAATGTAGAAGAAAATATAACATAATGGAAAACCAAAAGAAACCATCTAACTGCCAAAAGGCAGAGATGAAATGCCAAAAGGCAGAGATGAAAAAACAAAAACAATCTGACTCAGGCGACAGCCAAGATCAACATCAGATAATTAGAATAGGTAGCCCAAAAACAAAGGCAGCTCTGGTTGCCAAACGACCGAAATAAGCAACCAACCCGAAAATTCAGAAAGGCACAGTGATCGTCACAGAGCCTGGTCGTCACAAAGCCCCCACAACACAAAATATTGTTGTTGGCCTTCCGTTCCCGCGCTTATTCGCTTGTGGCGAGGCAACGGGAACGACGCGGAAGAGAGCGACACGCGGCAGTCGAGCAGACGCGCCAGCAAAGAGACACGCGACAACGGGCGACGCGGGTAGGCGACTTGTTGCGATGCCGGCCGACGACTTGATGCAATGCGGGCAGGTGACTCGATGCTACACGGGCAGACGACGCAAGCAGGCAACCTATTCTGGGTCATTCCCGGGTTTCCGGGTCAACCTAAACGGGTCGGGTCTGATCGGGTCGAATAATGCCGGATCAGTTCCGGGTTCGACTCAAACCTGACTCGTGACCCGATTTTATCATACATAAGTAGTAGTGTGGCCAAAAAAATATTGAGAAACAATGCTCATCTCACCTATAGAAGCCTATTATTACTAATTTAGAGTGCATTTAGGATAAAATTTTTGTTATTTTGTTTTGGAGATAATAATCAAAATTTTAGTTGACTATAATTAGTTTGTTGTTTTCTCATTATTTAAAAAAAAATTATGATTGAAGGTTTTTTTTTTATCAAAATAGCTGAGTTAATTTCTTCACAATTAATTTTATAAAATATTATAATTATCCAAAACGAAATATTTTGTGATCCCTCAATAGTAAATTTAACCTATGAGTTGGAAAAATATTAATTTAAAATTAATTAAAACACATGTCATGTGGCAGTTCTGACACAATTATTAACACTAATATAAAAGATATTAAGTCTACAAGTCTATCCAACCGGACAAATAATGTTTGTTAGTAGATGCGTTGATGTCAGATGGTCCCTACAGTTAATTAATTGGCCCGGCCCGAATTATTGCTCTTAAGTATGGCATCTCTCATCTTATTCTGATGTCAAGCAGGATGCATTAGAAATAATTCAATATTAAGGTCAATTTTTTAGTACAAAAATAATTTTTTTATTAAAAATTTATTTTAAGAAATTGTAAGAAAGTCATCCCAAACGAAATCTAAAACAATGAATTTGGAGTGATTCTCTTCTTATCTCTCATAGCACTAAAGCACTCTTTACCACAATTATGCAAATCAGAATAACATAGCTAGGAAGAAGTAATCATTCTTCTGGATTTGTGGATTATTTTGGCTGGTTGGGACTTACTAAGGCAGCTTCTTGTGGTTCAGTTTAGGGGTTTTGTTCTTTGTTGGCTTCATAATTGTTATATTGGTGTGATGAGTGCTTTGTAAACTTATGTTATGCTATGCTCATTTTTGTTTTTCTTTGCATCTATTTTGTTTTTTCCTTCCTGGTTGTAGGCTACTTGGTTGCGAGAAGCTTTGGGGAAAAAAAAAAGAAGTAAGCCACTAAAGACTTGTTATCAAGGATTGGCAAATTGCCTGAATAACCACAAAATACTCTTAGGGAATTCATTTTGCAGTAGGATATAAGAATGTGCACAACCGCTAAATTTTTCTATAAAAAAAAAAACTAAATCATAGAACAATATAAACAACTCGGAGAAAAAAATAGAACACTTCCTTTTTATATATAAAGAGGACATCCCAAAGAGAAAATACCGAAGGGGTATGTTCAATCTGTGTTTTTTGGAAAATTTCCTGAGTATTGTGCGCACTGTTTAGCTTTGTGCACTTCAAAAACTGGTTGTAGAATTCTTAACCCAAACCTTGTTTCCTCTGCCTTGCCTCCTCCTTCTAATTCGTTGGGGGATGGTCACCTTGTTGGTAATGAATTTGCTATGAATGGTTCATCTGAGCCCCCTTCTGATCATGTTATTGTTTCTGCAGCTACGAAGGATATTATTGGTGCTGACTCTGTTGTGAATGGATTACCCAAGCCCTCTAATGTCCCTGTTCTTGTGTTTGCCCCCCTTGCTATTCCTATTCTGGGTAATGTTTTGGATGATCTTGGGCCATCTGATGTTAAAATTGCGGAGCCTATAGTTCCTGATTTGTCTATTGTTGTGGCTCCTATTGTTAATGTTGTTATTAATAATTCTTCTGTAGAATTTGTTGTTGATTGTGCACCTGTGGCAAAACTTGGGGGGTCTGTTTCTGAGGGTGTTCTAGTTGGGGTCTTGCCTGCTGTTCAGGGCGCTTGGGTTATGCTAGTGAAGGTTGTCTTTTGGGTTGTGAAGTTAATTCTTTCCCTGTTTTAATTGATGTGGGTGCTAGGTCTGACCTGTGCATTTTGACTAGAACTGTTGAGCCTTGTGTGGCTGTTGAGCAATCGGATTCATCTGGCTCCCCTAGAGAATTTTCCCTTGGGTCTCAGGTGGTTTGCTCTTCGATTAATTTGGGTGTGAATAAATCAGTTAATCATGTTGGCGTAGGCTTGGTGAGCAATGCTAACATTGTTAATATTCCTATTTTTGTGTTGTCTAATACTGAAATGCTTGATCACGTGGCTATGACGACAAGAAAACAATCAGTTTTGCTTCAAACAGATTGGTTAATTTTAGAGGATTACTTATCTTCTCATTCTATTGGGGATGAAGAGGAGTTTTATGTGAGCGAGGAGGAAGTCGTTGTTCGCCCTGTCGGTTGTGGTTCTCATAATGCGAGGGGTGGCAAAGCTAAAAGGAGAGAAAGGAAGTAATGCATTTGGCTTTATTCTTTTGTGAATGTGGTTGCAGCTTATTTTGGATGGTTTTGTTTGGCTGTTATCGACGGTTGGTTTCAAATTTTGCTCTTAGCACTATTGTCGTGGTTTTTGATGGTGTATTGGACGATGATGAGGAGACCCCTGCTTCCCCTTTGTGGCTAAGCTGGCTGGCAACTGGGTACCTCAGTATTAGATGGATTGCGTTCGTTTTCTTCTACTTATGGATGGTCCATTCTTGGTTACCCCCCCCCCCCCCTTATTTTTGCTTTACTTAGTTATTTTTGGATGTTTGTTTCCCTTGTTACTATAACTTGATTTTGTACCCCTTATCTTTTATTTAATAAATTTTTTAGTTGTTAAAAAAATAATTTAAAAAAAAAAACCGAGAGATTGAAACCCCCGTGGCATTTTTTTTTCAAGGAGCTCACGGTTAAATTATATTGTGAGAAAGATCATGATTATAGATAAATTTAAATAAGAGTAGAATCGCTAAATCCTTTGGAGCAGTGCGTGATTGTAAAGAAAACGTTAAAATGTTTAGCATTTTCAATACAAACTTTTGATTTTATCAAACATTTTGGCGTCTCCTGCTGACACTCGGCCAGCTAATTTATTTATAAAAATATAATAATTAATTTATTTTCATAATTATATAATAATTAATTTGTAATTAATTGATAAAGTAATTATTTTCATAATTCTCTCACCGTCGATCTTCAAAATGCAAGTCGAGACGAACAAAGAGAAAGATGTCAAAGGATTTGTCATTCTCACTTAAAAATGCCAAAAAAAAGTTTAGCAATTTCTTCAGATTTGTGAAGAAATTGCGAAATATTTTGGTATTTTTTTAGGGTGTCAAAATGGGTCAACAGGTCGAGTTCAGGTCCAACATGAATTGACCTAGGTCTAAATAGGTTGACTCTAATCTGATTCGGTTTTGCAAACAGGGCAAGAATTTCAAATCGAACTAGACCTGCATGGGTTACCAGGTTGACCCTACCCGACCCACGAACCCAGGGTCTGCGCATGCGTGTGATGCACATATGGCATGGGAGCAAGCTTGCACATGCACGGGGTGAGGGCGAGGCTCCGTGTGGACTCGAATTGCTAGTACCTGACACCTGGTAGACGTGAAAGACTCGCGAGTTATGCCGCCATACTGGTGCGGAGTGCGGACACATGCACAGCGTTGTGCTGGCGAATGCGGTAGGCTCGTAAGCAGCTGGCTAACGACAAATTCTGTTAGGCTCGCCGCTCGCACTTCGATGTCGTTGTGCCAGTGCGGTGGATGTGGGATGTGATGTGCACTACGTTGTGCGGGCATATGGGGATGTGGTGGAGGCTACTAGGCTTGCGACGCGAGCAACTAGCGAGTAAATGCATTAGGGTTTACGAGTCAACCCAACTTAATTTCGGGTTTTCGGGTCAACCCGAACCCGACCCAGTGTTGTAAATGGGTCAAAAAATTAAACCCGAACTTGACACGTCTAATAAACGGGTTGGCTCGAACCCAGAATTTTACGGGTCAGGTCTGGATCAAATTTCAAGTCGGATCAATTATTGACACCCTTAATTTTATTCATAAAATAGAATTCTGCCAAACATTTTAGTGAAACAGATCTTTTCTAAATTTTATTTTTGTCACACTACTTCTAATTTACTGTTTACTTACGCTACTTAAAAAATCCCCAACCCTCGCACGCTTGCAATCTCTCACATCATTAGCTCGGTTTGACTGGCCTACAAAATAAGAGAATGTATACATTCATAGGAGCAAAAACATATTTCTCGCAAGTTTCAAATAGTAACCGTAAAATTAAGACAAGCTACCCGAATAATTAATATATATTAAGTCAGAAACACAAAGCAAATAATTAGTACTAAAAAAAATGAAGAGATATAATAACATAGTTAATATTACATGCCCCAAAAATTAATATTTCTAGATTTATTTTTTGGGCTATTTACATCAATTAAAGTAAACACATACACACATGACATACATAAGACTCAAATCTAAAACCTCTTTATTGATAGTCAAAATTCAAATCAACATATCAAGATGAGCAAAATATTATTGTTTTTAACTTCTCAGAATGCTTCATAATGTTCTCTACCTAATTCATTTGGATTCTATATAAAACAAAAGCCATAGAACTTATAAATAAAGGTAAAGAAAAATCATTAAAAAAGCTCTTTTTACACCTTTGTTTTAGCTGCTCCGCTAGGGCAAAGCCCTAGCTTCCCTTTCTGATTGCCGGGCCTCTCTCTGGCAGGGTTGGCTTTCTTCTCAATACCAGGGAAGTTTTTCTCTTCTTTGCTAGTTCGATTTTGTTTTTTTGGTGATTTTTTTTTCCTCCGGCACACGCCAGGATGGCGCCGAAGCTTTGTGACCCTGATTTTTTAGGGAGTTCGCCTTCTTCGCGTTCGTTTTTCGATGTTCTTTCGGGTTCTTCTTCCGGAAATGATTTTCCTGAACTTAGGGCATCTTCATTTCGTGGTTTGTCTTCCCTTTGGATATTGGATCAAGAAATTCAGGCTATGGCCATTCCTTTTCAGTTCTCTTTAGTTGATTTTTTTCCTAACAAACGCCCGTCTCTTGATACCTTACATCAACTTTTTTTTCAATCTCAGACTAAATTGGGAGGTTTTGGTCACCTTGATGGATCTATCTCATGTCCTTATCAAGCTCGCTAATGACCTTGATTATTGTCGCATTTTTTGCCATAGATCGTATATGATTTCTAATTGCTACATGAAGCTTACCAAGTGGTCTCCCCTTTTTGATGTCGGTGTTAAGTTGTCGGTCATCCCGATTTGGGTCTCTTTTCCGCAACTGTGGCCTCATCGATCTTATTTCCCCACGTATTATTCATGGTTTTGCCTCTCTGTTTGGGAAACCATTAAAAATTGATGCTGACACTTTTTTGGGTTCTAGACCGTATTTAGTTCGTGTTTTAGTGGAGCTGGATATCATTAAATCCTACCCTGATAAGGTCTGGTTAGGTTCAGAGAAGCTAGGTTATGTCCAACAAGTGGTTATGGATGAATTCCCTCATTTTTGTGATTTTTGTCGGTGTATCGGGCATGCTGTGAAAAATTGTCGTCCCAAGGTTTCTGTGAATTTGCCCCTAACTGTTAAACCTACTGTCGAGGTTTCTGTGAACCATGTTGTCCCTTCTGTGTCGGTTCTTGAGGTGCAGGGATTGGGTTGTGACATTAATATTCTTGAGGAAGATGTTTCTGTTTTGTTTCTTGTTAATGAGATGGGCTATCCGGTGCCGACTTCTCCTAACCATTTGCTTATTATTTCGTTGAACAATGTGATTTCTATTGATGAGGTTGGTTTTGCTGGGTCTGTGCTGCTATTCTCAATTGTCCTTGCTGTCTCTCGATGGTGGTTGGTTTTTGCATTGTTTGGCTTTTGCTTGTTGCCGATTCACTGGAGCTTCGATTTAAGTTTACTGAAGGCCAGTTGATTTGTTGGGAAATGATATGGTTGGGGCTCACATCTGCGTAGCCATGGCCCATGGCAATCTTTGGTGGTGGTTTCTTGCTCGGTTGGGTTGGCTGCTTCTTGTTTTACTGTTCTCCGCACCAAATTGGATTGTTTGTGTCTGGCTACGGTGTAGTTGGAAGCCTCGATCAATTACTGAGCCCGTTGGATTCTAACTTCCATGTATCTTCTGTTGTTTTTTTGTTCTTTCGCTCATATGCTTCTTGAACTCCTTTTATGTTTTGATAAATTTTTTGTTTTTTTTTTTTTTGTTTAAAAAAACAAACAAACAAAAGCCATAGAACTGTTTTTTTTTTTTCATAAATTGTAGAATGAAGTACTTTCATGACTTTTAATGGCAGAATAAGTCTTCAAGTGAGAGAAAATAAAAGAATTTATCTCAATTTTAGCACGAGTGCTATTTTTATAATTTACATAATTATAAAATAATTAAATATTAAATTTTTGTAGTGTCTATAATTATAATAATAAAATTTATGTTTTCATATGAGATAATTTTCTCACTAGCTTTTTTTTTTTTAAATTTACTTTTTTTTTTTAAATCAGCAAAAAATCAATAGTAAAAAATTGTCTCAAATTAAGGCTTCGTTTGGGACGGCTTTTTTATTGCTTTCTAAAACGGAGTTTTAGTACAAAAATAAAAAAAAATTGTACTAAAACTCCGTTTTAGAAAGCAATAAAAAAGCCGTCCCAAACGAAGCCTAAATTTAAATCTAAAAAAAATTAGAGTCACTTTAATCTCACAATACTTTCAGTCAGGAACTTTTAGAAGCACTGTTCCACTTCCGAAAAATAAACAAATAAATAAAATTTTATTATTTATTATTTTCGTGGATAGATTAATCAAAATGAAAAGGCACATTATATTTTTATTAGTTCATCTAATCAAAAGTCTAAAAACTTACTTTTTTTTTTAAGTACAGGCTATTTATTCGCTTGGTGTAAATGTTGTAATAATCAAGCTTCATTACTAACAAGTTGCTTTGTAGAGACCTTATTATCATTATATGCTTCTTGTACTATGAAACCAATTAATTAGGAGTAATTATGTCCTTGTGCTAAAAAAAAAGCTATAAAAATTCCTTTCGCCTTTGGTTAGATAATGTATAATATATGCATATCACCAATCATTTATTTATTTAAAAATTTAGAGACTTATTTTAACTTTGAGTTAGCCAATACAGCAACATCCTTCGATTAGTAAAATAGAAAAGTTAATTTTGAAAAAAAAAATCTCTTAGGTGCTACAGTCCAGGAGAAATTATTCTGTGAGGCCTCCGAATGATTCAGAGGCGAATCAGAATGCGTCACATCACCTGATACCGAGAGGTACACAACAATGATACACAGCGAAAAAAATAACGTGACGCGTTCTCATTCGTCTCTCCATGTGGTTCGGTGACAGCACAGTATAATTTTTCACTGTCCAGATTAACAATTTTATAATATATTTATTAATATTAAAAAAAAAAAACTTTACCTTTCTTCTTATCGGGTTTGTACACCTCATAACTTTTGCTTTCTAAGCCACAAACTATTTATACTTTACAAAGGATTTATAAAAAAATAAACGCTACCAACTCCACCAAGCCAAGCCGAGGAAAAAAAAAATCACTGATTACAGTGCAAAAATATATCTTCATCATACAGCCACGAAATCCTTACAGCCAGCGCGGAATCATAGCTTGTTGTTGGGCTTCGCAATCTGATTTATAAATAAAGTCTCTTGAAAATTTTCTTTTACCCCTTTCAAAATTTGAAGGAAAAATTTTTCTTGTAAGCTTTTTACAGTTCCTCCCATATACTCTCCAGATTCGGCCGCCACACCGCCACACGTCCGCTCTGCCGCCGGCGGTGCCCCTGCTTCTTTTCCGGCGTCTGCTCAGCCGCCACCATCTTCTCCTTAAAGCTCCTATTTTTCTTCTTCTTCTTCTCTGCCGCCACTGCCGGAATTACGAAGTAGATGTGGCCGCGCCTGAGCTCAGCTTCCGGGGAAACGATGAGAATCCGATCAGAGGCGGCGACGCCCTGCGAACAAAGCTTGCTGATTACGTGACCGGGGTTCGCCGCCAGAATCTCCCCGGCGGTCACCGGGCGACTGAGCTCTTCCACGTGGCCGTTGATGTGGACCACCCTTACGACGTCGAGGGCGCCACAGGGGAGAAGGCAGGCGACGCAGAGACGGAGGCTATTGCCCATTGTGTGGTCTCCCAACTCTTCTCTGCTATTTCGTGTTTGATTAAAGTGCTGGATTTGTTTGTTAGATGGGCAATTTATATAACTGTAAGGAGTAGGGACGGTCAGCTGAATGGGTTAGACCGGAGGACAGCCTGCCAGGTTTGGTTACTCGAGTTTTTTCTTTGCTTTGCTTTTTTAAATTAATAATAGTGTGCGACTGTGTGGCCAAACCTTTTATGTGAATTGTTTGATGGTAATTATTTCATTTATTTGAAGGGTATTTATCATTAAGATGGGAAATGTTTTCAAAAAATTGTATGAGTATTATAATTTGTGTTGATGAAATTGGTGGGCGAGCACGGTTGGGAATCCTTTCATTCCGGGTTCGAATCCCCTCTGCTACAGCCTCGCTTCTTCAGTGGGACAAAACAAGTTTGAGCCCGATGTCGGTGGGTAGCCTTGTTAGGTTCCGCTGAGAGATTAGTTACGCTGTCAAATACTCTAATTGATGTAGCAGCGGATAGATATCACCGTTCCAAAAATTTGTGAGAGAGAGGTTGATCAAGAGGTGATTAAATTTTGGTGGAATTTTATCTATGTAATGAATGCAAAGTAACCGCTTCTCTCATGCTTGTGAAGGAAAAAACCTTTTTTTTTTTATTTGGTTAAGTTGATTGAATGTTTTAAGGCAATCAAATGTGCCGTTAAGATCATCCGATCCATGTCATTTCAGTTTTTATATAAGCAATAGTTTGTGAGCTTAGTCGGGAGGTGAAGAAGGGCAACAACTTGCTTTAAACGTTGAAAGTTAGGGTGTTTGGTCGGCTAAAATAGGAATGCACTATAAAAGAATACAATATAAAAGGAATACAATATAGGTGAAATACGTCAGAGATATTTGGATGTGCACAATAAAATGCAGTTGAATGTTTTTTTTTTTTTTTTTTGAAGTAAAATGAATGTTGTGTAAATTACAAAGAAGGTGGTGCACAACGGATGGCAACAATGGTGGTGGCTGGCGATGGTCAGTGGCGACTGGCGAGTGGTGGGGGTATTGGGCTTGCGGTAGGTGTCGATGACGTTTTGACAAGATGAATCCAATGAGCCCAAGGTCATTCCACTATGATATCACTAAGATTTTGTTTGGGACGGCTTTCTTACTACTTCATAAAGCAGCTTTTTAGTACAAAAAATTTAATTTTTTAACTAGAAAGCTGCTTTAAGAAGATATAAGAAAGCCGCCCCAAACGAAACCTAAGTCACTCAAATAATGGATAAATAATTTGATGATAAATGATATCATATGGATTATTTGATAGGGTATTTTAGATTCTAGCCAAAGTAATCAAAATGTTCATGTCAAAAAGATATAAATAGAACATCAATTCCTGCGTGAGGAGGGTTCGAGAATTATGAGACTTAAAGATTTTTATTGTAATTTTCTATGATCATTGATGGAAACCACATGTAGCAATCATTATTTATACATCTCCAAAAAATTGTCTTGATCGTGCATAAATCTCTATGCAAATATGAACCAGAAACTTTCAAAATTAAATTCGGGACCATCCAAACTTCAATTTCAGCAATTTCATAGTCAAATTGAACGTCTTAAGGAGTGAATCCAATGACACCAAATTGGATCCAATCCGAGCCCAAATAATCCAAATCAAAGATCCAAAGTCTATTTGAAAGATTCATAGCAGAAATTGGACTATCAAATGATATCCAAATATGACTCGCTTATAATCAAATTGAGCGGCTCGATGAGACGAATCCAACGAGCCCAAGATCATCTAATTTCTGATATCACTAAGCACTAAATGCTTAATAAATGCTCTATGATAAATGAGATCACTATGAGCAGTCCAATGGATCACTCCCAACATGCCCTTGATCTTCTCTATATTTACTTGTCATGCCAGTCCTGAAAAATTATAAATAAACTTCAATTCTTCACATAAGAGAAGGAGATAAAGAAGGAAAATGAGGAAGAGAATAGTTGGAAAGCTATCTTGCCGTTGACCACCACCGGAGTTCTTACGGACAACCGTCAAAGTTTTTCTTGACCACCGCTAGGGTTCTTCCCAACCACCTTCGAGAGCCTTTTCGGCAACCGTCGGAATTCTTCTAAACCTCCATTGAAGATCTTTCTGATCATCACCAAATTTTGCACCCATAGACCTATTTAAATATTGAAAAACTTTTCAATACATTATACTCTCCTTGTCCTCGGGTTGGAGGATGGATTGACTTTTGAATCTATTCAAATTCTAGGGGAACCGTTTCAACTAAGCAAAAAGGCCCAATGATTTTTCCCTTTCTCAGGATTTTCAACAAAAAAAATCCTTGTGTATTCTTTTTCATCTGCTTGTGTGTTGAGATTTCGTACATCTCTAAATTAGTATTTTCATTCTACCGTCTCGAATCAGCCTGCAACAATTATCACTACCGCCCGATAGTGAATTTTATAATTGGGCCAAGCCCATGATTTTTTCCCTTAGGTGAATACTCAAATAAAAAATTATGAACTCTTTCAAATTGTATCTTTAAGTGCTAAATTTTTGTGCATAGTAAGATATTAAACTAATTTTTTTAAATAAAATAAGATGTTTTTACAAATATTCATAATAATTTTAAGCATTTTGAATGCTATAAAAATAATAACCACCGACGACCACTATTAGTGTCGGCATCAACAATCAATGTCACCGTTTTCATATTTTCTTTCATTTCAAAATTTATAAAATTATTAAATGATCTCAAATTAATTTCAATATAATGTATACATATTTTTTCCCTACCACTCGTAGCATAAAGCATGATTTCAATATAATTTATAAATAAATTTAATAAATTATACAAAATGAAAAACCACTAATTTTTTCTGTACCTATGGCCACCCTGGCTTTCTCGAGAAATTATTTTGTGCTGAGTTCAGATGCGTCTGAACTCCAATAAAAAATGACCACATCACCTCTATCTGGGGTATGTATTATACACACCATGTGTTAAAAAAATTGTACAAAGGCTATTTACAAGCGACGTGACTGATTTTGATTGGAGTCCGGACGCCGGCTAGTTTAGACTCCCTACAAAATAATTTCTCATGTCTCTCTCTCCATTCTAATAATTATAGCATGCACAGTACATGTTACAGGAATACCAATTTCTAAAAATATTGATTCAAATAAAAAAATGTCCATATGCATTCGATATAAATCAGATTTCATTGCAAGACTAGTTATGTACGCAGCTCATCTTAGTCTTCTAGTTAGGGTGAGCGACTATTCTGTGTGGACGCCGAACGCAATTCACCGTCCGGAGACCAATCACGTTAGTGGTACTAAGCGGTACTGAGCCGCGCTACCGAGCAATACCGAGTTGGGTACCAAGCAGGAGATAATGTGCTGCATTCTGATTAATCTCGGGACAATATTTGACATCCACACAGAATAATTTCACCGAGGTTTGATTATAAATCAGATTCGAGTCAGCACGTGATTTGTGTGAGTTTCTCTGAATCAGCCAAAATGTCTAAGAAAAAAGCTAGTTCCGTACATCGTCTCAGGCGCATTTAATGCATGACAAGCCTGATCAAGTCATCTTAGTTGGCCATATGCCATTTTCTTCTACTAAATGTATTGTCGTTATCACTACATACATGTTGTTCTATATGTTACTAAAATTTTTATTAGCGTATTCTGTAAATATTAATTAGGAGTAATATCTTAATATAATTAGATTTATTTTAAATTGAGTGTAAATTATATATTTCATTTATTTTGAAATAAATTTGATAAAATTAATAATCATCTAATTAAAATATTTTAACCCAAATTTTTTTTATAAAAAAAATGTAATCATCAATACTATTTATTTTGAGTAAAAATTCACTGTTCTTAGTAGAGCTAGGATCAGGCTATAGTCTAACCAGCTTGATCAAATGGATCGACCTGACCTGTCTATATGCCTGGGTAATATTTTAGCATTGGGTTACCGGTGACTTGATCAAAACATATTGCGGACGAACTGTAAAGCTCTTGAATGTAAAGTTCTTGACTTTTTTACTGTTTCTTTAAGCAATTTTTTAGTACAAAAAATTTAATTGTTATACTAAAAAATCAATTAAAAATTTTTTTTGAAATAAAACTTTATCTAAAAAATTGTTTGAGAAAGAAATAAAAAAGCTCTCTCAAAAGAAATTTTAATTTGATGAAAAATCCATTAAGCCCCATCAAGCCTCCTAGATTCCCGGCAGATATCTTATATAATCACCTCCCACCTTAATACTAATCTCTATTAAAAACAACTAATACCTAGCAATGATGCAATTAAAGGTAGGTAACAGGGAATAAATTTGCACTAATGGGACCGACCGCTTTATTCGTTGTGAGGACTCGATCGTAATTAACCAAAAAATACGGTGGCTCGTGCGAAGATTAACCGTAGTATGTGTACGGGTGATTTTGCACGTGAGAAGGAAGAGGGGACGAGGAAACGTCCTCGCACGTGGATTCCTTCACCGACCATCACAGCTAGCAAGGACGGCCGTGATATGTACTCTTGTGCTCCAGGGGCGCATGGGCCCCACCTTATCCAACGGTGGAAACGAGGCGAGGAGCTATTTAAGATATTTTATAAAGGGGCGATTTTGTCAAGGTGGAAAGACGACAAGAAAGTTGAGAAAAAAGAGGGGAGTGGAGATCGGATCGATTTAAGCGAACCCAATCGCCTCACTCAGTGAGTCAACTCTCACTTTTTGTCTCGCTCGATATAATTATTTGGCATTACGTTTTTTTGTTTTTAGAGAATTAAATAACACCAATTATTTGGGCCCCACCACCTTTGCCATTTAAGGGAATAAATAACAATAGAGATTTAGACTTCGTTTGGGATGGCTTTTTTACTGCTTTCTAAAACGGAGTTTTAGAACAAAATTTTTTATTTTTGTACTAAAACTCCGTTTTATAAAGCAATAAAAAAGCCTTCCCAAACGAAGCCTTAGACTTGGTGTAGAGGGGTTACCTATTCGAGTATCTATTTAATTGAACTAAATTTGTTTAACTGTTACTTAATTGGAGTTTGAGCTTATTTAGTAAGTTCGAGCTCGACTCGTTAAAAAATTAATAGGCTCGAGCTTGACTTGATTGTTGAACACGTTTAGAAAGCTCGAGCTCGACTCGATTGTTGAGCTTGATTTCAATGTTTTAAATTAATTTTTTTAGTTTTATAGAATTATTTATTGATATAGAATTAATTTAAAATTATAAAATTATTTTATAATGCAAATTTAAATTAACTATTATATATATATTAATTTAATCGAGAGGCTTAAATAGCTTTCGAGCCGAGCTAGGCTTGAGCTCGAGTATATGCTCAAGTTCTAATTCGTTGCTCAATAAATTTGACTTGTGAGCTCGTTAATGAGTCGAGCGCAAGCTAGCTCGTGAGACGACTTGGCTCAGTTACACCCCTAGCTTTATTTGGTACAAATTTTTTACTATTTTTTAAAGTAACTTTTTAGTATAAAAATTTTTAGTTTAAACTATTTTACTAAAAAAATATTTTTAAAAAACAAAAGAAAGCTATTTCAAATAGGACCTTAAGGTATGTTTGGGACAAATTTTTATCTGATTTGCACCTCACATGATAATCATAATTTAATTTGATTATTATTTTCTATGATCAAAAGTTATTTTTACAATCATAATAATTTAATTGTTCTCCCCACAATAAATTCATCATAATTTTATAAAAAATTATAGTCATCCCAAGCTGACACGTAAAATGAAAATATGGACATCAATTATTCTAGAGATAACGGTGTGATTTCATTTTAATTAAGTGAATTACAGTGTATGAATTTTTTTTTTTCATCTCACAAAGGAAATTTATATGTTTTTCTAGTTGATTGTGCACCTTTTTTTTTTTTTTTTTTTTGCTCTTCTCAAATTTTTTATTAAAATAATGATTTCAATCGGTATATTTTTATAAAAAAAATATTTGAAATGCATGAGTTCCGTTTTCTTATGCAGTATATAGGATACATCAGCAGTTGTTATTATGAAAATTTTTATGTAGAAATTTGAGTAATTTGATGGGAATCATACACAAAAAATAGTAAAAGTATAGAAAATTGAAAATTGATTTGGACATAATTCAAATTTAAAATCAATTTTTAATTAAATTTGACCGAATAATGTTTGACCTACACTCGAAATGGACTCAAATTTAATTTGATTTGAAATTGACTTGATATGTGATACATTTAAATTGAACTTTTTGTTAAGGTCTTGCACTCAACATGGCTATACGAACTTGAACTTCAATGAGCCATTTGGAATTGAATTTAAACTAAAATATAAAAAACTTGACTTGATATGTAATGCTTTCAAATAGAGATTTTTGTTAGTGTCTTGCAACAAAGAATTTCCTTAGATTCCCTTATAAAAATACTTTTGAAACCATTTGCTATGTGGAGATCGGCATATATCAAGACTTAGCATCATTCAAGGTCTTTATAGAACTGAACGATGCATACTACAATTTACCTGTAAATGGGAGTTAGAAAATTTATAGTGTGCTTTATAATTTATGCTACAATTCACCTATGACCAAGAATAGGGAATTCGTAGTGTCCACAACAAATTAAATGTAAATCTCTACGAGATGACATATAAGACCAGTTACATTCACAGTGTGCTAATTATAAGCAAAATGCCAAAGGATAACAACAAATACAAATTCCTACGAGTCATTGTAGGAAACTTGTCATACATATAATAAAATGTCTATAAGCAGATATGAAAGAAATGAAGTAAATGCAAACATCTGCGGGCCATTGTAGAAGACACTATATACACAAAAGGATATTCATGAATGAAATGTTGAAAGGACACAAGAGATGTAAATGTCTACAAATCATTGAAGGAGGCTTAAATATACATTCAATATGTTATGTACAGGCAAATGTGAAAGAATTACAATAAATGCAGTCACCTACAACTCATAGCAGAAGATTCGTAGCAACCAATGCAGTTGATTTACAAGAAAGAATACGATCTTCTAATGCCTATTGAATAAGCATTCCTTGCAAGCTGTGTAAGGAATATCTTTTATATTCTACAAGTGAAACCTAAATTAGAATAACGCCACCGGATCCGCAACATGTGTGCAAGCGGACAGAAGGCGTTCATAGGCCCTTAAATGAAATTTTGGGCATTTCCTAAATAAAATCACTCTCATAATTTGATCATATTTAAATATTTTAAAATCCCCCTTATGAATTAAATATGATCCTTCAAACTGAAATCCCTGCATGTGCTCCGACAAATGCAATAAATTTTTAAATGCCAATGTCCGAGAATGCTGCGCAGGGTCAAATGCTACAATCCGCATGTGCTCCGATCGTCAAATATAAATGTCAAATCCAACGATCCGAGAATGCTGCGTGGGTTAAATATTCAAGTTTCATCCTCCTCCTCTAAAGGACTGGAGTCGACACGACTTGAATAACAAAATGCATCCCAAAATTCTACAAAAATACAAGCGACCTCAACTTCACCCTGATGATGGTCGTGTTGACTGAAAATCTCAACTTGAAATAAAATTAAAAACTTAAAGCTAAAAATCATCCACCTCCCGCAACCGTTTGTCGGGGGTGATAAATTTTAAATTAACCTCAGCTCACAAAGAGCGAATGTGTGTCAGGTGTATCACTACGATTCATCCTCAAACAGTCTCTTGCCAACAGGGACGTGGCACGTGCCCTCTGATCGGGTGGTTTCGCCGCAAAATGGCACCATTATATTACGATCACGGCCAAAGCCCATATGTTCCCTAAAGGCGTCAAACCCTTGAGCGATGGATCATAGGGTATATTCGATAGGCATAAAGCCCTCTGTCAGCTAAGGTGGATTCATATATGTCCCCTTAGACAAATATCAACCCAGGTCTACAAGGTATTCTTGGACGAAGCAACCCATGGCTGCTGACAAGATGTCTTCTATCAGGTTGGGTCGACTACCTCCTCTGACTAAGTAGACCAAGAATTATGACAGCCTGGGACGACGGAACCATGGGATCTTGATCGGGCTCGTCTTCATTCCCCCCCACCACCAGTTTTAAGTTTATGGTGATAAACTCTAAATTTCAAATTTTAAACTTTCAAATCTAAGATTTAAATCCTAAAACTATTGCTATTATACGATATGTTCATAACCTATACGACCTCCTTTACGACTAGCCTTAATCGAAAGTTCTCTCCCGTTATTGGGAGGGGTAATTAACTATAGGGGCTTGCACCTATAGGAAACCAGAACTCAGATCAAAAAGTCCTCACTAAATGAGGGCGTAATCTCTGGGTAGTGTCTTATCTAAAACCTAATCTGCCTTCTGAAAATTCCCTCGGGATCACACACCTAAAATTGGAATTTTCGGAGCCCACAAATTAATCAATCATCTTAGCATCCATTAAAACGAAAAATTATTCAGTGCGGACACGAACGCAGTTCAGAGTCGATTAGAGCGTGCCATGTCACCCTTTTGCTGTGTACCGCGATTGTGTACCATTATGTATCGAGTGACATGGCACACTCTGATTCGCCTCCGGACGGTCCGGTGTCCGAACATAATACTCTCTCCATTAAAATAGTTCATTTTAAAATGAGAGAGAGAGAGAGAGAGAGAGAGAGAGAGAGAGAGAGAGAGAGAGAGAGAGAGAGAGAGAGAGCAGGGGGCTCATATGGAGATGCAGAATTTGTCTTCATCAGACACAAATCATATAATAAATAGAACTGCATCTATAATAGAGTGGGTGACAACTAGTTTCAATATCGTTTGAATCTCTTCTATTTCTTTCTCACTTGCCAATGAGTCCATTTCTTCTTTTCCTTTTTCCCCAAAAACAAGCATTGGCCAACAAACTTTGTTGGAAAAAAAAAGTGAGCTTTCACACAAAGAATAAAGAGCAAAATCCCTCATGTTGTTACAGTTTTTATACGTCAAGGTTTCGTTTGGGACAGTTTTGTTATTATTTTTTGAAACAGTTTTTTAATACAATTTTTTTTAATTAAAAATTTTTATATTAAAAAACTGTTTTAAGAAACATTAAAAAAATTGTCTCAAACGAAACCCAAATCTGTCTTTTATGCTCCTTGAACTTAACTTTGAAACCACAAAAAAAAAAAGACATTATATACCCAAAAAAAAAAAAAATCAGAGATTCTACAATATGCCAAACCAGCTGCATCACATTGTAAATTCAGCAAAGACAACAACAGTATCGAATCCTCTCGTATTTATTGGCTTATGGGATCTGTAACTTTGATGCCTTTGATTTTGTGAGGTAGAGCTGTTGCATTTTCTTGAGGAACATGCGAGGAATGTAAAAGAATATATCAGCTTGGAAGGCAAAGCACCATCATGCTATTTGCATGTTCACGCTATGTCCAAAAAAGAGAACAGTAAAAAATATATATATTAAGGAAAAATATCCTTAATAATAGAAATATATTATAATAATTATTGTTATAAATTTTTATAATAAATATTAAACATTTACTAACATGGTGTGATAACATCTTTAAATATAATAACTTAAATCTAACAAAAAATGAAAGCTTCTATAACCAACTGGAAACTTACTTGGTCTCGGTAAATCAGCAAGGAAAAAATGGTTTTGTATGCTCTAATCAATTCTGTGTAAGTTCCTCCAGAGTTTGTGAGCATATCAGCTATCGCCAGATTGGTTACTATTTTCATCGACAGTTTCTGCATTTGTAGAGCTGCATTCCAACAATGGGGCATCAGTAGATTCAGAAACCATATTAGGACTCCCACTATTCTTTCTTGGTTGCAATCCACTGAAACGCGCCAGATCAATCCATTGCTGCAACAGAAAACAGCAGGAGAAATAAAGATTGTGAAGAAATAGATTCCTGAACAAGAATTAAAGCTTGCATATAGAATAAGAAAATTTCTTCTATGATCTGTAAGAATTAATGTAGGATGTGAAATACGATCGACTTTAGTGACTTTATCAACCTAAATGAAAATAAATATTTTTGTTTTTATCGACTTATAAGTAAAATCGAAGTTATAGGGGCTTCGAAGAAAATAAAGTGTAGAAAAGCAGTTGGACCTGATGATATTCCAAAAGAGATGTGGAAATGCTTAGAAGATGAAGGAATTTCTTGGCTTACTAAACTTTTTAATACTGTTTTGAAGACTAAAAAGATGTCAGATCAATGGAGAATGAGGGTGTTAATTCCAATTTTTAAAAATAAATGTGATGCACAGGGGTGCGAATTATAGAGGAATTAAGTTAATGTGTCATACTTTAAAACTATAGGAGCGAGTTATAGAACGTAGAATGCGGTGTGATACTAATGTTTCTCAAAATCAATTTGGATTCATGCCGGGTAGGCCTACTATGGAAGCCATACATTTATTGATAGGTTTGATGGAGAAATATAGAGAGAATAAGGAGGATCTACATATGATATTTATTGATTTTGAGCTATGATGCACAGACACGAACACAGCGACACGGATATGACACGACACGGACACGGAACACGTCAGTTATTGAAAATATAGGACACGGACACGAGTTGGACACGGTATTATAATTTTTATATTTAAAAAAATGTATAAAAATTAAATAAGTATAATTTTTAAATAAGTATAATTTTTTAAAAAAATTGAAAATAATAAGTCATTTAACTAGAATTTGAGCTTAAAATAATTTTATTATGATATCGAGAGTCAGACGTCGATGTCGTTTATCAGTCACCGAGAGAGGAGATGAAAATACATTCACTGCCAAAAAGAAATGAAAATAAGAATATTCGATGATAGGGTATTAAGTGTGGATGTTGATTTAGTGTTGTGGATAGGAAATAAGAAATTTAGTTTAAATCCCGGCAAATACAAGAAATTATATTTTTAAAAAAATCATAAAATATTTAAGATACGCGTGTCCAATTTGTATTTAATATTTTTTAAACGGACATGTTTTCGACGTGTCTGACACGTGTCGGAGGAGTGTCATGTCAGATATGGTGTCATACACTGCACGCCTCTTTGAGGAGAAGTGTCGGTGCATCATAGATTTAGAGAAAGCATATGACAAAGTTCCAAGAGAAGTGCTATGGAGAGTTCTTGAAAAGAAAAGAGTTAATAACGATTATATTCAAATCATTAAAGATATGTATGCAGGAGCTATTTCTTGTGTTCAAACACAAGGTGGTTTGACCAAGTATTTTCCTATTTCAGTTGGATTACATCAAGGATCAGCCTTAAGCCTATATCTTTTTGCTTTAGTCATGGATGATCTCACTAGACATTTGCAAGAGGATGTACCTTGGTGTATACATTTTGCTGATGATATTCTTCTTGTTGAAAAGACTAGAGAGGGAGTTGAAGGTAAACATGAATTATGGAGGTCAACCTTAGAGTCTAAAATTTTTCGCTTGAGTAGATCTAAAACTAAATATATTGAGTGTAATTTTAGTAGCAATAGACCTAGTGAGGGGATTGTACCTAGTGAGGGGATTGTGACTTTGGGCGATCAAGCCATTAATAAGAGTACGCATTTTAGATATCTTGGTTCTATTGTTCAGAGTGATGGTGAAATAGATGGGGATATTATTAGTAGAATTCAAATTGGATGGTTGAAGTGGAGGAATGCATCGGGCTTATTGTACGATAGAAAAGTCCCCCTCAAAATTAAGGGAAAATTCTATAAGATGGTGGTGAGACCTGCAATGCTTTATGGTGTCGAATGTTGGCCATTAAAAGAGAAGCATAATACTAAGTTAAGTGTTGCAAAGATGAGGGTGCTTAGGTGGATGAGTGGCTTGACCCTTAGAGATAGGATACGAAATGAGCATATATGTGAAAAGGTTGGAGTAGCTCCAGTGGAAGATAAGATTAGAGAGAGTCGCCTTAGATGGTTTGGTCACATTAAATGGAGGCCTTCTGATGACCCGGTTGGGAAAGTTGAGATATTAGATTCGACTTATGCTAAGAAAGGTAAATGTAGAAATAAAAAGACTTGGCTAGAAAATATTAGAAATGATCTTTCTTTATTAGATTTAAATGAGAATTTGACTTTTAACTGGACACAATGGCGAAAAAGAAAGGATTCATGTAGCCGACCCCTCATAGTGGGACAAAGGCTTGATATTGTTGTTGTTGTTGTTCTATAAGCATACCATCTTATTGTAAACATCTGAACGAGCATACTGCAGAATAATATCAAAATAAAAGAAGCTGCTAATTTATAAATTGGTGCCATTGGAACTTTCTTCATTGAGCATTACTTGCATCATGTACTAATAAAGCAAGTACTCATGTAAAATAATATATACATTTTATCAATCAGCTCAGATATTTTTTATGTGAAGTTTCAGGCTTTCAGCATAGTAATCATTATATGATAAGACAAGATCTAGATACAATCAAATTCTTCTATAATTAAGCAGCTGATTCTATAGTTATTTATTTATTTATTAAGACATCTTGTATAGGGGAAATTTTTAAAGTAAGCATGATTAAAAATTTAATTATGTGATTAAGTATCGTTAAAAAAAATTTAAAACTAGACAAAATCGCCCTTTAAACCGGCGACTTAGTGCTGACTCAGCATATCAGATGCCAGCTCAACAAATTAACGCTGTAACAAGTCGCCCGTTAAATGGGCGACTTGCTACAGTAAAGAACAGTAAAATATATTTTTAAAATTGAGTTGCCTTCCTCTTCGGTTTCTTTGATGTTGATTAGCGTTGAAAGTCTCTGCCGCTAATAGCCTAAGAGAATCCATAAATGGCACCGGGAGGCGGAGCAGTATAGATTTTTTTGGTTTTAGGAGTATTTTGATGGTGGATTGAGAAAATGTCTCAACTAGTTATGTTTTTGCTTCTTTTTTTTTTTTGTTACCGTGGAGGTGTTAGCTTTAAGTTTAGGGATTTGAGCTAGGTTTTGTAGGAACCTAGGAAATTCATGTAGGGAAAGAAGAAGAAGACGGGAGAAAATAGATTTTTTTTTTCTGTATAAGTTTTCAAAGTGTTTGCTTCTGTAAAGAATCTCAACGCCCGGTCCCGTTTCAAGGATTTGGGCTGTTCAGAAAGCTGTGGGGAGGGAAGATAGAGCTCTAATAATCTTTTGTTGAGCCATTTTTTGAAATAATCTAATTTAAAAAAATAAAAAAATTATATTCTACTGTTTGTTACTGTAGCAAGTCACCCATTTTATTGGCGACTTGCTACAGTATCAATTAGATGACCTGGCAACCATGTGCTGAGTCAGCATTAAGTCGCCCATTAAATTGGCGACTTTGCCTAGTTTTAAATTTTTTTTTAACAATACTTAATCACATAATTAAATTTTTAATCATGCTTACTTTAAAAATTTTCCCTCTTGTATAGACCTATAAATAGGAATAATTGATAAAATAAAGCAAATCATTTTCCCTCCCCAATTCTTTGAATTTAACATGAGTCAACAAGGATTTAAAGTTTGAGCAAGCAATAGCGTTTAAATATGATCCTTCTTTGATATTAAAACTATATTGCCAAGCGGATGCACCTCTAAGCCTCTATGTACTTATTTCTAAATTTATATTAGTTTTTGTGCAGGTTAGCACATATTCGCGTGTATCTAATGTTGGCATCAATGCTTCTACTAACAGCATTGGGAAGTGTGAAAAGTTTTTTTACAACAACGGTGTTATCTATTTCCAAGAGATTTTAAGATTTTTCTTGATGTTATACAATATTTCTCTGCCTACCTTCTGGAGAGATACCACCAGTCGTAATATTAAAGGAGAGTTTTTACCCCCAGGGGAAATTGTATGTTATTTGATTAAGATTGATGAGGATTTTCTTTATGCATTTATATTAATCAATAATTAGCTTTTTTTTTTTTGTTATTTCTCTTTTTATGAGGATAATAATCTGTTAGACCGGTCCAGTTAGTTCGACGGGATTGGCCCATGCAAAACAGGCGGAGAAGTTCTGCCTTTATGCATGCCAAAGGAGCCACTGAAGCGAACAGACCGTTTTAGGAAGGATTTTTGAGGGAGTTAGGAGGGAAATTTGAATGTAGGGACTGTTTAGAGATTTCCTTTTGAATTGTATGCATAAAATATTTTGTTTTCCTAGGGTTAGGGCATCTTGAATTTAGCTGGTTTTGGGATCTCTTAGGTTTAGGTTTTGAACTCTAGATTCGTCTAGAGATTGGGAGAGATCGATCCTCTCGAATTGAGCATCACTTGTATCTTGTTGTTTTCTTCCTATCTATTTTATTCTTGTAATAAAATTACTGTTTTTCTAGTTTTCTTTTGGAGTTTAGAAGTTCTCGCTGATTTTCTGAAATTGATAGGATTTACTTGAAATCTCCAAGTGCTTCCTATCAAATTGGTATCAGAGCAAGTCTTGGGACCATCGGGGGCTGACTTCCTGTAATTTCAATGGCAAATTTTCATCCAAGGAAGGAACGTCTGCTGAATTTTGGAGCGAAACCAGAATTTTTTTATGGCGGCCAAGAAGGTAGACGTGATGAATGAACATTTGGAAGATTAGGTGAATCACATAAGACGATGATGGAGGACAGAATTTCCACCATGGAAGGGCAAGTAGCTGATTTACGGGATATGATGAAAAAGATGTTGAAATCCACAACCAATCGGCAGCTTCATGGGAGAAAGGACCAGAAGGAAAGAAAAAGAATTCTGAATTTCGTAAGGACAAAGATGAGGTGGAAATCGTAGAGGGAGAAGGTAGAAGACCCCATCTAGAGCCTTTCCAGAGGGAGGATAGAGGAGGTATGCTTGGGGAAAGGCATGTATATGGAGAGCAGGAGTAAAGGGGTGCTAATTGGGAACGCCGGGAGGGATATTATGGCCGTCGAGCTGCAGAATTTGAAGAAGGAGAAGAGAGTTTGAAGGGGTTTGGGTTATGATAGGGCAAGGGAAGACCGGAAGACGTGGGGAGGGCCAAGCACTTAGGAGAGAGGAAGCTATGGAGGAATAAGGGGAAACGGGGGATCAGAAGGTGAGGAAGTTGAAGATGCCCATATTCGAAGGGGGTAATGCGTATGGGTGGATTTATAAGGTGGAGAGTTATTTAGCCATCAATGGGTTAACGAATTAGGTGGTTGCAAACCTTGGGGAAAACCAAGGATAATTGGGGAGCACTCACGATGGAATTAATGGTGGATGGGAGAAAGGTAGTTATAAGGGGAGATGCAGAGCTATCAAAAGTCATAGTATCACTTAAGATCATGGTTAGAGCATACAAGAGGTGGGGGAAGATTATCTGATGGGACTACACATATTGGATGTGATCAGATTGGAGGAGGGAGGGGATGTTTCTCTTTTAGTGCAGCCCTAGATTCAGCAATTCAGTAAGATTTTTCAGCCACCTCAAGGATGACCACCTCCATAGGAACATGAGCATATTTTCACCTTGAGGACAATGTGGATCTTTAGGAAGGGAGTATTGTTAGACCGGTCCATTGGACCATTGTCGGACCGGCCCATGCGAAACAGGCGGAGAAGTTTTGCCTTTCTGCACCCCGAAGGAGCCGCTGAAGCGAACAGACCGTTTTATGAAGGATTTTTGAGGGAGTTAGTAGGGAAATTTGAATGTAGAGACTGTTTAGAGATTTCCTTTTGAATTCTATGCATTAAATATCTTGTTTTCCTAAGGTTAGGGTATCTTGAATTTGGCTGATTTTGGGATCTCTTAGGTTTAGGTTTTGGGCTTTAGATTCCTCTAGAGAATGGGAGAGATCGATCCTCCTCCCGAATAGAGTATCACTTGATAGGATTACTTGAAATCTCCAAGTGTTTCCTATCATAATCTGATGAGACCCACATGGTAATTTGGACTTTCAATTAACTTACTAATTTTATAAATAACCTCTTATCTCTATAAAAAGTTAACAATAATGAGTGATTAAAAATCTTATAGCTCACTTGTTGGCACCTTCTTTTTCTTTTTTTTTCCTTGTTCTTGGAGGATTCAACAGTTCAAATGTTTAAAGGATTCAGTATCTGCAGCTTAAGAATTCGACCTAGCATCATTTTTTATAAATTCCTATTGAATCTACAACTCCACTGCCTAACCTACATCATAGTGCTTGTGAAAAGTGCCAACGTGTAGTAGGAGTATCAAAATCAGTGTCACATTGCTACAGTATCATGAACAGTGACATACTGATATGGTGCCCTTGAACAGTTATGCAACATTAATTTTCTACAGATTTGTTAAAAACGCAATAGCATGTCTACTTTCTATCAAATCTGCATCAGGAGAAAAGTTCAATTTGGCCCCAAAAAAAAAACTTGCATGCATCCAAAGAATATCTCAACAGTTGGAAGGACTTCTATATCAATCTAAACAAAAGATAAGAATAAATATGAGTTGTAATTCTCTACTAAAATCAGGAAGTATAAAAAATGCAGGTAAGCTTTCTATGCATGTTGTAAAAATTTAATGCTAAAATGATATATACATATAATGGTGTGTGATAAGTGTAGGTGGATGTAATGACGTAAAATATAAGAAAGTTTCATCGCTGAACGACTTGCATAAAAAAAAACTTTAGCAATAGGTATTGAATCACCATGAACAGGAAAATTAAAAACAAGATAAGACAACATAGCCATAGAAGATCCTAACCTGCGTTCCCCAGTATGAGTTGACAGTCCGAACAAAGAAAGACAAAATATTTGAAATTAGAGGATTATTATAATAAGATAGTAGATAGTCCGAAAGCCTATGCTCCACAATTCCAGCAATAACCTGCAGTACAACATTTTTGCATTATTTACACATAATAAAAAATTCAGATACAAAAAAATAATGTTGCTAGTTTGAATTTTAAAAGGCTGCGCTTAAAAAAACATTTTTCAGCCATAACATATTTGAAGAATTCTTATACCAATTATTAAGTGATAAAAAACCACAAAACTAAATGCAATACAACAATGGGCTGAAGAAATAAATGGCATCAAAATTAATCATTGTATTCAAATATTAGTATATTACTAATCTCATCTACACTGTATACTGAATTCCATACAAATAATAAGTAGGGCTGCTAATGTAGCTTGATGATTGCAAACTCGCACACGTGCAGCCATGCTCAATAGATGGTTTAAGTTCTACTCATTCAGTGGGTAATTGAGTTGATCTCATGCAGGCCTCGGAAGACAATTATCTCAATGAGCTGAAAAGGAACATCTATAGATGTTTTTTATTTATAATTAATTTATAATAATTTTTTAAAGAAAACAGATTAAAAAAGGGTTTTAAAAAAATAAAATTAATTAAAACGAAAACCCCGGCGGCGGCGATCAGATCCAGGCCGCGGAACGACCACATCGCGGCCGTTGATCAAGAGATCACCGGTTCCTATTTCGCCCCAGAGAATGGCAGTGTAACCCCAAACCCTAACTCGTTTTTCGTCTTGTTCTTGCAAACAGCTCATTGGAATCACATGAAATTTTAAACATAAGATCTAATCATGAACAAAAATCATGGGGGATATATTTGATAGCTTAAAACACGCTTATTAAAAAGTTAAATAGACCTAAGTGCGGTGACCTAAATCTAAGGTTTTTAAAGAATCTTATCGTTGGATCTTCAATATTTTGATATAGTTGAGCTTGTAGACTGTCCTCGTACAAGTTCCTAGTCGATCTCGAGCTTTGAAACGCCTTGGATCATCGTGTAGAAAGCTTGGAAGCTTGAGTGCTTTGTGTCACCAGAAACTCGTCAGCGGCGGCTTGGGACGGCCAGGTCTTGACTTGGGAAGATGGGATGGAGTTATGAGAGCCCTCAAACGAAAGTTCTCTGGCTTAGGTGGGCTAGGGAAAGAATAATTGCCAGAGACTCAAAAGAAACCCTAAACACTCTATTTAAAGGCCAAGGATCATGATCAACGGCCAAGATTGAATCCATCATCAATTAGGAGGGGAATAGAGGTAATTTGGCCGTGGTTTGATTGAAAGATCAATAGGGAAGGATTTTAAAATCATTTAAGAGCTTTAATTTGACCTAAAAAGGTCAAATTGACCTATTTAAGACTTGAGTTAACCAAGTCAAGGTTTGACTTGGTCAACCTAGTTAGATAGGCCAAAGGGGGTGAGGGTTTGAGCCAAAGAAGGGTTTGAAATTAAATAGAGCTTGAATTGACCCATTAGGGCTCAATGGGTCAAGGTTGACTTGGTCAACCAGGTTGACCCAAGACATGGGTCTGAGCAAAAAAGAGGGAGAAGTATAATCCGGGACACAGGAGCAAAGACCGAACTCTTTAGGTTCTCACCGTCTGTGATGACGAGGAAGCTGAGGAGGGAGGTGGGAGTAAAACCGAGGTAGAAGAGGAGGACAAGTTGCATCTGGAGGTGGCAGAGATCTCCTTAAACTTAGTGGTAGGATTCATTACTAGTCATACCATGAAGATGAAGGAGGAAATAGCAGACCATGAGATGGTAGTGTTGATCGACAGTGGGGCTACCCACAATTTCATCTCCTACTAAGCCATAGAATAATTAGGGGTGACTTTGGTGGATACATAGAGCTATGGAGTGGTGATGGGCACAGAGAAGGTGGAGATGGGCAAGGGCATCTGTAGGGAGTAGTGTTGACCATGCAGGGAATTCAGGCAATGGAGGATTTTCTCCCATTAGAGTTAGGAAACACTGATGTCATCCTGAGGATGAAGTGGCTGTGGACCTTGGGGAATACCAAGGTTAACTAGGGGGCACTGACTATGTAGTTGGTGGTGGAGGGGAGAAGAGTAGTGATCAGGGGAGATGCAGGGTTATCTAAAGCCATGGTATCCCTCAAAAACATGGTGAGGAGCATATATAAGGTGGGGGAGGTTATCTGGTGGAGCTACAGAGATTAAAGGGGTTCAGATTGGAGGGTGGAGACATTTATCTTTCAGTATAGCCACTGATACAACAATTTAGTGAGGTCTTTCAACCACCTCAAGGATTGTCACCACCAATGGAGCAGGAGCATGCTATCACGCTGAGGGAGGGGTGTTACCCATCAGGTCAAGCCATACCATTACTCTCAATTTTAGAAGAATGAAATTGAGAAATTGATCAGATAAAAGCTGAAGGTAGGGATTATCAGGCCTACCGTGAGCCCTTTTCTAGTCCAGACATGCCAGTTAAGAAAAAGGATGAGAGATGGAGGTTCTGCATGGACTTTAGGTTTTGAATAAGGAAACTGTGCTAGATAAGTTTCCTCTTTCAGTGATAGAAGAGCTATTGGAAGAGCTTAATGGGGTAGTTATCTTCACCAAGATAATCTAAAGTCCGAGTACCATCAGATCCACATGAAAAGGGAGGACGTGTCGAAGATTGCTTTCAAAACACATGAGGGATATTATGAGTTCTTAGTGATGTCTTTTGGCCTCACTAATGCCCCAGCTACATAGCAATCTCTAATGAACAGGGTGTTCCGACCCTATCTCAGGAGATTTGTATTGATGTTCTTTGATGATATCCTGGTATACAGCAGGTCTGATGAGAAACATTGGGAACACTTGAGGATGGTCCTAGAGGTGTTACAGGAGAAGCAGTTGAGGGTAAATTTGAAGAAATATTGATTTGCACAGGCTAGTGTGGAGTACTTAGGACATGTAGTATCTCAACAGGGTATGGACACGGATCTAAGGGAGCTGAGGGGATTTCTAGGGCTGACATGATATTACAAGAGGTTCGTGAGGGGTTATAGCATCATTGCTTGGCCACTGACAGAACAGTTGAAGAAGGATAACTTCTTATAGGGGGAGGAGGCTACAATAACTTTTGAGAGATTGAAGAAGGCCATGACCACCATATAGATCTTGGCCTTACCAGATTTTAGTCAGGTTTTTGTAGTGGGGACGGATGCATTAAGGTATGGATTGGGAGTAGTACTCATGCAGAGTCACCAACTCATTGCTTATTTCAACCAGGTGTTGACAGCTAGAGCTAGGTTGAAGTCAGTCTACGAGAGGGAGTTTATGACCATTGTGCTAGCCGTACAAAAGTGGCAACCTTACTTATTGGGTCGACATTTCATTGTTAGGACGGACCAGCGAAGCCTGAAATACTTGTTGGAGCATAGGATGGTGACTATCAAAGTTATTGGGATATGACTTTGAAATTCAGTATTGGCCTGGGATAGAGAACAAGGCAACATATGCCTTGATCAGACGTATGGGGGAGCTCCAAAAGATGGCAATATCAATATCGATGATGTTGGATTGGGGGCCATTAAGGAGAAAAGTGCACAGGATGAGGAGTTGGGGAGGATTAGGGCAGATTTACTGAATGATAGGAATAGCCATCCTGGATATTCTCTAGAAGGGGAGAGGCTGCTATACTAGGGGAGATTTGCGATGCTTAGGACATAGTCCATATTCCACACCTATTGTAGGAGTTCCATGGGAGTGCGGTTGGGGGTCACTCAAGTGTGCAGAAGACCTACAGGAGACTACAACAGAGTTGTATTAGAAAGGGATGCATAAAGATGTGGAGGAGTTGGTAGCCAATTGTGAGGTATGAAAAAGGAATAAGTATACGGTCATGGCTTTGAGGGGCTTACTTCAACCCCTGGCTCTACCTGATCGGATGTAGGAGGAGAACTCTATAAATTTTATAGACGAACAACCCCGATCAGAGAGGTTTACTATGATTTTAGTGGTAATGGACAGACTGAGCAAGGATGCTCACTTCATCCCCCTATGACATCCCTACACGACAGTGGTAATGACAATAGTTTTCATCAGATAGGTGGTTCGACTGCATGGAGTACTGGAGTCTATAGTGTTCAACAGGGACAAGGTGTTCCTCAACCATTTCTGGAGGGAGCTATTCAGGTTGCAAGGGACAGTACTGAAGAGGAGCATTGCTTACCACCCCTAGATGGATGGGCAAATGGAGGCGGTCAACAAGAGTCTGGAGAATACCTACGATGTTTTGTATGGGAGCCATCTCAACTTTGGGTCAAGTGGCTAGCATGGGCGGAGTATTGGTTCAACACTACGTACCATTCCGCTTTCCAGATGACCCCATTCAAGGTGTTGTATGGACGAGACCCACCTCACTTGGTGCATTTTGGGTAAAATAATACTCCAGTTTCTTCAGTAAAATAATACTTGGTGGAGAGGGACAAGGTGTTGGGAAAACTGAAAAAGCATCTATTGAGAGCTCAACAGATTATGCAAAAAAGAGCAGATGGTCATAGGAAGGACATCCAATTTGAAGTTGAGGTTAGACTGTTCTTGAAGCTTCGACCTTATAGATAGAGGACGGTAGCTAACAGAAGGAATGAGAAGCTGGATCTGCGATATTTTGGCCTTTATGAGTATTAGAGAAGATTGGAGAAGAATCTTATCATTTGCACTGCTACCATACATCCAGTGTTTCATGTATCTTAGTTGAGCTATTGGGGATCACATAGCTTTTTCAGTGTTGTCGACCACGCTGACTAAGGAATTGGCAGTGGTGCTAGAACCACTAGAGCTACAAGGGGTACGCTAGAGAGGAGGGATCAAATAAGTGTTGATTAAATGGAGGGACCTTCCCGATTATGACACTGCATGGGAGCCGTACAAGAGGATGCAACATCAACTTCCATTTTTTCACCTTGCGAACAAGGTGATTCTTTGAGAGCGAGGTACTGATAAACTGGTGAGTCCGCCCCTGGTGGGTTCCGCCCCCATCCTATGGAGCCCACGACTCAAGTAGAGAGAGAAAGAGGGATTAGGAGAGAAAGTTTGAATTAGGAGGGATGTTTAGTCCTTTTTGGAGTATTTTGTTTGCTTTGTGTAGTATGGTTGGATTAGGGTTAGGGTTATCTTGAGTTTTCTGAATTTTTGTGGTGTTTTGGTGTTCTTAGGCTCTAACGGTGTCTAGAGATTTGGGAGGGATAAATCCTCCTCTTGAATTGAGGATCAATTATATCTTGCTATTTTCTTTCATTTACTATTCAATCAAGGGGTTCTTTTCTTGTTTTTTCCTCCACTAAATCCTCAAAACCTGCTTGGCGTAATCGTTGAAATTTTGATTTCTCGTTTTCTGTTTCTACGATTATTTCCTATCACCATGACACAACGGAACAAAACACTTGGCAGTAGGATCATCTTGCTTTGACATTAATCTGATGTAGAGAAAAAATGAATGAACTTTTTTTTTTCCTTTTTTTGAAGAAAGATGGAAGGAGAAATAGAACAAAGAATATATAAATAGCCTTCATGAACAACTTTTTATCGCATCATCAATCTCGATTAGCTTCTTCAAAGGTGATAGTAGCCACTAGTCACAAATAGTCCTTTGTTATAAATCCACTTTTAGTATGAATCTCCTTTTCATGAGCAGTTTGTCGCCATGAATTAGATCTTCAAGGACAAGAAATTTCATCGTCTATTCAAAGTCATAGGAACTACATTTAAAAAAAAAAAAAACATTCATTCATCCATTCATAAAAGCAAGTGATTAACATTACAATAGGCTTACTATTTATAAGAATAAAAGAGAGTAACTAAAAGACCATGAAATAAATATTTTAACCCACCACAATATCAGTACCTATCACCAACTATTTTCATACATATCACCATTTTTACATCTAATACCAAATCCAATAATATAAATGGACAACACATATAGGTCCAAAATGCAATATAACTCAATTACATACCCTTAACTCTCTCACAATGATGATATCCATAGTTACATATAACTTAAGACTCATACAAATTCTCACAAATGCTACTATATCAACCTTACTCGCTTGCATGCAAGAACCTTTCCCACTTCCTTTTCCCATCCCTCACCATGTCGTTGCACCATTGTTTGCTCCCTCTAGCACTCTTCAACTTCAAATCTACATATGTTCTACCTCCCACCCTCTATTTCCCACTCCCTTCCCCAATTGGAAAGAACTAATCCTTATTGTGATTTCCTATATAAAGGCTTAATTTCCTGCAATGAAATCAGGCAAAAAAATTTTGAAACTTCTCCCAAATCTCTTTTTCTTTTTTTCCTTATTGTCTAACCGCGCTTCAGTCGACACCAATACTACAACAAGTAGCCAAAGTCTACAAATTTGAGTCTTGATGGAATGTGATAAGATTACAGTGAAATTAGGACCGAGAACATAAGATTTCAAATGAATAAATTAGAATTTGGAAAAAAAAAGGCACTCCACAGCTACTGAAAAAATAGAGATTGTCGACATCATATTTGGAAGGCCCCAATAGTGCGGTACCACAATCAATAACAAACTATTCACTAGATTAACTGATGAGCTTGATTATATAGTACATTCATTTTTTAGAAGAATTTGCTAGATAAATCATAAATGAAACATCAAAAACACATCTATTCGAGCAAGTTGTAACCTGCTAGTTAAGACAAGATACAAATTAGCAACTATAAAAAGGTACATGATCAAGTTAAAATACCTGATACCGCAGATTTGCTGAAGTTCCAAGAAAAAAACTATAAACAACTGCTGATTTCAATATGGGAGTTCGTTTCCTATTTCGATCGTTAATAAAAGAATTGTTCAGATATCGACGTATGGCATATAAGACGTCTGAAGCAGCTCCAGCTCCAACACTAGAAATAAAACCTACACTAGCAAGTTTCAGGCCCCCAAACAACACTGATGCCAATCTCTGATTCACATTCCAATCTTTTCCAACAATACTCTTTTGGAAGGCATTGTCAGGCAAGGATCCAAGAAATCCTTTTAGCAATTCTAATTTATCCAAGGGGGAGCTATCTTGGACTTGAGAAATAAATGACATAGTTGGTGCAGGAAGCCACACTGTAAAAAAATCAACCACAATGCCTCTGATGGTATCAGTCAGGACATAGTCAATTTCTTCAAAAAAACGACCTTTACGTCTTTCATATTGTGCTAAGAGGGTAGTTGTTATTGATATAGCTTCTTCAATAGCTAACCGATTAAGAAACTTGGGGTCTGCCAGTAACCTTTCCCGAAACCCCTGTAAAATCATGATAGTAAATGCTGATATTCCTGGAATTGCATCTTCCCATACAAAAGCAATGTACTATCTTACAAATGAAAGTATTTATTAAAGCATCAAGAATTTCATATATTTAAAAGATTAAAAAAAAATTTGGCATCTCCTCTATTTAACAAGAACAAGCTACACTTAACACGAAAAAGGAAATTGTATGAACACTTACTTGAAATCGATGAATTAGTTCAGCAATAACAGGATACTGCTCTAGGTCAAAAAAGTTCTGCAGTATTTCAGGAGATACTACTCCAAGGTCAAGGCCTTTCTGCAGATCCTGTACAGTAGATAAAATATGGAATTCAGAAAAAAGATTTGTATAATGAACAGTGCAACAAAATTAGATAGAAAAATAAGCACAAAACAAAAGAAGAGCTTCTTCACTTGAGAAACATAACGCATTCCCTAAAGGAATAACGCGCCATTAATTTTTCTTTTTTACCTCACTGAATTTGGTGTTTTTTATAAACATGATTTTATAACTAGATGAAAAAGACACTTGAACTAACAGTTACATAAAATTATCATCATTAACATACATATTGGCAAGGTGACGAACCACGAATAATATCCATCCAATAGAAGAGAAGAAAGCCGACATGTACACACCACATAAATCCAGAATACTAAATCATCAAGAGAGTTATTACAACTAATTTGAAATCTAGCAAATCTGTGAGAATAGAAAAAGACATTTTTTTTATTATGAATTGACGAGAGAACATCAGATGAAACATTTTCTCCACTAAACAAATTACATTATAATAGAATCTTAACACTAAATCAAGCTTAAATCATTAACAATAATCGCTCAAAAAAATTTGAAGTAATATCGATGAACATAATTGTAATATCACAAGGAGAAGAAATAGTATTAAGTAATAAGGGGAACCTCAATATGTTGGCATATATTTAACCCAGGCATGGCTCTTGTTGTACCATAAATCCTAGCATCTAAAACTAATGAGACAGAAAATAGAGTAGAGGATATAATCATCCAACAAACCATAAACAGTAAGCGAAGGAATTATCTCAAAAGATGAATCTAGAGAAATATCTAGAGTATGAGCTCCCAAGGGGACCAAGGCAGTGGAAACATCTCATCGCAAGCTTGTATGCTTCATTTGATCAGAATTAAATACAACACAAAATTCTTTGCGTCTATAATATGATCAAAAGAGCCAACCCCAACAGTTAAAACTCTAGAGGATGATTTCCTTAATTCCGGATGGGGCTTGAAGAACTCAACATAGTCATGTCTAAAAAATTTATAGGCCTTGCAATATGAGGGCAAATCTTCAAATTCTACTTTTTATCAAAAGTCATATAAGGAATTAAGATGTGAAAATCCCTCTTGGAGCCATGTCACCCGCTCCTAAAATCATGCCTCCACTAGATCTTCCGCTTGCTTACAATCATGCCTTTGCTAGTTATGCCTCCACCAAGTCCTTATCTAACTTGCAAGCATACCCCAGCAACGGCTTCATCAGTCAAGCCTCTTCCAGGACCACCTCCAACTAACAATCATGCCCCTCGTCCTCTCCATGCAACTGATAGCCATGCATGTGCAAGAATAGACTGCCATCCCTTGTGATAATTCCAATATTATATACTACCTATTTTACTTATTCATTAGTTAATTCTATAACTAAATTTCAATCCCCACTAATGAGCATTTCCCATTAGAAATGATCTTAAGATTGTACAAGTCAGAGAACTTGGTGGAATGAAACACTCTCAACTATTTTCCAATTTTTTTCATTGTAACAATTAGGATTTTAATTTTCCTTTCCCGTTGTTGCATCCTTCAGTGTTTCATTGCCACAAACTAGCTTTTACCCTTTCCATTTCGCTTATTATAGCCTTTATCACTATATTGATACATTCCTTTCCTTTTTCCTTATATTTCTTCAAACAAGAAGCACAATTTCCCTCTCCATAGAAAACAACAACAACACCCATATTATTTTGGTCTCAAGTTTTCTTGGGATTGAGGGACGTAATCCAAATCCAATAGGAGAGTTGCAAAATATCAAATCAATATACTAGTTGAATGTAAAGAACTATCTAAAGTGATTTCAATTAGTTAATGAATTTTTTAAAGGAAGAAAAAAATTAGGCCATTAACTTGGCATCGGCCCAAAGCAAGAAAATTCCACATTAAAGCTTGGATTTAATAGGACAATATGGTGATGTCCTAATAATGAAACTTTATGGCTCTGAAAAATAAGTGATCTATTGTTGACCTATGTAATGAAACCCAAAAAAAAGAGAGAAATTTTTTTTTGTTGAAATCATTAACTTTGCCACCGCCCATCCCATATCCTTGATGGATATCCCGCTCAAGTCCCGTAGCTCTGCAAATGGCATCAAAACCTTCCATTCACGCATGCTTCACCTTGATCACACCTCTGCTCGCATTAATAAAACGAAGACAGGGAGCTCTCTATTCGGCTCTTCCACGCTTGAGCTCTTGCAACTCTCCTCTTTTCCCGCTTACAAATTTCCACACACAAAAGCCTCCTCTGTTTGCAAGTCCAGTCGAAACTTTCGCCCCTGCTCTTCACTATGTTCGATTCCCAGACGATTTCAATTTCTGCTCAACCTGCAATCAACCGAACCACAATTCTTCCTCACAACACAACCCCAACCTCTGACCCTTCCAAGACTCGACTTGCCTCCTATACCCGACGCCTCCTTCAATCGAATTCCACGATCCTCAAGCCGTCTGAATTCAAATCCCACAACATGATCAACCTAATTTCCATAGCCCTCTACCCGCTGAGCTGCATCTCAAGGTCAAAGACCTCCGCCTCTACCTCTACTGTTCTAATCCAAAGGGCCTCAACTCACCAAACTCCAACATCGTTGCCCTAATCCCGACCACCTGCTTCCTACACAACCTCTACACAACCTCAAGCAACCGGCCCAAACTCCCTCTCTACTCCAGCCGCGAAACCCACAGCGAACCGACGTCCCTTCCTACACATGCGGCAAAATCCCCTTCCAATCCCACTTCATCCACATAGCCGAACGCCTCTCAGCTCTTGCTGACTTAACCATTGCCTCCGATCTCCACAAGCCGCCAATAGTGAGGTAAGGATTAAGTTAATTTTAATATTAATAATAGTTATTAATATTAGCAATGTTATTATAACTAATTATTATTATTATTACTATTTAAAAAAATCAAAAAATTGTGAATGAAATAAAATGAATAAAAAATTTCGCATTAATCACCGACTCCGCCATCATCGCTTGTCGCTCAGGTAAGGATATCTCTACCCAAAAATCCCGCTCTTGGTGTTTGCAGCGAGCTGGAGGACCCCCTATACGCTCTCTCATAGCACGGTATGGGAGAGTCTGGCGCGACACTTACGACGAGACAGGTAGGCCCTGTACACGCTCTCGTAGTGTGGCGGGAACATTTATAAGTACCCGTACGAGCCTCGGTGCAATGGGAAAATAAAATAATGTCGTCTTTTAGACATGTACATCGAAAACTCATACACGCTCTCGTAGCATGGTGGGACTGAAGAAATACGACCACGGTGTTGCCCAACAACTACTATACACGCTCTCGTAGCATTGTGGGATGGCCTAGTCTCCTAAAATTTTCCCTACACAAGGGGAGACTCCAGGAGGCTACCGAAAATTATACTGACGAGGGCCTTAGTTTGAACTCAAATGAACTAAGTGTAGGGGACTCGAATTGAACATGAGCTACATGAAACTAAAATGAACAATCAATAAGGAACTTGATTTTAACAAAATAACAATACAAAAAACTCAAAAAGACGACAGAGAATTAAATCTTAAACTTATCATGCAAATAATAAGTGATCATTCGAAGAACTTATCTGAACATCAAGGGGAAACTACAAACAATGACTCATGGCAGCTAAAATTTCTTCACCTCATTCATAAATAATAATCAATGTGAGCACTTCTCTTGATTGCGAGTACTAATGTAGACCCTTAATTTGCCCATGAAGGATATCCATCTTGATCATGCTTATAAATGAGCGGATGTGATCATAATGAATGGTGAAAGCATTGGCAACATATGATGAATGCAAGCATTGACTTGTAACGTCCGCCATAACTCACACACAAGAAATAGATCTGCAAAATGAGTAAACATGACATAATGCAATAGTGTCTTTGTCATCAGCAATGATTCGATGTCCATAAAATACACCAATAAAGGAGATCAATGCATAATGAGCATAACGAATTGATGACTATGAGATATTGAACAAGCTTTAAGCAAATACGATTTGCAAGAGATCAATATCATTTGACCCTACGCAAGCGTACAAAATCCTTGGCACATGTTATGAACCACCTATGGATAATGATAGTTGATGCGCAGTACTCATGTCAAGCATGCCAACTGGTTTTTTCCATCAGCTTTGTATTTCACAAAAAACACCCATTTGCAGCTAACTGGTTTTTTCCCTATAGGTCGGTGATCTCCCATGTATTGTTCTTTTCTAAGGCCTACGTTTCATCTTTCATAGCACTTTTCCAATTTTCATTAAATAAGGCTTTAGAAATATCATTTAGTGCAACTAGAAAAAGTTTGCCTAAAGGTGAGATATTATGGAAGAATACAAAATTGGTTATGGGGTACAAGGGAGGTTTTTTTTTTTAAAACTTGCATTTACCTCAACTTCAGGAGACGGTTCAGATTCTTTGAACTGCTCTAGAGCATAATTTGGATTTGTACGCCTAGAATACACTATCTCAAACCTCTTGTTAACAATAATAGCTTTGTCCTCAATTTCTCTGACTTTAATTTCAAGTTTAGGTGGATTGATTTGAGGTGGAGCTGAAAGGTCAAGATGGGCAATCTCACTTTCCTCATCTTCCTCAACTTTAATCTCCTCCTGAAGATAAGGTTTGATGAAATAAGATTTTTATTCATCAAAAGTACCGTCACAGATAGAAGGATTTTCTTGGTAGAGGGATGATAACACTTATAACATTTCTGGGTGGATGAATATCCAAGAAAGGCAAATTTGAGTGCTCTTGGATCTAATTTTCCTCTATTTTGACTATGAATGTAGACATAGGCAGTGCACCCAAAGATTCTGGGTGTGAGGTTGTTATGGGTTTGAAATTCAAGGTAAAAAAGAGAATAGAATATCCACTGGTGTTTTTAATCCCAAGGTTATTGAAGGTAGTCGATTTATGAAATATATGGCAGTCACAAGGGCTTCCCCAGTAGAATTTGGGTACATTGCGGTGGAATAGAAATGCACAGATGGAGGTAAGAAGGTGGCTATATTTTCTTTATACACCATTTTATTGTGGGGTATGAATACAAAAAAACTCATGAATGATACATTCCCTTTGAAAGTATGAGGATAGAGTTTGGTTAAAGTAATCTTTGTCATTGTCAGAACAAAAATTTCTTATTTTTATCCTAAATTAAATATGGATCATGATGTGAAAATGGGGAGGGATAATGCTCACATCGGATTTATTTTTTAGGAGAAAAATCCAAGAGACTCAAGTGCAGACATCAATGATTGATACAAATCATCAGGACCCTAAGTGTTAGGAAATTTTTAAGGTCCTCAGATATCACTATGAAAAAGGTAGAATGGGGTATGACATCTCTCAGTTTTTTTTTAAAATCTCGTTTATACTTGGCGAGCTTACAAGTTTTACAATGAAAAGATTTATTTTTCAACTTATAAAAAAATTTTAGATACATATTTTTTAAGACATCAAAAGATAAATGTCATAATCTAAAATGATGAAGCCAAATAGTAGATTTTTTTTATTAAATAAGAATAACATAGAATAGCCATTATTGATAATAGCATATTTGTTCAGCTCTTCCAGGTAGTACAATCCATCTCTCTCCATAGCAGGCCAAATATTCTTTTCTAATCCCTGGTCCTAAAATAAGCAACAAGTAGGGTTAAATAAGACTTGAAAATTATGATCGCTGGTAAGTTTTTGTATGGAGATTAGGTTTGTGGATAATTGAGATACATTGGGCATATTTTTGAGAGTAAGGGAAAGAGATAAGAATGTCTATTTGGCCTGCTACTGTGAATAGAGAACCATCAGCCGTGATGATTTTTTTATCACTCGGGCAAGTAGTATAGTTGATGATGTGGATAGAGTGTGACATATGTCTGTGACTCATGCGTCAATGATCCATACTCCTTTCAAATGATTTCTAGAGGCATTTAATCCAATAAATATGGGAAATTTACCTGAAAGTGTAAGAGAGGAAGATGCGGGTTATTTTTCAAGGGGTATCAGGAGTTATTTTAGGTTATCAATATATTCTTTGTTGAGCTCTCTGAGGTGGAGTATGTTTTCGGGTTGGACTAACTTGTTGTAGTTTTTAGCTTGTGATATTCCATTTTATCTAATTCTTTGATTCCACTCCTTATTTTGGGGTTTTCATGTAACTTCCAACATGTCTTGTTTGTGTCTTGATTTCTTACAATAGCTGCACTAAAATGAGTCTATGTCTTGAGCTTTTGGGGAATCCTTACCTCTTTTTTTCCATGACGCCTCTTTTGTTGTCACCATTGTTAAACCTTAAGCAACATGTAATTCCAGCATTACGCCTTGTCAGCTTTCCTCAATATAAATGAGAGAAATGGTTTATTTAGTGAGGGTGTCTCCTCTTTCCCAAGGATCTGAACTCTAACTTGGTCAAACTATATATTTAGTCCTGCAAGAAAGTTGTATACTCTATCTTTCTCAATAAATTTTTTTAGGTTTGCAGCATCTTCTAGACACTTGATCTATATGCATTTGTAATGATCAAGTTTTTACCACAAGCTTTGAAGGAGAGTGGCATATTCAATCATGGTCTTGCTTCCTTATTTTGTGCTTCACACTTGACTTTACTTTCGAAGATTTGTGTAGCATCCCGAACTTTTGAAAAGGTTTGCTTGGCGGCATCCCATGTCTTTTACAGTAGATAAGAACATAAAAGTATTGCTAATTTCTGGAGTCATGTAATTCCACAACCATAACATGATCAAGGATGTCTGCTTCATCCCATGCCCAAAAATTAGGATCTTCTTTTAGTCTTATCCTAAGGAGATGATTCATCTTTCCTTTCCATTTCAAGTAGGTTATCACAAATTGAGACCACTTCAAATAATCATTCTCATTTAAGCGATAGGAAGGTTGCATATTTTGGAGATCGCCTCTTCCTTGGTGCACCATATTGTCCTCCATTTAGTCAAAGATTTGGGAGGAATTTGTTTCAAACATTGTAGTGGCAAAGGATAGAGATGAAGGCTATATCAAACAGAGCAATAATGAAGGTTGCATTAGTTATAGATAGAATAACAACAATGGAAGGCCGGAAATGAAGGCACAGCAGTACAAAAAACTCAAAATTCTGGCAATGACAATGAAGGCTCTGATACCATGTTAAATTCAAAGAATTGGAGAGAAAAAATGCTTAAATTTATTGCACAAACTTATCCATATTTATAGATCTATACAATATATCTTAATAAAGAAACAAATAATTACATAATCATGCATAATTGCTCTAATGTAATCCTTCCTAAATCAGCCACCTAAATATGGAAGGAGATCAACATGATCCAAGTGAGCCTCCTATGGATTCTCATCCTAGCTATGGGATCAAAATGCCAAGGGATGGAAAAGATTCAATAAGTGAGCAATCACAGATTCTCATCCTAACCATGGGATCAAAATGCCAAGGGACGGCTGAGATTTAACATAAATCAACCATCAATATTGAATATAATCCTATGCAATACAACCATAAAAAACATACTAAGTCGTGGGAATCTATAATCAGTCGTGGGAATCGTAGGCATGAGAAGACTGAACATAGTCACCTCAACAGAAGGGATGAAGCATAAGGCATGAGCAATAGCAAGTTGTGAGCAACAATGGGTGCAAAGATTTTCTAAGGCACAATAGCAGATAACACTTCATTAAAATAATCCAAAAAAATTAGATTTAGATTTAAGAGAAAATGAGATCTTATAAATAGAAAAATTCAAAAGAATGCAGAACACTAAACAAAAAATAGTAAGAAGGCACAACCAAGAAGACATGGACCACACAATATAGAAACTTCAAGGTGCTAGTAAAAGACACCAACCATGCATTAAATGATGCATTGTCATCGTAGCTTTATCACAACTATTAGGGGTCAGCTTAAAAAATATTTCTTCTTCTTATTTCATTTCTCTAGTGCTACATGTGGTGTTATATTAAACTCAAGTCTTCTTTTTTTTTTAATTCTAACCAAATTAAATTTGGCCTACCCACTCCTTTACATGCCTTCTGGAGTGATTATCAGCAAATCTTATTGTCGCGTGTTCTACTTCTTGCACATGTCCAAAATATATAAATAATGCAGTAAGGATGAATTAATACCTGAGGGAGAGCTTCTCTTCTACGACCAGCTGCATTCATGACTCGTGCAATTTCAGCACGATCAAAGCAATTTCTGCTACAAGACTTAGCAGCAGAGTACCACAAGAAGTCAGCTACAGGAACCTCTCCTTCCCTGCGAATGTCTTGCCTTTCAGGATCAAGCAGTATAACCACTTGATTCTTCTTTTGTAGTTTTCTCAAAATCCTAGCAGGGACACCTATACCTCTAGAGCCATAAATTACATGTCTTGCGTCTGTCACAACTACAAGCAAACTAGTAGAACCTCCGTCTATCACTGCTTGCATGATAATTTGAGAAACTGAATAATCATCAACAACTCTTGCTTGAGCGGATAGGTATGAACTAGGACCAAAAGGAAAAGATTGTTTTGAAGAAAGCTGGTCTATCATAGACCTTCCAGAGATAGATGTGAAGCCAGAAACAAATCCTGAACCAGCTGGCGGTGCATATAGTTTGCGCTGTGCTCGAGTCAAGCCCCAAATCCCTTCAGCTTGAACAGTTCTTAATACCTAAGAACAAGAAGGTTTGATTTAGAAGAAAACAATTTGGCTTGAAACTGATATCGACTAATATACACAAAAATAATTTAGGAAACTAAAATATATTCAAGGTGGAATAAAGAGATCCAACGTAACGAATCAACATGCACTAAGTTTTTACTGGTAAATCATGAGTTCCAAAAAGAAATTGTTAAAATTAAAATCAGCCAACTAGAGCAATAATATCACATTGCCTATCAAGATAGATCTGGAATATAATAAAAAGGTAGAAATCGCACCGCAGATCATAAACTTCAATGTTCACTTTAATTGGTGGATTCGATGTATGTTAGCAGAGAAACAGTAACCATTAAAATATACAACATTAAAATTTAAGTAGAACTAAAGAATAGAGAAAAACAAAGTCCACAGCCCAGTCAATCAATATTCCCATCAAAGAGATGAAGTGCAATAAAAAAAGAGTTCTTCTCAATGGAACTTCCTAAACTGCTATTTCTTCTCAAAACAAGGGTATAAAGTTTTACAATAATTCATCCATAGCCGCCACTGGCCTATTTCTTACAGAAAACCAAACTTGTTCATACCATCAGCACGATGGGGCATCCAGTTTTCGGAGAAAAGGACATAACAAGCAAAATAGTATAACCACCTAGTCAGTAAATAATAAATAAGAAAAATACATAAAACAAAGATGGAAGATTAACAAAGCTAAACGTGTACTAGCTGATGCATCAATTCCCCTATTCTCTTGAAGAACTCAATTTAGAGTTTAATCAATAATATCAGCTACATTCAGGGAAAAATATTAATAAAATGCCCTTTCTACCTTCAAGAGTTCAGGCAGATCTATAATGCATACATTATCGCTTTTTTTATATCAAGCATGGACCTATGTTCTTAGATTGTAATTTGTGGTATATCAGGCATTTGTGATGATGATGCTTGTTTAGATGAATTATAACTAGAAAACCCACTTAAAAAGTTTTGCTGCGAACTTGAAGATTAGCAGCTTGTTGACCTGTGTCATAATACAAAAAAAAGAGAAAAGAAATCACTTGTACCTGTCATGCGCCGAACTTTGCACGTCGTCGCCATTCCTCCCACGTTCAGAGTCGCATCGAGCCATGCCGTCACGATCTCAACTTCGCGTCGTTAAAAGGGCGTGGGAAGGAGGCATTCGGGGCTCCTTTTCTCTCTCCCAATCGCACTCTTCTTCGACCCTTCGTCGCTGCTCGACTTCGCTCCTCCGACAACTTGCCCTTTCTGTAGGATCGGAAGTTAGGACTTCAATCAGAAGCAGCGATTAGAGCTCGCTCGCGTGAAGGAAACTTTCTCCATTTCGCGTGCTTCTCCGACCCCATCGTCGATGTTCGGCTTTGCTCCTTCAACTGATTTCCCTTCCTGTGGATCGGAAGCTCAACACTTTGATCAGAAGCAAGGGAGCTCGTCGCTGTGAAGAAACTTTCGCCCTTACGCGCGCTGCTCCGACCCTTCGACTTCGCTCCTTTCGCGACATCCCTTCCGGTCGGATTGGAGGTTACGACACTTTCGATCGAAGGCAACAATAGGAGCTCTGCTCGTTGTGAAGGCAACTTACTCCCTTTCAGTGCTCCTTCGGTCAAGCCCTATAAATTTGCCAACCAAACTCCACAACCATCCAACCTCTGCACCTATACCCGTAGCTGCTTCCGATTTAAACCCGAACCGGCCCCTTTTGCTACAGCCACCTCTTCATCAAGTCGCCGGTGGTGAGGTAGAGGGTAGGTTAATTTGGTAATAATAATAGTTATTTTTGTTATAACTAATTATTATTATTATTTTATATATGTATGTATGTGCGTGTTTGTGAGATGATAAAAAAAGAGGAAGAAAGATAAAAAAAAAGAAATATATAAAAAATCCCTCTTACCTCGGTGTGCGTGTCGAGCCGATAGACCACCCATACACGCTTTTCTCTAGCGTGGTGGGAAGGGAACCCGGTGCGACACCTACAACGAGGTAGGCGAGCAACCCCTTAGTTCCAAAATCCTGTCTTCAGCGTTCGTGTCGAGCCGGCAAACCACCCATGCACGCTTTTCTCTAGCGTGGTGGGAGGGAACCCGGTGCGACACCTACGACGAGGCAGGTGGGCCTAGTGCATGCTTTTCTTAGCGTGGTCGGGCAACTTCTACGTACTCGTACGCGGCTCTGTACCTGTGGGGAAACAATTGCTTTTCTTGTAACATGTACCGAAGACCCATGCACGCCTTTCTCTGGTGTGGTGGGGAACAAAAATTTTACGGTCTCGGTGTCCTCGTACGAGGGCACCTACCGTACATGCTAGTCTCTAGCGTGACGGAAGGCGTAGTTTTCCGTAGTTTTCCCTTAAACAGGGGAGACGCCAGAAGGCTGCCGAAATTTCGGGTGAATATATGACTATACTTGGACCTGATTTGGACTCAAATGAACACGAACTAGTGGACTTGAGCATGAACTACAAGGACTTGTATTTGAACACAAAGCAAATGATTAAGCAAGACTTGAACCTAAATAAAATAAGACTCGAACTTGATTGAACTCAAAGGACCGCAGTGAACATGAAACTTGAACTCGCACTTGAACTCGAACTATACAACATTAAGTGGGACTTGTAAACTCGATGAACTCAAGTCTAAATGAAACTTGAACTTGCAAATGAACTACAAAGAACTTAATGTGGACCACAAAGAGCTAGACTTGAATGAATATGAGCTCTGAAGAAATTGAATTGGAATGAAGCATATAGAACCAAACTTTGGATCGATGAATGAACAATCAAGATCTAAGCAAATCTTAATCATTCAATTGTATCCAAATAAACATCATACAAGCAAATATCAAACATGCAAACAGATGTACAAGGACTTGTGGGCTTCGATGTAATTTGCTTGAAGTGATTGCATTCAAATGAACTTCATGCAAGCAATACAACTCAAAGTGAGTGCAAGGACTTGTGATAGAAGGATCTGCTTGATCAAATAGACAGCTGAAGTGAGTGAACAGGGATGAAGAAATACGATGACATCTCCATCACCAATAATGATCCAACTTCAAGAAAGTACATCAACAAATGAGTCTGATACATAATGAATATGACAAGTTAATAATCAAGATTTGCTGAACAAGTTTTAAACAAATACAGTTGCAAGTGCTAACACCATTTGACCTCAGGCAAATATGCTAACTTGTTTGTAAACAACAAGGCTGACAAGCATTCTACGAATTCATTCAAGGAGTATTCAATGAATGCATTCAAGAAGACTATGATGGATGCATAAGCAAGTGCAATTCAAAGTATGACCCTCCCACAGTCAATGCAAGTTGGCATGCAATATATCTGCTACACATTCAAGATACACACGCCCCAACAAGTCATCATAGTAGAAGGCGACGAATGCACAACACCTCTACAATCAATCACCATCCAATGTTGAACAAATACGTTGATCCGTTATGAGAAAAGATTGATGATACTACAACAAATGCAAGCATCTACGAGCTGTTGCAAAATACCCGGCGTACACACGAAATATCTCACAAGCAGAATGCATATGTGTATCCTGTATGTGCATTATTGAAACCTCCAACACTAGCAACAATGCTTGTAGATTGAGATGGTAACACTATCAATTGATAGTGGGAGACCTGTCATTGCAAACAATATCAAACCACCTGAGACTGGTGAAAAGTGGATATGATACTAGTGCAAATGGCTCTCTTACGAACATTTTCAAGAGATCATACCAAATATGACCCGTCCCTACAGACAAGTACAAACATCAAACCACCTCAGATTGGTCAAAGGTGGATATGATGCAAAAACAATGGCTCTTGTACGAACACTTGTAGGAGGTCGTAGTGAATACAATGGGTCTCTGTAAATAAACACAAGCCACTTGTGGATAACAACAGTGGGTATATTATAGGCACCACGAACCATTGTGGACACAAGTATAGACATCGCCTACAGTAGCGGTGATTGAGATGCTGCAAAGTATGTCGGGCATGAAGACAACTCGATGTACGAAAAAGGACACCTCCTGGCAGAATGGAATAGATGTTTGAGCAAATTCGAACTAAACTTTCTGGTGTTCCAAAATTTCTTCTTGGTCCTGTACTTTGGAAGAAAACAGTTATTGCATCCACAAATACTGGAAATAACAAGTCTACTACACTAAAGATCCTAAAAGAAGTTCTTTCCAAAGCAGTGATCATTGATTTCAAAGTCCAGAAGGACTCTAGGTGAATGAGAAAAGGGAGTGTCCATCAAGACAATGAGGTATCTCATTACAATTAGGTGACAACACTACAATTCACCTATATCCAAAAATAGGAGATTAATTAGTGCATTATAGTCCACCTACAGAGAGCAACAAGTAGTGCACGACAGTCTAACTGTACAAAGCAGCAAACAACTCAATCTAAAAGCTACTACAACATGCCACCGGATCCACAACACTTATACAAGTGAACAGATGGCATAGTCAAACTCTCAAATGGAATGTTGTACGTAGTACATACTCAAATGGTAGTTAGCTGCATAATTAAAGTATCTCAAAATACCACCACACATGCAATATAGTTTGTACACACATAGGTGCACTAAAAGGGGATATATAATCAAGAACCTGCATGGGCCCCAGCGAGCATGTTATTGGAACACACGTGACGTCTAGGGATGATATGCGGGTCAACAAATTTAAACCCGATCCTCCTAAGCAGGTAAAAAGGAGTCGACAGGGTTTAATTATAAAATACCCCCAAACACCTGCATGGGCCCAAGCGAGCGTGTTATTGGTACACGCGTGACGTCTAGGGATGCTGCGCTGGTCAATAAGTGAATTCAAATTCGAACCCGATCCTCCTAAGCAGGTCAATAGGAGTCGACAGGGTTCGAACCTTCAAACAAATACACGATTGTGGCGACTGGTGTATTGTTTTAATACATTCATATTAGGCCTTCAAGGCCTACAATCAAGCGAATTCATTAATAAATGCATAAAGCCTACGAAACCGGATCCTCTATCAACAAACTCGACAGAGTTGACAAGGTTCATCCATAAAATGCAAATATTTTTTAATGGAAGTGACCACAGACCCCGATGATGGCCGTGTTGAATGTAAATTTCAACCGGAGGGGTTAACTCTAACCATCTCAAAATGCCTCCAAACTTTTACAAAATTCAAATTCCTACGAAGATATAAATGACTTTAATGTCACCCCGATGATGGTCGTGTTGAATGCAAATCTCAACTGAAGGGATTAATTCAAAATATTTCAAGCTCCACCCAAATGCCCATCAAAATCCAAAACTCCACACGTTCTGAAATCCAAAAATTATCAAAATCTCAATTTCAAGATATTTAAAATTTGGAATCAACCATTAAACACTTAAAGCAAAATCCATTCACCCTTCATAATAGTTTGCCGAGATTGACAAATTCAAATATAACTTCAGCTCACATAGAGTCAAATACCTAGTCGAAAATATCACTAGGATCCATTCTCAAAAAATCTCCTGCCAGTAAGGACGTGGTAAGTGTCCTCTAACCGACGGTTTTGCTGTCAAATGGCACCGTAGGATAAACAGTTATGACCCGGGGCCCTCTGAACCGAGTGGTTTTGCCGTCAAATGGCACCACGAAATACCGATTATGGCCAGAGCCAATACGCTCCTTAGTGGCATCAAATCCTTGAGATATTAATCAATAGGATAGATCGATAGGGCAAAAAGCCCTCTGTTAGCTAAGGTGGATTCAAATTTGTCCCCTTAGACAAATACCCACCCCAAGTCTATAAGGTCCCCTTGGACGAAGCAACCCATGGTTGCCGACAAGGATCCTTCTGTCATGTTGGGTCGACTACCTACTCTGACTAAGTAAACCAGGGACCACGATGGCCCGGGACGACGGAACCATGGGATCTTGATCGGGTCCATCATTCATTCCCCCACCATCCGCTTTAAGTGCAAGATGGTGAAAATTTTCAATTTTAAATATCATGCTTCTCAAGTATCACAACCCAAATTTCCAAATTCCCAAATTTAAACCCATGCTGCTACTATATGTCAGATAACACGTATCTCTACGTATCTGATTGACGACTAGCCTTAATCGAAAATTCTCTCTCATTATCGGGAGGGGTAATTAACTATAGGGGCTTGCGCCTATAGGAAACCAGAACTCAGATCATAAAGTCCTCGCAAAATGAGGGTGAAATCTCTAGTAGTGTTCTTATCTACAAACCCATCAATCTTCCCAAAATTTACCTCAGAACTTATTCCGTTAAAACTCCCCCTCCCCAAAGAAAAAGCAAACAGTCGGGAGGAGGCCGGGGCTGAAATTTTCGGAGCCCACACTGCTGATTTCTACCTTTCATTGGAGTCATTCAATTTTTCTTTTATGGCTTGTTAAACTGCTTAATTTGTTCTGCCAGCTCCTCTGCACTTTGTTGGGCACTTCTATTTGACAACTCAATGAGATCAACTATGACATTCGATGTCTTGGTATACACAACAGAGAATAGTAATCACCATTTGAGGCTGTTAACCATGTTGTTGAATGAGAACTCAGCTTGGGCAACAGCTTGGCATAAGTTTTTGGTCGATCACTTGCTATGCTTCGGATTATAGAGCCCAGACTTTGGTTAACAACTTATGTTTGTCTATCAATTTAAGGTTGATAAGCATTGCTCAATATTAAGGCGTTGTCAAATTTTCTCTTCAATACACATCAAAAGTGACTAACATAACATCACGATCAGAGTTCATAGTTTTGAGCATCGGGTGTAATTGAAGAATTACATGAAAAAAGAGATTGGCATCATAAATGACATTGATAGTTCTTCAACAATGAACAAAGTGGGCCATCTTTAAAAAATTAACAACGATACAAAAGCTAAGTCTTTTGTTGTGTCAATGGTAAGCCCAACATGAAGTCCATGTTAATATCATCCCAAATGTGATCTGAAATGGGTAAAAGAGTGTACAGACCAATGTTTTGTGTTTGCCCATTAATAGATTGACATATTCTACAATGTTGCAAAAATTTAATGATGTATCTCCTCATTTGAGGGAGCTATTATTCTGTGCGGACACCGGACGGTTCTTACATGCTCGGTACCGAGCGGTATCAAGCACAGATATCGAGCTCGGTACCGAGAGCGGTACATTTTTATTGGTCTCTGGATGCCCTCCGGACTCTACACAAAATAGTAAATCCATTCGAGGCCGATAGAATATACCCTCAATAGCTAGTACAGTTTTATCACAACCGTAGTGCACAACCATACCACCTGTGTAAATTCTAAACAATGAATTCAAGCAAGGAGGTTTTCCGTAGAATAACACCTATTTGAATACAAACTTTTCTTGAATATTAAAGTCACTAATGTTATCATGTTCTTGGCACTACTTCCATATGTCACAAAAACCTACATCATCTTCATACAAGTTTTAAGAATGGCAAAGCCTGTTAACTAAACTTGTATGGAACAAGAAGAACAACTCAGCAACCCAAGGCATTAACATCCCAATTCAAGTGATCGATTTGATGCTTAAAATAGAATGCAATTTTTGCAAAAAGCATCCAACAAGCATGCATACAAGACTTCCCTTTTTTTTTTTTTTTTTTTTTTTGAGTTTATGTATTTAAGAGCATGTTGGTCACTATGCAAAATGAATTCTTCGCTTTTTAATTAATGCTCACAATGTTGTAAAGCTCTCACTATACAGTACAATTATTGTTCATAAGGTGTCCATTTTTGTTTCACATTATTAAGCTTCTTGTTAAAATATTTGATAGGCCTTCTTTTATGGATAAGTACAACACTGATTCTAGTCATACAAGCGTCAACTTAAACCTCAAAAACACGCTCAAAGTTTAGGAGAGCTAAGACAAGCATTGAACTGAGCTTTTCCTACAAGACATTAAAGTTGATCTCATAATCAACTAAATTATTCTTCTTGAGAAAATTGGTAATTGGTGTAGCAAGAGTATTAAAATTGCGTATAAATCGGCGATAAAAAGTTGCAAGGTTGTGAAAGGTTCATAATTCACGAATGTTAGATAAAGTTGGTCATTGTCGAATTTCTTCATCTTGAATGTCCCCACTGCTTATGGCGTAACCTAGGGATGTAAACGAGTCAAGTCGAGTATCTGACTAATTGAGCTAAACTTGTTTAATTGTTACTGAGCTTGAGCTCGAGCTCGACTCAAGCTCGTTTACTAAGCTCGAGCTTTTTAAAAAATCCATAGGCTCAAGCTCGACTTGATTGCTCAAGCTCATTTAAAAAGTTTGAGCTTGACTCAATTGTTGATCTCGATTTCTTAATTTTAAATTAAAAAATCAATATTTTTAAAATTTTTAATTTTAATATAGAATTAATTTAAAAGTATTAAAATATAGTATATAATACTAATTTAAATTAATTATTTAATACATTTAATTTAATTGAGCAACTCAATGAGCTTTCGAGCCAAACTCGGCTTAAGCTCGAGCTCGGACTTGTTTAATATGTGAGCTCGAGTATAGACTTGAGCTCAAACACGTAACTAGATAAGCTCGACTCGTGAGCTCATTAACGAGTCGAGCTCGAGCCGGCTTGCAACCCGACTCGGCTCACTTACACCCCTAGCAAAATTGAAATTGGGAAGTGAGGAAACTTTTTTTTTCATATTGCTCACTAGCTTGTTCTTTAGAACTTGCATCAAGTGATCAAATTGTTCTTATTTAGGTTTATTGTGACCTAGGATATCATTAAAGTATACAATAGCAAATTGTCCCATAAATGACTATAGCATTCCATATATTATGCACATCAAGGTGCTCAAGGCACCATAAAGCCTGAAAGGCATCACTCGCCATTTGTAGAAACCGCCTCTTATTTTGAAGGTCATCTTCCACTCGCCCCAAGTTGCATACAAACTTCATGAAAGTACCTTTCAAGCCAATCTTTGAAAAAAAAGCTAGAACTTTCCAACGTACAGAGTAGATCGTCTAAGCACTAGATTGGAAACTGATACAACCGTGATCTTCTTAATAGCCCAGCTCTCTGCATATATGTGCAAAGACCATCTTTTGCAACCAAAAGCATTGACACAACACATAGGCTAAGGCTCATTTGAATCAACTATCTAGAAAGCAAGAAGCCAACAGTGCTCCACAAGGCCAAGCATTCTTTGGGACTTGACTAGAACTAGAAATTAAATCAATGTGATGTTAGGCGTAAGTTTGGTAGGTATGTTTATTGGTTGCATAGAGGGAAGTATTTCCATAGTTAAGCCATTTAGGAAGAGCCTCTGCATTCGTGTGAAATGAATTTCCTTCAAGGAATAATACCAAGTGGCTCTGTTTTAATTTGGCACAAAACTCAGTATCGTGGATGATGAGTAATGCCATGGCCTGGAAATATTCATTTTTTTTTTACTGAGTGGCATTAGTAAAAAAATTTCCTACCATCGGAAAGAATAATTGTTCTCCTTGGCTCTATGAAAAGCATCTACTTCACATTGCCAAGGCCAGTCAAGAAGAACATGACATACGTCCATATCGACAAAACCACACAAAATTTCAACTTGATAGAGGTCTTCAATGCAAAGTGTCCGACATACCTTGTTTTGCTCATGTTTCATAACCTTCTTAAATCCACCCAATCTTGTAGGCACATGAATGAACAAAAGTCTATAGATTGAGCGCATGGAACAAAGCAATTGAAACTAGATTTTTGCAGCTCCTGCTATCAACAATCACAACGCATAAATTTTAAAGCGCATTATACAAAGTAAAGAAAATCGGATATCATTGAGTCAAGTCTTCTTGTTTAGCAAGCAAAAGCCGCTCAATAATACAGGCGATAGGTTCCATGTCATCCTCTTTAACAAATTTTACACACACCCTAATTGTTCACCGTCTTCATCCTTTTCACCAATTAAATGTAAACTTTTACATTGAGGTATTCATTAGAATTGTCAATTGCTTGGTTGCAATGATAACAACAAATAATCATTTATCGTGCAATGATTATCCTTAAGATGATTCAGGGCTCCTTTAAAACTTCTGGAGTTATTAGGTGCACAAGAAACTTTATTTGAGTCAAGAAGTTCTGATTTGGAGATTATTGACATGAAGGGAGCTGCAGCTTATCATCTAAGCTCCAACTTGTGTTTTTCAAGTGGACAAATATCTACTTGAATTCCAGGACTAACTACTCTCAGCCTTGTAAGTTAAATTAATAGCTATAAAGAGTCAGCTGAGGAGACTTCATGGCGAGATCTTTGTACGCATGATAGTGACAATCTCCCCCTCCATTGGCTATCAAAAATGATCTCTGAGCTCTGACACCAACTTAACGATGAGAAAGGATAAAAGGCATGAAACTAGATTGAAGAAGAGGGATTCTTCTCGAATGTAACATCCTCACTTGCTATTTCCTCTCAAAACAAAGATAATAAAGTTTTACAATGCTTCATTCCAAGCTACCTCCCTCCCTGTTCCTTACAAAACAAAACTAACTCCTGCCATCAAGATATTGGGACATCCAATTTTTTGAAGAAAAGAAAAGGACATGACAAGAAAAATGTGTTACTTAAAACAATAAATAGAAAACAAGAGAAATATGTAAAACAGGAGGGATGGATTAATTAAGCGACCTTATATTTCCCATCTGACTTGACATCCAAAAAATTCAGATTGTTTAATAAATACGAAATCTTAGATTATTGCTCATAAAAATAAATAAATAAATGCAATGCAAGCTTTTCTGGAGTCCGAAGTACTAGATTGTTATGCTCAACAGTAACTAGCCACTCACATTTAATATAAAATTGCAAAGATGCTTCTGTTGTGACCTAATTTGTTTCCTTAATATGCTAGTAAAGAATGACAATAAGCTTATGAATTACCTCAAGTGGAGTACCACAAGCAACAAGTTTGATTCCATTATCATGACAATAATTTAAAAGAGGCTCATATTCCTGCCAGCGCTCAGGTGGCCAGTGGGAGGTGTAAGACCTTAAGGTTGCACCATCAATTCTGCCATGACAAATAATTTTTTTATAAAGAAGATACAAAAGACACCGACCACACATAGTGGGATAAAAACAAATTATAAAAACCATGCCCCTCTCCCCTTTGAGGTTCAAAGACCAAAAGATCATATACAAGCATACCATTCCATCCATTGATGATACAATAGAAATTCCTTCATCAATAAAAGAAGAACATTTCTTGAATTGTAGAAAAAACCATGAACAATATTCAACTATGCGAAGAAGCCAAAGAAAGTTTATTACGATGATAGCAGAAAACTTCATCACAATTTTCAATATCTGATTGCCAAATAAAAACAAGGAAAACCAGCCGGAAGTCCTATGGTTGACCTTGACCACTACTTCCTTTTAAATGTTGTAAAAAAAAAATTTAGTACCAAATAGATCTTTATTATTCACTTCACATGAGTACCCGTAGCTATTCCCACCATCCGCTCACCACCTCCCTCTCTGAATATAGTTATTCCCAAAAGGTATGTATGTAGTTATTGCTTTCTTACATATGGTTATTATTGAATATCTGAAAATAATCATATATAATTTTTTAATTACCTGATGACATTAGAGAGTAAATTGATCTAAGAAAATCAGTCAATGTCCGGTAATAACCAGATATGGTTTCTCAATAACTATGTGCTGATAGAAAAACACTAGAATGAAGGAAAAAAGGACAAAAAAATGATATGACTAAAGGTTGTTTTCTCCCTTGAAAATGACTAATAGGTATTATTTGAAAAGGATATGACTAAAGAATGAATGTAGTTAAACAATAGGATCCTAAAGCAATTCATCCTAAAAAGAAAGGAGAAAATTACATGAAAATAAATGAATAAATGACAACTCAGAGTAGGGCAAAGAAATTTGAGAAAATAAGAAACTTGAATGGACAACTAGAGCAGATGTGATGATATGAAGGGGAACCTAATGAATTCAAAGTCAAATTGAGAAATGCATATTATAAATGAGCAAAAAAATAAACAAAAGGATCATATACTTCTATTTTAGTCAAAGGAATGCAGATGACATAAAAGAAATTAGTGGTATATTATCCCAAATTCATGACACTCACAGCCCCACGTCTCCCCACAAATATTTCTATACACGCACGCACGTATGCACGCAAGCTTACATGAAATATGCATATTCATTTTTTTTATACCTAATTGATATCTTTGTTGTTCAAAGAGGATAAAGAAACAAGCAATCCACTTCATGCAAACCACTAGAAACTAATCACATTCAGATAATATTATACCAATTGACCGTTGTAGTTTGCAGGTTGTGATGCACAACCAGGCATTTAAGAGGCATGCATCAAGTATACAATGCTTAAATGTCACAAAGTTTTAACTGAAATGGCAAATAAAGTGAAAGAGAATTATGAAAGAAACAGCATTCTATTCCAAGCAATTTTGGATTATTGTTAGGTTTTCATTGATAATTGCGTAAACAATGTTATAGTGAAATATTAGTTTCAGGTAACATTGCCATACTTGGTTCACATAATAAGAATAACTATACCTTTACTGGCTAACTGAGAAAGATTTTAACCAAGATGAATCCTAATCATAAAGGAACCAAAGAAAAGAAACTTGAATTTACAGGGGAAAGTTCTATAGAAAGAAGAAACTCCAATGGGCTGTTTGGTCAAGCAAGCAACTAATTTTGACATCTTTTAAACCAAACAATTTCAAACATGCCTGATGGTTATCGCTCTTTATAATTAAATAAATTTAAATTAAAGTAAATTTAAAGTTTAATAAAATAAATTTAATCATTACTAAACTTTCAATTATAAACAAGCACAATATTTTCAACTTAATAATGCATATGAAGCTTGTCTTTTCATATTAAGTAAATTTAAATCAAACAAGTTTAAATTTATTAATATTTAATAATCATTATATTTCTAATTATAATTAAGTTCTCCTAAAAGTATATTAACTCATATTTTTGCAATATCAGAACCCAATGATAAGTCAAGGAAATTAGCTTAAAAACTATGCAAGCAAATGATTTTTTCAACGTTTACAACAGCTTTTTTTCAACAACCAAATGGCTTAAACTGGTCATAACTAAACTTAGGTTGTTTTGGATTAACTTAATTTAAGCCCCAGCCAAATCGGCCGCATGGTTCTTCCTGAACCAATTTTCTCCAAAAGTTTATTTTATTGCAATAAAATATCAGAAAAGAAACAATTTATAAACAAACCAACCTCCCTTCCATGAACTGATTCAGCTGTTCTTGTAGATCGCAAGGGAAAGCTTCAATGGCCAAGGACAGAGACCTTTGCTGCTCCGTGCACCGGCTAAAGAGATTCCTCACGATCTCCAGCTCCAAAATCCTATCATCACGGTCTGGAACCTGCTCTGCCTCACCAAGATACACAACCCGAGCGGCCAAAAGCTTCTCCCAAACCTTCTTCCTGTCCTTTCCCACCGCCTGCGGCTCCCCAATCACCGTCGCGTCATAAACTCTGGACATAGCGGAACCATCTCCTTCATCCTTCTTATCCTTTTCTTTTTCCTTGTCCATCTTCTCTTCAACTACCACACCGACACTTGCGGGGTTATCTGGAGCCTGCTCAGCAGCCTTTGCAGTGGCGAGGGAGCTGAGCAGTCCCGATGCAGTAACCAAGAAAGGCACAAGAATGAACTCGCGCCGCCGTCCGCCGATTCTCTGGCAAAGTTCCGGTGAGGCGTCGACATCTCCAGTGTCATCGCGTTGGAGGCTGGCGGAGTTAATCCTGGAACAGCGGATAGCCGGGGAGAATTGGCACAAAGGGAGACGATTTTCCGTCTGCGAAGGACGCCGGCTCGTAGTGCCTAGGCGGCTCAGCTGTCTAAAATCGCCGAGGCTTTGACCGTGGGAGATCATCTGCCACCGGCGATTATGGTAAAAAATCGCCCAGCCCAAGGCGAAGCGGATAGGGAAGTAGGCGGCCTAAGGAGCCGATTTTTTGTCACGTTTCCTACGACGCGTTGGCATAATGTGATCGTGGTAATAGCTTAGCACAGAAAGCCTCTAGCAAGAGCTAATGGAATCAGCGTTTAAATTATTTGGTGAATAATTAACTTTGAAAAAAATATTTAATGCAGCTTATTTTTATCAGATATTAATTAAAAAATTATAGATTTGAGTCTTATATATATATGTAATGTGTATAATTTTATTTTAATTAATTTAAATATTTCAAAATATATATATTTAAAAATTATTATGAATTTTTTTACATATATCATATTTTTATAGGTTGTCATAAAAATTATTTCCAAAAAAATTAAAAAGTGAAAGAATAGATGTGGTCAAATATAATTATATTCCTCATATTAGTCATAAGAGTCAAGTTGATTTCATCTCTAAGAGAATTTCTTCTGACAACACTATCCGTGCCATTGAGATTCTAAATGAATTCAACCGATCTTCCACTGAGAAATTTTTTTGTGCTAAATTGGACATCCGCAAAGCCTTTGACTCGGTGTCTTGGGATTTCCTTATTTCCATAATGAGAAGGAAGGGCTTTCCTGATAAGTTTATTTTCTAGATTAAGAATTGCATTCTTGATGTTCCTTTTTCAGTTTACATAAATGGTGTTCTTGAAGGCTTTTTCACCTCCTATGCTGGACTTAGGCAAGGTTGTCCATTATCTCAACTCTTATTTACAATTGTTATGGATACCTTTTCTTGCAATATGGATATGGGGGTTCCTATGGGGACGAGCACTATCAATCACCTTCTTTATGCGGACGATATCCTGGTGTTTGGCCAGGCCAATATTCATAATGCTATGGAGCTATCTAAGATTTTAAGCAATTTCGCTATGGCCTCTAATCTTCACACAAATAATACAAAATGCTATATTCTATTTTCTAAAAATACTACTTTTGCCAATGACATCATTAGCATTCTTGGATTTTCTCCTACTGACCATTCTTTCAAATATCTGGGGTTGTCGATCTCCACCAAAAAGCTTAATTCCTCTCACTTCCAACCACTATTGAGTAGAATTTCTACTCTACTCGTTGGTTGGAAAGTAAATTTTTTTCTTTTGCAGGTCTCATTCAATTTTTGTGATTTACCATTGCTAACACCATAGCATATTGGATTAGGGGAGCTATTATAATTAAAGCTTGTTGCAAATACATTGATAAATTATGCTCAAATTTTCTTTTTCATGGTTCCTCTGAGGAAAAGAAATTACATCTTATTGCCTAGCATAATACTTGCCTTCCCACTAAATTTGGGGGTTTGGGAATTTCTGACCTTAGGTCCTTGTCTCATGGTTTTGCCTGCACTTTTATCTGGAGATTCTGTAATGTTAATTCCCTGGTGTTTGACTGGTTTAGATTTAAATACCACTCCCCTTGAATGCCTATTTCTTATAAAGCTTCTAAATTCTGGAAGATGTTATGCGGGGTGGCCTTTAAGATCAAACAGTTCATTTCTTTACATGTAACTGCACTGAATTGCAGTAAGATTTATTTTTTTCGGGGATCCTTGGTAAGATGGAAAATCGTTGGCTGACATTTTTCCCTCCCATCCTGCCATTCCGGCTTTTATCTCGGATTTCTGGAACAACTCCTGGTGCTTACCAAATTTTTTACCTGCTGGTATGCGACAACATATTATTGAAAAATCAGTTGTGGATGAGTATATTGATATTGCAAGTTGGAAAAACATTGCTAAACCATGCTTTAAAGATTTTAGTTATAATTTTTATGCTGATAAGCCTTTGGTGTGCTGGTATAAATTTATTTGGCATAAACGAGCTGCACTAAGATTTTCTTCATACACTTGGCTTTTGGTTCGGGGTGGCTTGAAGCTTCCTGACATTTTAGCTAAAAGGAACATTTTTATTGATGCTACCTGCCCTCTCTGCCTCTTGGAAGAGGAAAATAGCTTCCATATGTTTTTTCAATGCAATTATTCTTTTGTTGTTATTTCATACCTTCTTCCAGTTTTGGATAACTTCCTGTTCAAACCTATTCTGCTGCAGCTATTTGAGTTTATTGAAGAATTAAGCATTTTTAACAAGATGGAGAAGGATTTCTGTTATTTTGTGATATGCGGCACTATTTACTATCTTTGGAGAGAGCGAAATGATGGAAGGTTTTCGGGATTACAATCCTCTCCTCAAGCTCTTTGCCAGAAGTTAGCTCTGGCCTTTTCTCAAAAACTTTATGGAAGGAATTATGTTGATCTTCTTTTCAGTTCATTCCCCTCGTGCTTTGTTTGACTGGTTGGATGTCTGGTTTTTCAATTTTTTGGGACGATGATGATCGAACCTGTCTTTTGGCCCTCCCCTGGATGGCCAATAGGATGTTGTTCACTGGTGGCTGGACACTTGGCCTGGCGGACTTTTCTTTGCACCATGTTTGCCACTTAAGCTGATTTTGTTGGCAACCGGGGAGTTTTTCTCTGACGATGTTGATGTTTTGGCTTTGGACATCTAAGCTCTCCTATTTTTTATGGTTATCAATGTCCATAGGCGAGTTCGTTATACCTGAGTCATGTAATTTTTTTGAAGCATTTTGGCTTTGTTTCATTTTTGCGTTAGTTTTTGTTTTTAGCCATTTTTTCTGGCTGATTTTGTATGTCATTGATTTTTGGTATATTATAATATAGGGTCCATGCCCCAAATTTTCCCCAAAAAAAATATAATTATTGATACGTCATCATGAAATTATCTTGATCGACCATGAATCTCGAGGCAAAAATCAACCTAGAAACTTCAAAAATTAAATCCGGAAGCACCTGAACTCCGATTTCAGTGAGCTTATACTCAAACTGAGCGTCTCGGAAATACGAACCCAACGACACCAAATTCAACTCATTCCGAGCCCAAATCAAGCACCCGAAGCGCTGTTGGAAAGTTCATACCACAATTTGGGTTGCCAAACGGTCTCTGATTTTGACGAACTTATAGTCGAATCGAGCGGCTCGACGAGACGAATCCAACGAGCCCAAGATCGCCAAATTCCAACATCACTAAGGCTTTCAAATGTCCAATGAACGGTGCACGTTCGAAGGATTCAATATCTGTCGTCCATTCAACCACTCCCTATTTGCCCCTGATCTCGCGTCTATTTACAAGCCATGCCACTCCAGAAAAACTATAAATAGAGCCCTCATTTCTCATGAGAGGGGGACCAGAGCGAGAAGAAGAAGAGAAGAAGAAGAGAAGGGGAAGGAGAATCAGCTCCTCCTCGACCACCGCCGGAGTTCTTCCCGCCGCCCGAACACGCCGGGATTCTGCCTAATATTCGGGAGAACGCCAGATTCTGCCCAACTTCCACGGGATGCTGAAATTCTTCTCAATTAATGACAGAGTTCCTTCCTGAGGCCAAAACTCCACCCAAGTGATGTCGGAGTTCTCCTTGTCCACCAACTGACGTCGGACTTCTACCCGACGTCGGACCTTCACTCTTCGCCAAGTTTCTACCCAACGCCGGACTTCCACCGGTTATCGGACTTTTGCTAGACGTATATCTGAAGATGGATTTCTTTCCATTGTTGGACTTCTACCTGACGCCGTCCTTCTGATCTTCGTCATCAGACAGTCTTTCCAGTCTCCGTCGCCCGCCGACAACAATCTTTCCGACCTCCGTCGCCCGCCGACAACAATCTTTCCGACCTTCGTCGCCCGCCGACTACGGTCCTTCCGACCAAACGAACACGTCAACAATGACTCTTTGTATTAACATCATGTAATGTACTCCATAAGATGTAGATCAAGCTAAGGTCTTCACCCAAGGAAGGACCTCATTTGTAATCAACTTCAATACTAGTGGATTCATTCAAACTGGGCTAGGCCCCGTGGTTTTGCCCCCTTTTTCAGGGGTTTTACACGTAAAAATCTTGGTGTCTCATAAATGTTAGACCATCTCTCCTTATCTGATTGCGTGCCAGATTTTCATACAACGCTAAGACGATAAACTTTATATTTCTCTACCGCCGCGAATACTCCCGGACGCAACAATTATATTAGCTATCTAAATGATAAAATTATATATAAAAAAAGTCGCAAATTAAAAGTGGAAGATATTAAAAAAATATTATTCACATTTTTTTTATTTGAAAAGTTTCTAACAACATTTAAAAAAAAATTAATCTCATAAAATTTCTATAATAACATCTAAATACAGCTTTTTGTTGCCTCAAATATATATATATATATATATATATATATATATATATATATTTTTTTTTTTTGACGAGGAAGCACTGTTCTTAGGCCAGTGAGAACCCCGATCGACCTAGCATGCAACCCACACCAATTTACATGAGCCAACACTTAAGGCTTTCACTGCATGCCAAGGGATTCGAACCAGGGAACTAGTCTTTGCCCCGCCTCAAATATATCCTAAAAAGAAAAAATATCATGTGCAGCAATAATCATAAAGATAGGGGTAGACAATTCTATATAAAATTCATAATCGTATATCATTGACTACATAAGTGCTTAGCTTTGTATTATGGATTCCTACAATTATTTATATTTAACTATCAATTTCTTCTGAATCGATCGTTCGCCGCGTCATGTTGTAGTAAGTAGTTCTTGCTTTACATCTACCTCTAACAGCTGACGTGGAGAGATACGAAGAGTGTGGGTGGTCGAGAGCCACGTGCGCTCTCTCTTGAAGCTAGAGGCTGAAATTTTGAAGAGAAATGTCTGAAATGAGCCAACGGCATGGTCGATAAGATCAATTATCGACCAATTGGATAAGTGGTTGACGTGGCACAGTAGTAGCTTTAAAAGTAAATAGAAAATGAAAAAAATACTTGCAGAATGCTATGTCTACCCATGGGTAAGGTGCGAGTTGGGCTGCAAATTAATGAACTGGTGTTCGACAAGTTGCTTGTGTTTCGGCTCGCTTTTGACTCGTTTATGATCACTTGTTTAAGTAATCAAATAAGTTTGAACAATTTTTAAAATATTCAACTGTTAAATAAACAAATGTGAACAGCTTTTCGTTCGACTCTTTTATGATCATGAACAATATAAATTAAAACTCGTGAATGATACGTCCTAAAAAATCGACTTAATCGAGCACGAATCTCAAGACATATTCAAGTTGAAAACTTTCAAAATTAAATGCGGGATCATCTGAACTCCAATTCTGGCAAACTTATAGTCAAATTGAACATCTCAATGAGACGAAATCAACGGCACCAAACGGTCCAATCTGAGTCCAATTGGATCCAAATAAAGGGACCGAAGCACATTTAAAAAGTTTAAAGTACTAATTGGATGGTCAAATGAAATCAAAATATGACATGCTTATAGATGAATCGAGCAGCTCAACGAGACGAATCCAATGTGCCAAAGTTTTCCTAATTCTGACATCAATAACACTTGAATGCTTAATGAACACTCATGATCAAGGGAATCAATATGAGTTGTCCATTGGACCACTCCCGATTTTGCACTGGATCATCTCCATATTTATAGAGCATGTCACTACAAAAAATCTATAAATAGATCCTCACTACCCACATGAAGAGGGGCGGGGGGGACTTAAACCTTTGGCTAGAGAATGGATAGAGCTTTGAGGCTTCAATAATCCTAGAGTTCTACCCAAGCACCACCGCTGACGAACTTCCGTCAACAACTGTCTGACCACCACCGAGCCACTGACCATTGATAGACCAACGATCATGGTCGGGCCGTTGCCCAACTGTCGATCTCTACGGAACCACTGATAAACCACCAATCTCCACCAAACTTTCGCTCGACCATCATTGAACCATTGTCTGGTTGTCAAACCACAACCCAGCTGCCAACCGTTTATGAACAATCGTCCGTTCTTCGACTGTCACCCAACCGTCGATCATTGAACCTCCGCTCAGTAACATGCCACCGCCAAACCTCCTACCACCATCGATCATCGACTATGGTTCCACCGACCACCATTGCTCACTGACCTTCGTTGACAATCGACTACGATCCCTTCGACCTCCAACGCCCACCGACTAAGGTTCCCTCTGATAATGGTTGTCCGCCAACTACAGTTCCTCAAACCAACATTGACTGCCGACTACGATCACTCCGACCACCGTCGCTCACCGACTACGGTCCCTTCGACCTCCATCACCGGTCGATTACTATCCCTCCGACCTCTATCGTAGGCCTACTACGGTCCCTCTGACCATCGTTATCATTGCCCAACTACGGCCTTATCGACTAATGATCAAGCCAACACTCTACTGAGATTAACTCTTATATCACAGGATTCTTTCAACTCCTATTATGCATTATGCTTTATAAGATTTATATATATTATCTAGAGCCAACATATTCCCCCGAGGAAAGACATCACGTGTAAGCAATCGTAAGGGTGTTAAAATTTGACCTGATCTGACCTAACCTAAAAAATTATGGGTTTGGGTTCGAGATTTGAACCCATTTATGAAACTGGTTGGGTTTGGGTTGACTCAAAAATTCAAAATCAACTCAAGTTGACCCGAGAACATGGCTGTCGTGTCTTGCACATGACCTTGACTTGTTGTTTCTACGCTCGCATGACAACTTCTCTTCGCATCCCAAAACATCGTTGTCGTGTCTCAGGAGACCCTGAAGGTCATTCAGTCGGCCTTTGCCAGACCCGCACGTCTTCACGATTGGTCAACCCCGCACCTGCAGGTCATATTGTCACAACCCGTGTTGGCCTCTCCTGGCTCTTATAGCGTAAATGTGTGATCTGTTATCCCGCTCATGGTGATGTACTGACGTGCCTCGTGCACGACTGTCACACGTTGAAATCTCAAATAGTAACTTGCACATTCCTATCCGGGTTCGCAGGTCAGGTTATGGTCAATCCGTTTGGACCCGGGTCAATTCAGATTGGACCCAAACCCGACCCATCAACTGTTTTGACGCCCCTAATCAATTGTAAATACTAGTATATTCTTTTTAACTGGGAAACACCCCATCGTTTTCCCCTTTAGGAGTTTCCATGTCAAACTCTGATGTTTCTTATGAATATTGCACCCCTCTCTTATATGTATGTGTGTTGAATCTTCATACAAAACTAGGACATTAAATACTCCATCTCTCTACTGTCCCAAATGTTTCATGATGCAACAGTGAACAAGCTCATTAAGAAGCTTGATTAATTTTTTATTTTGTATATTTTTCAAATAATTTTTAGTTTTATTATAATTAATTATTCTAATTATATAAAATAAATTATTACATTTTTATTTTTATGTAATATTATTTTAATATATTGAATTTGTTCATAAATAAGTGGTACTTATTTGTTCATGTTTACAGTGTTTTTTTTTTTACATATGATATGTATGAATCACACATTATGAATTGTGTGATTTATATGATACATTAGTATATGATATATATGAATTATATGTATAGGTGTCAATTCAGGTAAATGGGTCAAGTTCGGATCAAACCTGACTTTACTCGATCATAAATCGGTCAACTCGAACTCGACCCGTTTTTATAAGAAGTAGAAACAAGATTGAGAGGTGAGGTGGATGTGTGGAGGAGATGTGATAGGAGGAGGTTGCTAAGCTGAATTTTGAAATGGTTGAATGTGTTCATGAAAGAGAATCAACTTTAACAAATGTAGGAACAAAATAATAAAAACCTTTTGTTGGTTCTGGATAGCCCAGGAGAGTTGTTGGAAGAGCTTTAGGAGAGTTTATTCTTTGAATGAGGCGGTTGAAGAGGATAACATCGACATCCAAAAACCATTAAATGCAGATGGTTGGGAGTAGTTCCAGTCAACAACTCACAAGGGAATCTATTTTGTTAAATAGGCACTGGCATGCGGTTTATAAGATAAGCAGCTACTAATACAACATATACACAATACTAATAAGGGAGATTTTCATCTAAAAGCAAGGCTAGTTTCAATGATGTAGCAATGCTTGTGTTCAACAATTTCATTATGTTAAGGTGTATAAGGACAAGAAATTTGATAAGTTATGACATGATTGATTAAAAATTGTTTGAAGGCATTGTTCACAAATTCTTTTCCACCGTATGTTCTTAGAGTAATAATGGAGTTAGAAAATTATTTATCAACAAGAAGTTCGAATTGTTGGAATTTTAAGAATGTTTTAGATTTTGCAAGCATTGAATATACCCTTGTATAACAAGTAAAATCATCCACAAACAAAAAATAATAATGAAATCCATTAAATAATTGAACCAGACTGGTCCCCATACATCAAAATGTATTAGTTGTAATGGTTTAAGAGGGGAAAAACTAATACAATGACATTTAGATTGAGAACAAGAAGTACAATAGAAATTGTGAGGAAGACATTTAATATAAGCGTACGCTTGCATAATAGGGATTTCAACACTGTAGTATTTGGATGACCCAAATGCTTATGCCAAAGAATCCCGCAAAGCTTCTGCAACCAGTGTAATCTCTTTCACTATAGAGCAACGAATATAAGTCATCAATATTCAATGGGTGCAGTTTAGTATGTATGAAAGTTTTAAATGCATATACGATGCTTGGAGTTCATAATTACTTTTTCTGTGTCTATGGAACTTCCTACACAATTTATATCATAAACTTTGGCTTTGAATACTTAAACACTTAAGAACGCCAGGTAGAGTGATTTTCTATCGTTAGCGGGGTGTGAACAATACTTTTCAACTTCGTCATGAGAAATTTTAGTTGAGGTGGAATATGTATCTCTACAATATCCATTGAAGACATTTAAGTCATCTCTGGATTTGAGGAGGAATACTTGGGAGATTCCATCAAGTTATGTAGAGCAAAAGCTCTACAACCATGAAGAAGTCAAAAACCATATAATACTGAAAAATAATACATAAGTTGTAATATAGATAAGAAAAGCTTAAGCAACAAGATAGAAAGATGAGAATATAAAGTTGCTTATCTTATGTTTAACCTAATACATCTCACACTTATATATAGCTACAATACTCTCTTCCAACGGTTCACAACAATTGGGAAGTTATAAAATAAAGGTTGAGATGCACAGTTCAGTGGAGCAGACAATCCATTAAGCTGAGAGTGATTGGTTATCATTACCAGGAGTGGACTGCATATTAGCTTTATCATGCATAATTAAAAAAATTATGGCAATAGTTGGGGGACCAAATGATCTTAAAATTTGACAGGTTTATAATTAAATCGAGCATCTCGATGAGATGAATTCAAATAGACTAATATGATTTAATTCTAACATTATTAAGACACGTAAATGTTGAAGAAACAATCGATGTGCTATTCGATATAATATTTTAGATTTTCTCCATATTTATTGAATATGTCACTCTAAAAATCTATAAATAAGCCCTTGCTCTTTATATGAAAGGAGGGCTTGGACTTTGGCTTAATATTTCATATAGCTCCAAGGATCTTGAAGCAACACCATCCGACCACCATCCAACTATCATTGTTGGACAACCACCCTACCATCGTCAACCGACCGCCGCCTAAACGTTGCAGTTAAACCATTGCTCACCTGACGTTATCAGACAACCTCCCGCCACTATGTGTTAATTACTCGACCGCCTCCTTATAACTACTACTTAAACACATCCATCAAACCATCACTTGATCACCATCATCAGATAATCGCCAAACTACTACCATCAAGCCGTCATGCAACTACCACCATTAGAACACAACTTGTCACCACCATCAAGTCACTACTTGAACGCTATGGTTAGAATATCATGTTTGCCATCGTTGCATCACTGTTCTTCAACCAACATTGCCCCAACTATAGTTCGTTGACCTTTGTCTTCGAACTACAGTCCTGCAATCACCATCGGGCCACTACAACCTTCCAACCTAAGTCACTTGACTAGGGTTCCCTGACTAACGTTACTCGACATGAATGCTCTAACACCAATCGCCTGATTATGATCCACTGACTATCATGTGTTATGGATATTCAAGCAAAACTAAGATGTTAATGGATGTTCCAACACGTAACACTTATCATATATTTCTATTTTTTCTTATAATATTTTATAAATTTTTATGTATAAACTTATCATATAAGTCCATCAAAGCCTCAAAGGTGGAACTTGAGCCTCAACTAAATACCACATTGAACGAACATAACATTTGCGAAAACTAACCCTAACGAAAGGTCGGCGGTTGGCAGCAAGATGATCAAGTAGGCCATGCCCGGACATTTAGTGGGCATGGTTACAAAGATCAAGGATCTACTGAATTTGAAAGAACACCTTAAACCACCTGGCCTCCACTCCCCCGTCTTCGCAAACTATCTTCATTGTCCTCCGCCTCCAGGTTCCTTGCATCGCCGTTGACCTTTAGTCGCCGGAGTTCGCTTTGACCATTGCCTCCAGTTCTGTATGGTGGGATGATAATCGGAAGTGTAAAAAACTTCTATTTGTAGGGAACTTCAACCACATTTCCTGTATCTTAGTATGTTCTTGGCACCATACATTTCCTCCATTGCTTTCTTCAACTGTAGACGAGTGCTGTAGCGCACATCTCTCAGGAGATTGCAACACTATGAATTGCTTATGGGTTTTACATTTTGGAGGGAAATGAGGGATTTTGTTGTTTCTAGGGTTGTGGATGGCTTGTACTTCATGTTTAACTACAGAAGTGCCATTTTTTCCCCTCTTTGTTGAAAGTGCTACGCCTTCATGGGTATTTGTTGTTTATTTGACGGCTCTTTTCTGAAGATATGCTGAAACCTGCTTTCTGTAGAAGAAGAGATGCAGAACTAGAATACAGAAAACGAACAAGGAACAAGAGAAATAGTAAGAACTGTAGGAACAATAGTTCATTGTATTTCCATATCAATCTGCATTACAGGTAGAGTATGCATATATGTATAACAGTAACGTAGAAATCTGTAATGAGAACATAAATCTGTTAGATCTAAAGGGCTGAGATGAGAGTTTTTTTTAGCAATGTATGGCGAGGATTAAATGCCGTAAAAGGCGACTGCCCCTGCAGCAGAGAGAATGGGGTTAGTGGCAGAAAAGGTTGCTTACATATCATTTTATAAGTTATCATTGCCCTGCAAATTAATGGTCTAATTGTTGGAGTGTTAATTTGGACATGAGGAGGTTGAATCTGGATGGAGACAGCAGTTTGTTGAGGAGATTGGCCGGTTGATCTTTAGAGTCGATGTGATAAATAGTGATCTCATTGGAGCGAATGAGATCCCTAATGAAATGATAATTAATTTCAATGTGCTTCGTGTGAGCTTGAAAAACATGATTGCTTGCCAAGGCAAGTGCTGAAGTGTTGTCTCAATGAAGTGGAGTTTGTGAGAGCGTCAAGATGTGAAAGTCATTAAGTAGGCGATGGATATTGTTGATAAGACATGAGAGAATTGATGAAACACTTTAATTACGGAGGTCAACCTTAGAGTCTAATGGTTTTCATTTGAATAGATCTAAAACCGATTACATTGAGTGTAATTTTAGTAGTAATAGATATAGTGGTGGAATTGTGATATTGGGTGATGAGGTCATTAAAAAGAGTAATTCTTTTAGATATCTCGGGTCTATTGTTCAAAGCAATGGTGAAATAGATGGGATATTAGTAGTAAAATTCAAATTGGATGGTTGAAATGGAGGATTGCATTAGGCCTATTTTGTGATAGAAAAGTACCCCTCAAACTTAAGGGTAAAGTTTTATAAGATAGTGGCGAGACCTGCAATGCTTTATGTCGCAAAATATTGGCAATTAAAAGAGAAGCATAAAAATAAGTTGTGTTGCAGAGATGTGGATGCTCAAGTAGATGAGTGGCTTTACATTTAGAGATAAAATGCGAAACAAGTATATACGTGAGAAGGTTGGAGTAGCTCTAGTGGAAGATAAAATTGGATAGAGTCACCTTAGATAGTTTGTCCACATAAAACGTTGGCCTTTCGATGACCTTGTTTGGAGAGTAGATGTTTTAGAATAGGTCTATGTTAAAAAAAGTAGAGGTAGACCTAAACATTAGAAATGACCTTTTTTATTAGATTTAAATTAGAATTTGACTCTTAATATGACATAATGAAGAAAAAAGATTTATGTAGCCGACTCCACTTAGTGGGATAAATGCTTGTTGTTGTTGTTGTTCTTTTTGTGTACTTTATGGAGTTCACAAATTAATCTTGTTGTTATCTTTGGGCTACTTGAAATCAGCTTTAAATCATGAGGTGTCCATTGCTTTATATTTATTCGATTCCTGCAAAAAAAAAGTTCTATGTAGTTAGGAGTAACTTGTTAGTAAGCCCGCGTTTCATTATGAAAGTTTTCATTTTTTATCAGTTCAACATATTCAGAGTTAATTAAGCTGTTCATGGGTTGGTATAACCATAGCACTCTTATCTTGTGGAGAAAAGCTCAACCTACCTAGGATCAGACTGTCTGTCGAGCCAACCTCTGTTTCTATTGATATGTTTTTATTTTGGCCGTATTAATGCTATCTCCTTATCTTTGTGCGAGATGGATTGCCAGCATTTTCTGACTTGCTTCACATTTCTTGTTTCACACTCAGCCTATTTCCTTACTTTTGCTAATCTCCATGACAATTGGTTACAATACATCAACTCACCATTCAAAGCCCTTGTTGATTTAATCATAGACAGATAGGGAATCTGTACTTTTTTTTACTTATCTTTGAGAAATAGAGAAAATAATCAATATGAAAGGACCCTATGGTTTGCCATCGTATGGCATGGCACTCCCTTTAAGAATTTTTTTGAAGAATGTAAAGGAAAATTTATTATTTTAGATGCTAACCTATGATTGATAATTCTTGCTTTACCAAATTGTATGGCATGATGCATCTTGAAATAGCTGTTGCTATAATTTTAACAATTCTAGGCATTGGTTCTTAACTTTATTGTGAGGATTAAAATATTATCAACATACATGGTTGCCTTTTTCCTCTAAGAATGGGGAACTGATCACATTCACTTAAAAACTGTTGGTCACTTATTTTTAATTACCATTATTTCAGAATGGGCACAGGGAGGAAAACTCGGAATGCCAACAATGATAGCAGTAATCCACCTTACCGGCGTGGCTCATCATCTTTTAGGGGCTTGCACAAGGATGAATTAGGAGGAGCTATATTTATGTGCAAAGATAACACTATGCCAGAGTGTCTATCAAAACAATTGTTTGGTTTGCTACCACATTTACCTTTCCATTGAAGTTCAGAAGTTCAAAATTTCATTCAATGACTACTTGGTTGCTTTATTTTTCTTGTCTAGTAGTTAGCCTTCTCCTTCATTCTTTTTGAAATTTTGTTGAGGGAGTTGTTTTCTTTTAATAATATTATTTCTGCCCTTATCAGGCATTCAAACCGATACCAACAAAGTCTCTCTCTCTCTCTCTCTATATATATATATATATATAACAAGACCAATACTAGTTTTCAAGACCTTGTGCCTCTAATTTTTTAAATTAAAATCTCATATACAACTTTACTTTTGCAGGTTTACCCCCTCCACATTTCTCCTACGTGAGAAATATTTCACCAGGTCTGCCCATTTTTCTCTTCAACTGCACTGATAAGAAACTTCATGGCATTTATGAGTCTGCAAGTCATGGTCAATTGAACATAGATGCTCATGCATGGACAAATGGGGGAGCAGAGAAGACTGCTTTTCCTGCACAGGTCTTGTTTATAGCAAATTTCATGAATTTCTTACTTCTCCTTGCTTTATTGTAATAAATTTAATTATTATTTATATTTTTTTCTAGGTCCGGATCTGCATCCGGTCACAATGTAAACCCCTTATTGAAAAGAAATTTAAGAAAGCAATTGAACACAACTATAATGCTAAACCTTTCTGGTTCGAGCTGGACCATGCACAGACTCAACGCTTAGTTTTTCTGTTCAAACCTATTCCTCCATCTCCTTTGCCAGTACGAAGTCGGGCTAGCAAAATCAATAATTGTCCACCATTATCAGCTGTCAAAAGAAAGCCAAAGAATGATTTAGAGGTTACTAGTTCAGCGAACCAATACAAGGTTGCAGACAATGCAGATACTGATTTTGGTGGATCTAGGAGAGAACTGTTTAATGCTTTTGAAGGTGCAAGTTCTAAAGAACCAATATTGAACTACAATGATTCTAAAGAATCAATTTCGAACGGGAAAGAACATTTTCAAGGTGATTTAGATGGAGGAAGTTCAGCAATTGTTACTAATTTTATTGAACTTAATGGAAGACTGGATCTGCAACCAGTTGAAGGAGAGCATAATAATGCATTGCTCAAACTGAAAATTTTTTCAGCTGATAGCAAATTGCGTTCGTCTAGCTGTGTCATAGGTGATAGTTCAAGTTCAAGTGTCCTGGAAGATTTGTACAACAAAAATGGACAACTTATTGATGATTCGTGTACTTCCACTGAGAAAGATGATGACCTTTATGATGGAAATGTTGCATCAAATGATCAACATCTTGATACCTTTCTGAAAGAAAACCATCTAATGGTATCGATGAACTTCTGTGATGGATATAAAAATATGAATAGTGGGAAGATTTTGAATGATTCACACAGTTTGTACGAGCAAGAAGAAGTTTCAGGGACTCCTAATCTTTCTCATGGAAATGATAAGGTAACTAAACATAAGTTCAATTTGAAAATTTTAAGCTGATTTTATTATTTCTGTAAACTTTTAAACTCAAATTTTCCATGATTTTCTTTTTTAGCTGCTGGAAGCCATCAGAGATTTAAAGGTGCAAACTACTACATTAGCGAAACAGCAGGTTCCATATAAATTTTACTTTTCTACCTTCTTCTATTGAGGTTTTAACTTTTTATTTTCCCTTTTCATCATTGATTTTTGTGATGTTACCTGTGCATTTTCTATGAAGGTGTTGTTTGATTTTGATAGGACACAAGTGCAGAAATTACCAAAACAATGGCTAAAATTAGGGATTTCAGCAAGAACAATCCAGGAATTTGAAGAAATTCCTTGGCAAATCAGTAAGAAAACTTAATAATAGAAAAATAGTGGAAGAAAACTAGCAAGATATAATGGAGCTTCAATTTGAGAGGAAGAGCCTGCTCTCCCAATCCCTAGCTGACGGCTAGAGCCCAAGTACCTAAGAGAAAAATCAATAAACAAATCGCATAAACCTACCCCCCCCCCCCCATTTAGAGAATACAAAATAAAAGTATAATTATTAAACAACCCTTCCTAAATTAATTTCCCTCTTAAACCGCCCCTTCCTATTTAAAAATATTCATTAGATCATTGGCCTACATGGGGGCCAGCGGCTTCCTTGTCAGCCTGAAATAGACCAGGGCCAGCCCTATTTTAGGGCCGACTGGACTGGTCCACCTTGGACCGGTCTAACATATTTCAATGATATTTAGATCTTAATTTTAGTAGATGTCAGCATTACTTTTTAATTTTTACATAGTATGGCATCTAGATATACCCATTTATATACCACCAAAAATCAGATTGAAAATCATTTATTTGTTTATTACTTAAAATATATCATCAAACCAAATAACTGATGTTTGTAATAAAACTACATTACATATGTCAACAAGCTAAAAAGCCCGAAAGTATGCTGTTGTATTGTTATATTCTTTTTATCTCAAAATTTTGTTGGATTTATAGTTCTCCTGCATACTTCGCATAACTTCGTTATCATGGCAAATTTTTTTATTACTTTTGCAGTCATTTTCATCAATTTTCTACAGCTTTGGACTTGTTATCATTCGTTTATGAGTTTTTTTTTCCTGCTTATTCTTGTTTTATAGTTTCTTCTCTACAAGTTCAATTTGAATTTAAAGTTAAATTTAATTCAAATCTTTAGCCCCTTTCTTAAAATTTCTCTACACAATTTACAAAATTAAATTAATCCATATCATCCCACTGATTGTCCTCCCATTCATTCCCCAAGCTGGTGTTAATCCAAGTTGTACTGAGTAGTCTAAATGTCTAGCCAAATGAAAGATTTTAACCCTGATAAAGATCCTTGCAAAGGAGCTTAATGACCCTATGATGAATGCACCTTGTGGGAGACCTTTGTCTCTTCTAGATATTTTAGATGATTTGTGGAAAATTACTCGGAAAAAAAAAAGTATATGTTAATGTATTTTATCATAGAAATCATGGCGCATCTCCTTCGTTTCTTTAGATAGTCATAAATTTTCACCTGAGTAGGCCATTAAATTTAGAGAGTAGATATCATATGGATCCTAGAAATCACTTAGCTTAGAGACTAAAAAGTCCATGTAGACTAGAGAGATCATAGAGACTTACCTTCAAGTTATTCTTGAAGTTTACTTTTATAGTGATGGTCATGTGATCGATATCATAGGCATCATGGAAAAAGGTTGTGGCATTTATTAAAATCGATGACATGATTAAACTAAAGCTTGATACATCACAAAAAATTGCCTTGATCAGACATGAATCTCGAAGCATATATGAGTTGACAACTTTTAAAATTATATTCGAGATCATCTTAGCTCCAATTTCAGCAAACTTATAGCCAAATTGAACATCTCGAGAAGACGAACCCAACGACACAAAAATCGGTCCAATTCGAGCCCAAATGGCTTTAAATAAAATGACCAAAGCATATTTGGAATGTTCGAAGCATTAATTGTATGACGAAATGATCTCTAAATATGACATATTTATAGTTGAATCGAGCAGCTCGACTAGACGAATTCAACGAGCCAAAGATCACTTATTCTTACATCATTAAGGCACTTAAATGCTTGAAAAATGCTCCATGATCGAGGAAATCAGTATATGCCATCCGATGGAGCACTCTTAAATTATCCTGGATCTTCTTCATATTTATGGAGCATGCCACTCACAAAAATCTTTAAATAGACCAATGCTTTCTTCATGAAAGGACATTTGGCTGGAGATTGGAGAGAGCTCTGAGGTTTTGAGGATCCTAGAGTTCTATCCAGGCACCATCGCAGGCGAGCTTCTGCCAACCATCGTTTGGCTGCCGCCATCTTCGGACCACTATTCAACCACTGATCGTCGCTGAATAACAGCCTGACAGCCGACCACTATCCAACCATAGTTGGACCACCGCTTGGCAACGAACCTCCATTGGACCATTTCCTGACTGTTGACCGTCGTCGAACCACCACCAATCTCCATTGTACTTCCACCTGACAATCATCGGACTGCCACTCGTTCGCCGACCGCCTTCTGACATTCGCCCGACCATCGTCAGACCATCGCCCGGCCTTTAACCACCGTCTGGCCGCCGGCCGCCACCGATCCACCTCCCGTTAGCCGATCTCTGTCGTACTTCCGCAAGACCTCCGCCCGGTTGCTGATCTTGGCTGGGCCTTCTCCTGACAGAAGCCACCATAATTCTAACCCGACCATGATCATTCCATGCTCCCAAGTATCTATACAAAGTCTGATTGATTCTCCAAAACTATTGTAATTGTACCGCCTCTAAGTTAAGGGATGGGTTAATGATAAAAAACACCCACCACAGTGCAGGAAATTGCTGATTTTCAGGAAATTCAGCAAGTTTGGTGCAGGAATTTCAAATTTAATAGAGAAAATAACAAGCAAAAGTCTCAAATTCAACAAAAGAACAAGAAAAACAACAAACAATATAAGAATATTCAATTCGAGAGGAAGATTCAACTCTCCAAATCTTTAGCCAAATACTAGAGCCCAAAAGCAAAACCGTAGATCTCAAATTCAGCCTCCAAATCCAAGATAACCCTAACCCTAGCAAGAAGAAATTATTTAAAGCCAAATAAAAATTACATAATCCCTAAACAACCCTTAATTTAAAATTTTTCTTCAAAGCAAAGCTTAATTAAGCCGTGGGCACCATCACCTCAGCCGCCTCCTCTCCTTTTCCCTTGTTTTGCCTGCCCCCTTGGCCCTCCTTCTGCAGCAATGAACCCGTCCATGATGGACCGGTTCAACCGGCCCTTGAGCGGCCTAACATTACCCTACTCCCAAAGACTCACCTTGTCCTCAAGGTGGAATAAAGGAAATTGATACTTCACCCTCTCATATGGTTCCCAAGTAGCGTCGAAGTCGGGTAAGTCCCTCCATTTAATAAGCACTTTTTTGTTTACCTCTTTATCTGATCTCACCCATTTTAGCTCTAGTGGTTCTAAGACCACATCCAATTCCTCTGTCAATGTTGCTAGTAATTCTGCACTAACTGCATGCTCCCTAAGAGCTCTTCTCAACTGTGACACATGGAAGACTGGATGTATGGTGGCTGATGGGATAAACTTCAAACGGTACGCCACTGCTCCAATCTTGTCCAATATCTGTTAGGGGCCAAAATACCTCAGAGACAGTTTCTCGTTTCTTCTGTTGGCCATTGTCCTCTGTCTGTAGGGTCGCAATTTTACGAACACATTCTCTCCCACATCAAACTGGATGTTTCTTTAATGTGCATCTGCATGCTTCTTCATGATCTGTTGTGCCCTCAACAGATGTTTCTTCAACTCCTCCAACACCCAATCCCTTTCCTCAAAGTACTATTCTAATGAGGATACTGGTGTGCTGCTCCATTTTTCAAAGTGCACCAAGTGTGGGGGGTCCCTTCCATACAACAATTTGAAAGGGGTTATCTGAGAAGCTGAGTGGTACGAGGTATTGTGCCAATATTCGACCCATGCTATCAGCTTGGCCCACATCTGTGGTGTTTCAGAAGCAAAGCACCTCAAGTAAGTCTCTAAACTTCTGCTGACTATCTTCGTTTGTCCGTCCATGGGTGTTAAGTAGTGCTTCTCTTAAGTATTGTTCCCTGTAACCTGGACAACTCCCTCCAAAACTGGCTGAGAAACACATAGTATTGGTCATAAACTATCAACTATGGAATCCCATGTAGCCTAACTACCTCCCTGATAAATGTTGTTGCCACTGTCATTATGGTGTAGGGTTGTCGTAAGGGAATGAAATGTGCGTACTTGCTTAGCCTATCCACCATCACCATAATGATTTTGAATCCCTCTGATCGTGGTAGGCCATTTATAAAATCTATGGACACTTCCTCCCATACCATGTTCTGAAGTTCCAAAGGTTGTAGAAACGCCCATGGAGCCATAGCCATATACTTGTTCCTCTAGCAGATTTCACACCTCACAACTCTCCTCCACATCTTTATGCATCCCCTTTCAATATAACTCATCAACTAGTCTCCTGTAGGTCTTTTGTACCCTGGAATGGCCTCCATTTGCACTCCCATTGAACTACTGCAATAAGTGGGGAATATGGATGGAGGTTCACGACATCACAAACCTTCATTGATGTAAGAGTCTCCCATCTTCAAGTGAGTACCCCAGATGACTATTCATATCCTTCATTAAATCCTCAATCTTTTTCAACTCCTCATCCTGCATGCTCTCCTTCTTGATAGCCCACCAATCTTCCATCAGTGGCACTGAAGTTTCCATTTCATGGAGTTCCCCAACACATCTTGATAAGGCATCCGTTGCTATTTTCTAATCCATGTCTGTACTGGATCTCAACAACCACCTCTAATGCTCTTCTATCACCATCCTCTGGTCCAATAAATATTTCAAGCTTTTCTGATTTGTCTGGAACTCTGGATAATGAAATGCCTACCCAATAGGTAAGGGCGCTACTTCTGAATAGTCAACACAATGGCCATCAGTTCCCTCTCATATACTGACTTCAGCCTAGCTCTGGCTGACAGTACTTGGCTGTAGTATGCTATAGGTCTGTGGCTTTGCATGAGTACGACCCCCAACCCATATTCGGACGCATCGGTCTCCACTACAAAAATTTGACTGAAATTTGGGAGAGCTAAAATTGGGATTTTACTCATGGTTTTCTTTAGTCTCTCAAAAGCTTAGGCCGCTGCCTCTCCCCACAAGAAGCTATCCTTCTTTAGTTGCTCGATCAAGGAAAACGCTATGGTACTGTATCCCCTCACAAATCTTCGGTAGTAACCAATCATTCATAGGAAGCCCCTCAACTCCCTTAGGTTCCTAAGCAGGGACCACTTCTGCATTGCCTCAATTTTGATTTGATTCGCCGCTACTCCCTAGGATACCACATGCCCCAATTACTATACACTAGAATGCGTGAAACTGCACTTCTTTAGGTTGGCCCTCAACTGATGCTCACACAGAACTTCTAAAACTACTCTCAAGTGCTCCAGATGCTCCTCTTCAGTCTTGTTGTATACTAGCATCTCATCAAAGAAAACCAAGATAAACTTCCGGAGGTATTGCCAGAACACCCTCTTCATCAAGGATTGGAAAGTAGCAAGGGTGTTAGTAAGCCTAAACGACATCACCAGAAACTCGTAGTGCCCCTCGTGTGTCCTGAAAGCTGTCTTCTGAACATCTGCCTCTTTTATTTTGATTTGGTGATAGCCTGACTTCAAATCTAACTTAGAAAACACCACTGCTCCATACAACTCATCCAACAGCTCATCCATCACAAGAACAGGGAACTTATCCGACACTTTCCCCTTGTCAAGGCTTTGTAATCCACAGAAAATCTCCAGCTCCCATCCTTCTTCTTGACCAGTAAGACTGGACTAGAGAAAAGACTCACATTTTTTGCCTGATGATCCCACATCCAAGATCTCACGGATCAGATTTTCAATCTTATCCTTCTGAATCTGGGGATATCGGTATGGCCAAACACTGATCGGTGACATCCCTTACTTCAAGGTAATGGTATGCTCCAGCTCTCTCTGTGGAGGTAGGCTCTGGGGAGGTTGAAAAACCTCACTGAACTGTTGTATGAGCAGCTGAATTGAAGTAGGAGTGTCTCCCTCATCCTCCATTCTGACCCCTTGCAAGCATTGCAACTCCACAAAAAATTCTCCACCCACTTCCTGTATGGTCATGATCAAAGATTTGAGAGATACCCCTGCCTTGGACAGCCGACTTCCCCATTGCGTCATGTTAACTCATTTAACTCTTAATAAAGAAAGGTCATTTTCCTAGGATTATATAAATACTATATAAATATTAAAAATGAAATACTTAACCAATTATTTTCATGGTATCAACGACTTAGGCTTTTTCTTAGCATTTTAATAAGCCGTAACATTCATCAGGGTACTTCCTATAACTTGCAGACTTTTATTGTTCTAGGTCTCTTTTCATTCCTCCTAATATTGAGTCAAGATTTCTTATGCTTTGCACCCCTCTCCTCACTTCACTGAAATGATAGTATTCTATTCATGATTTTGTTTATTAGGTGGAATCTGATAGAGAAATATTGTATTTGAGAGATCTAATTAGAAACTCCGGACAAAAAGTTCTAAAGCTGAATGCCCGTTTGAAGGATCTAGAATCAAAGTTAGGCACCTCAATGCTACTTGATGATGGTCATAAAGTCGAGTTTGTTGGGCAGCATATTGGTTCAGACGATGTAATTTACCTTATTGGAGGTTCTAATGGTTCTGCATTGCTATCTGCATTAGACTCATTTTCACCATCATTGGACATCTTGACACCCCTGAAGTCAATGAGCTCTGCTCGTTCGTATGTTTCCTCAGTTGCACTAAATGGAGATATATATGCTCTGGGCGGAGGTGATGAAAATTCCTGGTATAACATAGGTACATCTATTAAACCCTTTTTTCCTAAATACCCATACATGGTTAGATCCAGTTTTCTTAATCCGTTGCGTTTTCAAATAATTTGCAGTTGAGCATTATTCCCAAAAGCACGACGAATGGACCTCATGCCCTCCGATGATCCACGAGAAAGGCTGTCTAGCTGGTGCAGCTTTGAATGGCAAAATTTATGCTATTGGTGGAGGTAATAGACTTGAGTTCTTCTCCGATGTGGAGATGTTTGATCCTGCTTTAGGAAGATGGATATCTTGGTATTCGATGTTTCATAAGGTAGTATATGTTGAATGTCTCCGCATTTGTCATTGTGTGCTCGTTTCTTTCTGATTAATGTGCAAATATCTAATGCTAGCCTGTTTTCTCCTATGTGATGGCTTATTACCATTATGCTAATACATGGATTTTGAAATCAAACATCTCAGTCACAACATGCCACTTAATACTAGTTTTTTGTTGCCATAATTCGTAAAGGTGATGATATAGATTATTCAAGGCGTTATATCCTTATTCATATTATATATATCGATTATGTTACCAGTTTGAGAAAAATATTTTTAAGAATGCATTTTTTTTCCTCAATCTTCTTGGTTTAATAAAAAAATATTATTAAAAATAATATTGTTCCAAATCTTCAAGGTCGATTTGAGTCATTTTTTAATTCAACAAGAGGATGATAAGATCATAACCCTCCATTGGAGCACTCTGATTCTCTTTTTGACAAAGTGTAGAAAACCTTCATGTTAAATCCACATATTAATAAACCTAAAAGGCTTGGGACTATTATAAGAAAGATTTGAAATAAAAGAAAGGGTAAATGATCTAAGATTTGATCTATTAAAGTGTCCAAGTAGGAGGGAATTAAAATAACTAATATATTCAGATGAGATAAATATTCTATCGAGTACAACCTATTTGAAACCATTAGAATAATTAAAAGGGGACCTAAATATTTGGCTTCCATGATTATTTATAATCAATATAATAGGAGTCCTCCATTTAGATATAACACAAAATTTACCTTTATTATTGGAAAAATAACATTTTCTTTCCTTCAGATATAACACAATATTGAAATCTCCTACGAACATTGAAATCTTCTCTGACCATTTTGAGCAATGCTTTAGAGGTCCAGCCAAAGGAAGGTTCTATGTTCTCTTAAGATGTCAACATAAAGGAATGAAGCATAAACTAACATGTCATCAAAAGAATTTTTGTTGCTTAAAAGTTAAAGGCAAGTCAAACATGGAAACGCATTGAATCAAATCCATCCATAATACTAAATCTTGTTGGAAGGGTTTGTAAGAGCACCTTAACAACTTAAATATTCTTATAGATAATAATTTTATTCAGGTTAACTATAGATTTTAAATAATCAATAATACAAATTTTATGCATTTTAATGACGTTTTTGAGTCTCTTATTAATTTGTGATTTGGCAATACCTTTAATATTCTAAATCTTTAATGTTAACTGTATTGAGACTATTACATCACATAATTTTATTGATCTTTTCAAACTTTTATTTATGCCCCTACCCTAACATTAGGATAACAAAATCATCCACATATTCAAAAATTAATATATTAGGGCGAAGAGGGGGATCATTAGGAGTACACATATGGTTCAACGCTTTATAACAAATTTTTTCCAGACACATGATACGCCCTAGGGTTCCCAAGTTTGGGTTTGCCCTAATGCTCCTTCAAAGAAAAGATTTCTCCTCCAAATCAAGGAAAAAATCAACACAAGAGGGATGAGATGAAGAACCAAAACCTTTGCATTCAAAATCCAAGGGAAAACAAGATACAATTTGTCCACTTCGAGAAGGACAAGGTCTCCCACTACAAACCCTAGAAAAACAAGAGAAAGAAACTAAGGAGGCTAAGAGAAAACTCCAATCTTGCATAACCCTAGAAATTCCCCCTTAATCCCTACTTATAGCAAGCAAAAGACCCAACCAAACCCACTAGTGGGCTGCCCAAACTGAACCGCCCAGCTCAGGCTAGACCTGAGCCAAACCGGTCCAGAAATGGACCGGTTCCGCTCAAGCCGATCGACCCCGTCCCGCTCCGCGTCCCCTTCCCGCGTCCCTGCTTCGGCGGATTGAACGGCGCGGCGTCCGTTCCGGCTGGTTCCGCGCGCCGCGGGGTAGCCGGCCCTCCCTCTGCCGGTCGGCGTCGGCGGTGGCCCGCATCAATACTCCCTCCTTTAAAATTAACCTTGTCCTCAAGGTTAAAGAATGTAGATTCCTTGGTGGTCGGAAATCCACAAAGGCTAGGGTCACCCTGTAGTGCCACCCTCCGACCATTACTCTTGTATTTAACCAACAACTTCTCCCAATTGACCTCCATGTCTCCTAAAGACTGAAGCCACTGCATACCCAAGACGATGTCGGCGTTTTCCAGATCAATCAGCAAAAAATCTTGAGTAATTATCTCCCCTTGCAAGATAATAGTGACTCCCTTGCATTTCCCATAAATACGGGCCTTCTGTCCGGTGCATATGGTCACCTCTACCTCTTTGCTTGCTATCACCTTTAGACTCAACTGTTCCGCCACTCGATAGGCCAAGGAATTGTGAGTAGCTCCACTGTCAAACAAAACTCTCACCTTGCACCCTTCAATTTCTCCCTCCATCTTCATGGTGGGGTGGAATGGTAAACCTTCCATCGAATTCAGACTCACTTCTATCATATCTAGGTGAGGATGCTCTACCTCACATAGCTTTTCCCTTGTTGCCCCTTCATCTGTGGCCTCATCTGAATCCCCCACAACTATCACGTGCAGGGTCTTCTCTTTACACCTATGCACCAGGTGCAAATTTCTCGTCGCAACGGTAGCAGAGGCCCTTGACCCTCTTCTCCTTCAATTCGGAGTCAGTCAGTCTCTTGAACCCTCCTTGGTTCACCACAGTGGTGGCTTTCTCCTGTTTTACCTCCTCTGGATGAGTAGTGGCAGTCACCTTAGGTCCTTCGAGCATGAGTGGTTAACGATATGTGGGGTGAGACCCCCCGGATTTCCGTGTCTGATCCGCCTTCCGCTCATCCTCAACAAGCTGAGCTGTCTCCATAATTCCCACTATCCCTCGTGAGTTGACCACCCTGATGGCGGCTCTGATGTAGGGTTTCAACCATTTCATGAAATTCTCCTCCATGGCGTCATCGGGCATTCCCCTCAATCGTCCCGATAGAAGCTCAAAGCGCTCCTGGTACTCTGCCACTGTGCCTTCCTGAACAAGAGACATGAACTGTTCATAATGGGTGCCCTCACTGGACACTCTGAACCTGTGCAGTAGTAGGTCCTTGAACTCTTCCCAACTCCGTATAGGTTGTCGCCCTTCAATCCATTGGAACCAAGCCAATGCTTTCCCCTCCAAGCAAATCGGGACGGCCATCAGCTTTTCCTCCTCCGTGATGCCGTTAACGGCGAAATATCGCTCCACCCGGTAGACCCATCCGTACGCATCTTCCCCTTCGAATATGGGGACCTTCAACTTCCTCATCCGTGTATCTGTCCGAGGAGGATTCCTCCCATCTTCCCATGGCCCATGCTGAAATCCCTCCCACTGAGGTCTTCCCCTCCACTCTCCTGGATACGGGGTCTGCAAACCCCTTCTTGGTGGCTCCCAAGGGGCTCGGCCCCCCTCATGTGTCCCTCCCGGTTGTCTTGGCCAACCACCTCCGACCTCTCCTGCGGATCGGCCCAACTCTGGCGGCCCTCCTAGACCTCTCGGCCACCCTCCATACGAACCGTGAGGGTCACGTATGGCTCCTCCCCCCTGGCCGGCGGCCACCTCCCACGGTGCACCACCCACGCCGGATGCCTCCCACCCTTCCCTTGACCAAGGCTCTTGGCGTGAGATGTAAGGTGGTGCTTGCATGGCTTCCCCCGGTTGGCTTGCTCCATCTTCCCTAATTGAGAAATTAGGGTTAGGGTTAGGGTTCGGCATCGGCGATTTCCCTTTTTCCTTAGGATTTGATTGAACAACTTGGGCTTCTACCAATTTACGGATCATCTCTTCCATTCCCCCAAATCTCTCCTCTAAGGTTGAGAATTTTCCCTCCAACGACGAAAGTTTCTCTCCCACTTCCTCCTTCCATTGGCTCATCTCCCCCTCCAAAACTTCTATCTTCTTTGATGCCATGCCGTCTAGGATCGAGAGCTCTGATACCAACTTGATACACCTTAGGGTTCCCAAGTTTGGGTTTGCCCTAATGCTCCTTCAAAGAAAAGATTTCTCCTCCAAATCAAGGAAAAAATCAACACAAGAGGGATGAGATGAAGAACCAAAACCTTTGCATTCAAAATCCAAGGGAAAACAATATACAATTTGTCCACTTTGAGAAGGACAAGGTCTCCCACTACAAACCCTAGAAAAACAAGAGAAAGAAACTAAGGAGGCTAAGAGAAAACTCCAATCTTGCATAACCTTAGAAACCCCCCCTTAATCTCTACTTATAGCAAGCAAAAGACCCAACCAAACCCACTAGTGGGCTGCCCAAACTGAACCGCCCAGCTCAGGCTAGACCTGAGCCAAACCGGTCCAGAAATGGACAGGTTCCGCTCAAGCCGATCGGCCCCGTCCCGCTCCGCGTCCCCCTCCCGCGTCCCTGCTTCGGCGGATTGAACGGCGCGGCGCCCGTTCCGGCTGCTTCCGCGCGCCACGGGGTAGCCGACCCTCCCTCTGCCGGTCGGCGTCAGCGGTGGCCCGCATCAACACACCTCTAAGTTATTAAGAATAATGTCACTAAACCCATTAGTATATTTAGAGGGAGATCTTCAATGTTTGAAATGGAGTTTCTAGGTTTACAATCCTTAGGAGGAGGCACTCAAACCATTGCTCCATTAGTTTCTCATTAATGGCTTGAATTTACTCTTGAAGAGTATGATCAATTTCAATGTTGGCATCATGATTAGGACCCGGGTTAATTTTATCCACATTTAATATCTCATTAGGAGAGTTAGTTTCAAGAAATAATTGGTTCCATTTTACAGTATTTCTGGTATTATGTTGCAAATTATTGGCCCACGTGTTTGTCATTTTGTTTTTTCATGTCGAGTTTAAAACACTCCTCATTCATGTGACCATAATATTGACAACTAGTACAATATTTTAGAAAACTTTAAAGAGTAAGTTCCTGGAAATACCTGTTGTCAAGAGAGCCAATCCAACATTTGTATCATGATGTTTCAAGTTGTCTAATTCAACTAAAATACAACGTTATGACAATCTTAGTTCACTAAAAATATTACGTATGAAAAATAAAGTATTATAATCAATGATAAGTATTTTAAGCCTAGGTAGAGAAATCCATATAGGAGTGATAGAAGGTCCATGGTTAAGGTCATTAGAATGTGGACTGTTTCAAAAATTTTATTTGAGAACCAAACTTACAACAAAAATTCTACGCGTTGTGCAAAAAATTCTGGCATAAGCATTATCATTAGATAACCGAATAATTATATATGAAAAATTAAAATGATTTGCCAATGTATTTCCCAAATGGCTAAGCACTTATGGTGGCAACATTCTTTTCAGATCGCAACCATATTTCTGTTTGGCTATTATTTTCTTGTTATTTTCTCGTTGCTTCAAACAATTTTTGTGGTGGAAAACTATTTTTTGCAAGCATATCTACTAATGTGTGAAAGCTATAAAAAAGTTTTTATCTGTCTTTGCTGACCCACCTACTGTAGCAAACAAAAACGAAACAAAAAAATAGCTACGTACCTCTTCGGTTCGGACATCCTACATCGCCCTAGACACGATTCGACGCCATTCGAATCGCGCAAATCCCGTTTTTGGACATCCTACGCATATCTATGCCGATCTCGCCGTCCTCTTACACGACCAATGTCACATCACACACGATCGGTCTCAACATTAAAATGAGTCCGAGCTCGTCATTCGCGGTCTCTCGCTCTCTCTCGATTTTTTTTCTCCCTTCCGCACGCTCCTTCGATTCCTTTGACGCCGTTCAACTTCGCATCTTCGACGACGTTCCCTTCTTGAAGGATCGGAAGTCCCGACGTTTTGATCGGAAGTAACAACGCGAGCTCGCTGGTTCGGAAGTTACACATTTTGATCGGAAAATCGACGGGAGCCTCTTGCTGTGAAGATGACTTTCCCTCCCCGCCGGAATGAAAGTTACTGCATTTTGATCGGGAGCCAGAGCAAGAGCTCTCTTGCTGCAAAGGGAAGAAGAAGAGAAGGACCCTCCTCTTGCCTCGGTCCACGAGTCAACACCGTCAACAGTTGCCGACGACTCCTACACAAGGTATAATGTTCCAAATTCCATCATCGACGTGCTTGATGCATTGGTGGACCCCTTATACGTTCTCTTGTAGCACGGTGGGGGGGAATTCAGTGCAACAGGTGTGACGAGGCGGGTAAGCCCTATACACGCTCTTGTAGCGTGGTGGGGACAGTCCTCGACCTCGACATCAGCATCGCCGACACTGCTACGCAAGGTGTAATGTTCCAAATCCCATTTTCGACGTTTGTGGCGGACCGGAGAACCACCTATACGCGCTCTCATGGCACGGTAGGAGGGAGCCCGGTGCGACGCATACGGCGAGATGGGTAAACCTTATACACACTCTTGTAGCGTGGTGGGGAAGTCACTGGTGTTCTCGTACGGCTACCGTTGAAGGCCCCATACACGCTCTTGTAGCGTGGTGGGATGAAAAGATGTACGGTCGCGGTGTCTAAGGCCACCTACCATACACGCACTTGTAGAGTGGTGGGATGAAAAGATGTACGGTCGCGGTGTCTAAGGCCACCTACCATACACGCTCGGGTAGCATGGTGGAAAGGCCCAGCTCCCCTACATTTCCCCCAAATGAGGGATATGTTGGGGTGTAGGGGTGCAAACGAGTCGAGTCGAGCTCGAGCTAGGCAGTGTTCGAGTCGAGCTCAACTTTCAAATACTGAGCTCGAGCTCGAACTCAAGTTGAGCTCAAAATACGAGCTCGAGCTCGACTCATCTCATATGTCGAGCGGCTCGTCGAGCTCAATCGAGCTCTGCTGTAAACTCCGTCCCGAGTGGCTTGTCGAGCTCAGTCGTGCTCCAATATTGCGAACTCCTTCGTCGTCACGAGCTTGCCATCGACTCCGCTTATCCGTCGTCGAGTTTGCAGTCGCGTTCGTAGTCAAGATCCACTGGATCTGATCTAGACGCGACGTCAAGATCCCGTCCGTCGTCGAGATATAGATTCCCGAGCTCTCCATTGCGTCCGCTGTCAAGTCCAGAGCTCGTCGTCGCGGCCGCCATCGACTCCCAAGCTCGTCGTCGCATCTGTCTTCAAGATGGCGTCCGCCATTGAGATCTAGAATCCGGAGCTCGTCAGGATCTCGTCCGTCGTTGAGATCTAGATTTATGAGCTCGTTATTGCGTCCATCATCTAGTCCCTAACTCGTCGTCGGGGCCACCGTCGAGTCCCAAGCTCGTCAAGATCGCGTCCGCCGTCAAGATCGCGTCCGCCGTCAAGATCGCGTCCGCCGTCAAGATCGCGTCTGCCGTTGAGATCTAGCATCCGGAGATCGTTAAGGTCGCGTCCGCTAGCAGAGTCGCAGCTACCCAAATTTTTTCTCCCGCCCACTCACACACGCGAGCTACTCGACGAGCCTATGAGCCGAGTCGGAGGTCTGATCGAGCTCGAGCTCGATAAGCCATCGAGCTCGAAATGGTGTTCGAGCTCGACTCGCGAGCTCGAAAAGCTCGACTCGTCGAGCCAGTTACCGAGTCGAGTTTGAGCCGGCTCATGAGTCGGCTTGACTCAGTTGCACCCCTATTGGGGTGCTGCTGAAATTTACACTGAAGTACACAAGAATTGAACAATATGAAAACCTCACTTGGGTAACAATACAAAGGACCCATACTTGGACATAAATGCATAGAATTTGAACTAAATGTGCAGAGGACTTGTACGAACAAGAGGGGACTTGGACTCAAACTGAACTACAAAAAGTGGAACCTAAATCCTAAAATGCACAATTAAGATCAAGATTCAAATGCCAAATAACAACTCAATGCATTCAACACGAATACAAACATACAAGTAGGGGATACAAGCAGGGTACTTGTGGCGAACAAGATCTCGATGCATACAAGCAATGAACAATAGTCAATTCACAGTATCTGAACAATCACAAACAAACTTCAATTATCAAAACCTATGAATACTTGAGATGAAGTACATAATGTATGATACGGATGAATCGAACAGACTCCTACAACAAGTTCCGACAAAGTCAATGCAATGTATTTGTAAGCAACAACAGACAGTTGCAAAGTGCACGAGTACTACCCACATGTAACAATCAAAGACCCACCAAGCAAACAACAACTACCCTGTAGATTGAGAGGGTGACATTGGCAATTGATGAATAAATAATCCAAGGCATACGAATAATAAATGATTATCAAAATGAGTGACTACAAACGAGGAGCAATCATCAATACCTGAATATATGATACACAACAAATGATGTTGATAGATACAGTGGACTCCTTCAACAATCCTTACAAGTTTGCCTATAGATTAAGATGACAACACTGTCATTTGATAGTGAAAAACCCGTCCCTACAAAATACAATCATCATACCACCTGAGATTGGTGAAATGTGGATATGATACAAGTACAAATGGCTCTTGTACGAACACTTCCAAGAGATTGTATTGAATACAATCAACACAAGTACAATCATCATGCCACCTGAGATTGGTGAAAGGTGGATGTGATGTAAGTACAATAGGCTCTTCAACAAATATGTCCTAGAGATTGTAGTGAACATATTCATTCCTTGTGAGCAAGGACGGACGATACAATGCACTTTTGGATAATAACAATGGCTATATTACAAGTACAATGAACCCTTATGGACACAAGTACATATAACACCTACAGTAGCGATGATTGAGATGCTGCAAGCACGTCGGATATGAAGACAACTCGATGTATGGAGAAGGGCACCTCTTAGCAGAATGGAAGAGATGTTTGAACAAATTTGAACTAAACTTTCCGGTGTTTCAAAATTTTTTCTTGGTCCTATACTTAGGAAGAAAATATTTCTGGTATCCACAAACAATGGAAATAAAAAGTCTACTACACTGAAGACCTTAAAAGGAGTTCTTTTCAAAGAAGCGGTCATTGATTTCAAAGTTCATAAGGACCTCCCGGTGAATGAGAAAAGGGAGTTTGTATCAGAACAATGAAGTATCTCATTGCAATCAGGTGATAACGCTACGATTCACCTGTACCCAAAAGAAGGAGATTCGTTAGTGCACTACAGAAAGCAACAAGTAGTGCACGACAATCTACCTGTACAAGGCAACAAATAACTCAATCCAGAAGCTACTACAACACGACACCGGATATGCAACATCTATGCAAGCGGACATAAGGCGTTTTACAAATATTTTAAAATACCCCCTCACATGCACCGTAGTTTGTATGCATATAGGTACACTAAAGGGGTAAATACAATCTTGACCCGCATGGGCCCCGACGAGCGTGTTATTGGTACACACGTGACGTCTAGGGATGCTGCGTGGGTTAATAAGTGAATTCAAATTCGAACCTGATCATTCTATACAGATCAATAAGCGTCGACAGGTTATGAATCATAAAATAAATTTATGGTTATGGCGACCGGTATATTTGTTTTGATACATTCATATTAGGCATTTAAGGCCTATAATCAAAAGAATTCACTAATAAAGACGTAAAGCTTATGAAACCCGATCTTCCCAAGAAGATCAATAGGAGTCGACAGGGTTCGAACCACCAAACAAATATACGGTTGCGGAAACCAGTGTATTTGTTTTAATACATTCATATTATGCCTTCAAGGCTTATAATCAAGAAGATTCATTCCACAAAGGAACAAAGCCTATAAAACCCGATCCCTTATCAGCAAGTTGATAGGGTCGACAAGGTTTAAGACACAAATGAAAATGACCTCCTTCACCCCGGTGATGGTCGTGTTGAATGTTTATCTCAACTGGAGGGGTTGACAAACCATTTCAAATGCCTCCTAACTTTCACAAAATTCAAATTCCTACGAAAATAGAAGTGACTTTAACGTCACCCTGATGATGGCCGTGTTGAACGAAAATCTCAAAATAATGTTTCTAGTGCGGACCATGGTAAAGGAGGCTATTTGAGGCCTTGAAAATTCAAAATCCAAAAGAATACTAGAAATCCAAAAATCCAAAAATCCAAAAAAATAATTAAAATTTGAAATCAACCATCAAAACACTTAAAGCAAAATTCATCCACCATCCGCAACAATTTGCCGAGATGGACAAATTAAAATTTACTTCAGCTCACATAGAGCTAAATGCATAGTCGAAAATATCACTAGGATCCATTCTCAAACAGTCTCCTACCAATAAGGACGTGATACGTGTCCTCTCATCGGCAGTTTTGCCGCCCAATGGCACCGCAGGATAAACGGTTATGACCCGGGGCCCTCTGAACTGAGTGTGTTTGCCGTCAAATGGCACCACAAAATACTGGTTATGGCCAGAGCCAATACGCTCCTTAGTGGCATCTAATCCTTGATATATGAATTAATAAGATATGATCGATACGGCACAAAGCCCTCTGTTCGCTAAGGTGGATTCAAATTTGTCCCCTTAGGCAAATATTCACCCCAGGTCTACAAGGTACTCTTGGACAAAGCAACCCATGGCTGCCGACAAGGATCCTTTTGTCAGGTTGGGTCGACTACCTCCTCTGATTAAGTAGACCATGGATCATGATGGCCCGGGACGACGGAACCATGGGATCTTGATCGGGTCTATCATACATTCCCCCACCATCCGCTTTAAGTGCAAAATATTGAAAATTTCAATTTTAAGTATCAAAATCCTCAAATATCTCAACCCAAATTTCCAAACATCTAAAATTTTCAGATCCAATCCCATGCCGCTACTATATGCCAAATAACATGTATCTCTACGTATCTGATCTACGACTAGCCTTGATCGAAAGTTCTCTCCCATTATAGGGAGGGGTAATTAACTATAGGGGCTTGTGCCTATATGAAACCAGAACTCAGATCATAAAGTCCTCACAAAATGAGGGCGAAATCTCTGGGTAGTGTCTTATCTACAAACCCATATGCCATCCAAATTTTACCCCGGAACTTATTCCGTTAAAACTCTCTCGCAAAAAAAAAAGCACACAAGCGAGCGGAGGCCGAGGCCGAATTTTTGGAGCCCACAGTCTTTTTAGAAAACGAACATATTTTTAATAATCACTAGAACTTAAAAAAAATTACTTTCCCAACAACCACTTAAGAACCATCTTTATAAAAAGCTACCACCCAACTACCTAGGGTTTGTTTGGGCGACTACAACTTCTGATAAAGGCGGTTGTGAAGCTGTAGTGAAATAATTTTTTTGAAAGTTGCATTGAGTGTTATAAATATATTCTTTTTTGAAAAGTCAAATAGCAGCTTTTTTACAGCTAACATGTATTAGCTTGTAAAAAACTTCCCGCTATTTAAATTTCTAGAAAGCAGTAGCCAAGCAAAAACATGACAACATTTTGAAAGCAAAGTTGTGAGAAAGCATCCTCAAACAAACCCTATGTCTTGCAAAAAATCTTGGCATAACATCCACAGTGGGCGGCTGGAAGAAAAATTTTCAATGAGGATGAATGAAGTGATTTTTTCCATTTGATACACTTATTCATCGAAAAAGATGATTGCTTTCATTTCATTAAAAAAACTAGATCTTTCAATTTCATTGTAGAAATAGACTATTTATTGAGGAGCTTTGAGGAATGGTTTAATATATGAAGCATCAGATTTTTTTAACCAAAGGGAGAAGATGAAATAATGTTTCTAGTGCGGACCATGGTAAAGGAGGCTATTTGGGGCTAAGAAATCACATAGGCGCTAGCAACAAGTCCTGTAACCGGCACAACAACACCTGATTATGAGGAAAACACATTTTAAAAATGGAGGAAGGCAAATTTAGAACTGTCCCTTTAGTAACATTCCATAGGTGAGGGAGCTGAATGATAAAATATGATTATAAATATATGCATACACACACAAAGACTACTAAGTGTCAATTAGTGTAATTGATAAAAATTTTATAAGTTATCGTCAGAATATGATGCAATCAAGGATTATCATTTTATATTTTATTCCTTTGTTTTGAATGCTATGTAATTTTTTAATATGTTATTTTTTATATATTATGTTTTGTGTTGCCCTATGATGGAAATCAACTCATGATTATGCTTGGGTTTGGTACTCTTAAGTGATTTTACTCGATTGTCTTTCCACTTATATTGAATTTGCTTCCTTGTTCCTTGGTGGCTAAATGAGCATTTAATTTTGGGTTGTTTTTTCTTATTGGGCTTTACCCATTTCTTCCCATGTTGGCTAGCTGCTTGGTATTCCCCATGCTAGTTTTGGTTTCCCTATTGTTGGTTTTCCATGTTGGCTTTGGTTTCCTTGCTAGCCTTTGGTTTTCCCAACTGGGCTTTAGTTTCCCTATTGCTGGCCGTTCAAGTCCCCTCATTGTTGATTCTTAGACTAGTATTTTATCTTCCCATTAAGTGGTTATCTTGATTGGGTTCTATTGGCTATTTGGGTGGCACATTTAAGTGGGCAATTATGGGCTTCTTCTCCAATATAATATGGCTGATTTGCTTGAAAAATGTTGTTGTGGGTGAAAACAAATTCAAACCTGAGGGTTTCTTCCTCGCTTGAGAGATATCTTCTTCCTACACCTATTTTTTCTTCTGCGTCTTCTATCTATTTCTTCTCTCAATGGTTTCCCTTTCACTTGTATCTTTCTTCTCCAAATATTGTGGGTGTAAGGCGTTGTTGTACCCCATTTGTTGATATTTGCCAGAGGAGCGCCAACTTGAGTTGGATCACAATTTCCGTGACGAACCACTGGTTTAATTTTTCCTTTGAACACCATTCTCTATTTTTGTGATTTGCATGTGAGGTGACCTTACAAGGTTGTTATGAGGGTATTTTAATTTAGTTGTTTGGTTATTTTATGTGCCTTATTATCAATTTTCTAAGTTTCATTTCCTACTTAGTTTCCAATATGTTTGTATGTTTATGTTATATTGAAAGGAAGTGTTGTCAATTGCATTCCTATTATTCTCCTACTTGTTTTAGAACCTAGATTGCATCAGAATCTTAGGATTGAATACCACCCATATCAAAGAAAAAAGTAAAGAACTCTAAAAATCATTTCGCCTTATTTTAATCTATAGCTTAGTCACTAATATTTTGAAAATGATTGAAAATTTATTATTTTTACAACTCTTATGACGATTTGATAATTTCACTTGAAAATTATCAAATATGTGATTTTAGAACATGTTTCATTTAATATTTGTGATAAAATCAAAGTGTAATATTCTATTTCAGGTATCTATTACAAACATAATATTAGTTTTATTAATTTAATGATTTACTATCTCTTGATTTATATAGGTATTTAATGTCATATTCTACCATCACATATTTAATATTTTCAATAAAAATGATCAAATTGTCATCAAAATTAAAATCATAATATCAAATATATGATCTTAGAACATGTTTCAAGTGAATTTATATATTTCATTACAAACATAAGCTCAGTTTTATTAATTTAGGATATGTTTGGGACAACTATAACCTTTTGTAATGATGGCTGTGATGTTATTATGAGTTAAGTGATTTTTTTTTTTAAATTTATTGTGGGTATTAAGAATATGTTATTTTTATTTAAATTCAAACAATACCTTTCTTATAATTACTACACATTAATAGATATGGTTTTGAAACGCAGCTTCTTACCACAAAATTTTTTTAAAAGCAGCAAAAAAATAGAAAGAAAATAGTAGCCGTATGGTGGTAGTCTAAAAGTAAAATAGGGAGAAAGCTGGCCCAAATATAACCTTAATAATTTACCATCTTTTGATTTGTACATGTATGTAATAGGTCATATTCTATCCTCACATATTTGATTTTTTTAATAAAAAATGATCAAACTATCTACAAATTTAAGACAATATTTTTCTATCATTTGTTCAATGTTAGTGGCCAGAATATAAAGTGGCATAAAATTGAATGATTTTGATTTTTTAGAGTGTATATATATATATATATATTGGTTCTCTACTACACTACTTCAAATGTAAGATTAAGATTGTTGTGTTGATCTACAACCTAAGAACAACTTGATGAACAACTTGATGATTTAATTTGATTAATTTTCTTGAGGATATGACTAATGATAAGAGATGATGAAGGAATAATAAGACTTGTAATACTTCTCCCTAAAATTATTTCTAGATAATTTTTTTAAAAACCAATCCATTAAAATGGTTCTAGCTGTCTTTTTATACATGCTAAAAGAATTTCATTTGTTTTAAGTACTGCCTGAAATAAGAGTCATTTATCTTACTATTTAGATTATCTGTTAGGGTGTTACATTTGCATTTGATACATGACCAAATTTTCTTCAAATTTCTGGAACTTTTGCATTATACTAATGATTCTGATGAAGTTAAGGTGAATGGTCTCAATTTGTCAATTGGATGTTCCATGATTGAAAATAAGTAAAAAGAAAATCACGTGGAAAATTCTCTCTTTTCACATAAAAAAAGATGGTGCTCTTCCACGTAGAAGTAGGTTGCCTGTTTTGTCCAGAAACTACAGTGAGAAAATAAAGCTAATAAAACCGTATTAATAAAGATAACCTAGCTTATTATTTTATATGGTTCAGGAACAAATTAATTAAGTATAAAATGTTTTTTTCTCCTGTTCAAGCAAGCTATTTTTCTTAACTGTGCATCTAGAAGGTGAACATTATTTGATCAATTCAAAACTGCCATTCGTTTTTTCCCCAGCGGTACGATCTTGCTGCAGCTGAATTACAGGGCGTGCTGTATGCAGTTGGAGGATCTGATGGACAACGTTGCTTGAAGTAAAATTCTTTACTTTGCCACTTTTCTCTTTTAAGTTAGTCAATGACAAGTGGGTTATGCTTACCATGACCAAAGAAAACCCTCGTAAGAAACAATAGATCAGTTGATATTTTCTGCAAAATTTACAACCTCCAAAATATGTGATTTCAAATATTAGTTTGAAACAAAGATTCAGTTGCATTTTTGTTAGTATTATAATGACAGTTTTTGTCTAAAGTAGAATATTATAATCAGATAATGATGTAAGTACAATAAAGACAATTATTAAGAATTGTCAATGAAAAGAGAAAAATACAATAGCATAGAAAAATAACATGAAAACCAAGAATGAAATATCCTATAGATTATGAAAACTATAAAAATACTTACTCGAATCATCTTATGTATAGTCTTGTGAACACAGGAATTGGCTATAGATTTTCTTTTATTCCTAACTTATCTGATAAATAGGATTTGAAACATCTTATCTAGTAAAGTATTGGCACTTTAAATGCTCTAATCTAAATTAAAAAGCTTCAGAGAATCATGATCATCATTATGTTCACAAATTGGAGTAAGCTAAGGTGGATCAATCTCAATGATAATACCAACAAATAATGAAGTGACCAACTCTATGGGGATAGTAGGGGTTAACAAAATAGCTTATAGTTCCAAAGGAGAGTCTAAGGCTTCATTTGGGAAGACTTTTTTTATTGCTTCTTAAAGTAGCTTTTTAGTATAAATATTTTAATTTTTATACTAAAAAGCTGCTTTAAGAAGCATTAAAAAGCCATCCCAAATGAAACCTAAACTTGATTCCAAGTTCTGAGTACAAATCTGATCTGATGAAAGAGGACCATCCACTAGCAGGTAGAAGATAAAAAATGTACATTTGGCTGTACTTCTTGCGCTTGATTATTTGATTTAACAATCTGAGAACTTACTATCAAAAATTTTGCAAGAGGAGCAATAAATTTACAACACAAAATATATATAGTAGATTGGCTGAAATAATATAGTCGAAGCTACAAGAATGCCATGCAAACAGGAGTGAGAGGAGGTTCCCTTAGATGAGTCAAAATAGGGGACCATTTTAGCATATGTGTATTAGATGGCCACTAACATTGTATGAACATCTAGAGAAAATTTTGGTGTAACTTGCTACTAATGATAGTCTTATGATGATATGGCAAGGGTCAATAAGCCCAATGGAATGATCATAAAATTTTGGGGTGATAATTAAGGTAAACAAATTTGTATGGGGTGGATAGGGTTTAGAAACAATTACCTTTAAGAAATTTTTGGTTATGATACCAAATGTCAATGATGTGGAAAATGAAATAGTCTTATACCAATTTATTGATGGGATCTTAATGATGATCACCTTACTTTATCTTCTTCTTCATCTTTTAGAGGAAGAGTTAAATAGAAATTAGCCAAGAGGATGGATTCGCATGAGAGAGTTCGGAATTGAAGTTTCAAGTACTCTGTTGTCCTGGAAATAAAACTCTTCATTGTAGGAGAATCTGCAATAGAGGAGAGAGGGTAACCGAAAGAGAGAGAATTCCACCTTTGTTTTACACACACACAGGTAGTTAGTCATAGGAGAGGAATTAGGAAATAGAGATGAGTCATATGGGAATGAGAGGAGCCTACGGTGAGACATAGAGACAATAGTGGGGATGCAATTATTTCAATCTTCCTTCATAATTTATTATTTCTTCTAAGAATAACATCCATCCAATCCCATTTATAAATTGTTCACAAATTTAAGTTCAAACTACTTTAAAGTTATATTAGTTATAAAATTCTATTGTCTGATTCAAAATAAAGATAAACCTAAATTTTTCTCCTCTGTTCAGGTCAGCTGAAAGACATGACCCAAGAGAGTTTTCTTGGACCCGAATACAAGACATGAAAAACAGGAGGAAAGGCCATTCAATGGCAGTTTTTGATGAGAAGCTGTGAGCTTTTCAACATTTTTCGCTCGAGAAATCTGCTCTGAAAGTTTTACGTTTAATTAGTCATGTAAATCTGGCCTATCTAACCCTATAAATTGCTTGATTAGATATGTCATAGGTGGCCATGATGGGGACAGAATGTTATCAAGTGTTGAAGTTTATGATCCTCGTGCTAACGCTTGGATGGCCTGTGAACCGATGAACTCTAATCGAGGATTAGCTTCGGCAGCAGTTCTCGGCAATTCTTTATTCATCATCGGCGGAAAAGATGGTGAAAATTTTGTAGAAACTGTACGCTTCCAATGATTCCGCATGAGTTCTTGTTGATATTTTGTACTATTTAATTATAGAGATTTACATACATACCACTATATTTCATGCTATTTACATATCTAGCACCTAAAACTTTAATATTACATACTTATTGTGATCATTTCATTCTTGCCACTCATACCATAAATATATGTAAATCCCCCTCAAGTTTATAGCGTGGTATGAGTGGCAAGAATGAAACGTAGAAGCGATATATTTGATATTGAAATTTTATATGAGTGGTAGGAATGTAATATTAAAATTTTGGATATTAGATATGTAAATAGTATGAAATAAAGTGGTATTTATGTAAATACTCCGTAATTATAAGTAGTCTATTCTTTTTTACTTTTCTGGTGCTGTTTTGAACAGGTTGAGTGTTATAATGGATATGGTTGGTATGACAGCGGTTTGAAGGCTGTGGGTAGGAGATGCGGCTTTTCAGCAGTTGTGCTGTGAGTGCATGGTGGCTATCTATCTACCTTCTTTTACTGGAGTTTATTGTGGTCATATGATACCAATGTAGACTGTACAGCGCTTACATTATTAGCAAGGAGGATATCTCTGGTTTCAAGCTAAAAAATAAATAAATAAAAATCTCTAGTTTGAACCTCCTTTGAATGCTCTGATAAATTCTGTAGATTGAGAGTAGGATTTTTTTTTTTTTTAAATGCTGTTGTAATCTGTAGAGTTCTCTTGAAATTTTGCAGGCACAATTTCCTCCCGAATCTTCTTTTCCTATTATTGAAGTATGATTGTTCCAGTTTCCTTCTGTTTGTTTCATTGCTAAATATAAGTATACTGCTTTTCTTCTTCTTCTTCTTCTTCTTCTTTAACTTCTTATTTGTTCATATTTAACATTCCATGTTTGTTTTCTGATGAGAAGTACTTGAGTTTGCAAGTAATCCCAAGGGTAATACTTGAGTTTGCAAGCAAACCTATCAAGATCTGGTGGAAAATAGTGAAGATAATTATTGTTTACGGCAGTCAAACATCAAATTATAACAGTTTTTCTTAGGAAAACAGAGAAAACTGAGAGAAATAATTGGGAAATCCACTAATAGATGTAAGAAAATAGCAAATGGTGCAAGTTTCTTCAATTCGAGAGGAAGAAACAGCTCTTCAAATATCTAGCCAAGCTTGAGCCCAAGAACACAAACCTTAAATCTCAAATTCCTTTCCAAATTCAAGATGAAGTCTTAATTCTATCATTAGCTTTTAATTAAAGCAAAGGAGACATACAAAATTCCTAAATAGCTCTCTAATTCAAATTTTCCTCCTAAACATCCATTACATTAATGGCTTGAGCCCATTAGGCCATCCACCCCCATCTCCCTTAGTTATGTCCTCCCCCTAGGCTTGCGGTAGTAAACTTGAACCGGTCCAGGTTAGACTGGTTCAGCCAGCCTAAAATTTTCCTCCGATGTTCTTCATGTTCCCCGTATGCAAGCTTTTCCAATGGAGAATGAAATAATTATGGATTTAGGTAAAGGTTTGTGCTTATCTTCATCTTCAAGCTAGTGACGACTGCCAATTTTACTTTGCAAATTTTCATATATATTCGTGAGCCATGGCCCAAGTAAAAAAATAATAATAATAATTCTATATATTTTTGTATATTTCATCAGTAATGCTAGACATAATTTTAGATATTTACGACTCAAATATTTAAACAAAAGTTTTGAGTGTGGCTCAACAACCGCCTTTCTATGCGGTTTTTCGTAAATTTTCATCATCTTCAAATTCTTATTTAATTCCTATTTTGTCGATGTCTATTTCCTTGTAGAGACCACTCGGATTAAATATTATTGTTAAGCAGTGACTACCAGTAGCTTATTTTATTCAGTTTAGAATAAGACTTTCAAATCACATCGTTGAAAGCTATTTAATTCCAAACTAATTAAAAGCTCAACTTGTTTTGAGAGAATTATGCTCTAAACCAAAAAATTGAATCCAACTTGCCATTTAGGCTTGGTTTGACCCGTTATAAAAATGGGCTATCAATGATTTTATATTTAGTAATTAGTTTTGATTTGATTAGATTTTAAACCAAATGCTAAGGGTGTAAACGAGTCGAGTCGAATTTAGGCCTCATCAAGCTCAACTCGTCAATATGAAAGCGAGCTCAATTTTGAGCTCATCCGACTATAAAAACTTTAAGCCAGCTCATGAGCCATGGGCATTATTTTTTAAACTTTGACAGAAAATTTAAAATTTAGGCAAAAATTTTATAACTTAAATAGGATTTTTAAAACTAAAGCATAATTAAAAAAAGATGCAATATTTAATATTTAAATAAATTTTTGAATATTCATATTAATATTTTTAAATATTTAAGTTTAATTAATAAAATAAAATTATTTAAAAATATTAATAATTATTCTAGCCGGTTTATAAGCTCACAAGCCAAGCCGGCTCTACATCGAACTAGAATCGTGAGCTTGATCCGGCTTGGCTCACTTACACCCCAATGCATTCTAAAGCATTACCTAGATAAGGTTATCACTTCACTAACATCTCCAATGAATCATCTACAACAAGAATGGTAATTGCATTCACGCAGTTATTTTACTTCATTCATGTTAGTTCCTTTAAATAACTATAATAAATTTAAAAAAATGAGAAAGCTTACTATATGAAGAACTTTGTTTAAGATTGATGGAGAAAACAATTAAAAGATATTTCGCACATACAATTCTGTTTCTGTACAGCAACACGTAATAAGTAATATGCCTATCAAATACTTGTTCACTGCACGTTAATTAAAGAGTGCAAAAGGAGAAATATGATACCGAAAATAAGTAATATTTACCCCAAAGTACTGCATGTTTGTTAAACGGTGTAGAAAAAAAAGCATAATGGCGAAAGTCTTAAGACTTGGTTTGAGATGGCTTTCTTACGGCTTCTTAAAACAATTTTTTAACACAAAATCTACTGCTTTAGGTAGTAAGAAAGTCATCCCAAACAAAAGTTTCGTTTGGGATGGCTTTTTTGATGCTTCTTAAAGCAGTTTTTTAATTAATAAATTATAACTTTTGTATTAAAAAGCTGCATTAAGAAGCAGGAGGAAAGCCCTCCCAAACGAAACCTTAGGCTTCGTTTGGGACAAATTTTTTACTGCTTATTAAAGTAGTTTATTTTATACAAAAATTAAACTTTTTTACTAGAAAGCTGCTTTAAGAAGCATTAAGAAAGCCGTCCCAAACAAGGCTTAATAACCTTAGAAACTTCAGATGCTTTAGAATATGAAAACAGCAAACACAACGGCAAAAGCGTGACTTCCTTAGCATAATCTACATTTCATACAAAAATGAACCCAAAAAAATACACTTCCCAGAACAAAAAATAAATAAACAAAACAAAACTCGCAAACTAAAAGCTACAATAACGAGTCTGGGTAGAAAAACTCTAGATTGGGCACATGGCTTTTAAAACAGTTCTGGAAGAATATTGCAGAAATGAAAGAATTTTCCGGACAAAACAAAATACATTTAACTTGAACTAAATAAGGATCTGGGTAGTACAGCAAAAAGGAGAGATGGGTCTTCTTGAATTTTACTTTCTTTTGTTTATTGAAACAACAAAAAGTAGCAATAACCACCACTGAAAGGAACAGGTTCAATCACATCTCCCTGAAACATAATAAACAAAATTAGGAAACTTTGTATCTCCATAGTTGTAAAATGTTTGCATATGGTGAGGATTTTTTTTTTAGTAAATTTAATCGTGTAGGTTTGAGTTCCCAGCAAAATATCTTATAAAAGATTCTCAGGTATCTCAAGTTAGTATGGATGTTTGTAGATTCGCTAGAACCTTTTTATCATCGCATTAAACGTTTATCAGCATTGTTTTAATTCTTTTCATTGGGATCTTTTGATTGTTTCAATCACATTCAGTCAAGGAAAAGCTGCAAAAGCATATGTAGTTGAATGAATTGTCCAAAGGTGGAATTTGAACCTTCTGATGTGCTATGAGGGAACTTTTAAGCCTATATATTGGACAGCTTTAGTTGAATTACCCTTAGTATGGTTAAACTTTTGTTCCTGATATTTAGAACCTCGGAACCTTCTGGATTTCTTTTATTTTCTCTGAAGACTATTCAATTATTTTCTTACATGGTTTGGTTGATATTGATGCATAATTGGTCAACTTTTCTGGTAGGTTGAATCATTTAAATTTTTATCATTTCATTATTTGTCTCATATGCTGTCTGTTCCATAATCTTCATGATAATTTCTATAAGCTTGGAATATTAGTATACAACAACAACAACATCAAACCTTTATCCCACTATACGGCGTCGGTTACATGAATCATTTTTCTCTATTATGTCTTGTTAAGAGTCAAATTCTTATTTAAATTTCATTTCTATCTTTCTTAACATAGGCCAAATCCAATACATCTACTCTCCAAATCGGGTCATCAGAAAGTCAACGTTTTATGTGTCCAAATCATCTAAGGCGACTCTCTCTAATCTAATCTGCCACTGGAGCTACTCCAAGCCTTTCACGTACATACTCATTTCACATTCTATCTAAAAGAGTGAAACCAGTCATCCACCTGACCATTCTTATCTCTGTAACACTTAACTTTTTTGCTTCTCTTTAAATGGCTAACATTCTGCGCCATAAAGCATTGTAGGTCGCACAACCATTTTAAAGAATTTTCTTTTAGTTTTGAGGGGTACTTTTCTATCACACACAACAGGTCCGATGCATTCCTCCACTTCAACCATCCAACTTGAATTCTACTAATCATATCCTCATCTATTTCACCATCACTTTAAACAATATATTTAATATATCTAAAACATGCACTCTTATTAATGACTTGATCGCCCAAAGTCACAATCCCCCACTAGAACTATTACTAATTACTAAAATTATACACCATGTATTTGATTTTAGATCTACTCAAATGAAAACTCATAGACTCTAAGTTTGACCTCCATAATTCAAGTTCTCTTTCAACTCCCTCTCTAGTCTTATCAACAAGAAGAATATCATCAGCAAAAAGCATATACCAGGGAACATCTCTTGTAAATGTCTAGTATTGGTTCTCTCTTCTAACACTCTTATCATAAACAATCAGGATGATTTTCAAAATAGATATAGATTTTTAGAAGATGACGACATCACTCTCTTAAAAGAATTACTATCAAATGCATCATCTTCAACCGTAGACTTTTTTTCTATTAAGATTAATGATTTAGAATTGATAATTACTAAGCTTAATGATTAATATTTTACTTGTACTAGCAAGTCTTATTCTGGTTTATTTATGCACACAACTCACACATAAACTTGCATGCATATAAATCGTTTCAAAGAATAGGAATACAATAGTTAAACCATTCATGCATACTTTTAGATCCAGGTGTAAGCCTCAAAACAAAAAAATAAAAAACTTCTAAAAATTATAAATAATTCAAAAAATGATAAAAATAAAACAAACTATCAATATATTTACTTTCATCGTCATAAAGATATAAACCACCAATCTTAAGATTAAATGTCATTATAAAATGAAAATTTGAAATGAGACTTACGGTAAACACTCACTTAAAACTTAAATATGCCACGAGGATCAATATTCACAATGGCCTCACCCATACTTCAATACTCTTGATAAGAGACCTCATATGTAATAATTCTATTATCCTCGGATTATATCTCTTATTATCATCTTCAAAATCTTCTTCAATTACAACATCTTTTTCTTACTCACTATATTAGCTAACATTGGATTCAATATAATCTAAAGTAAAACAACAAGTTAATAATATAATAAAGTAATTTATTATATTTAAATTACCTTTTGATTGTTTAGAAGCTCTAACCCACTTAGCTTCTTTCTTTTAAATAATTGTGAAGTAGAAGTTATTCTTAATTCAATAACCCTCTTAATATTAGCATTGATATCTTCTTTCTTCTCATCATTAAAAGCCATTCCTCCATATTTAACTTCAAAATTCACTATTTTTTTGTGTTATCCATTCATCATTAGATAGTATAACATCAACAACCAAAAAATCTATTTCATCATTACCAATTATTTTCCTTTATAATTTGAGATGTCTATGTTTCAAATTTTTATTAAACATGACATAAACAAACTTATTCATTCATCTTATAGCTAATCGATTTTTTCTCTTTGTATAATAAAAATATATACATTAGTAATAACAATAATATATTATAAAAAATAATAATTTAACTTGAATGAGATGCCGTCTCAAAACACCTCAAGGCACTAAGCCTCGAGGCGTACGCCTCATTTAAAAAAGGCGTAAGCCTCACTTGCGCCAGTGAGGCTTAAGCATCGAGGTGCTCCTTATGTGCCTTAATTCGAGGCGCCCATCAAGGCGTGCACCTTGAACGATCTTTTAAACCCAGCACCTAATATTACTTGTACACTTTGGGGCTTACGAGAGCATTCAGATAGGTTTGTTCCTTTAGGGGATCAATTAGCACAAATAGTTTATGCACTCATACTTGGATCCCAAAATCTACAACTTTATTTTCATCACTCCGTACACCTTCACACACTACTTTTGGTTAGAATGTTCGTGGAACCATATTAATTTGGACACCAAAAGCTAAACAGTGGATTTGTTTGGTAGGAATGTTTTCATGAAAGGATTAATGAACATAGACTGACTGAGGTTGAAGTACAATATTTCAAAATAGATTATCAAAAGTTTATAGTCAAATCAAAATTTGGAAGTCTTAGTATGAGGTAAATTTATTTGATATAATTATAACCATTTACATGCTTTACCTTTTGGTCATTCTATTAGTTTTAGCTTCATGCATGCTAGCTAATTTGCATGTTTTAATCAATTTAAATGTATAAATTTTGTTTTACAACAAGATTATGAATTCACTTTGACAATTTATTTGCAATCCATGTTTTAGATGATTTTGTGTTTCAGCATGATTTTTGGTCTATAGTATACAAATTTGTAACTCATATGTTAAAATGAATTTAGGACTTTGTTCTTAAATTGCAAGTACAATTACATTTCATGATAAACAAGTTTTTGTTTTACTAATTTTGCAAGTTTAACACCCGCATAGGATTATTTCATTAATTTTAAATAATGTATTTATCCCAACAGGATTATAACCGAGTATTTCATCTCTATTGAGCTTAAAATAAGCTCACTTGCTCATTTATTTAACATAAACCTTCAGTTAGATTAGTATGGTGTTTTGTTTAGGATAGAATTAATCATACTTTTGTGCGCATCCTAACATATTTGAGTGTAATATCTTAAAATTTGTGATTGCACACTCATTTGTATTATTTTATCTACATTATTTAGATCATATTTCATATATTTGTAAACTACATTGTGCATGTAATTTGTGATATAATTATTGCATTTGTTGTTTCCACTAGTATATTTAATTGATATATTACTAAGATTATCTTAGAGAATTTGAATTGGACTTCCAAAATTCAATATTGCAATCCCAATTTAACCTCCCCAGCATGCGCTCATCTCATAATTGGTATCATAAAGATATACCTTAACTATCATAGCTTAACGCACCAACCAAGCAGACATTACTAAGACATGTCTAAGCGAGCAAACAAGTGCCTTATCATAACCCATCGGGCATTTAGATGAAGCTTTCCATTGATTTAAGAGATTGATGTTAATATTTTAAATACTGAAGATGAGTTTACATTTTATGATGATAACTTAACACAAGATGATATGCATAACATAAAGAATTTAAGAAATGAGCATGCAACCTTGAAAACAGTGCATCTAATTTGATGATGTGCATCTAATTTGATTGATCATACACAAAAAAAAATCAAGTTTTATAGTAGATCTTGAAGATGAAGAGCGAGCCTAAGATGATAAACATTGAAATGGAGGACTAAAAATCTAGTGATTATGAAGAGAATATGGATAATAATAATAATGAAATAAATAATAATAATAATAATAAAGATTGAGCTGTTCATAGTTTATATATGCTATAATTTTGTAGTTCGTTGTACTTTTTATAGTTGATTTTATTAATTAAATTTTCAAACTTATAATGCAACGAAACTTCATAAGTCCTCATTTTGCCCGACATAATAGATGTAATTGTTAAATTCAGAGAATTGGAGAGGGAAATAGTTTGATTTTATTGCACAAAGTTATTCCTATTTATAGATCTATACCAGATATCCTAATAAAGAAACAAATAATTACAGAATAATGTTTAATTGTCCTAATATAATCCTTCCTAAATCAGCCACCCAAATATGAAAGGAGATCGGCGTGATCCAGATAAGCATCGCACGGAATCCCATCCTGGCTGTGGAATCAAGGGACGACTGGGATTTAACAAAGATCGGCGTGATCCATGTGAGCCTCCCACGGATTCCCATCCTGGCCATGGAATCAAGTGTTAAGGGACGGCTGGGATTTAAACCCCCCCCCCACACACACACAATCTGGAGAATATGGAATTATTATTCCCAGCTTAATAATCATTCTCAGAAAGGTAGAACTATCAAGTCCCTTGGTCAGAATGTCTACAAGCTGATCTTTTAATGAGACATGATAGATACATATAAGACCACTGTCTAATTTCTCCTTTATAAAATGGTTGTCAACTTCTATGTGCTTGGTCTTCTCATGTTGAACCAGTTTGTGAGCTATGTTGATTGCTGATTTGTTGTCACTGTAGCTTTATGGGTCATTCCCACTTGATCCTTAGGTCTTTTAAAATCATCTTGATCCATAGTAGCTCACATATTCTCAAGGTCATAGCTCTGCACTCTGCTTTTGCACTAGACCTTGCCACCACACTTTATTTCTTGCTTCTTCATGTAAACAGGTTTCCTCCAAGGAATGTGCAGTATCCTGATGTAGATCGTCTATCTACTGGTGATCGTACGTAATATGCAGCAGTATATACTTCTAGGTTATTCAACAGTCTCTTTTGAAGAGAATCCATTTACTTGGATTCCCTTTAAGATAGTGCAATATTTTGTATACAACTTGCATGTGAGTTTGCTTTGGATTTTATATGAATTGGCTGACCATAGTTACAACAAAGGTTATATCTAATCTAGTGCGGAAAATGTTGATTAATTTCCCCATAAATCTATAGTAAACTCCCTTATTTACGTCTGGATCTTTTTTAGCTTCCCCCAATTTGAGATTTGGTTCTATTTGGTTTGGTGTCGATTTACAAGCTAGTTTATCTATTTTTTTAAGAAGATCATTAATATATTTCTATTATGAATTGAAGATTCCTCAACTGGAGTGGGCCACTTAAATTCCAAAAAATATTTTAATCTACCGAGTTCTTTGATCTCAAATTTCTTGGCAATACATTTCCTTAGAATCACATTTCATTTTCATTATTTCCAGTCAAGATGATATCATCCACATAAACTAACAAAATTTTGACTCCCCCTGAGTCTGAGTATTTGAAGAATAATGTATGGTCCCCTTGGATTTGTCGATATCCATTGAGTAGCATAACCTTTGAGAATCTTCCAAACCAAGCTTTAGGTGACTACTTTAACCCATATAAAGCTTTTTTTAACCTACACACTTTGTCACCTCTAGAATTTTTCTTGAATCTTGGTGGAATCTCCATAAATATTTTTCTTCCAAGTCCCCATGTAGAAATGCATTTTTGACATATAGTTGTTCCAGATATCAGTTATAATTAACTACTAATGAGAACATAATCCTCAAAGTGCTCATCTTGACCACATGTGCAAAAGTTTCCTGGTAGTCAATGTCGTAAGTCTAAGTGTACCCTTTCTCTACCAATCTTGTCATATATCTTTCCAGTATACCATCAACTTTCTATTTCACATAGAACACCCATTTGGGGCTGACTAATCATTTTTCTATTGGTAGATTGGTGATATCCCAAATATTGTTCTTCTCTAGGGCCTGCATGTCATCTTTTTATGACACTTTTTGAATACTAAAAGATGTCTGATTAGTGGAGAAGAAGTGTGTTGATTCCTATTTTTAAGAATAAAGGTGATGCACAAGAATGTGCTGATTACAGAGGAATTAAGTTAATGTTCATATTTTAAAACTATAGGAGAGAGTTATTGAGCATAGATTACAATGTAATACTAAGGTTTCTCAAAATCAATTTGAATTCATGTTGAATAGGACTGCTATAGAAGCTATACATGTATTGAGAGGTTTGATGGAGAAGCATAGAGAAGAAAGAGGATATGCATATAATATTTTTTGATTTAGATAAAGAATATGATAAAGTTCTAAGAGAAGTGCTCTGGAGAGTCTTAGAAAAGAAAGAAGTTAGTAAAGTTTATATTCAAGTCATTACAGATATGTACGTAGGAGTTGTTACTTGTGTTCAAACACCAGGTGGTTTGACCAAGTATTTTCCTATTTTAGTTGGATTACATCAAGGATCAACTTTAAGCTCATATCTTTTTGCTTTAATCTTGAATATTCATATTTCAATCTAAACATTTATTTTCAAATGAACAAATCATATAACGTGATTTTTGAACATCTATCAAAAGGAATCCACTTTGTCTTTAACAAATCAATATTTTCCTTAAAATTCTTTGACTTTTTATTAGAATCTTTTTCTCCAATTTTATATAAAATTCCACCAGCTCATTAAACTCATTGAACCAATCTTCATATGAAAAATTTACTTCATTGCTGTTGTCAAAGTCAAATTGGAGTTGGGTGATTTGAGATGGTGTTGGGGATGATATGTCTTTCTTTCTATTCTTCTTCATCAAACATTAGAATAAGGGTTAATGATTCATTGTTTTTCTTTCCCTTGACATTCTTCATCATTTTCTTCCTCTTCTTGTCCGCTTTGGGAGACATCTTTGTTTTTCTTCAGTTTATGCTATATGTTTTGATTTTCTCCATTAGAATACTTTCATTCTTTTTCATCTCAGCTCACATGTCATCTAATCACCACTAAACAAACATTTGAGAGCATCTAGTATTTCCTTACCGATTTTATGAAGTCAAACAAGTTTAAGTTTATTGGATGATAAGCTAACTAAAAATAAGACAACTAAAACATTTTATTTTATACAAATTCATCCAAGAAAGATCAATTATCATTTAAAATAATGCATTATGTTTTAGAAGCAATTGATCATAAAAATCTTTGAAACTTATTTTTTTTAAACTTAATATTTTCAAAGATGAAAATTTTGTTTTCAAATAGTTGAGGTGAATAGATAGAATGAGCAATATTAAATTCAAAAAATTGTGATATTTGGATCAACTCTTAAATGCTAAGCTACATAGAGAAGTGAGACTCTAGAATCAAGTCATAGTTGAAGTATATTGCTCTAATTCAAATTGTAGATGAGGGCAAACCGAGGAGAGGTGGGGGTGGGGTGGGGATGGGGGTGGAGAGGGAGGGGTTGAATTGGGTACCAACTTCTTTTGAAATCAGCCAATTTAAACCCTTAAAATAAACACTCAAAAAAGTTGAGTAATATATTAATTAAATAGATTGATGAATGCAACAAATGTAGTTAGGAATTAGGATCACTTTTTTATTTATTTTATTTATGTTTTGATATGAAATAAAAGCATGCTTGATATCTTAAATGTGTGTTATTTTTGCTCTTAATTTTTATTAAATATCTTATCACATAATTAGATTTTATGTGGTGGTTTGAAAGAGGCAAGTGGCACCACGATTGGAGGTGTTGCTGAACCAAAAAGAGAAGTTGTTGTCTTCAACACAAAGTTGGTTGGCGACAGGTGTGGAGCTGACACGTGGTACACAAGATCAGATGTTTGGGAGTTCTTGTTTAAAAAATAGAAGAAACTCAAAATTTTATTATCGATGTTTCTAAAAATATTTTAAAAAAACACTATACTAAACACACTTTTTTCTCAAAATTTAAAACAAAAAATATTGACAAAAGTGATGCCAAGTTGGCCCTAAGTGCACAAATATAAGAGAGAGAATCTATGTAATGTTGATAAACTAATACAAATGAGCGTTCGAGTTAAAATCACAATCTTTAGGATGTTACACTCAAATATATTGGAATATGTACAAAAATAATCAATTATATCTATCCTAGAAAAGACACCACACAAGTCCAACTTGAGATGTAGGTTAGGAAAATAAAATAAGTGAGTTAATGCTTATTTTTAAGCTCAATAGATTTCAAATACTCAACTGCACTAGCTAATCAAGTTAATCCACTAACACGGAATTTACTAAAGTGTATTGATCTTAATATTCAGATATGAATGATGGTGTAATAAGTAAGTTATGCTAATTATGAGAACACACAACTTAAAAACATAAATAAATATATTTTCTTTGCACACTATTACAAAAACAAGTTTTACAATTTTATCATATAAACATTCAAAGCCCACAAACATTTATACAAATGGATAAACAAGTTCATTTATTTTGACCTAAACTATACATCAAGTTTGTCAAAATCTATAGTTACATAGTTCAGCCAACCAATCGGCCTACATTCATACTTAAGGCCATCACCGACTTAGGATCCTACTACCTCGGTCTTGTCACTATAAGCCCAAATCCTTTAATCCCCGAGTAGTCAAAGAAGCCCTTACACACTGTGCACATTTTCGTCCCCTAGCAAGTGCCCAAACATCCTAAGAAGCTAGGCTGTCTATAATGGAAAAACTTTGAGTGACTCTCACTTAATAATTAATTGCAATGCAGTCTTCGTAATACAAGATTGAAATAAACTAATTAATCACTCACAAGACCTCTCTAAAGGTATCAAGAGTGAGACCACCAAATAGGTTCTTCAAGACATTGGATCACTTGTAATCAAATATGGTTTTTCTCTCAAAAACCTCTCTCCAAATGATTTAGAGTTAAAGTTTCTAACTCTTGGATTCATTTACCTTTGGAAGTGGAGGGCTAATTTTCAGTCCCACATCAATTTACAGTGCCTTCCAACAGCTATACTTAAAAACCAAGGAAATTTGCCAACTTAAAAGACTAAAAGTGTCTAATTGGACGATTGTACACACAATCAATTCAGATTCTACTGAATTTTGTAGTGGTCTTATGTATGATTGTAAATCATATGTATGATTCCAAAATTTAGGTATTTTGTCCAAAAGCTACAACAAATCTTCTTCCAACAATTATTCTACATCAGATCGTATGTATGATCAACAATTATATATATAATTGTGGATTTTATGTACCATTACAGATTATATGAACGATCTCCTGTAATAAGGAAAACTCATAGAAACTAAGCCATTGCTCTCCAAATGAAGTTTATTTTCCATGTCAGTAGTTTTAAACATTTTGTAAATTATTTTTTGATTTATACATAAATGTAATTACTTAAAATGTTGAAATACTTTAATCTGTGTTTACCCTTGGATTTATTTTATGTCAGACTCAAACAATGTTACAATGACTTCTAAGAAACATCCATTAAGCTAACTAAATCCTGGAACTTGGCATCTTGATGAATTTTCTTGAATTCACCTTTGAGGTTGTGTGCAAGTGGCCAATACTTTAAAGAAGCCTAATGAAGCCGCATCTTCTCTTTATGTCTGCTAGAAATGAATTAATCTATAAGCAAACACTTAGCAAACTATTATATCACACAAAATTTGATGTATCAAATCAATCGTGAGATGCATGCTAGTTGCATGTGGTCAATTAGTCAACAAGTCTTGCTTAGCTTGCCCGAGCATCTCACTTGCCTTTTAGTCTTATTAAGTGGATGCGTGGGCCTAGGGAGATTGTGGGATGTGTGCTATAAAAATTAGAGTGGAACTTATTGAGAATTGAGGATGACTTAAAAATCTTTTTTTTTTTTTTTTTGATTGAACTTGAAATGAAAGCAGTAAGCCAACTGTTGAGCTAGGCTCAACTTAAATTGAACTTTAAAAGAGTTGTGTTTGAGTTGAATCAATTCAGCCTGAGATTGGATCAAAATATATAAGCATGCATGCAATGACTGCATCTATTCATATATTTATGTATTTATTTCCATTTATATTAACACATATGCATCTATGAATTGTTATGTGTAAATGTACTTCTATGGGTGCATGGCCTTGTGGAATGTATGGTTGCGGACTTCTGTATATTTGTTGGTTGGATAAATTATTTACTTAAAGAGCTGAATAGATTGAAATCAAATCAATTTTTAATCTTTAGATGTTCAAATTGAGAGAAATGAGGCAATATTTGCTTGAATTGAGATTGGATTAAGCAAGTCCATAGCTAGGCCTATCTCAGCTTGACATCAGTTCAAATGACTTTGAGCTGATTTTAAATTATGATTTAATTGACTTGAGATTGGATAACAATTCTATTGGAGAGCTGGTTGCGTCCTTAGAAAATTCATTTATTTAAGAAACATGTTAACCGAAATTTCATTAAAAAATTGGTATCCAACTCTTGCTAGATGGCTTATGGTTGTATCCCCCCCTCGTTTTATACCACCATTTATCTGCTGAACAGTAAACTCTGTTTCTTAAACTCACATCAGTTGGTAACCGTGCATATTCATATCATTTAATTGGGAATGGCATCAAGAATAATCAGGAAAAAGAAATACAAACATAAAGACTGCTATCCCTAATTTAGTGTGGAAATGGGAAATTAGAAAACATTCAAAAAGCCTTTTCTGCGTTCTCCATCCACGTGATAAAAGTGGGGAAATATAAACTGCAAAAAGTAAACAGAAAATCAAACATTTCTTCCGCAAAATTTTCCATTTAAAACTGAGGAAAATAAGGACAATAAAATGTGAAATACATGCTAGCATTAGATGAATTTAAAGGTAATCACTGTTGAAGAGAATGGGATTCATGGAAGGTAATAGAATAGAAGAATAAACTAATGATACTAGCCTAATTAGATGTTTAATGCTTCTAATTCCATTAGAAGTGTGGCATTATCAGTATCAGAACACATGCGATACTTCAAATTATAAACTAACAGAGAAATGGTGATCCATGATTTCATGCTCCAACTTCAACCATTTCCAAGGAGAAGCAAAGTTCATTCACAAAGCAAGCAAACAAACTCAAAAGTACAAATTAAAGATACGCAATGCAGAAACCTAAGCAGCGAACACATAGAAACAACGAACAACCACGTCAAATGATAGCAACAACAATAGGAACTTAAGGGATTAAATTAAAATTACAAAATATCAAAAGATGCAATAATCTGCACAATGGAATCAAAATGAGGACAATTAAATCCAACAATACACTTATAATACCGCCAGAACAAGAACTCTAAGAATTACCAATCAGAACTACAAAAAAACAACGCTGGCCAGAAAGCTCATTCCAACCCTGCCAATCTGCACCTTATCTTCAAATTTTTATTTTCCTGTAAACCAAATAACAATAAAAGTATGTCAACTTCCATGAAGAACTATATAACTTGATTTGTACTTTTATAATGCATTAAGGCATGCCTATTGAATTCAAAACACTGACAGCACCTGCTCAAGAACCCTGGCAGAGCTCTTCTCCACCAGTCTTGCCAATCCCTCTAGCTTGAGTAGCATATTCCTGTACAAATCCTCCAATTCGGAAGCATACTCTGCTACTCCAGGCCCTATCAAATGCGCTAGCCTCTCCATTGTAAACCCATCAGCCGCAGAATCCAACAATAGCTGCCCAGCTGCCTTGTCCTGGAGGCTCCGAAGGGTCTCCTTCTGCGCCAACTCATCCTCAACTCTCAATGGCATCCACGGAAGTGCAGAATCTGGCGAGAATGACCCGTACTGTCCCCTGAAATCTGGCCCGATGTTCACAATATGAAGCGATCTTGGCTCAAGCACACCAGAGCCAACGGGCTTTCTTCGGAGATGGAACCCTCTGTACTCGTGGGTGTGGATGGCTAGATTTTCCGTTGAAGAAAAGGAGAGAAGAAGGAAGATGCAGGGCCGAGGAGGGGCCGGGTCGACGGCCGAGGCCGGGGTTAGGGTTTCGAAAAGGGAGTTGGAGACAGCAATCTCGCGCATGGAGGGACGGAGATGTGTACGGCGGCGGCCGCAGAACCATCCGAGAAGAATGGGGAGGCGATCTTGATCAGATGCTCGGCGGACAGAGTGGGGATCGATCCGGCCCACGGAATCGTAGAAGGTCATGGGGGCGCCAGAGCAAAAGTAGCCGGTTATGGAAGCAGCGAAAGGAGCGAGAGTGGTGGATCCAACAGCGGCGGAGTAAGACGAGGAAGGATCGTCGTCGTTGGGATCGGGAGGGGGAAGCCGAATGAAGTGACCAAAGAGCAAACCGTCTACGTCACCGGGAGAGGAAGAGAAGCGTTGGAGGATGGACGCGAGGGTCGCACCCGATATAGTTATCTTCTCTACGAGAAGGGAGTCATCCGCCATGGCGGTGTACAGCGTGCAGTGCAGAGAGCAATACAGGATGAGAGAGAACCAAGCTCACCGAACTCCTCCGAAGGCAGACCTTTGGCCGGTGCATTTATGAATTAAAACCTTAGAGGATACGATAAAAATTAAATTTAATTAAATTCAAATAAACTATTTGACTCATTATTTTAATATTTAAAACTTTGTATAATTCATACATTTTATTATATTCATTTTTTATATCAAGCTAATTAAATTATAATTAATCTAATAAAATTTATAAAATAATAATAAATCATCATTTATTAAACAAATTAAGAAAAATTAATTATTAAGCATAAATATTTTTTATGGAATACGATATTAATTATTAAGATTAAACTTATTAATTGATTAACATATATATCTAATTTAATTTACTATATATTAATAATTTAATAAATAAAATTTATTATCAATAATAATTTTGTTAATTAATTTATAATAAGTTGAAATTAGTTTATAATTTGTTGAAATTAGTATTCGAATTTATAATAATTAGTAGCTTATATAAATAAAGAAATATAACAAATTTTATAATAAATAAAGAAATATTTTATTACCTAAATTTAAATAAATATGAGATTTGATAAAAAAAATAAAAAATAAATATAAGGGAGATCAAGATTATGTTAAGAATGTTTTGTATCGTCGGTCGATATTGATCCTCTTGACCGAGGAACGTTTACTGGCATTTGCAGTGGCGGAGGGAAGGGGGGGCCAAGGGGGGCACGTGCCCTCCCTCCTAAAAAAAAAAAAAAAATCAATTATAAGTGTCTCCAACCAATTACCACCATCAAAGGAGAACAAGGAATAGCAAAAGTTCACATGTACATTTTTTATATATGAGAGAAATTGATTATTTTCTCTTATATGCATGCTAGATAACAGAAAGAAGTAATTGGATTAAATTATTTTTCTAAATCAAGACTAAGCTATTTATATATCATCAAAAATAATCTTGATCGGGCATGAATTTTGGAAAAAAACAAGTTGGAAACTTCAAAAATTAAATCGGAGACCATCTAAACTTCGATTTCAATAAACTTATAGTCGAACTGAACGTCTCAAAATACGAACCCAACAACACCAAATTCGACTCAATCCGAGCACAAATGAGTCCAAATCAAGGTCCCGAAATACATTTGGAAGATTCAAAACATAATTTGGATGATCAAACGGTTTTCAAAATTTATTTGCTTATAGTCGAATCAAGCGGCTCGATGAGACGAATATAATGAGCTAAAGATAGTTGATTTCTGATATCATTAAGCTATATTTATATTCAGATTTATGCTATGCAATCAATAAATTTCCATTTTTTCTATATTTTATTAAAAATCTGGATATATATATATATATATATATATATATATATATATATATATATATATATATATATATATATATATATATATATATATATATATATATATATATGTGTTTTATAAAATATTCGACTTTTATTTGAAACTTTATTTTACAAAATCTCGGGTAAATTTTAGCTGAAATTGAAACTCACTTAAATTAGTTGAAATAAAAATATTTTAAAGAATGCTGAGTAAAACTCAATTAAATATCTTTCGCTCCTCTCTTGCCTCTAAAGACAGACCCCATGGTAATGAAACAGCAAATAAAATTATTTTAATTTAGGACCCCCTCAATAAAATTTATGGCTCCGCCATGGGCATTTGAATGTCTTAATGATACTTGCAAGATCAAGGTAAATTTTTTATGATATGTTAATTTTAAATACTTTTACATATTTTGATATGCCTTGTTCTGATTTCAAAATTATTAAGATTCAATTATGAAAAAAATAGCCCAATGCAATTACTTGAGAAAATACTAAAATATTATATGTTTATCATAGTTAACAGGCCTCCCCTAGTTCAGTGAGCATCTACAAATCCTAGCATTGCTTTGTAAATTCACGAAGAATTTGGCATAGAAATTAATTATTACTGAGCGTCCGCTGTGTTTAATAGAATCGCATGGCTCTCAATTAAATCTTTGCAAGGTCTCACTAATCCGAGTTTTCAACTAGTTATTGGGTGATTAATCTAATTCCACATTTTGCATGTCATTGTCGTTGCAAATAATTTCCATAACACTTTAATGGACTATTAGCATAACTATGCTCATCCTTAGGGGCTGTTTATCGGATTTACAGCGGGATTTAAGTCGGATTTACGCTAAATCCAGCCAAATAGTTTTTTGTGCGCGCGTTAAATCCCGGGATTCAGTAAATCCCGGATTTACGGATTTACAGCTTAAATCCGGGATTTAATAAATCCGAGGGGTAGCCGGATTTAGTAAATCCGAGCGGGATTTATCCGAAGAAGCGCGCGAAAGGGAGAAAGTTACCTTCACAGCCAGCGAGCTCCCGTTCTTGCTTCCGATCAAAATGCCGTAACTTCCGATCCGGGTTGAAGTCGTCGCAGGAGCGAAGTCGAACAGCCACGAAGAAGCCGAAGAAGCGACGCCTGCAATCTCTACACCTCCTGTGAAAGCAACTGAGCCGAACAGCAACGACGAAAAGAGAAGATGAAAGGCAAACCCTAGACGCCTCTAAGTTATTATTGATTAACTTAATTAATATAATTTAAATTATTAATACTTAAGTAAATTAATTAAATAGTTAATTGTATAATTAGTACATAAATTAATTATCTAATTTAACTTAATTATATAATTATTAATTAAATATTAATATAATTAGATTAATTAATATAACTTAATATATCTATTATTAAATATATAATTAATTGTATAAATAATAATTAATGAGTAATTTGTACTTAACATATTATTAAATTTATAACACATTATATTTTTTATTTTTAATTACAAATTTATTTTTAAGTTATAATTATCTTCTTCACATTTAAATGCCTAACTGCTATAAATCCTGAAATATTTTACCAAACAGTTTCTCCGGATTTAACAGGATTTAATATTTGGCATACCAAACAGTTTTCAGGATTTAACACATTTCGGATTTACTAAATCCCACTAAAGTTAAATCCCACTTGTTGCCAAACAGCCCCTTAGTATTTTATTGTTGCTTATTACTTAAATTAAAAAAATATATATATCTTCTCTTCTTGTGAAACATTTTCATTCTGAAGGAACGAATAAAAACTTACTTTACCCATGAGGGTGCTCTTCCACCTAAAGAATGCGACGGTAAGGGTTTCTCCACCATGAGTTGCGGAAACGCCGGAAAAGTAACTCATTTGGGACAATTTTTTTTACTGTTTTTTAGGCTATTATTTAGTACAATAATTTTATTTAGAAAGCAATAAAAACACGGTCCCAAATGAAAACTTAACATGGAAATATGACTTTTGATGTCACTTTAAGGCTTTGTTTGGGACGGCTTCTTCCTGCTTCTTAAACAGCTTATTAGTTAGAAAAATTTCAAAAAAATTACATTAAGAGGCAGCAAAAAAGTCGTTCCAAACGAAGCCTAAATATGAAGTTATAAGTCTCTTTGTAATGATTTGGCGTTAGATATAGGTAGATAGTTGTACTGGTGATGCATTAAGCCTCAATATCATAGATTTAGGTTTGAGGAAAATACTGTTTATTATGATATAATATGTGCTCACTTTAAGCAATTTTCTTATGATGAGGTCATCATTATCAAGGAATAATAAGTTCCACTTTCTAATAATCTTTCAACTTCAACATATGCTTAATAGGAGTGATCATCAAAATGTATGAAGCTTAATATAAAAATAAACTCTTTTAAATATTCTTAGCTTATAGGATCGTGTATAAACTGTCCCCACGCATCCGCACATAAATTAAAACAAAGGATCACCATAAAAGAAGAAAAGATCAAATCAAAAGCAAAAGAAAATAAAAGCTAAAATCAAAATATCTTAATTTTTTATTTTTTTTCAGATATGCCACCATCTATCTTAATTTCTTAAGTTGCCTGGCACCTCCGTCTCCTCTTTTTTTGTGTGGCTCTCTCCCCACATTTAATGCAACTAGCCAACAAATGCTCTCTCTCTCTCTATCTCTCTCTCTAATCAACACTTTCTCATGTGCTCAAAATAAAAAAATAAAAAAATTCTATCATGTATTTTTCTAATGGATGTGTTAAAGTCTAGAGATAACAACCCTTCCTACAAGAGTTCAAGTCATGCATTATGGTCTAGAATGCCTTTTGCTTGAACTTCTTTTATCACCCAACTCTTTCGCTTGTGGTATATATACAAATTCCATAATTCATTACCTACACTCCACTATTCATTCCAGAAAGGGGTTTGAGGCTTTCATCTCTCTTTTCTCAAGCCCATAACTTGAAGAGCCATCAAATTGCCTTTTCATTGCCATCTCACAATACATATGAGTTTACATCATCATAACTCTCTCTCTCTCTCTCTCTCTCTCTCTCTCTCTCTCTATATATATATATATATCATGATAGTATACTTGTCTCACATGCTGGTTGCCCCTTCATTAGCCCACTCATGTGCTGCCAAACTTATTCTTGATGACCTTATGTCAAACTGCTACATTCAAGATCCTTGCAAGTTTGTCATTGCGTTTCTACCACACAACAACTTTATACTAGGTTAAGCATTTGCATGCTCATAAACTCCCATAGCCTAATGCTCATGCACCCTGCCATTCAAAATTTCCTGTATGCACACCCGACATTTATAGATCTATTATTTATAATTGTACGTGCACTCGGTCCTACTCCCTTTATTCGTTTAGTCATTAGCAATATACTCATCATCTTTGACCTAAATCTCAAGTGAGTATATATAAAGTTTTAATTATAATTACTGCCTCAAAACATGTATAATTCTATCTCTTTCACCTTCCTATCAAGAGTGGGTGCTTTCCCAACCATTTCCTCCATTGGTATCGAGTCCTCCATCCCCTTTTTATCGACTACTCAATACAATAAAGAGGGGTCAACCACCACTTAGATAAATTCAAACTTTTTTTGCAGGAATGCATCAAACTTAGATATTAGGAGATTTTATTCAATATGTATACCATGCCACCAACCATTTGCTCAACCACTTACTCCCAATATCTGTTGCCTTTAGAATAACATTTAATAGCAATATTTGCTCATGTTCATTTGTTGACTCTATACTCACCACTCATGGACCCACCCCGTGCTAAATCAACATACTGGCTTATGCACTTATAGCTTCATATTTACAACACTAGACTCTTTAGACATAAACCTCACCATAGTCATTGGCTCTATCAAATCATACTCAACAACCCATTTATCCAACTCAACACCTCATGTGCGATCTGATTCAGACTAAAAACTTGCTTCCTTTTTGCTAGTTTAGTTTGTCTAACCAACTTGATCCACCTCTTTGGGCTATTTTTTCAACAATTACTATAGGTTCACTACAAGAAAATCGGTCAATAGCGACAAAAAAAATAGAGACAAAAAAAATTTTGTCGCTAAAGATATCTTTTAGCAACCAAAAATAAATAAGGCCTCTAAATAATTAAGAATTTTGATATTAGCCACAAAAAAAAAAAAAATTGGATGCTAATTTTGTCGCTAAAAATCTAAAGATTTTTTTTCTCAAATATATACATGTCATTTTTGTGACTAATTATTCTTTCTAATTGTATACATAACTGCACGCTTCGCAGATATGTAAGGGGTCCAAGAAGGCAACATCCCCTAACGGGGTCCGAAAATTTTTTGATTGTAATGATATTTTAAAAATTCAAATTAATAAATAAAACGACGAATTCAATTTAATATTTATATTTTTAAGATGATAAATCTAATAATTTATTGATGAAATTAATTACAATTTATATTATATAAGTTTTAACAATTACTTATTTAAATAAAATTATACATTATACAAAAACCTAATGTCGCGATCTCAGTTTAGCGCTCGCAAACTTCTCTCATTTTCGCTATTCTCGTTTGCCCTAGCGACGACCTCAAACTGCAATCGCCAACTGCAATCGACGAACTCCATGTTAAGCGTCCACGAACTCTCTCATTTGTGCGTTTATATGAGTTTCTTCCCTCAAAATTCTTCGGATCATACCACAAACTCGCCTCCATCGATTTCTACCTCTCAGGTTATCCCTAATATTGTTCTTAATCTTTTCATTTCAAAATTTCTATGATATTCTTTATACTATGGTTGCCTCTCATTTTTATTGTATCATTCATCATTCTTGAATGCTTTAGTTGTTTGAAGAGGTTAGGGTTGATTTTTAATGGTTGAGAGGAAAAGATCAATTGGTTGTTTCTGTGTTGATTTTCACAGTTCACTTACGATTTTGCATTTAGTCTTTTTTCTTTTTTACTCTGCCCCTGTGTTGATTTTCAAGTTTTGTTCAATCTGAACTTTTGGTGAGAAAAATTATCCGTGGAGTGTTTTAACTGTGTCCAAGCTAGAGGGTGTTTAATTCATTTCTCATATATTACATTTCTTTCATGCATCAAAATAGGTCCTAGATGTTGTCAATTTTCTTGATTTTTTTGTAGGGTTTCTTCTTACACATCGTGCTATAGTGCTGTGAAAAAAACATAATGATTCATTAAGTGGGAGAAATGATTTTTTTAATTTAGGACCATTTCTTCATGTTTGAATTCCAGGGATAGACTTATCTGAATTTCGTTTAATACATAGAATTTGGATGGCTAGTTTTTAAATGCATGATATGAAGAATAAATTTACCTAGCACCCTGATCTCACATGTGCCGATTGATGATGCATGTGAGTATGAGACGCTACTTGCATTTTTAGTTTTAATTTACTTAACTTTGCTTTATGTAGAGCCAATTGAACTAGCTTTGAGATTCTCTTATCTGATGTACCATCTTCATTTTGATCATAGAAATAATGTTTTATTATTCATCCATTGGTACTCTAAAACTTTAATGGCCATATGATATAACTCCAAGTTCTTGTTTGTTTAGGATTTTTTTTTTTAATTTTCTTCAATGATATTCTTGTTTAGGATTTTTTTTTTCTTCAATGATTTTAACAAAAACATTTATAGCTTGATATTTCAATAATTGTTTGTGAGATTTTCTTATCATACTATTTAATATTTTCTTTTAATTTTGAGTTTGTTGTATTAATTTAATTTATACGTGGTGATTGAGTTGAAATGTTTTTGTTTATATCGGATGCTTTATGTGTTTATGTGCCCTAACATGTCGTATCTTTTGAGGGACTAGCACGAGCAATGGGCACACCAAAGAAAATCCCTGTTGAAGGTATTTCTAGCTTTATATTGACTTAATTTTGAATGTTTGAGAGCTCTCGTTTCTGAATTGCATTCTTCACATATGACTAAATTGACAAGTTTATTTTTGATTTTTTTTTGTAATTATTCTCTCAAAGCATGAAGATTTTTCGTTGTCAGTTGCCTAGATCAAATCCTTGCTACAAGTGAACCTCCTAATCATAATGGCACCGATAAACCAACCATTATTGGAGGTAATATACATAATTCTCTTTAATCTATCCCTTACTCATTGCAGGGTATTTGATAGTAAAGAAAGTTTTTGTACACATTGGTTTTGATTTGCATAAACAAAAGCTCATAAGTGAGCTTGAAGCTAGTTGTTATGCTAATTTATGATGACTTTTGTGCCGATCTTAAAAATGATGGGAAGATGTATAGATTGTAAGGTTTTGTTTGAACTTTGTTCTTCATTCAACTCAAGTTTTAGTTTAGATACAAAATTTTCAGTTTATATTTACAAATTCTGCTAAATAAGGCCATTGGAGAATGTATATATACATTTTTTTGGTATGTCACCTTCCCTTTTGGTTGAATTTTGTATGCAGAACAAAGAAATAAAGCAAGTTGTTGATCTGTAAGTGCTTATGTGTTTCAGCTCTTTATGTTTGCTCATCCTAAGGACTAATGGAAGGTACTAAAGATGTTTTATTTGATAGTATTTCTTATTACTGCTTATATACTTTGTTATAATGAAGTCAATTTGAGGCATTTGTTAAAGTAAAAAAATAGAGTTGTATGAGGAAGTTTTGCTCAATGATAGCTAAGATAAGGAGTCTGTTCTCTTCTATTTTGGTTTAGTTATCTGTAAAGAATATGAAGCTAGGATGGTTTTGATATGAAGGCCTTGGATGGCGACCGAGTGAATTTCAGCAGGCTGGTGTTCAAGAGAAGAACCACTATCCTTTACAGAGTATAATAGAACATATTAGCCTCCTTTTATGGCATGAATTTTCAAGATAAGGATCACTGTCCTCTTCTTTGGCGAGCTTCATTATATTGCTACATAGTTTTATTATTTGAGTATTATTTTTCATCTCTTTTTATCTTTCGTGAGCTTGTTCTTAACTCATAAATATTTTCTATTTTATCACATTATAGAGAGGCAGATGTTTTGGAGATGCAAGCAGTGCACCTAATAGAGTTCTCAAGTAGCTCTTTAAAGAGATGGACGGCATGTCTGCTAGGAAAATTGTTTAATTCACTTTCATGGAAGTTTCTTCTTATAATGTATCTTATCTTTTTTTGTTTTTTTGTTTTGGATTTTATTATAATGTGTTTTAAAGGTATTTATTGTAATTGATTGATCATATACATTTGAAGATTTAAGTTGTATATTTTAGACTGTGGAAAGATTATATAATTGTAGATTTATGAAATAAAATGTTGACTTGAAAAAAAAATGTTGATTTATCAAATTCTTATTTGAGCTTGCTCTCATTGGTTTTTATCTGCTACTCGATGCATTCTTATTAAAACTGATTTATGATACTGATGCATATTATAAAGAATGCAGACCTTGAAGAACTACGTGAATTGGGATCAAATACTTTTGGTTAGTAGTGCTAAGTGAAAAATGTAATAAATAAATTTAATTATTAAAATTATTAAATAGCATCCAAATAAATATTCATTAGCGTCCAAAAATATGGTCGCTAATATGTCCAATTTTAGCGACCAATACTAATTAGTGGTCGCTAATTTAGCAACAAAAAAAATTTTTTGGTCGCTAAAAGCCTCAGCGACGAGGCTACTGCGACAAATCAGCGACCCAAAAATTTTTTGTCGCTATTTGCTTTAGCATCCAAATTAACATTTTTAGCGACCAATTTTGTTGGTAGCTAATTACCTATTTTCTTGTAGTGGTTTTACATCACTTATTCGAAAGGAACATTAAATCATTATTTTTTTTTTAAAAAAAATATTTCTTTATTTTTGACATTAAATCATTATATACAAAATAGTTAATGTTTTATTTAGGTTCTTTATATGCCTATAATTCATTAAGTCATATTACATTTTGGAGGATAGTATTAGATTGGTTTGAACTAAAACTAAAAACGTAATCTATCATAATTCTTATATATATGCACTTTCCTAAAAATACCATTATACTTTCTCTTTCGTAGCCTATAATAATCATGTTTAATTTGTGGCATTAGGAAGGGATATTAGTCAAAATAGAAAAAGATTCAAAATATTCCTCATAATCTCTTTATATTTTCTTTGTTTTAATATAAAGCCAAGTGACTCAAAACCCATGGTTCTATGTCACTATGTCTTTATATTCACATAGATTTTATTATTATGGATTGTGAAGATTGTATGGTATGCATTATTGTAGTAGCTTGCCTACTACAGGCACACATGATGCATCTACCCGTTTGTTTGTCACTCCTATAGGTTTTCTCAATAGGTTTTACTTTTTGCTGCACTTTCTTTTCTCTATCTCTTATGTTCTTTATTAATAGTTTAATTTCCTACATTTTTCTATATTTCCTAATTATTATAGCCTTGTGATATGTTTGGGTTATTTTCTTTTCTTTATAGAAATTCATTTTATAATTTCTATGAAATATTTTAAAATGTTAAATTTGACAAAATAGTAGTGAATTCATTGGCCTTTTGGCCACTTTTTTGCCTGAATAATTATAAAAATGAATCATGTTTGTTATAACATGGAAGAAAATTGGTATCATGCCAGTTGAATACCCTATATCACAAGTACTTGACATAGTCAATAAATGCCTATCGGCACGCAATTATATTATAGGCTTTCAGATATGTCATCATGTACGTTTAAAATAATATTGCTTCTTTTTATTATAAAGTAGGCACTTGTGTACATTCAATCCATTTTGACAATGGGATGATATTATATGACCTACTTTTCCTGCACATTTATCAACTTATCTTGGATTTCATAGAGACTTGGCATCATGGCTTTATATTTTATTTAGGCAAACCTAAAATGCATATCTTATCTAGAGGATATGTCTTATTGTCAATCTCTGTGATACTAATTCCCTATGATTAGACATATAGTAGGGTGTTTACATCGCATTGTTCCATTAGACATTCTTTTTGGGTTACTCAAATAAATGCACATTTAGGCTTCATTTGGGACAATTTTCTTACTTCTTTCTTTAGCAATTTTTTAGTACAAAAATTTCTTAAAAACAGTAGTCAAAAGTTATCCCAAATGAAGTCTTCGTCTCAATTTCATATTATGATTCATTTAATCTCTCTTTAGAGGCTGATGCTATATAGTTTCCTTCATCATTAAATAGTTCTCCATTTTTTCACCATGCTAACACCGTTTAGTTTTCTCATTGCTTTACTCCCATCAAGAGGTCATGTTGATTGGCACATACTTGGGATCATCTCCTTCTATTATTACAACTTCTGAGATCCCCTCAATGCAAAATCAGAAATACAAATGAACTTCCTTAATCAAAAGTATTCTCTAAGGTATCATACACATAATATTTTTAACCATGGGGATTACACCCAAGGGAAATTAGTTTACTCTTGATTATACCTACTTGGAATTCATGTCATATAAGAGAAATCTTCAGGGAGCATTTCTCAAATAAATTTCCATTAATTCTCATGTTGGAGAAAAAATATACCATCAAAGTTCATCCACTAAAGTTTATGATTCAAAAACTTATCCTGAAATACATGATGTTATTTTGAACCCTAAATTTAGGGCCTTCTAGAGGATAATCTTGATAACATCCCCAAGGGCACACATGATAACTCTCCTATTGCGCATGCTCACCATTTGTAGGGTTAGGATTAACTTAAGGATGGTGAGACTTTTGAGGATTAAAAAATAGTATTAAAATTGATAAAACAAGAATACATAAAACCTTAAATTAGCATTCTTAAATACATCACCTTAAATGCAAAATTTAGTAGTTCTATTATTACCATTCCATCATTCATTATGATTTCTTGAATCCTTTGATCTCTTCTTGATACATGAACCATCCACCATGTGAAGCTTTACACCACATTGCTTAATAGAGGAGCTTAAAGCACACAAAAGCTGAAAGAAGCTTGTGATAATCAACATAGGATTTAGTAATAAGCGACGATAATGAAGATTGTGGCAGAAAGCATGTAAGTAGATAAGGAGCAATGATGAAATTGACACATGAGAGAAAAAAGGGAGGCCAAAAGAGCTCTTAGATTTGATGAGCTTCCGTCGTGACTACCTCCATTGTTGTTGGTCCAGTTCGTGTCCTTCATAATGAGTTCCCATCATAACTTCCCCCTATCATGTGAATGTCATCTTCCACGAGCTATTGTTGCTAGTCCTTTTGTGAAACTCCATAAGTAAAAAGAAGTTAAACTCTTAAACATTGAGACACCTTTTGATGTAATGGTCATAATTTCATTAAGAAACTCTATAGTTAAGTGTGTTCATCCCAAAAAAATCCTAGGATGAATGACCTCATGGAAATTACACCAATATGACAAAGTCGTGAGACCCTTAGACCAAAGATGACAATATCTCAATAGTTAAGAGTTTAGACTATTACAAATGGAATCAGAGTAATACATCAGCTGTAAGATGCAAACTAAGTATCATACAAGATAAAGTGATACGTCATAGGAGACATCTCTTAAAACTTATATGAGATAAAGTGCTATATGGCGGGAATCACCACTTGAACTTGTAAGGGCCACCTCTAGAATCCTATGTGCATGGTGGATGATTCTAGAATAAATATGCTGACGAGGATGTTAGTTACTTAAGTGGGGGGAGATTTGTGAAACCCCTTAAGTAAAAAAAAAAAAGCTAAGCACTTAAATATCGAGGCACCTTTTGTTGTAATGTTCAAAATTTCATTAAGACTATATAGTTAAGCATGCTCATTTTCGAGAAATCTTAGGATGGGTGACCTCTTGGGAAGTTACATAAACATGACAAAATCACGAGACCCTTAGACCAAAGAGTATAATATCTCAATAGTTAATAGTTTGAACTGTTAAACATTTATCATGTCTTTCTTGTTATTCCTTATCATCTCCAACGTGCTCTCTTCATGCTAATGAACACCCATCATGAGGGTTTTGAGATCTTGACACGAGGTTAAGGCTGTTGTTATTCTGGTAAGTCGAGTTCAAGCTCACCGTATGAACTTGACTTGAGCTCGAGCTTTAGTTAGAGCTTGACATTGGGTAGGTGAGCCAAGTTTGAATAACTCGTGACTCAAGTTCATCTCTATTGATTTACACCCATAAATTGACAATATACCTAACCTATAATATAATATATTATGAAAATCCTCTCAACTATAATGTTTACATTTACCTCAAAAGTCTGCACACGTTGAACCGAGCTTAGCAATCAATCAGTAAAGGTGTTAATAAATGACTTGGCATGACATTAATATTTATATTATATACATAATTTTTTTGAATTTGAATTGACCTGTTTATTATTTGGATTAAATTCAAATTTAATTTATAGCCTTGGTTATCATTTGATTTTAATTTAATTTAACGTGTATAATTTGAAATCAATTTCAAATTGATCTATTAATATTCACGTTGGATCAGATATAATTTAGGGTCTTTAATTTAGGCTTTATTTAGAATAATTTTCTTAATAATTTCAAAAGCAACTTTTTAGTTCAAACATTTCTAGTTTAAAAATTGCTTTAGAAAATAGTAAGAAAGTCGTCTCAAATAAAGCCTTTGGCTTTGTTTGAGATGACTTTCTTTTTGCTTTCTAAAATAGTTTCTTAGTTTTAAAAAAATGATTTAACAAATTTTTAACCAAAAAAAAAAAAAGTTTGAAAGTAATAAAAAAACTATTCCAAACCCTAAGTCTAAGTCAAATGAGTCAATATTATTCACTTAATTGGCTTGTGTTGCTTAAAAAATTATGATTATGCATCTCATATCGTTAAATATTTTCAGGTTGCCCTAGGTGCAATAGGTATGGAGAAATTATTCTATGCAGATCGATTCCGGACGTAGGTCTACGTTAAGACTCCAATACATAATCGACACGTATTTTTTGGATATTGTGTACATCAACGTGGATTTTTTTACTAATGCATGACCCGATGACCTAGCCTGATTATTTTAGTTTACGCTCCTTTAAAAAAAAATTGTGACTGGTTCTCAAGGTTTAGGGCTTTTTAGAGAATAGAACTTTTCCCTGAATAGTCTCCAAAATTTTGGAGGAGACGACGAAAAAGATGGAGACTGCTTTTGGTGACGTTCAAATCTCTGATGATATGATATGATCACAGGACGCGGATTCTAAAAACTTTAAGATAAGAAGGGCGACAAGTTTACAGGACAGTGCAGAGATTGCAAGGTAGAATGAATGGGAAGTCAATTTGGAGGAAGGAGTTTTATATTTAAAGTTGTATGTAAATTTTTACGGATTATTATGTATTTTTTAATTTTATTCTTATGAGGAATGCCTCAAATAGAATAGATATGCAAAATAACATTTGTTCTCGCCTTTTTTTTTCTTTTCTAATTTTTTTTTACGTTTATTTAGAAATATTGAAATAGCAGATGAAATTTTTCCTTAGATAAACGGTGCTCAATGATTTGTATGGTGTCATTCCACTTTTCAATACATTATGCACTTGTACACTATTTTTATTTTTTTGTGAATTTTTGGGAATATATTCTGCTCCTCATACAATAATGTGTATTAATTCTCTTGTACACATTGTGTATAATTTTTTACACTGTACACAATGTTTAGAGGATGTGTATAGTTGTACACACAATGTACAAGGCTGTGCACATTGTGCACAAGGTTGTACACACTATGTACAAAGGTTGTCTGCAATGTTTAGAGGCTATGTATAAGTTGTACACAATGTACAACAACCTTGTTGTGTACAGGTCTGTTGAGGCGGGCCTCAAGACGAGCCTCATATTATAGAAAATAAAATGTTGCTTCAAAAAAAAAAGTATTATGAACAAAATAATCATAATAAAAAAATACGAGATAATACGGAATCAGATAAACCCAGTCATCACTAATATCATTAAATATATCAGAGACTTGGATGGCAGAAAAGAAAATATTGCTCCCCAAAGAAAGAAACAAGGTCTTGCTTCAGACGCTGTAAGGTCAAGAAGGGATGTGTGCTTTAAAACCAAATATGCATATAATCAATAGGTAGTATTAGAAAAAAGAACAAATTCACCTTTAAGAATTTTAATATTAGTAATATAATTAGAGAGAGTACTCACCATTAATAAAGGAACAAAACCACTCATATATCCTAAGGTGCATCATTAGCATACTTCATCGCCATACGATCAAACTAAACAACTAAGAAATCCCTAAATGATATAGCCCAATTATACCCAATGAACTCATCTATATTCTGGGCAATAATAATGAGCCTCCTTGAGATTCTATAGTCATTATTGGGGAAAAAATTGAACAACAAAAACTTGATATACATATTTACAATAACATCAGGGGGGTTTGATTTATTAATATTCTTTATTTTATTTTTAATTTGAATTCCAATATAACTAGTTAGCGGCTCAGCTTCCCAATATGCCAAATCATCTATGTTTGGCAAACCTATCATTAGAGCCACTTCATCTGATGTAAATCTTAGCTTGTGCCCTTTGTTTATGCATGTTTGCTTGGGCACATCCCAACATGTAGATTAGGGGTGTATTTTATTGAAATCGAGTGAACTCCATAAATTGAAATGTGTTAACTTATTCAAAGCGTCCTTTACTTCATCGCTTAATAACCCTTTTAAAGAATAGTAGAAATTTCTAAATATTAAGGGCTTGTAATCAAAAGTAATCTTTGGGATATACATCTGCAACAAGACAAGTTTAAAATATTTATTAATTTGCATTATACAAAAACTATAGAAGATTAAATATATTTGTACATGGTAAAACACAGTTTATATTGCTAATAGAAGCTTGTATACGGTGTGTACAAGGCCTTGTACATAGGTCTTGTACATAGTGTACAAGGTCTTGTACATAATATACACAAATTATCTATATTTCTCTTAAACTAGATGATCATGTAAATTTTTTTTCTCATTATCAAACGCATTATATTTTTTTCAAAGTTATTGTAGACATCTGCAACAAGAAAAGTTTAAAATATTTATTAACTTGCCTTATACAAAAATTATAGAAGATTGAATATATGTGTACATGGTTGAACACATTGATAACAAAAGCTTGTATACAATAATACAAGGGGTCTAGATTTCCCTTAAAATGCTTGAGTTTGTAATAGGGAAAATTTTTAAACTAGGTATTATTAAAAATTTAATAATGTAATTAGGTATTGAAAAAAATAAATTTAAAAGTAGGCAAAGTCGCCCATCAAACGGGCGACTTAGGCTACTCAAATTTGCTGAGTCATGTTCTAGTCGCCGAAATGACATGCGACTTATTTAAGAAAAAAAATTACTATTGTAACTTGTTCGTTAAACGGGCGACTTGTTACAGTAAATTCTGAAAAATAATTTAAAAATAAAATAAGTGAAAAATATATTAAATAAATATACTAAAAAATAATTAAAAATAAAAAATATATAAAGTTATGATATTTAATTTCGAAGCTTATATTTAAAGAAAAACTCTGAATCATTAATTTTTTTTGTCACTTTACTTTTCATAACATCTATCCATTAAAAATACAAATTGCAATTTTAATACTGTCAAAATAAATAAAATTATCAAAGTTTGATGAATATATATTTTAAAATATTTACTTCTATTAAAATATAGAAATTATAGTTTACATTAACATTATATTTTTTTGTTTTTCCACTATTTTTTTATTTTTAATTATTTTTTAAGTATAATTATTTAATATATTTTTCACTTTATTTGTCAATTATTTTTCAGAATTTACTGTAGCAAGGTTTAACGGGCAACTTACAATAGTAACAATTTTTTTAAATAAGTCATATATTAGTTCAGCGATTGAGACATGACTCAACAAGTCTGAGTCAGCATAAGTCGCCCGTTTGATGGGCGACTTTGGCTATTCTTAAATTTATTTTTTTCGATACTTAATTACATTATTAATATTTTAATAATACCTAGTTTAAAAATTTGTCCTTCCCAATATATATATATATATATATATATATATATATATATTCTCATTATCAAACACATTATATTTATTTCAAATTTATTGTAAACAGTTTGTACAAGAAATTATTATGTGGAGTAAAAACAGTAAATACAGGACTTCCGTAAAATTGGGTGTATGTAAGCTTTGCATCTGGATTCAACGCAAAATAATTTTAGTTACAAAGAAACCAAAATACCTAATGCAAATTCGCCATTCATGCCTACAAGCTGATATTAAAATAATTGAGCAATAGAAACGGTGAATAAATTTAAATTTACATGAATATTTTTTTTGTGAAGAGAGAGCTTGCCTCCATGTAGATAAAAAGAAATTTGTGAAAATCACTTTTCTTTTTTAAAGAGGAAAAATGACTTTCAGACACCAGTAGAGCTCTCAACATTTGACCCGACCCGAACTCGACCCGAAAATTTCAGGTTCGGGTTGCCCGAACCCGGCCGAACCGGGTCGGGTTCGGGTTAGAGATTTCAACCCGTTTGTAAAATCGGGTCGGGTTCGGATTGACCCGGAAACCCGAAATCTACCCGATTTGACCCGTTTTTAATTAATTTAATAGGATTTTAAAGGATTTTTATGAAAAAAATAAATGATATTTCAAAAAATTATAAACAATGTTGCCTAAATTAAATTAATCTTGATTTATTTTAAATTAATTGAAGTAAATCTTACCTTAATTTAATTTAGATTTAAAAAATTTAATTAAATAAAAAAATTAATAAAATATATCCGAAGCGGGTCGGGTTCGGGTTCGGAAAACCGGGTCGGGTTGAACAGTGTCGGGTCAATTTTTGATTGGACCCGAACCCGACCTGTGACCCATTTTTGACAGCTCTAGACACCAGACCTAAAACTTTTGTCCGCATAATTTCAAAATTGAAGGAGACGCAGCTCTCTTTTTTCAAAATACTATCTTAAGACCGATTGGATCGTCGGGTCGCAAGTCGGTAAAAAAAATCCAAATGACTATTTAAAATAACTTAAACCGAAAAATAGGCTTCGAATAACCCAAAACATTATTGGAGTCCGGACCTAAGCACATAATATTTTCTCTCAGCGACGACACATTCAACCTCCACGGCTTTCCATCTCTCTCCAGCGAGCGGACGAGTGCAAAACCTCGATGAGCTCTGAATTTGGCTAATCACCTCTCGGAAACTTTCATTCCCATTTCCCAACTTTATTTCTGTTGGCCTCTCCAAGAGCGAGATACCATGGACGAAGAGAACATCGGCCCTTTCCGTCGGACCTCGGCTCGAACGAGGAAGGTCGCTTCCAAGATGGCTGCCGCTCTAGCCAGCACGGATAACCGGACGCAGGTTAACTACAACTTGCACTAAAATAATCTCTCATAATTGGAAGATAAAATTTGCAATCTATATAGTTGTTTTCAGGTGGACTGTTCTAAAAGTATTCGGTTTTACTCGATTTATTTGATTCTTTGGTTCAGAGTGGCCAACTCTGCTGCTAAATGCCGATTTTATTTGCAAAACTTGGGCTTTTTGAGGGATTTGATATTTACGGAATGGTTTGATGGAGTATTTCAGGCAGCGCTTGCACGTCTAGAGGCTCTGGAAAGTGACAATGTTGGAGCTGAGGCTGCTGAGATCAACGATGATGATGATGCCTCTTTGGATGATGAAGATCAAGGTTTTTCATTCATGTCTACTTTTCTTACTTGCGTTTATGTAGCAATATAAAACTTTAGACTTAATTAAGTTACTTGCATCTCTTAATTACATGCACAATTTTTCGATAGAAGAAATTAAAATTACTACATGCATAGGTATCACTCACATAAAAGCTGAAAGGGAATTGGAAGGGCAAATATTTATGTGCGTTGTGAATAGATGATAGTGGAAGGAGAATGCGTGTGAAAAGTAGCATATTCTTCAGGCTATCTCCATTCAAAACTGAACTAACATGTGTTTGTTAGATGTTTGGGTATTGATCTTTAATACTGGTAGGGATCTTATTGTGGATTATGTTTGATAGAATGGACCCTCTCACTTTTTCCTTCAAAGTAAAAGCCCCAAGTTTGTTACCAAATGAAGTAGGAGCTTGTTATTCCACCATATTCTTCCCAGTATACTCATTTTTAATAGAAAATTCTATGGTGGCGCCTCTTGATGCTGCCACTTCCTTCACTAGTTTAGTCTACAATCGCTTCATGAATTTCATGAAGTTTCTTTCTCATTTCTGCAATACTTTTTTTTTGGTTCTCCTATCCTCTAGCCTTTGTTCTTATTGTTACCACTTGTTTAGATCCTTCAAATTCTCTTTTGTGCTGGATTCATCAATGCAACTGCTCCCATGGTCGCTTTTAAGGCTTATTTCTTGCTTCAATCATAGCATCATCAAGTAAAAGATTTTGTAGAGTTCATTCTTTGTGGAGCCTAAGAGTAGTCTAAAATGCAAATCATAAGAGTAAGGGAAAAAATGTTGTTTTGGAGGAGGCTATGTAGCTGGAAAAGACTCTTGAAAAAACAATGTTCATCACTATTTTCTCTTTATGATGTTAATAGCTTGAATGATTATTAGATAAAGAACTTAGGTGTTATATAACTAGCTTGCACATTAAAACCCATTAGATTTTAAAGGTTGGAATGAGTAAAATAATTGATGCAAGTGATTTGAATTTTAACCAATTCTATTATGGGACAAAGACCGAACAATAAATATTTTAAATTTAAAACCCTCTAAAAAATTCAAATTAAACAACCACCCCACAAAAAAAGAAAAAAAAAGTAGAGATAATAAATGAAAAAGAAAACAATAAAACAGAAATATGGGTTCACCATCCACTATGCTGCTTGTATTGAGATACCTTTAAATTGCATTTAGTAACGAGTTTCATTGGACTGAAGATTAATTGTGGAATAAAATTCTTTGAACCAAAGTTGTTCATCAGTTTGAAGAGGTGTGTTATGCTTAATATGCTTGGTAGCACTTTTGTGGCATGTGCTTGAACTTGATTGTTATAAGAATTTTTGAGGATTTACTGAAATCCTATAATAATGGCCTTAATGTTACTCTCACTTAGGTGAATCATTAAAGGGTTTTAGGAACATGATAAGCCTTTTAGAAATTATTGCTTGGTGTTATGGAGAGCTAAGCTGAACTAAACCGCCACACCACATAATTCATCACTAAAATGATGGGGTTGGATTTGAACTCTTAATAGATTATGCTCCCTTTATCACACCATTTAATTTTAATTCTACCCTTTGAACCTTTGGATCAAAAGGCCACAAAGGTAAGGATCCACTGTTGGTGGTTTTCATATGAGCTTAAACTCAAACCCTAGATGATATAAAGCACAAAGGTCCTTTATAAATTATTTCATCTCTCAATGTTTTTTTTAAACATCAACTTAAAATTTAATAGAAAGAGATCACATTGGTGTCGTAACTATATCAGCCAATATGTTATTTGGAAAGTATGGATAACTCTCATTTTGACTGCCTTGTGCCAAGCATTAATAACAATACCCGAAAAATATGTTGTGGGTTGTATGAATTTATCATTTCTTTGTACATACCAACATGCATGTAATGAAAAATTACCACAATTTTGTAACGTCTAATGTCTAACATACTAAATATTTGTTTAGATCTGTAGAAAAATTTCTCTATCTAACTTATGCGAGTATGTAGAATTATTTACCAATATGTATCTAATATCTATAAATTTGTTATCTATCACATTCTATCTAATATCTGTAAGTATATTATCTGCGACCATCTACTTAGCTTTTAAAAATTTGTTACCTAGCACCTATAGGCATTATATAATGAGATAGTTGCATGGTGTTTAAGGTTTACAAGCAAATCAGGTAGAAGTATGAAAGGGGAAGGGAGGTGCTGTTAGTTTTGGTTCTATAGAAAGGAGAACTTTTTGACCATGGTAGAGAAATGCTCTTTATAACACGAAAGGAAGAGAGTAATAACAACATCAATAATGCTTTCTTCCCCCACTTTCAACTCTTATTGTCTTAGAAAGTGGTTGCATTCACTTTCAATAAGTAATATAGCATTTAGGCTCACCCGCATGAGTAAACAACAAATAATTTCGGAAAGATGATAACAATTAATAGGCTTTGAATTCTTTGTGACCTTTTGACTTTTGCCATGTAAGTGCTTAGACTGATTTTGATCATTTTATGGCGCCTCTTGCCTTTTATCAAATATTAATGGTTCTTCTAATTCAATATGTTTTGTAGTGGAAGTCCTATTTTCATTTTTGCTTGATCCATCTACATCATAGTTTCTTTGAAAAAAAATTCTTCTTTTGATTATTTCTTTATTCTCAACATCCCAAAATCTTTAACAATAGGTATATTAAAACTGAAATAAAATCCTAAATATAGCCTAAAATACTAAGTAATATTGTTACATATCTTCTATTTCATGACAAGGCCTTAGTTATAAACTCATCAATCGTGTTGTTGTTAATATGTGATTTGTTTGTTTTTCTTTAGTAAAATCCAGTAGTCTAATTAATTTGTTTTTGCATGACGATTTGCGTGGTGAAGTTGATCCCTATGAGGAGGCTAAAATTTTCGTCTAGAGTTTAGACCATTTTGGGAGTAAATCTTTGAAACATATGAGATGAAATAGTTTATATTAGTTGATGGTAAAATATCTTTAAGGGGTCATAATTTATAGAATATTTAATTAGAATAATATTTAATATAATATATAAATTTATATTATCAATTTATATAATATACATTATAATAAATTTATAATATATAAATTTATAATACTAATTAAAAAAACTTTGCACCAACCCAGTCCAAATTCGTGGCCCAACCAACCCAAATTTGTGGCCCAACCAACCCAAATTAATGACCCAATAAAGCCCAACCAATCCAAATTTAAGCTCATATAGCATTCATGTAACTTTTTTAGTCCCACATCATGAAGGAGTATGAGATGGTTACCTTTTAGCTCTTTATATAGTTTCCTCTTTTCTAACAAAAGTTATTTTATGAGATGACATTCATATATTATGGTATTAAAAATCTCATTATTTAATAAAAAATTATTTTAAAAAAATGTAATAAAGTAAAATATATTGTTTATATTTTATTTAAAATAAAAAAAATTTTAAAATTGGCTGGCTTTTTCGAACCTGGACCGGTTTGCCGGTTCACCGGTTGAACCGCCGGTTCAGTCCGGTTTAGACCGGTTCTCTGTGAAGCCGGTTTTTAAACTGGACCGAATTGGACAACTGACCGGTTCATGATTGAACTGGTTGAACCCCCCGGTCCAGTCCGATTTTTAAAACCCTACTTAACATTGATGACCAATACCCTCTCAACATTGATGACATACGACCTCTTGACATCGACTCCTGATACTTATTGCATAACATCGATGCCTGATACGTTGTCTTCTCCTCTCTCGATGCCTGATATATGACATCGATGACCGACTCTTGACATTTTAATATTAATCATTTTAAGCACAAAGTATAGTTAAATGACTTATTATTTTTAACTTATTTTTAATATTATATTTATTCAATTTTTATATACTATTTTTAAAGTATAAAAATTATAATATCATGTATAAACATGTGTCATTGTCCCTATATTTTAAATAATTGATGTGTCCCATGTTCATGTCGTTTCATATCCATGTAATGTTTGGGTAATGTTTGGTTAAATACTTAGTTTAAATATTTTACTTCAAAACACATGAATTATATATTTTGAAATAATTTTTTTAATTATATTTTTAATAATGGGAATAATATTTATTTTATTGATTAATTATATTTAACTATTTATCTAGTTTACTTTTATTTTTTTAAATATATAACAATAATAACATCAAGCCTTCATCTCACTACGTAGGGTCGGTTATATGAATCCTTTTTCTCCATTGTGTCATGTTAAGATTCAAAATCTCATTTAAATTTAATAAAGAAAGGTCATTTCTAATATTTTATATCCAAGTATTTTTAGGTCTACCTCTACCTTTCTTAACATAGGCCGACATTTTTTTACTCTCTTAACAGGGTCATCAGAAGGCTGGCTTTTTACATGACCAAATCATCTAAGGTGACTCTCTCTAATCTTATCTATCACTGGAGTTACTCCAATCTTTTCCCGGATATGCTCGTTTTGTATACTGTCTCTAAGATTAAGTCCACTCATCCACCTAAACACCCTCATCTCAGCAATACCTAACTTAATATTATGCTTCTCTTTTAATGACCAACATTCTGTGCCATAAAGCATTGCAGGTCTTACCACCGTCTTATAAAATTTTCCCTTAAGATTGAGTGGTACTTTTCTATCACACAACAAACCCAAAGCATTCCTCCACTTCAACCATCCAACTTGAATTCTAATAATAATATCCCATCTATTCATAATCACTCTAAACAATAGACCCAAGATATCTAAAACAAGTGCACTTATTAATGACTTGATCACTCAAAGTCACAAACCCCCCACTAGATACATTACTAGTAAAATTACACTCCATGTATTCGGTTTTTGATCTACTCAAACGAAAACCTTTAGACTCTAAGGTTGACCTACATAATTCGAGTTTACCTTCAACTCCCTCTCTAGGCTTATCAACAAGAAGAATATCATCAGCAAAAAGCATACACCAAGGTGCATCCTCTTGTAAATGTCTAGTGAGAACATCCATGACTAAAGTAAAAAGATAAGGACTTAAGGCTGATCGTTGATATAATCCAATTGAAATAGGAAAATACTTGGTCAAACCACCTTGTGTTTGAACACAAGTAACAACTCTTGCATGCATATCCCTAATGACTTAAATATAAGCATTATTAACTCCTTCCTTTTCTAGAACTCACCATAACACTTTTTTTTGAAATTTTATCATATGTTTTCTCTAAATCAATAAATATCATATGTTGATCCTCCTTAGTTTCTCTAAACTTCTCCACCAACCCTCTTAATAAATGAATAGCTTCCATAGTAGACTTACCCACATAAATCCAATTTGATTTTGAGAAACATTAGTATCACGTCGTAACTTATGCTCGATAATTCACTCCCGAAGTTTAAAGTATTACACATCAATTTAATTACTCTATAATTCACACAATCTGGTGCATCATATTTATTCTTAAAAATATGAATCAACACACTTATTCTCCATTCATATGGAATCTTTTTAGTCTTCAAAATAATATTAAAAAGTTTAGTAAGCCAAGAAAATTCTTTCATCTCCTAAGAATTTTCACACTTCTATTGGAATATCATAAGGTCCACTAGTTTTTCCATACTTCATTTTCTTTAAAGTCTCTCTAACTTCAGTTTTACTAATACGCTGATAAAAATAAAAATATCTATTTTCATTTAGAGTACTAAGGTCACTAAAGTCAGTCGTATTCTCACAATCTTCTTAAAAAGCTTAGCAAAATATCGCATCCACCTTTGTTGAATATCCTATTATAAAAAAGACAATTTTTGATCTGCATTCTTAATGCACTTCACTTGAACTAAATCCTTACTGCTCCTACTATCTCTTTGTTTGGCTAACTTATATATATATATATATATTTTCTCCTATTTAGAATTTAATCTATTATATAAATCATTAAAATCTAAAATCTTTGCATCGCAAATTACTTTCTTAGACACCTTATGAGCCTCTTTATATCTTTCACAATTATTATAACAAAACTTATTATTTTTGATATTTTCTTGCACATTTTGATTCCACCACTAACTATTTTTATTATTAGGAGCTTTTGCTTTTAAAACTCCAAGCACATCTTTTACAACATTCTTAATATTACTAGCTACTTTATCCCACATAACAATCGCTTCCTCATGCATAAACAAAATCTTAGGATCTTGAATCTTATTCTCAAAAATATTTTTGTTGGTATTTTTTAAAAGCCCCCATCTAATCTTAGAATAATGTTTTACTAATTTTTTCATATTCTGCCCCTTCATCTTAAAATTTAAAATTAATAAGTGATGTTTGGTACATAAACTTTAACTCAGAATAACTTTACAATATTTGTAATCTAAACGATCTATTTTTCTTATAAGAAAATAATCAATATGAGTTTTACTATATCCATTCTTATAAGTGATGAGATGCTCATTTTTTTTCTTAACTAATGTATTAGCAATTACAAAATTATAAGCTAGAACAAAATCTAATATAGTCTTACCACCTTCATTAGTCACTCCAAACTCATAGCCATCATGAATACTTTTAAAATCCTCTATCTCTCTACCAACATGTTCATTTAAATCTCATCTAATTAAATCTCTTTATTCAAGAGGAATCTTTTGAGTTAATTTTTATAAGTCATTTCAAAATTTTAATTTTAAACCCATATCCAAACCTATTTGAGGAGCATAAACACTTATAATATTAAGAATCTTAGCATCAATAATAATCTTCAAAGCAATAATTTTGTCTCCAATTCAATCAATTTTTTATAACATTATCCTTCAAACTCTTATATATAATCACACATATACCATTTCTAGTACGACTTCGACAAGAATATCAAAGTTTAAATCCTAAATTATCAATCTTCTTAGCCCTCTCTCCAACCATTTAGTTTCCTGAATGCATAAAATATTTATCTTCCTATGAATCATAATATCAATTAATTTCATAATTTGCTTGTAAGAGAATGTACATTCCAAGATCCAATTCGATTTCTAGTTTCATGAACTAGCTTATTTTCCTAAATCCGTCCATGATGTGGGAACCATTACCTATTTAACACTGCACCTAGGTGCCGATGTAGTAGCCCTTGCACACATCTCGCTGTATTAAGGCCATACAACGCGTTGCTTTCAGGGAACATCCTAATATTAACACAATGTATTAAAATCATTCATGTCATGATGATCTGACAAGTTTATGTTGGCTGTCAACTACCTAACACAACCTTCAATTTTTCTCATCCAGGATTTGAGACCTGGCAATGACAATGCTATTTTTTTTAATATATTATATTGAAAAATAAAAATTATCTATTTATTAATTATTAATAATCTAACCTAAATAATTTATAAATGTAAATTTATCATATGAATTTAGTATATAATTTATGGTTGTAAATTTTATCTAAAATGTATAACATTAATAGATTAACAATAATTTATATTTAATTTATAAGTTTAAATTAAAAAAAAATATTTTTTATCATAAATTTATATCATTGTATAATTATTATGTTAGTATTATATCATTTTTTTAATTTAAATAATCTTAATGCTTATTATGTCATCGTGTTCAATCCCAGTCGAACCTTTGAATCTATCATTTTTTTAGTTTGACGTCCGGTCGGATTTTCAGAACTTTTCAAAAAACTCTTATAATTTAATTGCATCACATATGTCACATCACAAGCTTTTCAGTCCAATATCAATAGAATTTGGGTCACAAAATTTAGCATATTGGAGACATGGAACATGAGTTACTAATTCTTCTCTTGTTCAGGCCGTGTATTCATTGAGATGGTTAAATATCTAAGCTTTTTCTAATAAAAAAACAGAACTACATCTTTTTAGGGTTAGGAATTTAGCTGCTATAAAGTATTTAATTTGATAAATGCTAGTATTTATAAGAGGATTCCAAAAAAAAAAAAAAAAAACCCTCAGCTGACCTTCTCCATCTTCCCTCTTCTCTACTGGAGCCATAGTTGAATTTAGCTATCATCAGATAGTTTTTAAGCTGCAGCCAATCTTCAAGAAGATGATGCGAAAGAAAATTGAATCTGACAACCCACCTACCAAGCTCGTGATTTCATTTGACTTGCATTTTAATAAGACTTGTAATCAGCAAAATTAAAAAGTTTAGGGAATCTATGTGCAGTGAGGAGTGCTGAAGCTATCTACTAGACTAAAATGCCAAATTCAGCTTATTAGAAGCTTTCACTTAAGTACTGCATATAAATAGTCAATAATCGTAAGCCATGCACAATGTTGCTTGTACATAACTTCTTCCAGTGTCAAGGCATTCTTAATCTCACCTTGCTAAGGTCTATTGTTTCTATCTGCTCTTTATCTTTAGAATTGTCTCCAAGTGTGAGTACCTCTGGTGCAATCCCCTGTGGCATTGCTTCTTTACCAATTAAAGTAATAGAAAATTTCCATTTATCATTTCTTTATTATGGTTTCAATCTATTGAGTATGTGTAAGTTTTTGTCAACTTTTGATCTACACCTTTGAGAAGCTCTTCTACTAGTCGAAGCTTGGTTGGTTCAATCTCATCTACTCTAAACTGAAAGCTTAGGCTTTTTAAGATTATGTTCACCACATCAACTATGAGGCGACAATGATCAGAAACCTAGGTCCAACACACTTGTGGACAGGAAATATTGCAGTAACTTAAGAAGTTGACAATCACGATAAGCAATCCAGGTAAAATTCACACCTTTTCTATCCATACAAGATTTTATAATATAGAAAGTTCACCACCACCTCTTTTTCAGTCCTTAACACATTGTCTTTGATCTCCTTCAATGCATCCCCATCAATGGTAGAGTTGGCCAAAGAAGCTCTTTTAAAAATCCTCATCATATGTGTAAGACACAACGTTCTTTAACAAGCTTAACGAAATCCTCATCAGTAGGCTGTTAGAAGGAAATTTTGGATGAACTAAACAGGCGAGATGGCCACTTATGCTGCAGGGCTGGAAAATGCATCTATCCCGTTGCAGTAAGTCCACCTTTTGTGACCAAATGACAACAAGCGCACAAGGACTTAAATTCTCGCACTTTGCCATGTGAAAGTCGTAACCTTGGCTTCTTTCCCAATGCATGCGCAGATAATGTAGTGGTGCTTTCTAGAGTTTCACAACAATAAGAACGCCAAGGAAAAAGTAGGGTTGATTCAAAGTTGACTCCAGAGCTGATCAAATGCTATATGCTGCATTATCAACCTTAATATTTTTTTTAATGGTGGGTCTTCATTTCAAGATTGTTAGGTGAACAATGTCCTCGTATATATAGTAAGAGGAATATGATATGTCGGTTCCCAAGGAACCGACCCAACATCAGCCAGCCCAGGTGGGTCTGGCACTTGTATACAGGAGGCGGGTCAAACCGCCTCCTTCCTACACCGCCTAAGGGAGGGGCCCACGCCCAATTTATTTGGATTTAATTAATATCTTATATTAGGAAAGTGGATTTAATTAATTAAAAAGACTTGATATCTTTTGAATTAATTAAATACTATCTTATATTAGGAAAGTGGATTTAATTAATTAAAAGATTTGATATCTTTTGAATTAATTAAATACTATCTTATATTAGGAAATTTTTAGGAAGGTGGAGAGGGCTATTTAAAGGGCTTAAAGGGGTTAGGGCTAGGCATGCTTTGATTATTGTCTTCTTGTAGTCTCTTTGGCGTCTTGGGCTCTAGACTCTTGTCTAGAGATTTGGGAGAGACGATCCTCCTCTCGAATAGAGGATCAATTGTATCTTTTCATCTAGATTATTGTGCTTTGAGTATTCAATCAAGTTCTATTATTTTCTTGATTGTTTCATCTCCGATCTTGGGTATTCTCGCTGTTTTTACCAATTTCGCATTAGGGTTGCCTGCGAACTCAAGTAGATCCGACAGGATTACTTGCGAACTCAAGTACTTCCTATCAAAATATTGATTTCATCTAGAGCCAAACTCTAGACTTTTTTTTTTTAAAATCCTCCATAAGGGACCACTCATCTTGTTGATTCATATGAGCTATTGTACGGTAGTTCCAAAATTGTAGACCTCTATCTTGTGTAAGAAGGGATCTAAGGTTACCTTTAGAGACTTTTAACTTAATTAGGAGTTGTTGCATGACACCCACAATTCTTGAATGCCTCACAATCACTGTGAAAGCTTCCATTTCCTAAGCAGATCTTCAAGATTAAAAAAGCTTAACCCAAAGCATTACTCCTCTCAAGTTTTAAAACTCCTTTTTCAACCAAACTCACTAATGACATAAATTTCACTTGAAGGTTTTGCGACAATGGATCCAATAAATGATAAAATAACTGAAGGATGGAAAACCCATCATTAACGTAGAAGGAATCAACGTTTAAAATTGCGCAATAAAAGGCGCGCCTTGAGGCGCGCCTCAGCGCATTTTCGACCAATTAAGCCTCAAAGCCTACGCAATAAGTTTAGTTTATGAGGCTTACGCCTCAAGTTTACTGAGGCGCGCCTCGCCTCATATATTTAAGGCGTCGCCTTTTTAAAATTTAACCTAATTTATTTTTTTTCAGTTCGGACCCCCAGTTGCCGACGTGGCGCGCCTAGTGAAATGTCGACGTGGCATCAACATTTAAACCCTTGTAAAGGTCGAATGGCGGAGTCGACGTTTCGATTTTCAAGTTACAGTAAACTTTCGAACTTTCAAGCATTCACCCGGAGGAATTTCAAGCATTCTTCACTCAGTTTCTTCTAAGATGGCGTCACCCCCAAAGAAAAAGGTAACTTAATGCTATGTTTTCTGTTTCGTATTGCGTATTTTGTGGTTATGCTATGCGTTCGCGTTGAAGGGTCTGAAGATCTTTCGATTTTATGCTTATTCTATGCGTATGCATGGCTTCTCGAAACTTTTTAAATGTTTGATACTGTGATGCCATCGTGTTTTCTCTGTATTCAGGTTTATATGATAAATTTATGTTGAGATTTGAAACATAAAACCTAACCAAATTTTAACCATCGAGTAAATATGCGTAGGCTGTGCGTACTCAATGCGTCTTTTGTGCATACACAATGCGTACACGTTGCTTACTTAGTGCTTACACTATGCGTACTTTATGCGTGCGTATAATTTGCTGTATGTTTCGTGCAATGTGCGTGTGATGTGCGTAATATATGCGTATGATATGCGTACACTGTGCGTGACCGTTGCTTATATTATGCGTATGTTGTGCTTGTTTTGTGCGTATCTCATTTACTTATTTTTAATCTATCATTTTTTACAATTTTCAGACATATGTTCGTCCAATTACCTATAGATGCTATGTTTCTTCGTTTCAAACAGTCTGTGATAACTTTGCTCGGCAAATTACTCCTGAAGTCAAGGACAGATTGAAACATTTAAAGATGATACAGTTTTTGGAATTTCCTGGGTTTGAGCAAAATGTCCCTCTTATTTATGAGCTGATCTCAAGGTGGGACATTTCAAAACAATGCTTTGTTATAAAAGGTCAACCCATTCCTTTCACTGCTGATGAAGTGGCCCTTCTCACTGGTCTGCCAAATAAAGGAGAAGAAATATCCTGGCATTCCTTAGCACATACTTCAGTTACATCAACGGAAATAAGGAATGACATGATGGAGTTGAACAAGCAAACCCCCCCGGAGACTATGTTAAGAACGTTTATCATGTATTTATTTTCAAATTTACTTTTTCAACTTAACAACTTCAAAACCCCTCGGTTGATCCAAAGAATAGCAAATAGTCCAGATGTTTTTTTGTCAATAAACTGGGCTAGTTCAATTAGGGAGTTTTTAGTTGGAGAGTTTAATAAGGCAGCCTCCAAGATTTCAAATAAGAAGCCAGCAGGTTACATCAACGGTTTTGTACCTCTGCTAATTGTGAGTGCTAAGTGCTAACTGCTAAATTCATTCAAAATTTTAATGGCTCAATGTGAGCGCTAAAATTTTCTTTCATCTTATGCAGATTTGGTTCCTGGAGCATACTACTATTCATGCTCCTATGCATTCTGACAGAAGGCCCCGTTTTCTTCGATGGGCTGATGATATTGTATATACTACAGAGGTGATCACTAATTTATTTGCTAATATAAGAAAAAGTCAGATTTGTAATGTCCTACAGGCAGTCAACCAGGAAGAAATGGATATGGTTAATGTCGATAAATATCCACCAGACTGCCCTACATCCCCTCAGCAAGACCCCCACCAATCTCCCCAATCTCCCCATCATACCCCTCAATCTCCCCATCATACCCCACCTCCTCAGCAAGACCCCCACCAATCTCCTCAGCAACCACATTTAAGTTTTTCTGCTGAAGCACTTCAGTCTATACAAGAAACAATCATGAAATCCTGCCAAGAAACATGCACAAAACTTTTTCGAGAATTTGAAGACAGGCTGAGCACAAAGTTTGAAGATCTTACAGAGAGAGTTGGAGTTATTGAGGTCAAGCTCAATAATTACATTGATCAGAGCAAAGTAGTTCCTCAGAAAAGATCTATTAGCTACTCTTCATCTTCCAATAAGAGACAGAGATCAGATATCCAACCCCACAGCCCCAATGAACCAAATGAGCCAATCCCAGCAAAAGATCCAATCCCACCAAAAGATCCAATCCCAACAAATGAGCCAGTCCCAGCAGAAATGCAACTTGTTCCATATACAAAACCACATGAACCAATACCAGTAGATAACATTCAAATAAAAACTGTAACTTATGTTCATGCAACTGAAATAGAAAATTACAGAGGACTTATGTGTTTGACTTCTGAGAAGAGAAATTTTGTGTTAGAATGTTTGAAAAAGTACTCTAAAAGGTAAAAAATTGCAAAATTTATTTTTGTTTGAAGATCTATATGCGTATGATATGCGTGTTGTATGCGTATGATATGCGTGGGTTGTGCTTATTATATGCTTGTGGTATGCGTATGATATGCGTGTGTTATGAGTATGATATGCGTGGGTTATGCTTATGAAATGCGTATTTATATATATATATATATATTTTTTTTTGCAAGGACGATAGTATCTTGTTTGTTATTAACAATCTTATTTGCAGATCTGAGATTGATGACTTATTAAGCGACAATTGTTTAGGCAATGAACATGTAGATATTTTTGCCTATCTCTTAGATGAGAAGTGTAACCTTATGCCAGACAAGTACCATAAATTTCTATACATCTCTCCAATCTATTGGGTTAGTAACTTAGTATTCAATTTATCAGTTTAACTATTGGATTAGTAACTTTGTATCCATTCTTAGTTCTTACATTTACTCACTTGCACTTGCAGGATAACAAAGGAAGGGAGAAATTGTCCAAATTGCAAATCGACCACATAACCGAGCTTTCTGTTTCTTCAAACAACATTTTATTACAACCAATCATTGATTCTAATCACATTACCCTTCTGGTTGGTTTGCTGAAAGAACATAAGTGGAAATTTTATGACTCATTGGTCCACCGCGTCAAAGAGCATAGGCTTGTTGTTCCAAAAATCGTAAGTGTTAGTCTGTCAGATACTTAGGTCATTAGATGAACATAAACTCTTCAATTTTTAAAAAATTTATAGAACTAATCCTCGCTCTACGTATATTTCAGGTTAAAGGCCTATATTCTGACACGAAAGGAGCTTTTGATAGTGATATCAGAAAATGGAAGCTTTCTACCATTAAAGGAATACCAAAACAGCAGAACTCTTTTGATTGTGGAATGTATGTCTGTAAATATATGGAAAGAATAATTCTTGAAGGCAACACTGATTGGACTGATAGTACAGATTGGCAACAAGACATGCCAAAGTATAGGGCAGAGTTTGCATATGAAGTATTTTATAAAACGTTGTCAAAATAACAGTTTTTCATTCTGTGTATAAATGCTTCTGTGTATAAATGTTTTTCATTTTGATTCTGTGTATAAATGCTTGTGTATAAATGTTTTTCATTCTGATTTTATGTATAAATGCTTGTGTGTATAAATGTTTTTCATTCTGATTCTGTGTATAAATATTTTTCATTCTGATTCTGTGTATAAATGCTTATTTAAACATAATACGCACAACGAACGCATATAATAAGCATAATGAACTCGCAACATACGCATTACGAACGCATTAGAGTACGCATAACGCACGCATGATACACGCAGAGATAAACAGTAAATTTTATTTTCAAAATTTTATTATATATTTTATGAGCCTTTAGACAGGTATGGTTGGGAGGATAATAGGGTAGGTTGATTTTTTATGAGCTTTTATTACTTACTATTGCTCAACATTCATTGTTCTTCTATATAATGCGGGACCACTTGAATATATCTTTCAATTCTGTGTATAAATGTTATTTACATTGGTTTGAGTAAAAAATTACATATTAAACATAGAACGCACAACGAACGCATAACATACGCATAATGAACTCGCAAAATACGCATTACGAACGCATATAGTACGCATAACGCACGCATGATACACGCACACATAAGCAGTAAATTTTATTTATAAAATTCTATTAAATATTTTAATTAATATATATCTTTGTTTGTAAATTACTTACATTAAAATGATGAAGAAATAAGGAATATATGATGTTTATGGATCATTAGATTTGTATGATTTCATTTTCTAATCTTGAATATGATACTTGAACAAGTACAAATGGTTTATGGCTCTTGTTGGATTGTATTTAGGAAAGAGGAATAAGGAATATTATGTTTGGAATGGAAGTTTGTGTTTGGCAATTTCGTTCAAAGATTAGTGTTTGAATTTCTTATTTGTTTTAAAGCAAAAAAAAATAATTTTATAAATGATTTTGAAATGTTTTTACATAGTACGCACAACGTACGCATACACTACGCATAACATACGCTTAAAACACGCACAACAAACGCATAAATTACGCATTTAGCACGCATAAAACACGCACACATTCTATTAATATATTTTTGATTACTTACATTTAGTATGGAGTATGGACTGAGGGGCCGTGACATGAATAATAATTTTCGTTAGTTGTGGACTGACGGGTGGCAGATATGGTTGGGAGGATAATAGGGTAGGTTGAGCCTTTATTTACAATTTATTACTTACTATTGCTCAACATTAAATTTTTCACTATATAATGCGGGAACGTTTGCCTTATGGCAAAGTGTCAAAGCAAGCTTCTCTTGTAAAAAATCTTACCTTCTGTTGTCCAATATAAATAATCTTTGACAACCAAGCCTTCCATTCATTACTGCGATACTTATCTTCCTCCCATGAAATTGATACCAATAACTTGTAAACATAATTCCTGTAGGAAAGTTGATGGTGTTGTCTTGTTGAAGATGTACATTAGGGTCTCTTGTAAAATTGTATTTGTTATAAATGTTTTTTTAATTTGTTCTGATATTTTTTATATTGTACATAGTCATTAAATGTTCTTTTTTTTTATTTAAAGATGTACATTAAATGTTTTTTTTTTCTCTTTGACTTCATCTTTCATTAAAAATACGCAATGTTGACGCAGAGACCACGCACAAAAAACGTATGGTGAACGCATAGTTTACCAATATATAACGCATAAGATACGCATAATGTACGCACAATAAAATAATTAACACTCCCAGTACTCAAACAATACCTAGAAAATCATGTTTTATTAACTATTAATACAAAATTATACATTAAATTACATCTGCTCCAAAACACGCAATGTGCACGTAGAGTGTACGCACAAAATACGAATAAAAATGCATAGAGTACGCAGTGTTCTGCTTTATCGACGGCTCGACATTATATAATACTGAACACATCCAGCACGCATATTAAACCCTAAACTTATTTGGTTTGGAGGTTTCTTCTACTGCGAGACTGCGAGTTGGGTTGCTGTCTTCTCCGTCTGACCAGCGTACGCTTCTGTCCGAGCCTCCGAGGCTGCTGTCTCCTCCGACCTGCATCAGGTCATATAAAAGATTAGTAAGAACTCGTTTGCTTCCTAAAATTTCTCTCATTCAGGATGGTCAAAAATAAGGATAAGGTTGCATCAGGTCATAGAAAAGATCCAGCATGAAAATATAGCACTCAGGTAGATGTAGGAGGTGATAAAACATATGTCTATCTGAAATGCAATTACTGTGATAAAGTTGTGAAAGGTGGTGTGACTAGGATGAAGGAACACCTTTCAGGCTCTCACAAGAATGTTGCTCCATGCTCCAAAGTTCCTGATGCTGTAAGGGAAGAGATAAAGTCATACATGAATAAGTCTACCACATCAAAACATCTTGCACAGAAGCAATTTGAGGATAGAGTTGATGCTGGATCTTACTACGGGAGTGAGCGCAGCGTCAGAGATTCATCTTCTTCTATGAAGCCCATTTCATCTAGGGGTGCTAGAGGGCCTATGGATCATTATATGATTGACACATCAGAGGATAGGCCTTCTACTACACAGAAGATGGCCCCAGAAAATGCAAGAGAGGCGCGGAGAAGAGTGTGTAAGGATATAGGCAGATTCTTCTACGAAAATGCAATTCCATTTAATGTTGCAACATCACCTGCTTATTACAACATGATTCGTTCAGTTGGAGCATTTGGGAGAGGGTTTAAACCTCCAACTATGTATGATTTAAGAACATGGATTTTGAAGGAGGAGTTGGAAAGCACTGATAAAAGCATTGAAGAAATTAAGAAGACTTGGGCCCAAACAGGAGTAACAATTATGTCAGATGGGTGGTCTGATATCAAACATAGAAGTCTGATCAACATCCTCATTAATAATCCTTATGGTACTGTGTTTTTAAGGTCAATTGAAGCATCTGACCAGGTCAAAGATGCTGAGTTCATATTTAGATTATTAGATAGCATTGTTGATGAGGTTGGAGAACATTTAGTTGTACAAATTGTGACAGATAATGCAAGTTCTTATAAGGCTGCATGTAATAAACTTATGGAGAAGAGGAAACATTTGTATTGGACTCCATGTGCTGCACATTGCATAGATCTGATTCTTGAGAAGCTTGGGGATCTACCTCAACATAAAAATGCACTCACTAAAGCCAAAAAAATAACCAAGTTTATTTACAACCACTCTTGGATTCTAGCTCTTATGAGAAAGTTTTCGAAGAAAAAAATTCTAAGGCCAGCCGCAACAAGATTTGCCACCGCATACTTGACCTTAGAGAGCATGCTGGATGCCAGACAACCTTTAGAGGCTATGTTCACATCTACACAGTGGTTGAGTTGTGCTTGGGCGAAGAAGGCTGAGGGAAAAGAGATTAGAAAGATTGTTTTAAATGACAGATTTTGGCAAAGTGTCTTATATGCCATTACAATCACTAGACCTTTGGTTCATGTTTTAAGGATGGTGGATGCTGAGAAGAAGCCTGCAATGGGTTTCATCTACAATGCTATGGATGAAGCCAAAGAGATGATTGCCTCCAACTTAGGAGGCAGTGAGGGAAGCTTTAGGGAAATTTGGAATATTATTGATGATAGGTGGGAACTACAGCTTCACCGACACTTGCATGCCGCTGGCTATTACCTAAACCCTCAGTATCAATATGCAGAGAACAAGTCTACAAACCCTGAAATAAAGTTGGGATTATATCATTGCATGGATCGTCTAATAAGTGATGCAACTGAAAGATCAAATGCTGACTTGCAATTGGTACCTTTTAGGAACAAAGAAGGTTTTTTTGGATTACAACAAGCAAAAGATACAATTGTCAAACGATCTCCAGTTGAGTGGTGGATTCAATTTGGTGATGGGACTCCAGAGTTACAACGTTTTGCTGTGAAAGTTTTGGGCTTGACATGCTCTTCATCTGGCTGTGAAAGGAATTGGAGTACCTACAACCAAGTGCATACAAAGAGGAGAAATCGCTTGTCGACATTGAGGATGAACTCACTGGTGTACATTATGTATAATAGGAGACTCAGAGATAGAAATTTGAAGAAAAAAGGATTAATGGATGATGAAGATCCTTTGCTTTGCGATGATGTGGCATCTGATGATGAGTGGTTTGTAGATGATGAAGTTGAAGTGATGCCGTCTGAATTACTAGATGAAGATTTAAATGTTGATTTCTTTGATGGTCTTAAAGCATCCACATCCACCACAACTCAAGAACAAATCAAAAAAGGTATATAAATAATATAGTTTTCTTTTCTTAAACTTTTATTAATGTATTACACTATTATTCATTATGATATTGTTCAAAAATATTTACTATTTAGGGAAGAGGAAGATAACTAATAATGAGGAAGAAGAAGCTGATTGGGAGATTTTGGACTCTATAGGAGAGGGGGAAGAGGAGAGAGCAGCTCATCATAATGATGATTCAAATGAAGACCCCCTTAGTGATGACTGATGAGTGATGATAATGCTAATGACTAGTGAGTTCCTAACTTCTTATGTGATATGTTAATGTCATTGCTATTTTTCTTGTGCATTTTTATGTTTTATATATTATTTACTCATTAGTATATACAAAATTTATTATTTTATGTTTACGCAATTTTGCGATTTTGAGGCTTACGCCTCAAATCGCCTTGAGGCTTACGCCTCGCCTCACGAACAAAAAACGCCTCAATACCCGAATACGCAATTTTAAACCTTGGAAGGAATTACCATCACACTCTCCTCATCCTAATTTTGTAAGCGGCTTCATGCGCACTTAATGCATTGCGCAAGGTGCTTTGGAAGGATTTTCTCTTTCTCAATTTCAATCATTTCTGATGGCTCAGAAACATTTAACATTTTCATAGCCTCTTCTAACCTAGGAATGCTGATCAAAGAGCTTCCTTAGCAAGATATTTATAGGAAGAGTTGAAAAGTTGCATGAAAGATGGAGAAATTGAGCACTACAAAGCTTGATGTCTAGTTACTCTACATATAAAATGCCTAATATGATCTTTTTGATACAATTGTTTCCGGTCTCCATGCTCCCCACAGTATAAGCATTTGTCTTATTCAATATAAAATTTAGGTTTTTTTTGGGACGGCTTTCTTACTGCTTCTTAAAACAGTTTTTTAATAGAAAAATAAAAATTTTAAACTAGAAAGCTGCTTTAAGAAGCAGTAACAAAGCCGTCCCAAACGAAGTCTTAGTTTGGCCCCACAGCTTGTGGTTGTTGATAGAATGATTTTGAAGGCATTCCTTCCGTATTCTTTTCCTTGCAAAATCTTTAGTCAGAACTTCTCATAATGCATTAAGGTACACCCATAATTGAGAAAATCTCTAAAACATAGCGGTGGGGATCCTTCTGCTGATAAAATCATATAGTCTAATGTAATGATGGCATTTTTTGTCTTCTTTTGATCGGGTAAGTGCTAAAGTTTTGAATCAAATTTGGATCCTGCCTTGAATTTTGTGCCTATCTGAGTTACTACATTAATAGTTTCACTTGATTAGTGGTCCAATCCCTCCTGTGATTTTGCTGATGACGATTTTCCTGAAATTGGGGATATATGTACCCAGTTCTCTTTATTTTACCTATTTTAGTATTTTTGTATGGAGGAGCTTGAGGAGCTTGTGGACAAAAATCTTTAATTTCTATATGATTGGAGAAGCAAAGAAAAAGGTATATAGTCGATCTCCAAAATATTCTACTTTACAAGATAATTTTAATTGGGTCCTGGGGGGATTTTTGTTTTGGTTGTTGGTTCATTCACCATCTGATGTCCTTTCTCTATGTATTTTGTTTTTAGTTCTTTATCTCAAAGCTATGCTTTATTTTTGTTTCGTGATATATGCTTTTCATTGATAATAATTTTTGTTTTGTTAAAAGAAATTATCGCTCTAATTATATTATTATAACCCTTAACTCTAATTAAACTTAAGACCCAAAAAATTCTAATGCTTATTTTCCTATTCGCTATACTTTATATATAGTGTCTGTCACGCAACGGCTATCCAAGATGAGTAGTGGCAATTAAAAAAAAAAAAGATAGTGAATAGGTAAATAAGCACTAGAATTACTCTTTCTTTTTCTATGTATTTTGTTTTTAGTTTTTATTTCAAAGCGATGCTTTATTTTTGTTTCGTGATGTATGCTTTTCTCATTGACGACGACGACGACGACAACAATAACATCAAGTCTTTATAACTATGTGGGGTTAGCTATATGAATTTTTTTTCTATTATATCCTATAAAGAGTCAAATTTTCATTTAAATCTAATAAAGAAATGCAATTTCTAATACTTTCTAAGAAGTGCAACACAAAAATTTTCTAGGAGGTCACCATCCTAGTACAACTCTCACCCAAGCATGCTAAACTGTGGAGTTCTGATGGGATCTCCGATGCACGGGTGCTGGTTTGATAGGACGCTTTTCTCTTTGAATGATAATAAATTTTGTTTTGCACTACAAAAAAATATATTTATAACAACATATATATTAAAACACATTTATCTAAGTGCCTTAACATATGCCTATTAGGGCATGTCTGATTTAGCGCCAATTAAAGGAGCGCGAGATTTGGCATGCATCGCGGTATAAGTTTTTGGGACAACCGCCGAGGGAGGGATAGTGCGTATTTCATCTCTTCTTCGTTTTTCACGGTTTCGCCTCCTTCGAATGCCGCCTATGCGATTTCTCTTCTTGTTTTCCCTTCGTCGAATGCCTCTCGCCTATTGTTGTTGATTCGCTACCGCTTTATCGAGCGACCGCCGCATCAGGTAAACTGATTTCAATCACGCCTTAATCCTTCGAATACCAAATGCCAACGGTCGAGGGTTAAAAAAAAATTCTTCTTTCTCCTTTTGATTTCTAGGGTTCTTGAGGTTCTTGCAATTTATGAACGGCCGAATGCAAATTTGTGCCAAATCGCTATAAATCTTCCGCTGTCTTCAATTTGTGCTGAAAGGTAATTTCTTCTTCCCATGATCTTGAAGTTCATCAACACGTTGGTCTGATTTGAGTTCGCTTAATTGTCTTGTTCGATTGGTGGTTTCAGTCATCCCTGCATCAAGTTGGATTTTTTGGCCAGTTCGTGTCTGAAGAAGGTCAATTCTTGATGAATTTTTTTAATCTAATTACTTAATTATTTAATTAGTGTTAATTGATGGGATTTCTTAAAACTTGGAATAGTATGCACGTTTAAAAGAGCGGCTGAGTAAGTTTCCATTTCTGATGTTCGTGTTCTGAGAACTGCAACTGAGAATTAAAATAAACCAAGAAGAGTACCTTAATGGCTGACATGCTATCGTGCACATTTACTGGTATTGAACAAAAAAAAAGACTAGTATAGAAAATGAAAATTACAGATTTCCTGCCCGTTTTTGGTTTTTCTTTTCTCGGTTTCACAGTGGTTATTTTTCATGTTTTTGCTGCTTGCCTACTTTTCATCTCTTTGGCAATGCATTTTTTATTTATAAATTGTAATCTTTTTGTCTTTTAATAGAAAGGGCCTTGCCCTCATTTCCCCAAAAAAAAAAAAATGAAAAGTTGGTAAAGCTGGAATGCCTGTCTTGACAGCAATCTATGCAAATATAACCTTTCATTGCAATCAAAATGTATTTTGCTAGTATTGTTGCCGAACAAACTTCATTAGCTGCTTGGTTTGATTTTACTTTATGGATGTCTTATTTCCAAAAATTTAAATGGGATTATTATATTTACTAACAATCCTTTGTTGAGTGGCCTTGTGTCGAATGCCTTTGTCATCTAAAACATTCCTCGGCTTATGTAGTTTTATTTAATTAGTTGATTTGTTGATCCTTGCCCTTTTGATAGCCACTCATACTTATGTAGTTTTATGTAATCTATGACCAATTATTGTTTATTTTACACTTATTGCACTTAATTCCTTATACATTAGAGCTAATATTATTGAACTAATTGCTGTTATAGTAGTCCTATTTGGGAAAGGAAAAAAGTCGAATCAACCACTATCTGCCAATAGAAATATGACCACATTCATTGTGAATGGTTATAATTAAAGTATATTTACCAAACCAAAAAAAAATGTACTGAAGGGTTGCACCTTTTTTGGGCTGTACTGTTTTTTTTTTTAAATTAATTTTTAAAGATAATATTGGAAAAGCTTCAGTCCTTGGTACGAACATTTTTGAGAACGTAAGAACTTTTCAAGTTTTTGTTTGTTATCATGAAGAAAAAGGTCTTATGTGATATGAGTTGAGAACTCTATGTACGCTTATGTGGTATCTTAGAAGGAAAGAGGTTTTCTTTTTGACATTTATTTAGTTAGAGTCCGCACCCTTTCACAAGTGAAAAAAATGGAGCTGGGAGGTGAGATTTTCTCACATTTTTTGAGTTCTCTGACAAGAAAATTTATGAGGAAGTCGCTTTCTTTCTCTGCCCACATATCCTTTCACGAAATGGTTTCTCTTTCATTGAAGTATTTTTTATAGCATTGCAAGGATAACAACATATATAGTAACTAATTGCACATATTTTTGAATTAAATTCCAATAGTTATTTTTATTAATGTGACTATTTTAAACGCTTAGGGGTTGTTTGGTTTATTGCAAGAAGGGTGTAAAGTATTTCAAATGCAGCGGTTTTGGAAATATTGTTATTTGGTTTGAAGTATAAGGAACTTAGAGTAAAGTTTCAACGCATTTGGAATACACGGGCTAGTTCATTTTTGGTATATTTGGAATTCTTCTGATTTGGACTATTTGCAAATACGCCGCAAACTCACTGCATGTCGCCCACAAACTGCCACCGCCGCCTCTAGGCCGCCATAGCCCGTCGGCCGCCACCGCCGGGGTAATTTATGGAAAGAACCTAAATGTTAGATTGCACGTAATGTGAATATCCATGGAGAGAAAAATTGTATTTTGGGGGCATTGTTTTCTTTTTTTTTTTTTGGAAAACTTTTGTTGAGTTATCATTATTTTTGGAAAACTTTGATTGAGAAAGGTTTTATTGAGCAAAATCAGTCAAACAGTGCTTATTTTAAAGCGAATTCAACATTGAATTGTCCATAAGATTCCGATAGAAGAAACAAAGTATATGAAAAGTTCCTTTACCTTGGTTTTACAGTTTCTTGTATGATTCCTAATGTTTACTTTCCTATTTTCAGCAGTGTATTTTGCTCTGATCTGCTGAGTAGAATGTTGATATTCTTGTGTGGTTTCCTTGGCTGCAATGATAATATTGCCGCAATACACTTGGATAGGAGAACAAACTTCAAGTTTTGACATTTTTAGAATATTACCCGTAGACTGTAGTCTTCATATTTCTTGTCGAGGGTAGCAAGATAATTTTGCTGTTTGTATTAGGAATCATTGGATTTGGGCTATTTTATGCTGTAATTGCCTTGTTCTTTAGCTTTAAATTAATTTATACATCATACACTTACATTAAGACCCTTGTATTGTTGGTTTTGCCATAGTTCTCACACTGATGTTCTTTTCCCAATTAGTTCCTTAGCTTATACAAGTACCAATTGGGAAAGTAACTTCTTTGAGCTGATAAAAAAGCTGTTTCATTTCACTATAGGACTTGGCATCAAAGTGGAGGTTCATTTCAGTAGATGCATGTGAAAACTACCTTAGGTCTATCATAAGAAGTTTTCCTATTAAGAGATTAATTAAGTTATTTAGCCAAGATTGAAATATATTCTTTAGATAAAAGTAATCACAGAATTTCCTATAAATGTAAAATGCACTTAATGCCAATCAAAGGTAGAACATAGCATTTGTCGAATCTCAAAAGAAGAAGCAAAATGTAAATAGGACATATCAAACTCATTAAATGGGTGAAGCAACACCTCCAGTAGTAGAACTGGAGAGAGAATTTTTATAATTATATTATTATAATCCTAAGTTCTTATTAAAATTAAGTCCCAAAAAAATATAGTGCTCATTTACCTATTCACTGCCTTTATATATACTCTCCCTCACCCAACAGCTATACAAAATAACTAGTGGCAATTACACCAAAAAATAAAAAGGTGGTATTCTTCCCAAAAAAAAAAAAAGGTGCTGCATACCGTCTAATCTGCTAGAAGCTTACAAAAGAAGTGCGACAAGCAGGGCCTATGTTCTAATTCCTGCAAAAGCACTAATTAATCTCATCATTTCCATGCATTTGAATTTAAATTACTTGTTATCTTATCAACTACAGCTACCCCTTCAAAGAATGCAACTAATGACATTTTTGTATTATGGTTGTAGTAATTTATGTACAGAAGAAACAAAAGGGTACCAAGCGGAAAACCAGACAGGCAAAAGCACTTGAGAATGCAAGGAGGGCACCTAGGACATTTTTGGAGATAATACATGAGGTGAGAAAATTTTCACAGGTCATGCTGTATATGTTAACACTTTCTCCACTGACCCACCGAGGCTTAGGGTGGTTGGTGGGCGAGCATGGTTGGGAACCCCCCATCCCGGGTTCAAATCCCCCTACTATGGCCTCGCCTCTTCAGTGGGGCAAAGCAAGTGCGGGCCTGATGCCGGTGGGTGGCCTCGTTAGGTTCCGTTCGAGTGGTAGCGGTAGAAACCCGTTCTAAAAAAAACACTTTCTCCACTGACACTTCTGTTGATTTCTCCCATAACAGGCGAATCTAGAGTCATTATCTGCGCATGTTCCTACTTACTTGAGGGCTGCAGTAGGCCCTCCAACATCCAGCTCTCGTCGTTATTTCTGCACAGTCTGTGGATTTATAGCCACCTACACATGCGTGAGGTGTGGGGTTAGATTTTGTTCTTGCCGTTGCCAGGTTATACACAATGATACACGATGCTTGAAATTTGTGGCCTGATTGATTGCTAGGCTAGTTTTTCTGCTTTCTTCTATTAATTTTTCCTGCTCTTGTATTCATTTTACTGATATATGATGAATGTGTTGTAGCTTCAATTTTCTTATAATGTAAATGATATGTTTCTTCTAAACATAAACGACCTACCTACGGTGCTCTGCAGGTTGTTCTCGCCTGAAATTCAATTTCAGTTCAGTTCGTTTATGTTATTGTTAATGATCAGCGAGTTTATGATTCTTTTATTATAGCCGTTATTTAACACTGTCGTTCTTAGTTCTTAGGTCTCAAGCTTTGGTTGAGATAAATGGAGGATCTATCAAGTAGTCGATAGTGAACGTAAAACTTATTGAACAATCATACATAAATATTTTAATATATAGTATTAACACTAGTGCATCTTCTCGTGAAAAGGTTGGTGTAGCTTCAGTGGAAGATAATATTAGAGAGAGTCGTCTTAGATGGTTTGATCTCATAAAACGGCGGCTTTCCCAATGACCCAGTTAGGCAAGTAGATGTATTAAATTTGACTTATGCTAAGAAAGGTAGAGGTAGACCTAAAAAGACTTGGTTAGAGAATATTATAAATGATCTTTCCATATTAGATTTAAACGAGAATTTGACTTTTAACAGAACAATGGAGAAAAAGGATTCATGTAGCCAACCCCACGTAGTGAGACAAATGCTTGTTGTTGTTGTTGTTGTTGTAATGCTAGTGCATCTTCTGGATGCAATGCGTTGTTTGACCTGAATGCAATGAGAAGTGTGTAAGGACCGTTGTATGGAGCCTAGGTTAAGAAAGTTAGAGGTAAACCTAAAAAGACATGGTTGTAAAGTTTTCTAAGTGATTTTTTTAATTAGACTTAAATGAAAATTTGATTCTAAATATGACCGTGTAGAAAAAATGATTCATATAGTTGACCTGATGTAGTAGGATAAAAGCTGTTGTTGTTGTATAAGGAGTAGGGGTGTCAATTTTGGGTCACGGGTCGGGTTCAGGTCAACCCGAAACTGACCCGGCACTATTCGGGTTCGGGTCAACTCGACCCATTTTTACAAAAGGGTCAATTTTTTCGACCCGAACCCAACCCGCTTCGGGTTCGGGTCAACCCGACCCGACCCTAATAGTGCCTTTCATCTTCTCTTTTCGCCGTTGTTGTTGGGATTCGTTGCTTCGTAGGTGTAGAGATTGCACCCGTCGCTTCTTCGGCTCGCTTCTTCGCATGAGGTGGCTGATTGATATCGCTCCTTTGATGATTTTCCCTTCCCATCAGATCAGAAGTTACAATATTTTGATCGGAAGCAACGACGGGAGTTCGCTCGTTGCTGTTCAGCTTCGTTGCTATTCGACTTTGCTCGTTGCTGTTCGGCTCCTTCGTGGCTGTTCGACATCGCTCCTTTGACGATTTTCCCCTCCCATCAGATCGTAAGTTACAACATTTTGATCAGAAGCAACGACGGGAGTTTGCTCGTTGCTGTTCGGCTCCTTTGTGGTTGTTAGACATCGCTCCTTTGACGATTTTCCCTCCCATCGGATCAGAAGTGACAACATTTTGATCGGAAGCAACGACGGGAGTTTGCTCGTTGATGTTCGGGTTCGGGTCATTCCGGGTCATTCCCGGATTTCCAAGTCAACACGAACCCGACCCGATTTCGCAAACGGATCGGTTTTTTGGACCCGAACTCAACCTGCTTCAGATTCGAGTCAACCCAAACCCGAAATTTTCAGGTCGGGTTCGGGTCGGGTCCAATATTGACACTCCTATTAAGGAGTAACCAAGCGAGATTGTTTGTATTGGTATAAACTTATTAGGATTATCTATCTGGAAGGCCAATAAATCATGCGGTCACTCTTCTAAAACAATTATCTTTATGGAGAAAAATAGATCAATATTTGATAATTTTAAAACTTTTCAATTTACTCTTACATTATAATAAATTCTATTTAAAAATATCAAATTTTGATGAGTATGTATCCTCTATCTTTATTGCTGAATCAAACATGGCGAATCGGCAACAATGAAAACTATTAATTCGAAGACCCCAATTCTCCTCATACGAACAGTTTTATGAAATCAAAATAGTAAACTAGCAGTCCTTGGCTTCCCGCTCAGCATAATGGAAGATCCAGAGGCGGCGGCTCCAACGCCTCCAGCACTCCAAGCCCATCCTCCACCAAGAACGCCATGGCCAATCCCCAAGTGATATGCACATCCAAATGACAATGAAGCAGCCAAACCCCTGGATTATCTGCAACGAATCTTATCACCGCCCAACCCTTCATCGGCACGCCGACCGTATTCCTCAGCGGCGGATCAATCAAATTGAATTTCTCGGTATCTCTAGCCGGATCGAAGTCCCCAAATCCCTCCGCAAGGATGTAGAAATTATATCCATGGAGATGAATCGGATGGTTCTCAGCAGCAACAATGCTCGTCCCCTGCAATACTAGCTGTACCACTGATCCAAACCTCAACTTATACAGCTTGGTCGCGGGCTCCGGCTGCTCCCTGCCGACGTTTTTGCCGGTGTAATCAAATTCCACCGGTGGTTTCGCAGGGAAATCGGTGGTGAAAATCCCCGGAACGGCCAATTTATGTGCCTGAAGGAGGGAAGAGCTGTACGGGAGAACGAAGGAGACGTTATTGATGCTAGCGGTGAGCCGGGTGTGGTTCGGCCCGCCGCAGATCTGACCCGGCAGACAGTCGAATAAACCTAGGCCGACCGTGAAGAAGAGGTGCTCGTCGACGGGGCTTGGGAGCTTGACGGGTGTGGGGCTCTTGAAGGCGGCGGAGAAGGCGGTGACCGTGAGGGTGTCGTTGAAAGCGGGGAGGATGGGTTGGGCAGGGGGTGGTTGGGTGGGTCCGGGGAGGCAACCGCAGTCGTAGTCGAGGATGGCCGTGGCGGTGGTGTTATCGAAGGGAAGGGATTCGGCGGAGGAATAGGCGCGGGCGGCGATGTAGTAACGGGAAGGAGGTAGGCTGGTAGTGATGAGGACGTCCGTGGTTTGGCCGGGTGCAAGCATGATGACGGAGGTGAGGAAGGGTTTGACGTAGGAGGCGTCGGCGGCAACGACCATCATGGAGTGTCCGGCGATGGAGACAAAGAGCTCGGTATTGAGGGCGGCGTTGATGAAGCGGAGGAGAATGGTCTCGCCGGGATTGACGGGGAAGATGGTGATCTCTGAGATGGAATGGACATCTTTTTCAGTGTTGTAAGAGAAGAGAAATGGACAAAGGAGCTTGTTCTGATGATAAAAATCAAACCTTTGGAGGAGCAGTTGTATAGATCGCCGGGCTGCCCGTTAATGGTGAATGCGTCGGAGATGCTGGGGGCGCTGCCGGTGCTGATGGCCTCGTGGATAACGTCGATGGGATTCTGGTCCCACCACTCGCCTGCTCAGCACAGTAATGTTTTGGACGAGTTCATTAGTGCGGCCAGCAATTGATTATTTTTTTACTTTTGGGATACAATTTTACTTTTTTACATTATTAAAATTTTTAATTTTTATGGATATGCCATTCTATTTACTTTCTTTCTGATAGATTTATAATTTGTTCTTTAAAAGTTTTTAACAAAAATATTTTTTTAAGCTACCATAATTAATCTATGTAGAACTTTCTATATTTTTTAAAGATTTTTAAGTCAATTAAGTCAAATTCACACACATTACATATATAAATTTCAAATTGAAGACCTCTTGGTTGATAGTTAAAATTTTCAACTTACACATCAAGATGAATTGTGTAAAAAACTAAGAGTTCTCTACATTGTTTAGGAGAAAGTATTCTATGCAGACGCCTAACTCTACATCCAGAGACAAATCATAATGAGCTACGTCGGTACCGCGGTTCGGTACTGCTCAATACCGAGCTCGTTATTACTAATGTGACTCATTTTGGTTGGTCTCCGAATATAAAGCTGCGTTCGGCATCCGCATAGAATAATTTTTTCTTGTTTAGCCAATCAACCGATATAGGCGGGTTGGCTGGATTTCACCCACTTGTTGGATTTTCACTAACTAATAATATTATCAATATTGTTAATACTAAAATAAATAATATATTTTCATAATTATATAACATTCATGTAGAAGAAATTATTATTTGAATGAAAATGATGAGTAAATACTATAAATTTTAATGAATTAATGATATTAAATATGTATTGGCTTATGTGACTGTAAAATGCTTCTTTCAACCAACTTTTTCATATTATATTGCTTATGATTATAAAAATAACCAAAAATCAATATATGTATTGAATTTGTTTCAATTTGTTGCATAAAGTATAAATAGTTAAAAAGAGAATATAATTATAGTATTTATTTAAACAATATTGAAAATAAATAAGAAGTAATTTTAATTACCTAGAAGGATTGGGTATTCCCTTTTGGGTGGCAAGAAGGGATAATTTTTTTTCTCTTTAGGGTGGATGATAAGGGCACCATACACTGTAGCCCTCAGCCATGAACTATGCGCATGCCACCAAAGTGTTCCTTCTTGATCTTTGATGGTGAATCTATATGTATAGATTCCTCCAGGCTTAACCGGACACTGAGTCACAAACTCAGGACCATCAGCCCAAGCAGTTCTTATCTGACGTATTCCATGCCTGAAAATTTCATATTTATCAACCAAAAAAACTCTAAATAAGTTAAGGGGCTGTTTGATAGCAGGATTCAGGCCGGATTTGAGGTGGATTTGAGTGAAATCCAGGCAAACAGCCTAAAATGCAAAAACCAAATCTAATGGCAAACGAAAGCTGCTGTAGATGGAAAATTCTGCCTTTTCATGCTAAATCCCAGATTTTCGAAATCATATTTTTTGCTAGATTTAGGAAATCCATTGGCTCCAGAGGAAGCGCCTGCTACTTAAATATGCTCTATAGTCAAACAATCACACAGGATTTAATATGATTTATGATGAATGTTACCAAACAATTTTTAGGATTTAGACTTAGGATATCTGAAATCCTGATTTAGAGGATTTATGAAATCCTATTAAAACAAATCCTGGATGCTACCAAACAACCCCTAAATGTGTAATGATTAACTATTAATATTGATTGACCAAGATTGTATGTTACCCAAAATTGCATGGGCTTAACATACAATCTTGATCAACCAATATTATTGTATTTTTTATAGATGAAATCGATGGGTGGACTGACTATAATCTAGCCACTATTGAATTTTGAAAATTTTAATACTCTTATAAATTAAATATACATACCAGTGTATAGTAACATTATAGGGAGTGCGGTTGGAAACAGTGATGATCAAGGTATCACCGTTTCTGACTTCAATGTTGGGGCCTGGGAATTGGCCGTTTACTGTAATGATGTTGTGAGACTTGCATAGCCTTTTCACTGGAGTCCCTTGAACCTGATTAAAGCAAAAAAAATTTTAAATATAAGCCACCATATAACAAAGAAAATAAATATTTATGAAGGAAATTAAAGAGAGGAGACAAACAATAAAATCATGGTGGTGAACTTCTGCACTTGAGTTCGATAAGTGGAGTAGGAAGGCGAGGAGGAAGAAGCTGGAGAGTAACCAGGTAATGGAAGTTCTCCGGCGAGTTTCCATTCTTTGCTATGTTCACTCTTCTTCCTGCTTGCTGTTAATGAAGCTCCAGGTTGGTAGTAGTGGACTTGGAAAGTGAGAAACAAGGGGTTATTTTATATATGGTGAGGGGTTTGGGGTTGTTTGGGTTTGGCAGTTTAGGTTTGATTTCTGTAATATTAGCTTCATTTTTCCTTTCAGATATGGAAGATACCAGGCTGCGCAGCTGAGCTCTCTCTCTTATATTTTTTTTGTTTTTCCTTAAGATTGAAGGAGTTGTTACACCCACTGGCCTCTCCACTCTTATTTAAAAGTAAATTCAACAAGGATTCTTTGACAATTTCCGGTGGTGATGAGTACTTGTAAGGGCAAATACATCATTATACACTTTGATCATGATAAATTATTCGTTTGGTGAAGCTCACAATTCTCTTGCGATGAAGGTAGTTTTTTTTTGCAACAAAAATAGATTGTAAGAAGAAAAACATTATAGACTCCAGAGAAGGTCAGCCCAAGCTCATTAAAACTCCTACCAGAGTTTCTCCTCTTCTCCATATTATGCAGAGCATTCCTATCATCTTCTTCGTCCCGAGGAGCACCAAACTCCTTAATCTGTCATCGAATTAAGCTAAAATTATAACTTGCTGCATTTTTCTTCATAGGATTCAAGTTTTTTCAATTACACTAAACTATCATCATGGATCAGTGAAGCACAATCACTATCTGTAGATCTGTATGATCGACAAGTACATGGGATCAAAATGCATCATGTAGAGTATGATTCTCTCTTGCAGATTTTTACTGAAAAGTCAACATTCATTACAATCTGTATATTTAATTTGCATTATTTTGTATTTTGTTGAGCTGAATTTGTACTGTGACATCAGAAATACATAAGCTATAAAAGTAGTGTAAATTAATAATTTATACTAAAAAAAATCATATGGGGCTTACTTTTCTTTTTTGGATAAATTATTCTGTGCGGATGGGAACACTGGACGCTATCCAAAGGCCCACTAGAATGCACCAGGTCGCTTTTTTGCTCGGTACCGGTGTTGGGTAACGTTGGGTACCAAATGACATGGCGCGTTCTTGTTGGTCTCTGGACTGTCCGCTGTCCACACAGAATAATTTCTCTTTTATTTGTGTTCCTCTTTTTAGATCCTCCTTTATTATTATTGATGTTTAAATGAGCTTCTCATTCTCATTGAACAGGTCTCATAACATACTCCAATGGAAGGATGATTAATCAACTACTTCATTGACAAGATCAAATCTTCTGTAAAAACTCCTTTTTTTTGTTCATTTGGTTGAGTTGTTGGAGAAGAAGCTTCAATTTATCTAAAATAAAGATAAAAAAATCCTCATCAGTTCATCTGCACATCTAAGTTCTACATTGAACTTTTACATTCACATCTTTTTCACATGGTTTCTCCAAGGTTTAATAACAAGGAATATTGGAGTTATATATTGCTTCACGCTTCTTCACTTGGGGCACATTTGATGATGTGAAATTAAAAATCATTTTTTTTAATTGATAAAATTTATTATATCTATTTTTGATTGAATGCAATTAGATATTAATGTTAATTTTAAATTTTATAAATCTCCTGAAAATTCTCGCAATATTGAAAATTTTATTTTCAAATTTAGAATTAATAAAAAATATTAATTCTTAAAATAAAATTTCTATTTGTAACCAATTAAATGAATCATTAATTGAAATATTGAAGATCTTCAATTTATTAATCTATGAAGTTCTAAATCCAAATAAAACATTTTCGAGGAGGATTTGCCTCACATGCCAATCACTCTCGGGAAAAATTATTTTGTGCGGAGGCAGTACAACTCTATGTTCGAAGGCGAATAAGATGCATTCACGTTAGCGGTACCGAGCGGTACTAAGCTGCGATACATGCAAAGGGGTGATGTGGCGCATTTCGGTTGATCTCCAGACAATATTCAGTGTCCGCACAGAATAATTAATTCTTCGGGGCTCATTTCAGACAAAACAATATAGCAATTATATTATGGTGTGTTTGATTAGCTATATAAGCGAAAACCTGAAAGCTTTGGGAAAAATTTCAAAGCTTAAAGCTGAGTAGGAAAAATTATCAGTCATTTATATTGAATTAATTAATATGTAAATTATTTGATATAATTGGGTATTAATTAGGTTAATTGTCAATTACTAATTTATTATTAAATCACTCTAATCAATAAAAAAATCAATTAATAAATATATTGAAAAGTAAATTATTATGGATTAATAAAATTATTATGGATTAATGATGGTAATATAAATAATGATTACCAAATAATCAAACAAAATAGGGATTAATTAGACTAAATAGTTATTTAGATAAATATCATGAGGTGTTACATGATCATTTTAAATAAATATTATTCAATCAACATATTCATTATGTGGGACTATTTCAAGAGACAATTAATGAATTTTTATGCATTGCTAATGATATCGTAATTAGATGTAATAATTTTTAAACTAAATTTACAATTCAATTAGTTTAATCATTTAAAATATTCAAACTTGAAAATAATTAAAAATATAATCACCTGACTTCAGAGCAGCAACATGAAATGATAAGATGAGCAGCAAAAATGTTATATTATTATAAATTATATTAATTGCATTAACAAACTCTAAGCAATTTTGCAACTTGGATCCTAAAAAAATTCTGAAATGAACTTGCACCATCTTAAAGGCATTTACGGTAATACAACCATTTTATATAATCATCATGCAACTATGAATAACCATACAAAATTATAGTTAGTGCTACATAACATACACAATGTTTGAATGGCTAACATTTATGAATAGCTATAAACTGTGAAGTATGGACGCGAACATGGAGACAAGGACACAACATGATTTGGCTGGACATGGTGGCATGACATAATTGTGAAAAATAAGACACAACCCACCATGAATACAATGTTATATTTTATAAATATTAATATATATATTTTTTACTATTTCTATTGAAGGCATGAGAGGATGATACCAGAAATGATCGAATACTTGCAAGAAGTCTGAGCAAAGTGAGCTTTTACCTTAGAATAGGGGCATAAGTGAGCTAAGTTGGCTCACGAGTTCACAAAAGTTCAACTTGATAACAAGCTCTGAGGTCGAGCCAATTTTAATTACTCATGAAGTATAAGAGCTCGAGTTTGAGTTTTAGTGGACTCAGCTAAAAAGCTTGTTGAGTGGCTCAAATAAAAATAGGTCGGAATAGTTGGTGTTTCAATCATTTCAAAAATAACAAGCCGAAATCAAAAATCCCAAGTTTAGGCTTCAGCGTTTTCTTTTTTGCCTCTCGATCCCTACTCATGCATTGCTGCCATCCCCTCCTCTTCATCTTCGATTCTTCCGCTCTCTTTCACTTACTGCTACAAAATCGACAACAGTAACTATCATCGTATCTTCCACTCTTTCAAGCTCGACTCCCACCAGTTCTTCGCCTCTTTCGAGTTTGACTACGACAAAATATTATGCTGTTTCTAGGATGAATGAAATATTTTGTACTTTGTAAGCTAATATAACAATTCAAAGATATGTTTTGGTAATTGTTATTTGTATTAGCTACCAATTATTTTGTATATTTACGCATATTATTTATTATTTTGGTGATTGTTTGTGTGGGACAGATAAAAATATTTTGTGCTCTGTAGGCAAAGGAGTCCTATAACAAACTACTTCATTGCATGTGCATCTATCTTGGCTAGAATTTATGTCGCCAAAATTAAATTGGATTTCAATGTCTATAAACTTTATAATGTTCATTATATTCTTTTAATGTTGCTAATTGTCACAAAAGTAAACTTTAATAAATTATTATATATTCATAAAGAATTTTAATAACACGCATCATTGTTTGTTAACTAGAAAAATAAACTAATTTTCGACTGCTTTAAAAATATTCTACTTTATCCTGAAATTTGGCATTGAATTGATCCAATAGAGCCATAAACTAACCATATATGCACAACTAATTGAATTTTGATAATTATTCAATAAACTTATTTTATTAACTCCTTGTGGGGACATTTATTTATTTTTAATCAGCTAGCTATGGCATGAGGGGCACATACGGTTTGGATGAGGCTCACACAAGATCACAATACAGCCTTGATGAAGGGTGTGCACGATTGTGGGACAACTTCGATGAAGAAGCCAAGATGCAAGCCAACTTTGAGAAGAAGACATAAGGCGCAGATCAAATTACCAGCTAGCTATGTCAAATTTAAGGGTGTTCATGTTTGGTTCATGTTTGGTTCATGTTCGTTTGTTTAGTGCTTATCGAGCTTTAAACAAGCTATGTTCGTGAACATATTTCGCAAACAATCTATTGAACAAGCAAACCTTAAATTTGTTCATGAACATCCTAAACAAACAATCTAACAAACATGGACAAATATGAAATGTTTCTTGTTATTAATAAAAAATAATTATATTATTATGTTATAATTAAATCTTTTATATTATTTATATTTATCAATTTTATAATAACATATTATTTAAGTTTGTATCGAGCGGTTTTAATCGAACCCGAATCGAGCTTTTTATCGAGCTTGTTCATGAACATCAACTGATGTTGTTCGCGAACATAAACGAGCTGAACGCATTAGTGTTCAAGCTTGTTTATCTAAGAATCGAGTATTTAAAATATTGTTCAAGTTTGTTTGTTAGTTAATTAAACGATCACGAACGAGCTTTAATCGAACCGAACAACGAGTAGTTCGTCGAACGTTTGGTTCGCTTGCAGCCCTAGCGAGATGGCTTTAATGAAGAGGATGAGAAGCATGACATATCATAGATAGCTAGGGAACTAGCACATGTAACAAATATGAGTATTAATTCCTTACTAGCATTGCATTTTTTGAGTTCCGCCTTTTCTGCGTGCCGCAAGCACCATGTTCCGCCGTGTTTGATAAGCGTCAAAGTTCAAATTTGCACTAAAAAACTTCGACATTATTTTTGAAGTGTCCTACACATTTCATTGTGTTGTGTTAGAATAATTAAATATAATAATTATGCGAGACGTTGCAATAAGTATTTTTAGTATATATATTTAATTATATAAATCATTAAAGAGCCCATATATTTGAATTATTAAAATTTAATTATTTATATTTAAATCCTATTGGTCAAGAAGAGATAATTTGATCAATTGTTTATGAACTATTTGATTAAATAACTCTTATGAGCGGTTATTATAACTAATTCATAGGAAATAACTACCGATACTCTCTCTCTCTCTCATTATGGGATTAGTTTGTTCTATAGAGAATTAACACATGAAAGAATAAAGTGAAATGAAAAAGAGTGAGAAACCATAGTTTGAAATTCAACGAATTCAACATGAATCAATGTATGTTTTCTTCCGATTAAAATCTTGTGAAAATCATCTTATTTAAGATCTTGTGGATTTAAGATTTATGTAAAATCATGTTTTCATTTTGATTTCTTTAACATGATTTATAATGCGAGTTCTTGCAAGACTTAGAGAACTCATAATTCATGTTGCGAGTTCTTACAAGGAGAATTCATAATTCATGATGCGAGTTCTTGCAAGAGTAAGAGAAATTTAATCTTACATGTTAAAGTTGTGTCCAAGTTTCACGCTGACATGAAAGACAATTGAAAGTGTCCTTGCTTCATAGTTCATAGACTACAAATGAAGTGCAAATATGAGATTCTCTAATTAGATAAGAAAATTTCAATTATTGTGTTCATCCCCTAATAATCTTTAAGTAAAAATACAGATATAAATCTTGGATCCACTCCAAAAGAAGGTATTGTGACAAAGATATACATGCACTATGCCGACCAAAACAAGACTAAACAAATCTGCTAAATGTATAGTCTATTTATTAGACATAGTAAGGACCATTAAGTAAACGAAAGGCTCGAGTGCGAGAAATCGCTGAAGTTCTCAATCCTTAAAACAATTCTTCACCTTCCCCACTATTCTCCCATTTCTCCTTGAGTTCATATCAAACTTCAGTCTTTTGTTTGACATCAATAACTAATGTATTTCTATATATTAAATGGAGAAACAAACAAATAAAGATGGTAGAAATCCAAATGAAAAAATAAGGATCAAAAGTCAATCAAAATCTACCTTATAGAGGAAAAACTTGCGTCACAAATGAAAGGCCCGAAAATACCATCATGGTTACAATAAGGACAGACACAAGGAAAAGAAATTTCCCCAATTAACACTATGATTTATAAAAATATGGTTCAAAAAGGAAGTAGACATCCTTCAATAAAAATTCTAAAAAAAATTTAAAGAATAGAAGTCTGAATGATACATGAAGGTCCACATAAAATATTTTCTTCAAAATAACTAACTAGTACAATTGCAACTATTAAATGTAAAAGAAAACAAAGAATATAGTAGAAATCCCAATGGAAAAATAAGGATCAAACTCAATCATACATACTTCATAAAACAGAACCATAAGTACATGAAGGACCAAAGCATCATTTTGGTCACTCACGATAAGTTTGAACACACAAATAGGAAAATTTTCCCAGCAATACAATCTGGTTTTTAAAATAAGAAAGACAAGACTGGGATCTTCTTGCGTATATAAATCATTTAGCTCACAAAAATTCATGCACAAATTTAATAGACGGAATCCTGCATGATACATAAAGACCCCAGAATGTCATTATGGCTATCCATGATCAGATTAGTTCCATATAAAATTTAATTTTTCCCACCACAATAATCTCTGGTTTCAAGAACTGTTCAACTATTTATTTGCCATACATAAAAAAAACGCAGAACCATACAAACTTATAAATGGAAAAAGGCGTTACCCATCAACTTCTCAGGAAATCGTTGAATTTTAGGTAGATCCAGCTCTTATTAAACGTCCATCAAAATATATAAAGGAAAAATGACGTAGAAACCAGATCAAATCTGATTGCGTGGCTTGATCTCTTGATGACATGAAAGAAAATATCTTTAGCAATATCTGGTTTCAGTCATCTTGTTTCTTTCTATGTTCATACTGCTATGTGAATCGGCTGTTGCCAAAATCAATGTTGTTTAGAAAACAAAATAGGAAGAAACTTGAATCAATCCATAATCAATTCAATTATTGTTCGTCTCAATAACATGTCATTTTCTAGACAACAATAACCATGTATGTTTGCTAAGGAACTAATCACAAAATCATCATTCACATAAAAAACAAATTCCAGCAATTCATGGAAAATATAAATTGATAAATCAATTGTTAAAATTCTGTATTCCAAATTTTATAAAAATTAAAGACATTTATATCATTTCCCCCCATACTAGTTATACAGTACCAGCCGATCCCTAAACAAACCCTAATACAATAATTAAAAATAAAAAGAAGTCGCACCAACCTCCCGAATGGATCTGCATCCAGAACACCAGGTCCGCATCACGCACGACCCATAACAACAGCCGGACCTACAGTCGAGGCGCCTCCACCAAGAAACGACAAGAATCCCGTCGCCGCCCCTCCCGGCTCCTGATCATCGAGGAACAAATCCTCCGGCACGCGGAATGCACCATGAGCGGCAACCAGTGCAGCACCGACCAGCAACGCGGAGATTATGAGAGATCCAACCGAGGTGAGGAAAACAACGAAGACGGTGATGACAGTGAGACCAAGCAGGGTTTCGCGATCCGAAAAAGTGCGTCCGAAAAGGGTGAGCGGGGGATCTGATGGTCGAAAGATATAGAGGAAGCACCAAGAGGCAAGTAATCCAAGGAGCACGATGAGGGAGGCGGGATGGGACACGAGGGAGAGAGCGAGGACGGCGGCGATTAGGGTAAAATAGTTGATACGGAAGTAGGAGAAGTTTCTGCGGAGACGTGATGTGGCGTCAGAAAGAGAATCTGGACGAGAGAAGGCGGATCGATCGAGAAGTTCCGACCAAGGGCGGCGGTCGGATAGAGATCGGCGGATGGATTCTTGGAGGCGGGAGAGGAATACGCGGAAGGCTGGGGTGTTCACCGGTGGTAATGACTGAGAGGAGATGGATCCGGTCGAAGCAGTGGTAGCGGCAGGTACTGGCTGGGAGTGGGAGATCGGGAGAATCGGCGGCGAGGCGGAGGAGGCCATTAGGGTTGGGGAAGAGGAAGAAATGAGATCCCGACTTTAGGTTTTTTCTGAGAACAAGACGAGGAGACGAACATGCCTTTCTAATAGTAAGTCCGGTTTTATCAATTTATTATATATATCAGTGTTCCCTGACTAATATGCAATGCCATAAAAGCTATCCCTACGTTTTTCTGTTTATTTATGTATGGCTTTCTCTAATGGGAGGACTGAAAACAGCGGATCAAAAGAAATATTCAGCTGGATCCTAATTGTGCTCTTTACTTAAGTTGCAATGAAAGCTCGGTCATCTGTTTTTGGATGCGATTTTTCATTTCAATTGTTATGAAGTATTATTTCCTGCTGCTCTTCAAATCTGCAACAGATTTTAATTTTTGAGACCATGTGGACTTACCTATTTCATTGTATAAAATCTAATTTCTATGTATCGATTTGAGCTTTATAAGAAATGAGAGAAAATTTAGAAGAAATTATTCTAAGTGGAGTCTTGACGGCGAGAATCGTTTGAATTTGATGCGTATTTATTGAGTATTTATTGTATATTTGCAAATACTTAATAAATACTCTGTTGTTAGTATTACTGAGTATTTTGTAAGTGGTCATTGATTATTTTGTAAGTATTTGTTGATTTACTACATATTTATTGAGAATTTATGTAGTAATCTGAACTTTTTTCTCTATCTAGATTCCACACAAAATAATTTCTCAAAATTTGGAAAGCATTTTTGTAGCCTTACTACTATTCAATCCGACATTTTAAAGGCAATTCATCTTAAACTTCACAAATAGAAATTTTGGCAAAACTTTCAGCTATTTCTCGTGCATTAATTCGGGCGGCTCACCTTCAGTCTGGCAACAATTGTTTGCTTCAATTTTAGTGTCTGGACAATGATGTCTGTTTTGTGTCACTTGCATCACTTCTATGGGGCGAATGATGACTGGACGTCCATACACCCAATCCAGACGCGTCACGTCACCTGAATACACTGGGTCCCGGTGTATTTTGGTGACGTGGCAATCTGTTTTGGTGTCCGAACGAATCCAGACACCGGACGTAATAATTTGCCCTCCTATGACAACCAATAGTGTTGCTGACAATGAATTATTTGATTCTTTGGGTGTTTTGCTGCTCTCTGAATCCAAAATTTTTATCTTTCTTATTTATTCTAATTTGAATTTTTTTGTCCTGACTCTGTGATTTTGGCTTATAGCATTGCAAGATTTTTTTTTTTTAAATTTATTGCAACTCTATTCAAATTGTTTTTCTTTTTTTAGTTGTACTCTTCCATTGTAATCTTTTTACATCAATGAAAATAGCTAGTCTTCTACCTAAAAAAAAATTCATAAGTCGGGAAATTATTAGGTGCCTACACGTGCATCAATAATAGCTTACTCGCATGTATATATAGATATATTAAAAATTTGATCAACATAGTGAGATACTCACAAAAAATTTTCAAGTCAAAAATTTTTGCGGTAGAATTTACTTTGTAAAAATTAGTCGAACTGTTCCTAAGACGGCCGAGATATTCCAACAATTAGGAGACTAATTGGATTGAACTCGTTAAGCCACTAAGCTCTAGTCGAACCCCATAAAGGGGCGCTGCCCATTAGTCCCCCGACATATATTCGAAGCATACAACGATCAAGAATATGAATAAATAGGGGTCATGGGGCAGCGCCCCTGAAACAAATTTCGATTGTAAATATATTTATGAAAAAAAAATCTATACATTTACTTATAAGTTCCTCCCCTCCCCTCGAAAAATTAAGGCTGGTTTCGCCCCTGACTAAGCTCCATCAATTTTATGATCAAGTAGAAGTCGTCATCATAGTAAACTCACCATCTAGTTGGTCTAGGGCTATACCAGTGCAAAGAACTCGCCCATCTACTCACTAGAGGCTATTAGGTAGATCTACCCAAACAACTCAACAATGGACACTTTGCTTAAACTCAGTCAAGGATTGTGAAGTTAGTCGGTGAGTTCACAATGACCTCCTCAAATTTGAAAAATTCTAAATACATATGTAAGATTTTTTAAGAGCCATAGCTGGAGCATCCTTCTTTGAGGGAAACCTTTATTGTATTATTGGCTTATTGCTATGTCATAAAACATTATTTTGATTGGACATAAATCTCAATACATATTTGAATTGAAAATTTTCAAAATTAATTTCCGAACTATGTAGAGTTGAACTGAATGTCTTGACCAGATGAACTCAATGATATCAAATGTGGTCCAACCGAGCCCGAATGAGCATAAATCAAAGGCCTAAAATGTAATTAAAAAATTTTAGGACATTAATTGAATGACCAAATGATCTTTAAATTTGACATTTTTATAGTCAAATTGAGCAATTTGATGAGATAGACCCAATGAGTACAAGTTGTATAATTTTGACATAATTAAAATACTCAAATGTTGAATGAACATTTTATGATCAAAGGTATTGCTGATAGAAAAAAAAAAAAAAAGAATTTCTTCACTCCGCCCTTCTTCTGTTCCAACTAGGCCCACACAAAACTCATCTAGCCCATGTAACTAGGAGATCCTTCTGCGTGAACCATGTTCTTGACCCGTACCTTCTGCTATGAATGCCCACGTCTTGCTATTTGTCTCTTTTCTAGATGTTGTGCGATCGCCAAAGCCTTCACACGATGAAGTCTCCATGCACGATTTAGTCACTATGCGCGGTGCAGTGCCTATAAAACATGGCCTCCACGTCGGCAATTTGATTGTGCATGCAACCTTTCACACATTCCTTCGCCCGTACGAACCACACGACCACCGCCGAAATACTACTGGAATATGGCTCTGATACCAATTGTTGTGCAAAGCGGCGAAAACAACCAGAACAAATACAATCAAACACAATAATTTATGTGGTTCGACGAAGATGCCTACATACACATAGAGGGGATGATTGCATAATATTGGAGAAACAAGATTACAATTGGCTCTCTCTACTCTGCATACATTACAATAGCCCTTAAGCCCTTAAATCCTTCAATAGATTTGAAGATAAATTCTAATAAGAAAACTTCCTAATTAAAGCATCAATCAAATCTCCTAATTAATAGATTAATAAGTCACTAAATAATTTTCAAGGCAAAGCTGAAACCAATAGGAATGACTTCCATAACATTGGTACGTTCCAATCTTTGATGTTATTTATAAATATTATTTGGTTATTTTTATAAAATTATTCGGTTTCAATTTTGGCAAGCTGGTTTAGCTCATAAGCGCTGGTTCTGGAGCCAATTATATATATACTTCATAAAATCAGATTTTACTAACTTTATTATTCCCCTATTTAAATTATGACCTTTTTATTTTCTTTATTGTCAATGCATAACTCTTGGTGACGTTGTTCTGTCTCTTTTAGCGACTTACAAAAATTTCTTGCGTGGCTTTTGCTTTTGGACGAAGTGCTGTATAATAGTACGTTGTGGATATTTTATTTTTGAATTAAGAGTCAAAGTAATTTTCAGGAAGGATTAAAATAATTCTCATCTATTTAAAAATATTATTTTAATTATTTTAAATAGGAAATTAAATGATCATATGAAAAAACTAATTTGATTATTATTTAAAGAATAGTAAAATATCAAATGAATATTTTTTATATAATTAAAGATTTTTTTTGGGAACGGGAATATCTACCCGCTGCCACCCCCTTAGGAGGTGCTTGTCAGCATAATTAATTCTTCGATGAATCTACCAACAATCAACCCCACAGGTTCAGATCCATAGTTATTTTCTCTTCACTTAAGGGTTGCGCCGCATGAGAAATGAATCGAACATGGGTTGGGGGTAGGGGTGTCAATTCGGGTCCGCGGGTCGGGTTCGAATCGAACCCGAGTTAACCCTGGTCTAAATGAGTCAACCTAAACCCGACCTGTTTTTCCCAACTTGGGGGGTTCCTTATCATGCTCGCTCATCAACCCAGCTAAGCCCGGTGGGGTATTAAAGACTATTTTGATCTAAAAAAAAGGACCAATTCAGATATTTTCTCTTTTGTTTTCCATCAGCGTGTTGATTATGGCTCTTATTTTCCTTTATTTCGTAGCCACGTTTAATTTTTCATCATAGTTAATTCCAAGATCCAAATTAGACCAAACTGTAATCCAATCAATTCTTGTCACGACAAACTGTAAGCCACATATTCATTTCTTCCTATATGGCCAAGAAAAGTTCTAAAATCTTCTCTTCAGTCGTATATTATGTCGGCATTCAAATTAATTAATCGAGCTCGGCCAGCTGGCTTTTCTCCTACATATTCAACATCGAGCAATAGGAGAAACGTCAAATAATATGTATAACGGTCAGGACAGCTTTACGTGCGAAGATTGTCATTACTCGATCATTACGTTATTAAAAACTTTTACTTAGAGATTTAAATACTACCTTGCGACAAATTTAGCTTTTTTGTTGTATTTGTTTGGATCGATATGTTTAAATGAATGCTTTGCTGTCTGGTCTGGTCTGGTCTGCAGTGCTCAATCAGGCAAGAGATTTGAACGATTAGAGAGCGAGAGGTAAATCAGGCAGCAAATACAAAATAAGAAAGAGAAAATGCATTTATATTGGACATATAAAGTATATAATATGCATGATAGAATGCATTGTCACATGATACATTGCATTGGATATAGGACATGAGATACTTAAATAATATTATATATATACACTACAAATGTATATGAATATGATAGATATACAGATTCACTAAATCGGTTTATAGATATAGATTGTTTTGTAATTGAGGGTATAGAAATGTTAGAACCTATTGATATTTTATATGCATGATTAATAGTTAGTTATGCATAGTTACTAGTTCCTGATCATTTCTGATCATAAGATATACAACTTATCTTGATTATTATTGGTCATATGATATGATTCTTTTTACATTGATTGCTACATTTTTTTTAGAGTTATATGTTCATATTGATGTTGATTGAATGATTGCATGCATTATGTTTATGTTTACTTGCATTGATGCAGTTGTAGGTTTTGATTACCTATCAAGTTGTTAGCTAATATCAAGATTTTACATTTTGTTCAAAAAAGTGACTTTATTTTTGATAAAACCATTAAAAGGGGCTTATGCGTTAATATAATTAAAAAATTACAAAACCTTAGTGAATCAATAGCCATGTAAAAATATATCATTTGAAATAAAATCTATGAGCCTTTGATTCAATTTATTACAAAAAAAAGGCAAACTAGGAAGACAAGATCAGCAAGAGAAACACCAAAAAGAGACATCCATAAGAAGCAACTGCGAACACCATGCTCCAACAAACACAACAATCCAAGCAAGGCATCCTAGAAGGTCAACATTAGCTCCCATCAGGAGCAACAACACAAGCTACAACGAAGTTTGCTAAAAGAAGAACCAAACTAAACAAAGCCAAAGAAATAACCCACAACAAGACAATGATGACCAACAAGCCAAAGCCAAATAAACTAAACACTAACAAATGCTACAAGTCCCGAATAACAAGATGAAGTAATTATAATAATACATATCAAAATTTAAAACTATATTCATTCATTAAAATTTATGTACAAAATAAATGCTAGTAGATCAATCAATCTTTATTTTATGTTTCTTTCCAACACCTAACTTCAAAAAAATAAAACTAAAAATACAAAAAAATTAATTAAAATCTTAAACCCCGATCTTCCTCACTCCGCTGGATCATATCCCTTTCTTGAAAAATATATAAAATCACGAGATATACTAACATCTTGATAGGTCATCAGAACCTACAATTGCATCAATGCAAGTAAATGAATATGTAGCTCTGATTATTGTATATTAAAATATAAAAGAATAATTCATCAAAATTAGATTATGGGCCATCACAACTAGTCACATAGTTCATTGACCAACCCACCCACCTCAATATCTATGTAATTGATCAAGGCCGATTATATATACCTATTATTTCACTTATTGTGGGGGCTTTTTTGAACTCTTGAACAATCATTATGAATTTGAACTTTGTGATAAGAAAAGAGCTATAAAAAACTAGTCATTTCTCCCTATCTTCTTCTCCTTCTTAATAATGGATGAATAATAGACTCCCCACATTTAACAAGGCCATCCCAATCTAACCAATTAAATCTTGTCTTATTCTTTTTTATTTTAGCGATCTTTACTCCTTTTTTAACCCGTTTTTATTGAATGTTGAGTAAATTAACAAGAAGGGCTGTTTTTTTTTTGGGAAAATTTTGACTTGAAAGTTACCATCAAGAGTTCAACCAACAACAATCTTACAACTTATTATTACTATTTTTTGGCTTATAATTGGAAAAGTGTAAGTTATGTTCATAGTCACCTAGAAGATTTAGTAATATTTACATAACTTAAAAATTTAATAATATGGATGTAATATTTACATTTTAAAAGTACTAATCCTTTTAGATTAAAAAAAAAAAACAATCTTTACCAATACTGTTGTTTAAGGGAGGCCTCTGATATGCAATTCAGAAAGAATTCGGAATTTGTCAGCTTCTATCGCTAAATCCCAACTTCAACTATTTCTACTTTAGGTTTCGTTTCTGATGACTTTCTTACGCTCTTTTAAAGTAATTTTTAGCGTAAAAATTAAAATTTTTATACTAAAATGCTATTTTAATAAGTATTAAGAAAGTCTTCTCAAACAAAATCTTAATTTGTTCATTGACATTAATGTCATTTCAATAGCAACTTCTGTAACTTATACCAAAATAATCATCTGAAAATGGTTTATATTTAAACCCTAAGAGGATTATGACAGGAAGGAGATGAAGAGGATACAAAAACGGCTCACTCTCTTTGCGGTAGAGCTAAGTTCCCATCGGCGGTTTCAAACATCAAAGTAATAATTAATGAATAAATGGTACATCTATAGAATGATCAACTCGCCAAAATCATCCACTCCTACGAGAATTTTATTGAGTCAAATTATTTTGAATTTGTTCTGAGATTAGTATTATATAATAAAAATTTATATTCAATAATTTTTTAGTTCATCCTGATAAAATTTATATTTGAATATTATGACATAATTTTTATACTACTCGTACGTGTATTATAAAAGAGATAATTATTTTATAACGTTGTATTAGGTGGCTTCAATATACTTCAAGGGTAAGCATACAAGCAGACTTAATTAGGGCTGCAAATGAACCGAGCCAAGCCGAGTATGTGAGTGTTCATGTTTGTGTTTGTTTAACATTAGCTTGTTCATGTTTGGTTCATGTTTGATTCGAGCTTTATTATTTGTGTTCATGTTTGGTTCGTTTAATTTAAGGGTGTTCATGTTTGGTTCATGTTTGGTTCATGTTCGTTTGTTTAGTGCTTATCGAGCTTTAAACAAGCTATGTTCGTGAACATATTTTGCAAACAATTTATTGAACATGCAAACCTTAAATTTGTTCATGAACATCCTAAACAAACAACCTAACAAACATGGACAAATATGAAATATTTCTTGTTCATGAAAGTTTTTATATTATGTATATTTATCAATTTTATAATAACATATTATTTAAGTTTTTATCGAACCCTAATCGAGCTTTTTATCGAGCTTGTTCATGAACATCAACTGATCTTGTTCGCGAACATAAACGAGCTGAACGCATTAGTGTTCAAGCTTGTTTATTTAAGAATCGAGTATTTAAAATATTGTTCAAGTTTATTTGTTAGTTAATTAAACGATCACGAACGAGCTTTAATCGAACCGAACAACGAGTAGTTCGTCGAACGTTTGGTTCGCTTGCAGCCCTAGACTTAATCCTTCACATTGAATTTCGTATATATATATATATTTGTTTTTATTTATTTTTGTTTCTCAAAATAATTATTTATTTTTAACAAAACACTTATAATAAATTTCAAATATTTTTAAAGTTTGTAAAGATCAATTGTTTTTTCCTCTAACTCCTAGACCATTTTTTTTAACACAAATAAAAGAGATTTTATTAAATCAAACAGGAAACGGTTACAACAGCATAGGACTCAAAATAAAAAGACAAAGGCAGATAACAACCTAAATTGGGCGAAGTGCACGACCGAGGCTTCCATCACCCCGAAGCCTCGCACGGACCATCCAATCAGGTGAAGTTAGCTTACCCACAAATACAGACTCAACGACCAACACCAGAGGTTGCCACCAACAGAGGTACGAGCCCCGGCCACATCATAGCCCTCAAATAAAAACAACAAAATTCTAGCAACAAGCCAACCCGGGGCAGAAAAAAAAAAAAAAAAACAGCATGTTCATCTTCGTCTACGGCCCCTCCCACGAAAACGACCACAGGAAGCAGCCGAACAAACTGGCCTATCTCGTATCAAAGAAAATTCGTTACCAGGATCAGATCCACCACATAATTCCGGAGATGTCACGCCACAATCCGAAAATTTAGATTCAGATTCATACTCAGAAAAACCATGTAGGCAATCCACATGGTTCCTAATATCAAAACCTGACTTATCACCCAATTGATTGGCAATTGACCGTGTATCGACCAAACTTACAGGAACATCAATCAGATAATTAGAGCAGGTCGCGATAACATTTAATTTACCTACCCTCTCATTCTCAACATTAGTAACCACAATGACATCTGGGAGCACAAGAGACTCAGCTATATGTGTATCGGCCACAGACACATTATTAACGGTCACAATAGAGCCATCAGCCACACCATTACTATCATTAACAGCAGGAGAAATTAAAACGGGATCCACCACCATCCCGGCAGTAACCGAAGGCACCAACGCATCAGACGAAACAACCAGACAATCAACAGTGGGCAAGACCGCATCCTCCCCAGCAACAGAGGGCAAGACAACATCCATCTCAGCATTAACATTAATTTCACTATCCAAAATTCCTTGATCCGAAGCAAAATCAACATTACCCGCAATATTATCACAAACAGGAATAGCAATCGGGACAGAGGAAGTAACAGGAATGGGATTAGACACAGGAGCCAGCGCCTGGGGAACAGAAGTAACTACCAGAGGCAAATTAGAAACAAGCTTAGGACATTCCAATTTCTTATGCTCCACAGCTTTGCATTGTTGACAAAAATTGGGCATTCCCTCAAAAACGACTTTCTGCACATACCCCAACTTCTCCGGACCCAATCAGACGGAATCAGGGTAAAATTTAGTAACATCAATTTCTACAAGAACTCGAGCAACAGAGAAACGATATCTAGAAGCCGTGGCATTATCAATTTGAATCGGGCGTCCAAAAATCGAACACATCCCAAAAAGAATTCTGGAAGAGAAGAGGTGAGGACGTAAACCCGGGAATGAAAGCCAAACAGGGACTATCGGAGATTCCTCCGAAAGATCCAGAAGAGGGGACCATTTTAAAACTTTCATGAAACAACCATAAACAAAGGAACGATAAGCAAAACCCTACCATAGTCCAGATCATTAGATAGCTTGATTAACACATTAGCTTGATCCAACAGAGTTACAGAAAAATCCCCAGACAATTTCAGATTGAAAAAAAAAACTTCGGATAGAATCTAATGCTGACTGTTTAAGGGGAAATTTCCCCACCAGAGTAAACTCAAATGGCTTAGCAATATGCAAAAATTCATCTTCCGAAAGCCACAACACCGGCATACCTCGAATCGAAGAAATACGATAATCCGGAAAACCTTTCGACTCATCGGAACCAGATAAAACGTCTTTGAAAGATTTAGATTGCTTACCGCTAGGAAATCAGGATCCAACAATTTTTTCGCCATAGAAAACGTACCGCCGGAGGCGAAGAAGGCGAATGGAGGCGGCTAGGGAAAAACGCCCAAAAAGGGCGCAAACCCTAGCAGACGAAAAAACATACCTAAAAGTTAGCTCATGGACTAACTCCTAGACCATGAATACTTCATATGATAGCTCTACGTACAAAGTATCATATTACATAAACATAATTTTTTGTAGTACAAAGTCATTTATTATTGTTTTCTCGTTATGCATTCTAAAATTTGAAGTGCACGGTAAACATACAGTCATGTACTGGATAATATGGAGAACTATCTACAAAACTTAATAATTTCTCTATGTGGGGAATGAAATCCTACGAGTAATTCATCCATATTGAAATTATGTGCAGAAAGGCCCGATGAGAAACATTATACCTCTTGTTGTGGGTTAGAATACTCATGGCGGTAAAGTAAGAGAATTTCCTTGAGATGTTCAGTTCAACTATAAATTTGCTTAAATCAAAGCTTGGATGACCCCAAATTAGTTTCAGAACTTTTCAATTCAAATTTGTCTCGAGATTCGTGCTCTATCAAGATAATTTTTTAATGATATACACTTGTCCTTGCCCCCTATTTTCATACGTTGAAGTCTGCAAAGTTAAACACTGCCGTTGCAAGGTCTCAAGTCCTGCATGAGAAAAGTGGAGGGTGTGTTAGGTAGTCAACAACCAGCGTAAAACTTGTCGAATAATTATGACATGAATCCTTTAAAAAATTTTAACGGACACAATGGCGAAAAGGAATTCATGTCGCCGACCCCACGTAGTGGGACAAAGACTTGATGTTGTTGTTGAAGTCTGCAAAGTTTGAAAATGTGTCAGAGTTTTTTAAATGGTCCAATACAAAAGTATAATTTTCGAATAATTGTGAGGCACGGCCGCTCCGTGGACGCCAATGTGGACTTTGCCTTGGGGTCGTGAATCAAATAAAATATCATTAATTATAAATTTATCATGTACTGGGATTGGCGTGTATAACGGGACAAAAATTATTAAGAAATTTTGCTCCCAAATTTTAAAATTGCTTGAACTTGACATTAGAGGCAACATTTGACTCCGAAAGTGTCAAAATTGAGTTCATAACGTAGAAAATTTCTTCTGGGGACCACCGGACCAAAAATTGCTCCCGAAAATGATTTGGTGGTCGAAATGGTTGGCTAGCTAATCGTCTGTTGTATCTGCTGCCTCTGACGAGCTCGGCTCCGCCAGTGCACTTTGTTTGCTCGCACAAACTGTTTGTTTTGCTCGAGCCTGCCAACGTAATCACGGTCGCGCAGCTTAGTGCCGGTTGGCCTGTTGGCGCTCTAACTGCAACTAGTCCGCTGTGATTTTTTAATATTGTTTTACACTTATATATATATATATATATATATATATATATATATACAATATATATATATATATATATATACAATTAAATTTTTTTATACAAAATTTTTTTAGCTGAAAAAATTTGAAAAATATTAGAGAATTCATAAAAAAAATTTGGGAAAATTCTAGAAGCCTACTATTTTATTTACATATTCAATCTAAAATTTTGATATTATATATTTATCAATCATAGTTCACTTTTATATCAAATATGAGTGGTAAAAATTAAGTATATGATTGTCATGAATGAAATATATGTGAAATATTTGATATTAAAATAATATAAAATTATATATATATATATATATATATATATATATATATATATATATATATATATATATAATATTAAAATTTTAGGTATCACATATGTAAATACTAAATACAATGATATAGAGTAATATGTATGTGAATCCCCTAAAAAAACAAAATAGAGCAAGAGAGAGATCGCGGCCTCGCGGGCTCTTTCTGCGTTCTGTCAGACCATAAATTGCAGCTGGAAATTTGACATGTCCTCATGCTCTCTCCTATTTGTAGCCTGCCCTTCTTTGCCAATAGCACGAACAGACCAGTTTCATTAAAATCTCTCAGAGATGGATCTCATATCTTCTTCAGAAGCTATTGCGATAATCAAGCATGGAGAAATCCGTAAAGCTCAGGAGGGATAGCGCCATTGTTCATCGGAGCGCTCAGGAATTTACTGAAATTTTCTCTTCCTTTGATCTGTGACGCTGTCTATCCTGAGCTTTATAGGTTCTTCATGCTCCTCTCCCTCTCTGGCTCCCTCCGGCCATCACAAACATGCAGACTTTCAGGAAGCATATGATGAGTTCTTAATTTCTTTCCTTACTGGTTTTCTACCGTACTGTTCATTCTGTATTTCTTTGCAAAAAAGATTTAAGCAGATTAGTAAGTATATATATGTCTTGCAAGAGTACTGCAAGATCGTAACAGAAGAAGAACACAATTGAATTTCTGTTGTCCACTTTGGTATTCTTATCAATTACAAAGAAGGTAGCGTCATCTCTTATCAGATGAAGTCATCATGGCCATCCACAAAGAGAGTAATCTCAGCCTCTGCACTTCCATAGCTAAAATTTGGACCAGCTTATCACATTTTAGACTAATCATTTACCTTCTTAGTCAACATTATTCTCTTCTCAATCGTTTTTCTTATTCATTATTGCCATGATTTAACCTTGGTCAGGGAGGAAGCTTCCTGTAACATTATAGCGAGAACAATGTCAGATCATCTGCATGCAACCTATGCAGCGTAGCCAGAACGAAGAAATGGGATAGAACTAACGGTTGTTTTGATATTCGCGCGGTAGAAGTTGTATGTTCTGATAAAGCCAATTAGCTATTTCCCCACTACACCATCACTGACGAAATCCTAATCAAAACTGAATAATTAATTAATTAAAAATAGATTAGGTGCAAAGCAACTATAAAGTAGAATAAAGTTGAACCTGTGCTCAAGAAGTCCGTGGATTGAGATAAATTATTAGGTGCAGACACTGGATGGCGAGAACCGTCTGAATTTCTCTCTGTTTACAGTAAAAGCGTAGTTGAAGTGCAGCTGCTACAGTAACTATGCTTTGATTGCGCTTTTACTGTAGACAGAAAAAACTGGATGGTTCTCTCCATCAGGTGTTGAGACCACCTAATAATTTGTTGTGGATTGAGATGTGTGAGCTGCTACATCAATTGTCGTCTCCTTCTTCGGAAAACCTCATCACAAATATGGCGAGCTGAGTTTTCCCCTCTAATGGACGATGATAGATGAGATGGAGGCAATGTTGAAGTTAGTGTTTGGTGTATGGATTAATTTTCCTTATTCATCTTGGGGAGATTTTTTCTTTATTTTCAACATTGATAACTATCAAATTTAAGATTATTCATATTTGATTTTCAAGATTAATTGCTACAAACTCAAGTTCTATTTACATTTATTTTTATAGTAGCTATGTAGCTCAAGCCATATTTACAATCATCTTTTAAACATAATACCTCATGATGCAAGTATACTAAGGGGGAAGAAATTAATAGTTTCAAGCATTTAGAACTAGAAACAATAAAAATCGAGAGAGAACGAAGAAGATAGAAGAGAGGGGTGCCATCTAATAAAGAAAGGAAGAAGTTTTCTCGAGTGCTTGCAATGGGAGTTCTTTGGCTTCCTCGAGAAAGGAAGTACTTCTATTTTTTGTTCTAATAAGAGTAAAAGCTATTAGTCGTAGGAAGCAAGAGTAAAAGCTATTGGCCATATGAAGCAATGATTCTTATTTAGAGTCCTGCAATAGAAATAGAGAAGAGATCAGTGACTGAAGTAACAATAGCATCTCCTTTTCCACACCTATCCCTCAACTTTGCAACAGGTGAATGTATTTTATCTCTGTAAGATAAAGTAGTAATATTATTTGTATCTCCAAACTTTATATGAACTGTAATCCTTTATGTATTCCTTTTGAAATCTAATGAATTATTTGATATCTTTATTGTCATGGACAAAGGCTTGCTAAAGCTGAACCACAAAATTTTTATATTCTAATTTGTCGTTCTTTGATAGTCTAATGAATATGCACCGGTAACCTAACGACAGAACATATTGATTTAGAGGATTTATGAAATCTATTAAAACAAATCCTGGATGCTACCAAACAACCCCTAAATGTGTAATGATTAACTATTAATATTGATTGACCAAGATTGTATGTTACCCAAAATTGCATGGGCTTAACATACAATCTTGATCAACCAATATTATTGTTTTTTTATAGATGAAATCGATGGGTGGACTGACTATATCTAGCCACTATTGAATTTTGAAAATTTTAATACTCTTATAAATTAAATAAACATACCAGTGTATAGTAACATTATAGGGAGTGCGGTTGGAAACAGTGATGATCAAGGTATCACCGTTTCTGACTTCAATGTTGGGGCCTGGGAATTGGCCGTTTACTGTAATGATGTTGTGAGACTTGCATAGCCTTTTCACTGGAGTCCCTTGAACCTGATTAAAGCAAAAAAAATTTTAAATAAAGCCACCATATAACAAAGAAAATAAATATTTATGAAGGAAATTAAAGAGAGGAGACAACAATAAAATCATGGTGGTGACTTCTGCACTTGAGTTCGATAAGTGGAGTAGGAAGGCGAGGGGAAGAAGCTGGAGAGTAACCAGGTAATGGAAGTTCTCCGGCGAGTTTCCATTCTTTGCTATGTTCACTCTTCTTCCTGCATGCTGTAATGAAGCTCCAGGTGGTAGTAGTGGACTTGGAAAGTGAGAAACAAGGGGTTATTTTATATATGGTGAGGGTTTGGGGTGTTTGGGTTTGGCAGTTTAGGTTGATTTCTGTAATATTAGCTTCATTTTTCCTTTCAGATATGGAAGATACCAGGCTGCGCAGCTGACTCTCTCTCTTATATTTTTTTTGTTTTTCCTTAAGATTGAAGGTGTTGTTACCCACTGGCCTCTCCACTCTTATTTAAAAGTAAATTCAACAAGGATTCTTTGACAATTTCCGGTGGTGATGAGTACTTGTAAGGACAAATACATCATTATACACTTTGATCATGATAAATTATTCGTTTGGTGAAGCTCACAATTCTCTTGCGATGAAGGTTATTTTTTTTGCAACAAAAATAGATTGTAAGAAGAAAAACATTATAGACTCCAGAGAAAGGTCAGCCCAAGCTCATTAAAACTCCTACCAGAGTTTCTCCTCTTCTCCATATTATGCAGAGCATTCCTATCATCTTCTTCGTCCCGAGGAGCACCAAACTCCTTAATCTGTCATACGAATTAAGCTAAAATTATAACTTGCTGCATTTTTCTTCATAGGATTCAAGTTTTTTCAATTACACTAAACTATCATCATGGATCAGTGAAGCACAATCACTATCTGTAGATCTGTATGATCGACAAGTACATGGGATCAAAATGCATCATGTAGAGTATGATTCTCTCTTGCAGATTTTTAATGAAAAGTCAACATTCATTTACAATCTGTATATTTAATTTGCATTATTTTGTATTTTGTTGAGCTGAATTTGTACTGTGACATCGAAATACATAAGCTATAAAAGTAGTGTAAATTAATTTTATACTAAAAAAAATCATATGGGGCTTACTTTTCTTTTTTGATAAATTATTCTGTGCGGATGGGAACACTAGGCGCTATCCAAAGGCCACCAGAATGCACCAGGTTACTTTTTTGCTTGGTATCCGTGCTGGGTAACGTTGGGTACCAGATGACATGGCACGTTTTGATTGGTCTCCGGACTGTCCGGTGTCCACAGAATAATTTCACTTTTCTTTGTGTTCCTCTTTTTAGATCCTCCTTTTGCCCTTTTGTTATTATTATTGTGTTTAAATGAGCTTCTCATTCTCATTGAACAGGTCTCATAACATACTCCATGGAAGGAATGATTAATCAACTACTTCATTGACAAGATCAAATCTTCTGTAAAAACTCCTTTTATTTTGTTCATTTGGTTGGTTTGTTGGAGACGAAGCTTCAATTTACTACTAAAATAATGATAAAAAAATCCTCATCAGTTTCATCTGCACATCTAGAATCTACATTGAACTTTTACATTCACATCTTTTTCACATGTTTCTCCAAGGTTTAATAACAGGATATTGGAGTTATATATTGCTTCACGCTTCTTCACTTGGGGCACATTTGATGATGTGAAATTAAAAATCATTTTTTTTAATTGATAAAATTTATTATATCTATTTTTGATTGAATGCAATTGATATTAATATTAATTTTAAATTTTATAAATCTCCTGAAAATTCTCGCAATATGAAAATTTTTTTTCAAATTTAGAATTAATAAAAAATATTAATTCTTAAAATAAAATTTCTATTTGTAAACCAATTAAATGATCATTAATTGAATCATTGAAGATCTTCAATTTATTAATCTATGAAGTTTCTAAATCCAAATAAAACATTTTCGAGAGGATTTGCCTCACATGCCAATCACTTCGGGAAAAATATTTTGTGCGGAGGCAGTACAACTCTATGTTCGAAGGCGAATAAGATGCATTCACGTTAGCGGTACCGGCGGCGGTTAAGCTGCTGATACATGCATAGGGGTGTTGTGGCATTTCGGTTGATCTCCAGACAATATTCAGTGTACCGCACAGAAATAATTAATTCTTCGGGGCTCATTTCAGACAAAACAATATTGCAATTATATATGGTGTGTTTGATTAGCTTTATAAGCGAAAACCTGAAGCTTTGGAAAAATTTCAAAGCTTAAAGCTGAGTAGGAAAAATTATCAGTCATTTATATTGAATTTAATTAATATTGTAAATTATTTGATATAATTGGGGATTAATTAGGTTAATTGTCAATTACTAATTTATTATTAAATCATCTAATCAATAAAAAAATCAATTAATAAATATATTGAAAAGTAAATTCTTATGGATTAATAAAATTATTAATGATTAATGATGGTAATATAAATAATGAATTACATAATAATCAAACAAATAGGGATTAAATTAGACTAAATAGTTATTGAGAAAATTCATTGAGGTGTTACCATGATCATTTTAAATAATATTATTCAATCAACATATTCATTATGTGGGATATTTCAAGAGACATTAATGAATTTTTATGCATTGCTAATGATATCGTAATTAGATGTAATAATTTTTAAAACTAAATTTACAATTCAATAAGTTTAATCATTTAAAATATTCAAACTTGAAAATAATTAAAAATATAATCAATCCTGACTTCAGAGCAGCAACATGAAATGATAAGATGAGCAGCAAAAAAAGTTATATTATTATAAATTATATTAATTGCATTAACAAACTCTAAGCAATTTTGCAACTTGGATCCTAAAAAAATTCTGAATGAACTTGCACCATCTTAAAGGCATTTACGGTAATACAACCATTTTATATAATCATCATGCAACTATGAATAACCATACAAATTATAGTTAGTGCTACATAACATACACAATGTTTGAATGGCTAACATTTATGAATAGCTATAAACTGTGAAGTATGGACGCGAACATGGAGACAAGGACACAAACATGATTTGGTGGACATGGTGGCATGACATAATTGTGAAAAATAAGACACAACCCACCTGAATACATGTTATATTTGTATAAATATTAATATATATATTTTTTACTATTTCTATTGAAGGCATGAGAGGATGATCCAGAAATGATGAATACTTGCAAGAAGTCTGAGCAAGTGAGCTTTTACCTTAGAATAGGGGCATAAGTGAGCTAAGTTGGCTCACGAGTTCACAAAAGTTCAACTTGATAACAAGCTCGGAGGTCGAGCAATTTTAATTACTCATGATGTATAAGAGCCGAGTTTGTGTTTTAGTGGACTCAGCTAAAAAGCTTGTTGAGTGGCTCAAATAAAAAATAGGTCGGAATAGTTGGGTTTCAATCATTTCAAAAATAACAAGCGAAATCAAAATCCCAAGTTTAGGCTTCAGCGTTTTCTTTTTTGCCTCTCGATCCCTACTACATGCATTGCTGCCATCCCTCCTCTTATCTTCGATTCTTCCGCTCTCCTTCACTTACTGCTACAAAATCGACAACAGTAACTATCATCGTATCTTCCACTCTTTCAAGCTCGACTCCACCGTTCTTCGCCTCTCTTCGAGTTTGACTACGACAAAAATATATGCTGTTTCTAGGATGAATGAAATATTTTGTACTTTGTACGTAATCTAACTTCAAAGATATGTTTTGGTATTGTTATTTGTATTAGCTACCAATTATTTTGTATATTTACGCATATTATTTATTATTTTGGTGATTGTTTGTGTGGGACAGATAAAAATATTTTGTGCTCTGTAGGCAAAGGAGTCCTATAAACAAAACTACTTCATTGCATGTGATCTATCTTGGCTAGAATTTATGTCGCCAAAATTAAATTGGATTTTCAATGTCTATAAACTTTATAATGTTCATTATATTTTTTAATGTTGCTAATTGTCACAAAGAAACTTAAAAATTATTATATATTCATCAAAGAAATTTAATAACCGCATCATTGTTTGTAACTGAAAAATAAACTAATTTTCGACTGCTTTAAATATATATACTTTATCCTGAAATTTGGCATTGAATTGATCAAATGAGCCATAAACTAACCATATATGCACAACTAATTAATTTTGATAATATTCAATAAACTTATTTTATTAAACTCCTTGTGGGAAATTTATTTATTTTTAATCAGCTAGCTATGGCATGAGGGGACATACGGTTTGGATGAGGCTCACACAAGAACACAAACAGCCTTGATGAAGGGTGTGCACGATTGTGGGACACCTTGCGGAAGAAGCCAAGATGCAAGCCAACTTTGAGAAGAAGACATAAGGCGCAGATCGATTACCAGCTAGCTATGTCAATTTAAGGGTGTTCTGTTTGTCCTCCGTGTTTGGTTCATTGTTGCGTCTTGTTTAGTGTTATCGAAGCTTTAAACAAGCTAATGTTCTGAACATTATTTCGCAACAATCTATTGAACAAGCAAACCTTAAATTGTTCATGTCTCATCCTAAACAAACAATCTAACAAAAATGGACAAATATGAAATGTTTCTTGTTATTAATAAAAAATATTATATTATTTGTTTAATTAAATCTTTATTATTATTATATTTATCATTTTTATAACTACAAATTATTTAAGTTTAGTATCGAGGCGGTTTTAATCGCCTAACCCGAATCGAGCTTTTTAGTCGAGCTTTGTTCTTGAACATCAACATGATGTTGTTCGCGACATAAAACGGAGCTGAACGCATTAGTGTTCAAGCTGTTATCTAAGTAATCGAGTATTTAAATATTGTTCAAGTTTTGTTTGATTAGTTAATTAACGATCACGAACGAGCTTATCGAACCGAACAACGAGTAGTTGACTCTCGATCAGTTTGGTTCGCTTGCAGCCCTTAGCGAGATGGCTTTTATAATGAAGAGGAATGAGAGCATGACATTAAAATTCATTAGTAGCTAGGGAAATAGCACAATGTAACAAATATGAGTATTAATTCCTTATCTAGCATTGCATTTTTTGAGTCCGCCTTTTTCTGCGTCGCCTCGCAGCCCATGGTCTCGCCGTGTGTGATAAGTACAAAGTCCATATTTGCACTAAAAACTCTCGGACATTATTTTTGAAGTGTCTAACCATTTCATTTTGTTGTGTTGAATAATTAAATATAATAATTAGCGAGACGTTTATGCCAATAAGTTTTTTAGTATATGATATTTAATTATATAAATCATTAAAGAGCCCCTATATTTGTATTATTAATTGTAATTATTTATATCACAATGCCTATTGGGTCAAGAAGAGATAATTTGATCAATTGTTTTGAACTATTTGATTTAATTAAATCTTATGAGCGGTTATATAACTAATTCATAGGAAAAAATACACGACTACTCTCTTCTCTCTCATGTATGTGTGATGAGTTTGTTCTATAGAGAATTAACACATGAAAGAATAAAGTGAAATGAAAAAAGTGAGAAACCATAGGTTGAATTCAACATGAATCAATGTATGTTTTCTTCGATTAAAAATCTATGTGAAAATATCTTATTTAAGTCTTGTGGATTTAAGATTTATGTAAAATCATGTTTTCATTTGATTTCATTAACATGATTTATAATGCGAGTTCTTGCCAAGACTTAGAGAACTCGCATAATTCATGTTGCGAAGTTCTTCCGTACATAGGAGAATTCATTAATTCATGATGCGAGTTTGCCAGATGTAGAGAAATTTTTAACTCTTACATGTATAAAGTTGTGGTCCAAGTTTTCACGCTGATCATGAAAGACAATTGAACGTGTCCTTGCATTCATAGTTCATAGACTACAAATGAAGTGCCAATATGAGATTCTCTAATTAGATAAGAAAATTTCAATGTTGTGTTCTAATCCCCTATAATCTTTAAGTAAAAATACAGATATAAATCTTGGATCCACTCAAAGAGGTATTGTGGACAAAGATATACATGCACTATGCCGACCCAAAACAAGATAAACAAATCTGCTAAATGTATAGTTATTTATTAGACATAGTAAGGACAAAGTAAACGAAAGGCTCGTAGTGCGAGAAATCGCTGTGAAGTTCTCAATCCTTAAAACAATTCTTCACCTTCCCCTACTATTCTTCATTTCTCCTTGAGTTCGATATCAAACTTCAGTCTTTTGTTTGACATCAATAAACTAATGATTTCTATATATTAAATGGTAGAATACATAACAAATAAAGATGGTAGAAATCCAAATGAAAAAATAAGGATCAAAACGCGAATCAATCTACCTTATCACTATAGAGAAAACTTGCGTCACAATGACAAGGCCCGAAAATACCATCATGGTTACAATCAAGGACAGACAAAGGAAAAGAAATTTCCCCAATTAATCACTATGATTTATAATAATCGCATCGGGTTACAAAAGAGGGGGAAAGTAGACCATCCTTCAATAACTCAATCTCGCTGTAAAAAAATTTAAAGAATAGAGTCTGAATGATACTGAAGGTCCAATAAAAATATTTTCTTCAAAAAACTAACTAGTACAATTGCAACTATGTGTATGTAATAGAAAACAAAGAATATAGTTCGAAAATCCAATGGGATAAATAATAAGGATCAAACTCAATCATACATATCTTCAAAAACAGAAACATAAGACATGAAGGACCAATGCATCATTTTGGGTCACTCACGATAAGTTTGAACACCAAAATAGGAAAATTTTCCCAGCCATACAATCTGGTTTTTAAAATAAGAAAGACAAGACTGGGAATCTTCTTGCGTATATAAATCATTTAGCCACAAAAATTCATGCACTCCGCATTTAATAGACGGAATCCTGCATGATACATAAAGACCCCAGATGCATTATGGCTTTATCATGATCCGATAGTTCCAGTGTGTGATACATTTAATTTTTCCCACCACAATAATCTCTGTGTTCCTCGAAGAACTGTTCAACTATTTATGTTGCCATACATAATAAAACGCAGAACATACAAACTTATAAATGGAAAAAGGCGTTTACCCATCAACTTCTCAGGAAATCGTTGAATTTTTAGGTGATCCAGCTCTTATTAAACGGTCCATAAATATATAAAAGGAAAAAATGAGTAGATAACTCAGATCAAATCTGATTGCGTGGCTTGATCTCTGATGACATTGAAAGACCGCAATGTTTAGCGAATATCTGTTCAGTCATCTTGTGTTTTTCTATGTTTCAACTGCTATGTGAATCGGCTGTTGCCAAGATAACAATGTTGTTTAAGAAAAACAAATTGGAAGAAACTTGAATCAATCCATAACTAAATTCAATTATTGTTCGTCTCAATAAATGTCATTTTCTAAGACAACAATATAATGTATGTTTGCTATAGGAAACTAATCACATAAATCATCATTCCAATAAAAAAACAAATTCCGCAATTCATGGAAAATATAAATTGTAAATCAACTTGTTATAACATGTCTGTATTCCAATTATTATAAAAAATTAAGACATTTATAATCATGTCTCCCAGTATAGTGATACCTACGAGTCTACGCCGATCCCTAAACAAACCCTAATACTATAATTAAAAAAAAAAGAAGTCGCACCAACCCCCGATGGATCTGCATCCAAACACCAGGTCAGCATCACGCACTACGCTCCCGCATAAACAACAGCGGGACCTACAGTCGAGGCGCCTCCACAGAAACGACAAGAATCCGTCCCGCCACCTCCCGGCTCCTGCATGGCACTCCGAGGAACAACGCATCACGCTCGGCACGCGGAATGCACCATGAGCGGCAACCAGTGCAGCACGACCAGCACGCGGAGATAGATTATGAGAGAGCCAACCGAGGTGAGGGAAAACAACGAAGCGGTGACTGACAGTGAGACAAAGCAGGGTTTCGCGATCCGAAAAAGTGCGTCCGAAAGGTGTGAGCGGGGATCTGGATGGGTCGAACGATATATGAGGAAGACACCAAGAGGAAGTAATCCAAGGAGCACGAATGGGGAGGCGGGATGGGACACGGGGATGAGAGCGGGGACGGCACGGCGATTAGGGTAAATAATAGTTGATACGGAAGTAGGAGAACGTTTCTGCGGAGACGTGAATGTGGCGTCAGGAAACGAGAATCTGGCGAGAGACAGGCGGATGATCTCGAGAAGTTCCGGACCATAGGGCGGCCGGTTCGGATAGAGATCGGCGGATGGATTCTTGGAGGCGGGAGAGGAATACGCGGAAGGCTGGGGTGTTTCACCGGTGGTAATGACTGAGAGGAGATGATCGGTCGAAAGCAGTGGTACGGCAGGACTGGCTGGGAGTGGGACGATCGGGAGAATCGCGGCGAGGGCGGCCCAGGAGGCATTTGGGTTGGGAAGAGGAAGAAATGAGATCCCGACTTTAGGTGTTTTCTGAGAACAGACGACGGGTGACGACATGCCTTTCTAATAGTAAGTCGGGGTTTTATCAATTTATTAAATATATTCATGTGTTCCTGACTAATATGTAATGCATAAAAGCTATCCCTACGTTTTTCTGTTTATTTATGTATGGCTTTCTCTAATGGGCCCCGGACTGGAAAACAGCGGATCAAGAATATTCAGCTTATCCTAATTGGCTCTTTAATTAAGTTGCAATGAACGCCGCTCTGTTTTTTGGATTTCCCAAGTTATAAAATTCTGCTGCTTTAAATACTCAAATTTAATTTTAGGACCTGACACTAAATATCTTGTATAACAATCCATTTTCTATGAATACTTTAAAAACCTCGAGAGAAAAATTATACCCAGATATTACACAAATCCGGCCAGGGACAAGGCAGAACACGTATGACATTTCTCAATCTTAAACATTAATTATCCTCTCAACAATACTAACTAAAACACCTTTTCTTTTACTTCTTGATGTCTACGTACTATAGGATTTTAGTATTCGAATAAGGTAAAATAATTGATAGTCCAAAAAGTGGTACATATATAGATATATAACTTTTAAATTCTAGTATTTTGTTGATATATATACATGAAGCTTTTTACAATAAATTAATTTAGAATTTACTGTATGTACTTTGATTTATTTTTCTATCATCACCTCCACACAAAAATAATTTCACTTCAAAATTTGAGGAAAGTCAACTATTTGTAGCCGTATCCTATACATCCGGCATTTTTTAAATGCATTCATCTTTTAACTTCACAAATAGAAATTTTCAGCCGCCCCAAAACCCCTTTCACAATATACCTTGTGCAATTATCTCCCAGCGGCACCCGGCTCCCACGATTACCTATCTCTGCACAGCAGATGCTCTCCGCTTTCCAATTTTTAGTGTCTGGACAATGATGTCTGTTTTGTGTCACTTGATCACTTCTATGGGTGCAGACATGCATGACCTGGCGTCATAGCACCAACAATCCAGACTCGCACGATCATACGTAACCACCTCGACCTACACTGGCCGTCACCCGTGATGTTATTTTGGAGTGCGTTGGCAATTGTTTTGGTGTCCGAACGAATCAGGACACCAAAATTAATAATTTGCCTCTATAACAACCAAGAGTGCTGCTGGACAATGGAATTATTTGATTCTTTGGTGTGTTTTGCTGCTTCGAATCCACATTTATTATCTTTCTTATTTTTCTTAATTGAATTTCTATATGATTTTGGCTTATGCATTGCAATGTTTTTTTGTTTTTTTGATTGCAATCTTATTCAAATTGTTTTTCCTTTTTTTAGTTCCTCTTCCATTGTAATCTTTTTACTCAATGAAAAATAGGCTAGTCTTCTACCTAAGAAAAAATCACAAGTCCGGGAGGGGAATCATATAGTGCCTCACGTGCATCAATAATAGCTTGCTCGCATGTATTTAGTCTAGATATCTTAAAGAAATTTGCTCAAGATAGGAGATACTCACAAAAAATTTTCAAGTTTAAAAATTTTTGCGGCGAGATTTACTTTGTAAAAAATCAGTCGAACTGTTCCTAAGACGGCCGAGAAGATTCCAACAATTAGGAGAAATTGGATTGAACTCGTTAAGCACTAAGCTCTAGTCGAACACCCATAAAGGGGCGTGCCCATTAGTCCCCGCCCGACATATATTCGTAAGCAGACAACGATCAAGAATCATGACATAACATACGGGCCGTCATGGCCACCCCGCAGCGCCCCCTGAAACAAATCCTTCGCCAATTGTACAATATATTTATGAAAAAAATCTATACCAATACTTATTAATGGTTCACCTCCCACCTCACCCTCGATACTAAATTAGGCTAGGTTTCGCCCTGATAAGGCTCCATTCAATTTATGTTATACTCAGTGCATCGCTAGATAGTCGTATCATATGGCCCTAAAACCCCACTCACCATCTAGTTGGTCTAGGGCTATACCGGACAAAGAAACTCGCCATCTACTCACTGAGGCTATTAGGTAGATCTATTACCAAACAACTCAACAATGGACACTTTGCTTAAACTTCATGTCAAGGAATTGTGAAGTTGTCGGTGAGTTCACAAGACCTCCTCCAAATTTGAAAAAATATCGTAAATACATATGTAAGATTTTTTAAGAGCCATAGTGGAGGCATCCTTCTTGGAGGGAATCCTTTATTGTCATTATGGCTATTGCTAATGGTCATAAAACATTATTTTGCTTGGACATAAATCTCAAATACATATTTGAATTGAAAATTTTCAAATTAATTTCCGAACTATGTAGAGTTGTAAGAATGTCTTGACCAGATGAACTCAATGATTCAATGTGGTCCAACCGAGCCCGATATGCATAAATCAAAGGCCTAAATGTAATTAAAAATTTTAGGACATTAATTGAATGACAAAGATTCTTTTTAAATTTGACATTTTTATGTCAAATGAGCAATTTTGATGTGAGATAGACCCAATGAGTACAAGTTGATAATTTTGTCATAATTAAATACTCAAATGTTACCATGACAATTTTCCCCATGGATCAAGGTCCCCAGATGCTCGATAGCCTAAATCTAAAAAAAAATTACCCCCTTATGCTCAATAGGCCCAAATTTCTTCACTCACGCCCATTAACTAGTCTGTATGCATCACTAGCCCTACCGACGCAACAACACACTCATCAGAACCAGCGAGCATTCTAGGGATCACCTTACGGCGTGAACCATTTGCCTTGACCGTACCTGACTTGCTATTTATTAGAATGCCGTGTCACGTTTGCTACTTTGTATCTTTTCCGACTCCTCGTTGGTGCGATCGCCAAAGCTTCACACGATGAAGTCTCCATGCACGATTAGGTCATATTGCGCGGTATGCAGAGTGCTTAAAAACATGGCCACCACGTCGGGGCAAATTTGATTGTGCATGCAAACTTCGTCTATCTCTACAACATTCTTCGCCCGTACGATCCACACGACCACCGCCGAAAATACTAAGCGGAATATGGCTCTGATTACCAATTGTTGTGCAAAGCGGCGAAAACAAACCAGAACAAATACAATCAAACACAAATATGTGGGCTTCGAACGAAGGAGCCTACATACACAATAGAGGGATGTATTGCATAATTTTGGGAGAAAACAAGATACAATGGCTCTCTTATTGGCATAGCGATTTACGAGTAGCCCTTAAGCCCTTAAATCCTTCAATAGATTGCAGATAATTCTAATAAGAAATTCCTAATTAAAGCATTCAATCCAAATCTCCTAATTAATAGCTTAATAAGTCCACTAAATAAATTTCAAGGTAAGCTGAAACCTAATAGGATATGACTTCCATGAACATTGGTACGTTCAACTTTGTGTTATTTATAAATATATATTTGTTATATTTTATGGAGGGAAATTGATTCGTTTCCAATTGTTGGCAGAGCTGTGGTTAGCTATACGCGGTGGCCTCCTCTGCGCACCCCCCGCACCATTCTATATACTTCATTAAAATCAGATTTTACTAACTTTATTATTCCCCCTATTTAAATTTTTGACCTTTTTATTTTCTTTATTGTCAATGCATAACTCTTGGTGACGTTGTTCTGTCTCTTTTAGCAGACTTACAAAAATTTCTTCGTGAGAGAGGAGATTTTGGACGAGTGCTTGTATAATAGTCGTTGTGGATATTTTATGTTTGAATACAGAGTCAAAAGTAATTTTCAGGAAGGATTAAAAATAATTTCATCTATTTAAAAATAGTTATTTAATTTTTTAATATAGGAATATTAATGATCTATATGAAAAAACTAATTTGATTTATTTTTAAAGAATAGTAAAATATCAAATGAAATTTTTTTATTATTAATTAAAGATTTTTTTTGGGAACGGAGATTCTACCAGCTGCCCCCTTAGAGGTCTTGTCAAGCTAATTAATTCTTCGTTGAATCTACCAAGCAATCACCCACAGGTTCAGATCCATAGTTATTTTCTCTTCACTTAAGGGTTCGCGATGAGAAATGAATCGAACATGGGTGGTGGTAGGGGGTGTCAATTCGGGGTCGGGGTCGGGTTCGAATCGAACCCGAGTTAGTTAACCTGGTCTAAATGAGTCAACCTTAAACCCGACCTGTTTTTCCCAACTTGGGGGGGGTTCCTTATATGCTCCGCTCATCAACACCAGCCAGCCCGGTGGGGTATATTAAAGGACTATTTTGATCTAAAAAAAAGGTCCCAATTCAGTATTTTTCTCTTTTGTGTTCCATCTGCGTGTGTGATTATGGTTTATTTTCCTATATTCTAGCCACGTTTAATTTTTCATCATGGTTAATTCAAGATCCAAATTAGACCAAACTGTAATCCATCAATTCTTGTCACGGACAAACTGTAAGCCACATATTCATTTCTTCCTATATGGCCAAGAAATGTTCTAAAATTTCTCTTCGTCGTATATTATGTCGGCATTCAAATTTAATTAATCGGCTCGGCCAGCTGCTTTTCTCCTACATATTCAACATCGAGCAATAGGACGATACGTCAAATATATATGTATAAACGGTTCAGGAAGCTTTACGTGCGAGATTGTTCATTACTCGATCATTACGTATATTAAAAAACTTTTTACTTAGAGATTTAAATACTACTTGCGACAAATTTAGCTTTTTTGTTGTATTATGTTTGGAGGATCGATATGTTTAAATAGAATGCTTTGCTGTCTGGTCTGGTCGAGTCTGCAGTGCTCAATCAGGCGAGATTTGAACGATATAGAAGGCGAGAGGTAATCAGGCAGCAAATACAAATAGAAAGAGGAACTGCATTTTATTGGACTATAAAGTATATTAATAGCATGATAGAATGCATTGTCACATGATACATTGCATTGATATAGGACATGAGAACTTAAATTAATAATTATATATTATACACTACAAAATGTATATGATTATGATAGATATACGATTCACTAAATCGGTTATAGCTATGGATTCGTTTTGTAATTGAGGGTATAGAAATGTCTAGCAACCTATTGAATTCTTTATATCGATGATTAATAGTTAGTTAATTGCATAGTTGACTAGGTCCTCCGATCATTTTCGATATAATATACAACTGATCTGATATTATTGGTCATTATGACTATGATTCTTTTTACATGATTGCTACATTTTTTTTAGAGTTATTATGTTCATATTGATGTTGATTGAATGATTGCAGCATTTAAGTTTATGTTTACTTGCATTGATGAGTTGTAGGTTTTTGATTCCTATAAAGATGTTGCTAATATCAGATTTTACATTTTCTTCAAAAAAGTGACTTTTATTTTGATAAAACCATTAAAAGGGGCTTATGCGTTATATATTAAAAAATTACAAACCTTGTGAATCAATGCCATGTAAAAATATTCATTGAAAATAAAATCTATGAGCCTTTTGATCAATTTATTACAATAAAAAAGGCAAACTAGAAGACAAGATCAGCAAGAGAAAACACAAAAGAGATCATCCATAAGAAGCAACTGCGATACACCATTGCCCAAAACAACACCAAACAATCCAAGCAAGCATCTAGAAGGTTCAACATTAGCTCCCATCAGGGCAACAACACAAGCTACAACGAGTTTGCTAAAGAAGAACCAAACTAAACAAAGCCAAAGAAATAACCACAAACAAGACAATGATGACCAACAAGGCAAAGGCCAAAATAAAACTAAACATAACAAATGTAACAAGTCCCGAAATAACAATGATGAAGTACTTATACATAATACCATAATCAAAATTTAAAACTATAGTAATTCATAAAAATTTATGTACAAAATAATGTAGTTGATCAATCAATCTTATTTTAAGTTTCTTTCTCACACTAACTTCAAAAGAATAAACTAAAAATAACACAAAAAAATTAATTAAAATCTTAACCCGATCTCCTCACTCCGCTGATTTTTCCCCCCATATCCCTTTCGTTGAAAAATATATAAAATCACGAGATATACTACATCTTGATAGGTCATCAGAACCTACAATTGCATCAAGTGCAAGTAAATGAATATGTAGGCTTTGATTATTGTTATTAAAATATAAAAGAATAATTCATACCCCAATATTAGATTTCTGGGCCTCACAACTAGTCACATAGTTCATTGACCAACCCACACCTCAATATCTATGTAATTGATCAAGGCCGCTTATTATATACCTATTATTTCACTTATTGTGGGGGTTTTTTGAACTCTTGAACATTCATTAGGAATTTGAAACTTTGTGATAAGAAATAGAGCTATAAAAAAACTTGTCATTTCTCCTACTCTTCTTCTCCTTCTTAATAATGAATGAATAATAGACTCCACATTTAACAAGGCCATTCCATGCTAACACAATTAAATCTTGTCTTATTCTTTTTTATATTTAGCGATCTTTACTTCCTTTTTTTAACCCTTTTATTGAATGTTGAGTAAATAGCAAGAAGGGCTGTTTTTTTTTTTGGGAAAATTTGACTGAAAGTTACCATCAAGAGTTCAACCACAACAATTTCAATATTATTAATATTTTTTGGCTTTATTGGAAAAGTGTGTATGTAGTCATAGTCACCTAGAAGATTTAGTAATATTTTACATAACTTAAAATTTGAATAATTTTTATGGATGTTATATTTACATTTTAAAAGTATAATCCTTTTAGATTAAAAAAAAAAACAATCTTTCCAATACTGTTGTTTAGGGAGGCCTCTGATATGCAATTCAGAAAGAATTCGTGAAGAATTTGTCAGCTTCATCAGCTAATCCCACTTCACTATTTCTACTTTATTTTTTGTTTCAGTTTCTGATGATTTCTAGTACGTCTTTTAAAGTAATTTTAGCGTAAAAATAAATCTCAACTTCTTTATATAAACTGCTATATTAAAATTACACACCATATTAAGAACGTCTTCTCAACCAAAATCTACATTATGTTCATCTGACATTATGATCATTTCATAGCAACTTCTGTAACTCTATACCAAAATAAATCATCCCTGAAATGGTGTATAGTTCACACCCCCCCTAAGAGGATTATGACAGGACAGGAGATGAAGTAGGATACAGAAAACGGCTCACTCTCTTTGCGGTAGAGTTAAGTTCCCAGTCGGCGGTTTTCAAACATCAAAGTAATAATTAATAGAAAATAAATGGTACATATATAGAAATGATCAATCGCCAAAATCATCCACTCTACGGAGAATTGTTATTTGTGTCAAATTTTTTGAATTTTGTTTGGATTTAGTACTTATATAATAAATAATTTATATTCAAATATATTTTTAGTTCATCCTGATAAAACTTTATATTTGAAATATTATGACCTAATTTTATACTATCGTTACGTGTATTATAAAAGAGATAATTATTTTATAACGTTTGTATTTAGGTGGCTTCAATAATACTTCAAGGGTTAAGCATACAAGCGACTATAATTAGGGCAGCAAATGAACCGAGCCAAGCGGCTAAGTATGTGAGTGTTATGGTGTTTGTGTTTGGTTTAACATTAGCTTGTTCATGTTTGGTTCATGTTCTGTATTCGAGCTTATTATTTGTGTCATGTTTGGTTGTTTAATTTAAGGGTGTCATTTGTTTGGTTCATCGTTTGGCCTTCTATGTTCGTTTGTTTAGTGTTATCGAGCTTTAAACAAGCTATGTTCGTGAAACATATTTTTGAAACAATTATTTGAACATGCATAACCTTAAATTTGTTCATGAACATCCTAAACAATGACAACCTAACAAAACTGGAAACAATATGAAATTTTCTTGTTCATGAAAGTTTGTTATATTATGGTATATTTATCAATTTTATAATAAACATATTATTTAAGTTTTTATCGAACCCTAATCGGCTTTGTTATCAGCTTGTTCATGACATCAACTGATTTGTCGCGAAACTTATAACGAAGCTGAACGCATTAGTGTAAGCTTGTTTATTTAAGGATTGAGTAGTATTTAAAATATTGTGTTAGTTTATTTGTTAGTTATTAAACGATCACGAACGAGCTTTAATCGAACCGAACAGACGAGTAGTTCGCTCGAACGTTTGGTTCGCTTGCCAGCCCTAGAAACTTAATCCTTCAATTGAATTTTCGATATGTATATTATATATTTGTTTTTATTTATTTTTGTTTTCAAACATTTAATTATTTATTTTAACAAAAACTTATAATAAATTCAATATATTTTTAAAGTTTGTAAAGATCTATTGTTTTTCCTCTACTCTCTAGCATTTTTTTTAACACAATATAAAAAGTAAGATTTTATTAAATCAAACAGGAAACGGTTACAACGCATAGGAACCTCAAATAAAAAGACAAAGGCAGATAACAACCTAAATGGGCGGTCGAAGTGCCACGACCGAGGCTTCCATCACCGAAGCCTCGCCAGGACCAGCCAATCAGTGAATGAAGTTGCTTACCCCACAAATACAGACTCAACGACCAACACCAAGGGTGCCACCAACAGAGGTACGTGCCCCGGCCCACATCATGCCCTTAAATTAAAACAACAACAAATTCTAGAACAAGCCAACCGGGGCAAGAAAAAAAAAAAAAAAAACAGCAATGTTCATCTTCGTCTACGGGGCCCCTCCACGAAAAACGACACAAGGAAGCAGCCCGAACAAATGGCTATCTCGTATCAAGAAAAATTCGTTACCCGAGGATCAGATCCACCACATAATGTCGGGAGATGTCACGCCACAATCCAAAATTTAGATTAGATTCACTACTCAGAAAAACCGTAGGCAATCCACATGGTTCCTAACTATCAAAACTGACATTATCACCCATTGATGGCAATTGGACCGGTGTATCGAGCCAAACTTACAGGAACATCAATCAGAAATTAGAGCAGGTCGCGATAACATTTAATTTACTACCCTCTTCATTCTCAATAACATTGTAACACAATGACATCTGGGAGCACAAGAGACTCAGCTATATGTGTATCGGCCACAGAACATTATTAACGGTCCCAAAGTAGAGCATCGCCACACCATTACTATCATTAACAGCGAGAGAAGAAGGACGAAATTAAAACGGGATCCAACCATCCCGGCAGTAACCGAAGGACCAAGCATCAGACAGAAACAACCGACAATCAACAGGGTGGGCAAGACCGCATCTCCCCAGCAACAGAGGGCAAGACAACATCCATTCTAGCATTAAACTATTAATTTCAACTATCCAAAATTCCTGCTTGATCGAGACAGAAATTCAACATTACGCACATATTATCTCAAACAGGAATAGACAATACGGGACAGAGGAAAGTAACGGAATGGGATTAAGACACAGGAAGCCAGCGCCTGGGGGACAGATGTATACCAGAGGCAAATTAGAAACAAGCTTAGGACATTCAAGTTTCTTATGCACCACCTTTGCATTGTTGACAATAAATTGGGCATGCCTCAAAAAGACTTTTGCAATACCCAACTTCTCGGCCCAATCAGACGGAATAGGGTATTAAATTTAGTAAACATCATTTCTACAAGAACTCGAGCAACAGAGAAACGACATCTAGAAAGCCGTGGCATTATCAATTTGAATCGGGGCGTCCAATAAAATCGAACCCACCCAAAAAGAATTCTGGGAAGAGAAGAGGTGAGGAAGTAAACCGGGATGAAAGCCCAAACAGGGGACTATCGGAGATTCCTCGAAAGATCCAGAAGAGGGGACCATTTTAAATACTTTTCATGAAAAACCATAAACAAAGGAACGATAAGCAAAACCCTACCCTAGTCCAGATCATTAGATTAGCTTGATTAATACATTAGCTTGATACCAACGATGAGTTACAGAAAAAATCCCAGACAATTTCAGATTGAAAAAAAAAACTCGGATTAGAATTAATGCTGACTTTTAAGGGGAATTTCCCCTCACCAGAGGTAAATCAAATTGCTTAGCAATATGCAAAAATTCATCTTCCGAAAGCCACGACACGGCCATACCTCGAATCGAAGAAATACGATATAATCGGGTGAAAACCTTTCGATCATCGGAACCAGTATAACGTATTTTGAAAGATTTAGATTGCTCCTGTGGAAATCAGGATCCAACAATTTTTTCGCCTAGAAAACGTACCGCCGGAGGCGAAGTGAAGGCGAATGGAGGCGGCTAGGGAAAACGCCAATAAAGGGCCGCAAACCCTGCAGACGCAAAAACCTACTAAAAGTTAGCTCATGGTACTAACTCCTAGCCATGAATACTTCATATGATAGCTCTACGTACAAAGTATCATATTAATAAACATAATTTTTTGGAGTACAAAGTTCATTATTATTGTTTTCTCGTTATGCATTCAAAAATTGAAGTGCACGCGTAAATACAGTCATTGTACTGGATAATACGGAGAACTATATACAAAACTTAATAAGTTTCTCTATGTGGGGGAATGAAATCTACGAATGTAATTATCCATATTGAAATTATGTGACAGAAAGGCCGAGAGAAACATTAAACCTCTTGTGTTGTGGGGTAGAATACTCATGGCGGTAAGTAAGAGAATTCCCTTGAGTGTCAGTCTCAACTATAAATTTGCTTAAATCAAAGCTTTGGATGATCCCCAAAATTAGTTTCAGAACTTTTACATTCAATTTGTCTCGAGATTCGTGCCTCTTCAAGAATAATTTTTTAAGGATATACACTTGTCTTGCCCCTATTTTCCTACGTTGAAGTCTGACAAAGTTAAAAACTGCCGTTGCAAGGTCTCAAGTCCTGCATGAGGAAAAGTGGAGGGTGTGTTAGGTTAGTCAACAAACCAGCGTAAAATTGTCGATAATTATGACAGATCTTTAAAAAATTTTAAACGGACACAATGGCGAAAAAGGAATTCATGGTCGCCGACCCCCCCACGGTGTAAAGTGGGACAAAGACTTGATGTTGTTGGTGTGATAGTCTGCCAAAGTTTGAAAATGTGTCAGAGTTTTTTAAATGGTCCAATACAAAAGTATAATGTTCGATAATGTGAGGCCACGGCCGCTCCGTGGACGCCATGTGGACTTTGCCTTGGGGTCGTGAATCAAATAAATACAATTAATTTAAATTTATCAATGTACTGGGATGGCGTGTATAACGGGGACAAAAATTATTAAGAATTTGCCCAATTTTAAAATTGCTTTGATAACTTGACATTAGAGGCAACATTTGACTCCGAAGTTGTTCAAAACTTGAGTTCATAACGTAGAGAAATTTCTTCTGGGGACCACCGGACCAAAAATTGCCTCAGAAATTGATTTGGTGGTCGAAATGGTTGGCTAGTAATCGTTCTGTTGTATCTGCTGCCTCTGACGAGCTCGGCTCCGCCGAGTGCTAGCTTTGTTTGCTCGCACAATACTGTTTGTTTTGCTCGAGCTACTGCCAAGTAATCACGGTCGCGCAGCCTTAGTGCGCCGGTTGGCTTGGTTGGCGCTCTAACTGCAGCTAGTCCGCTGTGTTTTTTTAATATTGTTTTACACTTATATATATTATTATATATATATATAATATATTATAAATTTATATTATATATATTAATATATACAATGAAATTTTTTTATACAAATTTTTTTAGCTGATAAATTTGAAAAATATTAGAGAATTCATGCTCCCTGCCGACGTTTTTGCCGGTGTAATCAAATTCCACGGTGGTTTCGCAGGGAAATCGGTGGTGAAAATCCCGGAACGGCCAATTTATGTGCCTGAAGGAGGGAAGAGCTGTACGGGAGAACGAAGGAGACGTTATTGATGCTAGCGGTGAGCCGGGTGTGGTTCGGCCCGCCGCAGATCTGACCCGGCAGACAGTCGAATAAACCTAGGCCGACCGTGAAGAAGAGGTGCTCGTCGACGGGGCTTGGGAGCTTGACGGGTGTGGGGCTCTTGAAGGCGGCGGAGAAGGCGGTGACCGTGAGGGTGTCGTTGAAAGCGGGAGGATGGGTTGGGCAGGGGGTGGTTGGGTGGGTCCGGGGAGGCAACCGCAGTCGTAGTCGAGGATGGCCGTGGCGGTGGTGTTATCGAAGGGAAGGGATTCGGCGGAGGAATAGGCGCGGGCGGCGATGTAGTAACGGGAAGGAGGTAGGCTGGTAGTGATGAGGACGTCCGTGGTTTGGCCGGGTGCAAGCATGATGACGGAGGTGAGGAAGGGTTTGACGTAGGAGGCGTCGGCGGCAACGACCATCATGGAGTGTCCGGCGATGGAGACAAAGAGCTCGGTATTGAGGGCGGCGTTGATGAAGCGGAGGAGAATGGTCTCGCCGGGATTGACGGGGAAGATGGTGATCTCTGAGATGGAATGGACATCTTTTTCAGTGTTGTAAGAGAAGAGAAATGGACAAAGGAGCTTGTTCTGATGATAAAAATCAAACCTTTGGAGGAGCAGTTGTATAGATCGCCGGGCTGCCCGTTAATGGTGAATGCGTCGGAGATGCTGGGGGCGCTGCCGGTGCTGATGGCCTCGTGGATAACGTCGATGGGATTCTGGTCCCACCACTCGCCTGCTCAGCACAGTAATGTTTTGGACGAGTTCATTAGTGCGGCCAGCAATTGATTATTTTTTTACTTTTGGGATACAATTTTACTTTTTTACATTATTAAAATTTTTAATTTTTATGGATATGCCATTCTATTTACTTTCTTTCTGATAGATTTATAATTTGTTCTTTAAAAGTTTTTAACAAAAATATTTTTTTAAGCTACCATAATTAATCTATGTAGAACTTTCTATATTTTTTAAAGATTTTTAAGTCAATTAAGTCAAATTCACACACATTACATATATAAATTTCAAATTGAAGACCTCTTGGTTGATAGTTAAAATTTTCAACTTACACATCAAGATGAATTGTGTAAAAAACTAAGAGTTCTCTACATTGTTTAGGAGAAAGTATTCTATGCAGACGCCTAACTCTACATCCAGAGACAAATCATAATGAGCTACGTCGGTACCGCGGTTCGGTACTGCTCAATACCGAGCTCGTTATTACTAATGTGACTCATTTTGGTTGGTCTCCGAATATAAAGCTGCGTTCGGCATCCGCATAGAATAATTTTTTCTTGTTTAGCCAATCAACCGATATAGGCGGGTTGGCTGGATTTCACCCACTTGTTGGATTTTCACTAACTAATAATATTATCAATATTGTTAATACTAAAATAAATAATATATTTTCATAATTATATAACATTCATGTAGAAGAAATTATTATTTGAATGAAAATGATGAGTAAATACTATAAATTTTAATGAATTAATGATATTAAATATGTATTGGCTTATGTGACTGTAAAATGCTTCTTTCAACCAACTTTTTCATATTATATTGCTTATGATTATAAAAATAACCAAAAATCAATATATGTATTGAATTTGTTTCAATTTGTTGCATAAAGTATAAATAGTTAAAAAGAGAATATAATTATAGTATTTATTTAAACAATATTGAAAATAAATAAGAAGTAATTTTAATTACCTAGAAGGATTGGGTATTCCCTTTTGGGTGGCAAGAAGGGATAATTTTTTTTCTCTTTAGGGTGGATGATAAGGGCACCATACACTGTAGCCCTCAGCCATGAACTATGCGCATGCCACCAAAGTGTTCCTTCTTGATCTTTGATGGTGAATCTATATGTATAGATTCCTCCAGGCTTAACCGGACACTGAGTCACAAACTCAGGACCATCAGCCCAAGCAGTTCTTATCTGACGTATTCCATGCCTGAAAATTTCATATTTATCAACCAAAAAAACTCTAAATAAGTTAAGGGGCTGTTTGATAGCAGGATTCAGGCCGGATTTGAGGTGGATTTGAGTGAAATCCAGGCAAACAGCCTAAAATGCAAAAACCAAATCTAATGGCAAACGAAAGCTGCTGTAGATGGAAAATTCTGCCTTTTCATGCTAAATCCCAGATTTTCGAAATCATATTTTTTTGCTAGATTTAGGAAATCCATTGGCTCCAGAGGAAGCGCCTGCTACTTAAATATGCTCTATAGTCAAACAATCACACAGGATTTAATATGATTTATGATGAATGTTACCAAACAATTTTTAGGATTTAGACTTAGGATATCTGAAATCCTGATTTAGAGGATTTATGAAATCCTATTAAAACAAATCCTGGATGCTACCAAACAACCCCTAAATGTGTAATGATTAACTATTAATATTGATTGACCAAGATTGTATGTTACCCAAAATTGCATGGGCTTAACATACAATCTTGATCAACCAATATTATTGTATTTTTTATAGATGAAATCGATGGGTGGACTGACTATAATCTAGCCACTATTGAATTTTGAAAATTTTAATACTCTTATAAATTAAATATACATACCAGTGTATAGTAACATTATAGGGAGTGCGGTTGGAAACAGTGATGATCAAGGTATCACCGTTTCTGACTTCAATGTTGGGGCCTGGGAATTGGCCGTTTACTGTAATGATGTTGTGAGACTTGCATAGCCTTTTCACTGGAGTCCCTTGAACCTGATTAAAGCAAAAAAAATTTTAAATATAAGCCACCATATAACAAAGAAAATAAATATTTATGAAGGAAATTAAAGAGAGGAGACAAACAATAAAATCATGGTGGTGAACTTCTGCACTTGAGTTCGATAAGTGGAGTAGGAAGGCGAGGAGGAAGAAGCTGGAGAGTAACCAGGTAATGGAAGTTCTCCGGCGAGTTTCCATTCTTTGCTATGTTCACTCTTCTTCCTGCTTGCTGTTAATGAAGCTCCAGGTTGGTAGTAGTGGACTTGGAAAGTGAGAAACAAGGGGTTATTTTATATATGGTGAGGGGTTTGGGGTTGTTTGGGTTTGGCAGTTTAGGTTTGATTTCTGTAATATTAGCTTCATTTTTCCTTTCAGATATGGAAGATACCAGGCTGCGCAGCTGAGCTCTCTCTCTTATATTTTTTTTGTTTTTCCTTAAGATTGAAGGAGTTGTTACACCCACTGGCCTCTCCACTCTTATTTAAAAGTAAATTCAACAAGGATTCTTTGACAATTTCCGGTGGTGATGAGTACTTGTAAGGGCAAATACATCATTATACACTTTGATCATGATAAATTATTCGTTTGGTGAAGCTCACAATTCTCTTGCGATGAAGGTAGTTTTTTTTTGCAACAAAAATAGATTGTAAGAAGAAAAACATTATAGACTCCAGAGAAGGTCAGCCCAAGCTCATTAAAACTCCTACCAGAGTTTCTCCTCTTCTCCATATTATGCAGAGCATTCCTATCATCTTCTTCGTCCCGAGGAGCACCAAACTCCTTAATCTGTCATCGAATTAAGCTAAAATTATAACTTGCTGCATTTTTCTTCATAGGATTCAAGTTTTTTCAATTACACTAAACTATCATCATGGATCAGTGAAGCACAATCACTATCTGTAGATCTGTATGATCGACAAGTACATGGGATCAAAATGCATCATGTAGAGTATGATTCTCTCTTGCAGATTTTTACTGAAAAGTCAACATTCATTACAATCTGTATATTTAATTTGCATTATTTTGTATTTTGTTGAGCTGAATTTGTACTGTGACATCAGAAATACATAAGCTATAAAAGTAGTGTAAATTAATAATTTATACTAAAAAAAATCATATGGGGCTTACTTTTCTTTTTTGATAAATTATTCTGTGCGGATGGGAACACTGGACGCTATCCAAAGGCCCACCAGAATGCACCAGGTTACTTTTTTGCTTGGTATCCGTGCTGGGTAACGTTGGGTACCAGATGACATGGCACGTTTTGATTGGTCTCCGGACTGTCCGGTGTCCACAGAATAATTTCACTTTTCTTTGTGTTCCTCTTTTTAGATCCTCCTTTTGCCCTTTTGTTATTATTATTGTGTTTAAATGAGCTTCTCATTCTCATTGAACAGGTCTCATAACATACTCCAATGGAAGGATGATTAATCAACTACTTCATTGACAAGATCAAATCTTCTGTAAAAACTCCTTTTTTTTGTTCATTTGGTTGAGTTGTTGGAGAAGAAGCTTCAATTTATCTAAAATAAAGATAAAAAAATCCTCATCAGTTCATCTGCACATCTAAGTTCTACATTGAACTTTTACATTCACATCTTTTTCACATGGTTTCTCCAAGGTTTAATAACAAGGAATATTGGAGTTATATATTGCTTCACGCTTCTTCACTTGGGGCACATTTGATGATGTGAAATTAAAAATCATTTTTTTTAATTGATAAAATTTATTATATCTATTTTTGATTGAATGCAATTAGATATTAATGTTAATTTTAAATTTTATAAATCTCCTGAAAATTCTCGCAATATTGAAAATTTTATTTTCAAATTTAGAATTAATAAAAAATATTAATTCTTAAAATAAAATTTCTATTTGTAACCAATTAAATGAATCATTAATTGAAATATTGAAGATCTTCAATTTATTAATCTATGAAGTTCTAAATCCAAATAAAACATTTTCGAGGAGGATTTGCCTCACATGCCAATCACTCTCGGGAAAAATTATTTTGTGCGGAGGCAGTACAACTCTATGTTCGAAGGCGAATAAGATGCATTCACGTTAGCGGTACCGAGCGGTACTAAGCTGCGATACATGCAAAGGGGTGATGTGGCGCATTTCGGTTGATCTCCAGACAATATTCAGTGTCCGCACAGAATAATTAATTCTTCGGGGCTCATTTCAGACAAAACAATATAGCAATTATATTATGGTGTGTTTGATTAGCTATATAAGCGAAAACCTGAAAGCTTTGGAAAAATTTCAAAGCTTAAAGCTGAGTAGGAAAAATTATCAGTCATTTATATTGAATTAATTAATATGTAAATTATTTGATATAATTGGGTATTAATTAGGTTAATTGTCAATTACTAATTTATTATTAAATCACTCTAATCAATAAAAAAATCAATTAATAAATATATTGAAAAGTAAATTATTATGGATTAATAAAATTATTATGGATTAATGATGGTAATATAAATAATGATTACCAAATAATCAAACAAAATAGGGATTAATTAGACTAAATAGTTATTTAGATAAATATCATGAGGTGTTACATGATCATTTTAAATAAATATTATTCAATCAACATATTCATTATGTGGGACTATTTCAAGAGACAATTAATGAATTTTTATGCATTGCTAATGATATCGTAATTAGATGTAATAATTTTTAAACTAAATTTACAATTCAATTAGTTTAATCATTTAAAATATTCAAACTTGAAAATAATTAAAAATATAATCACCTGACTTCAGAGCAGCAACATGAAATGATAAGATGAGCAGCAAAAATGTTATATTATTATAAATTATATTAATTGCATTAACAAACTCTAAGCAATTTTGCAACTTGGATCCTAAAAAAATTCTGAAATGAACTTGCACCATCTTAAAGGCATTTACGGTAATACAACCATTTTATATAATCATCATGCAACTATGAATAACCATACAAAATTATAGTTAGTGCTACATAACATACACAATGTTTGAATGGCTAACATTTATGAATAGCTATAAACTGTGAAGTATGGACGCGAACATGGAGACAAGGACACAACATGATTTGGCTGGACATGGTGGCATGACATAATTGTGAAAAATAAGACACAACCCACCATGAATACAATGTTATATTTTATAAATATTAATATATATATTTTTTACTATTTCTATTGAAGGCATGAGAGGATGATACCAGAAATGATCGAATACTTGCAAGAAGTCTGAGCAAAGTGAGCTTTTACCTTAGAATAGGGGCATAAGTGAGCTAAGTTGGCTCACGAGTTCACAAAAGTTCAACTTGATAACAAGCTCTGAGGTCGAGCCAATTTTAATTACTCATGAAGTATAAGAGCTCGAGTTTGAGTTTTAGTGGACTCAGCTAAAAAGCTTGTTGAGTGGCTCAAATAAAAATAGGTCGGAATAGTTGGTGTTTCAATCATTTCAAAAATAACAAGCCGAAATCAAAAATCCCAAGTTTAGGCTTCAGCGTTTTCTTTTTTGCCTCTCGATCCCTACTCATGCATTGCTGCCATCCCTCCTCTTCATCTTCGATTCTTCCGCTCTCTTTCACTTACTGCTACAAAATCGACAACAGTAACTATCATCGTATCTTCCACTCTTTCAAGCTCGACTCCCACCAGTTCTTCGCCTCTTTCGAGTTTGACTACGACAAAATATTATGCTGTTTCTAGGATGAATGAAATATTTTGTACTTTGTAAGCTAATATAACAATTCAAAGATATGTTTTGGTAATTGTTATTTGTATTAGCTACCAATTATTTTGTATATTTACGCATATTATTTATTATTTTGGTGATTGTTTGTGTGGGACAGATAAAAATATTTTGTGCTCTGTAGGCAAAGGAGTCCTATAACAAACTACTTCATTGCATGTGCATCTATCTTGGCTAGAATTTATGTCGCCAAAATTAAATTGGATTTCAATGTCTATAAACTTTATAATGTTCATTATATTCTTTTAATGTTGCTAATTGTCACAAAAGTAAACTTTAATAAATTATTATATATTCATAAAGAATTTTAATAACACGCATCATTGTTTGTTAACTAGAAAAATAAACTAATTTTCGACTGCTTTAAAAATATTCTACTTTATCCTGAAATTTGGCATTGAATTGATCCAATAGAGCCATAAACTAACCATATATGCACAACTAATTGAATTTTGATAATTATTCAATAAACTTATTTTATTAACTCCTTGTGGGGACATTTATTTATTTTTAATCAGCTAGCTATGGCATGAGGGGCACATACGGTTTGGATGAGGCTCACACAAGATCACAATACAGCCTTGATGAAGGGTGTGCACGATTGTGGGACAACTTCGATGAAGAAGCCAAGATGCAAGCCAACTTTGAGAAGAAGACATAAGGCGCAGATCAAATTACCAGCTAGCTATGTCAAATTTAAGGGTGTTCATGTTTGGTTCATGTTTGGTTCATGTTCGTTTGTTTAGTGCTTATCGAGCTTTAAACAAGCTATGTTCGTGAACATATTTCGCAAACAATCTATTGAACAAGCAAACCTTAAATTTGTTCATGAACATCCTAAACAAACAATCTAACAAACATGGACAAATATGAAATGTTTCTTGTTATTAATAAAAAATAATTATATTATTATGTTATAATTAAATCTTTTATATTATTTATATTTATCAATTTTATAATAACATATTATTTAAGTTTGTATCGAGCGGTTTTAATCGAACCCGAATCGAGCTTTTTATCGAGCTTGTTCATGAACATCAACTGATGTTGTTCGCGAACATAAACGAGCTGAACGCATTAGTGTTCAAGCTTGTTTATCTAAGAATCGAGTATTTAAAATATTGTTCAAGTTTGTTTGTTAGTTAATTAAACGATCACGAACGAGCTTTAATCGAACCGAACAACGAGTAGTTCGTCGAACGTTTGGTTCGCTTGCAGCCCTAGCGAGATGGCTTTAATGAAGAGGATGAGAAGCATGACATATCATAGATAGCTAGGGAACTAGCACATGTAACAAATATGAGTATTAATTCCTTACTAGCATTGCATTTTTTGAGTTCCGCCTTTTCTGCGTGCCGCAAGCACCATGTTCCGCCGTGTTTGATAAGCGTCAAAGTTCAAATTTGCACTAAAAAACTTCGACATTATTTTTGAAGTGTCCTACACATTTCATTGTGTTGTGTTAGAATAATTAAATATAATAATTATGCGAGACGTTGCAATAAGTATTTTTAGTATATATATTTAATTATATAAATCATTAAAGAGCCCATATATTTGAATTATTAAAATTTAATTATTTATATTTAAATCCTATTGGTCAAGAAGAGATAATTTGATCAATTGTTTATGAACTATTTGATTAAATAACTCTTATGAGCGGTTATTATAACTAATTCATAGGAAATAACTACCGATACTCTCTCTCTCTCTCATTATGGGATTAGTTTGTTCTATAGAGAATTAACACATGAAAGAATAAAGTGAAATGAAAAAGAGTGAGAAACCATAGTTTGAAATTCAACATGAATCAATGTATGTTTTCTTCCGATTAAAATCTTGTGAAAATCATCTTATTTAAGATCTTGTGGATTTAAGATTTATGTAAAATCATGTTTTCATTTTGATTTCTTTAACATGATTTATAATGCGAGTTCTTGCAAGACTTAGAGAACTCATAATTCATGTTGCGAGTTCTTACAAGGAGAATTCATAATTCATGATGCGAGTTCTTGCAAGAGTAAGAGAAATTTAATCTTACATGTTAAAGTTGTGTCCAAGTTTCACGCTGACATGAAAGACAATTGAAAGTGTCCTTGCTTCATAGTTCATAGACTACAAATGAAGTGCAAATATGAGATTCTCTAATTAGATAAGAAAATTTCAATTATTGTGTTCATCCCCTAATAATCTTTAAGTAAAAATACAGATATAAATCTTGGATCCACTCCAAAAGAAGGTATTGTGACAAAGATATACATGCACTATGCCGACCAAAACAAGACTAAACAAATCTGCTAAATGTATAGTCTATTTATTAGACATAGTAAGGACCATTAAGTAAACGAAAGGCTCGAGTGCGAGAAATCGCTGAAGTTCTCAATCCTTAAAACAATTCTTCACCTTCCCCACTATTCTCCCATTTCTCCTTGAGTTCATATCAAACTTCAGTCTTTTGTTTGACATCAATAACTAATGTATTTCTATATATTAAATGGAGAAACAAACAAATAAAGATGGTAGAAATCCAAATGAAAAAATAAGGATCAAAAGTCAATCAAAATCTACCTTATAGAGGAAAAACTTGCGTCACAAATGAAAGGCCCGAAAATACCATCATGGTTACAATAAGGACAGACACAAGGAAAAGAAATTTCCCCAATTAACACTATGATTTATAAAAATATGGTTCAAAAAGGAAGTAGACATCCTTCAATAAAAATTCTAAAAAAAATTTAAAGAATAGAAGTCTGAATGATACATGAAGGTCCACATAAAATATTTTCTTCAAAATAACTAACTAGTACAATTGCAACTATTAAATGTAAAAGAAAACAAAGAATATAGTAGAAATCCCAATGGAAAAATAAGGATCAAACTCAATCATACATACTTCATAAAACAGAACCATAAGTACATGAAGGACCAAAGCATCATTTTGGTCACTCACGATAAGTTTGAACACACAAATAGGAAAATTTTCCCAGCAATACAATCTGGTTTTTAAAATAAGAAAGACAAGACTGGGATCTTCTTGCGTATATAAATCATTTAGCTCACAAAAATTCATGCACAAATTTAATAGACGGAATCCTGCATGATACATAAAGACCCCAGAATGTCATTATGGCTATCCATGATCAGATTAGTTCCATATAAAATTTAATTTTTCCCACCACAATAATCTCTGGTTTCAAGAACTGTTCAACTATTTATTTGCCATACATAAAAAAAACGCAGAACCATACAAACTTATAAATGGAAAAAGGCGTTACCCATCAACTTCTCAGGAAATCGTTGAATTTTAGGTAGATCCAGCTCTTATTAAACGTCCATCAAAATATATAAAGGAAAAATGACGTAGAAACCAGATCAAATCTGATTGCGTGGCTTGATCTCTTGATGACATGAAAGAAAATATCTTTAGCAATATCTGGTTTCAGTCATCTTGTTTCTTTCTATGTTCATACTGCTATGTGAATCGGCTGTTGCCAAAATCAATGTTGTTTAGAAAACAAAATAGGAAGAAACTTGAATCAATCCATAATCAATTCAATTATTGTTCGTCTCAATAACATGTCATTTTCTAGACAACAATAACCATGTATGTTTGCTAAGGAACTAATCACAAAATCATCATTCACATAAAAAACAAATTCCAGCAATTCATGGAAAATATAAATTGATAAATCAATTGTTAAAATTCTGTATTCCAAATTTTATAAAAATTAAAGACATTTATATCATTTCCCCCCATACTAGTTATACAGTACCAGCCGATCCCTAAACAAACCCTAATACAATAATTAAAAATAAAAAGAAGTCGCACCAACCTCCTGAATGGATCTGCATCCAGAACACCAGGTCCGCATCACGCACGACCCATAACAACAGCCGGACCTACAGTCGAGGCGCCTCCACCAAGAAACGACAAGAATCCCGTCGCCGCCCCTCCCGGCTCCTGATCATCGAGGAACAAATCCTCCGGCAAGCGGAATGCACCATGAGCGGCAACCAGTGCAGCACCGACCAGCAACGCAGAGATTATGAGAGATCCAACCGAGGTGAGGAAAACAACGAAGACGGTGATGACGGTGAGACCAAGCAGGGTTTCGCGATCCGAAAAAGTGCGTCCGAAAAGGGTGAGCGGGGGATCTGAGGGTCGGAAGATATAGAGGAAGCACCAAGAGGCAAGTAATCCAAGGAGGACGATGAGAGAGGCGGGATGGGACACGAGGGAGAGAGCAAGGACGGCGGCGATTAGGGTAAAATAGTTGATACGGAAGTAGGAGAAGTTTCTGCGGAGACGAGATGTGGCGTCAGAAAGAGAATCTGGACGAGAGAAGGCGGATCGATCGAGAAGTTCCGACCAAGGGCGGCGGTCGGATAGAGATCGGCGGATGGATTCTTGGAGGCGGGAGAGGAATACGCGGAAGGCTGGCGTGTTCACCGGTGGTAATGACGGAGAGGAGATGGATCCGGTAGAAGCAGTGGTAGCGGCAGGTACTGGCTGGGAGTTGGAGATCGGGAGAATCGGCGGCGAGGCGGAGGAGGCCATTAGGGATGGGGAAGAGGAAGAAATGAGATCCCGACTTTAGGTTTTTTCTGAGAACAAGACGAGGAGACGAACATGCCTTTCTAATAGTAAGTCCGGTTTTATCAATTTATTATATATATCAGTGTTCCCTGACTAATATGCAATGCCATAAAAGCTATCCCTACGTTTTTCTGTTTATTTATGTATGGCTTTCTCTAATGGGAGGACTGAAAACAGCGGATCAAAAGAAATATTCAGCTGGATCCTAATTGTGCTCTTTACTTAAGTTGCAATGAAAGCTCGGTCATCTGTTTTTGGATGCGATTTTTCATTTCAATTGTTATGAAGTATTATTTCCTGCTGCTCTTCAAATCTGCAACAGATTTTAATTTTTGAGACCATGTGGACTTACCTATTTCATTGTATAAAATCTAATTTCTATGTATCGATTTGAGCTTTATAAGAAATGAGAGAAAATTTATAAGAAATTATTCTAAATGGAGTCTGGACGGCGAGAACCGTATGAATTTGCTGCGTATTTATTAAGTATTTACTGTGTATTTGCAAATACTTAATAAATACTCTGTTGTTAGTATTACTGAGTATTTTGTGAGTATTTGTTGAGTATTTTGTGAGTGGTCATTGATTATTTTGTAAGTATTTGTTGATTTACTACATATTTATTGAGAATTTATGTAGTACTCTGGATTTTTTTTTCTATCTGCACTCCACACAAAATAATTTCTCAAAATTTGGAAAGCACATTTGTAGCCTTACTACTATTCAATCCGGCATTTTAAAGGCAATTCATCTTAAACTTCACAAATAGAAATTTTGGCAAAACTTTCAACTATTCCTTGTGCATTAATTCGGGCGGCTCACCTTCAGTCTGGCAACAATTGTTTGCTTCAATTTTAGTGTCTGGACAATGATGTCTGTTTTGTGTCACTTGCATCACTTCTATGGGGCGAATGATGACTGGACGTCCATACACCCAATCCAGACGCGTCACGTCACCTGAATACACTGGGTCCCGGTGTATTTTGGTGACGTGGCAATCTGTTTTGGTGTCCGAACGAATCCAGACACCAAACGTAATAATTTGCCCTCCTATAACAACCAAGAGTGCTGCTGACAATGAATTATTTGATTCTTTGGGTGTTTTGCTGCTTTCCGAATCCAACATTTTTATCTTTCTTATTTCTTCTTAATTGAATTTCTATATGATTTTGGCTTATAGCATTGCAAGTTTTTTTGTTTTTTTGATTGCAACTCTATTCAAATTGTTTTTCTTTTTTTAGTTGTCCTCTTCCATTGTAATCTTTTTACATCAATGAAAATAGGCTAGTCTTCTACCTAAAAAAAAATCATAAGTCGGGAAATCATTACGTGCCTACACGTGCATCAATAATAGCTTGCTCGCATGTATATATAGTCTAGATATATTAAAAATTTGCTCAAGATAGTGAGATACTCACAAAAAATTTTCAAGTTAAAAATTTTTGCGGCAGAATTTACTTTGTAAAAATCAGTCGAACTGTTCCTAAGACGGCCGAGATATTCCAACAATTAGGAGACTAATTGGATTGAACTCGTTAAGCCACTAAGCTCTAGTCGAACCCCATAAAGGGGCGCTGCCCATTAGTCCCCCGACATATATTCGAAGCATACAACGATCAAGAATATGAATAAATAGGGGTCATGGGGCAGCGCCCCTGAAACAAATTTCGATTGTAAATATATTTATGAAAAAAAAATCTATACATTTACTTATAAGTTCCTCCCCTCCCTCGAAAAATTAAGGCTGGTTTCGCCCCTGACTAAGCTCCATCAATTTTATGATCAAGTAGAAGTCGTCATCATAGTAAACTCACCATCTAGTTGGTCTAGGGCTATACCAGTGCAAAGAACTCGCCCATCTACTCACTAGAGGCTATTAGGTAGATCTACCCAAACAACTCAACAATGGACACTTTGCTTAAACTCAGTCAAGGATTGTGAAGTTAGTCGGTGAGTTCACAATGACCTCCTCAAATTTGAAAAATTCTAAATACATATGTAAGATTTTTTAAGAGCCATAGCTGGAGCATCCTTCTTTGAGGGAAACCTTTATTGTATTATTGGCTTATTGCTATGTCATAAAACATTATTTTGATTGGACATAAATCTCAATACATATTTGAATTGAAAATTTTCAAAATTAATTTCCGAACTATGTAGAGTTGAACTGAATGTCTTGACCAGATGAACTCAATGATATCAAATGTGGTCCAACCGAGCCCGAATGAGCATAAATCAAAGGCCTAAAATGTAATTAAAAAATTTTAGGACATTAATTGAATGACCAAATGATCTTTAAATTTGACATTTTTATAGTCAAATTGAGCAATTTGATGAGATAGACCCAATGAGTACAAGTTGTATAATTTTGACATAATTAAAATACTCAAATGTTGAATGAACATTTTATGATCAAAGGTATTGCTGATAGAAAAAAAAAAAAAAAGGAATTTCTTCACTCCGCCTTCTTCTGTTCCAACTAGGCCCACACAAAACTCATCTAGCCCATGTAACTAGGAGATCCTTCTGCGTGAACCATGTTCTTGACCCGTACCTTCTGCTATGAATGCCCACGTCTTGCTATTTGTCTCTTTTCTAGATGTTGTGCGATCGCCAAAGCCTTCACACGATGAAGTCTCCATGCACGATTTAGTCACTATGCGCGGTGCAGTGCCTATAAAACATGGCCTCCACGTCGGCAATTTGATTGTGCATGCAACCTTTCACACATTCCTTCGCCCGTACGAACCACACGACCACCGCCGAAATACTACTGGAATATGGCTCTGATACCAATTGTTGTGCAAAGCGGCGAAAACAACCAGAACAAATACAATCAAACACAATAATTTATGTGGTTCGACGAAGATGCCTACATACACATAGAGGGGATGATTGCATAATATTGGAGAAACAAGATTACAATTGGCTCTCTCTACTCTGCATACATTACAATAGCCCTTAAGCCCTTAAATCCTTCAATAGATTTGAAGATAAATTCTAATAAGAAAACTTCCTAATTAAAGCATCAATCAAATCTCCTAATTAATAGATTAATAAGTCACTAAATAATTTTCAAGGCAAAGCTGAAACCAATAGGAATGACTTCCATAACATTGGTACGTTCCAATCTTTGATGTTATTTATAAATATTATTTGGTTATTTTTATAAAATTATTCGGTTTCAATTTTGGCAAGCTGGTTTAGCTCATAAGCGCTGGTTCTGGAGCCAATTATATATATACTTCATAAAATCAGATTTTACTAACTTTATTATTCCCCTATTTAAATTATGACCTTTTTATTTTCTTTATTGTCAATGCATAACTCTTGGTGACGTTGTTCTGTCTCTTTTAGCGACTTACAAAAATTTCTTGCGTGGCTTTTGCTTTTGGACGAAGTGCTGTATAATAGTACGTTGTGGATATTTTATTTTTGAATTAAGAGTCAAAGTAATTTTCAGGAAGGATTAAAATAATTCTCATCTATTTAAAAATATTATTTTAATTATTTTAAATAGGAAATTAAATGATCATATGAAAAAACTAATTTGATTATTATTTAAAGAATAGTAAAATATCAAATGAATATTTTTTATATAATTAAAGATTTTTTTTGGGAACGGGAATATCTACCCGCTGCCACCCCCTTAGGAGGTGCTTGTCAGCATAATTAATTCTTCGATGAATCTACCAACAATCAACCCCACAGGTTCAGATCCATAGTTATTTTCTCTTCACTTAAGGGTTGCGCCGCATGAGAAATGAATCGAACATGGGTTGGGGGTAGGGGTGTCAATTCGGGTCCGCGGGTCGGGTTCGAATCGAACCCGAGTTAACCCTGGTCTAAATGAGTCAACCTAAACCCGACCTGTTTTTCCCAACTTGGGGGGTTCCTTATCATGCTCGCTCATCAACCCAGCTAAGCCCGGTGGGGTATTAAAGACTATTTTGATCTAAAAAAAAGGACCAATTCAGATATTTTCTCTTTTGTTTTCCATCAGCGTGTTGATTATGGCTCTTATTTTCCTTTATTTCGTAGCCACGTTTAATTTTTCATCATAGTTAATTCCAAGATCCAAATTAGACCAAACTGTAATCCAATCAATTCTTGTCACGACAAACTGTAAGCCACATATTCATTTCTTCCTATATGGCCAAGAAAAGTTCTAAAATCTTCTCTTCAGTCGTATATTATGTCGGCATTCAAATTAATTAATCGAGCTCGGCCAGCTGGCTTTTCTCCTACATATTCAACATCGAGCAATAGGAGAAACGTCAAATAATATGTATAACGGTCAGGACAGCTTTACGTGCGAAGATTGTCATTACTCGATCATTACGTTATTAAAAACTTTTACTTAGAGATTTAAATACTACCTTGCGACAAATTTAGCTTTTTTGTTGTATTTGTTTGGATCGATATGTTTAAATGAATGCTTTGCTGTCTGGTCTGGTCTGGTCTGCAGTGCTCAATCAGGCAAGAGATTTGAACGATTAGAGAGCGAGAGGTAAATCAGGCAGCAAATACAAAATAAGAAAGAGAAAATGCATTTATATTGGACATATAAAGTATATAATATGCATGATAGAATGCATTGTCACATGATACATTGCATTGGATATAGGACATGAGATACTTAAATAATATTATATATATACACTACAAATGTATATGAATATGATAGATATACAGATTCACTAAATCGGTTTATAGATATAGATTGTTTTGTAATTGAGGGTATAGAAATGTTAGAACCTATTGATATTTTATATGCATGATTAATAGTTAGTTATGCATAGTTACTAGTTCCTGATCATTTCTGATCATAAGATATACAACTTATCTTGATTATTATTGGTCATATGATATGATTCTTTTTACATTGATTGCTACATTTTTTTTAGAGTTATATGTTCATATTGATGTTGATTGAATGATTGCATGCATTATGTTTATGTTTACTTGCATTGATGCAGTTGTAGGTTTTGATTACCTATCAAGTTGTTAGCTAATATCAAGATTTTACATTTTGTTCAAAAAAGTGACTTTATTTTTGATAAAACCATTAAAAGGGGCTTATGCGTTAATATAATTAAAAAATTACAAAACCTTAGTGAATCAATAGCCATGTAAAAATATATCATTTGAAATAAAATCTATGAGCCTTTGATTCAATTTATTACAAAAAAAAGGCAAACTAGGAAGACAAGATCAGCAAGAGAAACACCAAAAAGAGACATCCATAAGAAGCAACTGCGAACACCATGCTCCAACAAACACAACAATCCAAGCAAGGCATCCTAGAAGGTCAACATTAGCTCCCATCAGGAGCAACAACACAAGCTACAACGAAGTTTGCTAAAAGAAGAACCAAACTAAACAAAGCCAAAGAAATAACCCACAACAAGACAATGATGACCAACAAGCCAAAGCCAAATAAACTAAACACTAACAAATGCTACAAGTCCCGAATAACAAGATGAAGTAATTATAATAATACATATCAAAATTTAAAACTATATTCATTCATTAAAATTTATGTACAAAATAAATGCTAGTAGATCAATCAATCTTTATTTTATGTTTCTTTCCAACACCTAACTTCAAAAAAATAAAACTAAAAATACAAAAAAATTAATTAAAATCTTAAACCCCGATCTTCCTCACTCCGCTGGATCATATCCCTTTCTTGAAAAATATATAAAATCACGAGATATACTAACATCTTGATAGGTCATCAGAACCTACAATTGCATCAATGCAAGTAAATGAATATGTAGCTCTGATTATTGTATATTAAAATATAAAAGAATAATTCATCAAAATTAGATTATGGGCCATCACAACTAGTCACATAGTTCATTGACCAACCCACCCACCTCAATATCTATGTAATTGATCAAGGCCGATTATATATACCTATTATTTCACTTATTGTGGGGGCTTTTTTGAACTCTTGAACAATCATTATGAATTTGAACTTTGTGATAAGAAAAGAGCTATAAAAAACTAGTCATTTCTCCCTATCTTCTTCTCCTTCTTAATAATGGATGAATAATAGACTCCCCACATTTAACAAGGCCATCCCAATCTAACCAATTAAATCTTGTCTTATTCTTTTTTATTTTAGCGATCTTTACTCCTTTTTTAACCCCGTTTTTATTGAATGTTGAGTAAATTAACAAGAAGGGCTGTTTTTTTTTTGGGAAAATTTTGACTTGAAAGTTACCATCAAGAGTTCAACCAACAACAATCTTACAACTTATTATTACTATTTTTTGGCTTATAATTGGAAAAGTGTAAGTTATGTTCATAGTCACCTAGAAGATTTAGTAATATTTACATAACTTAAAAATTTAATAATATGGATGTAATATTTACATTTTAAAAGTACTAATCCTTTTAGATTAAAAAAAAAAAACAATCTTTACCAATACTGTTGTTTAAGGGAGGCCTCTGATATGCAATTCAGAAAGAATTCGGAATTTGTCAGCTTCTATCGCTAAATCCCAACTTCAACTATTTCTGCTTTAGGTTTCGTTTCTGATGACTTTCTTACGCTCTTTTAAAGTAATTTTTAGCGCAAAAATTAAAATTTTTATACTAAAATGCTATTTTAATAAGTATTAAGAAAGTCGTCTCAAACAAAATCTTAATTTGTTCATTGACATTAATGTCATTTCAATAGCAACTTCTGTAACTTATACCAAAATAATCATCTGAAAATGGTTTATATTTAAACCCTAAGAGGATTATGACAGGAAGGAGATGAAGAGGATACAAAAACGGCTCACTCTCTTTGCGGTAGAGCTAAGTTCCCATCGGCGGTTTCAAACATCAAAGTAATAATTAATGAATAAATGGTACATCTATAGAATGATCAACTCGCCAAAATCATCCACTCCTACGAGAATTTTATTGAGTCAAATTATTTTGAATTTGTTCTGAGATTAGTATTATATAATAAAAATTTATATTCAATAATTTTTTAGTTCATCCTGATAAAATTTATATTTGAATATTATGACATAATTTTTATACTACTCGTACGTGTATTATAAAAGAGATAATTATTTTATAACGTTGTATTAGGTGGCTTCAATATACTTCAAGGGTAAGCATACAAGCAGACTTAATTAGGGCTGCAAATGAACCGAGCCAAGCCGAGTATGTGAGTGTTCATGTTTGTGTTTGTTTAACATTAGCTTGTTCATGTTTGGTTCATGTTTGATTCGAGCTTTATTATTTGTGTTCATGTTTGGTTCGTTTAATTTAAGGGTGTTCATGTTTGGTTCATGTTTGGTTCATGTTCGTTTGTTTAGTGCTTATCGAGCTTTAAACAAGCTATGTTCGTGAACATATTTTGCAAACAATTTATTGAACATGCAAACCTTAAATTTGTTCATGAACATCCTAAACAAACAACCTAACAAACATGGACAAATATGAAATATTTCTTGTTCATGAAAGTTTTTATATTATGTATATTTATCAATTTTATAATAACATATTATTTAAGTTTTTATCGAACCCTAATCGAGCTTTTTATCGAGCTTGTTCATGAACATCAACTGATCTTGTTCGCGAACATAAACGAGCTGAACGCATTAGTGTTCAAGCTTGTTTATTTAAGAATCGAGTATTTAAAATATTGTTCAAGTTTATTTGTTAGTTAATTAAACGATCACGAACGAGCTTTAATCGAACCGAACAACGAGTAGTTCGTCGAACGTTTGGTTCGCTTGCAGCCCTAGACTTAATCCTTCACATTGAATTTCGTATATATATATATATTTGTTTTTATTTATTTTTGTTTCTCAAAATAATTATTTATTTTTAACAAAACACTTATAATAAATTTCAAATATTTTTAAAGTTTGTAAAGATCAATTGTTTTTTCCTCTAACTCCTAGACCATTTTTTTTAACACAAATAAAAGAGATTTTATTAAATCAAACAGGAAACGGTTACAACAGCATAGGACTCAAAATAAAAAGACAAAGGCAGATAACAACCTAAATTGGGCGAAGTGCACGACCGAGGCTTCCATCACCCCGAAGCCTCGCACGGACCATCCAATCAGGTGAAGTTAGCTTACCCACAAATACAGACTCAACGACCAACACCAGAGGTTGCCACCAACAGAGGTACGAGCCCCGGCCACATCATAGCCCTTAAATAAAAACAACAAAATTCTAGCAACAAGCCAACCCGGGGCAGAAAAAAAAAAAAAAAACAGCATGTTCATCTTCGTCTACGGCCCCTCCCACGAAAACGACCACAGGAAGCAGCCGAACAAACTGGCCTATCTCGTATCAAAGAAAATTCGTTACCAGGATCAGATCCACCACATAATTCCGGAGATGTCACGCCACAATCCGAAAATTTAGATTCAGATTCATACTCAGAAAAACCATGTAGGCAATCCACATGGTTCCTAATATCAAAACCTGACTTATCACCCAATTGATTGGCAATTGACCGTGTATCGACCAAACTTACAGGAACATCAATCAGATAATTAGAGCAGGTCGCGATAACATTTAATTTACCTACCCTCTCATTCTCAACATTAGTAACCACAATGACATCTGGGAGCACAAGAGACTCAGCTATATGTGTATCGGCCACAGACACATTATTAACGGTCACAATAGAGCCATCAGCCACACCATTACTATCATTAACAGCAGGAGAAATTAAAACGGGATCCACCACCATCCCGGCAGTAACCGAAGGCACCAACGCATCAGACGAAACAACCAGACAATCAACAGTGGGCAAGACCGCATCCTCCCCAGCAACAGAGGGCAAGACAACATCCATCTCAGCATTAACATTAATTTCACTATCCAAAATTCCTTGATCCGAAGCAAAATCAACATTACCCGCAATATTATCACAAACAGGAATAGCAATCGGGACAGAGGAAGTAACAGGAATGGGATTAGACACAGGAGCCAGCGCCTGGGGAACAGAAGTAACTACCAGAGGCAAATTAGAAACAAGCTTAGGACATTCCAATTTCTTATGCTCCACAGCTTTGCATTGTTGACAAAAATTGGGCATTCCCTCAAAAACGACTTTCTGCACATACCCCAACTTCTCCGGACCCAATCAGACGGAATCAGGGTAAAATTTAGTAACATCAATTTCTACAAGAACTCGAGCAACAGAGAAACGATATCTAGAAGCCGTGGCATTATCAATTTGAATCGGGCGTCCAAAAATCGAACACATCCCAAAAAGAATTCTGGAAGAGAAGAGGTGAGGACGTAAACCCGGGAATGAAAGCCAAACAGGGACTATCGGAGATTCCTCCGAAAGATCCAGAAGAGGGGACCATTTTAAAACTTTCATGAAACAACCATAAACAAAGGAACGATAAGCAAAACCCTACCATAGTCCAGATCATTAGATAGCTTGATTAACACATTAGCTTGATCCAACAGAGTTACAGAAAAATCCCCAGACAATTTCAGATTGAAAAAAAAAACTTCGGATAGAATCTAATGCTGACTGTTTAAGGGGAAATTTCCCCACCAGAGTAAACTCAAATGGCTTAGCAATATGCAAAAATTCATCTTCCGAAAGCCACAACACCGGCATACCTCGAATCGAAGAAATACGATAATCCGGAAAACCTTTCGACTCATCGGAACCAGATAAAACGTCTTTGAAAGATTTAGATTGCTTACCCGCTAGGAAATCAGGATCCAACAATTTTTTCGCCATAGAAAACGTACCGCCGGAGGCGAAGAAGGCGAATGGAGGCGGCTAGGGAAAAACGCCCAAAAAGGGCGCAAACCCTAGCAGACGAAAAAACATACCTAAAAGTTAGCTCATGGACTAACTCCTAGACCATGAATACTTCATATGATAGCTCTACGTACAAAGTATCATATTACATAAACATAATTTTTTGTAGTACAAAGTCATTTATTATTGTTTTCTCGTTATGCATTCTAAAATTTGAAGTGCACGGTAAACATACAGTCATGTACTGGATAATATGGAGAACTATCTACAAAACTTAATAATTTCTCTATGTGGGGAATGAAATCCTACGAGTAATTCATCCATATTGAAATTATGTGCAGAAAGGCCCGATGAGAAACATTATACCTCTTGTTGTGGGTTAGAATACTCATGGCGGTAAAGTAAGAGAATTTCCTTGAGATGTTCAGTTCAACTATAAATTTGCTTAAATCAAAGCTTGGATGACCCCAAATTAGTTTCAGAACTTTTCAATTCAAATTTGTCTCGAGATTCGTGCTCTATCAAGATAATTTTTTAATGATATACACTTGTCCTTGCCCCCCTATTTTCATACGTTGAAGTCTGCAAAGTTAAACACTGCCGTTGCAAGGTCTCAAGTCCTGCATGAGAAAAGTGGAGGGTTGTGTTAGGTAGTCAACAACCAGCGTAAAACTTGTCGAATAATTATGACATGAATCCTTTAAAAAATTTTAACCGGACACAATGGCGAAAAGGAATTCATGTCGCCGACCCCACGTAGTGGGACAAAGACTTGATGTTGTTGTTGAAGTCTGCAAAGTTTGAAAATGTGTCAGAGTTTTTTAAATGGTCCAATACAAAAGTATAATTTTCGAATAATTGTGAGGCACGGCCGCTCCGTGGACGCCAATGTGGACTTTGCCTTGGGGTCGTGAATCAAATAAAATATCATTAATTATAAATTTATCATGTACTGGGATTGGCGTGTATAACGGGACAAAAATTATTAAGAAATTTTGCTCCCAAATTTTAAAATTGCTTGAACTTGACATTAGAGGCAACATTTGACTCCGAAAGTGTCAAAATTGAGTTCATAACGTAGAAAATTTCTTCTGGGGACCACCGGACCAAAAATTGCTCCCGAAAATGATTTGGTGGTCGAAATGGTTGGCTAGCTAATCGTCTGTTGTATCTGCTGCATCTGACGAGCTCGGCTCCGCCAGTGCACTTTGTTTGCTCGCACAAACTGTTTGTTTTGCTCGAGCCTGCCAACGTAATCACGGTCGCGCAGCTTAGTGCCGGTTGGCCTGTTGGCGCTCTAACTGCAACTAGTCCGCTGTGATTTTTTAATATTGTTTTACACTTATATATATATATATATATATATATATATATATACAATTATATATATATATATATATATACAATTAAATTTTTTTATACAAAATTTTTTTAGCTGAAAAAATTTGAAAAATATTAGAGAATTCATAAAAAAAATTTGGGAAAATTCTAGAAGCCTACTATTTTATTTACATATTCAATCTAAAATTTTGATATTATATATTTATCAATCATAGTTCACTTTTATATCAAATATGAGTGGTAAAAATTAAGTATATGATTGTCATGAATGAAATATATGTGAAATATTTGATATTAAAATAATATAAAATTATATATATATATATATATATATATATATATATATATATATATATATATATAATATTAAAATTTTAGGTATCACATATGTAAATACTAAATACAATGATATAGAGTAATATGTATGTGAATCCCCTAAAAAAACAAAATAGAGCAAGAGAGAGATCGCGGCCTCGCGGGCTCTTTCTGCGTTCTGTCAGACCATAAATTGCAGCTGGAAATTTGACATGTCCTCATGCTCTCTCCTATTTGTAGCCTGCCCTTCTTTGCCAATAGCACGAACAGACCAGTTTCATTAAAATCTCTCAGAGATGGATCTCATATCTTCTTCAGAAGCTATTGCGATAATCAAGCATGGAGAAATCCGTAAAGCTCAGGAGGGATAGCGCCATTGTTCATCGGAGCGCTCAGGAATTTACTGAAATTTTCTCTTCCTTTGATCTGTGACGCTGTCTATCCTGAGCTTTATAGGTTCTTCATGCTCCTCTCCCTCTCTGGCTCCCTCCGGCCATCACAAACATGCAGACTTTCAGGAAGCATATGATGAGTTCTTAATTTCTTTCCTTACTGGTTTTCTACCGTACTGTTCATTCTGTATTTCTTTGCAAAAAAGATTTAAGCAGATTAGTAAGTATATATATGTCTTGCAAGAGTACTGCAAGATCGTAACAGAAGAAGAACACAAATTGAATTTCTGTTGTCCACTTTGGTATTCTTATCAATTACAAAGAAGGTAGCGTCATCTCTTATCAGATGAAGTCATCATGGCCATCCACAAAGAGAGTAATCTCAGCCTCTGCACTTCCATAGCTAAAATTTGGACCAGCTTATCACATTTTAGACTAATCATTTACCTTCTTAGTCAACATTATTCTCTTCTCAATCGTTTTTCTTATTCATTATTGCCATGATTTAACCTTGGTCAGGGAGGAAGCTTCCTGTAACATTATAGCGAGAACAATGTCAGATCATCTGCATGCAACCTATGCAGCGTAGCCAGAACGAAGAAATGGGATAGAACTAACGGTTGTTTTGATATTCGCGCGGTAGAAGTTGTATGTTCTGATAAAGCCAATTAGCTATTTCCCCACTACACCATCACTGACGAAATCCTAATCAAAACTGAATAATTAATTAATTAAAAATAGATTAGGTGCAAAGCAACTATAAAGTAGAATAAAGTTGAACCTGTGCTCAAGAAGTCCGTGGATTGAGATAAATTATTAGGTGCAGACACTGGATGGCGAGAACCGTCTGAATTTCTCTCTGTTTACAGTAAAAGCGTAGTTGAAGTGCAGCTGCTACAGTAACTATGCTTTGATTGCGCTTTTACTGTAGACAGAAAAAACTGGATGGTTCTCTCCATCAGGTGTTGAGACCACCTAATAATTTGTTGTGGATTGAGATGTGTGAGCTGCTACATCAATTGTCGTCTCCTTCTTCGGAAAACCTCATCACAAATATGGCGAGCTGAGTTTTCCCCTCTAATGGACGATGATAGATGAGATGGAGGCAATGTTGAAGTTAGTGTTTGGTGTATGGATTAATTTTCCTTATTCATCTTGGGGAGATTTTTTCTTTATTTTCAACATTGATAACTATCAAATTTAAGATTATTCATATTTGATTTTCAAGATTAATTGCTACAAACTCAAGTTCTATTTACATTTATTTTTATAGTAGCTATGTAGCTCAAGCCATATTTACAATCATCTTTTAAACATAATACCTCATGATGCAAGTATACTAAGGGGGAAGAAATTAATAGTTTCAAGCATTTAGAACTAGAAACAATAAAAATCGAGAGAGAACGAAGAAGATAGAAGAGAGGGGTGCCATCTAATAAAGAAAGGAAGAAGTTTTCTCGAGTGCTTGCAATGGGAGTTCTTTGGCTTCCTCGAGAAAGGAAGTACTTCTATTTTTTGTTCTAATAAGAGTAAAAGCTATTAGTCGTAGGAAGCAAGAGTAAAAGCTATTGGCCATATGAAGCAATGATTCTTATTTAGAGTCCTGCAATAGAATAGAGAAGAGATCAGTGACTGAAGTAACAATAGCATCTCCTTTTCCACACCTATCCCTCAACTTTGCAACAGGTGAATGTATTTTATCTCTGTAAGATAAAGTAGTAATATTATTTGTATCTCCAAACTTTATATGAACTGTAATCCTTTATGTATTCCTTTTGAAATCTAATGAATTATTTGATATCTTTATTGTCATGGACAAAGGCTTGCTAAAGCTGAACCACATAAAATTTTATATTCTAATTTGTCGTTCTTTGATAGTCTAATGAATATGCACCGGTAACCTAACGACAGAACATACGCCGGAAATTTACAGTCGCATATTCCGCCGGTTCGTCCGCCATTTTTTTCGGCTCATGTATATTTGCCAAAAAATCCGACGATAATGAAAAATTTTCCTTTAGTTGAGGCACCATCTATCTTAATAAGTAAGTAAATTTGGAAATTACTAAACAATGAGAGGGCGTAGGAATTATCATTAATTCCTCGGTATAGGAAAGGAGACAAGCTTGTGTAGCTTAAATTTGGAATACGTGCCAATAGGAAACCTCTCCTTTGTGGAGATGAACCATAACCAAATGTACATTATTGATTTTATTATTATTATTTTCTTTTTGCGTCCATGCTTATTCCATTACATCTTTTATTGAGATGTCAAATTGGTGAGCTTATCCTTGACACTTCGGAACATATCAGAGAAATCTGAAGCCATCACATCAGCTACTTATTTCATCATTTTAGAATTATAACTAGCACACAACTCTCCTTGGCCTATTGGTTGAGAGCTTAGGCTTCCAACTAAGAGGTCCATGGTTCGAGTCCTTGTGTATGCGTTGTGTGTGTGAGTTTGCCTTAAATGACCTAAATGTCCAAAAAAAAAAAAAATTATAACTAGCTAGGCCGGCTATACGGTTTGATAAATTAACAACGATGCAAAGATGAACACTGGCTAATGGAGTTAAATGCAAATCTAACTTGTCCTAAATTTTCATCCCATAGCTTTGGATGCTCTCATGAAAAGCAACAAAGCATGTTGCCCATTATTGACAACCTATGTTGCACCAATACGGATACAGCAACACGGATATGGCACGATATGGATATGAGAAATATCAATTCTTAAAAATACATGATACGAGTATGGTGCGGGCACAAAATTATAATTTATAAATCATACATAAAAATTAAAAAATCAATCAAAGTGTAATATTTGAAATTACAAAAAAAAAAAAAAGGTAGCATCATTTGTGGCCTTGTAGCTTATAATATCAAAATAGAAGTAAGCATTAAATGTCTAGTACAATAACAAAAGCATAAACATAAATTGTCTAGCACATGAAGTTTCAACTATTCTATGGAAGGAATGACATGATTAGCTTATTTAGTGGTTTGTCTTTGAACTTTAATATCATCTTCATTAAATATCATAGCATCTAATTCAGGTTCATCAAGTGAAAGATTAGAAATTTCTAATATTCCCATATCATCAAGAGACTCAAATCCATCTCGAAAATGAGAGATCCTCGCTCGCAGACGTGGAAGTAAATACAACGAGTCTTTTTTTGGATTTTTTTTTGTTTATCAACTGATACACTTATCAGATACGGGTATCCTTTTGAAATTAAATAGTATTTTAATTGGATACATCAAAGCCGTATCCGACACATATCGGTGCCGTATCGGAGGTGTATCGGTGTATCTATGCATCGGATACAGCACACCTTCATAAATACATGTATCGGTGCAATTAATATAGTTGACAACCTTAGCCACCTCTTCCTTTGCAGATGATATGCCAAGCTCAAATAATGTTCAGTTTAGAGTTGATTTCATAATTCTCTTGATTGGACTGCTGGATCTGTAGGTAGGCTTCAACTTAGCGTGATTTACTAACTGTTTGTCACAATACGGATATTTTCATGCAAGCCATGAAATTTTTACGACTGTCTACCCTATATGTCCTGACTTTTTTTCTTTATATTAAATCCTCAGTCATACACCGTATTTTTTTGGCTTGCATCGTCATGCTTAAATTCTTTTGGACCGAAGGAGTACTTATAATAATTAGTATAAGATTACTTATATAAACTCCTTATGCAATAAAGAATGCTCCTTCTTGAGGGCTCAAACAATGGCATAAATTTCACATTCAAATATAAATAACTTCAGTCTCATGAAATGAAGCTTCTCATAGAAGAATTCAATTGGTTCTCCCCTTTCACTAGAATAACCTTACTCTCACTGCTAAATCAATAATTTTTATTGGGAAATGCTTTTACAAGTTAGAAATGGCAAACATAGCGGCTGAGCACATTTTTTAATGGCCTCAAAACTTTAGAGTTATTATGCTCCTTAGGATAATATTTTGTTCTTTAAGCAATAAGTGATCAATGCATAAACATATTGAGTCCTAAGATGAATTGTCAATAGATGTTGGTAAGACCTTATAGATGTCATATATCTGAATGCCCTTAAACCATGGAAATGAAAATTATCTATTCAAATTTGAAACCTTTAGTTATATTTAGCGGTGTCAATATTTGACACGACATGAAAATCCAACTCGAAATCGATTCAAAAATTTCGGATTAGACCCCGACCCACACTACGGGAAAACACGCGATTACCGTCGGCTTTTCCGGCGGATATTTTTGCGCCGGTATTGACGGCGCAGGTTCCGGCGGAATGATGCGACGTAAAGTTTACGGCGTTATTTCCGGCGGAACTGACGCCGGAAATTGACCGTCGTCAATTGCGCCGGTAATTACGCCGGTGAAAAGGGCCCTGGATTATTTCCGGCGCAGATTACGGCGGAGACGTTCCGGCGCACGTTACCGGCGGATTGTGCGCCGGCTTATTTAAACTCAACGAAAACGTTCCGGCGCATTGTCCGACGGTAACATTACCGGCGGAGGTTCCGCCGGAACGTCCGCCGCTAAAAGCCCTAAAATGCGAATCGGAGCCCTCTGGGCCGTCATTCTTTTCGCTACTCTCTCTCACCTCGCCTCCTTCGCCCGTCGCCCTCCGTCGCCGTTCGTCGCTCGCCGTGGATTGACGTCGCCGACGGTCACCGAACTTCGCCGCCGACGGTCACCGGACTTCGCCGAGCATCTCCCTCTCTCCTGGTCGAGCGCCGCCGAGCATCCTTTGACCGACCGAGCATCCTTCGAAGGTATATTTTGTTTTTTTTTTTCATTTTCGGTTGGATTACATGTAGGATTTGTCTTAAGTCCATATCTTTTTGTTTTAGTCATGGATGTTATCACTAGACATTTGCTAGAGGATATACTTGGTGCATGATTTTTGTTGATGATATTCTTCTTGTTGATAAGACTAGAGAGGGAGTTGAAGGTAAACTTGGATTATGTAGATCGACATTAGTCCAAATCTTTTTGCTTTAGTCATGGATGTTATCACTAGACATTTGCTAGAGGATGTACCTTGGTGCATGCTTTTTGTTGATGATATTCTTCTTGTTGATAAGACTAGAGAGGGAGTTGAAGGTAGACTTGGATTATGTAGATCAACATTAGTCCATATCTTTTTGCTTTAGTCATGGATGTTATCACTAGACATTTGCTAGAGGATGTACCTTTGGTGCATGCTTTTTGTTGATGAAGCTTGTTGATAAGACTAGAGAGGGAGTTGAAGGTAAGCTTAAGTCCATATCTTTTTGCTTTAGTCATGGATGTTATCACTAGACATTTGCTAGAGGATATACCTTGGTGCATGCTTTTGTTTAATGATATTCTTCTTTTTGATAAGACTAGAGAGGGAGTTGAAGGTAAACTTAAGTCCATATCTTTTTGCTTTAGTCATGGATGTTATCACTAGACATTTGCTTTAGGATATACCTTGGTGCTGTGGACCTCCGAAAGAGCACCGCGCGAACGGGCCAATTGGAAGGGACAGATTGGATCGTGCATACGGCTAACCATTGAGGATAGAGGCTGGCGCCAACACACCTCGATGGGTAGTAATATACACGACATAATCACGGGTTTCCCCCACCCGAAAAAGTTCGAATGGGGTTTAGTAGATTGTGGGAACCAAGTTTCCCACGGGCGCAAGCCCCCGTGGTTAATTACATCCCAGGCCGGAGCCTGAGAAAACTCTCGATTAAGGATCATAGATTATCCTCTCTTAAAGTGGTATCGACACGAGGGTATAGACTAAGAAGTCCTACTCAAAAAGAGAGAAAGGTCCCAAATGGCTGAATCAGACATGCATGGCTCATTTCAGCATTCAGAGGCTCTAGGGTACTAAATAGAAACTGGAGAAAATAAATCAAGCACTCGATCACATGCGTGAGAGAAGAGATGGAGGTGGCGTCATCCTGTGACGCAGATAAGCAGGATTTAGGGTCCATGAAAGGAAGGGACCTACCTACTATTTTAGGCTTACTACGAGACCGAATGTAGTAGCCTTGAATCCTAAATCTAGTTTGGACTTAGTGTTCGACACACACTAAGACCAGTGTCCTAGCTAATGCAGTGCAAAAACCTGGACTTATCCCGGCCTGGATGGGGGAGCCAGCTAACCACCTAGCCTCTTTAAAACCATGATATCCAGTCAATTATGAAAGATGGGTGGGTGGTACGGTTATTGGAAATAGGACCGACATCTAGAGGATTTCCTAAGTGGTCCTGGACTTATGTGGGTTAGATGCTCCTGGCTAATGCAATTAAATTTTAATTAGTTGGTTACTAATGCAATGCATGCTAGTTGAATCGTCAGCTCATGAATGCTATAGAACTTTAAAAACAGGCTTATAGAAAATAATTTTTTGAAAAGACTGAGTCTCCCTAGGTCCGGCACTTCATCCTCATAGGCCAGATTATCCGGACTCTACCCGCAGGCAGGGAGATGTCTTATAAGAAGGAGAGAGAAGATGCAGTAATATGCATGCGACCCCGGACGATTTCGGCAGTTCCCTAGGTTCGTTAGATTTCTATGTTATTTATAACTTAAAATTTTAGAAATTAGTTACGAGTATAAAAATTTTATAGTCTTTAGAAGAGCCTACGAAATCCAGGCGAAAACAAAAACGACATGCAAGAAAGAAACCTAGGAAAAGCAGGCAATTTCTACTGCGCAATCAGGTAAACACATCAATATAAATCCAAAATAATCAACTAAATGGCCATAGGCAAATTGCCCTTATTACACCCCAGATATACAGAAAATAAAGTGGCCGGGCTCCACTGCCAACAACCCGGATTTCTAAGCCTATGACAGACGCCAACAACTTTGAGTGGGATATTGGGTCTTCAAACCTTTAGTCTTCTTTGGATATCTTCTCCTGGGACTTCTTGGATCTCTCCTCCTTGGACTCCTTGGATCTCTCCTCCTTAGACTTCTTGGATCCGTCGTGGCTTGAATATCCAAACGAAGAGACAATTCTCCCCAGCAGGGGTGTATTGCCTTTTCTCTTTGAATATCTAAAGCCATCCAACTCAGTCTTCCAAATGGAAGAAGACTCTCCCCTTTAGGGATGCCTTCTTCTTTTGGAGTCTGAGTTGGATAAGAATATCCAGACTCATAGTTGTTTTCACAACTCTTAACAATTATTACAAACAAATTTACATCCATTTGAAAAGGAAAATTCTAGACTCCCTGCATGGTTATCCTAAATAAAATCTCAAGCAGTTTATATATATATATAAAAAAATGCTAACACCATTGACCCTGTGCCAAGCCATGCTCTTAATTTTGAGGGCTAAGCAGCTCCACCTGTGCAATTATAATTATTAATTTTAGCCCTCATTTTTATTTGGGGGAAAGCTGAGCAAGCACCTGCATAAAACATTATTAGAAATCACTATAATGCTCCCCCCTTTTTATTAGCTTGAGCATGGCCACCTGCACGGAAGAACAGTATATATATGATGTTCCTAACCTAGGGGTAGATCTAGCGCTCATCACATCACAGAGTACAGAAAAAGTGAGCAAACACACCAATCATTTTTCAAACAGCATGCAATGAAAACCACGGAAAGCTCCGGCACACAGCAGAAAAATAAAACCCAGCGGCCTAACCTAAGTCTAGCAGTCGTGCCCTAGCAAACAATACTATGTGTGTGTAAGGCTAGTGTGGTTTGGATAGGTCCTAAGCAGGGTAGTTAGTTAAAATTCTCTAAAGTTCAGGTTTGTTGGGGGTCAGAAAAGGAAATTTTGTTGCAATTCAAATATTAGTGAATTAGGATCCATTTTAATTATTTCAGTTCGTTGATCAGTTTTAAGAGCTTATAAAATTGATATTTAAAGTTCAAGTGATATTAGCCAATTTTAGAAAGTTCTAGGTTCTCCTATGAACTGGGCTAAGGGTCCAAAAAGTCACTATGGGGAATAGGTCAGGTTTGGGTCTCCTAACACCTTAGTAAAATACTAGACCTTAATACGAGTAGTTAGCCAGGTAGTACACTGAAATCGGAGTTTTCTAGGTAAAGTTATGAATTTTCTAAGTTTCGGGCTCTAAATGAACTAGGGTTGACCAAAAAGTTGACTTTCTAATTTAGGTGAGTTTCTGGACATCTAATATTTTTCATAAATACTAGACCCTAATAGGAGTCTAATGCAAGTGAGTTTGCCTAATTTGGAATTTTCTACAATTAGTTATGAATTTTCTAAAATTGGGGTATATAAGGGAATTTCTAAATTAACTAGGGAAGGGCCAATTTTACTGTTTTAATCCAAATGAGCTCCAAACTGATTGGAATCACTCCCAAAGGTCAGGGATGACCTGAGATAGTGATCCCAAGTGTTTAGGGAAAATTTAGGATTTTTAATAATTTTTAATAATTTATTAGGGGCAAAAAGGTAATTTCCACCTATGGTCAAATTAGGGGTCAACCTAAAGTCAAACTAGGGAGCCCTATTTATCTAAAGTCAAGGGTCGGGTTCTGGTCAGTTTGAGATATTATGGGTAATTTTCTGACCTAAAATGTATTTATTGTATTTTTCGGAAGGTCTCGGGGCCTTAATTAATGGGTTGATTAGGGTTAGTTGACTAAGGGGGTCTAACAAGCCCTAAAAATTCCTAAAAAAAATTCTGGGGGGTTTCAGATGTCACTAAGTTTAAGTATTGAAGTTTTCATGTCAATTCGGGATCTATCCTAGCTCCTAGAAAACTTCTAAGTTCGCTAGACGAGTCCTTAATTGTTGTCCTTAGGGTGTCACTACGTTGTAGGAGTTTAAAGTGATATTTTGTCTAACCCTCAAGGTAATAAATGCATGGGAGTACAAAAATGAAATAAACACACCATGTCCTTAGATCTAGGAGAGCCTAGACTAAGTGCTCGTGGTGCGACCTACACATGCAATCTACGAAAAATAAAAGTAAAGACACCTAATGAAGGGATTAGTGAATGATTGGGACTCAACCATTCACTAACCCACTCCCCCATGATTGCTCTTCATACATAGGATCCATGTTTAAAATTTCATGCAATAGCGGATCTCCCAGAATTAAGAGATTTAATATATAAATAGTTTCAAAAATAGTTTTAAAATACTTAAATACATATATATGAATTTTGGAAATTAAGATAATTAAAAAATAATAATAATAAGTCAAATTATAGTAAATAGGTATATGGGAGACCCGCTGACCACCCAATCGAGATTCCAAACGATTTGAAAATAGTTTGTATCCTGAAAATAATTATCATATTAATTAAGTAAATAATGATTAAATAATCACATAAAGCTCCAAGACGGAAAACTGCCAAAACAGCCAAAATCAGGGGCTGGAAATAGTTTCAAATTAAAATACACATTTTTCCGAAAAGATCAAGGGGTCATACGTCAAAATCCGATTTAAAACGGAAAATATACGAGATTTACAAGTTCAAATACAATAAAATAATATTTTTAAATAGCGCAGTTTCACTGTTTTTGAAATAACAGAAGGTACAGACAAAATTTTCATCTGAAAATAGTTTTAAAATATGCAGAATTCAAAGTACATCCAAAACAAGGTGCTGTGCGTCGACAGCGGACTTAAAACGACGAAGTTATGTAATTTCGAAGTTTAAAGGGCAATAATTAATTAATTTTAAAATAGGGCAGCTGGCTGTTTTGAAAACAATTGCACACAGACCCAAAAATTTCAAGTAAAACCAGTTCCAAAATGTGCAGAATCAAAATACGTTCAAATCAAGGTGCTGTGCATCGACAGCGGATTAAAAAACGAGAAAGTTATGCATTTTAGAAGTTTAAAGTAATAAAGGGATTTAAAAATAATTTAAAATAGTAAGAATTTAAAAATAATTATTAAAATAGAATAAAATAATATTTTATGAAAGTAATTAAGGGATGTTTGAATTTTGAAATTCAAAATTCATGGAGGGAATTAAGGATTTCAAATTCAAAATTCATGGAGGGAATTAAGGATTTCAAATTCAAAATTCATGGAGGTAATTAAGGAGGCTTTAATGCTTCCTTAATTTTAGAGGTTGGATTTAGAATGAATAATGTCATCATAATTAATTCAAAATCCAATGGAGGGAAAATTTAAAAAAACTTTCATGAAAATAGATTTTATAATTTATGAAAGAATTTGAATTTCAAATTTGGGGAAATTTGAATTCAAAGACAAACTAAATTATGACAATCCAAAATTAAAAATTACTTAAAATAATAATAATATTAAACATAATAAATATAATTTTTAAATGAAGAAAAGAAAAGAGAAACAAAAAAAATTCATTCTCTCGATTGAGACATCTAAACTTAATGAAATTTTAAATATAGATTAGTATCATGAAGAGAAAGCATGGGATGATATTTGAAAGATCTAAAAAGCACTTAAAAAAAACTATATAGATCTAAGTGTAGTGACCTAGATCTAAAGTTTTGAGGAATCTCACCGTTGGATCTTCAAGTTCTTTATACGGTTGAGCTTGTAGATTGTCCTCGTATATTCCTCTAATTGAAATCACGATCAAACAAGCTTTGGATCAACCGGATCGAGGCCTTGGATGAATCTAGCCTTGATCTTGTTGGAGGATCGCCGCCGACGGAGTTTGACAGGTGGATTTGAGTGAAAGAAGGTGAGAGAAGTTGGAAGAGCTCTCACACCAAAAAGTGAGGGTTGAGAGTGGCTAGGGAGAGAATAGAAGCCCCTCTCTCATGAAGCTCTAAAAGAGTATTTAAATGATCAAACCCTTAGATCTACGGCTAGGATTCATCCTAAGGCTAATTAAGAGGGAATTGAAGTGATTTAGCCATCGATTTAATTGCTTGATTTAATAATAAATTTAAGCTCAAAATTAGATTCGAGTCAATTCAAAATTTAATTTAATTTGGTCAAATTAACCCAATTAAATTTAAATAAAATGATGACTCAAATCATAACAAACTCGATGTGGCCAAGGAAGACTAATTGATCCCGATCGAGCCTAATTCGACTCAACTCGATCCGGTGACCCAACAGGAGTAACTACTGCATCCTCATCACAAGTCATCGGGACAGCCTCGGACCTGGGAGAAACTGTCAAATCCATCTGACCAACTGCCTCATCTGGCTGCTGCACTACCTCTGCCAACTGTACTGTCTCATATGGTCGTGCTGCCTCGACTAACTGTATTGACTGTACTGGCCCGACTGGGCGTACTGTCTCCACTAACTGTACTGGCTCAGCAAGGGTGTCCGCCTGTCGACGTCTCCAAACACACCTACTGCGACGGGGCTCTACACAGGTAACTGGCTGCTCTGGAGCTACTACCTCTGAACTGACCTGAGGCTGGGCAGGCCTCTGCTGCTGTCTCCGTCCTCGACGACGTGGGCGCCGTCCTGCAGCAGAAGTAACCGCCGGGGGTCTGACTACTGGAACTGTATCTGCAGGCTGCTGAGCTGTCTGTCCCCTCTGCCAACTGTAAAGCCTCCTAGCAATCTGTCCTCGCAACTGAAAGGTGGCCCGAGAAATCTGACGGAGTATCTTCTGCCGATCGACAGGACCCCTACTACCTGCTAGGCGGACGATGTTTCGAATCCTCTGGGTGAGGGCTCGAACACCAGCGTCCCTAGGGATCCTAGCACGGGGTAGGGTAGTGGTAACAGGAGAAGCCACCGCAATGCGGGCAACGTCCTCCTCGTCCCCACTATGTGTCAACGGGGAAAAGCGTCCTCCCTGAACTGCCTCTATCTCGGGAGCCACTACAACCTCTGGAACTGGCACAACTGCAACTCGTCGTGGCCTCCGCTGCCTGGGAGCCACTGTCCTCTCAACTAGCTCCTGGTGAGCTATAGCATCAGCCATCTGCTGCCTCTCTACCTCTGACGCAGCTAGACGGTGCCTCCTATTCCTATTCCTCCGGGCCCTTCTCCCAAGGCCGGAGGTGGAGGTGGAAGGAACATCTGAACCCACTGCCGGAGGGGCAGGGGGGACAGGAACAACGGGAAGTGTCGGGGTCTGCCCAACAACCTCGGGGTGAGAAAGTCGGGCGAAAACAGAAACCCGACCAGTGGAAGGCGAAGGCACCTCGGTCTGGGCACCTCTCTTCCTGGTGGAAGTGGGAGGGGGAACCCGAACACGAGGTACGTCCGCTGGAACAACGGGAGTAACAGTAGCAGCAGACTGCCGGCGCTGAGGGGCCGGAGCAACCTGTGCTGCAGGAGCGGCAGGCACTGGACGCCGGACCGCTGGTCTAACGGGGGGAACTACAGCAGGCTGCCGGCGCTGAGGGGCTGGGGCAACCTGTGCAGCAGGAGCGACAGGCACTGGACGCCTGACCGCTGGAACAGGAAGTGGCCTAGGCACTGGTCGCCTAGCCACAGGGCGCACTGGCTGCGCAAGTACAGGAACGGGACGAGCAGGTGCCCGGGCTGTCCGCCGAGCAGCTGGTCGTTCGAAAGGGCACATGGCTGCGCGTCCTCTCCTCTGAGGAGGAGAGAATGCAGCAGCCTCCGCCGGAGTCGGCCCGCCAAGGGTGACGAAAGCCGAGTCAGTGAAGGAACCAAAAGTGATTCCTCCAGCTGGCGGACTAGCGAGCAGGGACTCAGGGAGAGTCACCCGCGCGTCCGAACCGAAAGCAAAGGTAACAGACGGAACAAAAGAAGCCATGGCACTGCTGCCAAGAAAAGAAAGTGAAAAGAATTAGTTAGAATTGAAATCACAAAAGAATGAATGATTTGATAAAGATTTGATAAGGATAGATAGGAATGAATAAAGGGTAGAATAGCCTGTAAAGCTGGAAAGAAGTAGAGTAGGGAGAACCCTAGCTAAAGGGGAGAAACCCTAACTAAGAAAAGACCCTAACTAAGAGTGGGACGGACCTAATCTAAGGAGTACCAATCCCGGAGTACACACAAGAAAAGATAATATATAATCCAAAGATGGAGAGAGAAACTGGTCCCACCGTGGTCGCCAGAAACCTGTGGACCTCCGAAAGAGCACCGCGCGAACGGGTCAATTGGAAGGGACAGATTGGATCGTGCATACGACTAACCATTGAGGATAGAAGCTGTCGCCAACATACCTCGATGGGTAGTAATATACATAACCAAATCACGGGTTTCCCCCATCTGATATGAGAGATCGAATGGGGTTTAGTAGATGTGGGATCAAGTGAGGGAGCTTAGGAAAGAGATTCGGCCTGGGCTTCACGAACCAGAGATGTCGAAAGGGAGCCGGGGCTTTTGCTTCTTGTCTCGGCGTGAGGAGAAGACGGCCAGAGAGGGAAGTCGGCTCGTCAGGTTCGGTCCTGGACCGCGCGAAGCCGAGAGGGGAGAAGTTTGGGCGTTCGGACCTGTCGCGAACCAAGGCGGAAGAGGTCCGACTCCGACCGTGCCAGAGCGAGAAGGAGAGAGCGGGGGTCTTCTGATCTAGGCTATGCAAAAACCGAGAGGGGAAGTCTGCCGTTAATCCCTGGGCGAATCGAGAGCTTAGGAGATGATACCGTTGTTTCGTCCTCTCGACCCTGCTTCCAAACACTGAACCGTGCTCTGTCTCGCTGCTTCCCGTCGATCGACGACTGCATTCTTCCCAAATGAGCATATCACCAGCCCGAGCACCGCAGTAACAGCAGGGTTAGGATTTGGGGAGATCGGACCGTTGAAGCCATTTCCCCGACTTAGGAATTGAATTCAAATTAAACCTAAAGAGAACTGGAGTTTATTTGAATTAAACTGAGTTGATTTGAATCAGATTTGGGCTCAAACCAAGCTCAATTCTAGGCCAAATTTAGGATCGAGACGGTTCGACCTAGTCATGCCGACAAAATTGCACCCGAATCGACATCAATTTGAATTAAATTGAACTCGATGCAATTAAAATAAATTAAATTGAGTGCAATCGAGTCTAATTGAAATCAATTTGGATCGATTCGAGTTTGAATTGGGCTCGACGAGGTCTGATCGAATTGATCGAATGCGCTCGACGGTATTCGAGCGAAAAACGAGGTCAACAGGTGCATGCTTTTGGTTAATGATATTCTTCTTATTGATAAGACTAGAGAGGGAGTTGAAGGTAAAGTTGGATTATGGAGATCAGCATTACTCCATATCTTTTTGCTTTAGTGGTTAGTAGACCTAGTGAGGGGATTGTGACTTTGAGCAATCAATTCATTAATAAGTGTAACATAATTTTAGGTTATGGATATTAGAAATATATAAATCCATTAATTTTTTACTCTTATTTATAGGTTATGGATATTAGAAATCAACGAAGTTGGATGTATAACAGATTATCTCAAAGTCGGAAGACATTAACAGATGAATTCATCAATGGGGTGAACTTTTTCATTCAGCAAGCGAAACAGCTGCCGATCTTTATATCTGAAGGAAAGTTTCGATGTCCATGTTCTAAACACAAAAATCTAGTGATCCTAGAACCAGATGACGTAATGGTTGATCTGTATCGCAGAGGATTTATGCCACGGTATTGGTATTGGACTTGTCATGGTGAGTATGAGCCACAATTTGATTATCAATGCGGTCCTTCTACAAGTAGTAATGTTGCTGAGGCTGAAAATATCCGTCCAAATCTTGAGGAATTAGTTCATGATGCAACTGGAATTTATGAAGAGTTACCGAATACGGAGGCACAAAATTTTTATGATTTATTGCATGCTGCACAGCAACCAATCTGGAAAGGGTGCACGACTCACTCAGAATTATCTGTTGCTGTGAAGATGTTAAGCATCAAGGCTGAATATAATGTTGCTCGTGAATGTTTTAATCAATTCATTGGGCTGCTTAAGGAAACCAATCCGACAGATAATTTAATTCCTACAGATCTATATCGGACAAAGAAGTTAGTTTCGAAACTTGGTTTGACATACACAAAGATAGATTGTTGTGTCAATGGATGCATGCTATACTTTAAAGAAGATATTGCAGAAACTGTATGCCGTCATTGCAATGCACCAAGATTTAAACCCAAATCTAGAAATAGAAGAAAGCAGAAGGATGTGTCTGTTAGTAAGATGTTCTACTTTCCAATAATTCCAAGACTACAACGGCTATATGCATCCATGAGATCTGCTGCACATATGAGATGGCATAATGATCACATTCCACAAGAAGGTGGTATCACACATCCATCAGAAGCAGAGGCTTGGAAGCACTTTGATCGTACACATCCCACATTCGCGGCAGAACCAAGAAATGTCAGATTAGGTTTATGCGCAGATGGTTTTACTCCATTCAGTCAGTCGGCTACACCGTACTCATGTTGGCCTGTGATACTCACTCCTTATAATCTTCCTCCAGAGTTATGTATGACTACTCCTTATATGTTTTTGTCACTTATAATTCCAGGGCCACATATTCCAAAATTAAAGATTGACGTATTCTTACAACCTCTGATTGATGATTTAAGTTTATTATGGGAAGAAGGAGTAAGTACATATGATATCTCCACCAAACAGAATTTTACACTAAGAGCAGCATTACTTTGGACAATTGGTGACTTTCCTGCATATGGTATGCTCTCAGGTTGGAACACTTCAGGCAAGTTAGCTTGTCCATATTGTTTGGAAAATACAAAATCATTCACTTTAAAGTATGGCAGGAAGAACAGTTGGTTCGATTGTCATCGAATGTTTTTGCCTCAAAGTCATCCTTTCAGGCGAAATAAAGAAGCTTTTACTAAAAATAAAATGGTGATGATTCCTCCTCCACCAAGATTCAGTAGTGAAGAAATTTTTGAAAGAGTAGAGTTCTTGCCCACCATAATGGAATCTCCAAGATTAGCTGAGTTCAGATTGCCGGAATATGGTGTCTACCATAATTGGACCAAGAAAAGTATTTTTTGGTCGTTGCCATATTGGAGAACAAACTTGATTAGACATAACTTGGATGTTATGCATATAGAGAAAAATGTTTTTGATAATATTTTCTATACAGTTATGGACATCAAAGAGAAATCAAAAGATAATATAGTAACTTTTTAATTGCATAGTCAACAGCTGCAGCAGAGCAACAGACAGATGGTAGAATGTTGATAGCACCTGAGGGTGACACGTACGTATAGTAACTTTTTTTTAAACTAACTAATTGTTTTATTTTATATTTTATATTTGTTTTACATAACTTTATTTTTGTAGGTTCTATCCATCAAAACAACCAACACATAAAATACGGGACATCATACGGAGCAGGTTTGACGCTCCTTATGTTTCTTGGAAGAAAGTCCCAAAAGAAGTCCGGGAGATGTGGTTTAGAGAGTTTGAGGTATTTCTGTGTTTTTGTTTTTATGTTAAATGATTTATTCTTTCTTACTTAAGGTAAAATGATTGTTTTTTATTGCAGAAAGAGTTTTGTTGGCTGCCCCAACACAATGACAAGATTAGAAAGAATTTTGAGAAGCGTGGCTCTACTCGGATGCGCGACATGTTCACAGATGTTAGAAAGGTTGGGAAGCGACCATTGTGGATTGGAGAGGAGATATGGGCTGAGTTGAATGCAGCTTGGGGCAGCGAAGAGTACACTAGGAGGAGGGATCAAAATCGACAGAACAGAGCTTCTGATGTTGGGGGCTTAGGTAGTGCACTTCATACAGGAGGCTCCGTTCCACATACTGAGCACAGGCGTCGTTTGGTAATGAATTTTAATTATTTTTTAAAATTGTTTTTTAATAATTAGTATTGATAAAACTCTCTTAATTGTAACAGAAAGTGTCACTTGGTAGAGAACCAACTCCTGTGGAATTGCATAGTCGCACTCATAAGCGATAGGAGGATCAACAATGGATTGATGAGAGAGCAAGGAAGGCCCATGTAAGTATATTTTTATAAATATTTGATATTTTATAAGTTTTAGTTTAATTATATATATACTTATATTCGATTTTCATAGGAGGAATATACACGGATTCGAGAGACTCATGCCGCATCAGGTGAGGGCTCTTCTGGCGGCTCTGTGGAGTATTCTGAGTATCGCATGTGGTCGCAGGCCGTCGGAGGAATGCAGCATGGTAGAGTATATGGCTTAGGTGCGCAAGCTCAGGCATACGAGGGGATGACCTCCTCTACTGCATCCAGCTTCGCATCCAGTTCGCATGAGTCCTTACAAGCTCAACAAATAATTGCCCTTCAAGCTGAGCTAGAACAAGTAAGGAAATCACAAGTTGATTGGCAAGCTCAGCTGCAAGCACAGATTCAAGCTCAGCTGCAAGCACAGGTGCAAACAAGTACGGAGCAACACAATCAGTTGCTGGATGAAATGCGCAAGATGAGGGAGAAACTGAGTGGAAAAGACGTAGCTCCACCTGAGGAGGAGTCGACGGAGTCAGAGTAGTGTAATTTAGTTGAAATGAACTTATGTTATTGGACAATTACTTTTAATATGATGTTATCAGTTGATTTTAAATATTAATATTGTTGTGAAACTGTTATAAATTATTGTGAAGTTGTGGAACTGTTGTGAACCTGTTGTGGAACTTGTATGTGTTAGAATTGATAGGTTTGCAGGTGTGGAAATGGGATTGTTGGCTGGGAAGGCAATTTTTTTTTTGTCAATGCTACAGGTTTCCGGCGGATGATGCGCCGGTAATCCGTCGGAAAAGACGATACAACGAAGTGTATCGTACGTACCGGCGAATATGATCCGTCGGCCATTACCGTCGCAAGTCCGGCGGATATTCCGCCGGTAATTATCGGCGCAAGAAATGCGTCGTAAAATAACCGTGGAATTTCGATGGCGCAACTCCGGCGACTTATCCGTCGTTAATTACCGTCGCATAATACGACGGTAAATACCGGCGCATGGGGCGCCGGAATTCTCATATTCTTCACGTCGGCAAACAAACCGGATAATGCGCCGGTATTGCGTCGGAAACTGCGCCGAAAATGTTTCCGGCGCAAATTATACGTCGGAACCAAATTATCGACGCACCATAAACCGGCGGAGATATTTGCGCCGGAACATGCGCCGGAAACTAACGGTTCCGTCGGATTGGGCATTGTTTCCGGCGGATTACGTCCGCCGGTAATAACAGGTTTTCCTGTAGTGCCACTTTTAAAACTGGCCAGGTTCAGGTTGACGTCCCAGAAACCCGTTTAAAATGAGCTGACCACACTGCCCTCGCCTGTTCACGCCAAAGCTTCACGTGCCACATCCGCAATGCCCGAGCCCGCCAGCGCCCGCGTCAGTGCTGCTCGCACTCGCATCAGTGCCTACCAATGCCCGCACCTGCCCGCCAGCGTCCGCGCCCAACGTCCATCGTCCCACCATCCCGTTGTTTGCCATCCTATTGTCCGTTGTCCCGCCGTCGCCGTCCAGAAGCTCAACAGTATCGGGTCAGGTCAACCCAGCAACCCTATGGGTCGGGTCCGGTCCAAATTTCCGTCCCATTTGTATAACCAGGTCAGGTTAGGACTGACCCGTTTCAACCGTGTTATATATGCTTGTATAAGGAGTTCTTATAAACAAAAAAAAAGTTCTTATAAACAAGAACATTCTCATAGTATAGTATAAGAAATGATGATTGCAAAGTCTCATTCATCAACCACATAAAGGTACTTGGTGCATTGAATAGACCAGACCAAATGTCATGACTCATAATTCATTAACTCCTTCATACATTTTAAAATTCAATTTCTATTTTTTTCCAGCTCAGATTTATATCTGGTGATAAATGCTTTGCATGTCAAACTTGGAGAAAATAATGGCATCGTTAAATTTATCAAGCATACCTTCCGAACATTATATAAGAAATTAGTACTTTAAATAAATTTATTAATTGCTCAACTATCAATGCAAAGAAACTTACCATCTTTCTTTAGAACTATTAGTGCATGAATGAATATGACAAAATTTTGCTATGCTAGGTGTACTTCATCGAACATTTCTTATAGGATTTATGCTAATTTGGGTTCATTTTGTAATGAGGTGAATTGGGTACACATATTGGTAACACAAAACTTTAATATCTTCTCTAATTTAACAAATTTTCTATGGTAATTATAATGAATATTTGTTTATTTTCAATTGTAAGGCTTTGCACATACTGTTGGATATTAAATTCTTGGTGCTGCCAATTCCAACCAACCATTTACACTTTTTTTAGTAATTATGCACTTGGTCTTAAAAATGCATGCCTTTGTTAAGATATTAGTTATTTAGGGATAAGTGAAATCTTTTTAAGATGCAAGAGAATAATTCCCCTTCATTTCCTTGAATGTTTTGAATGCATGCCTCTATTATATTCAGTGATGACATAAAGGAAGGTCCCTCTAGCATCCCATTAACATTACAACTAAAAATGTGATGTGATTCATCATAACCATTATTTTCCGATAGTTGTTATTTACATTTTTATAGTACATGAATAGCTTTTGCTTAGTTCGATCATTTTTAGCAAGATAATGAGATCTCTTTGTTGCGAATCTGATTTCAGGAAATATGATTTTGATGATAACAAATTTTTCTATGACTGTCTTGCCGACTAACATTTCATATCCACAAGATCAAATTGCAAAACGAACCAGCTCAAGATTGAGTAGAATAGGACTGAGTCAGTTTGTAATGCACGTCATGTGTCTTTTACCTTTTCTTGAGTCCTTTGTAACAATGTGAGTCCTGATGCTAAGTAACCTTGCACACACACACTTCAGGGAATTTTTTTGACTGATTTAGAGTTTTCTACTTTTAATCACATCATACGAAATGATCCAAACATCGTCCTCGACGATCAGTTAAAAATAGAAACCCTAATTAGGGCACCTTGGTTAAGGCAGCCGTCAGTAAGCGCATCGTCCTTGACAATATTTGCATCGCCTGGTACGATAGACTCAAATAAAAAAGAATCAGTCGACATATCTATTTAGGTATCTTTTATTATTAGACATCGTCCTGAACAATGCAGCACAATTATGCCTAAATTAATCTGATAGTTAAGGAAAGCTATTAAGGTTTGATTGCTCGATCTTATCGTCCGGGAAGATCGCAGGATCGACCATGACGATCAGTTCAAAAATTTTAGTTGTTCCTGTATGATCAAACATCGGCCTGCTTTTATTTTGGGTGATGCTCTAAACGATATGTACTGAATTGAACCAATCAACCAGGACGATCAAGTTATTTTTACATCGTCCAGACATCCATTCAGGGCGATGTTCTGAACGATATTCAATGACTTATACTAATCGTGCATGACGATATGCTTTCGTCCTATACGATATGGACAATAAACTTCTGATCGTCCCAAATTGTCTTTGCTGATTGAGCTAAATTTGTACTGATCGTATATGACGATATTTATATTATCCTGGATGATATAGTCGATTTGTTACAATTAAGAGATATTCGAAGCTCTTCTATATAAGACCTCTTGTTCTATCCAAGAGAGTATCTTTTACTACTGTCTTGACGTAAGAGAGCCAAGAGGAGAGGGGGAGTAAGGGAGAGAGAGAGAGAGGGATCTTGTGAGGGGGAGTTTGTGAGAGTTTTCACAAAGGTTGCTCTAAGCAAGGATCCATATCGTCTTCTCCGGACGTCGTTCGTCATTCCTTGGGGGTTCTAGAGTGGTTTACTTCAGCGATTAATAAAGATTCTCTGCCTGCTTCAGTAGGAAGCAAAAGGAGCCGGTTTCTCTGCCTCACCTGTGCTGATGGAAAAGAAGTTTGTAAAGGCTTCTCCACCTTGTTGTGGGAGAAAAGGAGAGTCACTGAGTTTAGTGCAATACCCAGAGGAGAGGCTCCCGGGGAGTGGACGTAGGGCAAGTTGACTCGCACTATAAATTTCCATGTCTTTTATTACGGGTTTTTCAGCATTTAATTTCCGCACTTTAATTTTCTTTGTGGTGAATTTTGGTTTGGTTGAAGTTTGAGTTTTGATTGAGATTTTTTTAAAAAAATATCAATTCACCCCCCTCTTGGTTAGCCTTGGCCTAGTTCATAAGGGCTTAACATTCCTAACGAATTTTCACTCTTGATAGTATATCTTCTTCCAAGGAAGAATAACATAGTTTAGTTCTTACATAATATAGTTTTCTACAGTTATCATTGTTTCTTGTTTGTTTCTTTGTATTGCTTGCTTCTTCCGTAGCATACCACATTACAATGTTTGGGCTATTATTTTGATCTATGTATGGGTGAAAAATGTTGAAAATATCCAGATGAATTCGATTTGTTATATATATCATATTGGTGGAAATAAAATATAGGTGGAGCCTTTGAATCTTGCATTTCGAATATTTTTTTTTTGCCTTGAAGTCGGCTCGACCTTTATTTGTTCATATCCTTGATCATTGTACGTTTCACAGATATATCGAGGGTCCAATGGGCAGCGCCCCCTGGTAGAGTTCGACCTGATTTGGTTCATCATTTAATTATGTTGGGCAATTGTCTAAAGACCATAATATTTTAAAACTTTTAGGGGGGGGGGTGATGTAATAAATACTAAAAAGTATATGTAATGAGACAAATTACCTACATAATCATATAATAAAAAAAATTAATTTTTTAGGGGGGGGCAAAAGGTGGATCCGTCCTTGTTCTTGAAACATAATTTTAGTACAAAATTAAAAAAGTCTTAAAAAATGAAGCCTATATATGAAAAATCTTAATGTTTTTATATTTAGGCTGGTAAAGTGTGTAAAATAGCAATCGAGTTACTCTGTTTGTTTAAAATTGGTGAGATTTCTTATATAAAACTCTCCGCTTATTTTACAAATAGACTTAGGGCTCATTTTATTTTATAAAGGTATAAATGTATAAAATTCTCCACTTATATAGTAAGAAAGTTGTCCCAAACGAAGGGGTGGCTTTTTTACTATTTCTTAAAGAAGCTTCTCAATACAAAATTTTTATTTTTTTATTAAAAATGTGCTTTAAGAAGCAATAAGAAAACCATCTCAAATGAAGCCTAAATTTCTAAAAAAAAAAATTATTTGATTCCAACTTTTAATTTTCTTGCGATTGAAAATATAGTCATAAGAAAAACAAAGATTATTTGAATGAAAAAAAAAAAAGCTTAGGAAAGTTGTCCCCTACAAGAATTAAAAGTGTTGAGCTCCTATAATATGCTTGATGTGCGAACACCTTTGTTATTGGCTTAACTCTTTGAGTTGAAGGGTATATATTCATGACAATACTTATTTCTTTCCAGTGTGTTTTCCAACCCCTAATAACTAATGGGTTGTTTGGTTTGCTATATTTAAGATATAGAGTAATTTAAATATAGAGATTTTGATAATTTGAGTGTTTGGTTGGATGAAAAATTAATTCAAGATAAAGGAAAGCAAATACAGTGTATTTCATTTTAGTTTATTTTTTATGTATTTAGAATTTCTCTAATTTGGGTGATTTTCAAATACACCGCAAACTCAAGGACATTGCCACCACTTGTCGGCCACCTCCGCCCGCCATACGCCACTGTCTCCGGTCGCCGTTGTCTTCGGCCACCGCTGGCCACCCCCACCGTTGCCTCCATGCACCACCTCTTTCCACCGCTAGCTATTCATTTTACATTGCAATCGCTTTAAACTATTTATTACAAAAGTGATTGTACTGCATATAGTTATAATCCATATTATGTGCTAGAAAATTTGCGTTGACGAACTTGACATTTTATGTCTTAACTTTAGATAAAAAGTTATAAAACAATAGAAAAATTTTTACTCAGGAAAGAAATCACAGGAGTTAAGCCAGATGAAAAATTCACTATATGTTAGTAGATACAAAAATCATCCCTTCATCATAGTTTAAGAAGAAGAGTAATATTTGAGAATAAAATATTTGATTTCTCTTTTGTAGGGATTATAGAAGTTTGATGTCCAAAAATAGACAATTAAAACCTAACATCAGGATTAGATTTGGCAAAAGTCTGTAGACAATGGCAGCAGTTGCTAGAAATGTTTGCCGACAAAAGTTGATGATCATCATCGACAGAGAGAACTAGGTCTGGTTGCCAATGAAGAGAGGATGTGGTCGTTGGAGACTGAGAGAGTTAAAAAATATAAGAGAACTCTCTTATTTTTTCAACTCTTGGACCATCTTTTATGTAGAGAATGAGACTCTATTTATATGATTTTTAGTTAAGTATTTTGATAAATTGGGTTATAATTCAAACATTTTATCTTATGATTCATAAGCGTTTACTAAGTAATTAAGTGCCTAAATAACGTGGGAACTAAATGATCTTAAGCTCTTTGGATTCACTTCGTTGACCAGTTTGATTTGACCATAAGCAAACCAAATTTAGGGATCATTTGATCATTCAATAAATATTTGAACTTTCTACTTCTGCATCAAGTGTTTGATCTAATCTCATTTATGCTCTGATTGAACCAATTTTGTTATCATTAATCTCATCTTGTCGAGACGTTCAATTCTATTATAAGTTTGCTGAAATTAGAATTCAAATAATCTTGAATTTAATTTTGAAAATTTTCAATTCAAATTATACCACGAGGTTCATGTCAATGATGCAAAATTTTTTTATAGATATATCAATTCTAACTAAATTAAAATTTTGTTGTTATTGATTAATTTTTTTATTATTTCCAGTCATCATAATAATACAGATTCCTACATAACTGCATGAATTTTTCTTCTGTTGCTGAAATTTGGCTCGTTCTCAAACGCCAGAGATTTCTATCCTATGTGCTAACGTTTCCTTTCCTCTCAGGTCCGCTGGGGCGCGCCTGCAGATTACAAAAAAATTAATTCTAATTACAATAATTAAACGTATAAACATTTCCAAATTACTTACTATAATTGTTATTGGCCACCTTAAGAAAACATTTATTGAATCTTATTTGAAAAACAGCATTTTATAACTAATGAATTACTCAATTTATAAATTAAGTGAATGAATATAGCCGTTGAGGTATTTGTAACGTGTTTAGGCATCTCCAACTGAAAAATTCATTTTCCACTAAAAAATGTAGTAAAACTTCAAAATGCAGTCATTGTTCTCCAATTGAATGACATTTCTTCTTCTTTCGTGCACTTCATGTGAAGGTAATCATCTTTGACGCGCTTTTCTCTCTTTCGTGCGCTTCTTCGACAAATCCCGCTTCGAATTTTTTTGGTGTAGGTGAACAGTTCGACCTCAATATTGACATCGCACTGTGCACCTGCCGGATATTGATGTGTGATTTGAAGTTCGAATGGAGCAAATGACAGACGACATACGGTGATATGGAGTTCGGTTGAAGATGGTCTTAAGCAGAATGTTTCTTCACCTACGACCAACTGAATCTGTACGTTTCTACCATTAATTTTCCTGTAAACGATTCTGCTTTAGCCCATTGAATGAAATGGTCTTTGATTCAGCCAAATGGAAGCTATCTGGAAAGAGGAACAAAAGAGGTGTGTTTAATGGCCAGGAAATCGCCTTCAAATGGCAAATAAGCATACAGATACACCTCTACAGAAAATTATCAACCATATTCCGTTAACAACCAGGCCATCCTCATAGAATCCAGCTAATAGAAGCTTACAACAGGCCAACAAGAAAAAAAAAAGTTGATAATTATAATAGAGCTAGCGCATAAAGTTCTCATCAAAATAAGACTTTGGAAGGGGTTACAGAGATTATTTCTTATTTTCTTTGCTCGAAATCAAAATCTCTAAATCACGAAAATTGAAACAGCTTCGATCTACCCTTTACGACAGATTTTTTTTTTTTTTTTTTAAAGTTAAAAACATGTCAGACAAGACCTTACCTGTAAAATTCAAATAATCAATAGCTGGTTACAGAGATGTAAGAAACGAAAAAAAATGCAAAAAAGAATAACGATTCTAAAGAAACATTCTCATAATTAAATCCCAGCACGCAACAAAATAAAATATTTAATGAACCGTGCACAGAGGAAAATGCAACATCCTCCAGCTGGTTACAGGAAGTACAAAATGAATTGTTTTTTACTGATTTGGTTTGGTTGAGAGTTGATGAATTTGGATGCTTATAAATGGCTAGCCTTCTTCGCCAAGAGCACCAAGCCAGATTCATTTGGATTTCTTAGAGTTGGATCTCATCTCTTCGTCAAAAGCATGAAGGAATCTTTAAAGCTCAGGAGGGATAGCGCCATGGTTCATCTGTGTTCTCTGAAATTTCCTGAATTTTTCTCCTTCTTGATATGTGATGTAGATGTACGCTATCTATCCTGAGTTTTATAGTTTCTTCCTGCTCGCTGCAATGTCTCATTCTCAAACTATCTCCATCACAAATGCACAGACTTTCATGGAGCCTAGTATGGATATTTTTCTACCGTGTTCTAACTGCATTTCTCTGCAAAATTGTTTTAAATAGTTTACCAATTATATGACTGTTAAGAACAAAAATTTTATCTTTGCAGTTTATTGTTGAATTCTAATGCGTTTTGAAAGTAAAAAATTAAAATTAGATAGGATTAAAATTGCAGGAATCAAATATTAGGGCTGATTTTTGAATTATCTCTTCATTAATAATAATGAAGGATCCAAGTGATCTACTTATTATTCTAGAGATAAATCAGCTTTCCCACAAATCCTTTACGCTGTTAGGAAACTCATAACAAACTCTAGAAAAAACTTTAACAAAACATAAGCTTCAAATCCTAGACCAAACTCTCCTTTAAATAGCCCTAACATTCCTTAAGAGCATGAACACAATTAAGAATTCTTCCTAAACAGCTCTCTCTCGATTATGAGCATTCTTAAATAGCTCCCATTTGATTAGGAACCTGTCTAAATAATTTTTCCTTAATTAGGAACCTTCATAAACTACTCCAACTAAAAAAAATGGTAGATTTCCACCTAAATTTTTTGTTGCCACTGAAACACGCATCAAAAAATAATCATTGGCGAAAAAATTTCCTGCGGATATTTGCAAAATTTTCACCTGAGATTCTCCGATTATTGGAAATCCTTTTGTAACTTTTTATAAAAAAATTTCTTATATGTCTCACATACAATTATAAGAAGACTTTGAGCAAGTACATACAGTTACCATATCTAACTGTCCTAAAACCTTCGTCCCTCCTAGCAGCTTCTTCACTGCTCTCATGTGCCCTAGTACTGCCAACCTTCAAACTGAGGCAGATCTACATGGCAGGTTGGGTTTTGACTTTTGAGTATAATGCTGTTATAATTTTAAAATTCTAAAAGATATAATTTGACCTATAACAATAAAAATTTATTTCAAATTAATAAGTCCAAATTTTAAACCTTCTTTATCATAACATAAATATTACTATGCACTAGTTATAAAAAATATTTTCTAATTTTTGGCATTGGTGCAATTCGTTAATAAATTGACACATGTTAGTATAAGTGAATTTTTTTTATCATTAGGTGTCCATTTTGCAAAATGATTTAATCAGAGCATTCTAAACATACTTACTTAATTTATGAATATTTTTTTATATAATTTTTGAATCCTCAGATTTGAATATATAAAAAAATTAAGGATAAAAATTGAATAATTTACATAATTACAAGAAAAGTTACCTTCGAATATTTTATTATAAGAAAATCTTAATCCACTCAAATCATTTTCATAAGCCATTTTTCCCATTGGTTTCTTGTAACATAAAAAAATTAATAAAATTGAAAGAAAATAGAGGAGAGAAAAGAAGAAAAGCTAAGAATGGACAGTTGTAGAGTCATTTTGTTCGTCGGCCTAGTTTGAAAATTTATTTGTCTCAATGTAGTTTATGTTTTTTCTATTTTAATGGTCAATAATTTGATGTTTTTAAGTTTTTTCTGATCAAATTTGTATTTTCATTAAAAAAAAATGAGTATAACTTTATTTTAGTAAAACTTTTACCCCATAATTTTTTATATGTTATATATAGAGATTGAAATTATGAATATTTTGAATAGTTTCTAAAAAAATTTCGCCAAATGAATTTATTAAGACAACAATTTTTTCAAATTTAAAATTTATTTTGAAATTTAAAAATAATATTTTAATTCAATTAAATTTTCAACATGTTCCTATATACGATCTCTTGTAATTTACTTTATTTTTTGAAAATGAAAAATTTTGCTCACAAGTATTTCTGTTGCCTACAGTTATAATATTTTGACACTTATTGAATTAAGTCAAATTATGATTTATTTAATGAAATGCATTGTATATATGTATAATATTGAAAGAAATGTGATATTTTGAAAGTGAGAAAGGATTTAGTTATGCCAGAGCTGGTGGGATGCCGATGTGGAATTTTGATATGACATGTAATGTTATGCTGGAGCTAATGATCTATCAAGGTGGGCTTCCGATATAGCATGGGTTGGTATACCAGAGCCAGTAGACTACCGAGATGTGATTTTGATATCATATGTGTTATGATGTTGATCTGTAAGGAGGGCTATTCTGAAAATTGTTATAAGATATTTATTTATATTTTAATTTCAATACATTTCAATGATTAATTAATTGTATTCAGTATTAGTATATGTTTAAATTTCAATTTTTCATATAATACTTCAGTTTATTTTTACATCACATTATTATTAATTCTTTTAGTTTTAGTTATTGATCTTTATTTGAAGTTGCGATAGCCTACTGAGTCGTGTTAACTTATTCATACTTTTACCTTCATTTTTAAGAAAAATATAAGGAGCAAGCTGAGAAGTTTTAGATATCAGGCTGTGATCTGTGTAGGTATATTTTAGTTAGTTTTGATTTTTACCGCCTTGAATTTTGTTTTAATATATTATATATTGTCAAGCGCTGTTGTAGAAATCTCATATTGGATATATGTTTTTGGATTATAAATACAAAAATATTTTGAGATTTTATAGTCGTCTACTTTATATTGTATTTAATAATGACTTTATGTGATATATAAATTAAAATTTTATTTCAGTACTTCTCAAACAAAATCTTGAGTTTTGTGCTTTGCCACAATATGATATGATGTGGCATAAATTATTGAGTCATATCAAGTCAGATTGTAGCACATGCAACCCACCATCAATTGCATACTTGATTCCATCGAAAACATCCAAAGCAGCTTCACCAACCCCACACGAGATGTTGCTATGAAAAGTACGAACCTCCCCACCGGGCTTAGGTGGGTTGGTGGGCGTGCTTGATTGGGAACCCCCCATCTCAAGCTCGAATCCCCTCTCATACAGCACGACTCCTTAAGTGGAAAGAAAAGAACTGTGGGTCCTGCTCCTGTGGAGTTGATTGCTGGTAGACTCGCCGAGGGATTAGTGGATATCGTAAAGCGTGTCACAAGCTGACGTGGCAGCAGGCCGATACTTCCCAAAAAAAAAAAAAGTACGAACCTGATTGAGTTGATCGAGCTGTTTGCAAATCACCAATGAGTCACGAATTACCGTATCCACCTCTGAATCGGAAGCATCCACCAAATTGATGCTCGCATCATCCCTATCGTTCATCTCTACAACCTGAGCATGATCAAACTCACGATTGCCTTCATCCTTCATATTCTGATCATCAGAAGCGCCAATACATTTCCTATCGCAAGCCATATGAATCGAGCTACAGGTTGCGCCTGAGAACGTAGTTGAAGAATAGATAAGAAGCGGGAGAGAGACGAGCTCCAGGAGCGGGCAAGATGTAAAGAACAGAGAAAGAGAAAAGGTTTAATCTATGTTTATTGAAGTGTTACAGTGAGTCTATAAATAGACTCAGGTACAGGTAGTAACGTAAATATATGATTCAGGTAATTAAGTAAATACATAGAGATTATTCGTATGCTAACAGCCTCCCTCAAATTAATCATTCGGGGATCGAATGGTTAATTTGGATCGTAAGTAATTGAAGCGAGTGATTGAGAATGGCTTTGTGAGGATGTCCGCTACTTGTTGTTCAGAAGAGATGTGCTGAAGGAAGATGTCGCCGGAGTTTAGATGTTCCCGGATGAATTGATAATCTATCTCAATGTGCTTTGTTCTGGCATGAAAGATCGGGTTTTTGGCAAGAGCAATTGCGGATACATTGTCGCAGTGAATGACCGTTGGTGATTCTTGAGGAAGTAGAAGCTCTGAGGCGAGTCGACGGAGCCATAGTGCGTCAGAGGTGGCAGCGGAGAGTGCACGATACTCTGCTTCGGTTGAAGATTTGGCAACGGTCACTTGCTTCTTAACTGTCCAGGATATTAGGTTCGGACCCAAGAATGTACAGAAGCCGGAGATAGATTTCCTGTCGGTGTGGTTCGAGGCCCAGTCGGCGTCGGTGAACGTCCGAAGGGTGAGATCGCCCGGAAGAAGAGGCAGTCCATAAGAGATGGTACCTTTAATGTAGCGAAGTATTCGCTTGAGATCTTGGTAGTCATGATCGATAGGATGATGCATCTGTTGACAGATGCGGTTTGTGGCGAAGGCTATGTCCGGTCTTGTAATCGATAGGTATTGTAGTGCTCCGGCGTGGCGTCTGTAATGTGATGGATCGGCGAAGGGCTTTGGGGTGTCTGTTATGTGAATTTTGTTCGGAGCAAGGGGTGTTGGAGAGGCCTTGCAGTCTTCGAACCCATTCTCTTTAAGCAATTTTGCGGCATAGTGTTCCTGCGTGAGAAACAGACCAGTGTTAGTATGTAGCACCTGAATGCCTAAAAAGAGTGAAATGTTGCCGAGCTGCTTGAGGGCAAAATTGGACTGAAGATCTTGTAGAAGAGACCGAATGGTGCTGGGATTGTTTCCTGTTAAGAGAATGTCATCCACATAGATTAGTAGGAAAATATGAGAATTATGTTGGTTGAGGATGAGTAAGGAAGGGTCAGAACGACTGAACCAGAAGCCTCTTGTTTGGAGAAAAGAGGTTAGTTTTTGAAACCATTGGCGAGGGGCTTGCTTGAGGCCATAGAGCGATTTGTTGAGCTTGCACACGTGGTCTGGATAGTTTTTGTCGATGAAGCCGGGTGGTTGACGCATATAGATGTCATCCGGTAAGTCGCCGTGTAGGAAGGCGTTTGAGACGTCCAGTTGTTGTATAGGCCATTTCCGGTGAATGGCGAGAGTGAGAAGTAGCCGAATAGTGGGCATCTTAGCTACCGGGCTAAATGTTTCTGTGTAGTTTTCGCCGTAAGTTTGGTTGTAACCCAGGGCGACTAGACGTGCTTTGTAGCGGTCAACTTGACCGAAGGGCAGCACCTTCGTTTTGAATGTCCACTTGCAACCGACTATTGGTTTGTTTGGTGGAGGGGACACTAGGGACCAAGTCGCTTGGTTTTGTAGAGCCTGATACTCTTCAGCCATGGCTGTTCACCAGTGCTCCTGTTTGAGCGCCTGAATGTAAGTGGCAGGAGTAGATGAGTTGTTGGTGCTGCTGATGAGGGACAGAATTTGCTTTGGTTTAGAGATGCCAGATTTGGATCTGGTGGTCATGTGGTGAGTCGGGTTTGCTGGTTTATTTGGAGCAGTAGTGTTATCGTGTGTGATGGTAGGGTGTGGGACGGTAAGAGGGTGCTGAGTTTGTGAGGGCGCGGAGCTAGGAGATTGGACTGGGTCGGAGGAGTGACAGTGGTATTTGTGGTATTAGATGTACAGGAAGTAGGAATTAGGAGTAGTGGGGATGTGTTAGTAGTAGAGGGTGGAAGGTGTGAGATGTTATCAGAGAGGATTGAGGTGTAGGGAAAAATGTTTTCTTTAAAAATGACGTGGCGGGATATTTGAATTTTCTTAGTTTGAAGGTTGTAGCACTTGTATCCTTTATGATTTGGGGAGTAACCAAGGAATAGGCAGTCGGCAGAGCGGGGAGAGAATTTGTTGGTAGTGTAGGGTTGAAGCCAGTGATAACAGAGACACCCGAAAATGCGGAGATGCGTGTAGTCGGGTATCCTGTTGTACAGTTTTTGGTAGGGGGATTGCTGCTTTAAAGAGGTGGAGGGAAGCCGGTTTATTAGGTAGTTTGCAGTGGAAGTTGCTTCAGCCCAAAACCGATGAGGAAGGGCAGCGGCGTGAAAAAGCGTCCTGGTGAGATCAAGCAAATGGCGATGCTTTCTTTCGGCTAACCCATTTTGTTCCGGTGTGTGAGGGCAGCTTCGTTGATGTAGGATACCGTTGGTTTGGAGAAACAGTTGAAAGACTGTACTGATGAATTCGCCGCCTCCATCTGATCGAAAGATCTTTGGTGTAGTAGAAAATTGTGTGCGAATAAGACTGCAGAAAGCTTGAAATTTCGAAAAGGTTTCATGTTTCGAATGCATAAAATAAATCCATGAAAATCGAGTATAATCATCAATGAAAATCACATAATAATGAAAACCATCTAAAGAAATTTGTTGCGCCGGTCCCCACACGTCCGAGTGTATTAGCTCGAATGGTGTGGTGGATTCGGTTAGTCTTTTATTAAATGGTAGTTTGTGACTTTTGGCCACAGTACATGATTTACAGAATGAGGAAAAATTAAAATTCTTGCATTCCGGTATAAGGCGAGCAATCGTGGGAAGTAGCTTGTTGTTTGGATGCCCGAGACGAGCATGCCAGGTTTGAGAGGTATCAGCGTTTGCTTGTAGAGCTATGTGTTGTTTGTCCGGTGGCTGTTGTATGTGATAGAGCCCTTTATGAAGGTGACCACGAAGTAGAAGATGATTGTCCAGAGAATCCTTAATTTCAAAGCCGTTAGTATTGAAAGTAATAGAAATAGAATTATCGGAAATTAATTTTGAGACAGAGAGAAGATTATGAGTGAGCGAGGGAACGTGTAATATGTTGCGTAACCAGAGCTTACGGGGAGTGTCCGGTAACGGCAGGATTCCTTGACCGGAGTTCTGTATAGGCAGAGTGGAGCCATTTGCAATGGACACGGTTTCTTGGCTAGAATAAGGATACGACTGGTGGAGCTGATTCATGTTTGACGTGAGATGCGTTGTAGCCCCGGTATCAAGAACCCAGTCTTGACTGCCGTAAGGAGGGGTTTGTGCTAACAGAGCTTTCGGTGCGGGTGCTGGAGTGTATTTTTGAGTGTACATGTGCCAGCAATTTAGTGCACTATGCCCTATTTTGCCACAAATTTGACATGTGGGACGCTGATTTTGGGTAGTAGACGGAGTGTTGTTAGGAGGTGCAGAGGGCTGCGGAGGGAATTGAGTGTTCTTGGGTCGGTTTGTGCGTCGCTGTGAGCGGTCCCTGGATTTGTTTGCGGAGGTGGTATAGAGAGCGGTGGCAGAGGAGTTGGACTGGTCTTTCTGGATTTCTTGATTGACATGAATCTCCTCACTACAGAGTAGGGAGTAGAGATTGTCAAGGTCTGCGGGAAGCGGGGATGTGCTGTCACGACCCGACCCGACCAGGACGGATCCCGCTCGCACCGGGTCGCGACCGGAACGAAATGAACTGACTGACGAGGATCTGGCTTTGGAATTTGTTTCGGAACTGAATCTTCCAAATATTTCAACTCAACCACAAACACACACAAAGCTACTATGAAACATCAAATGCAGCGGAACAAAACATCTATATTTCTTTTCCTCAAAACAATCATCTACAAGTACAGTATATGGCTTTTAGACAGAAAGAAAGACAGAACAGAAAAGCCATGACTGTACAAAAATCAAAAGTACAAAATAATACATATACTGATCAGACTCTGAAATCTATTCCCGGACTTCCTTCCCTTTCCCAGAACCTGAAAACCACCAGAAAACAAGGGTGAGCTCAACAGCTCAGCAAAACAACAAACCTCCAATCAAAACTCTCAGAATCTAAAACCAAACTCATCAGACAGAAATCCGTACAGAAATCAGAATGGAATCAGACAGATATCAAATCAGACAGATCAGAACTGAACAGATATCAAATCAAACAGAACTGTACGGAAACAGAAGTCGTATCAAATCAGAAACAGAACAGATCAAACGTATCACATTAACGGAATCAGAATCGTACAGAAATTAGATTCAAATCATATCGGAATAGAACAGAATCGTGTCATACAGCTCAGATCAAATCATATATATTAATTTAGCACATAATAGATAATAGAACGGATTCCCTGACACTGACAGAATCTCAACGGATTCTGGCCCCTTATGCCTCCCTTCCCAGACACTGACAGAATCTCTTGGATTCTGGCCCCTTATGCCTCTCTTTGTGCTCACGACACCAAAACAGATGTGCTTATAGCATCATAACAGAATTCATCGGATCCGGAACAGAACAGATATCAGATTTCAGATTGAGCTCATTTCAGATTTCCCAGACTCTGACTGAATCACTTAGGATCCAGGCCCTTTATAACTCCCTTTTTATAGCATATACAGATAGCATAATATTTCAGAAGAAATCCGGACGAATTCAGAAATCAGACAAAAATCGGGCAGCACAACGGCTGTATATGGAATTTACATAATTTTTTCCTAAAAATCACAAATTACCAAATTTGCACAGAATATAGATAACAACATTTCAGAACATTTATTCTACTGCTCAGTAATTTTTAGACTACACAGAAAAATTCAGTCGACAAAAAACACCGTCGAATCAAAAATACACGGACAAAAATCTTCAAAAAATAACCAAAATGTGCACACTCGGCATGTCAACAACATACAGAAAGTTACGCGGTAAAAACTGAACCAATCGAAAAATACGGACGAAAAACACCGACAAAAATCAATTCCGGACAGAAAATACCGCCAAACACGACGGTTCTGAAAATTGAGAAAGGCGGATTGTGCCTTACCTTGCGTACAGCAATATCTCGAACAGTTTCGTCGGACGAAAACAGCTCTGCGTCGCCCGAAAATCAGCTTTTCCCCAAAAATCCGCGACTTTCTCTCTCATCAAAGATATTTTTATTTTTTATAAATTTTCTCTCTCTTCAAAATGAGCTGATTTCTTCTTTATCATACACAGATCGGCCCGGCCGATCGCAAGATCGTCCTGGGACGATCAGACCAAAATCCATCGGCCTGGACTGTTCTCAGGGCTGTTCTCAGGACGATATTTTGAACAGTACATATCAGCCTGGACGATGTCCCTATCGGCCCGGCCGATACCTACAAGAAAATTACCTGGAGCAAATCTGGGCAAATTCTGGAGCAAATCTTCCACTGATCGTCCCAGGACGATCCCAGATCGTCCTGGACGATCCTGGAGCAAAAACAACACTTCACATGTGCGCACCGTCGTTTTGAAGGAATTGTAGGTGGACGGTAGGCCTTTTAGGATGTATAGCACGATATCTTCTGGATCGATCTTGGAACCTGCAGCGGCAATGTTGTCGACTATGTTCTTGACCTGAGACAAGTATTGCTGCATGGTTAGGTTGTTCATTTGGAGATTATGAAGTTCGTTCTTGAGTTGAAGAACGCGAGAGCGGCTGGATGGCTGTAGCCGGCATTCAAGAACGAGCCAGATTTTGTTCGTTGTTGTGGCAGTGATGACGTAGGGAAGTATCGATGGCGAAATGGTTGAAAAGAGGGCTGATATCAGGTTGCTGTCGATAAGTCTCCAGCGAGCAGATTCTGGTGAGGTATCGTCCGGAGGCTTTGGGTGAGTACCCGTGAGATGCCCTGCATAGCCGTTCGCGATAAATTGCTGGAGAATCTGGATGCGCCAGATGGCCTAGTTGTCCGCGGTGAGTGGATGGGGAAGAAGGTTCTTGATGTTGGAGACCAAGAACTTAAGTGGCGCCGGAATGCAGACGTCCGAGGGATCATTGGCCGGGTTGGAGGAAGACGAGGGAGGGAGGGAGGAGGTAGAGCTTTGTTCCCCCATTAGAGGCTCTGTAATACCATGAGAACGTAGTTGAAGAATAGATAAGAAGCGGGAGAGAGACGAGCTCCAGGAGCGGGCAAGATGTAAAGAACAGAGAAAGAGAAAAGGTTTAATCTATGTTTATTGAAGTGTTACAGTGAGTCTATAAATAGACTCAGGTACAGGTAGTAACGTAAATATATGATTCAGGTAATTATGCTAACAGCGCCCTCCTGGACATCCCGTACACGTTTCGTCTGTGTGCAAGCTAGGGGTGCAACCTAGTCAAGCCGGCTCACGAGCCGGTTCGGACTCGACTCGGTAATAGGCTCGACGAGTCGAGCTTATCGAGCTTATCGAGCTTGCGAGTCGAGCTCGAACACACTTTCGAGCTCGAGCTCGAACAGGCCTCGGACTCGACTCGTTGGCTTGCCGGCAGAGCTCGCGGGCGGGAAATCCAAATTCACGGAGCAGGCGAGCGGGAAATCCACATTGTCCATCATTTTCGACTACGAGTCGAGCAGGAAATCGAAATCCTAATCCACGAAACAGGCCTCAGGAAGATGTCGCCGGAGTCCAGGAAGACGACGAAGTTCGTCATTTTCGACTGCTAGCTCGAGTCCTCAGGACGACATCGCCGGAGTTCGGGAACAAGACAAACGCCATGATGAGCTCGGGACGAAGGATATCGACGGCGGACTAGCAGTGGTCGGGAAGAAGAACTAGACGAGGGACGAGGGACGACGTCGACTGAGTTCGGGAAGAAGACGGACGTGACAATGAGTTCGACAACGGAGCTCAGGCTGAGCTCGACGAGCCACTCGACATGAAGACGAGTTGAGCTCGAGCTCGGATTTTGTGCTCGACTCGAGTTCTAGCTCCAGCTCAAGCTCGGTATTAGATATTCGAGCTCAACTCAAACAACTCCCGGCTCGAGCGCTCGAGCTCGACTAAACTCGACTCATTAAGTTGAGAGTTTTGATGCCTTCGCCTGCTTGAGCTCCTGCTAAGCTTGATTCATGGCATAATTTAGACCAGTAACGATAGAGGATCTTCCAATAGTTATTGGTGGGTCTTCAGAAGTTAGTAAAATGATCACCCAGACTGTGCTGAGGACGTAGACAGAGGCAAATGGAATTTTGAACCCAGCGGCAAGCTTTCTATTCATTGAGCGGCCTAAGGCACATTCGACGACAAAATCGGGTTCTTTCCAGCAGTAATTCTGATGGATTTTAGGGTTAGAAATTAAGTAAAATTTTCAACAAAAAATCTGCTGGAAATTTTGTTAAATTAACTAATTACAGACGACATTTCTGACAAAAAATCTTGCAAGAAAATATTCCAGAAATTTTGTCGAAAAATTTTCAGCTGAAAAAATTCGGCCAAAAATTCTAATGGTAATGGCAATTTTACCCATAGTGTTTCCCTTCCTAGCTGTGGGCCCCTTGGCCTATCAATACTCCCCTCACCCAAAGATGCACCTTGTCGAGAACGTGGAAGGATGAGAAATATCTCCTAATCATGTCCTATGGCTCATATGTGGCTTTGTACCATGCCAAATCCTTCCACTTGATAAAACTAAACTCAAAATACGATAAAAGAACAATATGCATATCAACGATCAAATCATAGAAGTAGCATTCATATAATCATTGAATAAGTACAGAAATAGTAGAACTCACATGTAATAGCAGTAAAGTCTATAAAATAGTGAAACAATACGGCACAGAAACTAGTAAAATAATACAATAGAAAAACTAATAAATCAATATAGAGATTGAATCGATAAATTAATCATCATATCAGTACTATCAATTAGTAAATAAATCATATAAACTGGTAAAATAAAAACATCAATAAAAAACTATCAAACTCAAATTAATACAGTGAAATCCTATAATTATGTACACATGATATCTAATATGTCACATGCTCTGTATATTCAATATCAATATAGTGAATCAATAGTATCAAATAGTATCATTGTCCGTATTAATAACAAAAAAAATGGCAGTAGCAATAAAATAATACTATTACTTTAAATTTGTGCAATAATAATAAATTTGTACAATAAAACATATATTTTAATAGTCATACCAAACAAGTAAGAAGTTATAATAACTCCAATATGTGAAATAAATTTGCTTTAAATACATAAAAATTATGAAGTAGTTTATGACCTCCAATCACAAGTTTCTCTTTTCCCTCTTCTCATATTTCTCTCTTACCTCCCTCACCATAATCTCTAAATTCAATAAACTAAAGATTTAAGATATAAAAAAAGAAATAATAATATAATATTAATCATGGTTTTGAAAATCTGGTATTTAAATAATTTAATTTAATATAAAATATTTTATTAAATATTAAATTAATTTAAATATATTATAATTCCAATTTTGTTTATTAATTGTAATTCCAAAAAATTTATATTATTAAATTCTATTTAATAGTACCAAAATGATTCATTCACCTCATATGGGATCTTAACCCATATATGCAAGAAAGCATATATAAAGAACAAAACATAAAGCTCATATGTGATGTAGGACTAAATAACTAGTAGTTTCTAGTTTCAACAATGTGTGTATGATAGATGCTCATATGAAAATTTGTTGGAAAATTTTGTATAGAATTTTCAAATAAAAAATAATCTTCAGAATTTTAAAAGTTCTTAATTATATAACTATTTATATATTTATAATTATTCAAATAAAAAATAATTATTTATAAATTTTAAAGTTCTAAATCTTCTCCTTAAATGTGAAATTAAATGATATTAAGAAGAACAAAAATCTAAAAAAATAATATTGTATGACTTTATAAATATAGTTTTATAATGTAAAATTTATATATAATTTATAGATGTAAATTTATACCAAAATATATAACATAAATTAGTAATTATTTATATTAAATATATATTTATATATAAATTAAATTTTTATTAAATATAAATTAAAATCAAATATTGGAGATATTAATATTTAAATTTAAAATAGTAATTATTAATATTTAAATATATAATATAAATATAATAATTATTTATATTTAATTTTAAAAATATGTAATATATTATATATCTATGAATTTTATTTATTTTTTAGTCTTAAAATTTCTTAGAATTATGACATTTTTAAGATTAAATTGACATCATTATTATATTATTTTATTATTTTTATAATATTATTATTTATTATGTCATCCGGTTCGATCTCGGTTCGACCTATCGAAACCGTGAGCCTCTCCTTCTTCCGGTTTGTTGTCCAATCCGATTTTCACAATCTTGATATTAATATTATTATATAATTTAATTAATTTTCAATATAAAATTCATATAAATCCTTCTAGGGCTTTAAAGTGAAAGTTCGTTAGGGATGTTAGGCCCTTATGAACTAACCCAAAGCTTACCGAGAGGTGGGAGGGGGGGGGGGGGGTGTTAATTGATATTTAAAAAAAAAAATTCAATCAGAACACAAAACTCAAACCATAATTCACCACAAAGAAAAAGTGAGAAAATTAATGCGGAAAAACAGTAGTAAAGGAACATAGAGATTTATAGTGGTTTGGTCAACTCGACCTACGTCCACTCCCCTGAGGCGTCCTCCGGGTAGTGCACTAAACTCAGTCTCTCCTTTTGCCCCCACAGCAAGGCGGAAAAACCTTTACAAACATCTTTTCCACCGACACCAGTGAGGCAGAGAACCCAACTCCTTTTGCTTCCTCCTGAAGCTGGCAGAGAAATTTGATCGATTGTTGTAGTAGACCTCTCTCAACCCTCCAAGGACAAGGGACGACGATCGGAGAAGACTACTTGGAACATTGCTTGGAGCAACCTTTGTGAACCCTCTCAAAAACTCCCTCTCACAAGTTCTTCTCTCTCTCTCTCTCTCTCTCCCTCTCCTCTAGGCTCTCTCAGGTCAAGACGGCAGCAGAAGATATCCTCTAGGGAGGAACAAGAAGTCTTAAATAGAAGAGTTTTGTAATAGCTCTTATTTTATACAAACCGACTTTATCGTTCAAGCCGATATGAATATCGGCATGGCCGATTAGCGTAAATTTCACTCAATTAGCCCGATCGGTTTGGGACGATTAGAGAATTTTTGGTCACATCGATTTGGACAATAGGATATCGTCCTGGAAAATCCGAGAAAAATCGTCCTGAATAGAGGCTGGCCGATGTCAATAGTCCAAGGGATCGTCCCGGCCGATCCTGCCATCGGCCCGACCGATGTGACCGTGCAATCAGCCTTAATTACTTTCCTTAAATACCATATTAATTTAGGCATAATTGTGCTGCATCGGCTTGGACGATGTCCAAAAATAAAGAATGCCTAAATAGATCTAGCGGCTGATTCTTTCTGATTTGAGCCTATCGTCCCGGCAGATACAAATATCGTCTAGGCTGATCGGCTTAATGACTGCTGCCTTAACCAGGATGCCCTAATTAGGATTTCTGTTTTTAGCAGATCGTCCATGACGATGTTAGGATCGGCCCGGATGATGTGATCAAAACAGAGAACTCTAATTAACAGACAAAAAATTTCCTCCATGTGTGTGTGTGCAAGGTTACTTAGCATCATGAACCACTTTGTTTACAATGGACTCAAGAAAGAAAAAATTACAAACTGACTTAGACTTAATCTACTCAAAAAAATTACAAACTGACTTGGACTTAATCTACTCAATCTTAAGCTGGCTTGAGTTGCACTCGATCTTGTGGACCTGAAAAGTTAGCAGGTAAGGTAGTCATAGAAAATCATAAATATTTGCTATCATTAAAAGTCTAATCCATAAAATCAGATTTGCAACATAAAGATTGTAGAAAAATATCCAAAAAAATAGCTAATTTTATTTAAAATTTTTTGGTGAAATCGATTTTCAAAACGAACACCTAACAATTCCAAAATCTTCATTTGTACTAACATTTATCAATTTGTTAAGGAATTGTACAAGTGCCCAAACATTACAAATAGTATAATTAAAATATTATAATATCTGTTATTGCAAATATGATTTATGATTTGGACTTATAATGACTCATAAAAAAAATTATTTATCTCGATCAAAATACGGGCTGTTACAGATTATACTATCTGACTTGCTTAAATACCTCTTTTTTAGACCTTGAAGAAAGGTGCATCCATCTACTTATGATGCCACTACCTTTTGGTTTTGAAATTTTCTTTCTTTCTTTCCTAGATATGGCAACAGTGATCACATATAATCACTAATTAATTCTTTCCAATGTTGTTTGTGTGACCTTGTACTTATTTTCCTTATATACATTATATTATAAATATATGTTGTCAAAGTTTCTTAGTTATATTTTTGCTTCCTCTCCAAGGTTGTAGAGGCCTGAACATCATGTATGCTATAGCTAAATGATAGGAATGAAAGCATGCATGTAAACCCCTTCAGAAAAATAAGACGAAATTTTTAAAAATTGAGATATTTTTTGATGCAATAGTTGAAATTTTATTGAAAACTCTAAAATTAAATATGATTGTGTAGGAACACTCATGAGATGAGTGAACTTCTAATAAGTTATACCAACAGGACAAAATAAAAAGATCATTAGGTCAAAGTGAACAATATTTCGATAATTAAGACATTAAAATGCAAAAAATGATATCAGAATAATATATCAGCAGAAAGATGGTCGGCTAATGATGTAGCTTTAAATTTATCTTTTAACTAATGAAAACCCAAAGACATTCTAAGGGCTAAAGATTGGGTAGAATGCTAGCCGCCCTTTGCTTTGTTAATGATATAGAAGAAGGATCTCCCTTAAAAAAGTCTTAGCATTTTCCTTATCAAATTTATTCAAAGCTTCTGGATTCATTGGATAGTGGTCAGCTAGGGCCTTGAGGGGATCTGGCTTAGTTACAAAATACTCCTAAACTGGATCATGAGAGCAATTGATGGCTTGCACGCAGCCCAAAAGAATGGGTGTATTAACTATTAAGCATTTCAAACTTTAAATTAGTTAAACACTATAGTTTACAAAATAATTCTTAGTGAGAAGATGATTATTTGCAGTGAAATAAGAGCAGTAAATAAACATAGAACAATCAATCAAAGGCATAAATATTAATTTTATGTGATTCCGCCCGGCAAGTTTACATCGAAGCCTACGTGTAATTTATCCCTTAATATACTTGCTAATCCTATAAACCCTCATTTGCTCAATGCAAATTGTTAAGCCTTCAACAATCTCTTCCTTTGGAGAAATTATTTTGTGCGGACACTGGATGATCCAAAGGCCAATCAGAACGAGCTACATCATTCGGTACACAGTGGCATTGAGCACTGATACCGAGCAAAAAAGTGATGTGACGCATTCTGATTAGTCTCATAAACCGAACTCTTCAACTTAATTGTAGTGTTACTGCTTCTGAAGTATACGATTAGTACAAAAATAAAATCTAAATTCAAAACAATCTTACATACACTACTTCAATGCAAGTAGAATCAAAAGCATAGAACTAGAAATTGAACATTCTTAACAAAATTTCCAGCAATCAGATGAGTTTATTTGTTTGAAAATAGTCATTCTAAGGATATAAAACTCTCCACTCATATGATTCCTCCAATTAGGTAGAAATAATATTCTAATAAATAATGAATGCTATAATTAACTTTATCATCTATTTTGATGCATTTAAACATCAATATAAATTATCAAGCCAGGAGACCGCTGCCACCTTTTCCAATCCTATATGCTACCAAATGCTGAAGAGTTTTGATGAGCAAAAAATTATAAAATATATTGTGCAATTTATAACTTTCTCCTCAACCATTAAGTTTTTGTTTGAGACTAATTTTTTTACTGTTTTCTAAAATGATTTTTTAATACAGAATTTTAAATTTTTTTATTTGAAAAGCTTCTTTAAGCAGTAAGAAAATCATCCAAAATGAAACCTAAAGTTTGGTTTGGGACCGTTTATTTACTGCTTTCTAAAGTAGCAAGCTTCCAATATAAAAATTTCTAATTAAAAAAATTATTTAGAAAAATATTTAGAAAATAGTAAAAAAAACTATCTCAAACAAAGCCTAAAACTTTATTTAACAACTTATTGCTTTCTAGTAATTTTTTCATACAAGAATTTTTAATTTTAAAAAAAATTGAACTAAAAAATTACTTTATAGCAAAAACACTGTCGTAAACGAACCCTAAATCATAAATTCTTCCACAGATTTTTATTATAGATGCTACCAATTTCTTGCCGCTTCTCTCACTCGCTATCTTTTATCCAGCATGGGAGAAATTATTCTATGCAGAGTTCAGATGTATATTTACGTTCATACATGTGAGTGTACATAATTTCTATACACTATATACACACTGTGTATAAAATAAAAGTATACTGTATACACTAACAATCCGAACACAACTCTACATCTAGACTCCGCACGGAATAATTTCTTCCAACCAGGATATCGTTGTCACATAATATTTGCGATGTTAGATCCAAGTAAAAGCTGCCAAACATATTTGATATGAAATTATGTCTCTTTGATTTGACAAATGTAATTTCCAATCGTTTAAATATTTCTAAATTACTTTCTATAATTATTATTGGCTGACAAATGAGAAATATATAATGAATCTCATTTGGAAATATTTTAAACTACAATTTTCTTTTAATTATATAATTATTTTTAAGTAAATGGCTACAGCAGTTGAGTCAAAATGTTTCTTCAACTACGACAACTGAAACTATTACTTTTCTGGTGAAGGAGCATTAGCCCATTTAATGAAATGGCCTCTTATTTAGCCAAATGGAAGCTACAAGCTAGCAAGGTCAGGACAATTAAATCAAATGCAGAATCACCAAACAAAGGAACAAATGAGAATTCTCCAATGAGCAGGTAGTCTCCCTCTAATGGCAAATAAACATAAATATACATTTGTATGCCAAATATTCCTTATAAACCGCAGCAATTATGCTATCCTCGTGGAATCCAGCTAATAATTCTATATAATTTACAAAAGTTTACCAAAAATTTTTTTTTTTTGGAACGGGGTATTTACTCGCTGCCACCTTTATAAAGCCGCTTGGCGGCGTAACTAATACCTCGGCTGATCTAACGGCAACCAACCCACCGGTACCGGACCGGCACTTTCTTTTCTCCTCACTGGAGGGGTCGCGCCGCATGAGAGGGAAATCGAACATGGGCTGGAAGGTTCCCAACCACGCTTGCCCAACAACCCAGCTAAGCCCGGTAGGGGCTACCAAAATTTTTAAAAACATTTATTTAGTGCCATACAGTTTTCAATCAAAGCATATGCCTAGCACATGATTACTAACATGAACTTACCTGTAAAATGAAAATAATATTAGCTATCTAGCGACATAGTTAGCTCCCTGGTGATGGGAAAATAAAAATAAAAAGGCCAAGAATAAAGCCAAAAAAAGGGATCATAATAAAAATACCAGAAAATACTAAGGGGTCGTTTGGGATCCCAAATAATAATAATAATAATAATAATAGAAATTAAATGGGAACAAATTATAATAGTTCTCTCCAGGTCACGCGCAAATCTGTATAAAAGATAAAGTTGGCGAAGACTTCAAAAGAGAGAGAGAGGGGGGAGAATGAAAACTAAACACGGGTGGTTATATTTTTTTTAATATTTAAGTAAATTAAGATAAATTCACACACATCACATACATAAACTTCGAATCCAAAATTTCTTCGTTGATAGTCAAAACTCACAACCAAGTGACCAAGATGAGCGGCCTACATGTGGTTAGTAAGAGCCCAGGCTCTTACGGGCATTCTGTCAGTTAGGATTTATTATTTTGAGCGGAATCCGGAGGGCGTCCGGGAACCAATAAAAATGCACCGCGCTCGATACATAACCAGACGGGAGAACCATCTAGTATATGCACAGAATAATAGCTCGTCAGACACGGCAGGCATCAACCCCAGCGGGAAACTTGACCATTGGTCCTTGGGTTCTCCTATATATAGCAAGCCCTTCTATGCCAATAGCACCTTCATGAGAATTTCATGGAGCAGGATCTGGATCTCATATATTCATCAGAAGCTACTGCAATAATAAAGCATGGAGAAATCCTTAAAGCTCAGGAGGGATAGCACCATGGCTCATAAGAGCGCTAGGGAATTTGCTGAAATTTTCTCTTTCTTGATCTGTGATGCTAGGCAAATTATTACGTCCGGTGTACGGATTCGTCCGGACACCAATCCAGAAGCGCCACGTCACCAAAATACACCGGGACCTAGTGTCACCATGGCGCGTCTGGATTGGGTATCCGGACATCCGGTGACCGGACGTAATAATTCACCGTGATGCTATCTATCCTGAGTTTTATAGGTTCCTCCTGCTCGCTCTCTCCATCACAAATATGCAGACTTTCAAGAAGACCAGAATGAGTCTTTCTTCGCTCGCTGTCTTTCTATCTTTCTCTACAGAATTGATCATTTGAGCAGTTTATTTATTATATATGTAGTCCACTTTGGTATTCTTATCTACAAGGGAGAAAGTTGTCACCTTTTATCAGAGGAAGTTATCACTTATCATCGTTATCCACAAAGTTGGCAATCTCAGCATCTGCAGTTCCAGAGCTAAAATTTGGATCAGCTTATCACATTCTGGGCTTAAACACAACGAAGAAACGGTATAGATGATGGTTGTTTCCATATTCTGTAGAACTTGAATATTCTGACAAAGTTATATATATATATATATACATATATATATTTATATCCAACTCCAACACTATCAAAGCATCAATTGAAACAGAACAATTAATTAAGTTTTAAAACAGATTAGGTGCAAAGAAACTAAGGTTTTGTTTGGGACGGTTTTTTTAATGCTTCTTAAAACGGATTTTTAGTAAAAAAATTAAATTTTTTGCACTAAAACTTCGTTTTAAGAAGCAATAAAAGAGTCATCTCAAATGAAGCCTAAGTAGAATTAACTAGAACCTAGGTTCAAGAGGCCCGCAAACTAGGATGTGAGCTGTTACATCAATTATTTTCCTTCTATCCAGAAGTACTTGTCTCAAGTTCAAGTGGCGACGGGTGTAGATGTAAACAATGCTCAAGGCAGTGCTAAGTATGGAGTCTAAATTTTCTTAATCATCTTGGATAAGATTTGATCATAATTTTTGAGATTGGTGGCTACCAAACTTAAAATATATTCATACTTGATCTTTAAGATTGATGGCCACCAACTCAAGACCGATTTACAATTTTTTTTTTTCCTAAGCCAGTGACTTACATAACTTAAGCTCTATTCAAATTCATCTTTCAAACCAACCAACGCATGAATAAACTATTAAATGGGAAAAAATCAATAGTTCCATGCATGCAACAGCTAAAGGTAGCAATAAGAAGAGAGGAAGAAGAAGAGATAGGAGTGTGGTGTCATTCAAGAAATAAAGGAAGTAGTTTTTTCATGAATTTGTAAGGAGAAACAATCCACAACTACAATTATAAAAACGCCATTATGTCTAGTTTTAGCTTAGGCATTTTGAGCACTAAGGCTTCGTTTGGGATGCTTTCTTTCTGTTTCTTAAAGCGGCTTTTTAGTACAAAAAATTTAATTTTTATACTGGAAAGCCGCTTTAAGAATCAGGAAGAAAACCGTCCCAAATAAAGCCTAAGTCTAGGTTGAGGTCCTGCCCAATGGAGTTTGGAATCATAGCAGGGTATACAACTCGGTGTTTGTGTCATTCCTTTAGAAGTATAGCATTTGCAGTAATGTTACGTAAAGTAACATCACGATGGTGTTTAGGCCAAAAAAAATTGGCTTGGAATAGGGCCAATGTATGGTCTCTGGTAATTTCTGCGTATAAAAATTAGTTCTTTATGTTAGCACGGTATAGAAAATTAGTTCTTTAAAGAGATTTTATTGATTGCTAGACTATCAATACACATTTACCACTTGTCATCTTTCTCCGGAATTATTAGTGCAAGAATGACATATAGGATTAAGTAATGTTGAAAAAAACTACTTCATTGTAAGCTCATTGACCATTTCTTGTAGATTTTCATGCTAATTTGGACTGATTTTATAATGAGGCGAGTTGGGTACTGTCGAGCCCGGCATGAAATCAATTTAGTGTTGAATTAACCAAATAGGAGGAAATTGTGTTGGTAATTCCAAAGGGGTGATTTCTCATATTATTCTAATACCATTTTAACAAATCCTAGTATACCTACAGAGGATGGGCTATGCTCGAGTAGCAAGGCAAACAATAGATAGTCGGTTTCCTTGAAGAATGCAAGGAGTTGGGGACAGAACCATAGGAAAAAACTATAACTTTTTGCCCTTCCAATCAAGGGCATAGGCGTTCGATATACAATCATACCACACGACAACATGAAATTGCTAAGGTCACCCTAAAATAAATTGGCACAGATTCATTTCAAATGCATCTCACAACACCTTATATATAAAGTTCCTACTGATGGAGATTGTAGCCTTGCACATATTAGTAGAAAGAGCTTCAATACCTTTTCTAACCTAGCTGATATTGTATGATTGTGAACATTTGGTTGTTTTTAGACTTAAGTTTTTTAGCACACTAGCGGATATTATATTATTAGTGCAACCAATGTTGAACAACAGTTCATACACCTTTCCATTAATTGTGTATCTAATCTTGAAAATTGGCATGCCTCTATGAAGTATCAATTGTTTAGGTACTATTAAAACCTTCTCTAAGATGCAAGACAGGAACTCCTAGTCATCTCATTGAACTTCTTTGAATTCCTCTATTACATTCATTGGTGACAGCAAGGAAGGTTAACCTAGCTCCCAAAGTAATAGTGCAACTAATGATGATTGGGGCATTCATTCGATCTTGTGCCCGGATTGAACATATTGAAAACATTTGGAGAACAAACTTTATTTGCTGAAGATATCATGTTAATGAAAAACTAATCTAGGTAGAACCTTGGCTCTTGCAGTTTGATAGAAAGTGGATACAATTTCAACAAAACTAAATAAAGACATAAGAAATTTATGAAGAAGAATGCACAAGAACTCTTTTTTTTTTTGAAGAACTAAGAAGATAAACACAATATATAGTTGGATCTTCAATGGAGAGAAAGATCCGGCTCTCTCAAATCCCTAGCCGTCAGCTAGAGCCTACTCAACCTAAGCAAAACTAATTCCAGCAAAATCAAGCATATTTTGAAATCACTTCATAGTTAGCCTTAAATAGACTCCCCTCCCCTAATTCCCTCCCAAATTAGCACCCTTTCCCTAAATAATTTCCTCTCATATTTGAATTCAAATTAGATCCCTTTCTCTAATTAATTCCCTCGCAATCTTAATTTAAGCTTTCACAAACAATTCCCCATTAATTACTCCTTACATAATGCATATTAACTCCCTTGAGTTTTTCCTAAATAATTCCCTCTTAGGTTTGAATTAAAATTAGATTTCTTTCCATAATTAATTCCCTCCTAATTGTAATAAAAACTTTCCTAAACATATCCGACTGGCCAGCTCACCCGCCGGTCCATCAGTATGCCCATCCCAAAGAGCCACCTTATCCTCAAGGTGGAACGAAGAAAATTGTTGCTAAAATACTAGACTAATAGCAGTGGACTAGAAAATGGACTGACACTGGGTCAAACGATCTCTGCCTCGAGTATGGGTGTAAATGAGTTGAGCTGAATATATGCCTAATCGAGCTAAGCTTGTTTAGTTGTTTCTAAGCTCAAGCTCAAATTGAGCTCTTTTACAAAGCTTGAACTCAACTCGTTAAAAAATTCATATGCTCGAGCTCGTTTAGAAATCTCGAGCTCGACTCAACTGTTGAGTTCGATTTCTTAGTTTTAAATTTAAAAAACAGTTATTTAAAGAATTTAAGATTTTTAATATAGAATTAATTTAAAATTATTAAAATATATTATATAATACTAAATTAAATTAATTATTAAATATATTTTAATTTAATCGAGCAGCTCACCGAGCTTTCCAGTCAAGCCAAGTTTGAGCTTGAGCTCGTTTATTATACGAGCTTGAGCATAGGCTCGAGCTTGAGCATAGGCTCAATAAGCTCGAGTTACGAGCTCGAGCTAGCCTGACTCACTTACACCCCTAGCCTCAAGCATCTCTCTAATCAATCTCTTCGTTATGGATTTGGAGATTACGTTACACACGAACACTAATAGGTGGATTCATCCCTTCAAGAAAATAAGATGCTCGCATTCTTGCGGAGGCAACCTTGAACTAGTTGGAATACCCCTTGATACTGCTACATGGGTGGTTGAACCATGTTTGGTGCTTCTATCTTCTCTCCATCATTTTTTTCCTTCCAAACTCTACAGCTGCACCAAAAATCTCACTCTTTCACCCTTCTCCCTCCTTGGAAGTGGCTCCAAAGGTGGCATCTAATCTTTTTTCCCCCAACATTTTCACCTCCCAATCTTCCTCTCTCCTTATCGGATTAGGGTTTCCTCCACTTCCGTGGCCACCGGCAGCTCCCCTCGACTCCGACGTCGCCATTTTGGTTTGAACCTTGAGTATCTTCCTCATCATCTCCTCCATTATGGCAAACTTTCCATCGATTTTCTCATGGACGATTGAAATTTGACTTTAAAACCCTAAAATTTCATATTTCAATTGTCTAATCTCATCTTCTAACTCTTCTATCTTTCTTCCTGTCATACATACCCGGATTTATGCTCTGATACCAATTTAATAATAAGTGGGTGCATGATGCGGACATCGGCACGAAGATCTGGCGCATCTATCACAGGAGGCGTTGTAAATCGACGACTCTAATTTAAGTTGTCATTTATGAATTATTTTCTGCATTTTAGTTCCTATTTTATGTTATTTTCTATTTTACCCCTAGGTTAATTTATTTGAGTGTTGTGGCCCAAGGGGCATTTTTGTAATTTTCTATTTTCTCATGTTATGGCCTATAAATAAGGGCCTTAAGCTATTGTAATGGATGGTTGATTAATATGAAAAATTGTTTCACACACCTGTGTTCTTCTTGTGAGAGAGCGTTAGTGAGATTCCTATGAGAGGAATCGAAGTCTTCACCAGCCGCAGGATGGGTCCGGGCTCGTGAATTGAAGTCCCTTGGAGAAGGGCAACGGATCACCCGTCAGTCTTCGGAAGAGTCCGAGGCTCGCGGTTCTTTTTTCTATCGTTTGTTTCTATCTTTCGTTTTATCTTTGTTTTGATTTCTTCCTTGTTATCTCTCCCCGTCGTCGTTTTCATATTCTTCCTCCTCCCTCAACTTCACGGCCAAACACCCTTTTGGATGCCGCCGGCCAACCTCTAGCCGCCGGCCACCACCCACCACCTCATCCCAATTGAAATCCTTGCCTAATTTGGGTGGACATATTGTGGGCTGATTTCAAATTCAAAATCCTGTATTTCGAAATTCGAAATCGTTCATAATTCATGAAAGCTATTTTTGGAAAGTTTCCATTTTTAAATCCGATTTGAATTTCAAATTCGAAAGGGATTTAATTGGTCCTTTCCTTAATTCCCTAATATTAAGCAAATTCCATTAAGTCCTTCTTAATTTAAATTCATTTGAATTCTAAATTCAATTCAAATTTTAAATTCAAATTTGGGAACATTAAATCACCTCATTAACTCCTCTTGCTTGGCTGAATTTTCCTCAAGCCCCACCCCTTAATTTCTTTCATAAAATCTAATTTCAGGTTTAGGAAATAAATTTCTTTTCCTCCAATCAGCCATACGGCTTGGCCCCTTATAATTCCACGTGGAAATCCTTTCAAGTCTATTTCCTTCATAACCTGAGAATCTCTCAGATTTCCCAAAAAATTCCATCCCGCCTTCCCTCCTCTTCCTCTCCTTACTCCACCTCAGCTCCTCAATCCCGCCAGCAATAATTCTCCTAAGTCTTATTTCCTAATCTAATTCCCCAAATCAACTCATTGATTTAGGAATAGAAAAACCCTCAGATAAAATTCCCTCCCTCCTCTCTACAACCCGCCTGTTACTCCTCTTAATTGCTTTCTTTGCTTCCCTTATTCAATTCTCGGATTCAAGGATTTGAATTTTCCCTCAACCTCCCTTGGATCCTGCTGCAGCCAAAGAATTCCAGCTCACAACCCTTGGTCGTATTCCTCTCAGGTTTTGAATAAGAAACCTGAAGCAAATTTCAAATTTCCTAAAGTGTATTTTTTCAGCTTTTTGGAGAGGAGATCCTCTCCCTAGCAAAGCCTCCGCTCTCGTTCTACATCAGTTTGGTATCAGAGCATGGACTCGGATCAACTTGGACGGACTTTAAATTGGTTGGTAGGTCAACTGGGCGTCGTTAGTCAACAACTCAAGGAGGATCAAGCGGACTTAGCCGACCTCCACCGTCAAACAATGGAACGATTCGATCACCTAGAGCGAGGCAGGACTAACCCACCATTTTATGCAAAAACCCCGTCATCAAAGGATCGAAAGAAGGCACTAAGAGACAGAGAGATAGTGGATAGAGTGGACAAATGGATGGAAGCCAATGAAGCCTTCGATTTCCCACTCACTGTGCAAATCAAAGAGAAATCTAAGGTGATCAAGGAAGAATCTGAAGAAGATGAATTTGTTGATTCCATTACAACTCCTACAGAAGCAATGATTTCTTTTGACTCCGTTAAAACTCCTACAACGGAGAATGTTGATGAAGCTCTGAAAGTGGTATCCATAGAACTCAATATTGCTCCTATCGCTTGTGAAGCCATCTATGAGATTGAACAAGTTCCTGCAGGCGAAAAGAAGTTCGACATCTTGGAAGGTGATCCCGTGACTATGGAAATTGGCGAGCTAAAGTGCAACAAGCAAGTTGACCTTGTGGGCAACCGGGGTGGTTTGAGAATCTTTGCAAATAACAGTCCAGAGTTGTACATCAGCAGTTGTGATGCTAACTCGACGGAGTCGAGTATTCTCCCACCAGGGGAGAATGATGCGGACATCAGCACGAAGATCTGGCGCATCTATCACAGGAGGCGTCGTAAATCGACGGCTCTAATTTAAGTTGTCATTTATGAATTATTTTCTGCATTTTAGTTCATATTTTATGTTATTTTCTATTTTACCCCTAGGTTAATTTATTTGAGTGTTGTGGCCCAAGGGGCATTTTTGTAATTTTCTATTTTATCATGTTATGGCCTATAAATAAGAGCCTTAAGCTTTTGTAATGGATGGTTGATTAATATGAAAAATTGTTTCACACACTTGTGTTCATCTTGTGAGAGAGCGTTAGTGAGATTCCTATGAGAGGAATCGAAGTCTTCACCAGCCGCAGGATGGGTCCGGGCTCGTGAATTGAAGTCCCTTGGAGAAGGGCAACAGATCACCCGTCAGTCTTCGGAAGAGTCCGAGGCTCGCGATTCTTTTTTCTATCGTTTGTTTCTATCTTTCATTTTATCTTTGTTTTGATTTTTTCCTTGTTTTCTCTCCCCGTCGTTGTTTTCATATTCTTCCTCCTCCCTCAACTTCACGGCCAAACACCCTTTTGGATGCCGCCGGCCAACCTCTAGCCGCCGGCCACCACCCACCACCTCATCCCAATTGAAATCCTTGCCTAATTTGGGTGGACATATTGTGGGCTGATTTCAAATTCAAAATCCTGTATTTCGAAATTCGAAATCATTCCTAATTCATGAAAGCTATTTTTGGAAAGTTTCCATTTTTAAATCTGATTTGAATTTCAAATTCGAAAGGGATTTAATTGGTCCTTTCCTTAATTCCCTAACATTAAGCAAATTTCATTAAGTCCTTAATTTAAATTCATTTGAATTCTAAATTCAATTCGAATTTTAAATTCAAATTTGGGAACATTAAATCACCTCATTAACTCCTCTTGCTTGGCCGAATTTTCCTCAAGCCCCACCCCTTAATTTCTTTCATAAAATCTGATTTCAAGTTTAGGAAATAAATTTCTTTTCCTCCAATCAGCCATACGGCTTGGCCCCTTATAATTCCACGTGGAAATCCTTTCAAGTCTATTTCCTTCATAACCTGAGAATCTCTCAGATTTCCCAAAATTCCATCCCGCCTTCCCTCCTCTTCCTCTCTCCTTACTCCACCTCAGCTCCTCAATCCAGCCAGCAATAATTCTCTTAAGTCTTATTTCCTAATCTAATTCCCCAAATCAACTCATTGATTTAGGAATAGAAAAACCCTCAGATAAAATTCCCTCCCTCCTCTCTACAACCCGCATGTTACTCCTCTTAATTGCTTTCTTTGCTTCCCTTATTCAATTCTCGGATTCAAGGATTTGAATTTTCCCTCAACCTCCCTTGGATCCTGCTGCAGCCAAAGAATTCCAGCTCACAACCCTTGGCCGTATTCCTCTCAGGTTTTGAATAAGAAACCTGAAGCAAATTTCAGATTTCCTGAAGTGTATTTTTTCAGCTTTTTGGAGAGGAGATCCTCTCCCTAGCAAAGCCTCTGCTCTCGTTCTACATCAGTGCAATTTCAGTAAAATTAAATAATGACATAAGAAATTTAGAAAGAAGAGCGCACACAAACTCTTTTTTTATTATTATTAAAAGAACTAAGAAGATAAACACAAGATATAGTTGGATTTTCAATTGGAGAGGAAGATCTGGCTCTCAAATCCCTAGTTGTCGGCTAGAGCCCACTCAACCTAGCAAAAACTAATTCTAGCAAAATTAAGCATAATCTGAAATCACCTCATAGTTAGCCTTAAATAGGCTCTCTTAATTACCTCCCAAATCAGTCATCTTTCCTTAAATAATTCCCTCTCGGATTTGAATTCAAATTAGATCACTTTTCCTAATTAATTTCCTCACAATTGTAATTAGAATTTTCCTAAACAATTCCCCCTTATTTCCTACTTACATAATATTAACTCTCCTGGGTTTTTCCTAAATAATTCCCTCTCAGATTTGAATTCAAATTAGATTTCTTTCCCTAATTAATTCCCTCCCAATTGCAATTAAATTTTCTTAAACAATTTCACATCTCTATTCTTGTCCGCCTACCACCCTAATGGGGTCCACCGGCTCAGTTGCCAGTCCATCACAAACTTAATTGTTAGGCTTGAAGGGGGCTCACTTTGGTTGTTATTGTCACCACATTATTGAATTCTCTATTTTGTTAGTCAAATTTGATATGGTAAGCAAATATTAATCGATGTTGATTAAGCTCAAGCTTTGCTTTATAAGCACAGTTAATAGCTTGTGAAAGGAACCATACCACTTTCATCTACAATTTCTCTTAAATTGCATCCCGTAGAACTCTAACGTATCTCAACACTAACTGCTAAGTAGCCACAAGGAGATTTTTTTGAGAGCCAAGGCAATAGAATTCTTCAGTTTAGGGACTAACAGAGTAATTTCCTAGGATGCATCATTGGCATTGAAGACATAGCATCTACTCGTAATTCAACAAGAGGAAATGGCTCTGCAACATTTGTTTCGTCCAATTCCATCTATTTACATAACCTTGGTCCTCCCTATGGCGGATTGCATGAGTTAAACCCACCAGGCACCAATGCCCCCTTTAGTTTGCATAAAGATAATTGGCTTGCTCCTCAGATAGAATCTCCATGAATTCAAAGAATGTTCCCACTACTTGTTCTCGATCTAAGTAATCTCAAGGTATAAGTGACAGTAAGAAAATGGAATATTAAGTTTTACCTTAAATCATTCTGCCCTTCTTCGATGACACAAAAGTGTCATCGTCATTGTAATGTAATTTTTATGAGAGGGTGTATTCACCACTTGGGTCTAATCTAAAGTGCATCGTTTTCCACCGAGGAGAACGATTATTGTCAGAATATAGAAGCTCCGGATAAACCAGCAAATGTTGGACAACATAGAGCTCAAGGCGCAGCAGTGGTTTCTCTAATCATTGGTGTGGTTGTCAAGGCAAAGATTAAAACCATTTTTATGGCTACGAATTTCATGCAACATCTCTATGACAAAGCATTGGAACTCAATAGACAACAACTCTAGTCACTGTGCAAAAAAGGACTGAACTTCATGGAATGCTTCCCAGTTATGAGTGTTGTCACCAATCAGCTGCTTTGCACCGTCTGCCATGAGCTCTAATACCAAATGGCATATCCAATATGAAAAATTAAAATAGAACCGAAAGTTATTAGAAATTTTATAAAAGTTCTATATTCTGACCAGTGGCGGAGCCAGAAAATGTATTTAAGGGGGGCCTAAATTATTTTCCCTTCAAATTTTTACATCTGGACATGGGATCAAAATAGTCAGTTTTAAAAATGATAAAACTTTGATAGTGAATTAGTTTATATTTTTTCTTCACAAAATGATTTCCAATCATCAAATCACTTGATTATTGCTAGAACAAATTCAATATATTAACTTAATACATAATATTAAAAATCTCATTGCACAAAAACAAATCATAAAATCTCTTTAAGATTGAATCAATACATGATTAAGCTAATATCAACCTAGAAAAAAAAAATAAATGAATAGAAAATTAAATTGGGAGTAATTTGAATGGACGGCCGATCTTAAATTTCTTGATCGTGGACCGTTTATTGGTCATTTAAATGTCATAGTGATATCAGAATTCAGCGATCTTGGGCTCGTTGGATTCGTCTCGTCTAGCCGCTCAATTCGACTATAAGCATGTCATGTTTGGAAACCTTTTGATAATTCAAATTATGGTTTAAACCTTCTAAATATGCTTTGAGTCTTTGATTTGGAATCATTTGGGTTTGGATTGAGTCGAATTTGGTGCCGTTGTGTTTGCATTTTCGAGACGTTCAGTTCGATTGTAAGTTTGCTGAAATCGGAGTTCATATGGTCTCCGATTTAATTTTTGAATTTTCCAACTTGATTTTATCTCTATATTCCCTATATTTTTTTTTCATTTTTTAGGGGGGGCACGTGCCCCCCTTGCCCCCCCTTGGCTCCGCCAATGATTCTGACAAAGACAAAAAACATGCGTATGCGATTTCGCAACTATTTTCATACTACATAACCAAATCACCACTTAAGATAAAACAATAATTAAACTAAAAAACAGAATATGTGCAAAACAACTATTAAGTAGACTTAAGTATAACTCAGCACAAGATGCCTATAGACTGGGATTTGAGCTACTACATTATTATGAGTGGTAAAATTTGTCGTTTTTGTGTTGCCAACTCATTCACAGCTTCGTTTTGGTAATTTTCTACAGTTAACAATGTAGTTCTTAAGTCTCAGTGATGGGCCAATAGGTCATAGGTGCTTTTAATGCACATATCTTATTGTACAATACATTGAATGCACAAGTTCATGACTTATCAATTTAAATAACGCTAAATAGAAATAAATGAAATTTGAGTATTCATGAAACCAACCCAAATAGTCGATAAGATTGATGGTGATGAGGATGATTATCTCTATAGGCAATTGATATATAAATTCAATCCATTAGATCAAATGATGGTACTAAGTATTTCTCCCAAAAGATGCATAATGTTTATAATGGCAATGGCATTATGCATTAATTTAGCTGCATTTCTAATCACGAACAAAATGGGATGGTAAAAAGCAAAATTTTTCATCTCCTTAAGATTGCTCGGCATCTTCTTTTTTTTTTTTTTTAATTAATCTTCTTCTTTTAGGAAATGTTTGGTTTGATGTTTAAAAATAAGAGGTAAAAGAAGTGTAATGTATTTTGAATTTAGAGCTGTTGTTTCTTTCTTTTTGGTTTGTTAGGTGGTTGTATTATGATTTCATGATTTATCATTGTGTCCCATATTGTCCTACTGCACAAGTCTTACCTCCCTGCCATATTATGTTAGTGGTGAAAGATTTATTGAATAATAAACAAAATTTTATGTTTAATTATAATTTCAATGTCCTTGACGAGGTTTGTCCTTCTAATATATCCATTATAATATAAAATTTTTCTGACTTCAAGACTCGGATAAGTTGCAGCTCGTAATTCATTAAATTATACACATGCTTCATTGATTAGATACAATAATGGATTTTGGAATTTTTTTTCCTTCATACGATCTCAGTTGATTTACCCTAGCCTACTGTGGCTTTCTATTGGTTGGTTAATTTGATTTATCAATTTATCCCTTAGCATCTATTTTGAGGTCTGGCTTAATTTATTCTTCTTTGGCAATTATCGGATGTTGATTTCTTGAATTTTGACGTCCATGCATGCATGTTTGACCAACCTAATTGGTTGTAACAGCATTTTCAGAATGCTGATGCTTAGTAAAAAATTTAAAGGTGTCCCAAATGTTCTAGAACTTCTATTATTATATGGAATTAAGCAAATTAAATTACTCGTTAATATTTTTTATTTGCCACACTAATATATTAACTTTTGCAAAGATTTCATTATAGTTCCGGTCTCAAAATTAGCTAGTTAATGTCTCAAAATAATATTTCATATCCTCAAGTTAATTTTACTTATAAAAAACAACCCTCTTCACAACTCATGTTCACAAATATCATCCCATAAACCTTAAGATATCATTCCATCCCACCCCAACTACCATCTCTTCCTCTTACCTCACTTGATTTTTCTAACCAACCCCTTTCCTCCCCCAACCTTTCTCATAACTAATTCTTCCCTTGCATTTCCATAATAAATTCTGCCCAAAATTTCAGCATTTGAACTAAACATAAAGTGCTTTTTTTTTTAATCCTCCACACATTTCGTTTAATTTAAGTTCAAAAAGGTTTATGCAAATTATTCCAGCCATAAAAACATAATTTCAGTATGTTTTCAACAATTTTATGACTAACATCAACACAAGCTTCTATGTAATATAAAACATAGCACTATAGCAGTAGTACTAAATAATTCAGCATCAAAAGTATCAAATATCATTCAACAGAGATTAAAATTGTATGATAATATGCTCAAACAAGCCAGGCATCAGGCCATTTTAGCAATCTTTTGACAGTACCCATATCAGTTATAAGCAACAATATCATGTTTTATCAAAATTTTAATTGAAAGAACTATTAATTACAGAAATGGCTCACCGGAATGATTACAACAATTTCCTTCTATCAACCAATTAAAGAAAATCAATAAGAAACTCACTGTAGTTGTATTCTTCAGATAAAAATATTTATAGCTACAAGAATGAGAACAAAAAGAAAACATGCCTCTCAAGGAAAGAAGAGTTTTGCGTAGAGGAGCTCATTCCAGGTGTCCTGGAGTCCAGGCAAGCACCAGTGCACACAATCAGCATAGCTTTTTGGGTTGGCTAGCTGCTCCGGCGTCAAAGGGCTCCATTGTTTCTTATAAATGGAAGTGTGTGCATCATTTCGGTACTCTGAAAGCTGAGTGATGTTAATAACAGTAACTGGCACATTTGATTTGTCAAAAACTTCACGAATGACCCGCATGATTCCCTTGCTAGAGCTTCTTCCCCAGTAATTTGGATCCTTAATAGGAGTAGTTTCATTGTAACAGTTCCCATCTGGTTCTCCTCCCCACCCCAAACTCCTGAAGAAAATAAGTCATGTTAATTGATGGCCTAAAAAGGAGGTCAATATGCTTAATTCAATGTTAATTTGATCCAAGAAAAGAAGAAATTTTAGCATGAACATAATCATCAAGTGCAAGTCGATGTTACCAAAGGTGAGCCCAAAAACTTTATTGGTAGGCTTTGTTTGAATTGAAGGAAAATGAAGGAAATAAAATAAAATGAAATCTCAACAATGTTGATATCAGTCATTGAATTGAACTTTTCAACCCTTGATTTTCTTTTTCTTTTGCTCAAATTCTCAGCATCCAAACACATTCTAAAAGTTTGAAAAAAACATTAATCATAGCTATTGAGTTTTTAGTAGATTAAGTAGCAAAAAATAGCTTATTACGACAGATCTAAATATCACAACTTGCAATTGCAAAGAAAATGTTACTTCAAAGAAAAAAATTCTCACTGACATGGTCACTTCTTGTTAATAATAAGCTAAAGTATTTTGGCTTCAAATGCAAGCACGAACATTCAAGAGTAATTATCCTCATGTTGCATCACTTCTATAATGCTAATCTCTATACCAATGCTTAATTCTACTAATGAAAACTTTTTATCAGAAGCTAAGCTAATTCGATAAAAACATTATATATAACTTGAGCAAATGAACTTCAGCGCTTACATCTCATGGGAGGGTGACAAGCTAGTGAAGAAAGCTCTAGTCTGATTGGGATCCATGTTCTTTTCTACCCACTTAACCATTCTCCTCAGAGCCAGCCGATATGCCTCTTCCGTCTCCATCTCAACAATGTTCTTCATGTCACCGTTGAATGACCCTCGCCTATGAAATAGTAACAGGCATGAATGAAAACTTAATTCAATCTTGATGAGCCAAACTTTAAAAAAATTAACTTGGAAAGATGAGAGCTTACAGAATCTTCATTTTCTGTCCAGTCATCCACCATAGATAAGTATTGAAAACAATAATATCAGCCCCTTTCCAATGTTGAGCATGTTTGTTAATAGATCTTACTCGAACTATTCTATCTGAAATTCTGTGCACAACAGCATTGTCGGAGTTGGATTCAACAAGAAAAGGAGCCCAGTAGAACTCAATTGTGGCATTATAATCCTGAAAATTAAATAATATAAATTCTTGCTACCTCCTTGTTTTCTTAAAAACATTTAAAACTAAGAAGTTGATATTTTAGCATTATATACCTTAGCTCTAAAGATGGTGAGGGAATCAAATGTCTCCATGGATTTAGCACTGCCAGGAATGATTCGGTGCAAGAGGCAGACCATGGAGACAAACTGGCCACGATTTAAGGAGTCGCCAACATACATCATCCTCTTGCCTCGGAGATTTTCTAGCATCAGAGTTGCATTGAAACTGCAATTTGAGAATTAAAAAAAGCATACGAGAGTAGATAAAAGATTCCTTAAAAAAGCGTGATTTAGAGAAGAGAAGAAAAAATAAGTTCAATTGCTTGCATTTTCTTCTTTAAAAAATAACATGTTAGAGAATTCATGAAGCCCCCAACAACTGGGTATGAAGTAAAACAACTATTGCTTTCATTAAGATGTAAACTCGAGACCTCTTGCCTGCTAAATGAGTGCTCTAACGACATCTTTCCTTTGAGAGGCAAAAATATATGCTACATTTTTATATGACGTTGCACTTATCACACCTTATTAGCGAAGTATGTTTTAAATATATACAAAGACTAAATAAAGGCACAAAAGCTCTTCCATAAGTTGGATGAGTACATGATTGCGTTTAAAAAGTTATAGTGAGGGTTATAGATGTAGCTAAGTCAAGTCGACTTGAGCTCGACCAGATAAATGACTCAGAAGTTGAGCTCGATGAGCTAACAAGCCAAGCTTGAGCTAGCTCTAGCTTGACCCGTCAACTTGTAAACTGGCTAATTTAAAAATTGTTAATATTACATACACTTAAAATATATATAAATTCAATAAGTTTGGTATAAAGTTGCTAAAAATATTTAAAATGTGTATTATTTCAAGTGATTTTATTATTTCTCATTTGATTTTTTTTTCATGTAATTATAACAACTGCTTAAATAACAATGAATTTCACTCTTTTATTGTAAATGAGTTGGTCCAATAGCCGACTTGAATTAAGCTCGAACTAGAATAATTAATCAAAGCCCAAACTCAAGTCAAGGATTACTCGAGCTCAGCTCAACTTGTTTACACCCTTAGTTAGGGTATATTATAGCCCTAAATTAAGAGGGTTAGCAAGCAGATTAGAATGAGTGAATCTGATCAACTCTAGACCATACACTTGAACAATAAATTATCATAAAGCTATAGCAAACTGAAGTTCAACCCAGACCGAAGAATCTAGATTAACAAAGTAAATACACAATTTTTTCTAACACATAGAGTGCAAAACATAACAGTAGCCTCTAATTCAAACTACATCAATATCCAGCAAAGATTTCAAATTTTCCCAAGTTGACTACATAATCTGACGCAAAATTCAGACTTTAACTCTAGTAAGAGAAGTAGGAACCATGAACTTTTCCCGATTTGTGAAATCTTTGATTACCAAACAAGCCCCAAATACAAATTACAAAGAGGTCCTTTCGCCCATCAAAAATGATTAAAAATAATAATAATAATCTCCGACCCTTGTGTTAGGCTCCCAATTCCATGGTCCAATGGCCAAGATGCAGGCACGCGGAACGCATTGGATTCAAGCCGCTCAAAATCAGCATTTCGGGTTGTTTGGTTGCAAGATTTGGCCAGCGTTTTTAAGGCACCTAAATTCTACTACATTTTAAAATCTCGTTTTCCTATTATTTTAGGCTAAATCCCAGATTTAGTAAATATCGGGGAAGTAGAATTTACGAGATTTAGCGCACGTCTTCTTAGTCTCTTCTTCATTTAAATCTTAAATCTAAAAATTATCTATCAAATAATTTATTAAGATTTAACTATATTTAAAAACTATCATGCCAAATAATTTTTAGAATTGAACACATCCATGATTTACTAAATGTGGATAAACAGGTTTTTCTAAACCCAAATTGAATTAAATCCTACTTGCAGCCACACAAAAAACCCCTTTTCAATTGCTGAACAGCACCGGCGTACCTGGGAAGATAGCAGCGGCGAGGCTGCCATCGCCAATGCTGGTATGCAGAGTCCGGGCGACCATGAGCCTGGCATGTTAGCTGCGGCTGGATGTATGGGCACTCCTCCTCCTCGTACTGCGGCCGACCTTCCTCGTCGTAGATCCATTCCCCTTCGAACAAATCGCACCCTTTCTTCCCCCGTCCCACTGCGAACGGCACCACTGCCAACTTCTTCTCATTCACCGCGGCCAAATCATCCTTCACTAAGCAATTAATACGAATAAGTATTCCAAAGACCCGATCTAAGCTAATGTAGAGCTCTCACCTTTCGACGCAGAGTATTCCTGGATCTCGGAGGAGTGAAAGGGGTGGCGGAGAACGCAGGCGAAGTCCTCACCGTAAAGGAACGCGACGAAGAGTATGAAGGAGAGTGTGATCAGGTAGCTGGAGAAGGGGCTTCGTCTCGGTGAGGAGGAGGAAGACGACGGTGGTGGAGACTTCATCGCCGGAATTTAGGTCGAGGACAGGACGAGACCGTGAGGTCTATGGCGCGCGACTCATTATTAATAACGCTCGGAGCAGGTTCGAGGTAAATGTGCCGCGCTTCATCACCATTTTTGGGGGAATCGTAGGGCGTCGCCCAGTATTTATTTGATAATACAATCATATTTGATGACTTGTAAATCAGTACCATTAGCAATAAGATTGAAAATAGATAAATTAGAACATTTTTTTTTTTTAAGTTACAATAAGAAATATTGAGATTTTATTATCATAATCTTGAGTGAAGGTTTTTTAGCCTCCCTTAGCTGGCTAGCTCTTCATCGGATCTACTATTTGTAATTTTTAGATCAAGTCACACCTCACTGAACTGGCTAGATATTGAGTTATAAAGGATAGGAAGCAAAGCATAAATGTACCCTAATCTAAGGTGTGTAGTTAAAATGAGAATGATTTCATCTCGGATGAGATTTCGGCATGGTTGATGAATCAATTGAGGGTTGGTTAACGATATGAGTTAGGGTACTAATTTGATTGTCAACTAGCTAAAGAGATTATCGACTTGTTAATGAAGGTACTTTTTTGTTGGAGAAGTCGTTGATTTGCTTACGAAATCATTAACTGGCTTTATTCACTGACTTGTATGTTTATTATGAAGGGATATAATGACGGGTCATTCTTTCTTTCTGCTTTTAAATATATTAAAATAAATGACTTAGAAAATGAAGTAATATATTAGAAGAGAAAGTTCTTTTTTGAAATTCGTCCAAGGGGTGGTCTTTCAGTACAAGCCCTGAGAAGATCTCGTTCTTTAAATTGATGGCTCCAAAAGCTCTAAAGAGATGAGTGAGTTCTAGCTCAACATACCAAAGAGAGAATTAGACTGTTCAATATACTTCATTTGTGATAATTACTTCGGTACTCTTGAGTTGATCAACCCATTATGAACAAACTGCTATGCAAAAAAATATTTTATTTTACATTATTATTTATTTTCTAAATGATTTTTTCTTTTTCTTTTTCAACAAGCCATATATGTGACTTTTTTTTACAATTTCATATACCGTATAACATTACAGAGTAGCCTGAGTTAGATCATATTGAATCGGAATTGAACACATTTCTGGAACAAGTGACATAGTCACATCGGATGCCATAGGATATTTATGATTCTTTTATGATGATGCTGAAGAAGAAGTGGCGATATGTTATAATGATTACATAGAATGTATATAATTTATTGAGCTAAGTTCTTGCCAACAAGCTTAAGACAATGATATCTTCAAACTTCAATTATGGCTATGTTCATTTGTTACAACTTTGGTTACAATTGCGACTTTAATGGTGGCTGTGAATTTGATTATAAATATCTCTATGCCTTCAAATGTTGTTCTCAGAGCTGAGATGCTAAAGAAAATTAAGGGAAGTTGATAAGGATAAAGCAATGGTGACTTAGGTTTGGTTTATGATTTTTTTATTGCTTTCCAAAATGCTTTTTTGTACTATTAAAAAGTAGTGGTCAAAAGTTGTCTCAAACAAAGACTTATTCTCATCCTTTTAGAAAGGTCAAGTCTAGTTATAACATATTTATACTTCCCTGAGTACAAAAGAATAGCTAAAATAAAAGGAAACAGAACATGAGGAATCCTGATAAGCTTCATACTCTTAAACCTCTTTTTTGATCTGAAATTATTTAAACCACATATAATGATCTAAATAGCCCAGCAGGTCACTAAAATCCTATAATTGAATTCAAAGTACGGTAAAGAAGCAATATGCATGTCGTTAGTTACTTCAAAATATAAATAGTTATATGATTAAAAATCAATGCAGATATATTAAAACTAGCATGCAATAGCAGTATAATCTATAAATAGTAAAATAATACGATATGAAAGCTAGTAAAATAATACATTGGGAAAACCAGTAAATCAGTATGGTTGTCAAATCAATAAAGTATGCATCATATCAGTATTATTAAAGAATTGGCTTCTTTAACTTTAGGGGTTTCACAATCTTTCCCACTAAGTAATTAGTGTCCTTGTCAGTATCTTTATCACATAATCATCCATCAGGAACTCCGTTCATGTAGCACTTTATCCCATATATGATTCAAAATATGGCTCCCATGGCATAGCACTTTGTCTTGTGATTGATAAGAATAATAATAAAAGAGGTTGATGATTGATATACATAAAAATGATGACTAATGAGTAGAGACTGCTGATTGATAATAGATAAGATAAATGATAGATAAAACATATAATTTAAAAGATAAATGATAAATAAGATAGATGATAGATAAGACATATGATAGGTAAAATAGATGATAGATGAGACAAATGATAGATATGGCAGATGATAGATAAGACTAATGACTGATTGACTAATTGAATGATAACAAAAATATGCCTGATAATTGATATGCAGTGAGACAAATATTGGTATTATACTGATGTGAACATGATATATGACATACATGAAATAATTTGTTCACTTCATATAGAAATGGCAAGAAATTGTATAATGAGTTATTGTTTATATGCATATTATTTCTATTTTGTGCATTGATTTCATTGCAGATATTGGTGACTTGCTAAGCATTTGTGTTAATTATGTGTTTTATATATTTTTAGGTGAGGGTAATGAATCAGTAGAGTGAGGTTGATCAAGGCAGCAGACTTAGGTTTTTTTTTTTCAGAATATATTGGTCTTTTTTGTGGTCATGATATATTTCAGTGACGAACTATTTTTAGTTGAATATCATGATTATTTTTTAAATATTATTTTGGATTTTGGACCAATACATAAATATTAGATGAATAACAATTTTTATGTTTTTAATTGTTTATATTATATGAAATTAGCAAGATCTAGTTGGTGATTAAGTAAAAAAATATACAATTCTTTTTAATTTAGATCTTGAGGCATTACATAAAGTTTGATAAACCCGAAGGTTGTATTTATCTGAAATGGAGTATATATAAGGGGGAAATTTATAGAGTTTTTATAAAAAATTGGGCCATTTTCAAAAAATTTCCTAAGAAATTAATTTTTTTAAAAAAAGTCACATAAAATATCAAAAAGATCGATTAACCGGCAACTTAGGTGTGCTTGCAATCTTCCCAGCCCATTTTTTTGGCTTGAATAAGTATTTCTTTTGACAGTTTTGGGCCATGATGATCATTACCTATAGGGTTCCTCAACTAATGTCATTGTGTGGAATCAACGCCATCAAATACCACATGTAAACATAAATAAACACATATCATCATTGTTGCATAAAGTCATTCAATTGTTGATGTTTGACAATCATCATCCACCATGTCTGATACAAGACTTTTTAGTTCATAAACTATGGTTATTTCCTCTTATAAGATGAATGGTTAGTTCAAACCACCTAACATCAATGGAGCTTTGATGTTCATAATTATCAACTTTCATTTGATGTATTCTAACGTGTGACATCAAAATTACTTTGTCCACTAATGTTTCATGGACATCTTCACAACCATCTGATCTTCCTTATATGAAAAATGACATAATTAGATTATTAATGTCACATGATTTTCAACATTATTCATCAATTATCACTACCAAAAAAAAAAAAAAGTAATGTTCAATGTCTGTTAGTTACTAATGTCTAATGTAAGCCTTCAAAATTATTTGGTCTCCCTCTTATTAGGACGATGATCGAGTTGGCCCAATTAACATCAAATGTTCCTCGTTGCTTGATGCATATTATCTGGCCTCCCATCCTAGTCAAACTCCACCCTCTATAACAAGCTAATTATGCGCATCAAGTTGAAATTTGATCCAAGCTCACAAAGAAGTCAATGTCATCAATATTTTCAAACAAATCCATCCCAGAGTGTTATACAACAAATCCATGCCAATTAGCCTATTTGTGACAACGACGACTATATTATGGTTATGACTAAAGTCAATATGCTCCCTAATAACATGCATTTGAGTGGGATTTGATTTTGATTGATGCATTTAACAAGGGGAAAAAACTCTATATTAGACTGAATCGACCTAAAATTGGCCACTGATCAATGAACTTTTATGCCTAATTTATGAAGTATCTTTGGAAGAGGTGACTTATGACTATCAATAAGGACCTTCAAGTTATGTTGGAACAACTATATACATTAACTGAATATACCATCTACATGACCTACCTGAGATAACGAAAATATGGAATATTAATTATATGAGTCATTTATCGCTCATATTAAATACTTATAAACATAAAAGTGTATCATCTCTTCTCTTGAACCAAGCGCATCGTTATAGCAACTAAACTACGAGAAAGTCTATATCGATCGTCATAATTGAAAATCCCCTCTCATAAGATAGATAATTAATCATAGAAAATTATGCTACTGAGAAATCTTTAAATCAAGAAAATACATCCATTCAATGATAACCGGAGATCATCCTAAATCGTTGACTAATATGACACATAATTAGGCCAAGCTTATCAACGCATTGCACAACTGAAATATACTTTGGACTAATCTTAAAAATAAGAACAAATATCTTAAAAATTTATCTATACAGGCTTCGTTTGGGATGACTTTCTTACTGCTTCTTAAAATAATTTTTAATACAAAAATTAAAATTAATTTTTTTACTATAAAGCTGCTTTAAGAAGCAATGAGAAAGCTATCCCACACGAGATCATAATCTTTTTTACTCCTTAAGCTAAGATCAACAAATCACCACAACAATCACATGCAAAGTCCTATAAGATCACTCATAGAGGCTTAGAAAAACTCAGAAAAAAAAATTACGTTGGAAGCTCATTATGTATTTTTTATCTTTTAACATAAGATAAATAATGAAAATAAAATGACATTTGATCAAAATGCAAGATATTTGTATATCTAATTATGAGGAAGAAATCTTATCGTGCCAAAAACTTGATGCTTGGTAAGAAAAAAGATATGCACGGAAGTGACTTGGAAAATTTGAAGCTAGGCTCCGTTTGGTTTGAATGATTGGGAGGATAGGAAATGAAAAATAAAATGATCGAAGAATTGAATTGAATTTTTTTTCACAAATTTATTTAATTAAGAAGAAATTGAGTGATTTTTTTTTTATTTATTTTGTTGAAAAAAATAAAATTTTTCGTTATGAGGACAAAGTATAATTAATGATCTTAATGATGATTTTACAAAATATCATTAGTTGAGACTTCCTAGGTGAATATAATCACCTGAAATTGTACAACTTTTTTACTGATTTGTTTTTAGGCCACAAATGCAATTTTGTTTTGTCACTATTTTTTCATTGCTTTCAAAAAGTTTGTGTACTGGGAACCTACTTTCTACAAAAAACTTTAAAAAGTTATTTTCTCTACCACAACTTTACAAAATAGTAAGAAAGTCGTTCTAAACAAAGCCTAAAACTAAACAATAAAGGTCTATTTGGGACGGTTGTAGCTTTTTATAAATGTGGTTGTAAAGTTGCGGTGGAGAAAGCAGCTTTTTTGAGAGCTCTTGTAGAAAGCAGCTTCTTAGCAATAAAATTCATTAAAGTAGTAAGAAAATAATGGTTAAACAAAAATTATGATTGCGGTCTGAAACAAATTAGTAAAAAAATTATCTCAAATGAAACCTAAATAAAAAATTATTCAAACAGCCATAGCTATTAAGGGTTTTTATTTTGTTGCAAGTAGGAAAGCACCATTCTTGTGAGTTGAATGGTGTTTTAATTGAATTGTTCGGTATGTTAATGAATTTGGCGATGCTTAACAAGAAGGTCATTTGATACCTCGACCATATTAATGCCATAAAGACAAATGAGTGGCAGTTGCCCAAAATGTTTTTTGCTCTGCTAGGGTTTCGTTTCCGCCGCCCCTTCGTCTCCGTCGTTTGGTGAGATTTTCGTCTCCTACCTTCGGATGGCGGCTTCTCCGCCGCGCGATCCTGGTTTCCTGTCCGGTAGTAAGGCTCCTATTTCTTTTAAGGACGCGGTTGCAGGTTTTTCTTCTTTTGCTTTTCCTGATCTGAGTTTTTCTTCTTATCGTGGACTGCCGGCTTTATTTATTTCTGAAGATGAGATTAGGTCGCTCGCTAAGCCTTTTGAGTTCTCTTTGGTGGGTCGTTTTCCGGGGCGGAGACCTTCCGTTGAAGCCATTCGGAAATTTTGCTTTAGTCTTAAGTTGATTGGGAATTTTTCTGTTACTGTGCTCAATAATCGTAATGTGTTGATAAAATTGGAGAATGATTTCGATTATTGTAGGATCTTTGCTCATAGGTCTTATTTTGTTCAAAATTGTTATATGAAAGTGGTGAAGTGGACTCACCATCTGGACATTGAGAAGGATTCTCCAATTGTTCCAATTTGAGTCTCTTTCCCCCATCTTAGGCCTCATCTTTTTTCTCCTAGGATTCTTTTTGGTTTGGGTTCCCTTTTCGGTCGCCCTCTCAAAACGGATTTGGCCACGGCATCTGGTTCGCGACTGTCGATGGCTCTTATTTTGGTAGAGCTGGATGTTACTAAGAAACATGCGGAGAAAGTTTGGGTTGGATTTGTGGAATCGGGATATGCTCAAACGGTGATTTTTGATGAAATTCCTTTTTTTTGTTCTCATTGTTCTTCTTTAGGACACTCTAAGGAATCCTGTTCTATTTTACATCCTAATCGGATTGTCTCAAAAAATGGAACCTCTCATTGCGATTTGTCGGGGGTACAGGAGCAGGTGGTTGTTACTGTTCCTAATGTTGATGTTTTGATTGAGTCGAATGTGAGGGAGACGGAAGAGCCGGTTGTTGATTCAAGTAGGATGTTGGATTCTAATCGTGAGGAAGATGGTTTGTTGGTTAATAATAGAGAGGATGATGATAAGGGGGTTTCGGTTGAGGCTTTGTCTCCGAATGCTGTGCCATTTTTCTCTTCGTCTGTTGTTATTAATCAGTTGCCTGTGAATGATGGCTTTGATATTATCAATCAGGAAAATGTAGCCAGTGAGGGATTAATTTCTAATGGTGTTTTGGAAGATCCGGTGCCTCCAGTGGGTGCTGGGTGCGTTCTGAGTGTTTCTCCTGACTCTCAAATTTTGGTTAATGTGCCTGTGAGTTTACTGGAATCCAATTCTATTTTGGGTACGAACTCTGAAATAATTGTTGGGTGCCAAGGTGACTGGTTAAATGATTCTGATGAGGAGATCTCGGTTTCTGATTCTTTCTCTGATCCTGATTTTGAGTTTAGCATGGTTCCGGAGAAACCCTTGAGGGGTGTTCTGTCACGACCCGATTCGACGGGGACGGATCCCGCCCAAACCGGATCGCAACCAGCCTAAACAAACTAACCAGGATCTGGTTTGGGAATTGGTTTCGGAACTGAATCTTCCAAATAATTCTCAAAACGGCCAGACAAACACAGAACAACAGAGCTACTATAAATCACCAAATACAGCGGAACAAAACATCTATCTTGTCTTTTCCTCAAATACAATCATCTACAAATACAGTGCATGGCTTTTGAACAGAAAGAAAGACAGAACAGAAAAGCCATGACTGTACAAAAATCAAAAGGTACAACAAATACCTATACGAATCAGACTCAGAAATCTACTCCTGGACTTCCTTCCCTTTCCCAGAACCTGAAAACCACCAGAAAACAAGAGTGAGCTCAACAGCTCAGCAAAGCAACAAACCTCCAATCAAAACTTTCAGAATTCAAAACCAAACTCATCAGACAGAAATCAGATCAGAAATCGGAATAGAATCGTACAGATTGTCAAACCGGACATATCAGAAAGAAACAGAATAGAATCAAAACAGATACGAACAGATATCAAATCAGAATCAGAGTCGTACGGATTCAGAGTACAAACAGAACATAATAAATCAACAGAGTCAGAATTATACAGAGTTGTACGGAACAGAAATCGTATCAGAAACAGGACAGAATCAGACATATCACATTAACAAAATCAGAAATCAGAATTGCAGATCATATCATCTCAGAATCATAATTGCTTACAGAAATCAGAAGCAGAATTGCTTACAGAACAGATACGGAAATCAGATATCAACAGAACAGATATATATTTAATAGCTAAAACTAAACTAAGCAGAATCACTACGGATTCTGACCCTTATGTCTCCCATGTGCTCACGGCACCAGAATTTCTCTGAGTAATAAATAGCTAAGTGTGCTCACGGCACCAGAATAACAGAATTCCTCGGATCCGGAACTGAACAGAAATTTCTCCAACTTGAGCTCAACTAAGAATTTCTCCAGACACTAACTGAATCTCATAGGATCCAGGCCCCTTATAACTCCCTTTTTATAGCACATACAGATAGCATTTCAATTCAGAAGAAATCCGGGCAAATCAGAAATCAGACAAAAATCGGGCAGCACAACAGCAGTAGACGGAATTTACACAAAATTTCCTGCAAAGAAAATTTACCAAATTCGCACAGAACATAGATAATCATATTCCAGAACATTTATTCTACTGCACAGAGAATTTACGGATTCACAGAAAAATGAAATCAACTGAAAACGCTGCCGAATCAAAAATACCCGGACAAAAATCTTCGGAAAATAACCAAAAACTGCACACTCGGCACTTCAACAATATACAGAAAGTTACGCGGTAAAAACTGAATCAATCAAAAGTTACGGACGAAAATCGGTAACGGAAACGAAATCCGGACAGAAAATACCGCCAAACTCGACGGTTCTGAAAATTGAGAAAGGCGGAATGTGCCTTACCTTGCGTACAGCAAAATCCTCAACAGTCTCGACGAACGAAAACGGACCCGCGGCTTCCCGAAATCAACTTTTCCTTTTTCTCTTTTTCTTCCTCTCTCCTCGGATCAAAATCTGATATTTTATAAAAAATTTCTCTCTCCTCAAAATATCTCATTTCCCTTAAGAAATGCTCAGATCGTCCTGGACGATCGCACTTCGTCCCGGACGATGTGTGCTCTGGAAAATCCTCGTCCATACGAAATTTCATCATCGTCCCCGGCGACAGGTCCTCGGGAGAATTTTCGTCCAGACGATCCAAATTTCGTCCCGACGAATCATACAACCAAAACTGATTTTCTGCACAACTTGTACCGATCGTCCCGGACGATCCAACTTCGTCCCGGACGAACCTGGAGCAGAACTGATATTACATGTTCAGCGTGGTAAATTTTGGAAACGAGGAGGTAAAAGAAGATAAGATGTTTTAGTTATTCGGTTTATGCTTTGTTTTCGATTGGTTGTTGCAGGGCAATGATGTGGCTGGGGCTCCCATTCCTCGTCGTTTCCTTGTGACAACCGCTGATGTTTCTTCTGGATGGTCCTTGCGAATACTCGAGGATGATGGTAGCTCTGGCCGACTACTGAGCCTTTTTTTTTTTTGGGTTTCATTTTTCTTTTTGTGGGTTTGGTAGTTTGAAGCTCTTTGGTTGTTATTTTATTATTGTATTTTTCTTTGAGAGCTTCTGTTTTTGGGGTTATACTTGTATCAGTCTTTTTTGAATATTAATATATGGTTGGTTAAAAAAAAAAAAAAAAAAAAAGGTCATTTGATACCTAAATTAAAAACTAGGTGAAAGAATTTTGATTTTAGTTTTTTTTAATGGTTATTTTAAAATAAATATACTTGAACCTCACTTGCTATAGTCTTATGACTCAATTAGTAGAGCTCATTATATATATTTTAAGACTAATGAATGTAATATAAAATTTTCATATACATTACTAATCTCAAAGTAAATCTAATAATTTTGAAATCCTTATCTTGATTAAACCCACACACACATCAGATACACAAGATTTTTAATTGATACGTCATCATAAAATTATCTTGATCGGGCACGAATCTCGAGGCAAAAATCAAGCCGGGAACTTCAAAAATTAAATCCGAGAGCAACTGAACTCCGATTTCAGCAAACTTATAGTCAAACTAAGCATCCTGAAAATATGAACTCAACAACACCAAATTCAACTCAATATGAGCCCAAATCAAGCACCCAAAGTGCTGTTGGAAAGTTCATACCGCAATTTGAGTTACCAAACGGTCTCCGATTTTAACGAGCTTATAGTCGAATCGAACGGCTCGACAAGGCGAATCCAACGAGCCTAAGATCGCTGAATTCTGACATCACTAAGACCTTCAAATATCTGACAAATGGTGCATGATCAAGGGACTCAGTATCGGCCGTCCATTCGAACCACCCATAATTGCCCATGATCCCTCATTTATTTACGGGTCATGCCACTATAGAAAATCTATAAATAGACCCCTCATTTCTCATGAGAGGGAGATCCAATCAAGAAGAAAGGAAGATGAAGAGGAGAAGAGAAAAATAGGAGGGAAGACTCCTCCTCGACCACCGCCGGAGTTTCGCCCGAACTCCAAATGATGCCGGAATTCTGCCCGATCTCCACGGGACGCCAGAATTCTGCCCAACTTCCACTGGATGCTGAAATTCTTCCCAATCAACGACAAATTTCCCTCCTGATGCCAAAACTTCGCCCAAGTAATGCCGGAGTTCTCTTCGGCCATCAACAAACGTCGGACTTCTACCAGACGCCAGACCTTTACTCTTCGCCAAGTTTCTACTCGACGCCGGATTTCTACCGGTTATCGGACTTTCGCTGGACATCTATCCAAAGATGAATTCATTTCCATTGTTGGACTTCTACCTGACGCCGTCCTTCTAACCTTTGTCGTCAGACAACAGTCTTTCCGACATTCGTCGCCCGCCGACTACGGTCCTCCTGACTTACGTCGCCCCCGAAGTACAGTCTTTCCGACCTCCACACCCGCCGACTACGGTCCTTCTGACTTATGTCGCCCATTGGCTACAGTCCTTCTAACCTCCGTCGCCAGCCGACTACGGTCCTCCTGACTTACGTCGTCCGCAGACTACAGTTTTTCTGACCTCCGTCACCAGACTATGGTCCTCCCGACCAAACGAACACGCCAATAGTGATTCTTTGTATTCACATCATGTAATGTACTCTATAAAATGTACATCAAGCGAAGGCATTCTCCCAAGGAAGGGCCTCATTTGTAATTAGGGGTGTCAATTTTTGACACGACTCGAACCCGACCCAGAAAAATCCGGGTTAGGGTCAACCCGGACCCGAATTGGGTCGGGTTCAACAAATCAACCCGTTTTTAAAATCGGGTCGGGTTCGGGTTGACCCAACAACTCGAAAATGACCCGAAATTGACACGAAAACTCCTATTTGACCCGGAAACCCAAGATTGACCCGATTTGACCTGAAAATTTGAAGATTGACCCGATTTTGACCCGAAAACTAGCAATTTTAGGTTAACTTCGGATCATTCGTGTTGGGTCGGGTTGACCCGGACCCGAATTGGGTCGGGTTCGGGTTCGGAAACCTGACCCGTTTTTAAAAACAGATCGGGTTCAGGTTGACCCGAACAGTGTTGGTTCAATTTCGGGTTCGACCCGAACCCGACCCGTTGACCCGAATTGACACCCCTGTTTGTAATCTACTATAATACTAGTGGATTCATTCAAACTGGGTTAGACCCCGTGGTTTTTCCCCATTTTTAGGGGTTTTCCACATAAAAATATTGGTGTCTCCTATGAATGCTACACACCCTCTCTCTTTTATATGATTGCGTGCCGGATTTTCGTACAACACTAAGACGTTAAACTTTATATTTCTCTACCTCCGCGAATACTCCTGGACGCAACATTAATATTGATAAAAAAATTTAATTTTTTTTTTAAATTTTTAAGGCAGCTCAAAAGGGTTTGATCTTTTTGTTTATTTCAAAAAATTTGAAAACAAAAAGTATGTAATACTAAAGCCCAAGACCTCTTCGTTATAGCTAAAGCTCTTAAGGCCAAGAAGAACTGCGTCTCTTCTCATATTCATCGTAGTAATTATTATAGTAACTTACAGGTGAATCATTGATATTTCTAAAAGAAGTGTGAAGCATAAAGATGACTTTACGTTGGGTGGAGCAGTTGAGGATGAATGAATAAATACTTTAATTTAATGGCTGATTAGTTGTTTAGAAGGCAAGTTATGTAGACTTCCTCAATCAAGTTGTGTGTTTGTAGGGTTAAGCAGAGGAGTTGGTGAGATATCTGTATCTTTCGGTAGTTGGAAGGGTGGAGGATCCAATATTTTTCTACTGCACCTATCCACTCAAGCTTCTAATCAATTATTATTTTCTCTTCCCTCGTGAATTAATCACTTACCATGAAGATAGCACTTTTTTTTTTCTTTTCTTTTTTTTTTTTATATTTAGGACTGTCAAAATAGAGTCATGGGTCGTATTCTGGTCCAACTTGGAATTGACTCAACACTAATTGACCCAATTCGAGCCCCACCTATTTTTGCAAACGGGTCAAATATTTTAACCCGGACCTAAACCACGTGGGTTGCTGGCTTGACACAATCCGACCCACAGACACATTTTGATTAAAAAACGGGCACGTGCAAGTTGGTGGCGACGGCGCCAGTGAGGCGTCAGCGGCGCTGCGAGTTGGCGGCGACAACGAGTCCGCAACTGCGGTCAGGGCGGTATGCAAGCGATGAAACGTCGTCAGCACAATACGGTCAGGTAGGCGTCAGCAGAGACACGACACATGCGTCATGATCGGCAGCGGCACTCGACGCCGTCACGCGACTCACATCAAACACGGTCACTCAACCAGAAGTCCTCAGCGCAGGCTGGATGGCGGCCAGGCATGCCAGCAATGATGTGACTTGCGAGCGTTAATTGGGATTTCATGTACAAGGGAGTTAGTATCGGGGTCGATACCGGGTATTTTCGGTTTCCGAGTCAACCCAGACCCAACCAATTTTTTCTATACTGGTCGAATTTGAGATCCCGACCCGCTTGTGAAACAGGTTGATCCTAACACAAATTTTTCGGGTCGGGTTCGAGTCAGATTTTGGGTCATGTCAAATACACCCCTTATAAATACTTCAATCAGTTTTAATATAGAAGCATTATGTGTGGGAAATCAAATTACAAGCGCTAATTGATCTCATATTTTCCTAGATTCTCTCTCTCTCTCTATATATATATATATATGAGAGTGTTGCAGCCGAGATAAAGGCAGCGGTTGTGCAAATTTGGAAGAAATAGCAGCAGCTGGACCAACCGCGATGATTATGGCTACCACCCAATGACGAATTCAGACATTATACAGTGAAAGTGTTTTTCTTTGTCTATAGAGAATGAACAATAAATAATTAAGCTAAGGAGATAAAAAATGGTTGAGTTGTAAAATAATTAATAACAGTAAACTATATTAATTTAATAAATAGTGGATGTATCAACTTTGCAGTGGTTACAGTTGATGTTAGAGCTGAGCTTTAGTTTTTTTCTTTTACACTTAGCTTTTTCCTAGAAAATTATATAATGATGATGCACCGAACTAAGTATCAAATTGTTCTCGTGTGCTTGCATGCGATATCTTCGTGTAAAGATGTATATCAAATTGTTCTCATGTGCTAAGGCTTTATTTGGGATGATTTTTTGTTATATTTTTTTTGCTGTTTTCAAAAACTTTGTACTTGTTGTAGAAAACAATAAGAAAATTATTCTAGACGAAGTCTAAAATTTAGATCTCGTGTCGTATCTACAATCAAGTGATTGGGTGGTATTTTCATATGCATAAATAATTAAAAGAGAAATTTAAGGTACGTTTGGGATGACGGCAATTTTCTATAAAGCCAGTTGTAAAGTTGCTATAGAGAAAATAATTTTTTTAAAGATGCTATTGAAATCAAATTCTTAGTACAAAAATTCCTTCAAAGTAGTGAAAAATAATGACCAAATAAAAATTATTGTTGAAATATGAAAGCATAATAGTAAAAAACCTATCTCAAACAAAACCTCAGAAACATAATTTCAGACATAAAAACAAAATTCACAATGTTTGAGTAACTAAAGAATACAATAAATTAAGTAATCATTGAGAATACTCTTTAAGAAAAGATGAAGACTCAAAGCTCTTTTTGGAAGACTAATGATTTTTTCCATCAATGTAGGCATAAATAACTATAGATGAGTGGTTCAATTTCTTAATAAATATCATGACTCAAATGTGTCCCAACTATAAAAAATGACACCATTTTTTAGAAAAAAAATTACTATATTGAATACCATTAGTTTTTTTTATTACAATGGACCATATAGTTGAAATTTCACAATGTGGGTCACATATCCTTATAACTGAGCTTCCTAATGCTTATTCAATATCTACTTAAAATTCAAAGATGATGCATATTATCATTCATTTTTTCTCTAAAATTTTTATATGTAATCACAAGATGAGAATACAAATCTTGAAATGACTAGAGCTTTTTTATCGACCAAAATGCGCGCAATACAATTATAAAAGATATATTACTTACAAGAAATCTAAAATGCCAAACTCCATTCCATATGCTTGGCATGCTCCATATGAGCCTTAGGAGTCGATCCTTTTGTGTAAGGAACTGTAATCATCAAACTAATACAAATATGTTTAATTTCCCCTTTGCTTTATTTCATATGTTTGCGAATTATTAAATACTTTGTGTCAATGCATTTACTAAGATTTTCACTTATTTTTGGCTAAAAATAATATAAAGTTAATTATGTCAATAAATTTTTAGTAGCTTAAATATTAATGTTTTGTTTGGGCAACTTTCTCACTGTTTTTTAAAACAACATTCTAGAATAAAAAATTTGTCCCAAATGAAGCTTAAATCAACAATCTAAAGCTGTTAACCAAAATTCCTAAATCAAATAACCAATTGCTTTAAAGCATTATTCAAAATGGGCTCTACTTCTATTGTAGAAGTATCAACCAATATATTTTTTTCACTTGTCAACCAAATGGTTCCTTTAGTTGATAAGCAAGCATAGTTAGATACAAATTTTTAGAGCCAAGATAGTGAGCAAAGTCAAAACTTGAGTATCCAATCAACATCTGAGTATCCAATCTCTAGTCAAACTTAGATTATTTTGACTTCTTCCTAATATTCCCACTACATAAGCAATGTAAGGTTTTGTACAATCTTTAGCATATGTTAAGCTCCCAAATGCATAGGCATAATGCTTAATCTCTGGCTCTCCTTCTCTTCTTCAATATTTTGGCATTGGTTCAAAATAAATTTGAATCGATGTAATACTAGGTGAACAATTTTTCATATAAAATATTTCATATACTTTGTTGATATGGGTTTGTTGAGACAATCATTAGTTCTCTCGAGGTCCTTCTCTCTTAATATTTTTGTCATTAACCTAATTGAGAAGCTTCACTCATCTATTTATGTCAAATTATTATGAGAGAAATCACTTCACTTCATAAAGTTCGTTCAAAACATTAAGGTAGTAAATAAAATATCATCCACATATAGAATTAAGAAAATTATTTTGTTACTATTGATCTTATAGTACTAATATTAATAAAAAATATTCTTCACTAAACTAGATGAGGAAATAATATTATGAAACTTTTAAGTGTTATCTTACAAGAAGCTTGTTTTGGGCCATTTATAGATGTCTTAATTAAGCTTGCAAACCATGTGTTGCGATTGTTTCATGTTAAACTCTTCTTGTAAATATGAAGTAAATTCATATGAAAATGAACTACTAAAGTCATAATTATCTTAAATTAAATGAGTTCCTTAAAAATAAAGTTAAGGTTTCATGATAATCAAATTATTAGTGTTGAGTAATCATTTGGACATAATATTTTATCATAATATCAATTAACGACATCACATTTATAATACAATGCTCAATACCAAAATTATCATGCATGGCTGTCATAATATGAATGATATTTCTTTACTTTTATTGTAGGGGTGTCAATATTTGACATAGGGGTGTCAATATTTGACCCGACCCAAAAACCTGACCCGAAAATTTCAGTTTAGGGTCAACCCGAACCCGAAACGGGTCGGGTTCGGGTTCAACATTTCAACCCGTTTCAAAAATTGGGTCAGGTTCGGGTTAGCCCTTTGACCCGAAATTGACCCGAAAGTGACCCAATTTTGACCCGAAAACTCAATTTTGACCTGACAACCCGAGATTGACCCGTTTTTGACCCGAAAATTACCCTTTTTTTGTTGGAAACGGGTCATTCGGATCGTGTCGGGTTGACCCGGACCCGAAGCGGGTCGGGTTCGGGTCAGGAAAACTGAGCAGTTTTTAAAAACGGTTCGGGTTCGGTTGACCCGAATAGTGCCGGATCAGTTTCGAGTTCGACCCGAATCCAAAGGCGAAGCCAGGGGGGCCAGAGGGGGCACGCCCCCCCCCCCCCCCACCAAAAAAAAACAGCAGTGTGCCGTTTGCAAAGGGTCTTTTGAGACGGCGGAGGTGGCCAAGCAGCTTCCTTGCACGCATGTATTCCACAAGGACTGCATTTTGCCATGGCTTGGAACTCCAACTCTTGTCCAATTTGCCGGTACGAGCTCCCAACGGATGATCAGGACTATGAGCAGCGAAAGAGTGATAGGAACGAAGCGCCAACGTCGGCTGTGGAGATGGAGATTGCGGGTTCTGGTGGTTCAAGTGGGTGATGGAAGCAAAAGAAAACAGAACAAATAATATTTTCTGTTCACCGGATATCTCAGGGACCAAAGAAAAACGAAACAAAAAACTTTCTTGTTCACGGGCAGAGGAAGAAGAAGAAAAAAAACACAGCAAAAAAAAAACTTCTCTTTTACGGAGAACAAAACAGAGAGAGCATACACAATTTGTTTTCTTCGGGATACTAATACAGGCAGACACACAAAAAAAAACAGTTTCTAAAACTGTCTAGTAATAAAAATAAAATAAACTAAACTCAAACAACGCATCGTTTGGTTTTAAAAAATCCAACAGTGGGACACCTGCGGGATCTGAGGAGCAGAATGCCAATGGGCAACGGTCAAACCCGATGGAGCGGAGGTTTAGGATATCGCTCCATGGCCTTTCAGGGGATTAGGGTCTCAAGCTGATGCCAACAGTGCAGGGGATGCGCAAGGTAGTGCGAGTGGGAATGATGAAACTTCGTGGTTATATTTTCTAGGTCATTTACTAATGTATTATTCCATAACAACATTTTCAACTTCCACAATTAACAGAGATTGAGGTTTCTGTCTATGCTCACTTTTTGGCTCTTTTAGAAGGTTTTGGTTGTAGAGAATTGAGATTCATTAGATGCTAGTGCAGTTAATAAAATGCATGGTATGACAAATGTAACTCAAAGAAAGTTGTTGTTTTTCAACAAAAAAAGTCGCAAACGGAACTATTTTAATGTATTTTAACTTTTCATATTAAACGACAAACATAACTATTTTAATTTAGGGCCCCCTGAATAAAATTTCTGGCTCCGCCACTGCCCGAATCCGACCCGTGACCCGAAATTGACACCCCTAATTTGACATGACCAGAAAATCTGACTCGAATTCGACCAAAAAATTTCAGGTTAGGGTCAACCCGTTTCGCAAACATGTCAGGTTCGGGTTCTCGGATTCGACCCGTTTGGAAAAATGGGTCGGGTTTGAGTTGACCAAGGAACTCGAACTCAACCAGGTTGTTTATCAGTCTGTCCGCCATCGCTTCTGTGCTGATCGAGTCTGCCCGCAGTCGCATTGAATGAGTCTGCCTGCATCGCGTCATCTGCCCACCATGTTGTTTGCCCGCCTACTCGTCGTCCCGTCTAGCGAGCTCGTAGTCTCGTCGAGTGCCCGCCGCCGCCGCTGACTCGCCTTACCCAGTTTGTCGTCGACTCGCCGACCGATATGCCTGCAGATAGGTCGAGTCCAGATTGAAAAAGCTGGGCTGTATGCATAAACGAGTCAGTTTAAGTTGGGTCAACTAGTGTCAGGTAAATTCTAGGTTGGACCCGAATGCGGACTATGACCCAATTTTGAGAGCCCTACTTTATTGCTTGAATTCATTTTTGGAGTCCCAAATGGAAATTTTACTTCTTTCATGTTTTAAGCTTTGTATGAGATAACTTTTTTGCTAATTTCTAAAATAACTTTTTAATACAAAAATATGTATACTAAAAAACAATTTTATAAAACAATAAGAAATTTGTCTCAAATGAAGGATAACTTTCTTACCGCTTTGCTTTTTAGATAACAGCTTTAATTTTAATTTGACCATTGTTCTTTTAATCACTTTCAAAAAACTTTTGTACTAGAAAGTTGCTTTCTACAACAACTTTTAAAAACTACTTTCTCTACAACAACTTTACAAAAGTTGTCTCAAATAAAGCCTTAGGCTTGTTTGGGATTGATTTCGTACTTCTTTACTTTCAGGCAATCATAATTTTTATTTGATCACTACTTTTTATTTGCTTTCAAAAAACTTTTACTAAAAAGTTGCCTACTATAACAGCTTTAAAAGTTATTTTATTTACAATAATTTTATAAAGCAATAAGAAAATTGTCCCGAACAAATCCATGCATGCATGCTCCACTTCTACTTGCACACACACATATGATCAAAACTGTTAGACCACTAATTAATTACGATCAATGTATTAATTATCTGTCTTTACTTAGTGTGAACCAATAGAATTTGTACACGTTTTATGTCTAGTTCCTATGCCTATATATATAGGCACCTGTACCAAGTTTTAAACGATCCAATAAGAAATTCCGCTGCCTTTCTTTCTTGTCCTATTCTACTTCGCCTTCCTCATGTCCGGCGATCTTTACCTAATCATCAGTTTCTACATGGTATCAGTAGCGGGCTGATCCTCCGGCCAGCCTTCACTCATGGATTCCGCGTCACCTACCTCCTCGACTCCGACGGTCATCTTCAATCAAACAGACCAGTCGAAGACGAGCCTCTATCCTTCCCTCAAATTTATCATAGCTAATCTCAAAACTCTCGTGCCTCATCATCTCACGTCTGATAACTATCAGATCTGGCGCACGCAGATCGTCAAACTCTTCAAGGCCAACGGCTTCGAAAAATTTCTTGAATCCTCATCCCATCCGGATCAAGAAAATCAAGATTCGAACTACAATGCCGAATCTTGGAATTTCACCGATCAAAATCTGGCAGCTGCGATCTGTTCAACCATTTCGGCTCCGATACTTCCCTATGTTATGCATCTCGAAACTGCTTCTAAAATCTGGCAGGCTCTACAAGTTCGGTTCCAATCAACGAACAGATCCAAAGTTATGCAACTCAAAAATGAGTTAAACAATCTAACCATGAAGAACATGTCTATGCACAATTACCTGACCGAAATCAAGAAGATCGTTGACAACATTGTTGTAGCCGGCTCAACTCTTGATACAGAGGATATTATCCTGCATATCCTAAACGGTTTTACCACCAACCTATCAATCTTTTAAGACTTCCATCCGACATCTGCAGTCGCCCCTTACGCTAGATAGTCTCTATGCGATGCTCATCACTGAAGAAATTCATATTCAAAATGATTCTATGCGTCTTGCCAATACTCAAGAAACTCAAACGGCACTCTATGCTCAACGTGGCCGTGGTCGGCGTGGTCGCGGAAGAAATCCGACAACGTCAACTAACTCCTCGAAGCAAACCGCAAAATCTTCCATCACATGCCAGATCTGTCTTAAAAGGGGACATACAGCGGATATCTGCTGGCATCGTCATGATGCGAACTACATTACACAACGCTCTCAGCCTGATTCCAACAATGCCCTGTTTGCCACTACAGAAGCTCCAGCTTCGGAGTGGTATCTTGACTCCGGCGCATCGGCTCATATGACCAACAAAAGCGATCAATTGATTCAAGGTTCTGCATATCAAGGTAATGATCAGGTGATGGTTGGTGACGGCCGAACAGTTCCCATTGCTCACTCGGGACTGGGTCTTCTCCCCACACCGGATCGTAAGTTACTCTTGTCTAATTTACTTCATATTCCAGCAATCTCTCACAATCTTTTATCTATATCCAAACTAGTTTCTACAAATAACATTTCTATCACATTTACTCCTAATGGTTTTACTCTGAAGGATTTGCAGACCAATCAACATCTTCTCAGCGGTCCGTGTAAGAATGGGTTATATCCCATAGCGATGCCTCGTACATCAAATAACGCTCTGTCTGCAGTGCAAACGACTCGCATAAATTGGCATGAGCGGCTGGGTCATCCTCAGCAACGGACTCTGCATCAGATATCTCGGAACAACCCGCATCTTAAAATTTCTTTCTTGCATAATGACTGTATATCCTGTAAACTCTGCAAACATCATAAACTTCCTTTTGATAGATCTGTAACTCATACTACCAAACCTCTTGAACTTTTACACTCTGACGTGTGGGGACCTTCTCCGGTCACCACAAAACAGGGATTTCGATATTATCTGCTCATAATAGATGATTACTCGCGTTATTCCTGGATATTTCCTTTATTGTTCAAATCTGATGTTATGCATACCTTTATTAATTTCATTAAACTAATCGAAAATCAAACGAATCACAAAGTTAAAACCATCCGCACTGACGGAGGCGGCGAGTATATGCATCATCAGTTACAACAATATTTCACGTCCAAGGGCATTCAGCACCAGGTTTCGTGCGCCTATACACCGGAACAAAACGGGGTGTCTGAGCGCAAACACCGCCACATTTTGGAAATGGCGAGAACTATGTTACAAACCGCATCTATACCTCATCATTTTTGGCATGAAGCGGTCACCACAGTGGTATATCTGATCAACAGATTACCTTCCCATACCATCAAATGCAAATCACCTATACAACTTATGTTCAACAAAGATTTGGACTACGATCATCTCAGAACGTTCGGGTGTGCTTGTTTCCCGTCTCTTCCTCCGCACACCTCAACCAAGCTTCAACCAAATTCGGTCTTATGCGTATTCATGGGTTACTCGGTCACTCAAAAAGGATACAAATGCTTAAACTTTGAAACAAACATAATCTCTGTTTCTAGGCATGTCACATTTCTTGAAAACATGTTTCCTTTTCATAATAAACTCCCATTGTCTAATCCTTCAACGCAGGATATACCTCCTCAACTGCTTATTCCAGTTTCCAAAGCTGCTGAGGACGCTCCTGTAAGCAACAACACAGCGCCCTCTATGTCACCAATTCAAGCTCTGTCTCCTACTACATCCGGGTCTCCTCCTAGCTCATCATCTCCTATGCCAGCTCCCATCAAACATTCCATGACCACAAGATCTCAAACGGGCTCACTCAAACCTATATGCCGTCTGAATTTGCTTCACCAAGTTGAGCAAAGTGCTCAACAACATGTTCCCACCACCTATTCCGAGGCCAGCAAACATGTTGAATGGCGTCAAGCGATGGCAGAAGAGTTCGCTGCTTTGCAACAACAAGGCACCTGGACACTTGTTCCCCCTCTGCAAAACGCATCCATACTGGGATGCAAATGGACGTTTAGAAAGAAGTTCAACTCAGACGGATCGGTTGCCAGATATAAGGCCCGCCTGGTCGCTCAGGGGAACCGTCAAGAACATGGTCTGGACTATGACGAAACGTTTAGCCCAGTGGCTAAACTTCCGACCATCAGGGTGTTATTCACAGTGGCGCTCTATCATGGATGGACAGTCCAACAACTTGATGTCAATAATGCATTTCTTCATGGCACACTAACGGAGACTATATTCATGTGGCAACCCAAAGGCTTCGAAGACAATATGAATCCCGGTCACGTCTGTCACTTAAAGAAGGCGATCTACGGGCTCTAATAAGCCCCTCGGCAGTGGTACACCACCTTCACCAATCACTTGCTTACCACCGGTTTTCAACACAGCCGTGCAGATCCATCACTTCTCATCTATAGACGGCACGATGTCCAGATCTTTCTTCTGGTATATTTAGATGATATTCTCATTACCGGGAACAATGAACTAGCGATTTCGAACCTGCTGATCAACCTCAACTCTCAATTCAGCATGAAACACCTCGGTCCAGCCAGTCAATTTCTCGGCATCTCCATCCAATCTACAAAAGATAAGTATTTTCTCTCCCAATCTACTTATGCACTATCTCTTTTACAACAAACGAATTTGGTTAAATGTAATTCTCTGTCTAATCCCTCGGTCACGAAACAACCATCCAACTTCAAGCCAGATAATACCATCTCTGATGCTACCGTCTACCGTCGCATAACAGGAGGCCTACAATATCTCACCATAACGCGTCCCGATATAGCTCACTCCGTCAACAATCTCGCTCAACACATGCATGATCCTGCACCTGTCCATCTCTACCTTCTCAAGAGGCTACTTCGCTACATTAAAGGGACTATCAACCTCGGCTTACCGATCATAAAATCCAATCTGCAGCTCAGAACGTTCTCGGACGCTGACTGGGCCGGTGACCCGATCACCAGAAAATCAACAACAGGCTTCTGTACATTTCTCGGCGAAAATCTAGTCTCGTGGACGGTAAAGAAGCAAACCACTGTATCTAGATCCTCCACAGAGTCGGAATACAGAGCTTTGGCTGCTGCCACAGCGGACATCATTTGGCTGAGGCGTCTCATTGCCGATTTCAACATTTCGCATGATCAACCTATCTCAATCTACTGCGACAATACGTCGGCAATCGCACTGGCTAACAATCCAGTGTTTCACGCGAGGACCAAACACATCGAGATTGATCAAAGGTTCATCCGAGATCATATCCAGCACAACACTATTCGAGTGCTGCCTATCAGCACTGTGGACCAGATCGCGGATATCTTCACAAAATCTTTACCCACTCTTCGGTTTAAACAGCTTCGCTCCAAACTGACGCTCAGGGAAGAAACATCAGTTTGCGGGGAGATGTTAGACCACTAATTAATTACGATCAATGTATTAATTATTTGTCTTTACTTAGTGTGAACCAATAGAATTTGTACACGTTTTATGTCTAGTTCCTATGCCTATATATATAGGCACCTGTACCAAGTTTTAAACGATCCAATAAGAAATTCCGCTGCCTTTCTTTCTTGTCCTATTCTACTTCGCCTTCCTCATGTCCGGCGATCTTTACCTAATCATCAGTTTCTACAAAAACTTCATTAAAAGGCCATTTTTCTTTATATGTGTTATAAAAAATCTTAAACAAAACATATGATAAACCAACGTTTTTAAATTACTGTATTTTAATTTTTAATTATAGTTTTTGATGCAATTAATTTATGTGAATAAAGTCAAATTATCCAACGCCACTTACCATTATCATAATAATCATGATTAATGTGGAAATTAATTAACTAATTAAAGTTTAGAGTATTATGACACAAAGGTTGACAAAATTAATTTAATATATTTCTATTATAAGCATTGATTGTAAAATGCGCTATTTATAAACTCAACCCATGCAAGCTGTTATTATTATATAAAAATTGAGGCTCCATTTCTGTATAAAAAAAATAAATCATTTGGAAGTGATGGCAAAGCCAGAGATTTTTTTTTTTAATACCAAATGTTAGCTATTTTCAGATTCTGAAATAATATTAAAAATATAAGCTCAGTAATTTACTCAAATAAGGAATATAATAAATCAGATATTTATTGAAAATTTTCTCAAATAATTTTACAAGAACTTATCATGAACTGCTTATCAATTATCAAGAATATCAAAATGATATATATTTAGATCAAATTTTATTTAGTTTGTAAATTGTAACTTCAAAATTAATAGTTATTCTTAAATTATATTGTAAAGGAAAAAAAAAAATTAACTCATAATATTCTGATCAAATTCTGATCAAATTAACTGAGAATATAAAAAAATTAACTTATATTGTAAAGGATGAAATAATATTAATAGGCATATGAAATCTACTTGATATATATATATAACAGAATTCTCATACTTTTGAGAAGAGTGTGCATATTGGTACAGATGAAATTAGAAGTGGCTAACAAAATTACAAAAGTTAAAAAAACCAAGCAGTGATGGAACCGGTGGAGCCATTAGTAATGTCGATAGCGTTGGATGCAGGAATAAAAACCATGGTTTTTATAGAATTTTGACTATTCAAATTCATCATAATAATATGCATAGTATTCCATGTAATTATGAGAGTAATTTCTTCACAAGTTGTGTTCCAATCGAGTAGAAAATTTGAACGACCAAGCAATTAAGGACTGAAAAGCATAGCCCGTAGCCTATTGTGCTTTTGCTAATGCAATTAATGGGCTCAATAAGATGTCTTTTGCTTACTTGAGGCCGCACATGCATTTTTTTTATCTTTTTTTTTAGATGTGATGGGCTGAATAAGAAAATTTATCATGATCAAGTAATAAAATGATCTTGATCTAAATTTTTCTCATCTTATTTATTGCATATGAGGGTTCAGAATATATATATATATAATTCTCTTAAGTGGATTCCATATATGCTAAAGCATCCATCCACAACAGACAAAGAAGAAAGAGAGAGTGCAAGACGCAAGAAAAAGAAGGAATAGACTGGTACTGGTATATATTGTTATGAAAAATCATTATGTGGGACATCGAATATGTCGTAACGCCAATCAGAAGCTGCCACATCATACACGTGATAATCTAGAAGACAAGAAGCTTCAGTAAGAATTGAAGTAAAACTTAATTATAAAGGTCATAATTTGTAATTTAATATGTAACACTCTATATATATGTAGCTCATATTGGTCAATTGTTTGGGAATTTTTACTATTAATTAAAAGATTTTGAATTCAAAGCTTGTATATATGATACATGCGTGAATTTATCGTAATGGTTCAATGTCCTCTATTTTTTTAATATATATATCAATAACTGTGAGTCGTGGCACTCAATGAGAGATTGGCAGAGACGGACGGCACAGAGAGAGAAGTAGGAAAGGAAATTTATTTTTCATATCTAAAACAATACAGAGACGGTATTAAATACCGTGTAAATGGCAGTGAGGTAATAAGCTAATTACAAGATATTTAATTATGCTAATAGCCAATACCGTCTCTGTATTCTGTTTTAGACTCAATTCCCAGATTAATTATTTTTGTTCGGACGCCGAATGCCATTCGGGCACCAACCAGAATGTGCTACGTCACTGCTATGCTCGGTACCGCTGATGTGTGACATTTCGATTGGTCTCGAAACGACATTCTTCGTCCGATATCCGCACAAAATAATTTCTCTAATTCCCATCAGAAACTTGATCTACTGATTTTCTATCTTCCGAGCTGCCTTCTTCATTCGTTTATGCCTGACTGCTACCGTGCTACGAGCTACTCTCCTTTGTTTATTTGCTCGGATGTAAGATTGCGTATGAAATATAATTTATTTTAAGTCAACAAAATTTAATTATTAAAAAAACCTCCTAAATGGCCTCGGCTCATTGACCGCAAGTCGTCTCGACCAATGATGTAGAGAGAATGTCGACAGAGTGTTGCCATGACGTGAAGGAAGAGACTTTTGGGATGATTGTTTGATTAATAAATGACTCTGTTTAGTTACAATAAGTTAACAGTAATATGGCATTTTGTGCGTAATAATGAGTTTTTGCATGAATAATTAAGTACTCTGCTAATAATTATTTTAAGTTTAATAGATTTTGATTAACAATAAAACATTAGGAATTTTTAACAAATCTTTCCGTCAAGAAACATATAAATGTGAAAGGACATGTAGCTTGTATTTTAAGAATATTATTTCTTTAAAATAAAAAAATTAGAATAAGATACATAATATTTAACACTCATCATTTAAAAATGAAAACAAATAAATGAATAAAATTAAAAAATATATAAAATATTTATTTTGAAGTAAACTACATAATTTTAAATTTTATTATAGTTAATAAATTTGAGTACTTTTATTCATATTAAAATAAAAGAAAAAAATATGTATTTATAGATATTTGTGCTGGAAGATGAGGAGTCGAGTAGTCAATTCAATTAATATGACTTTGGAAGATGAGGAGCAATAATTTAAAGTTTCACTATTTAGTTTTTCAAAATAATTTTATATTAAAATTTTGTAGGAATGCCAACCACACACACATATTCCAACGTCATATCTTCCATGTGGTTACATTTTCATTTTTTTTTTTTTTAAATTTAGAGTTTTGCCCGTATATTAATAATAAACGATTACAAAAGAAGAAAGATCAAAATCACAGATGGGAGAAGAAGAAAAAAGATGTGGAGAACCAAACAAAAAAAAAAAAGGATAGGCCACATACGTCTAAGGACTACAAAAACAATCCAAAAAGGCTCACGATAGAGCCGCTGCCAAAAAACCATCATAATGAGCTGGGACGGAGAACAATCGCACTAATCAGCTAAGAAGAAGTGCCCAAATTACCCTAGGCCTGCCATGTGATGAATAACGGTAAGCACGGGGGCCATACCTGAAGGCACAAACCGTCCAGAACTCTTTGAGCCACACGAATACAACCAGCAAAAGGCCATCGCAAGAAAAATCATAAAACGCAGCTGGACTCTTTCATCATCACCTGAACCAAAAACTGCCGCAAAATCCCCAAAACAGAATCGAAGAACCACAATCCAAAACAATGAGAACTGGCCAACATAAGGAATAAAACAGTCAACCCAACAATTAGCACCAGCATGACAAAAACCTATCCAGCAACCTGAACACGCAGCGAACCATCAGCAAAAAATTGCCAGTTTTAAGCATCTTTAAGAATGGAAAAACCCCTCTTGAGCTCATCAAAATTCCTCCATTTTTTAAATTTTTGCATAAGGGCATATCTAATAAGAGTGAGAAGGGAAGAGGGGTTGATCCACACATTCCCGAATCTACGATTATTCCTTTCCCTCCAAAGGTAATAAACCGTGCAACAAACAGAAAGAAAGCAAAAGCTTTTTTCCTTTCTACTAAATTGATGTAATCCTTAAAAAACAATCCAGAGATTGAATTAGAGTCGGCCTTAACAGAAAACTATTGATATCTAATTTAATCCTTATAACTTTACTCCTGAATATTTCTGAATTCCCCTCTACCAATTGTAAAATCATATCATCTTCCTCTCAACAAGAACATGCTTAAAAACTTCAAGATTGATATTTCGTATCTTGTGGAAGAAAAAAAATGTCCAAAGAGGATCAATATTACTATGCTAGGCAATTCTACTAATATTTGTTTTGATGTTGGCATTATTATTAGTACTGTCCCGAATACCTTCTACTAATGGTAAGAAATCAAGATACAAAGAGAATCATTCTTCTCAATTCAATTAATTATTTTGAATTACCCATCAAATGTGTTAATGGGTATCTTTAGGTCTCTAAGTTTAGGAACATGTTTATAAACTGCAAGATTGATAATTTGTATCTTCTAGAAAAGAAAAATTTCTCCTTCTCAAGGTGAACCTATTAAATTTTAGTTTTAATTTTGAAGATTCTATAAGAAATCAAAATTTGTTAGGGGTTGTTACTATTTGTTCCAGTTGTATGTTAATTTGTAAATTTACTATTTTGCCCCTTTAGGTTGTTCTAGTAAAAATAAGGGGTGGCTTGTATTTATTTGATGGGGTGAGAAGCAATAAGTTTTGACTTCAATTTTTCTCCCTCTCTCCCTCCACATTCAAAAAAGCTTTCCTTCCTCTAAGAATCCAAACATCTGGTATTAGAGCCAGGCGGAGGTGATACAATGGGAAGGAGGAGGAAGCTTCTTGTAATTAAGAACATGCTGGTAGATGGTCCGGGTTGTTTTGCGTCGAAGGCGTGTTCATGTGCGGGTGTTGCGCATGGAAGGCAGGAGGACGGTTGCACACAAGATCACGATGGATAGATAAGCTGCAAAATTGCACAAGCGGATGAGTTGCGAGTGTCACAGGAAGAATGAAAGCGCATCAGGGCTATAAGTACGCGGTCTTGATATTGATAGGACCCCGTGTGGGAGGTTGGGACTGGTATCACGAACGCAGACAGATCAGGCAGATCTTGTTGGGCGTGTGGAGACGTGGGATAGGGTTAGGCGTGTGAAGAAGTAGATTTTGCTGGGTTGGAGACTGGCGCATGGCAGGCGGGTGGTTTACGTGAACATGGGCAGGCGGATGGAGAAGCGAGATTACGGGCTGACGAGCGGAGATGCAAGCTAGTGGGAAAGCATGCTGTGAACCCCCTTAACTAAAAGAAGCTAAAATCTTAAATATTGAGATGCCTTTTATTATAATTGTTAAAATTTCACTAAAAAAATCACAGTTAAGTGTGTTCATCCATGAAAAATTCTGAGATAGATGACCTGCAAGGAAGTTACACCTTCAAGATAAAATTATGAGGCCCTTAGGCCAAAACAGATAATTATATCTTGATATTTAAGAGTTTGAAATGTTACACAGGCAGACCATGGGATTGCAGGGCACGTGATTGGATCGTGAGACTCGCGCAGGGTGCTGCGTAGCACGAGCAGACACTCGCAAGTCATGGGTCTTTTATCAGGCCAAGGACGTTGAGGCTGGATGGATGCAAGACCAGTAGGAAGCTAGCGTAGGAGTGTCACGTGCAAGAGCAGGGCACGTGGGTGCTAGGGTTGGGCTCAGGAAGTAGGTTGCACAGAAGCTGGGAGCTAGTTAGCCTGCAGCTAGTGCAAGCTTTCTTTTGGCGCGGAGGCATGTGCACAGGTCAAAGTCACAAGATGGGCATGGGGGAGTTTGTGGGCCCGAGTTTGCGAAGGCATTTGTTGGAGGGTGATGGGATAGTTCTACAGACGAGACAATAAGATTGGGTGGAATTATCCTCAATCGAGCTTGTAGAGAGAGGGAAATTAGGGGTAAAACGATAGAAGAGGAACACGGTGGAGGCAAGAATCATCTAGCTTGTTCAAGGAAAAAAAAATTAGGAAGGAGAAGGAGGTCGTACAATGGAGGCCTTTCTTGTGCTATTTTTTTGGACAACAAGTGGAGTAGAAGAGGCAACAAGGGGGAGTTTTCCTCGATCTATTTTTTTCTTAGACAACAGATAGATTCAATGCTATTGTGAATGTCACCATTTATTTTATGAAATTAGACCAATGTGGAAATTGTTAGTATTTGGTACAATTTTATGTTAATTTGTATATTTACTATTTTGTCCCTTTAGATTGTTCTAGCATAAATAAGGTAGGTGGCTTGTATTTATTTTATGTGGTGAAAAGCAATAAGTTTTGAGTTCTATTTTTCTCCCTCTCTCCTTCTACATTCAAGAATGCTTTCCTTCCTCTAAGAATCCCAATAGAGGCTTTCTCAATAGAAAATTAATATTTTTTCATAGAGATAGTGATCAACAAGATGGTTAGGCATATGAGACAACATATTTTTTATCTTCAGTGAACATATATGGCGTAAAAATGATGTTCTTATTTAGAGGGGAGGAAAATATAAAGAGGGAGGAAAAAATAATAATGAGATATAAGTGAGACAAATATTTGTGCGTATTTTTATTTCTTAATTTGTGGATATTTATCTTTGTGGATGATCATGGACATAGGTGGAACATATATACCAATCAAAGTAAACCCCCTTATATTCTTTTCTTATAATTCTCTTAGCATTTTATTATTCTTATTATAATGATCTTCATTATGCTTTCAATACCATACGAAATAACCTAAAAAAAAACTTAATATTAATATATATGCAGCTAGAATGCTTTTATTTCATTCAACTTAATAAAACATAGCATGATCATAACATTGACACAAAACAACCCCACCATTGTGACCTTCAGGGAAAAAAGAAAACTCACTAAAGCTTCATTAAGAACGACTTTTTTATTGCTTCTTAAAACTTAAATTTCAATTTTTGTACTAAAATTTTATTTTAAAAAGAAATAAAAAATTTGTCCCAAACGAGTGAGTCGCGTGAACGTCATCCGGAGACCAACTAGAATGCGCCATGTCGCCTCCTGCTCGGTACCCGGCTCAGTACTGCTCGATACCGCAGCTAAGTACAGCTCAGTACTGAGCTCAGTATCACTGATGTGGCGCATTCTGATTGATCTCCGGATGGTGAACTACGTTCGGCGTCCACACAGAGTAATCTCTCCCCAAACAATACCTAAATTACTGAAAAATCATTACAAAAGAAGTACAAAAACTTTATGAGAAGCAAAAGTTTTCCACCAATTTCTGTACTATGAGTTCCATAATATATGCAATGTAGTAATTTAAGCCCATTTGGCTAAAAGGGACATGCAGCCAGCACCTACTAGTAAGGCAATATTTGTCATGATTAGCAGGGTTGTATTTGACTGGATCTTAGGGTTCATGAAATCTTCAGCAAGAAGATCAACGAGAGCCATGTAAATCAAAATCCCAGCAGCTCCGGAATTCAGTATGCCTTCAACAATGAGAGCTTTTGGGCTGTTCTCGTGGTAAACTGATGAGATTCCAATGCCAACAGCTATTCCAACCGGCGTTGTCAATGAAAAGAAAATTATCATAGTAATCATCGGCCTAATTTTGAATTTTGCCTGCAATTCAAATAAAAAATATTAGAAGAGTCCTTCCTTTTGGCTTTTGTTTTATAAATGTAACATACTGCGTGCTTGTGATAAACGTGTTCTTTCTCTCGTTTTTCTTTTTCATTAAGGTATTTGGGAAGTCAATCGTGGTTGACTTTCACTTCATTTGGAACAGCTTTTCTAAAATTTTGTAATAAAACCATTTCAAATGAAGCCTTCAAAACTTGTTGAATACAATTTAGAGGTTTTATGTTTTTAATAATTTTTTAGAATGTCCAGAACAAGTTTACAGTAATGATAATATTATTTCTTCAAATTCAAATTTAAATTTATCTATTTTTATTGAATAGTTTTTAGTGTAATTAGTCAAATATAATAGACACTACATAATTTTTAGCTATTATTGTTATTATTATTATTATAAAATATGATTAAAATATCAATCCAATTGATGTGTTCTAAAAAATTTATCCTGATCGGGCACGAATCTCGAGGCAAAAAGCTAGTTGGAAACTTTAGAAATGAAATCCGGAAGAACCAGAACTCCGATTTTAGTGAGCCTACAGTCAAACTGAGCGTCTCGGAAATACGAACCCAACGACACCAAGTTCAACCCAATCCGAGCCCAAATGAGTCTGAATCAAGGACCCGAAGCGCTGTTGGAAGGTTCAAACCGCAATTTGAGTTACCAAACGGTCTCCAATTTTAACCAGCTTATACTCGAATCGAGCGGCTCGACGAGACGAATCCAACGAGCCCAAGATCGCTAAAATTCGAAGTTATTAAGGCCTCCAAATGTCCAACGAACGGTGGACGATCAAAGGGTTCAATATCGGCCGTCCATTCAAACCCCTCCCTATTCGCCCCTGATCTCACACCTATTTACGAGCCATGCCACTTCAGAAAAACTATAAATAGAGTCCTCATTCTTCACAAAGGGGGACTCAAGTGAAGAGAGAGAAGAAGAAGGAAAAGTGGAAAAGGCGAATCCTCTCCTCCTTGACCACAGCCGGAGCTCTTCCCGCCGCCTGAATACGCCGGAACTCTGCCGGATTTTTGGGAAACGAAGGGATTCTGCAAAACTTTGTAAATTTGCTTCAAGTTGTAATATGATCGTCCCAATTTGTTGTGCGACAAATCAGTTTCTTGTAATTTACAAAAACGCTAGTGGAATTTTACAACTGGGCGAGGCCCCATGATTTTTTCTCTTTTTGGGTTTTCCACGTATAAATCCCGGTGTTCTTCCATTTTCCTGTTTGTGTGTTAAATATACGTGCAACGCTCGAACGTGAATTTACAAACTCTATTGCCATGTATTTTCCAGCACGCAACACCAATATATATTGTTTTAAATAATGATTAACCTTATAATCATAAAAATGTAAGTGAAACCCCTCTACAGCTCTGCTCGATCTTTATAAATCGCAAAGCAAGCTGGCAATTAAATTAAACCCTATTAACATCTTATAATAAGACAATTTTTCAAAAAATAAATAAAAATAAATAAATCAAATCTTTCAAAACTACTGGTTCTTGATTTTTTTTTTAGCCTACAGGCCCTACACAATAATTTTTCGGTCCTTTTCTTCTGAGGTTGCTTTCTTTAATTTGGCGATTATAATTTGTAACTATTGTTTGTCTTCTTTTGAGCTTTGGTTATATTCTATTTTACTTGAATGAATTTTGGGCAAGTCCACTTTATTTAAAAAAAAAATCTTTTAAAACTAATACATGTCTTTCAATCATTTTTTTTACTTTCAATAACAATAATTTTGACTTTTAGTGTACTAATATATACCTGAAGCTTCAGTTGGAGTAGAAATCATTCTGTACAGACACCGGACGGTTCGGAGATCAATCAGAACGCGCCACATCACCCGGCACACAACAGCACCGAGCAAAAAATGACGTGGTACGCTCTGGTTGGTATCCAGACACCGTCCGAAGACCGCACAGAATATTTTTTTCAATTGAAGACAGCTTGTTAAAAAACAAAATAAGGAAGGTACGATGGCTTTACTATACCTGAACCAAGCATCCTCCAAGCCCCATTCCTTCAAAAAACTGATGAAAACTTAGGGCTACAACGAGAGGCCTTATAGTAGATGGATCGTCTGATGCACCTAAAGATAGTCCAATAATCACAGAATGCACAACTATTCCCACCTCCAACACCTGCAATCAAAAAATTCATACAAAAAAAGGGTGTAAATACAGACTGTATAATAGTCATATAGTCCTATTCTCTGTTCTATTTATTTATTTATTTATTTACTTTTAAGCAAATTAACTCAAACTCATATATGCATAACATATACAAGTTATAAATTCAAGATCTCTTAGTTGATAGCTTAAGTTCCAAGCCAACAGGTAAAGTGGGCTGCATCTCTTAAATAATATATTTTTTATGCTTATTCCACACTAAAGTGTATTAAATATGATTTTCTTTTTTGAACAGAGGATTTATCTGCTGCCACTCTATAGGAGGAGCATGATGGCATAACAATTTAGATGTTACATATGTAAATGCATAATAATATTATGTTTTATAAATAAAAATTCTGAAATTGAAAATAATCAAACAAAGACACTAATTAGTAATTAAATATATATTTAAAAATAAAAAATTTAAAATAAGTTTTAAATACATAGCACACATAATATTCTTATTCACATATTTTCAAGGTTGTGAAAATCGGACCGGACAACAAACCGGAAGAGGGAGAGGTTCACGGTTCTACTTGGTTGAATCAGATGACATAATAAATAATAATATTATTAAAAATTAATAAAATAAAAATCATAGAATATAAGTATATGAGCATTTAATAATATTTATAAAATTTTAAAATATATAATAAAATTTTATACATATAAATATCATTTAAGAATAATACTTAATATAATATATAAATTTATAATATAAAAAATTTATTATCATTAATATAATATAAATAATTAAATATATGGCTATATTATCCAAATTTGTAACCCAACTAAGCAAAAATCTGAAGCCCAACTAGCCCAACTAAGCCCAAATTTACATTCTAAACTATTCATGTAATTTTTTTAGTCCCACATCATAGGGGCAGTTTGAGGATGTTTCTTTGAACCCTTTAAAAAGTGGGAAGTATACTCTTTTTGCAAAACAAATTATGTGAGGTAATTAATATAACTTGCATGTATTATGGTGAAATTAATTGTCATATTTAATAAAAATATTTTAAAAAGTTTAAAAATATTTAATAAACTAAAATATATTTTTAAAATTTTAATTAAAACAAAAATAAAATATTCTTATAAACCGGCTAGTTCTTTTCAACCCAGAGCGGTTCACTGGTTGAACTGTCGGTTCAATCTGAATTGATCTGATTCGATGCAGTACCGGTTCTGAAGCTTGATCAGACCGGCAACCAGACCGGTTCAGAGTTGAACCGGCTGGTCCGATCCGATTTTCAAAACAGTGCATATTTTACACCTAAACTTTCCTCTTTCTATATGTACCATCTAAAACATTCAAATTATTCCTAAGCCCGCATCATGACCATCAAACCAATCGCTCTTTTTGCCAGACGCCAATCCCCTCGCCTGTGGTCCCGCCAGGACCGCCAGCTTCTCCAAGTCTTGACCTATCATGCCCTAGTTGCAAGCTCCAATGATTTCTCCCTCGGGCCCATTGATTCCCTCACCTATGAGCTTCCATCCATGGCAACGCTCCTACTAAAATTTTTGGAGCCCTCTTTGAGAAATTGTTCTGTGTGGAGCCCAACTCAGAACGTCATCCGGAGATCAATCAAAATACATTATGTCAGCGGTACTGAGCCACGGTACCGAGCAAAGGAGTAAAGTAGCATATTCTGATTAATCTCCGAACGATATTCAACATCCACACAGAATAATTAATCCTCGACGGCAAAGGAGCAAGGAAAGAATGTCTACTGAGATCTTCTAACCCGATTAATAATATGACAGATGGTTTAAACAGTAAAATTTAGAAATGAAATATATAAATATTAATATTTTGGGAACCTGAAATCCCTCAAAATTGAAATGATCCCAAAAAGCCAAAGATTCCCCTTTTTTTTAATCGAAGAAAAACCATCACCTGCGATATAACTCGTCGCCGAATAAGATCTTCGCCTTCGTCGGGAACAGAGGTACCCATCCCGTGCGCATGGCCATGATTTGCATGGGTATGCACATGTAGCTGCCCAGCGCCTCCCTCTTCATCGGCCCCTGCCAGCTTCTCAATCACTTTCCCGTTATGAATCCGATTGTAGTACCCAGTCGCCACAGTATCTATGACCAAAGTTCCTATCGCCGCCACCATCGCGAAGAATCCGGCGAAGGGGAAATCCTGCCATGGGTGTGGATTTAAGCACGGCGAACTTAGATTCTCGAAGGCGTCCGGGAGTATGTGGATGAAGCCCGTGGAGAGAATAACGCCGGCGGCGAAGGCTTTGATGACGAAGAAAATGTTCTTCTCCGGGCTGATGACGGGGAGCCATTTGCCTAAGGATGGGAGATAGACGCCGATGAAACCGGCGGTGAGGATGGAGAAGAGTGCAGCAAGCTTTAATGAGAGCGCGCGGGGCCGCTTGTCGTCTTCTTGATCGAGATCGCAGTTGCAGTCGGCGTGGGTTAGCGCTGGGAGGAGGAGGAGGAGGAGGAGGAGAGTGATTGGCAGGAGGAAGACGAGTTTTTTCATTTTTAATCTTTAATAGGGTAATTATGGGACACCGAATTAATATAGAGAAGCTGAGAGTTTTATATATGGAAGAGGATGAGGACATCTTGAGAGTTAATGAATTTACGGGAACTTTTTGGTCAGCAATGGCGGTATAGACAGAGGTGATCCGGTGAAATTTTGTATGGTAAGGAGAGGGGGAATGTCGACACAGTGTTGTAAGGGAGACGACTTGACGAAGAGCTTTATTTGGTCGTGAGAAAGAGCAGTTTGTGGTGTTTGTTTGTTAAGTTTATCTAAAATGGAAAATAAATAAATAAATATATATATATATATATATATATATATATATATATATATATATATATATATATATATATATATATATATATGTGTGTGTATTCTTAAGTTATATTGATTTAATTAAATATAAAATTAGGAGGTTTAATATGAATATATATATCCCATTAAATCGTTGAGAAATAGATGGAGTTAAATTAGTAAGATTTTAATTAAAATCGAGTAAAAGTTAGATTTTGATATTTGTTATAATATGTGGGAGTGTTGGATTAGTCTTTTTAATCGTACAATTAAAAAATATATCAATATAAAATAAAATGTTCATAATTTTAAGATTTTAAATTGAAATTTGAGTTTGATCATTAGTGCATTGATTGTAATTTTAATCATTCTCATCCGTAATTTTCAACAAGTGAGATCAAAATCAATAGCTCAATTGAAATCAAGTAGTTCATATTACTTATCTCTCATGACTACGAGTGTCTCTGAAGTTTGTCTCATTTGTTTAATCAATAAAGTTAATATGAATAAAAAATTTAACTTTTATTTGCTAACATGTTCAATGAAAAAAAAAAAATTTTTTGTGTTTGCGTGTGTGTGTATGTATATATATATATATATATGTATGTATATATAGTTTGGGCTACTAGTTCACAATGTGAACAAGGGGTTACAAGGATCTCAATCATCTTTCATAGTCATAGCACACGATGTCGGTCTCATTATCATTGTTATCAGCGGTGCCAATTGGCATCAGGTTTTCCAGGACCTTTGATTTCTCACATTTCTGTCATCTTCTATAGTAGCTTCGTGCCTCCCCAACTAGTCCCTTGTCGTTACAATTAAGGATTCATTTGGGACGTACGGTTTTGTTACTGTTTCTTAAAATAATTTTTTAGTACAAAAATCAAAGTCATCCCAAACGAAGCCTAAGTCTCACAAATAGTCTCATGAACTTCACTTGAGCCTCCCCCGTTTTTGATTTCAACTTCTAATTTGTTGCACCTATCGTCAATTTGCTCTTAAAGCCTCCATCTCCTTCAATGGTGAACGTCGCTTTTGGATCCTCATTTTTACATTTTTTTTTCTTCCGATTAAATTTTTGTTGTAGTTGGAGCATGAAAGCAATCTGTTTCACTTCTCATGTCGCACTTTTTTTTCTGATAGCCAAGTTACTAATTTAGGCTTCGGCTTCCTTATTAATTTTTAAAGAAATTTTATAATATAAAAATTAAAATTTTAGTACTAAAAAATTGTTTTAAAAAGCTGTGAGAAAGCCATCACAATTGAAGGCTTATCGCCTCCAAAAAGCTTTATTTAATTTGAAATTTTCTGGGCAAAAAGCTGCCTTCGCAATCTGCAAGGCTGTATTTGTTGCCCACTTTACATGTGGATAAATTTAAATTTTATCTGTGAGAATAAAAAATGTTCTACTAGGTTTGATAGTGTCAAAGATTACTTAATTGTAATGTTTTCATGGAGTGTTAAAATTTGAAGAATTCTTTGTGAGATTAATGTTTCTTTTGGGACATATAGCAGCAAAAAAGCTGCCTTCGCAATCTACAAGGCTGTTTTTGTTGCCCACTTCTCATGGGCAAATTATTACATCCGGACGTAATAATTCACCCTTCTCATGTGGATAAATTTAAAATTTATCAGTGAGAATAAAATATGTTCTACTAAGTTTGATAGTGTCAAAGATTACATATTTGTATTTTTTTCATGGTGTATTAAAAATTGAAGTATTCTTTGTTAGATTAAGATTTCATTTGGGGCAGTTTTTTGATTTGCTTCTTAAAATTTTTTGTTTGGGACAGTTTTTTTGCTTGATTCTTAAAATTTTTGTACTAAAAAGCTGCTTTAAGAAACAATAAAAAAACCGTCCCAAATGAAGCCCAAGTAATTGGACTTTTTTATTTAGACTTGGGTTTCATTTGAGACACTTTTCTTACTGCTTTATGAAGCAATTTTTTAGTACAACATTTTTCCGAATTTAAATTTTTTGAAATAATAATCTGCTTCATAGAACAATAAGAAATTTGTCCCAAATGAAGCCTTAGTAGTCAGTGAAGATTCATTTTTTAATGAAAATATTATATTTATTATGTCTTCTTTATTTGAAAAATTACTTTGTATTACTGCCCTTGCTATTGTACTTAATAGGTTATTCATTGCTCGGGTGCTAGTTGAAGTTGATTTTACTTTCAAATAGTTTCTAGTTAGTGAACTTCAATGTTCAGGGATTGAAGCCTCAAATGCTCAGCTAGCTCTAAATTTTATATCTAATAATATTATATCAGAAGGGCTTTCTATGGACTTTGCAAACAATTTCAAATCTTTCGCCCATATGTCATCAAAGCAGAAGGCACAAGAAACACAATAAGAAATCTCCTCACTAAATAAGGACATCTCCAAGCAAATTCCATTCGCCCATTTGTCGCTCCCGCGAGCGTTCACCTGAGAGGCAAATGGAAACGTATTTTTTATGTTTTATCTCGATCGTTAACAGTGCGGCGCTAATGTTGGCGTCACACAATTCACAAAAACACATGTTTTGTAGAAAAATAGAGGTTAGAAATAGATATGAGAAAGAATGTACACAGATTATTCTTTTTTTTTTTTTTGATGTTATAGAAGGAGTTCGATTGAAGATGAATGTAATAATCATTATATTGCTTCGATGATATTTGTTATGATGATGATGTATTCAACTTTGATATTTCACCAAAAATCATCTTAATCGGGCATGAATCTTGAGGCATATTTGAATTGGAAACTTGCAAAATTAAATACATGAGCATCTGAACTCCGATTTCAGCAAATTTATAGTCAAATTGAACGTCTCGACTAAACAAACCCAACGACAATGAAATTGGTCCGATTTGAACCCAAATCAATGACTTGATACATAATTGGAAGCTTCAAAATATTACTTAGATGATCAAATGATATACAAATATGACATGTTTTTAGTCGAATCATGCAGCTCGACGAGTCAAATCTAATGAGTCCAAAATTGTTTAATTCTAACATCATTAAGACACTTAAACAAATAGGCTAACTACGAACTTACTAACCTCCGTCATCCGACTATGGTCTTACTAACCAAACAAATAGGCCAACGTTCTCTTAAGAATAGCTTTCAAGTCATTAGATTCTTTCATTAACAATCATGTAATTTGCTCTATCATTGAGCTAATGCCCTCCCCTTAGGAAGGGAATCATTTGTAATCAACGATAAACACTGGCGGAATCATTTTAATTAGGCTAGGCCTCATGGTTTTTCCCTTTTTTCTACATTAAAAAAAGTATATATTATGATTTTTACATCCCTCCTCTTACCTATAGGTGTACTAAGCTTTTATACAAAGTTAAGACGTTAAACTCTCTAGCTCTGCACGCTACAAACTTCCTTATGAAGTAGAGAAAGGATACAGTTTGTTTACTTGACTCTTAAACGAGTAATTTTAAACCAAATTGTTTCGATTAAAAATAACTTGATAGAACTTAATACCAATCAAATGAGCCAATAGTTATTTTCAATTAAAACTAGAACAAATATATATAATATGCAAAAAAGTTCAAGTCAATTAAATTAATTCCTGAGCAAGTCATAGAAAAAAAAAACAAATTTTTATAAAAGTACCCTTACTCGAAACTCTACTTAATATATTTAATTCAATCTTAATTAAATTAAATAATAAAATAAAGTTAGAATTTTCAATTTTAGTTTCATGCTAGGGTGCTCCCTGGAGGAGACGTGTTGTATGGCCTAAATATAGCGACAAATGAGCAAGGGTCATTGCACGGGCGCCATGGTGCAGTGTTAAATAGGTAAGGGTTCCCACATCATGGACGAATGTGGGAAAAGAAGCTAGTCCATGAAAGTAAAATTTGGATATGAACTTGGAATATATATTTCCTTATATGCAAATTAATGGAATCAATATATATTATGATTCATAGGAAGATAAATATTCTATTCATTCAGGAAACTAAATGGGTTAGAGAGAATGCTAAGGAGATTGATAGTTTAGAATTGAATATGTGGTATTCTGATAGGAGTCGTACTATAAATGATGTATATATGGGTGATTATAGATAAGAGTTTGAAAGATAATGTTATAAAAATTAATAGAATTTGAAATAGAGTTATAGATTTAATAAAATTAATAGAATTTGGTAGAGAGGTAGATGATTTTAAAAGCATTCATGGTGGCTATGACTTTGGTGTGATAAATAAAGGCGATAAGATCATATTAGATTTTTTTTAGCTTATGATTTTGTAATTATTAATACCTTATTAAAGAAAAGAGATAAGCTTATCATCACTTATAAGAATAGATATAGTAAAATCAGATTCATTATTTTTAATAATAAAAATATATCGTTTAGAATATAAAGATAGTATAATTATTCCTAGTGAAGTTTATGTATACAACATCGATTATTAGTTTTGACTTTAAGATAAAGGGGTAGAAAATAAAAAATAGAATAAATCATTGTTCAAGAATTAGATGAGGGAATTTAAAGAATATTAACCCAAATATTTTTTAAAATAAGATTCCAGATCTTAAGATTTTTTTCTGTACATAAAGAAGCTAATGTTATGTGAAAAAAGTAGCTAGTAATATTAAGAATGTTGTAAAAGATGTGCTTAGAGTATTAAAGAGAAAATTTACTAACAGTAAAACTAATAGGTGGTGAAATCAAAATGTGCAAGAAAAAAAACATTTGTTATAAAAATTAATTTAATTGTAAAAATTTTGATAATTGGGAAAGCTATAAAGATGCCCATAAAGAGTTTAAGAAAATAATTTTTAATGCAAAGATTTTAGCTTTTAATAATTTATATAATAGATTAGATTCAAAGGAATGCAAAAGATATATGATAAGTTAGTTAAACAAAGAGATATGAGTAGTAATGATTTAGTTCAAGTGAAATGTATTAAGGATAAGATCAAAAGGTTCTTTTATTAGAAGAGAATATTCAACAAAGGTGGATAAAATATTTTGCTAAACATTTCAATAAAGATTATGAGAATGCAATTGACTTTAGTGACTTTAACACCCAAAATAAAAATATTTGCTTTTATCGATGTATTAGTAAAACCAAAGTTAAAGAGGCTTTAAAGAAAATGAAGTGTGAAAAAGCTGTTTGACGTGATGATATTTCAATTAAGGTGTGAAAATGCTTAGGTGATTTGAAAGAATTTCTTGGCTTACTAGACCTTTTAATGTTATTTTGAAAACTAAAAAGTTGTTAGATGAGTGGAGAATGAGTGTGCTAATTCTTATTTTTAAGAATAAAGGTGATGCACAATATTGTGCAAATTATAGAGGAATTAAGTTAATGTGCCATATTTTAAAACTATGTGAGAGAGTTATGGAGCATAAGTTATGGCGTGACACTAATGTTTATCAAATCAATTTGGATTCATGCCAGGTAGGTCTACTATGGAAGCTATACATAGATTGGGAGGTTTGATGGAGAAGTATTTGAAAGAATAAAGAAGATATACATATGATTTTTATTGATTTAGAGAAAACATATGATAAAGTTCCAAGAGAAGTGCTATGGAGAGTTCTATATTGAAGTCATTAATGATATGTATACAGGAGTTGTTACTTGTGTTCAAACACAATAAGATTTGACCAAGTATTTTCCTATTTCAGTTGGATTACATCAAGGATCAGCCTTAAGCCTATATCTTTTTTCTTTAGTCATGGATATTCTCACTAGACATTTGCAAGAGATCGTTCCCTTGTGTATGCTTTTTGTTGGTGATATTCTTCTTGTTGATAAGACTAGAGAGGGAGCGGAAGGTAAACATGAATTATGGACATAAACTTTAGAGTCTAAAGGCTTTCATTTGAGTATATCTAAAACTAAATATATGGAGTGTAATTTAGTAATAATAGATCTAGTGGGGGGATTGTGACTTTGAGCGATCAATTAATTAAAAAAGTGCATATTTTAGATATTTTGGATCTATTGTTTAGAGTGATGGTGAAATAGATGAGGATATTATCGTAGAATTCAAGTTGGATGGTTGAAGTGGAGTGCATCAAGTTTATTGTGTGATAGAAAAGTCTCACTCAAACTTAAGAAAAAATTCTAGAATATGGTAGTGAGATATGCAATGTTTTATGGTGCAGAATGATAGCCATTAAAAGAGAAGCATAATATTAAGTGTTGCAGAGATGAGGATGATCAAGTGGATGAGTGGCTTTACTCTTAGAGACAAGATATGAAATGAGCATATACGTGAAAAGATTGGGGTAGCTCCAATGGAAGGTAAGATTAGAGATAGTCGACTTAGATGATTTGGTCATATAAAACAATGTCCTTCCGATGACTCGGTTAGAAAATTTGATGTATTAGATTTAACTTATGTTAACAAAGGTAGAGGTATGTCTAAAAAGACTTGTTAGAAAATATTAGAAATGATATTTATTTATTAGATTTAGATGACAATTTGACTCTTAATATGACACAATAGATAAAAAAGATTCATTTACCTGACCACATGGTGGGTTAAAGGCCTGCTGTTCTTGTTGTAATATTATTATCATTTGTAAGCCAATAGTATTCTCATTTTTTTAAATTAAAACCAAATCAACTTCTACCCGGAGCACTAGACCATGGTAGAATAGTAATCTGCCATGGTATAAGGGTGTCAATTTGGGTCGGCCGGTCCAGTTCGGGCCGAACCCGAGTTGACCTGGATCTAAATAGGTCAACCCGATCCGTTTTTACAAACAGGACAGACATTTTAACCCGGACCCGACCCAAGTTCGATTCCCGGCTGGTGCAATTTCATGGTGCATGTTTATTTTGAGATTTACGTTAACTTTATTTTATTTTTAAGTGTATATAACATTTTATCAAAATGTTGCAAATTGTGTTAATAAAGAAATGCTAAAATATGAATTGGCGTGTCGCTATCTGAGAAAATGTTAAATTCGCTGGCAGAAATTACGTTCATGTACGACTGAATCCATTCATACAGGTCTAAGATTTTTTTTTTTTTTTTTTTTTTATTCATACAGGTCTAAGTGTCTAACGTGAAAAAGAGGAATAAAAAATTTTTCATTTGAGGCCAACTTAATTTTTAAAATTTTTTACAAATCAAATCAAGTTGGAATGATAGAATTGTTTTAAGACAGCCTTTTTTATTGCTTCTTAAAATAATTTTCAAATATAAAAATTTTAATTTTTTATAAAAAATTACATTAAAAATAATAAAAAAGTCATCACAAATGAAGCTTTAACAACTTAGATCTTTAAAAAGCAATTTTAATTATTTTTATTTTTCTTGCTATATAATTTTCGATAAATGTATCCGATTTATTATAAATGGATGAATTATTAAAACATATGTAAGGTTTCACGATTTATGAAAGAAACCAATTCCTGTTGAATTAATCGAATGACTACTTGGTAATAGAAAACAGATATGATAAAATAAATGCATAGTTTATTTCAGTTCTGTAAAAGTTCAAATCTAAGTCAAATCAAACCACAAAAAAAAAAAAAAAGTTAACATAAGGTTAAATACAAATCACATCAAAACATTTCAATCAATTGAATCAATTGTCGTTTATGGGGCTGTTGTTTTCGGTTGAGGGAAAATTATTCTGTGCCGCCACCAAATCGTTCGGAGGAGAATCAAAATGTTCTATATAACCCGATACACAATAGTACACAACAAAAAAAGACATGACACATCCTGATTCGCCTCCGATGATATCCGGTAACTGCACAGAATAATTTATCTCACTTAAGACAATTTTCTTACTATTTTTTAAAAGAATTTTATAACTAAAAATTTATTATAAATTTTTTTTAAATTGATATTTAAATGAATTTCAAAATAAAATTTAAAATAAAAATTTTAGAATTAAATTCATCATCATTCAAACTCCTATTTCAACAAACTTATGATGAAATTGAATATCTTGACAATAGAAATTCATCTATACAACAAATGATCTGACATAAAGATAAATTCAAATCAAACACTTGAAATATATTTAATACCTTTATACATTCATTAATTGAAGAACCAAATGATCACCAAATCTAACATGCTTATAATTAAATTAAACAGCTTGACAAGTTGAACTTAACAAACCCAAGATTTATTGATTCTAACATCTTAAGGCACATAAAATACAAGATACAAAATATATGATCAAGAAGATCAACACAATCCATTCAGTTGAATATTTTCTATCTTAGCCAAATTTACTTAAATGCCCTTCTAAAAAAATTATAAAGCAATCATAATTTTCTATGTAAAGAGAGTTTGAGAACTAAGAGATCTAAATAACTGAAAGAGAAGAAGGGACGAGACGAAGGAAGAAGCAGAGCAGTTTGAAGGAAAAATTAAAGAGGGAAAATGTATATTCAAATGAAGTAAAAGAATACAATGTTTAAATAGAGAAAGTGAAGTAATAATGTGCTACAGGTACAATTTAACAAAAACTAATCCTTGTTCTTTATATCGTCCCTCAAATTAAGTGTTCTGTGAATGAACAGTTAATTTGGAACGTAGAAGCTCAAAGCGAGATTGTCCAAATGGCTTTGTGAGAATGTCGGCAATCTGATCCTGAGAGGGAATGTGCTGAACATGAATGCTGCGACTCGCGATGTGCTGTCGTATGAATTGGTAATCGATCTCGATATGTTTCGTCCGGGCATGGAATACAGGATTTTTGGCGATGGCAATCGCTGAAATGTTGTCGCAGTGAATGACTGTGGGTGAGAGCTGGACGAGCTGGAGCTCCGAGGCGAGACGTCAAAGCCAGATAACCTCCGATGTGGCAGCCGACAGAGCTCTATACTCTGCTTCAGTCGAAGACTTTGCAACAGTCACCTGTTTCTTAACCGACCAGGATATAAGATTCGAACCCATGAAGGTACAGTGACCGGAGATGGATTTGCGATCGGAGATGTCAGCCGCCCAGTCTGTGTCAGCATAGGTCTGTAGAGTGATATCACCGGGAACAATTGGAAGGCCGTGTGACTGAGTTCCTTTGATGTAACGCAAGATGCGTTTGAGCTGTGAGAAATCGGCATTGGTAGGATTCTGCATGTGTTGGCAAACTTGATTGGTGGCGTACGCAATGTCCGGACAAGTGATCGTTAGGTACTGAAGAGAGCCGGCAATTCGTCTGTACTGCATCGGATCGTGGAAGGGATCATCGGGAAGCTGGTGATGTCGTCCTGCCGGAGTTGGACATGGCTTGCATTCTAGAAAACCGGTTTCTTGTAGAAGTTTAGATGCATAATGTTCCTGGTTAAGAAAAAATCCTGAGTTAGTGCGGCTGATTTGAATTCCTAGGAACAGATTGATTTCGCCGAGCTGCTTGAGTGCGAAGTGAGTGTGCAGATCACTGAGTAGATTTTCAATGTGCTCTGTTTTGTTGCCTGTAATGAGAATGTCATCGACGTAAAGAAGTACACAAATGAAACTTTGATTGTTATTATAAATGAGTAAAGAAGGATCAGAGCGGCTAAACCCGAAACCGCGCGTTCGAAGAAAGTCCGTGATTTTCTAAAACCATTGCTTGGGAGCTTGTTTGAGCCCGTATAGAGATTTGCGTAATTTGCATACAGCATTCGGTTGAGATGAGTCTACGAATCCCCGCGGCTGTGTCATGTAGATGTCATCGGGTAGATCACCGTGAAGGAACGCGTTGGAGACATCCAGCTGGTGAATTGGCCAATTGCGGTTGACGGCCAGAATGAGAAGCATTCGAATGGTAGTCATCCGGGCTACAGGACTGAATGTCTCATTATAATTGTCGCCGAGTATTTGTTCGTAGCCGAGGGCCACGAGTCTTGCTTTGTAACGGTCAACCTTGCCGGAGGGATTGAGCTTCGTTTTGAAGGTCCATTTACACCCGAGTACACGTTTGTTTGTAGGCCTGGGTACAAGAGTCCAAGTCTGCTGATTTGTTAAAGCTTTAAATTCTTCTACCATAGCATCCTGCCAATGCTGTATCTTGTTGGCTTGGGTATAGGTGGTCGGGGTAAAGGTGTTGATATTCTTGCCGTGTAATGAGAAGATCTGACGAGGTTTTGTGATTCCAGATTTCGAACGTGTCTGCATCGGATGAGAAGGAGGAATGGTAGTGGGTTCTGCAGCAGAACTCTGTTCGGGCGAGCTGGATGTTGTAGGAATAGGTGGTGTGGGCAGAGTGGAGAGCATTTGAGTAGGGGAGGATATCTGAGATGTGGATGTTATAGCGGAGGCAGGAACAAGAAGGTGAGGGTTAATAATGTTGGAGTCGGAAATGTGGTTTGAAGTGTTGCCGGGCTGCTGAGAGAACGGGAAAACATTTTCTTGAAAATCCACATGCCGAGAGATGTGAACCTTGTTAGTGTTTATGTCAAAACATTTGTACCCCTTGTGGTTAGGTGAATATCCTAGAAATATGCAAGGTTGCGAGCGAGGAGAAAGTTTGTTGTTGGTGTAAGGACGAAGCCATGGGTAGCATAGACACCCGAAGGTTCGTAGGTGGGAGTAGTTCGGGGTGGTGTTGTACAGCATTTGGTGGGGAGACTTTAGAGAGATTGCTGTTGAAGGAAGCCGATTGATGAGGTAGTTGGCCGTAGAAACGGCGTCTGCCCAGAATTGATCCGGAAGACGAGACGCGATCAGCAGCGTGCGGGTGAGCTCCAAGAGGTGTTTGTGTTTCCGTTCAGATAATCCGTTTTGTTCTGGAGTATGCGGACAGCTGAGTTGGTGCTGGATGCCATGCTTGTTGAGATAGGCAGTGAATTCATTGCTTAAATATTCCCCGCCACCATCTGTCCGGAGAGTTTGAGGTGTAGCCGAGAAGTGATTTCGAATAAAGCTGCATAACGTTAGAAATTTTGCAAACGTTTCGTGCTTATGATGCATAAAGTAAATCCAGGTGAACCGAGTATAATCGTCGATAAAGGCTACATAGTAGTGAAAATCGTTTATCGATGATTGATTGGTTGGTCCCCAGATGTCAGAATGAATGAGCTCAAACGGACGGGAAGATGAAGTAACACTTTTATTAAAAGAATGTTTATGGCTTTTTGCCATTTTACATGGTTCACAAAAAAATTCAGAGGAACCCCGAGAGGAATTAGTGAGAGAAGGAGCTAAAAGATTGAATATTCTGTTGTTGGGATGGCCGAGACGAGCGTGCCAAGTGGACGACGTTGTGGTTGCCGTTTGAAGTGCAGTGACCGTCGTAGCTGGAGCAAGCTAAAGTTTGTAGATCCCGTTATGCAGACGACCACGAAGAAGGGGTTGATGATCCTGAATATCCTTAATTTCGAAACCATTAGAATCAAAGGTTATAGAAACAGAGTTATCCTTGGTTAATTTGGAAACGGATAAAAGATTGTGTGTGAGTGCAGGAACGTGTAAGAGATTACAGAGGTGTAGCTTACGAGAGGAGTCCGGTAAAGGAAGCAGGCCTTGTCTGTAGTTCTGTATTGGAACAGTGTGGCCGTTTGCGACAGAAACGGACTCAGAGCCATTGTAAGCAGTGGGAAATTGAACATTAGATGCATCCGACGTCATATGAGACGACGCTCCAGAGTCGAGAACCCAAGATTGAGTTGTCGACGGAGATGACTGAGCAAGAAGAGCTCTGGGTGCAGTTGTAGCTGGAGGGGCATAGGAAAGATTGCAGCGATGCCAACAATTTGAGGCTATATGACCGATCTTGTTGCAGATTTGGCAGATCGGTCGAGTGTTGGTGTTGCTGGGAGGTGGAAGCGCTGGATCTACTGTTGTTGTCGGGCGGGAGCCGGTGTTCCGAAATTTGTTGATGCGCTTATTGTTCTTGTTTCTGGATTGATTGGAGGAGGTGACATGATACGCGGCAGTTGTAGCAAGTTGATATTTCTTGATGTCCTGATTGATATGAATCTCCTCTGTAATGAGGAGGGAGTATAGAGCGTCCAAATCGGCCGGTAGGGAAGAGGACCGAATGTAAGTTTTGAACGATTTGTATGTAGGCGGGAGACCGTTGAGGATGTACAGTACAATGTCTTCAAGATCGATCTTGGTGCCTGATGCCGCGATGTTATCTACGATGTTCTTGACTTGTGCCAAGTATTGCTGCATCGTAAGATTGTTCATCTGTATATGATGCAACTCGTTCTTGAGTTGAATGATGCGGAAGCGGCTAGAGGACTGCAGCCGGTGTTCAAGAACGGTCCAGACTTCATGAGCCGTGGTAGAGGTAATGACGTAAGGAAGGATGGCCGATGAAATCGACGAGAAGAGAGCGGAGATAAGGTTGTTGTCGATGAGCCGCCAGTTGGCATGATCGGAGGAGGACGTGTCAGTAGGCGGAAGCGTTTTGCCCGTGAGATGGTCGGCATAGCCGTTAGCGGAAAGATGCTGAAAGATCTGTGTACGCCAGATGGCGTAGTTGTTGGCAATGAGGGGGTTCGGGATCAAGTTCTTGATGTTCGAAATGATGAATTTTAGTGTCGCCGGAAGAACGAGCTCCTGGCGTGGTGCAGCGATGAGTGTTGAGGAAGCGGGTGGAAGGGTTGAAGACGATTCTTGGTCCCCCATGATTGGCTCACTAATACCATGAAAGAGAATAAGGGACGAGACGAAGGAAGAAGACAGAGCAGTTTGAAGGAAAAATTAAAGAGGGAAAATGTATATTCAAATGAAGTAAAAGAATACAATGTTTAAATAGAGAAAGTGAAGTAATAACGTGCTACAGGTACAATTTAACTAAAACTAATCCTTGTTCTTTATAATAACTCAATTGCATTTTCCAACTATCATCATCCACCTCAAGACTCATCGTCACCACCTGAATTCTATCATTTACAAGTTTTTCATGTACAAAATTTTGTTATCTTAAAACTTCTATATGAACATGCTGGATCTTTATACAAAATTAAGATATTAAATATTCTATCCTCGCATTTTTTAGCTCTTAATAACAAAGAACAAAATAGAATTTACAACAAATAGGGCATTCCCTGCATATGATAACTTTGTAACAAAATAGCCAAATTGTTCATGAAATAAATACAAGTGTAATCTAACATAAAGTAGTTCAGTATATCATATGGAATATGACTTATTACTAGCTTTATGGGACTAGAAATATGACACTATAAGGTGGTGAAAGGAACACCACAGCAGACTACAAAATTACATAAAAACAAACTAGAACTGTCCCGGTACAATGTCTCTTCCAATGACTATATCTGTAATGCATCTCCTGTATTTCCTATTTGCTCCATACATAAGGGGGTACAAAAACACAATTCCTCGCCTCAGCTTATTTAGGATGGTTACAACAATCAGGGGAAAAGTTAAATAAATAGTAGAAGTGGAATTTCATGCTTTGGAAGAAGTTTTTGCTGGCTAAAGCTGCTTTAAGAAGCAGTAAAAGCCATCCCAAACGAAGCTTAAATAAAGTTAGATTCATCCTTGAGAAGTTTGTTTCCGTTTGAATGCAACTATGTAAAACTGTCGGTTTCAATGAAATGTTCTAACGAATAGGGCAAAGTTTATGCCTTTCTGTCATTAAGGTCCTTGAAAAAGGATTTGGAAGCTTCATATGTAGACCAACAAATTGCAGCAGCAGGTGCATGGAAGAGCATTCTGGGTTTCCATCCTCTCAAAAGCCCAGTATAGCCATCACGCTTGATGATAGCTTGAATAACCTCTGTTATGGAGCTGCTGGAAAATTTCTCACAGCCGCAAACACCCTGGTATGCCCAAAAAAGGTAGAAGAAAAAATTTGTAAGGTTTTCTCATGAGTGAAAAATCATAGGCAAGAATGGTCACGCAAAGAATATGATACGACAATTCCTGGACGGCAATAATCAAACAAGACCAGGAGAAAAAAAGTAGATGTGTCAGATATTTAATTGATAAAACAGATCTCTATAAACGGAAGCGGACACCGGACGGTTTACAACAGGTCTCTCAAAACGGAGAGGTTATTCTGTGCGGACACCGAATAGGAGAACCGTCCGGTTACAGCTCGGTACAGAATGTGATACATTTTTTAGGTGACGTGATGCATTTTTATTAGTCTTCGGATACATCCGGACTCCATACAGAATAATAAATCCTCAAAACGTCCTGTCTACTTACAGGAAAGAGAAAAGCTCAGCCTCAGCAACACAAGTTTTGAGTGATAGATAAAAATGGAGAAAAAATATAAAATAAGAAAATTCAAAAAGTGTGACCACCTACTGTTAAAACTGGCAATTAATATTACGAATATATTAAATAGATAAAGTATCAGAAATACTAAATATTATGAATGAAAGTATGTATAGACTTCTCAGTCCACCAAAATCGGTTCATTCAAAAGCAACTATATGCTGCTTTATTATCTGAAAATAGGATCAGGTTCTCAAAGTTATCTCACTTCCAATTGTCCAGATTTGCAAAGTAAAGACAGCCTTCAGGGAATTTAATTTGAAGAATTTTGATGGACCCCCAATTCTATCTGTTAACATTGCCATATTCTTTGCAAATCCTTCTGGTTAACTTTGCAATAAAGTACAAGATAATTTACTGAAATGTGTTGGGAAATATATGTAGGTCAAACATGATTTTGAATTTCAATTTTTGTAATCGAATATAGCATTGTAAATAATATATATCCCGAAAGATAAAAAATAACATTCCTCAAGGGATTCAAATACAAAAATACAAAAATACAAATTTTATCCAAGTTCTTGTAACAGAGTTATCACAAAGAATAATATATAATCCCAAGAGATTAAAATGTTGTTCAATTATGTATTCAATCACAATAACTACGATACTTTCACTAATCTCGTAATCAAATCATCATAGAAAATGACATACCATCCCGTGGGATAGAGATATCACTTTACGAAGGATTCAACTACGAGAATAATGATATTTAAAAATTTAAATTTTGGTTTGCAATTCCCTACTTTAAATGAAATACAATGCAACATCAATCAACTTCATTATGTTATACCAATTGATATAGAATTTAAATAAAAAGAATGAACTTAAAAATGAAATTATAACATTTCTAAAACCAAATCAAATATAAACTTAACAAATGAAAATAATAAGCTTCAAAAATCAAAAGATAAGATCTAAACCAATTTAATTCTATTAAAATCACCCCCTAAGTCGAACTAATGATAAGATTAAATAAATTTAAATTAAACACAAAGCTAAATTCAAAAGAGAATAGGAGATAGAGAAAGTAAAAGGAAACAAATAATGAAAGGATAATAAGATAATTGATAACCCGGATATTTAAAAATTATTAAAAATCCAAGAAAAATCTGAAAAATCTCAAATAAAGTTTTATAAGCATATAAAATCATAATGAATAATAAACTAAATAAATATTTTAATTAATATTTAATTTTCACCATCAAATTAAATAAATTGGATAAATAATCTCAAAATTATAAAATTCATAAAAAATTCAATAAAAATTAGAAAAAATATGAAATAAATTCATGTGAATTCCTAAAATTTAATGAAAATTCTAGAACCAGTGAAATAAATTTAGAACAAAAATAAAAATTTCATTTATAAACTCATTAAAGGCTTAAAAAAAGATCCAAAATATTAAATTTTAAATTAAAACAACCCTCGGATATTAAAAAAAAATCAAAATTAGAAAACGAAACCTAAAACCTAATAGGTTGACACCCACATAGTCAAGCACCCTAAACAAAAAATATATTAAAAAAATACATATTTTGATTTGTTTGTTAGGACAACCAATACTAACTTTAGGTTATGAACGCTATTGTGGAGATGTGTTATTGTTGATTTATTTGTTAATAAAAGAATTTGAGTGATATTGGTGGATGTGTACTATGATGTGAGTAGGGGTGCAAACGAGTCGAGTCGAGCTCGAGTCAAGGGTTGTTCGAGCCGAGCTCGTTTGTCAAATGTCGAGCTCGAGCTCGAGCTCGAACTCAAGTCGAGCTCAAAAGTCGAGCTCGAGCTCGACTCGACATCGAAAGAAAAAGCTCGTCGAGCTCTCGAGTCACGGTTCGAGCTCGAGCATGCGTGCCCGCGTCCGTCGTTGCTCGCACATCGGAGTCAGCTCGAGCTTGTCCGTCGTCCGTCGTCTGCATCAAATCGTCTGCATCAAATCGAGTCTGTGTCGTCCGTCGTCTACGTCAAATCGAGTCTGCGTCGGTTCGGGCTCGAGCACGCGTCGTCTGCGTCGCTGTCTGCTCGAGCTCCGCATCTGTCGTCCGTCAGCCGTCGCCCGTCGTCTGCGTCGCTGTCCGCGTCGGAGTCCGCTCGAGCTCGTTGCCGTGATGTTGCTCCCGCGTCCGTCGTCTGAGTCGGAGTCCGCTCTCACTGCCGCGACGCTGCTCCCGCGTCCGTCAGCCGTCGCCCGTTGTCTACGACGGAGTCCGGCAGTCCGCTCTCGCTGTTCGAGCTATCCGACGAGCTATCGAGTTGAGCAACCCTGTGTTCGAGCTCGAACTCGATTAGCTGTCGAGCTCGAACTCGTGTTCGAGCTCGACTCGTGAGCTCGATAAGCTCGGCTCGTCGAGCCCGTTAACGAGTCGAGCACGAGCCGGCTCGCGAGTCGGCTTGGCTCGGTTGCACCCCTAGATGTGAGTGATTCAGATGGTAGATTGCTTCTGTGCTTTGTATTGTTGTGATTAAGGGATGAGTGCTTAGTTTTTCCTAGGTTAAGGGAGATCTAGATGTTTTATTGTAAATCTGATTTTTTGTAGATGGTCATGCCTATGCAGGCTTATAAAGAGGGGCTAATTAATTAAGATTTAAAACTAATCAAAATTTATATATGTGCTTTTACTGCTTAGCCCCTCCTAATTGTTAAAAAACATCCAATAAACATGTTGCTCATTTGCTAAGGAAAAGCTTTGCTAATATGTGATGTGATTTAATTTGGATTTTTATATACAAACTATTTTACGAACATTCAGAAAGTATAAAGCATTTTTCCTTTCTCAAACTGTAAATATAAAAAATAATGTGTGAATTAAACGATATTCTCCATCTTAAAAAAGGGACCAAAAGAATGAGCCTTCTACCGGTAAAGTCTTTTGGAGACCTTTTGAAGAAGATCGGCGCTGAAGAATTTTGAGAATTTCATTTAAAAGACATACGTCAATTCTAGGAGTAGAATCCTAAGTTGTAATTTAAAGGTATTACCCAATTGCCTCTATAAAGAATAATTAAGTGACACTTATCAAATTGGACTGTTGGACACTTTTTTTTTGCATTGATACTTTTTCATGTGTTAGTAGTTAGGTGAATGTTGTGTTTTAAATTATGTGCTTAGAAAATATTTATTTTTTTTTCTAGGTTTATTTCTTGCACATGATTTTGCCTACTTTTCACAAGGCTCTTACGAAATTATATATATATATATTGTCCTACTCATAATAAATTAAATTTAGCATTAAATAATATAGAAAGACAATCGCCGTAGAATGTAAACATGGAAACAGTAGAGGTCACATTGAGTATTTTACTTCCATTCCGTGTTTAGGTACCTTCCCGCCTACAGATTTGGGCAAACCACCAGAGCTATTAGGGAGCATTTTAAATCTCAGGGAAGGCCTGCGTTGTAAGATAAAATCTATTTATTAAGTTTTTTTTTTTTTTCAAATCATTCTGCAAAATGATTTTGCATAAACAATTTAGAAATAAAATTAAATTGCATTTAGTCTTAAGAACATAACTATCATTCATAAGTCTGTGAACATTTAGAATCTCTAGATATCGGTTCTAATTAAATAATAATCTACCTATCCTAGATAACATTGGACATCATGGCTTTAAAATCGGTTAGGTGGCTTAACTGGCTTCAAACGACATATAATTCCCGAAGATTCATGCACCTTTGTGCTTTGTTAAAATATGTTCAGGCTAGTACCCTGTAGTGCCCAATCTATTCCTAAGTTTTGAAGCTCATTGCACATCATAAGTCCTTGTTAAGTGAAAATTATGTTTATTTTTGCATAAAATTTTAGTAAAAATGTGTTTTGATTGATGTTGCATAGTAGGAATGTCTCAGAAAAAAGTCAAATATATAAAGCTAGAACCAACGTCACTGCGCCACAAACACCAATGTCGTAGCGCTTTCAACGCAACGGCACCGAAACTGGACAAAGTAGTGCTCAAGTCTCATGAAATTTGCAATTAAATTAACGTCTCGATGGAAAAATAAACAATGCTACTGGCGCCTCAACGCCACAAAGGGAACGTCGCCACACTCTGCTCTCTATTATTTTTTGCAAATAATTCAATGCTGAAGCGTCGATCTCTAGAGCACAACAGCATTAGATGACATGTCTGAGTGCCACAACTCCCAATCTTTTGCAGCGCCAAGGCGAGGCAGTTAAGAGTTGTTTACAATGGAAATGTTGTGTTGGGTCAATGCAACCCAACGTCGCAACAAAGCCAAGTTAGCAGCGCCGAGATACTAGTTCATCATTGTAACGCTACAACGCCACCCTGTCGAGTGTCGCGATTCCCGAGTAAATTTATGTGAGTAAATATAAATAGTTTTTGTTTTTTTGAGGGGGCAGAAAAGAGTGCGAAGAAACGTTTAATGAAGTGTCTTGTCATCTGTGTAGTGGGCAAAACACCACTTAGGAGTGGAAGAGAGTGTGAAAGAGCAAACGAGTGAAGAGGAAAGGGAATCAACCGTCTTTATCGACGATTGATATAGATGCTGACTTCTTCTCAAATACCTTCTAAGCCTTTATTCTTTTTCTCTCTCCAGATTGGTCTTTAAAAAATAGTAAACAAGAAGCTTCATCTTATAAGTTATTTGTTTTGTTCAGTAATTTTTCAAAATGTCCTAATTGTAAATTCTTTTAGGAGAAAAGCAATAGGCCCGCGAATATTTTTCAACAAGATCACTGCATGTTCCTATAATTGTGGCTCGCATTTCATAAATAAGTTCCTCCATCGCAAAATCTATTCCACCAAAGACTCCTATGGTTTCTATTTCCAACAACCAGATCTCTTATAGTGATATGGTGTTGAGCCCCATCAAATCTTTTTAAAATAAACTTTTTGATTCCATGAAGGTCCAGACCCGACCATTCGACAAATCGACATACCAATCAAATGCTATTCCAGAAAGACCACTGACAAATTCCTTTAATAGAAGAACATCACTGCCTCTGGCATTGTAACAACTGGCACGAAAGTGAGCTAAATGTTGTTTCAAATTTTCTGTACTTGTGAATATGATGCCGGAGCTGAGCTAATCAATCATATTAAACTTCAGGCTATATTAAGTCCATTTGATAGTATGTGGCTATATATGAATATTGCTTTCTTTTATTGAGTGTAGCCTTTTATGCTTCGATATGTGTCTATATATACTTGTAGACCATGCTTGTAAGAGATAGATTTTGGAGATTAATAAAATTAGAGTTTTACTCTTGTGAATTTTCTGTATCCTAAGATTATTCTTAGGTGGTGGTTCTTGCTCCAAGGAGTTCTTGGAGTGGTGTCCGTCGACCGCCACCAGATCATTGATGTGATACGTCGAGCCCCCTCCGGTCCGATGTCATTTGGTATCAGAGCCAATCCCCCAAGTGTCTGGATTGGCGTCATCAGGTTCTTCCCGTTTCCGAGCAACTCAGCCTCGGAAGAGCAAACCAGTAGTCGCCCAACTACCAAGGGACGTTTCTTGAAGTGACCTGTGGATTCGGGTTGCCCGAGTGGATCGTCCGTGAGCAGTGATCCTTGGCGAAGTGCGTCTGGGATCCAAACGGGGACTGTCAAAGACTCAAGATTTTAAGCCCTGTTCGACGGTGAATGTTAGGCGTCATTCTGAAGATTAGTATCTATTTTCGTGTGTTCACCCCTTTCTAGAACCTTCAAACATGGTTGTCTTGATGTTATCAGCCACCTTCACAACTTGTAGGACCCAACTGGAGTTGTTCATATGTTGTCAACCTTCTTCTAGGTCAAAAAAAAAATCAAGACTTGTGGATTTGCAGTACAGTAGTCAAGAAAAGTGCAAATTGCTTATGCCAAGAAACCGTCCAACCTTCTCTGTTGTTCGCAATCTTTCCTAAAGGACAACCCATTTCCCTCTCCACAACATCTCCAAGAATAGTCTGACAAGATGCCTCTTGGATGGACGTTACAGCGACCACTTCAAGAAGCCAAAATTGAAGACTTCAACAAGAAATTGCCCTACTCAAACGATGAATGTCGAGGCTTGAATGAAGGAAGGACGTGATCCCCCTTGCCCGGGACTTTGATGGCATTCATCCACGAGATGATCATATATCTTGTATCTACGAAGACGTATTTGACAGACCACCTCGTCAGTCTTCTACCACACCTTCGATCGAGCTCGGCTTTGAAGAATTTGATGATCCATTGTTGAATTCGTCGTCTTTGCCTCTCTACGATGAGCTGGTGTACGACGTGTATGATGACGACATGTTCGGTGGAGTTCTTGATATTGATCAACTCACGTATGATGATGATGAGGGCAAAATGGATAACCTACTAGAGCCAAATGTCCAACCAGAACTATTCATTCACAATGTTCTGAACAAGACAATAGTTACGCTCACCATCATTGATAAAACAATTACATGTAAAGATCTCCTCAATGGTTTGGATCGTGAAGCTCTTATCTTCTCTACTAGATGGCTGAAAGAAACACCTTTGGTCCAAGATGCTTTCACAAACACAATTATTCCATCTGCTTATGCTACTCTTGAGATATTGAAGGTTGGTAGACAAATGGACATTGGATGGACCATTCCAGACCGGTTTAGCCAACCAAATCCACCTCCTTATGGTGGCCAATCAGACATCTTGTTATGAGCCTGAAGTTCCTCCTATCCCGGTAGTATGACGTCGGAGCTGAGTTAATCAATCATATTAAACTTCAGGCTATATTAAGTCCATTTGATGGTATGTGGCTATATATGAATATTGCTTTCTTTTATTGAGTGTAGCCTTTTATGCTTTGATATTTGTCTATATATACTTGTAGACCATGCTTGTAAGAGATAGATTTTGGAGATTAATAAAATTAGAGTTTTACTCTTGTGAATTTTCTATATCCTAAGATTGTTCTTAGGTGGTGGTTCTTGCTTCAAGGAGTTCTTGGAGTGGTGTCCGTCGACCGCCACCAGATCATCGACGTGGATACGTCGAGCCCACTCCGGTCCGGTGTCAGAATACCTTAAAGGAAGGTGACACAAAACTCTTCGGATAACAAACTAAATCCAATTCCTCTTAATAGAGTCTACCATTTAAAATGGATGAAAACACTTGAGACGGGGCTAGTACCTCATTTACCTGATTCTCTATCTATTGTTTAATGTCTTTTCTAGTGGCAGATGTCTTTAAACTCTTGCCCTAACCCTAATCATTTTCATCTACCATTTGTCTATTAGACGCATGAGCTGTCGGGCGAAGAGATTCATCTCGAGCTCGTTGTGTCATTGACATTTGGATATGCATTTCTGCCATTTTCATCATCTCTACCATTTTCTTTTCCAATTTATTAATATGCTCATCCTTAGTTTTTAGTTGACTTGTCAAATCTAGAGTTGAATTAATGTAGGCAAAAGAGGCATTTTGGTGTTCCCCATGCCGATTTTAATTCCCAAAAGATGCCTTTTCGGTTTCCCCCTTATGAGTCATTTAATGCTTCGGTTTTCCCGCACTTTTGCGGTTGTTTTGATGCTTCGGTTTCTTCCCCAGGCGGCAACCCCTTCGATTCTTACTTGCTGCGGTTTACAAGGGTACTCTATTGGTTGATTTTGAGGTGCATTAAATACATATATTAATTGTCTTTTTTTACTTTTTATTCCCCTATATAAAGGCTGTTTTGTGGCTGTTTTAGGAGAGTTTTTGTGAGAAAAAATATTTGGAATGTAAACCTGCGGGTTTTTTCTAGCTTGCGAGCTAGCTTCTTTCCCCTTCCTCTCTTTGAATTCGTCTCGAGCTCTTCTTATCTATTTCTTCTCTCCGCAAGTGTCCACCCTATTGTATCTTTCTTCTCTTTAAAAACTTCTATGGTAGTTGTGTTGTTGTTACAAGCTTATAGTGTCAATTTTAGTGTATTTTGCCATCTTTAAAGGATTGTGAAAGGAAGACAAGTCTCTTAATTTGCAACCTTAGCTTTCAATAGTATTGGCTGCATCATGAATCTGCAACAATCGCTTCTCCAGTTTCCTCTTCGCGTTGTCTATCAAAATTATTGTTCTTTAATGAAAATGTTAGTGTCTATCACGAAAATACAATCACTATGAATATTCTCCTCTTCACCAGAATCTACTAACAGATCATCCTCGTCTGGATCAAACTCTTAAATCATTTTCTCCATTTTTTTGTTTGAGAATATGCTTGATCTCCTTGATGGCATCGTCAATAAATCTCCCCTTGACTATCTTCGAAATAATAGGAAAAATTCCCTATCTCATTCAATCATTTCAAGTTCCTTCCCTTTTAATATTTCTTTAATCCTTTATATTTTCAGTTTTTGAATGCACTCAACGGCGCTCAAAAATTTCCTCCATAGACTTACTATTAGTAAATAGGTCTTTATCCATTCACTCTTCTTTTCTTTTATATTTCTTAGTTTTTTTTCCTTTCATGATTTTCAGTTTCTTCCTCCTTGAACTTCACTTCCTCAACTTTCTTATTTTCCATCCCTTTTCTGATGTAGAACAAAAATGGCTTTGCTAGGGAGAGGACCACCTCTCCAAAATCTGAAGGAAATTCGGACTTCTTTGCCCAAAACCTGAAAAGAATCTCAGATTTTCTCTTGGTAGGAGAGAGGTTGCAAGCTCCACACCTCTTCTCTTAAATTCTGAAAACAGCCTTAGATTTCCACCAAAAATCTGAGAGAAATTCTCAGATTTTAGTGATTTGGGAATAGAAAGCTGAGAGCAAAATTCCTTTACAGGTTTTGGAAGAGAGAGCTCTAACTAAGGCAATTAGGAGTGAGTAGGGACGGTGACAGGGAGAGGAAACTCACGGGATTGAGAGGGATGGCGGAGGCAATGTAATTTTAATTCCCTAAATTAATGAGTGGATCCAGGGATTAATTTAGGGAATTAAGACTATAGAAAATTCGGCTAGGTGAATTACGGGAGAGCATTAACTGAGCCGGAATTAAGGAGGTGGGGCTTGGGATTTTCGGTCAAACAGAATTCTCAGATTTGGAAATATTTCCAAAGAGAATCAATTGGCTTTAAAGAGGATTTCCTATTCTAAATCCAGGGGAGGCCGGCGGCAGTTAAAAAAAAAAAAGGTTTGAAATAAATTTTATTGCATGCTATATTAGGATAGATGAATTAGGAAAAAGATTTTAAATCCTAATCAAGTAGAAATTGATTTGGATGAGGTGATAAATAAATCCAATTTGAATTTGAATTTCAAATGGATTTAAATTAATTCCTTTCCTAAAATAGGTGGACTAAATTAGGAATGAAATTTGAATTTCAAATTTTAAACAATTTGAATTTCAAATTAATTCCTAATATCATGCACCCCTAATTAGGAGGTCCAAGGAGAGAGGGGAAAGGATGAGGCCGGAGGCTAGGGAGCCATGGTCGGCGGTTTGTGGTGGATCTTCGGGTGAGGTGGCCGGCGGCTTATGGTGGAAAAGGAGACGACGATGGTGAACGTAGGTAGAGGATGACGACGACGGCTAGAAACAATAAGAAGGAACGAAACAAAACAAAGAAGAGATAAAAACGAAAGATACAGGATAAAAAAAAATCACGAGCCTTGGACTCTTCTGAAGACTGACGTGTGATGCTTTGCCCTTCTCCAAGGGACTTCAATTCACGAGCCCGGACCCATCCTGCGGCTGGTGAAAACTACTATTCCTCCCATAGAAATCTCACTATCGTCCTCTCACAAGAGCACAATTGTTGAACAAAAATTTTTAATATCAATAATCCATCCTCTATTACAATAGCTTAAGGCCCTATATATGGGCCACAACATAAGAAAACTCAAAATACAAAATTGCCTCTTGGGCCACAACACTATCATAAACCAACCTAGGGGTAAAACAGGAAATACATCAAATAAAAACTAAAATTCAGAAAAATAACTCATAATTGAAGATTTAAATTATAACCGTCGATTTACGACGCCTCCTGTGATAGATGCGCCAAATCTTCGTACCGATGTCTGCATCATTTTCCCTCTCTAATTATCTTTGGATCAGCAATCATGAGAGTGGCACCCACGGTGGATAGGGGTGTAAATATATGACACGACCAGAAAAGCCAACTCGAATTCGACCCAAAAATTGTGTTCGGGTTGACCTTTTTAACAAATGGGTCGGATTTTCAACCCAATTGATATATCGAGTCGAGTTCGAGTTAACCCACGAACCTGGATATAACCTATTTGACCCGAAATCACACTCACAACTAACGCTTGCCCCCGCACCAGCAATCTCACCCTCGCTTGTGTTATCATGGTTGGTTGCCCTGCTCACTGCTTACACTTGAGGCCTCGCCCCCTCGCGGCTTGCCCTCGCAACCTAACCTGCTCGCGACCTTGCCCTTGCCGGCTCACCCTATTTCTCAACGCTTGCCCTCTCACCCTCGCTTGCATAGCGCTCGCACTTGGGTCTGGATTTCTAACTTGTTAGTCTAATTAGTTCAAGTTTGGGTTTAATCAATTTAAGGCGAGTCAGTTTTGGGTTGGAACCGAACCCAACCCGAAAACCCATTTTGACACTCCTAATGGTTGCACCTCCTTTGTAGATGGTGCAGTGTTACACAAATATGAGTGTAATCTAACACCATCTAATAGAGTGAATGAGTCATAACCCTTGAACCACGCTTATGAATTATTTGTGGTGATTGCTCTTTTCTTCTTCGGTTGACCTTAACCGACATAGACTCTTTCTGAGGAGACTTGGATCTCCTTGTTTTCTATTTTGATTTTTCTGGGGAAGACTCTGACTACCCCCACTAACTATATTGACTGTAATGTGAGACGGCACTAAATGTTTTGCTAGAAATACGGCTAGCTTAACTTTTTGATGGTGATTTTGAGTAGACCCCACTAAAACCATATCCTCTGATCTAGCAAAGGGTTGCCTCGGGACCCAATATTACCTATCTACTAGAACAGAGATGATTAGATGTTTAGCATACTTCTTGACGACTCTAGAAGTATGCGGAGTCAACACTTTCGCTTCAAACTTTTCCACTTTCAATACTTAACCAATTGTTTGGCTATCATTCATTTCATATAACTAACATATTCCTCCTTAGTTTTGCCCGACTGAGTGGCTGGCACATATATGGATTATATTTCTCAAGATTTTATTTTGTTGTATAACTTTCTCATCATGGATTTTCTCAGTGCAATAGACAAAAGGACGCGACGGAGATTGCGATATCCTACGTACATCCTTCTTCCCCTGGGCAGTGGAAAGAGGGTGGAAGCAAATTCCACCGAGGAGAGAAGAATCAGAAGATGTAAGAGGAACGGTGCATTCTCCATATGCCTCAAATTTGACTTGCTCGAGAGCATCCAATTCAACAATTTTCCTTACCCTGACATTCTTCTTTCTAATTCTCCTATTTCGGCTCCTCTGTGTTTTAATGATGGGAGGAAGGGTGGAGGTCGTTCCAACTTCAAACATAAGTAGAATTTCCTAATTCACTGCCATCTGCAGATTTTAGCTTCTTGTCTCCTCTAGCAGGAGATGCAGTGGGAACAAAAGCAACGACTAACCTCTTCTAGCGGGTAGAGAAGCCGGACCCTAACCTAAAACAATCTCTACTAGAGTATCATCCTGTTGATTTTTAGCATTGAGATCAAATATCTCATTTCCATTAATAGACAAAACTATATTTTCAAAACCCATTCTAAACTTAATTGACCTTCCGGAATCTATTTCCTCGAAAGTAAGGCTCTTGTCAAACTAGAAGATCAGTTTGCCAACTATATTAAATTTTTCTGCGAATGGAAGAAGGGAATTTTGAATCAAAAACCTTAATTATTTTTGGAAACTTAAAATTACTCAAAATTCGAACTTATTCCAAGTTAGTAGTTAGTTTTGTTAATATTAAGAATTTTAGAAATTGCCTTATCGAAGGTTGGCTCAGTAAGAGCTTCAGGAATTCAATGTTGGTGACACTTATCCAAGAATGAAATGAACAAGTTATCCAACAAAGAAGAATAGTTCAAGCCTACGAGTGGTATAGGCCTACTACTGATGTATAAATTTAACTATCACAACCAGGGATGAAAAGTGGAATAATTCCCAGTAGAGTCGTCAGAAAAATAGTAGGAAGATAAAACCGCGCATATTTGATGTGTTTTACTATCATTATAATCAAATACTGTATTGAGAATAGCACACTATTTAAAGAGACGGACATAATAAACTACGAAGGATTTAAAAAGATAATAATTTAAAAAAAATGCATCATTTCTATGATCAAATATGATAAATAAAATATCGTATCATCTCAAAAATGATTAAGATATTCTAAAAAGGTATTTGAAAATAAAAATGGGAGTAGAGAGCACTAGGACTCTGAGACAACTCAGAAGTTTTCCAGTCTGTCATGTGATCAAAAGACAGTTGAGTGAAGATATATTGATGACGTCTTCAAGGAGATATATATATTCTCAAATAAAAAAGGAGAAAATAATATAAGAGTTTGATCTGAAAGAGAATGATTCATTAGTAGATTCTGATGAGTAGGAGAATGTTCATAATGATAGTAATTTCATCGTCGACATTAGAACTTTATTAACAAAATAATAATTCTGATAGACAGCGCACAAAGAGGAAACTGAAGAAACAATTGTTGAAAATTCAGCTCCAAATTTGGCATGTTAGCTAAAAAAATAAGGACGAACATATTAATAAATTGGAAAAGAAAATAGAAGATATGGTGATAAAAATGATAGAAATGCAAATCTAAATGTCAATACATAGCGAGCTCAAGATGAATCTACAAGTCCGATAGCTCATGTCTAATAGAAAAATGTCAAAGAAAGGGATTAGGATTAGAGCAAGAGTACAAAGACATCTCCCACTGAAAAATATATCAAACAACTGATAAAGAATCAAATAAAGGAGGCATTAACCCATTCTCAAGGGACTTCATCTATTCCAAATGGTAGACCCTATCAGGAGGAATTTGATTTAGTTCCTTATTCCAAGAGATTTGTGTCACATTCCTTTAAACTATTCACTAGTACAGAAAAATCAAAATAGCACTTAGCCTACTTTCGTGCCAACTGTTGCAATGTTGGAGGTTGTGATATTCTTCTATTCAAGCAATTTGTTAGTGGTATTTCCGAAATAGCATTTAATTGATACGTCAATTTGTCTAATGAGTCAGTTAGGACTTTCAAGGAATTAGAAGGTTTATTCTTAAAAATATTTGTTGGGGCTCAGCACCATATTGCTATAGGAGATCTGATTGTTGAGAAATAGAACCCTGAGGAGTCTTTGGTGGAATATACTTTAAGGAGGAATTATTTATGAAATGTGAACTACAGTTACAAGAACAACATACAGTGGAGATCTTATTGAAAAATATTCACGGGTCACTGCTTTTTTCCTAAAAGAATTTAGGATCAAGACATTTGAAAAATTACTGAACAAATTAAACAACCTACAAGACGAAGCTTCTTGTTAACCGTTTTTTAAAGACCAACCTGAAGAGAAAAAAAGAACAAAGCCTAATAAGGTATTCAAGAAGAAATCAGCATTTGTATCATCCATCCATAAAAGTAAATAGTACTTGAAAAATCAATCAGATGATAATCCTCGCCCTCCTTGGCCACTTTAGATAAATTCTTATCACCCTAGAGATCCTTTTATGACATCTTTTAAGAATAAATTAAATAAAGTTTATTCTTTTAAAAGAGTAAGTTAAATTTTTTTTAAAAATCTCCTTAAGAAAATAGACTTCAAATTGTCGGAGGCCAAGAAGTCGAAAGAGGCAAATAAAAAATATGACCCTAATTTTTGTTGTTATCATCGTGTGCAAGGCCACAAAATTGAACACTACTTCAATTTTAAAGATTGGTTGGAAAGAAACTACATACAAATAAATGTGATCATCCCAAAGGAGTACCTTGCTTATCCAAGCCAAGGATCTGCTAATGATCTGAAAAAATGGTTGGGATATTGCTTTATCTCGTACCTCTAAGAAAGCTATTAACAAAATGAACCTCAAATAAACATTTTACAAATTAAAAAAAGCGAGCTTGATTTGGAGTGATAAGAACCACCTCAATCATTTCAACATGCATTAATTCATGCCAAACTTAGTAACCATTCGAGAAAATCTCCAACTTCTTAGAATAACCAACTATAATAATCTAAAAAATATCGATCATATAGAGAGTAGGTCCCTACACCTCTCCGAGTGTCCACTCGCTAATCTGATTGAGTAATCACCCCCATTTTAAATAATAGTCAGATTATCTACTGTTATCATGCCCAAGCCACTAAAGCATGCAAAATAAATAGCGAACATCAATTTTTCATTTAATAAATTGACTACTTTCATCAAAAAATTGTCTAGTCAGACTACCTTTTGATGCCACGCATCTTAAAATCCATTTATGATGCGGACATCCAACCGTCCATGCCAATCCGAGGAGGAGCTGAAGATCGACGACCGAGATCACTTTGTTTTATTTTCATTTATAAAGTGTATTTTAATTTAATTTCGCAATTTCCCTTTTTTACCCTCTTGTCTTATGTAAGCCCAAGTGGCAAATGTGTCTTTTAATTTCTCTTGATGCCTATATATAGAGGCTCATTCTCTTGTATTAGGATGATGATGATGATGAATGAAAATTTCTACTTTTGATCTCTTTGTGAGTTCATATTTTCTTGATCTCTTGGTGAGTTCAACTCTCCTAGATCTCTGTGTTAGTTCTATGGAAAGCCCAAGGTGAGGGCAAACGCAATACCCGTCAATCTTTGGAAGAGTCCGAGGTTCGCGGTTCTTACGATCTCTTTGTGAGTTCGTTAGTTATCTCTATCTTTCTCGTATATTCTTGTTCATCTCCTTTCTCCCCTCTTCATCCACCCAAGTTTTTCCCCTAGCTCCACCTCCGACCGCCCACCTTGCCGCCCCATCACCACTCGACCTCCGCCCACCCACCTCCTCTCCGCTCATGACGGTTTGAAATTTGAAATTCAAATTTCAAATTCTTCCCAAAATTAGAACGTCTATATTTGGAAAGTTTGTAAATGATTTATTTGAATTTGAAATTATTGCCTAAATTGGAAATCCTAATTTTGGAAACTGTCCAAGTCATAGCTTTTGAATTTTAAATTAATTTGGGATGAGATCTTTCTTCCCAAATTTAATTTATTAATTTGGGCCAGCATTAATTACCCTATTAAGTCCCCAATTAAGCATTAATGTTGCCTCTTAATTTGAAATCAATTTTCAAATTAAGCCCACCAATCTCCTTGGCATTAATTTTTATTTCTTCCATCACTCTCCTAGCCGTAAATTTCAAGGGAATTCAATTCCTTTCCTTACCAGTTCTCTCACCTGCCCCCTCTCAATTTTGAAAACCGAAAATTAATTCCCTCTCTCCCAATTCTCCTCTCCACCTCCATTTTCCTTTTGGGTTTGATTTTCCAGCAACCTGAAACTCAAGACATTAATTAATTACCTAGGTTGAGAAGGGAATAAGGAAAGAAATTCTTCAGTTTTTCTATTTTTTTTGTTACCGTTTCCCCTCCTCTCCTAATTGCTCCAGACGGAATATCTAATGCAGAATCTGAGGCTACGCATTTACCCTCAACCTCCCAAATCAATTCACGGTTTTTGGAAATAGAAATTCATTCAGAATTTGCTTGGAAATAATTTCCCTGACTTTTCTCTACATCTCGCCGTTCCCCCCCATTCACTGGATCCTTTGAGATCTCCTTCTCAGGTTTTAGAAAGGAAACCTGAAGTAATTCTCAGAATACTCTCTCCTCTTCTTTACTCTAGAGAGCTTCCCCATTTTATCAGCCTTGAGTTGGAATTTATTTTGGGATTAAATGTCCTGCTGCTGGCCGACTCTTCCAAGTCCATCACATGGGAATTCCTCCACTAGAAGCTCTCCAAGTTCCTAAGCAAAGCCAGCGACCCCGTTCTACATCAATTTATTTGAGGAACACACATCCAATCACAAATGATTATAAAGAAGTCATTTCGAGGCATTTCAACATGATCTAGACCATGAAATCTCTTTGATTCATTGAACTCTTGTAACTCTTCCTCTCTATTTCAATTATTCCCAACAACTTATACATTTGTTATTACTAGAAAATCTCTCTCTATATAGTGGAAGTAATTTGATATAATTGAACCACCTCAACAAACTACGTGAGACAAATGACCTAATTATATGACCATTGATATGCTATTAGTTAAAATATCGACTTCACTAATAAGATCAAATTGGTCGAACCTATCCTATTGATTTGACAAAAGTATTTGACAAACTTCAAGTCAAGAAATAATGGACATAAACAACACACTTATCTTTTATTTTGAACATCTATTTCATGATGTTTAAAATAAGGGGAGAAGTGTGACGCCTTGTTATCCACAATCAATCACAATATGCAAAATAACATTATATTTGAACCTCTTAACCACCACAACATTACCAATCATTCTTGGTCCAAATGGTCAACCACATCTTCTCAGATTGGCTTTTTAGTGGTTAAATGGATCAAAAGGCCTAACTTATTGCACTTAGAACAAGAAAACATTGTTGGCATACAAAAGAAATATTGATCAAGAAAATTAATCAAAATACAATGAGACCACAATCTCAAGCGGGATCAACCCTATCATTACAATCTATGAGAATTATTGCTAATTGAGCACTCTATCAAGATTGTCTCAAACTCTTCAAAATAGCAAACTTGGTCAATCTAAATAAATGAACCATATAGAGACTAAACCAATCCCTCTACCTCTAGAAGCACTAGGTCATACTATTACAATTGTGCCATCTTTACCATTTCAAATCATAGTTAGATAACCCATCATTATCATGCCCAATACAACGTCCATGCTCAACACATCACAGCCACAAGTTTTTTATCTTACCACCACAACTAGAAGCCTTCTCATTTAACAGTTTTCATTAAAACATAACATCATTCGATTGATTTGTTTACCAATCTTATATAATGTTATCCCATATATGCAAATCAAGGTGTATCAAGATGTCATTACAAATCCACAACCTACTTTCATCGCAATTTTCTATGGTCAATCTACTTGTTAATGCCACACACCTTGATGTCCCATCATCTAACGAGTGTTTGCAATATCACAAGTGGCTATAAATAGGTCATTTTAAGGCATTTCAATAGGATCTAGATCTCAAAATCTTTTTTAAACATTGATCTTATAATGTAACTCTTCCTTTTTCAATTCTTCTCTTCCCAAAGTAAGGAGAGGACAACGTTATAACTTCTACATTTGTTATCAAAAAAGTAAATCTCTCTCTCTTAACAAGGAACTTTTATTTTATCCGGTGAACCTACGCTCCTCTACCTTCGGTTTTAGACCAAAACAGCGCAATACCGAGTTTTTTCAAAAAACTCGGTACAACTCGGTACTCGGTACTCGGTACTCGGTATTGCGCGTTTTTGGCCTAAAACCGAACGTAGAGGAGCGTACGTTCACTGGATGTAATAAAAGTTCCTTAACAAGGGATGTAAAATGATCTAATCAAATCACTTAAATCCAAAATCTATAATGATTGTGAAGTTAAGAATGCTCACAACACCCCGCACAAAATTTAATGTTTTGGGTAGGATAAAAGATGACATCAAGTTTGTAGTTGGCAAATAATGCACTAAAAAAACTTTCATCACTGAGCAATTTTTCATAAGTTTACCTATGATGTTGTTCTTCAAGATTTGTGTACGCAATACTAAGGAATTCTTACATTTTTGGGATAGAGATGTTAAATCTTATAAGAAAAAAGAAAAGCAAATCTTCATAAAACTAAAGAAAAAAAATGTAAACATTGGTTGGTTCAAAATGAAACTAATCTTATTTGGATGGTTCAATTCGATTGTTAAAGCACTAGCTCGATTACTAGTTGTAATTTTGACTTTCTTTGATTTTTTTTTTAATTTTTATTTTTCAAAAGCCTATCAAACCAGCAAAAGAATTAGCTAATTTATTTAAATATTAAATCAACTAAATTCATAATTATATTTTATTAAACAAACAAAATTATTCAAATATTAAATAAAAAATTAAACATAAACAAGTGACATATTGATAAATGTGGATATTATTTATTCAACATAACAAAATTATAAATTGTAATAAAGATTACTTGATATTCTTCTTGATATATACTATCTAAGAAAATATTAATTATATTTAATGTTAAAATAAATTACATTTTTGTTTATAGATAATCAAACCAAACTGACCAAACTCAAGTTTGGTTCAATTCAATTTGACTTGAAAAATAGTTTGGCCAGTTTGATTTTCTAAATTTTAGAACCCCAAAACATATTAGATTTTTTAATTTGCAAACCAAACAAACCAGCAACAACTAGATGTGTAAGTGAACCGAGTCGGCTCGAACTCGACTTGATAATGAGCTCGCAAACTGAGCTTATTGAGCAGCGAGATGAGCTCGTTTAACCAACGAGCTCAAGTTCGAGCTTCACGAGACTCGACTCGTGAGCTCGCGAGCTGGCTCGACTAACTGTTAGGATTTTCTAAATTAAATAATTACAATTTTATTAAATTTAAATGTTAAAAAAAAAGGAAAGATGATAGCAGTTGTACTAATTTTTCAAAAAGAAAAAAAGTTAAAGCTGCAACAATAAATGCTAGAGTGCAACAGTTTCTAATATATATATAGGGATATATTTCCAAAAAAATTGCAGTCATAATGGTTCAAATCTTTTATCAAGGGAAAAAATGCAACAGAGGTCCTTTTTATCCATGTAACAAAACACAACAGATGGCTCTTCTCCGAGAAAAAATGGGAACACCTTTGGCTGTGATCGCATCAACCCTCCAGTGGTTTTATTGCGGCGAGCTCGAGAGCTTGCTTTTATTGTATGAGTCGAGTTTGAGCACACCTTTTGAACTTCAGCTCAAGTTCGAGCTTCCGATTTGACAAACGAGTCGAGCTCGAGTAGGCATGACTCGAGCTCGACTCGACTCATTTACAACCCTAACAACAACACAACATTATCCCACTATGTGGGGTCGGCTACATGAATATTTTTTCTCCAGTGTGTCCTGTTAAGATTCAAATTTGTATTTAAATCCAATAAAAGGTCAATTATAATATTTTCTAACAAAGTCTTTTTAGGTTTGAATCTAGCTTTCTTAGCATAAGCAAAATGTAATATATCAACTCTTCTAATCGGGACATTGAAAGACCAATGTTTTATGTTTTCAAACCATCTAAGGCAACTCTCTATAATTTTATCTCCCACTAGAGCTACTCCAACTTTTCACGTATATACTCGTTTCATATACTATCTATAAGAGTGAAGCCACTCATCCACCTGAGCATCCTCATCTCTGCAACACCACTTAATTTTATGTTTCTCTATTAATGGTCAACATTCTGCAACATAAAGCATTGAAAGTCTCACCACCATCTTTTAGATTTTTATCTTAAGTTTGAGAGGTATTTTTCTATCACACAATAAGATCAATGCATTCCTCCACTTCAACCATTCAACTTAAATTCTATCCTCATCTATTTCACCATCACTTTGAACAATAGACCTGAGATATCTAAAATACGTACTCTTATTAATGACTTGATTGCTCAAAGTCATCATCCCCCAGATAGATCTATTATTAATAAAATTATACTCCATGTATTCGATTTTAGATCTACTCATACAAAAACCTTTAGACTCTAAGGTTAATCTCCATAATTCATGTTTTCCTTCAACTCCTCCAGTCTTATCAACAAGAAAAATATCCTCATCAAAAAGCACACCAGGGTACATCCTCTTGCAAATGTCCAGTAAGAATATCCATGACTAAAGCAAAAGGATATGGTCTTCAAGTTGATCCTTGATGTAATGTAATAAAAATAGGAAAATGATTGGTCAAATCATCTTGAGTTTGAACACAGGTAATAGCTCTTACATACATATCCCTAGTTACTTGAATATAAGCATTATTAGCTCCTTTTTCTTTCTAAAATTCTCTAGAGCACTTCTCTTGGAACTTTATCATATGTTTTAAGTAAATCAATAAATATCACATGTAGATTCTCCATATTCTCTCTATACTTGAATCCAAATTGATTTTGAGAAACATTAATATCACATCGTAACCTATGCTCAATAAAATTCTCTCAAAGTTTTAACGTACGACACATTAACTTAATTCCTCTATACTTCGTACACTCTTGTGCATCATATTTATTCTCAAAAATAGGAATTAACACACTCCACCACTCATATGACATATTTTTAGTCCTTATAATAATAGTAAAAAAAAATTTAAGCAAAAAAATTCCTTTATCTCCAAAGCATTTTCACAACTTCTACTGGAATATCATTAGGTCCAATAGCTTTTCGATACTTCATTTTCTTTAAAGCCTCTCTAACATCGGTTTTACAAATAAGACGAAAAAACAAAATCTCTACTTTCATTTAAGGTGCTAATGTTACTTATCACAATCTTCATTGCAAATCAAATAAACCAAACCATCCAAATGCAAACCTACATGAAGGTCCAGAAATTTGACATTATCTGTAACTACAAAGTAATTTACCTCCGTCCAACAACACCCAACCCCACTACATAAGCTTTAGAAAGTAAATGATCAAAGGAAAAAAAATATGAAAAGTAGTAAAAAAAGAGTTGACCAAGCCACCTCTTTGTCGTAACATGAGCAAGATGGGGAGAAGACCTTTTACCAACCCATGAGGTGAAGGAAAAATGATCTCTTTCCAACCCTGCCAAGAGGGAAAAAAAAAACTAAACCTTAGTAGCCCAAGCAAGCCTCTATGATGAGATATTTGTATAAAGCTAAGCTTCTACATCATGGTTTAAAATTACACAATTAGAGGCCTATCTCAAGGCTTGCCTCGATGCAATTTAAAAAAAAAAAAACAATGAGGTGTATACCTGGTACTTCTCATATAAGGCTTATGCCTCAGTGAGGGATGAGGCATGCCCTAGTGCAATTTTGAAGAGATGTAAAGCCTTTAAAATTAGAGTTTGGTAAATTGTAAAATTTCATTTACTTTATGTATTAAATAAAACATATTTATTATACCTAAATCAAATCAAACTTGAGAAAAATCACATGCCTTTAAACTCACCCTCACACATGCACCCTATCATCTTGCATTACTGTCATGGTTGCACCACCGCCATTGTTAGACCATCGTTGCTTCTCCTCCATCGCCTCTCCTTTCGTTGTTAGAAATTCTTTTTTTTTTAAGCATGAGTGAGGAGAGAAAGCAATTAACTACAATAATGATTCTAATAAATACTCTTCAAATGAAGAGAGTAGGGAAACTTTTGAATTCATAAATTACGACCTTAGGTTACTTGTTTATGTTGAACTAGGAATGAGAGAGACTATTCATTTAGCATAGTTTGCTCAATATAGCCTTGTATAATTTTTAATGGCCTTACTATGAGTTTTTTATGATTTTACTAAATATATTATTTTGATGATAATATGTGACTTATTATTTCATATTTTCCTTAATTTAATGATTTAATATAAATGCTTACACCTCGCCAACCAAAAGAAAATGTCTCAATACCCAATTGTGCATTTTCAAACTTCTATATGATATGGAAAAAGGTCCAGCTCTAACCATTTTCAAAAACAAACAAAACTTTAAGGAAGCCCCATGGTCTAAGAGGCTCCAAAACATTAAACATAGTTCAACTAGGACCAGGATAAAATTGAAGAAGTTTGCATAATCTTCTAGAAAAAGCATTAGAATCTTCTAAAGAACTTCAATACCCTTTCAGAATATTCCATAGATTTCCCTAAAAATTACAAAACTTTCAACACAACCTTCCAAAATGACCCACAAACTTTTCAGTTAACTTGGACAATATAGGGCATCAGCATGGAAACAACATTCAAAACTATATCACAACATTCATAATAGATATAAGCCTATATGTGTTGGTTACATCAATGGAAGGAGAAATTGAAAGTAGTAATAGATTCCAAATTCAAATGGAGGAGAGAGAAGGGTGGTTGTCCGCCTTTCAAGAAAACAAATAAATCCGAACAAAATTAGTAGGGCAATCTCAATAACAGAATAAAAATGATATTCCACCAAAAAGTCCTACTTTTTAAACCATGGCTAGCCATACAAATTGGGAATTTAGATAGGATTCATCTATTTCCATGTTTCAAGATGTGTTTCCTTAGATCTAACATTTGTATTAGAAATTATCTCGTAGTTTTACTCTCTGTTTAAAATTGCGCAACAAGAGGCGCGCCTTGAGGCGCGCCTCTACGCAATTCTGGCCAAAAACGCCTCGAGGCGTGCGCAATTGTTGGCTTTGTTGAGGCGTACGCCTCACATTGGCTGAGGCGCGCCTCAGTTGCGCAACTTTGAGGGAGGCGTACGCCTCAGCCAAAAGGCCCCACCCACTTAAAATGACCCCTTCTTCTCCCCCACACCCGTTCGGCCCAGTTAATTCCCGAAATCTTCCGCCCGTAAGCTCCAGTTCGCGAAAAACAGAGGAGCCCGCACGGTCGGCCATCCTTCCCGCCGGCGCCGCCTCTCTCCGGCGAAGTTGAAGTGTCCGGCCGCCTTGTAGGAGAAGTCCACAAACGATTTTAGGTATTTTTTTTTTACTTTTTGGTTAGATTTTTGAAGTGAAAGAAATTCTAGGGTTTTAGATTTTTTGAAATTTTGTGTGATTTTCGATTCTTTCATTAGGGATCATGGTAAGAGGCAAGGAAAAGGGGTCTTCGTCATTGTGGAGGGATCCTTCTTGGAAATATAGTGTACAAGTTGACATTGGCGGCGGAGAGAAGAGCTATGTCTATTTAAAATGCAATTTTTGTGAGAAAGTGGTGAAGGGCGGAGTAACCCGCATGAAGGAGCACTTATCATGCTCTCACAAGAATGTAGCACCGTGTGCAAAAGTGCCAGACAATGTGAAGGAAGAAATAAGTGCTTACATGAAGAAAACTACCACTGCTAAACACTTACAACAGGAGCAATTTGATGAAAGGGTCGAGCATGGTACTTATTTTGGGAGCGAGAGTGGAAAGGGCTCTTCCTCCACTATACATAGTAGAGGTGCACGGGGTCCTATGGATCAGTATATGACTACTCCAGGAGCGGATAGAGGAGAAGCAGAGATGATCCCTGCAGCTGGTACTAGAGAGGGTCGGCGACAGGTTTGCATGGACATTGGGAGGTTTTTTTTTTTGAGAATGTAATATCATTTAATGTTGCTACATCGCCTGCCTACTTCAGTATGTTGCGGTCTGTAGGATTGTATGGAAGAGGGTTGAAGACACCTTCCATGTATGAGTTGCGAACATGGATTTTAAAAGAGGAGCTGCAGAACACAGAGCGGAGCATTCAGGAGATTAAAAGTTAAAAGATCTAAGTGTGGATGTCTTGAGGGGCAAAGCAGATCAAGTTGGCACATCCACTAGTACTGCACCACACACATCCAGTAGCTCTGCAGCACAACAATCAAGTAAAGGTATTCCACAACTTCTTATATGCTATTACATTACATTTATGTCAAGTGAGCAATGAACATGAATACATGATACTGATCTTTTCTCTTAATGAACAGGGAAGAGAAAAGTGAGTCATGTTGAAGATGAAGATGACATGGCATTCATAGATACAATTGGAGAAGAAGATTCACTTGAAGACCCATTTAGTGATGGGATATGATTTCATTTTATATGTTTTTTGTATTTTGGGAGTTTTGTTAAACTAATATTTTGTGATTTTGTACTTTTGGGCATGATTTTATTGAATCTACTTTCTTATTTTCCACTATTTTCATATATCATTTAGATGTTTTTATTGTAAGGTACAATATTGCTATTATTTTCCTGCTAAAACCCTTGATTTTTCATTTACGCAATTCTGTGTTCGTGAGGCTTACGCCTCGAGGCTTACGCCTCGCCTCACGGACGAAAACCGCCTCGAGGCGTAGTTACGCAATTTTAAACCTTGGTTTTACTATTTATTTTTGTTTGTCCCAACTCAACAATAAATATGGATTGATTTTAAGCTTTTATGCATCCAATTAATAAAAAAACTTCTTTCTCATGCAGAGTCATCCACTTTCCCTCTCCTTTCTCTTAAGCCGAGAGACTCACTCTCTAACTTTTATTTCTCTTACTAGACAAGCTCTCTAGCTCTCTTGTCCCACTCAAACTCAAGAGCATAAAGAGGTTAGTAAGAATGCAACCCATGGATGATAAAAAAGAGAAGGCCTCGAGATAAAATTACAAGGGAGAATTCTAAGGGTTTACTAGATTGGTAAACCTTAAACTTCCCTCTGTTTAATAGCTAATCATTCTTTTTTAAGTAATAAGTACACAATTATCATTTTCTTTTGGGCTGGCCAACGCCCAGATATCTTGAAATTTTCGTGAAGCCGTAATTTACATCAAGAAGATAACATTGTTCTTCTTTTCTTCTTTTTCCCCTCTTTGGTAGACTACAATAAAATCTTCGGTGAATTATATTGTTGTCATTCTTAACTACAACTCCGATAAACTCTAGCATAAATATAACCCAAGAACTTCGGTCTCATTCATTGAAGAGATTGAACAACAATTTCTCTCGGCATATTTAGATAAGAAAAAAAAAAACTCCTTCAAACTTCATCACCAAAAAAAAATAAAAAAAGTTGAGTTCAGAAAAATGGATAAGAAGGATGTTCAAAAGATTGGTCTCACTACAACATTCAAGGATAAATTGCAGGAAAAATAAAAACCAAAACGAAAGAACAAAGAAGAGAGGAAACGTATACAGCACCTGGCACTGCAGCTGCGTTTTTACCACATCTAACGGTGTAGTCAAAGCTGCCGCCAGCGCCCCAGCCGCTGCCCCTGCCGTGGCATGCAAAAGCAACTTCTCATCATCCGAGTTCTCGGGAGAGATTTCCATCAGCCCCCTCTTCGCAGCCTCGTATGTCGCAAAATGCACAGCCGTGAATGGTGCATTCATCAGCACCGTCGTACGGTAAGACGCATAGAACGCCCGAAAGCCCTCCTCCTTCAAGACCCTTCGCACGCAATCGACGACCCCCTTGTATGGGCTGCTTCCCATCTGCAGACGCTGCTTAACGGTGTCCATTGGCGTGAAAACAGCATCGCTTGCGACCGTGGCGAGAACGCCGGCGGTGGCGTGGGCGGCAGGGTTGTTCGGATGTTCTTCGGTGAGAAGAAGGCGCTTGGAGATCTCGTAGACAGAGAAGTAGGCAGCGTGGGCAGGTCCGGCGCCAAGTCCCATAGCACCGATGCCGCGGTAGAGACCGAAGAAGCCGTCAACGCGGATGAGGGAGCGTAAAGCGTGGCGAAGGCCGGGAGGCGGGTGACAGGGGATACTGTGGGTCTGTATGCGGGTCTTGAGGGTGTCGACGGGGAACATGGCTGTGTGCTCCACCAGTCCGGCGACGGATCCGGCTGCCATGTACTGCCAAAAGGCAAGTCCATCATGAGCGGTAGCGAGGTCAGCGGCGGCTGCTGCTGCCGGAGGGAGAAGGTCGGGGGGGTGGAACTTGGGGGAAGCGTCGGCCATGCGAGAAGCAGGTTAGTTAGGGCAAGACTTTGACGAGACGAGTAATTCAACCCAGTCGCCACCGCCACGGTTTGACAATTTTTGAATCGGTATTGTGGTCTGGTTAAGTATTATTGGACATGTTTTATGCAGCAAATTTCCCGATTACTGCAATTATCTAAACTTTCCTTCCAGAAGTTATACTCAGCTTTTTAAAAAGGGACCGGAACGGCCTACACAAGCTGAACCGGTCATAAAACCGTTCGGTCTATTATTAAAACCGATTTTGTTGTGAATCGGTCCGATGAACCGGCCTATTAAATTATTCAAATAATTAAATAAATTAATTTAATATATTTGTAATAAATATTAACTCAAATTTTAATATTCCCAAAAGAATCACCAAAACTATGAGGGCTTTGAAAGAGCCTCACACTAAAAGATGAATGCGTTGTCACAAAGTATAGGAAAAAACCTAAATTAGAATTAATGGATAGAAAACTATAAATATACCCAAAAGATTTTCTTTAAATAAAATGAGCTAAACAAAGTTTATTTACATATAAGAGATGGGGATTTTTCGTGTACATAAACTCCCATAATTAATTGTTTCTCAAATATAATATTTGAGAATATTTTCGATTAAAGATATTATATTTTTATTCATTTTATTATAAAAAGGAGATTGAGATTGTTCAACACAATATTCTGAGATTAATATCCTCCATTAAAAGGAATGAATACCAAAGAATTATAAAGTTATTGTGTTAAACATATATCATGATATATTGGGTGACTAATAGTTTTTTTTTTTTTTTACATTTAGATCATTTAAAGCAAACTCATGCACACAACGCACACAAAGATTCGAACTCAAGACCTCTTAGTTGGAAGACTAAGCTCTCAACCAACAGATCAAAGTAAGCTGTGTTGGTGACTAATAGTTAAGACGCACAAGAAATATGAATAAAGTGGCATGTGACATTATCTAGACATCTTAAAGAGACCATTTTGAGAGAGTTATACTCTGCAAAAAAGAGACCTTTTTGAAGAACCAATTATTACGTCCTTCGACCGGACGTAGAGGAACGTCTGATCGGAGGCAAATTCCCGCCAAAAAATAAGTTGTGCCGAGCAAATACCGAGCAAAACCAAACAATAACGAAGAATACCATCATTTGAAGACCCAATACCGAGTTATATCAGGCTTTACCGAGCAAATACCGAGTTATACAAAAGTTGTACCGAGTTTTTCCCAAAAAAACTCGGTACAACTCGGTATTTCTCGGTACAGCTCGGTATAACTCGGTATTGGTCTTCAGAGAACAGTATTCCTCATTATTATCAAATAATACCTAGTTGTACCGAGCAAATACCTAGTTTTTTGATAGGAAATTGCCTCCGGCCGGACGTTCCTCTACATCCTTGCACCGGACGTAATAAAAGTTCTTTTTGAAGAAAGCCTATAAAAATCATGTAATTTTCGACAAATGGCTTCAACTCTCAGATTGCTCCCTAAAATCCTATTTAAAGATAAAAAATAAATAATCACAACTGAATTTTATCTCTCTCCCTCTCTAGTGTATCCTTTCCTCACCTCTCCTCAATTAGTGAGAACCAAACTTCTTAGTACCAAAATCGAACGACAAATATCCCTAGTACTTTAAACACACTTCAAATCAAAACATAGCTGCATATCAAAAAGAAGAATTTTTCCCAGAAGAAGTTCCTGATGTTTAGCTATAGAACCGACTAAGACTTCGTTTGTGACGGCTTTTTTATTGCTTCTTAAAGTAGTCTTTTAGTACAAAATTTTTAATTTTTATATTAGAAAGCTGCTTTAAGAAGCAATAAAAAAATCATCACAAACGAAGCCTAATTCTATGTTAAGAAAAGTCTTGTGGGAAAATGTAATGATATTTCAATTAATATTCTACTGAAGGTTTGATGTTGTTGTTGTAAACACTATACTAAAGATATCGTGCACATCCTCGCAAGATGGCTTTGGTAAAGAGGAAGATGACTAGACTGGAGAAGCAGGTTTTTAGCAGCTTCAGTAGCTAACAAGTCCATAGCTAAATTGCCTTCTCTCAATGCTCTAATTGGATTAAATTTAATGGAGAAATCCATCTGAAAGAGCAGCTCTTATATCAAAAGAAGTCTTAGCCTTGTTCAAGTAAAATAGCCAAATGGAAGAGAGACCGTCAGAAATTAACAGTAAACGAACAATTAGATGAACTTTCACAAATAGAACACTATCACCATTTCCCAATAATGAGTGAACCTAACTCCAATAAGAAAGAAGCTATGGCACTGACATCTGTTGTTTCTTTCGTTGGCTCTGGTAAAGTTTACGTTCATTTCTCTTATTGATCCCAAGTCTGAACATTGAGCTTGCAGCTTGCTGGGAGTTAGTGGGAAGTAAAGAGCACCTTTGCTCACATTCAGTGGCCTTTCTTTTCAAGTATTTGGAGGTAAGTGCCTGAACTGTTTGTTAGCATCAAGTATAGACATTAAGAATGGTTCATATAAGGAGCGATCAAAAAGAATTTGCTGGCATAATATTGATTTTCCAGGAGGAAAAAAAACAAATTACTAGACCGGTATGTTTGCTAAAGGACAGACGGAGCACTGCTTAAGAAGGTATGTTTGCTAAAGGACACACGGGTTGTCTTTTTCATCAAAGGCGCTTGGAAAAACTTCAACACCTTCGTATAGTGATGAAGCATTTTCTTCAGATTTCAATGAAGACTACCATCTATATTATCCATCTAGTTAGAGAAATATGAAGGGTTTGAGATCCAGCTAACATGCTTGATACAGTTGTGTTCGTGCAATTGGTGGAAATTTGGAGGGAAAAAGAGTGGAAGAAGCATAGGAGCCTTCTTGATGAAGCCTTTGAGAGCCTCGAATGTACTTGCCAAGGTAAAGAGGGACCTCCACATGCCAATCTTTCTTTCGTCACAACAAAGAAGATGAGGAGCCTCAATTGTAAAGCTCCTGTACATAAATCTTCTCCTTTGGGCATAAATATAACTAAATTTTCACCAACAGACTAAGGAGGAAAATTGACCCAAATCTTAGAGAGGTGACCTTAGGATAGAGTACAATGTCACAAATAGAGAGGAGGGGAAGTACGGGTTAGGAAGAAAGGTGGTAATGGTGTAGGTGGAGGAAATTACAATATATTTATGATAACTTTTTGGGGTTGTTTGGCTATCAGTAGAATTTAACAAAAATAAGATTTAGTAAATCCTATAAACTTGAATTTAGTAAATTCTAAGATAGTTAAATCTTGGAAATTGGTTTACATGAAAGAAGTTAAATTCAATTAAATCTTGGCATGACATTATTATTCCCTCAACGTCATCATTTACAATGAACATCCTCAAAGAGCCATTTTCTCATATATTCAAGATTCTTCAGTTGTACTTTGATCAAGGTCTAAACGATATGTTAGGTAATCATTTTAATTTTTATACCACGATAACACTACATATAGTCTCGAATGTCGTCAAGTGTCTAATCCTTCTAACATCTTTGAAAGATGTCGTGCTTCATTAATTCTCAAAGTTATGCCTTCAAGCATTGCATCTGACGAAGAATTTAGAAACTTGCTCTTTCTCAAATTCTAAAGTTCTCAGAGAATGAAGAATAGTTGGAAACCGTTTATTATATGAAGATAAACTTTCTTTCATTAATGATGTTTTCATTACAAAAACAAAACTTCCTGTTTTTTACAGGACAATACAAAAATGAACAAGAATGTTGTAACAACAATTATTACCAAGAGCATTGTAAGAGATGATTAAATTCTAGAAGGATGAGACCTCCACACACTTCTCCAACTAGTCTCTTTCTAATTAAAATAGTGAAAAAAATCCAGTTTAAGCACCCAATAACTTCATTTCCTATAGTCTACACAAAAAAGGAAGGTAGTATGAAATGAAGGGGAAATGAGAAGGCAGGAAAAACTACCCTCCTTAAAGGATGATCAAAGCCATACATGGAGTAATAATCAAGGAGGTCCCAATGAAAAGTCTCATTCATGGAGCATGACGCAACTAACACTACAAAAAGGCAAGCTTATATTGTAGAATACTCCCCTACTAATATCGTTGGTCATATAATTAACATAGGAGTTCGAGTAACACTAATCAGACACAAAAGCCCTATGACCCTACTAAGTCGTTGAACACTTAGTAGTAGATCTATGACAAACAAGGCACTAACTGATAACACCTCTCAATTAAATAGGCCTAACTCAATAATATCTCATACCATCTCATTTGGTTAGGCAAGCAACTTAGGTGTGACAACTCAAAAAACCTCCTAATATGATCGAATAAACTAAAACTGACCAAGCATTAGATGTTTGAAAATAGTACAATCATAAAGCAGACCCAAGTGGTCCTAGCTGACATAATGTAATTGGTTGACTCATCTATATCATTGGCTAGCCACGTAAAAGTACAAAATATTCATTTTAGAAAAAAAAAAAAAACTTGAGTTACTAATCCCAAAAGACTCTAAGAAGTTGACTAAGTATGGCCAATCCAAGGGGTGAACTATCCTAACTAATTGGCACCACAACCCAACCGACCTCCCAATGAAAATTTGAAATGATAGACCCTACTTGAATAGAGATTAGGAATACAACATTAGAAGTTATAAGGCCATAACGGAAGAGGACAAGTGCCTCAATATAAAGCCAATTAAGCTTCTATTACACACGAGTGGCGACACAAGCCGTACATGCAATAAAAGATGCCATGAATGCTATACAAAATTATTTTATTTTTTTTCCTCTAAATAAATTAAATTTCATCCGTTGATCCAAATCAAATTTGAAAGACAGTAAAGTTCTACTTTAAACAAAACAAAATCACTGACTAACTCATTTTATCGTCATATGAGTTTGTATGTTAACAGATGATAAATTTTGGTCCTACTACAGAAAGGATGCATTATCTATTGTTTGTCTAAGCTTGAATAGCGACTGCAAAATTTAGGACATGTCAAGGAAAGTTAAATAGTAGGGGCAAATTAAACTAGGAAAAGTGCACACCGGAACTTGATGAAATCATTGCAGAAGCTTCATCTCTGAGTTTTCTAATTTTATCAACAATATTATCTTTCATAAAGTAATCACCAGTATTTCCATCTGCATTCAGTTCAGACTGAAAGCATGAAAGTGCATTGTTAAATCCCTACAGAAAACAGAAAACCAAAAAGATATCATTTGGGTTTGGTAACGAAATAACAGCTCTATCTTCAAAAGCCATCAACAAATATGATTGGACAAGATCCAAGAAAGTTATAAATTAAAGCGTATCAAACCAGCTCCTCTCATAGTGAAGAAATATGGGATTTTGAAGGAGAATTTGGTTATTGTTTCCATCTAACAATAAGCTATTGTTTATATTGTTCAAATTAGGACCTCTATCGCATGGCAGTTAAAGAACATGCCCTTGTTTTTTAACATCACAAGTGTTTGTCAATGTTTTGATTTCAACACAGCAGATTAAAACCCGAAGGGCTGTTTAGCCCTATGCATTGAGATATCGCCAAAACGATATTCTTTAAACATTCTCAAAACAAAAAAAAAAAGGTTCGGACGTGAAGGGTAAAAGTTCATGTCAGTCCTTTTGGGCATAACGAGTCATTCTGCCTTGCCTTTTGATTTAAACAATAAGATTGAAATCTGATGGCCATTTTTAGCATTAAAATTTGAGGATATTCCATGAGAATTTGATGTAGTGGATTTTTGAGAAGAAGATGATGCAAGAACGAAGACCCAAATTGAGGAACAAACCAAGCTCAAAAGTTAATAATATTCTTTCATATCCCACTTCCTATTACAATTAATATATAATTTATTCTTAGAATATTCTAGAAAGTTTCTAGAAATGAGTATAAAAACAAATATAATATCCGAAGGCATGATTTAAGTAAGATGTTCCACATCACACTCTCCTTGCGCAAGAAGAGCTCGACTCGGTCGTGGTGCGTCATTGGGAGGGAGGTAGAAGTAGACATCAAAATCAATCCTCCTAGGTAGAAGATTTGCAAGTGAGAGACATGTTATGTGATTTGGCGATCAATTTCAGGACCCTTTTGAACAAACAACCAACAATTCTTTCTACAAGCTCCACATCTCCATGCATTATGCGAGCAACAAGCAATGCTTCCCAAACTAAAGAATCGGGCTGTATTGAAATCCTCAGTATCAAATCCATGGCCTCTTGGACTAAGCTAGTGATGGGGGCATCAAGGCATGGAAGGTTTATCGTAGAAGGGGTCGTAGATCAACGGTCACGATTGAAAAGTTTATTATTAGTTGTTGTGTGTATGTAATTTAATTTAGTTTGTGAACTTTTTCTCTTTTTTTTTTTTTGTGTCACTTGAGGTAAATGTTATGTTGTAATCCCAAGGACATTTCTGTATTTTGTCTTGTCATGTGGTGGCTATATATATGGCTCCCCCCCCCCCCCCCCGTAATAGGATGATGATTATTTTGAATGAATTATGATTTCAGCCCTCTTCTATTGTGTGAGAGTGAGTGTGGTGAAGCCTTAGGAGAAGGCAAATGATGTAGCCAACAACCCATTAAGGTGAGTTCTTGATTTCCCCCATGTATCTCTCCCCTTTTCCTCCTCCTTCCTCCCTAGCCGCCGGTTAACCCCCCACTCTTGAAACTCTCCATGTTAATTAATGGGACGTTGACCCATTAATTGCAAAGTTCACTTTAACTTTTCCCCTTTTCAAAACTACTTTTCCATTTTCCAACCCCACTCTCTCCCATTCCCCTAAACCCTACCACTCTAATTAACCTCACACCATTCTTAATCTCCACCAAATAGCAAAAAGTGTGGCCTCTCTCCTCCTTTTAGATTCCGGTCAGCATCTCTTCTTCTCCATTGTGAAGCAAGACACAATGAAGGCACTACGGAGCAACCCTTTGAAGATCAACCAGTCGAGACCACACCACATCTAAAGGAAGCTTCTCTACGATGCAAATAGCTAAATCTTTACTACTCTTATTTCATACACTTAAGTAGACATCTTTGAAGTCCAATTCTCTGTGGCATCACTACTTTCATGATAATTTAAATCCGTTCGCTTCTTAAATTGAATGTATGGTTCTTGTAGTGACTAATATATGTTAAATGTTGGATTTTTTCGCCAACCCATGTTAGCTAAGTTATTGATTTGATTTATCCTTCTTGAATTCTAGAACTTTGATTGTGGTTAATTGTTATTTGTGGATTGCCTTTCTTACTTGTTTTGAAGCTTGTTTTACACATCCCCATGATTAATAGCTTGTTGATTTTAAATTTAACTTGTGTTTAATTTCATAAAGCAAGTCTTCGCATGCTACTCCTACATCACCTAGCTCGGCCTAGAGCATCAACTAGATAGCTCAATCTCCAGCTCAATTTCATATTCTTTGTTTATCAATTTGAGATAGTTGAATGCCTCTTCAACCATCCCTGAATGGGTGCAAGTTGTTAGAGCACTTATGAAGCTAACATTATCAGGCCTTAAACCAGAAGAATTATGAGGCCTTGTGAATAATTGAATTGTCTCATTTCCTTGGCTATGAGTGGCTAAGCCAATAATCACAGTGTTCCATGAGGACACTTTTCTCAGAAGCATTTTCATAGGCTTTCAAGAGCATCAACTATGCTTCCACACTTAAAATACATATCTATAATAGCTGTGACCACTATTGGATTGTTTGAAACCTTCATCATTTTTTATGAGAGAATGAATCCATTTCCCCTGTTCCAATGCTCCCAAATTAGAGCAAGCAACTAACAGACTAACCATGATATGTTCATTAGGCTTCACTCCTTGTCGTTGCATTTGTTGGAATAGATCAAAAGCCTCATTGCTTCTCCCATCCTAACATAGCCAGAGATCATGGAGCTCCAAGTGATCACAGTTCTTGTAGGCTTTCATCAAAAAACTTCCTTGCAGAAATCATGCCGCTTGATTCCAAAAAAATATTAATCATAGTATTGAATGTTGCAATGCCATATTCAAGCCAAGATTTTGTTTCACAAGGAGAACAGAGCTCCTTATCAAAAAACAATGGTTCTACTTTCCAAGTGCCTTCAAATCATTTCATAAATCCTGATTTACCTTGCTTGAATTTGATAGTTTAATTCGGAAACCTCTTCAGCTCCAATTCAAGCCTTTCCAATATCTCTTCTCATCCACCAACTTCCTCAAGAAAGCCATTAGCATTGTTATTCAGAACATCCACTTGAGAACGAAGTGATTCATTACAGGATCCGAGAAACCATCGACCCCTAGAGTTTCCTGATATACGCGATGGCGTCGCCGAGCAGGGAGGCCTTATCCAGCTTGGACATATTGTGCACCACAGCTCGGAGTGCGTTGTATAATTGATTAAGCTTCTCTTGCCGCTTCTGCTCTGCTTCAACATGGTTGAGAGGCTCCTCCTGGTCATGCACCGTCTACCGATTCCCAGCTATAACAGCACCAGGTATGAACTGAGCTGGAAGGGAGCTGCCGGTATGCTAGTTTGGGGCGAACTTTGCTGCAACTGAGAGATCTAATACAATGGGACATGTCCACAAACACCAGGAGTGCACAGATCAGAAGCTTGGAGGTCAAGGATGACTGAATCTGGGAGATCACCACACCTGCTATCTAACTTGGTAACCACATCCACATTCTCCGATAAATTGATGGCCAAATCTTTGCAATCACTCAAAGGCATAACGCCATCCACACTCGAAATGTTCAGATTACATTCATTGAGCAGCTTGGGAACATCAGCTGGTTGTTCGAGCGTGGGCGCCTGCTCGAACAATCTCCCAGTCCAGGATGATTGAAACCTCAACGCACGCCGCCTTGATTTCATCCTCATCGCAATCAGCATCATACACATCCACGTCAACAACCAAACTGCCGTGAACGGAACCCAGAGGGATTAGGACGATGCCAACTCGTAGAACAAAGCCCTGCTCCCCAATAATTGCATGACTAAAGGAAGAGGCGTCAACCTTGGCATCCCGATCGGATTTCACGCAATCAGGGCAGTTCGATGAACTAGATTCCCACCGAAACAGGCATTCGGCCGCAGCATCAGAAGGCAACCAAGTAGAGGCTTGCAATCTTCCAACGGGAACAAATTGCTGCAGCGATCCTTGGCCGACAATATGGTTGCCAACAATGGCAGTAGAAGTTGTTCTAGGAGCTCATATGGTTGTCGAAGTGCCTATTCTCTCTACCAAACAAATAAAATTACAACATATATCATCTAAAAAAGACTTCATGGCTTTGATCGTCCTCAACAACCCATTTTCTTCAGCATCATGCATCGTCGACAACTCATCTTCTTCGGCTTTGATCATCGTCGACAGCCCATCTTCTTCTGCAGTCCGTCGTTCTTAGTGAGCTCCCAACTCTGATACCAACTAATATAGTGGATTTTTTTAGGAGAAAAGGATGCAAGAAGGGAGCACCAAATTGGGGAACAAATCAAGCTCAAAAGTTAATAATATTCTTTCATATACCCCTTCCTATTACAATCAATATACATAATATATTCTTTGAATATTCTAGAAAGTTCTGGAAATGAGTATAAAACAAATATAATATTCTAAGGCATGATTTAACTAAGATGTTCCACATCAGAATTTTTATAAAAAATTTTGCCAACATGAAACTTGAACATGAATTTTTAATTCCTCGAATACATGACTTCAACATAATCAAGATTGTAAAGAAGACTGTCTTCAGCAGCTATTTATCGTATACATGAAACAAATTCATGATATAACAGGAAAACAAAAAGAACTAATAATAACTTTAGCAGTAAAAGTGTTCCAAGTTAAGTATTAAAAAAAAAACAGACTACGATGCCAATTATTTGCCAAACAAACTAATGAGCTTAACATGACAAACAGTTACCTTAACAGCTATTGCGTAATATCCATTATACAATGAATTCTTTGCAAAGTTATACCATTCCTGATATGAAACTCGAAAACCATTATTATTGTAATACTTGGTCTCCCTCAGAACTAACGCCTCATACTTAAGAGCCAAGCAACTCTGCAAAGAAGCGTGCATGGAATAAAGTACAAAACCATAAACAATTGAATTAATGTGCAAATCAAAACATAATGAATGTTTTCTCGTTAGAAACCAAAAATGTGCGAGAATAAGCAGAGCCAATTAATGAGGATGCATAAAAATACTTGGATGAACATAACAAATCTTGTTACATATCAAAGCTATTAAAGAGCATCAAAACAATCAATTAATAAAGATTAAATGCAACCTGGTTGTAATAAATTGTTCATAAATTGACATCAGAAGAAGAAAGATGTTCTTCAATAGACTTATCAGTTTAAAATTATAGAACAAGGAAGTGCTGGTATCAGCTAATGAGTGTTTGATGGTGCAAGAGGAACTCTGGACAGGTACAGCCAACAACACAACAACAACAACATCAAGCCTTTGTCCCACTACGTGGGGTCGACTACATGAATCCTTTTTGTCATTGTGTACTGTTAAAAATCAAATTCTCATTTAAATCTAACAAAAGATCATTTCTAATATTTTGTTGTGGAAGTAACGGAGCAGGAAAAACAGAGAACACAGGGAAAGCAATGAAACAGTAACTAATTCTTAGTATAATATATTTTGGTAAAAAACTGCAGAAAGAGCCCCTTCTCCTCACTCATATAGGAGAGGTAAACTAAATAAAAGTGGAGAAACAAAAAGATAACGCCTACCAGCAAAACGGAAAAAGGTAATAGAAGACTCCCAGGTGTAGTAGGTCCGCATAACAATATAGTAAAGATGTTCCACATCATATTTTCTAACCAAGTCTTTTTATAGGTCTTCCTCTACCTTTCTTAACATTAGACAAATCTAAAACCTCAACTTTCCTAACCGGGTCATCGGAAGGCCTCCGTTTAATATGACATTGTGACCAAATCATATAAGGTGACTCTCTCTAATCTTATATTCCACTGGAGCTACTCCAAACTTTTCATGTATATGCTCATTTCGTATCCTATCTCTAAGGGTAAAGCCACTCGGCCACCTAAGCAACCTCAGAACTAGTACAAATTTTCACCTCTGCACCGCCAATGCAATTCTATCAGAGCTGGGGTTTGTGAGGGTTTTGAGCTTATCTTTGCCGTCCTCCATATCCGTTTCCATGTCTATCACAATCAAGACTACACATTACATCTTCTCTGATAAGCTATCGTAGAGGGGTAAGGAGTTAGACCTCTCAGCCATGTGGTTCTGTGAACTTCACTTATTTGTCTTACATAGAGATTTTAATGTTATTGTCAAAATTTTAGGAATATCATCATTTCCAACCAGTTGAAAAACTCATAACTAGAACTATAAGAAGAACAGTATTTCTCCTTATGCGCCTTATCATGTATTTTATTTTAGGAATATCATCATTTCCAACCAGTTGAAAAACTCATATCAACTAGAACCATAACAAGAACAGTATTTCTCCTTAGGCGCCTAATCATGTATTTTTCCTAAGCAATACTACCAAAACAAAATACAAAAGTTTACAACCATTGAAAAAATAAAGTTCCATAGTTCAATCCGCAAGATGGCATCCAACCCTATAATCAGTTAAAATTTTTATAAACACTTACTTCCACATCTCCTACAAGCGCGAACGCTTTGACGAAGAATTCGGCTACGTTGAGTTTCTCATCAACGGTCTTTGCAGCGATTCTATCCATTACGGACTTGGCATGAAATCGCAGAAACTCTTGGAGACTCGACCTAATTTCAAGCAGGGCTCGCACGTCTTTGGCGACGAGAACCGATTCAAGGATTTGGAGACTTACATCGCTGAAACTGGAAAAAACATCGATTGGATCTTCGGGAAAATAGTTCAAGAGAATAATGAATCAGGGCATATTGGATAGCACAGTTACCTCCCGTCTTCAATCTGGGAGCGGAATAGGGATGTCGTTTCTGCAATAACCCCGGGCATTTTGAATTGGCTCAGAGCCTCAGAGGTGAAGCGACGATGACTCAGTTACTACAAACTGAATGTACTCTACGTATTTATAGGGTCCGAATCATGCGCCGCTATACAGCGGCTCCAGAGGTGTAAATCCGGCGGGAGTTTGGTTTTAATGCAGCTCTATGGACGCTTGTGGAACTGGGGAAGCATTGGCAACAGTAAGTAGGATTTAATAAATCTGGATATATTAAATCCTGAAAAATGTTTAACAAGCTGAGTGTTAAATTGTGTAAAATTATTTGATAATATAATTTAATATTCAAGGTTATTAATTCATTAAAATTTAAATATAAATTACATTTTAAATATAATTTGTTTGTTAAATACGAATTATTTATTAATTTTAATTTTAATTATCATTAAAAATTTATAATGATAAATAATTATCAAATTATTTAATTAATAATCTAATTATTTATTTAGCATTTAATTTAATAAGTAGTTAATTACTAATTATATTGATAATTATCTAATTAATTAGTTAATTATCATTTGAAATAACTAATTATTTTCTTATATCCACTATTAAGTATATGATTAATTTAATTAAGTGGCATTTGCTTAGTTTTAAATTATTAATTATCTAATTAATCACTTAAGTACTGCATTACTGATTAATTATTCAATTATTATTTATACTATTAAATATATAACTGATTATTTTTATTTCAAAGTTAATTAATTTAGCTAATTAAATTAATTCATAGGGTTTGCTTCAACTTGTTGTGATTCATTGCTTCTTCGCTGTCATGGGCGGATCCTTCATGTACCCTTGCCCACCCTCAAAAAATATATTAAATATTTAGAGGTGATATTTTAGAATATTTTGAGTATTTTGGGTATTTTGTCCCCTCTCAAAAAAAAAATTTACTCTAATTTTATCAATCCTAAGCGTCTTTGTCCATTCCCTTCAAAAAAAAAATATTTTTTTGCCCGCTCTAAAAAAAGAAGTTGGATCCGCCCCTATGAGCCGTTATTGTTTCAGCATGGCGGCTACTTTCATTGTTTTAGTTTTGCGTGCATCATGGAAAGTTGAGCTTTGAAATAGTCGCTAATGAAGCTTGGCACTCTTAGACGGTGCTGCTCCTATCAAAATTTAGGACAAGAGTTCGCTGCACAAGTATACATCTTTCTCACTTTTTACATGCTTCTTCATCGTAATACCACGAATCCATCGAACTCTCGGATTTAATAAGTCCAATATTTATGCCAAAAACAAAGTAACAACAAATTTATCACTTCGTGAGATTTATAGGATACTTAAATCCCGTTTGGCAAGATTTTCCTCTCCTATATTTTCTCTTATTTCTCACAAAACCCTTCTTTTTTATATTTTCTTTTTGAATAATAATATAATATTATAATTATAATTATTTTTCAATATAAAATTCATATAAATACATATTGGGCTTAAAAAATTATAGAAATTTTGATGAAACAGATTTGTAAAACAGGCACCTGATGGTCCCAAAACTCCCACTTATACTGTAAGGTGTCAACTTATTCAGGAATTTCATAAGTGCCCAAAAATTATGAAAATATAATTACGAAACTAAAACACAAGAAAAGATATGTAATGGTGAAAACAGTTTGTCATTTAGATTTATAATGACTCCTGAATAATTTATTTATTGTTGTAGCTAAAAATGCATTTTTCAAATTTTGTAGTTATAACACACTCTCTCTTCTTTCTTTCACCCTTCTCTCCTCTTTCTTCTCGGCAAGATAAGCACTGAAGGGAATGGATGACTGTATGATAGTTTAATGTAAGTGGCTTTAAATATATACTTTTATATAAAAAATGAAGTTTCATGTCAAAACGACGCTACACCAAATTAACTCTCCCTAAAACTTGAGAGCTCAAAAGCAAGGGCACCACTTCTCCAGCGCCTTAGTGCTCTTAACACTGTAATGCTCTCATGAATAGAAATTTATAGAATTTAGAGAAATTAGAATTGAGGGTTATTACAATCTACTCACCTTAGAAAAATATTGTCCTCGATATTTTCCATCAATCATATCAATCATTCATTGAATGATACAGTCATTCCTTCACATGTTTGAATGACAATCAATCATATAGCATGCTAATCAATGCATTTCAATAAATAATAATAATATTTGTAAAAGAACTTATACTAGTGGACCTTTTAGATGTGTCTCTCACTTTCGTCTTTCTACTAACTAAAACTATATACTCTCAATTGTACTGGATGTGCTATCATCGCTAATTATGTAGGTCGTCTTTGTCTCTCACTCATATTCCTTCCATCTGTCACACTCATAGATCTTTAACTAGATATTCTAGATCATGCCATTCTTTGTCTGCATACATGTCTAAACTTATATTATATGTCATGGATCTATATCTCTCTCCATATTACCTCTACTAAAAATCAATCATTCTATATATCTAATATATAGGCTTAGGACATCTATTGATATAATGTTCCAGCATGGATCTTGAAAACATTATGATTTGACTCTCCGCCCTTTGATCAACTTAAGGAAGACCAAAATTATCTCAATCAATACCCATTTTTGTCAAAAATGAACCATGAGTTGACATGACTTTTTTATCTCTCACATCCTTCTTGCTAGTGCACTAGAAAATCTTACATCCAAATATCTATAAATATCCCTTGAATGGGAAAGGTAAAGGACTCCCAATTCTCACATTTTCACCAAGCAGTCAAAATCTTATTAAATTTATTTCAGCTCCTTTTCAACATCAAGTTCATCCATTGATTGACTCAAGCATCGAAGAGTCTTCATGAAGACAATATCTGAATTGGCCTATTAAAGGGTAAGGACTCTTCAACCTCAAATTATATGAATGATACAATGTCATATTTAGATTATAGATCATTTCAGGCACATAGTAATTATAAATCCTAAGCTATTAATAATTATTTTTTCAATCTTATTTTATTTCTTAGTTAAATTTTGAGCATTCAATCATGGCCTAAATTAGCTATGATCGTGTTCAAACAGCTAAGTACAACTTTAAAACAACCAAAAAATAATAGATATGATATTTACTTTTAAACATAACAGCCATAAAATTAATTAAAAAACAACCAAAAATAAAATACACATCTTCGAAATCTTACAAAAAAATATTTTTTTTTACTAGGTGAGTGAACGAATTTGCCCCATCTTGATTTTCAAATTTATTTTCAACCAATGCGTTGTAAGTTTCAATGCACTACTTTCTAAATTTTTAAATATAATTGAGAAATCGTTACATAGGCATTCATAGGAAAATTATTAGGTCCTCCCACCTGACGTAGAGATACGTCCTCTAACCGCTAAAAAATTTGGTTTTTGCTCGGTATTGCTAGCTATTATTTGGTAATAACGAGGAATATCATCATGTGAAGACCAATACCGAGTTATACCGAGCTATACCGAGCAATACCGAGTTTTTTTTTCTAGGAAAAACTAGGTATTTTTTGTATTGCTCGGTATTGCTCGGTATAACTCGGTATTGGTCTTCACATGATGATATTCCTCGTTATTGTTTGGTATTGATCGGTATTTGCTCGGTATTTCTCATTTTTTAGCGCGATTTTAGCGGTGGGAGGACGTATCTCTACGTCAGGTGGGATGACGTAATCATTTTTCCATTCATAGGGAATGGATCATTAGGAGTTGAACCAATTACCATTATCATTTTAACTGCACTAATAACATCATGAATGATTGAGATTAAGATTCTGTTTGGGACGATTTTTTATTTGTTTCTTAAAACAACTTTTTAGTACACAAATTTTAATTTTTATACTAGAAAGTTGATTTAAGAAACAGTAAGTGCTTCTTAAAGCATTTTTTTTTTGTAAAAAAAAAAATAATTTTTTACTAAAAATTTACTTTATGAAGCAATTAAAAAAGTCTTATCAAACAAAACAAATTTATCTTATATTATTTAAATTACTTTGTATAATTAATTCAACATCAATCATTAAAAAAATTGGTAGAATAAAAGGAATTTCTACAATGAGATATATGTGCGCTTTAATTACCACTAATATTGAAATTTTTCTCATTTAGGATATTCTTATTAAATTTTGATTTAAATAATTCAGATAAAATGAAATCTAAAAAATAATGCCACCGAAATCATAAATCTGCATAAAATATATCAAATACACTAAAAAAACAATAACACCGCAAATAAAAAGGAACTTTTATTTGGTTCGGTTGACCGGATGCAAGAAACATCCGGTCGTAGGCAAAAAAAATGCGGTACCGAGGTGTACCGAGTTTTTCAAAAAACTCGGTACACATCGGTACCGAGTTTTTTTTGCCTACAACCGAATGTTCCTCTGCATCCGGTCGGAGGACGTAATAACGGCTCGATAAAAAGGCCCACATTCGCTGCAAGTCAAGTACCAGAAAAAAACAATTCCAAGTTAAGATAATTCTAATAAAGACATTACAACTTTGATTAGTTTGATCGCCGGTAAATTATTACTTATTTATTTATTTCGATCGCACTAGCTAGCTTTCATTACCCCTATCCACGTGCCAAATTAGAGTGTCGATGTGAAGGGCTTGATTTGAAGCGATAGCAATTTTCAATAATTTTATTAACGGGTTACAGCCACATCGCCTTGTCGTTATCGCGGTTACCTTTTGTTAGCCAGCCACACTAGGATAAATTATTCTGTGAGAACATCTGAATGTAGTCTAGGCCCTTTTTTTTTTTTAATTGGTGCGGGATACCGTCGCGCATTCTGATTGACTCTGAATTTTTCGATGTCTACACAAAATAATCTCCACACACTCTAAGAGTACAAGCAAATTTTAAAAATTATTATCAAAATATGATTTAAATAAACTTAACATTAAATTTATATTTTTTATATTTATTATTTTCAAAAAAAAAAAATCAAAATGATTTCTTGAAACTTTGAAGTTTGCTCAAATTCAGATTTTATTTGAGATAATTGTTTTACTATTTTTAAAGTAATTTTTAATAAAAGAATTTTCATTTAAAAAATTATTTTAAAAAGTATTAAAAAAAATTGTCTCAAATGAAACATTAAGCTGATTGGATGACTATCATGTTATCGGTTGATATTTTATTAGGCTTGGTGAGAACTCCCTTATTTGCATAGCCTTCAGTACTACAAAGAAGCTTCTTCCACTCTTTTACTGAGCTTATAAGTCCAAATTTTGATGGTTGGCATGTGTTGAAAAGTCAAGCAAAGAAGGCTATTCAGGGTCTCATTAAATCAAAAGAGATAAATGAACATAGATGGAACCCAACTCATCATCTTCATTGTGAAGAGTTAGGAGAGATAATAGTGAACGAATTTGGTGCTAACTATGTGGGGATGATGATACTCCAAGTGTGGATCTCCTCCAACTCATTGTTGAATGGAAGTATGATGTGGGGCCATAGGCGGAGGGAAGGGGGGCAAGGGGGAGCACGTGCCTCCCTAAAAAAATGGATTTTTTTTCTAGAAATAAATTCAAGTTGGAAATTTCAAAAATTAAATTGGAGACCATTAGAACTCCGATTTCAGCAAACTTACAATTGAACTGAACGTCTCGAAAATGCGAACCCAATGGCACCAAAATCGACTGAATCTTAACCCAAATGACTCCAAATCAAAGACTCAAAGTGTATTTGGAAGGTTTAAACCATAATTTGGATTACCAAATGGTTTCCAAACATGACATGCTTATAGTCGAATTGAGCAGCTAGATGAGACGAATCCAACGAGCCCAAGATCTCCGAATTTTGATATCATTAAGAAATTTAAATGCCCAATAAATGGTCCACGATCAAAAGATTTAACATCGGCCATCCATTCAAATCACTCCCAATTTAATTTCCTATTCATTTACATTTTTTTCTTGGTTGATATTAGCTTAATCGTGTATTGATTCGATCTTAAAGAGATTTTATGATTTGTTTTTGTGCAATGAGATTTTTAATATTACATATTTAGTTAATATATTGAACCCGTTCTAGCAGTAATCAAGTGATTTTATGATTGGAAGTCATTTTGTAAAGGAAAAAAATAAACTAATTCGCTATCAAAGTTTTATCCTTTTTAAAACTGACTATATTATTCCCAAGTTCGGATGTAAAATGTTGAAGGAAAATTAAAAAAAAAAATTTTAGGCCCCCCCTAGATACATTTTCTGACTCCGTCACTGTGTGGGGCCTAAAGTAGCCAACAAACACGCACAAGTCGCCTATATCGAGGAATTATTGTGTGAAACTTGACATCCAGCATTTTAATATGACCCTTGTTGCGTGTTGGAATATACGCGGCAGTAGAGTTAGAAAATATTCGTCTTAGCGTTGCACGAGTATTCCGCACACTAACAGAAAAGAGAAAATGAACACCAAGGTTTTTACGTGGAAAACCCAAAAGAGGGAAAAAACCACGGGACCTCGCTCAGTTGCAAAGTTCCATTAGTATTTGTTTGAAGTACAAAGTTTGATTCGTCTTACAAATCAAGACGGTCAATTTACAATCAACTTCTCACAAAGTTACAAAGTTCTGCAAATTCCCGGCCATTTCCCAAAAATCCGGCAGAGTTCCGGTGTCTTCAGGCGGCAGGAAGAGCTCCGACGGTGGTCGAGGAGGTGAGGAATCTCCTTTTCCCCTTTCTCCTCTTCTTCTTCTCTCTCTTCACTTGAGTCCCCTTGGTGTACAATGAGGGCTCTATTTATAGTTTTTCTGGAGTGGCATAGCCCGTAAATAGGCGTGAGATCAAGGGTGAATTGGGAGTGGTTTGAATGGACGGCCGATATCGAATCCTTTGATCATATACTGTTCGTTGGTCATTTGAAGGCCTTAATGATGTCAGAATTTGATGATCTTGGGCTCGTTGGATTCGTCTCGTCGAGCCGTTCGACTCGAGTATAAGCTCGTCAAAATCGGAGACTGTTTGGTAACTCAAATTGCGTTTGAATCTTCCAACAGCGCTTTGAACCCTTTATTCGGACTCATTTGAGCTCGGATTGGGTTGATCTTGGTGTCGTTGGGTTCGTATTTCTGAGACGCTCAGTTTGACTGTAAGCTCGCTGAAATCGGAGTTCATATGCTCCCGAAATTAATTTTTGAAGTTTCCAACTAGCTTTTGCCTCGAGATTCGTGCCCGATCAAGATGATTTTGTGATGCCGTATCAGTTGACCCCCTATTTTCGGACGTCGAAGCTCCATGAGTCCAAAAATATGCGCCGCAAATTATACAGAATTTTCTCGAGCGAGTCGGAATTACTCTCGTGTGTGGGGGCCTCGAACGGCCTCGAAAGTGTTAAAATTGAATTCGGGATGTCGAAAAACGGTCCCGGGGACCCCAAAAATGTCCGAATCGGACCGTCCGGGCCGAAAATCGGGCCCGGACATGCATAGGCGGCCGAACCGGCCGGCTGACCGCCGCCTGCCGCCGCACGCCGGCGGCGGCTTCCGCGGAACCGCGCGGAGCGCGGTTTGACCGACCGTGCGGAGCGTGGTCTGGATTGACCGCGCGGAGCGCGGTCTGAGGCGCGCTGTCACGACCCGACCCGATCCGGGACGGATCCCGCTCGCACCGGGCCGCGACACGGAAATCAAAACGGACGGACTGACCAGGATCTGGCTTTGGGATTGGTTTCGGAACTGAATCTTCCAAATATTCAACTCAAACAGACACACAGACACAGAGCTACTAAGCATCATCAAACACAGCAGAACAAAACATCTATCTTTTCTTTTTCCTCTAAAATAATCATCTACAGATACAGTACATGGCTTTTGAACAGAAAGAAAGGCGGAACAGAAAAGTCATGACTGTACAAAAATCAAAAGGTACAAACAATACCTACTGATCAGAACTCAGAAATCTACTCCTAGACTTCCTTCCCTTTCCCAGAACCTGAAAACCACCAGAAAACAAGAGTGAGCTCAACAGCTCAGCAAAGCAACAAACCTCCAATCAAAACTCTCAGAATCCAAAACCAAACTCATCAGACAGAAATCCGTACAGAATTCAGAACAGAATCGGACAGATATCAGAACGAAACAGAACAAATCAGAACAGAATCAAATCAAAACTTATACGGACATATATCACATCAGAATCATAATCGTACAGATCAGATCACATCAGAGTACAAATCAGAACGGATTAAATCAACTGAGTCAGAATCGTACAGGAATAAGAAATGCAAATCATATCATCTCAGAATCATAATTGCTTACAGAACAGATACGGAAAGTTTACAGAACAGATACTGAATTCAAAATCATATCAAATCAGATATCAGACAGATCAGATCAAATCATATCGTACGGAAATCAGAAATATTAATTTAGCACATAACAGAACAGATTCCCTAACACTGACAGAATCGCTACGGATTCTGACCCCTTATGTCTCCCTTCCCAGACACTGACAGAATCTCTCGGATTCTGGCCCCTTATGCCTCCCTTTGTGCTCACGGCACCAGAACAGATGTGCTTATAGCACCAGAACAGAATTCATCGGATCTGGAACAGAACAGATATCAGATTTTCAGATTTGAGCTCATTTCAGATTTCCCAGACACTGACTGAATCACTTAGGATCCAGGCCCCTTATAACTCCCTTTTTATAGCACATACAGATATCATATCAATTCAGAAAATCCGGGCAAATCAGAAATCAGACAAAAAAATTCGGGCAGCACAACGGCAGTATACAGAATTTACACAATTTCTCCTGAAAATCAAAATTTACTAAATTCGCACAGAATGTAGATAATCATATTTCAGAACATTTATTCTACTGCACCGATAATTTTCAATTTCACAGAAAAATGCAGTCGACTAAAAATACCGCCGAATCAAAAATACCCGGACAAAAATCTTCGGAAAATAACCAAAATGTGCACACTCGGCACGTCAATGATATACAGAAAGTTACGCGGTAAAAACTGAACCCATCAAAAGATACGGACGAAAATCATTAACGGAAACGAAATCCGGACAGAAAATACCGCCAAACACGACGGTTCTGAAAATTGAGAAAGGCGGAATGTGCCTTACCCTGCGTACAGCAATTTCCTGAACAGTCTCGTCGATCGAAAACAGCTCGGCGTCGTCCAAAAATCCACTTTTCCACTTTTTCCTTCGTTTTTCTCTCTCCTCAGCTTTTTTCTCTCTCTTCAAAATATCTCATTTCTATATATATCCAGACTGATCGTCCTGGACGATCGCACTTCGTCCCGGACGATATATGCTCTGGACGAATTTCGTCCAAACGAAATTTAATTATCGTCCCCGGCGACAGGTCCTCGGGAGAATTTTCGTCCAGACGATCCAAATTTTCGTCCAGACGAACTGCTCAATTTTTTCACAATTCTGACCAAACCTGTACCGATCGTCCCGGGACGATCCAAATTCGTCCCGGACGAACCTGGAGCAAAACTGATATTACACGCGCGTAGGCCGCGCGCGTGGTTTCGCGCGAAACAAGGGCTCGCGATCCGCGGGATGCTCATGCGGATCGCTGTTTCGAGCGCGAGGAGCGCGCCGTTTCGCTGCACCGCCATTTTGGGGCCCATATCCGTCCAAAAATAGCATTTTTGCTATTTTTGGGTCCAAAAAATTCTGAAAAAATCCAAAAAAATAAAAAAAAAATTAGAAAAATTAGGAAATCCGAAAATTGTGATAACTTCCCTCCTTTCTCTCCAAAACCTATAAATAGGCCCCCTATGCCTTTAGAAAATTTGCAACTTCTCTTTCTTTCTCCCTCTGGCTCTCTGGCGGCTGATCCATTTCTTTTGGAGATTAGACGGCAATTATAGTATTTTGAGAGTAAGCATTTTAATAGATTTAGCCAATGTTACATAGCATATACTGTATTTTTTTGGACCACTTATTTGACATTTAAGTGTTTTAATGATCTTAGAATCTTATGATTTTGGGAATGCTATATTTTTCTTATTGAGCTGCAAGATTTGATTATAAGCATGCATGGTTCACAGATCATTTGGTCTTCCAATTAACATCCAAAAAAAAATTAATTATGCTTCAACTATTTGATTTTTGGCTTATTTGGACTTGAATCATATCACATTTGGTGTCATTGGCTTTGTGTTACCAAGGCGCTTAGTTAGACTATAAATTTGTTGAAACCATAATTTAGATTATTCTAAATTTAAGTTCAAAAAAGTTTTCATTACAAATAATGCTTGAGATTCATACCAATCAAATGAATTTTCTTGACTTTTATTAGATATAATTTGGTAATAAGTTGTCATATTAAAAGTTAATTCGTCATATCAACTTTTACCCTCTTCTTTTGTGATGAGAAGCAATCATGGCCAGCACATTAGGTGTATAATGGTATTATTACATTCTTACGTGTTTTATTAATTAATGAAAGGATATTGACTTGATGGACCCCATCACATCAATGGTGGTGTTGCTCTTTTACCTAGAGAATTTATAACTTGTCAACCTTATTGGGAACCATTTGCTTCTAGGCATCTCTATAAATGTCACCCATCTTACTCCGATTTCATTACCCAAATTTGTGCAACTATTGTTGCCCAACATAAGAAGTCAATGGTTCCTACGATGTTGGCTTCATCTACCATTAAACAATGCCTACTAAAGCTCTCACATTAACTTTGTTTGGTAATGATATCATAGTCATCAATTCTCCATTGAGAACTATGTCCATCTACTTGCATCAATGAATCATTGGCCCTAATGATGGCGCTAGCATCACACCAATCAAAATTAAGTATGCTAATCCACTCCCTTTGGTCAAAACCTTCTAGCCATCCAATTGACGTACCCATGATTGCTTACTCCAACAATGAGTTTTTTCATTATAAAAAAGTAGAATGTTACTCTCTTCCAAAAATTAGTGTTCTCATCAAAGGGAATATAATTCATTAAAAGGGAATGCTTCTAAAGCAATGCAACATCACACATATGAAAAACTCAAATTATTGTGTTTTACCACTTTTTAAAACAATACAAGTTATAATCCATTCATAGCTAGTAATCATAATCGAAATAATACTAATCTAGTTATGTCATCTATTAACAAGGCCTCCCAAAGAATTTGTCTACTGTGAAGGTTCCCTTTCATACCGCTTTGTTCCTTGAGTCACCATTTATCTATTAAAATTTGATGATCTAATGTGATTCTGCGGCATCCAATAGTGAATGTCTTAAAGTAGCTCTCTTCCATGTTAACTATCTAAGATGATAGATCTTTCACTGTTGGGAGGAGGCCATTGAGAGCTTATCAGTCTTCTGACTACACTTCTACATATAAGTAGGTAATGGAGCTTGATATCCACACTAACTACTCATTCAATGTTTGTCTATTTGTATAGGTATACCAACTCATAAGCCTCTGGCTCTAAGGTAACAAAGTGCGCAGTTGCATTTACTACCTTTTCTTTTTTAGTCATTAGGCCACCTATTCTGCTACAATTGTTACTAGTGAGGATAATAACACAATATACATCTCCCACATTACTGTTGTCACCCTCGGTATCCACTATCATAGTTTGAAACACATCATTGCTTCCTCCCTAGTTGGGTAAACCACACATTGTTCACATTCCTACCCTACCATGATGAATTGCTAAAAGCAAAGCCATCCATCATTACTTGTCTTTCTAACAGCCATGTACTCCTTACTCCAAGTGCCTTTGCCAATAAAGACATCATTATTGGTTCCCAACTTTGGTAAACAAAACAATGAAAAAAGCTAATTTGATGATATATGTCTATATAGCCATCACTAAACTATCCACCATTGATTTGACTCTAATTAGTATCTTTTAACTCCCCTCGATCATCATCTCTCATCACCTTCATCTTTGATATCTTCATCAATATATAATGAACTAATAACTTCTCATCCCTCTTCTTAAATTTCAAAGAAAGGATGTCAAAAGTCAAAGTAAAGTGATTTGAAAGTATGGGCACTAAAAACCGTGCTTTGTTGTGTGTGTGTGTGCGCGTGTGTGTGCGTGGAGTTCGAAATTGAAAAGAAAATATAATGCATAAAAAATTTTAAACCTAATTTAATCATGAATATAGTAAAAGCTTCCAAGTTGCTCATACCAAATGTAATAACACCTATTGACTAGAGGGCTAACTAGTTTTACATAAAGTATTTTGGTTGGATTTTTACTCTCTTGAGGCATATACATTTACCCACTAATTCAAGTATAGTGGACCAAAAATGTTCTATAAATTGACACACCTTCAATTTCTCATTCTTGAGTAACATATGGTGCCTCCAAATGATGCCTACCCTAGCAAGCATCATGTGTCTGCTGTCCCGCTGTCATCATCTAACCACAACCACATCACCACTCATTTTCAAGCCAATTAGAGCAAATATATTCTATTTGATAGCAATTAAGATATATAGCACTTGTCCTCTATATATAATCACTTGTCTCTAAAAGAAATAAATGCATGTAGTTATAGTGGCCCTTTTAGACAACAAATGGAAATCATATTTTCACCCTTTCAATATGTATAATTTCAGATTTTATAAAGACATGATGCAACTATGTAGATTGAATTCATACAAAGACAAAGGCCCCTCCTCTCTCTTCAATCAATTTTCACTTATTGGGAATAGTGGACTTCTTATGTTAATATATATTTTCTTCATTTCATAGTGAAATTCTCCCCTTGCTACTCTATGGACTTGAACTACAAAGGAAAATCATATTAAATCCCTGTGTTCATCTACCTTTTCTACACCAACAACAATCTTTCAATCGTCTAATCCTCCTCTAAGACTGTCTTCTTTGCTTTTTTACTTCTTATCCCAAACTAATATGTGCTTTGGATCAAGGACACATCATCTTTGTCCTATTTTTGGGCTCCATCTTCTGTGCTCCTGGGCTATATGACGCCTCCTTAATCATAAAATGATTTCTCACAACAATTCTATATGACCTATTAGTTAAGCAATTTTTAAGTGATTTTTTAAATGAGGAGAGAGTTAGTTCGATGTTTAATGAGATTTTTTAATTTCTATTTTTTTTTGTTATAATAACTTAGTCTATCAAATTCATACTGATTTAATATATTTATATATATAATAAAATTGTACATAATATCCACAAATACATGTGTGAATATACCTTTTTTTTCTTGTGAAGTTAATTTAAATGGGAAAAGGGCAAAGTGCAACCCCAATTTCAATTTATCAACTTTCCTATTTTTATTTCTTTTCAATTTAATTATTTCATCAAAAGTTAAGAAAATATCTAATATATTAAAATTTTTACCTAAAAAGATATTTTATTTAGAGTAAAAACAATTCATTTTTCAGGTAATTAATACAATTGATTATATGCATGAATAACCTCCTTTTAATTGATTACTTTAAACATATTGAACATCTTTTTTATTCTATTTTAACGTAAAAGAAATTTCTTAAAAAATTACAAATGCATTTTTTAATTCATTTATTCCAACATATCAAAAATATATTTAAGGTAATAAAACCCTAAGACTACAAATGGCCTAAACAAAATTATCGCGAAGTTGCGCTAAGTGGGAAAAGGTTCCCATGATAGTTACATTGCATCACATGATTATTCTCAAAAGGTATACTTTTCCATAACGGCCAAAATATGCCACGCCAGAAATTAAATTTATCATTTATTATAATTAAAGTAAATTTTCATGAAGCTTCTGGACTGGAAAAATTCTGAGAAACTATTTCACACGTATTTCTGATACAATCATTTAAATTTTAAGGCCATGAAATTTCTTTTAGATTCGGGCAGATTTGTTGATAGAAAATAGTGCTCAACTAATGTAGCAGATCTAACGGTTATAAACGTTTATATAAAAATCCCTATAAACCACTGTTGATTGGATCTTGGAGTTCTGTTCGGCAGATATTCCCTCGCCTGCCCCATTGCGGTGGCAGACCAGCGGGGCAGAGGACCACGAGCCCGCCACGCGCTAGTTCAGTCAATCAATCTTGACCGTACAAGTGGCATCATTTCAGCCATACACCTCGCACAAAACCCTAGCCGCATTCACCTTCCTCCTCCTCTATATTCCTCCTCTGCCGCTCATTCAGCTAATCCATTTCTCTCATTTGTTTTCTGTTTCCAGTTTCATATCTCTTCGTGAAGATGCTTCTCAGAGCTTCCTCCTCTGTCTCCCTTATGTCTTCCTCATCCGAGTCGTCATCTCCGGGAGCTTTTCTCCGTCGGCGATCGCAAGCGATGGCCGGCTTCTTGACGGTTCCTCAGGTGGGGAGGTCAGCAGCAGGACTCATAGCTGCGGCCGGAGTCGATAGCAGCAGGACTTTGACAGGCGTGCTATTCGAGCCCTTCGAGGAGGTAAAGCAGGAGCTCGCGCTCGTCACCTCTTCACCTGGCAAATCGCTTGCCCGACAGAAATACGCCGATGAATCCGAGGCCGCAATTAACGAGCAGATCAAGTGAGATATTCTTATATCCTTTCGTTTTCTGTCTGAAACTTTGGTTGGTGTTCTGTTTTTTCTTAGACAAGTTTTTTTATTAGTCCTGCTGGCTGCTGGCTATTTACTCGTTTCAAGGTTCTTGCCAGATCCTTTCTATTTCTGTTGATCTGGAATTATTCTTCTTTTGTACTGCGTAAGATTTTTTATGGATTAGATTTCTTTAGTTCTTAGTCATATATGTTTTAGGGGGTATCAGTCAGTTTATAGAATTATACCCCCTTTTTCCCCTATCAAATACTCTGTTTTCGGGATTCTTATGTGGTATAACTTTTTCTATGTTGCTTTTGCTATTGGTGGAATGTTCTATGGCTTTACAAAAGCCGCGCTTATTGTTTATTTATTTATCTTGGGGGGAGAGAGTTTGCTTTTGTACTACCTTTAATATACGAATTAACATGTATGCCATCCTAATCTTTAGTATTAATGACTGGTTAATATATTATTTGCTAGGGCATGTGAGGTTTTTAGTTTAGTTTTATATCAACTAATTGAAAATTTTATTGATCTAGACAAATCAAGGAATATAGGCTATATCGTTTGGATTGAAATATGGATATGAGAACTTATATAACTGACGCGATTTTGATCCATTTTCTTTATAATTCATCGACCAACGTATTAAATTTATGTCTCCTATGAATATTGGCCTTCACCAACTCTTTTTATAAAGGTTGTTGTAAAGCTGCCGTGAAAAAAAAATAGTTTTATTGAAAGTTGCCGTAGAAAACAGTTTCTTAATACAAAAATTATTTAAAGTAGTAAAAAATTAGTGGCCAAATAAAAATGGTGGTTTTGGCCTGAAAAGCAAAGCAATAAAAAAGTTATCCTAAATGAAGCCAAAATTTGAGTGGGGCTCAACTTACTCTTAACTAACCTTATTATATATATGACTAAAATTTTATATTAGAAATCATATGTTTTCTTTTAGATATTAAACAAAAAATTTGTAAATGGAAAAATTGGCTCAAAATATCCTAATCTAAATGGGTTCCCAAAATTAACATGTAATATGGAGCCCAAAAATTAACATGTTATATGGAGAACATTCTTATAGTGTAAAAATATATGTCACATGGTATGAAATATCTCAAAGAGAATAGTTTGTATCTTTATATTTTGTTATTTTACTATAGATTTCACAACAAATAATTTCATAACTTTTCTAATAAAATTATAACATGTATTGAAGGAATTTTTTTTCACCTTCAATGACAATTGTTCTATTGGTTACATGTACATATCTTAATATATTGTTATTATGTCATAAATTTTATAAGAAGTATGGATTATTCTTGTATTATCTACAAATTAAACTCATGTAATTTCATGTAATTTAAATATATAAACCCATTTACATTATAGAAAGATCACATTTTTAATTTCTATAATTTATCCTATGATGAAGCATGTACACTTCTAAATGCCTTTCGTGTTAGTGTTGGGCAGGGACATGGCTCCGACCCTCCTTGACACATGTCCAACACTTTTAATATTTTGTCAAAAGCATTTCATAGTAAAATTAGGCTCCAGTTCCAAAGGGCCTGGGCAAACAAAGAGATTTCCATGGAAATAAAAATAATAATATTTTACACACAAGGGCTAGCGTAGATGTGAAATGAGTATATCTTACGTTCTATTATAAAATTTATGTTATTTCACATGAAATTTTTTTGGATAAGAATTTATATATATATATATAAATAAATATATATATATATATATATATATATATATATATATATATATATATATATATATATATATATATATATATATATATATAAATACTTCTTGATTCTTTAACTATAAGCTGTTTTTAATCATTAAATTGTAAGACAATTGTTTAATTTCACAATAAAGAAGTTGAGACATAAATTTTCTTTTTCATAAGATAAAAAAAAATTATTGCGAAAATGGAAGAATGGTCTTTCACTCTATATTAATTACACTTAGGAATTTGGGCTAAATTTTTGTCACACAAAAATGATAGGTATAAGGACTTTTGAGTTATACAAATGGTAGTTGATATCTTAAAGTGTTGAGTAATGTTTAAATATAAAAAATCCTATAATTTTTCATTTATTATGGTTACCATCGTGTTATATCATTAATCCATATAAATGTTGTAATTTTGATTTTTTTTAATTACTTTCATTAATTTTGGCTTTGTTTACAATGAGAAGACTTTCATTAAGTATTATATGGTTTAGAAATAACCTCTATCAAGTAGTTTAACTTGATTACCATACATTATTAATACTTCTAAATTTGTAATTCATTTATCTTTTAATCAGTATGTCAACAATTCTATTTTTTTATAAAGCATATGTATGTATATTATACTCTACTAATAATTTACTCTGTGATAAATTTACTAGAAAATACTTAAGAATTATTATTTTTTAATTTAGAATTTATAAAATATAATATCGTGTTTATGGAATGTTATGTTTACTTTTTTATAGATGTCATGTCATATATAAGAATATAATTACCTAATTTTTTTCCTTTACAAATTATGATTTTATTTTCAATCATTTTATGCAAGGCTTTGAAAACCGGACCGGACAGTGAACCGGAAAGAGAGGTTAGCGGTTTGACCGGGGTCGAACCGGATGACATAATAAATAATTATTATAATAATGACACAATTATTTATAAATATATAATTATTTGTTTAAACTCTAATACTTGCAAAGCATAATTATGAATGGGTGGGAAGTTGGCTGATTTTTATGCAAGGGTACGGGTGGGGGAGGGGAAAGCATATCAATGCCATTCTTTGCTTCCGGTCAAGAGTTTGAACAAGCTAAACTTCACTTTTTTTCCTCAAAGTTCAATGCAATGAATAAATAGAAACCACTTTCCTAGCAATTTTTTCTTCGCAATACATATGAGTAAATGGTAAGAATATATATACGTGTTGGCGAATTAATGAAAACTCTAAAAAAATGGTAAGAATATCTTAGCAGAATTTCAGATAAACTAATTAACTTCTCATTCAAGCTTTGAGACCAATCTTCCTAGCTAGAACTATTGCAAATCTACTTGATATTCAAGATGAAAGTAAGAGGGTTAAAAGTCAAATCTTTAATCTTCAGAATCCTCTTCTTGATCTCCTGCGCCTAGGCTTCAAAATGCATCTGGACTTTAAGCAGGAGTGCACGACATATATAATCGGAGGCTTAAAAACACGAAAGCAAACCACAAGAATAGTAAAAAAAAAAAAAACCAATGAGTGATATGTATTATAGAAATGTTAGGATAAAGAGCAAACTGACCTCCTTCTCCTCTGGTTTGGGTTTCTCTTACTTTTTCTCTTCTTCCTTGTTTTCCCGCTTCGGTGGAGGCAGGGGAGTTAGGAGCTCCAACTGATGAGCACTCTTCTTCTTCGGTGGAGGCAGGGGAGCAGGACTGCAGGAGATGGCGAGCTTCGTGAACAAGCAGGAGACGGGAAGAAGATACGCTAAACTGGAAGAACTGAAGAACATACGCTGATATTCGACATGTTCGAAAGAATTATAGGGTTTTTTTCGCCTTCGTTAATCTCAGCTGTTGGATACCGTCTGATTTTCGCTAAACGACGTTGTACTCGAACCAGACGGTTATTGGAAACCGGCACCGGTTTAGCGGTTCGGCGGTTGAACCGCCGGTTTGAGTGGTTCAACACCGGTTTTATGCAAACTGGTTTTAAAATAAACTATAACCGGCCGGCCCCGGCCGGTTCGCGGTTCAACCGGTTGAACCGGCCGGTCCGGTCCGGTCCGGTTTTAAAAGCCTTGATTTTATGCGTGAAATTAAAATAGCTAAATTGACAAAATCTTAAGAGTATTTGTGGAGTTCAAAGTTAACTTTAATTTCAAACTATACTTACACCAAATGATGGGTTTGCAAAAAATTTTATATTATGAAGACAGGGCTTTAGGGAACTCTTACATTCATCGAAAATAAATATAGTATTTGTTTAGATTATCAACAATTAGTAGGGTTGTAAGTAAACGAATGTACTTGATGGACAACTCAAGTTAGCCCCGATTAATCCTCATTCAAGTTAGTAATTAAACTCGTTTAAATACTTCTTAAATGCTTGAAGATTAAATAAATCAAACATGAACACGATCAAACTTGTTTATCTATGTTTATAAACAAACTCATTTATTGTCTAACAAATATCTTATTAAATGCTTGACATTAACCTTGATGATAGCTTGTATATTCTTTAAAAAGATTTTGGTTAAATAGAACTTTTAATTATATATTTAATAGTAATATATCATAATTTAGTTTTATTAATATTATTAATTGCATATTTATTATATTAATATATACTTCATTACCATATTTTGGTAATATAAGTTTTATCAATTAATATTAATCAATTTCTATTTTCTATGAACACTTCTTTATTTATTAACCTCTCTTTTGCCCATCTGCCTCATCAATCAGCATGTCTTTTCTCCTCTCAATAACACCCAAAATCTCAAAACTCTTCCGTAGCTACCCAATTTGCAAGAAAATTGACATGAGCTTCTTCGAGCTTAGCTAGGAGAAGAAATCATTGAGAGTTTAGCTGAGCTTTATCTAACAGATGCATCTGAAGAAATTTCAAAGCCCTTAAATCCCATTAATCCAAAAAACTTCATGGATTTCACAAAACTAGCATAAGAATTACCACATAGTTGCTTAACTGCTTTCATTATCAATTTTGATATTGTTGTGTTGTGGATGGATCAATATGTATTTGCTTTGCTAAATTATTTTTTCAGAAAGTCAATTGATCTTTTTTTTTATTATTATTATTGAGTTCTAAAGTTAATTGATCATTGTAGTATTTGTTAAGATGATCTTAGGCATTGTTTGGATGCTGAGAAGTCAAAGTGAAAGGAAAATATATTTGTAGCTCGCAACTTCTATATTATCTTATTTAATTGGTATAAAGTAATTATATACTATTTTTAAATTTATTCAATTGCTTTTTTGCTTAGATTTATAAAATTATTTGATAATAATTTAATATGGTAGGCCAAGCACTCATTATTTTTAGCTTGCTCAAGTACTTGTTCAACTAATTGCCATAAACCAAGTACAAGCCAAGTACGATCATTGAAAAATTTAAACAAGCTAAGTATGAACATACATGTGAAAACTTGGCATGAACTCAAACTGAACATGAATATCTTATAATATGACCAAGTCAAGCCTAATTCAAGACATCCTTGGGTTAGCTTGGCTCGATTATAGCTCTAATAACTAATCAAAGTGATATTCGTAAGAATGCAAAACTTAGGATTGCATGTTTATAATGCTATCAATAAATTCATATTTCTAGAATTTATACAATTAAGTTTCTAAAATAAATTGTCAATGCTTATTGGAATATTATAGACTTTTTATCTTGAAAGAAAAAATAGGACAATAACTTTCTCACAACTATCATATCCTAGTAGATCAAGATTATGGAAGGACAATTATCATCACATAAATTTTTTATAACCATCAATTAGAAAGGTGATTCAATTCTCTAAAATATAACCATGAAAAAGAAATCTCAAATGCATTTCAAATATATTTACTCTAAACATTATGATCATCCTCTACAATTTTTGAGAATATCTTATTTGTTTAAGTTTCATGACTCTTTCTTATATCTGACACATGACTTATCTTTAATTTCCAGCATCGAATATAACGTTTCCTATGTTTACCATGCTATGTTCGCCTACTTCGACCGGGACAATGTTGCGCTTAGAGGCATGGCCAAGTAATAAGCTCACAAATTCTTCTTCCAACTCTTTTTTTTCTCTTTCCTTCTTATTCTAAGTTTGTTTTATAACTATTCATGGGATTTTTCATTAGATTCTTCAAGGAATCAAGCAAAGAGGAAAGAGACCATGCTGAAAAGTTGATGAAGTATCAGGTAACTTTTGAATATCTTGTGCTCTTTTTTTCAAGAAAATAATCAAAATGGTCCATTTACTTTTTAAAAAAGACCAAAATGATTCCTAACTATATTAAATGGATCATTTTGGTACTTAAATTTTTCAAAGAGGAACCAAAATAGTTTTGGTGGAACTATTTTGATTTCTCTTTATTGAGTTGATATATCAAAATAATTTTTTAATATAGTTGATGATCATTTTGATTCTCTTTTCAAGGAATCATTTTGTTCATTTTATCTTTTTTTTTTTCAATGAAAGAAGCAAACTTTGGCCACAAAGATCTTAAACTATTCTTGATACAGAACAAACGCGGAGGTAGAGTAAAACTCCAGTCTATTCTGATGCCCTTAACTGAGTTTCATCACGAGGAGAAAGGCGATGCCCTATATGGTAAGATTTACATCTTATAAGGTTAAGCTTTAAATTAGATTGTAAATTAATTAAATTATTTACATCGTTTGTGCTGATATGCCTAATTTACTATAAGATTAATTAGTAATCTCTTAACTAGGATGATATTAACTACTTATCTGCCTTTCTGTAGCAATGGAGCTGGCCTTATCTCTCGAGAGGCTCGTAAATGAGAAGCTCCTTAATTTACATAGCGTGAGAATGCTTATTCATGCTCCTTAATTTACATAACGATAATTTAAATTCAAAGTATTACAAAATGATGCGGAGTCTATGGATATACAGGTAGCAGCACGCTCAAATGATCCTAATATGACAGAGTTCATTGAAAGCCATTTCCTTGTAGAGCAGGTGAATTAAACCTTACTTGTCTTACATTTTCTTAAATTATATTTACACTTATTTAGAACTCGCAGAAATTATTTACCAGAAGTCTCTTACATAAACGTACCTAACAACCAAAATTACCGATATCTGCATTAACAGTCATGTATTCTTTTCTTCAATTTTCTGTGTTATTGTGGTGATCTGTGTCAGTGAAACCTTTTGTTCACACGTCATTAGCACTGCTTAAGCTAAACTGATCCATTGTATTAGTTTAACATCTCCTTTTCTATATATATCTCTTCACCTGTACGGATATTTGATATGAATACAATTCTATTATCCTTTCTCTCTTTCTATATTATGTCTGCTCTCCGCTTCTTGTTTCACCAGTTGGGGTCGTTCATGGTATTAGAGCTCGCTCATGGCAGATCAAGATTCGGCAGCCTCCCGCTCTCTCGACTCCCTTCTCCAACTTCACCATCCCGGTACCTCTCAAATTCTTGATCTCCAACCTCAAGAACCTGGTTCCAACGCAACTTACCGACGACACCTACGCCATATGGCGCCTTCAACTCCTACAACATTTCACCGCCAACGGGTTTGTCAGATATATCACCGGTGATACTCTTTGTCCTACCGAATCAACCCATCCCGATTTCAATCTGTGGCATTTAATCGATCGAAATCTCATCTCCGGCCTCCTATCTACCATCTCTCCCTCGATCTTTCCTTACGTGCTTTCATCTTCGATAGCTCATGATGTCTGGTTCGTTCTTGAAAGACGGCTTCAACCGACAAGCCGATCTCACGTCATTCAACTTAAACATGAACTCCATCAGATTCAAATGCGTGCTAATTCATGCAACAATATCTTGCTCAAATCGAAATTGTTGTAGATAACAATCCTGAATATAACTAAAAGCTGTTTATAAGGGTTCTGCTATAAATAATATTCTCAATTGATTAACATGCTAAATTGTTCCTTCTCTTTAAATGTTTTTTAAATCAGGTTGAGGCCATAAAGAAGATATCTGAGTATGTTGCTCAGCTGAGAAGGGTGGGCAAGGGGCATGGAGTTTGGCACTTTGATCAGGTTTTGTTGCACGGGGAAGAGAATGGCGCTGCTTGAGAGTATTTGGGAAAAGCTCGTTTTGTTTTCTTAAATAGTTTGTCTTAGTGGTTTTTCTCTGTAGTTAAGGGTATTCCTGTTTTCTTAGATGTTGTTAATCGACAAGTTACCATTTTTCTCTGATGCTGTTAATGGGCAAACTATCATGTCTTGTTATGATATAATAGTTTTTGTTTGATGGGTATTAATTAGATTAATATATCTGATGATGGGGAAGCCTTATGATTTTCAATTTGAAGAAAAGTCAGTATTGTTGCTCTTTGCTATCCTTTAATGTTTGTTGTTAATTTGTTTCAACCCTTTTGTTTGGTTCAGAATAAAGTTGAGTGAATTTTGTTTCCTTTTTTTCCTGCTTTATAAGAATAAATGGAAGTGTGAATAAAGCATTAGCCTTAGGTCTTGATTGGAATGGAATTTTTACTGCTTTTAAAACCTTTTTTTTTAAGTCTAAAATATTTTAAGTTAGAAATTTTTATATTAAAAAGTTATTTTAGACTTTATTTGGGATGTTTTTTTTTTTTTTTTGTCTCTCAAAGCAATTTTTTAGTAAAAAAAATTGTACTAAAAAGTGATTTTAAAAAGCAATAAAAAAATAGTCCCAAAAAAATCTTAAAAAACTTTAAGAAAGCCGACTCAAGTGTTTTGCTCATTTTTTCTTAGTCTAAGTGCTGAATGCTCAACTGATCAGCACGTATAAAAGCATTTCAGATATTGAAATGTTAAATTAATTTTGACTAAAATAATTTCAATGTAGTTAATTTTAATTAAGAAATTTATGTTTTATTCTAGATTTAAAAAGTTCAGAAGATTTTTTGATGGTATATCGTTATAGAGTTTTATGTTTATTGATATATCATTTAATTTCTTATAACTATTATAGATAGCACAACATTATTTAATCCTTATATTTTCATTACAATATTACTGCTACTTTATAATAGAATTTGAGACTCTTATCATAATTGGTCACAGTTTGTTTCTTGCATCACTCATGATCGATTCAACGATCACATATTAACACATGTTCGGCCTTTTTTGGCTCTTTTTTAAACCCTAAACTCTCGTGTTGATCTGGCCCCTTGATGTGACCAGACTAGTTGATCGACCTCTTGGTTGTGATTGACCTCGATCGACAATCAATGTTCAACCACCAATGAGTTTGGACAAGACACTTACGCTAACTAGCCATCCTCCGATGTTGTCATCTTATTCATATTTGCAACCTACTTTTCACTAGTATTATTAAGTAAGGTTATGATGATCCAAATTTTTCCAATAAAAATATGTGATCATTTTCACATTCATTTCATAAATTCTCAAACCTGTGTGCATATATATATATATACTAAATTTCTTTCATATTAAGTTGAAATCTAATAATTGAAGAACATAGAATGATAAATCAAGAAAATTTAATTTTGATTTATCAATAAAAATTCTCAAATTTATACAAGCCAGAATGAATCTATATATGCTTAATGGTCAACAGCTTTGAGCATTGAGTACTTGTTAATAAGCCGCAATTTTTTTGTGGCGTAAAGCCGAAAGGATAGTGCAGAAGACGGTGGAAGGTAATTAATGGCGGCTAAGAGTTATTTTGTTTATTTTATTTATAATAGAATATTTCATTGTCAATTGACTCAATTTGGCACGTTTTCGTAGATAAGCTTTGGCAGTTTTAGCGATTAAGTTAATAAATAACTAAAAGCTAATTAATTATTATTTTTAAAAACTAAAAATTAAATTAGTAGTGTGTGGTAGCCACGTGCGCTTGCCGCTAGGCCTGCACGTCATCGTCTTGTAAGAAATTTTAGCTCTCACGGCGCCGTCGTCTTTGCTCGTTTTCTATTGACCTTTGATGAGAAAATTTCCAAAAAAAAAAAAAAACCTTTGTGGAGAAAAAATTTTTCTTAGCATAGTCTCATATATATATATATATATATTTATATATTTATACTAATATTTATTTTAAATTTTATCTATCAGATATTATGTTTATATAATTAAATTGTTAAATTTGTATTTGTATAATAATTTAATTAAATTAGAAGTACATGATAGTTAAATTGTATTTTTTAATAATTTAATTATATTTTTAAATATTTTGTTATTCAAGAATAATATGCAAGGGTGAATTTGAAGATACATACAATGATAAAATACTTTCATTATATCATAAACATATCAAGTATTTTGAGAATTTTTTTCCTACCTAAAGCCATATGTTTCTTTATGGATGATCTTTTTTTGTTAGGATGATAATTGTTGCGGACTAGAATATACGCGGCGGTAGAGTTAAGAAATTTTCGTCTTAGCGTTGTACGGATATCTAACACACAAACAGAGAAGAAACAATAACACAAAATTTTTTACGTGGAAACCCTGAAAGAGAAAAAACCACGGGGTCTCGTCCAGTTGAAATAGTTCCCTAGTGTTTTGTTTGAAATACAAGAGGTTGACTCGTCCACAAAGTTAGGATGATCAGATTACAATGAATCTCTTCTAAATTGAGATTCAGTTACAAAGTTCAATTTAGTTCCAGCTTCGTTCCGAAGTTGAGTAGAATTCGGCGTCACTCGGGGGACCGGAAAAATTACGGCGTCACTCGGGCGTCGGGCAGAACTCTGGCGGTGGTCGAGGAGTTGTTCCCTCCTCTCCTTGAGTAGAATTCGGCGTCACTCGGGGGACCGCAAATAGGGAGTGGTCAAATGAACGATTGATATTGAATCCCTTGATCGTGCACCGTTCGTCAGACATTTGAAGATTTTAATGATGTCGGAATTTGGTGATCTTAGGCTCGTTGGATTCATCTCGTCGAGCCGTTCGATTTGACTATAAACTCGTTAAAATCAGAGACCGTTTGATAACTCAAATTGCGGTATGAACTTTATAACAGCACTTTGGGTGCTTGATTTGGGCTCATTTGGTCTCAGATTGAGTTGAATTTGGTGTCGTTCGGTTCGTATTTCCGAGACGCTCAGTTCGACTATAAGTTTGCTGAAATCGGAGTTCAAGTGATCCCGTATTTAATTTTTGAAGTTTTAGGGTTGATTTTGCCTCGAGATTCATGCCCGATCAAGATAATTTTTTGATGATATATCAATAATAATAATAATAATAATAATTGATACGACATCAAAATTATCTTAATCAAGCACAAATCTCGAGGCATATCCAAGTTAGAAACTTTCGAAATTAAATTTGGGACCATCCAAACTATGATTTCAACAAAATCATAGTAAAATTAAACATCTCAAGGAGACGAACCCAATGACACCAACATTGGTCCGATCCAAGCCAACATGGGTCCATATTAAGGGGCCGAAGCATATTTAAAAAGTTCCAAGCATTAATCAGCTGTCAAAATGATCTGTAAATATGACATGCTTATAGTCAAATCGAGCGGCTCGGTGAAATGAATCCAAGCTCAAGATCGCTTATTTCTAACATCATTAAGACAATTAAATACTTAAAAAATGATTCATAGTGGTGGGAATCAATATGAACCATATAATAGAGCACTTCGAACCTGTCATGAATCTTCTCCATATTTGTAGGATGTGCCACTCACAAAAATCTATAAATAATTTTCTAATGAAATTTGAGACTCATCAATCATCATAGTTGGTCGTAGTTTGTTTCTTGCATCGCTCATATATGATTGCAACAACCCCATATTAACACATGTTCACCCTTTTTATATTTCATTTTTAACCCCCTAAATCTCTTGGTTGTGTTGATCCCAACTTTTGATGTGACCATGCAAGCTGATCAACCGCCTTGGTTGTGACTGGCCTCGATCAACAAGCAATGTACAACCACCAACTTCGGCAAACCCGTTGAACAACACACTTAACACTACTTAGCCATTATTTGTTGTTATCATCGTTCATATTTGCGCCCTACTTTTCACCAGCATTATTAGGTAAGAATATGATGATCCAAAAATTTCACATAAAAACATTTGATCATTTATAATGAGGGTTTAGAAATTGATGCAATAAATGTGATCAAATCAACATATATAGAAAAGTGCTCCACAAACGAAGTTTTAAAGTCACTAAAAGAGCTCAACCAACCAACAGGGACTCAAAATGGCAAATCCCTAACTGTTATAAATAACCAACATAGGAATCAAATCAGTTGACGAGCCTGCCATCCGCGAGAAACCATTGGAAAAACTAATTCATCATCATCCCAATAACCAACCTCCAAAACACAACAAAATCATAGCTCCCAAAGAAAGTACAACCCCCCGAACAAGTCTAACACTTTAGCCAAAACCCATGACACTATTAAAGAATCTCCACGAGGCAATGTTAGCCAAAACAACATTCTTAATAAGCTTTTCCACCATAACAGAACAATTAGACATCCTAACAAATCTTCTATTACTCCTTTTCCTCCATAAAAAAAATAAACCAACGAGCAAGTTCAAAGAAATAAAGTAACCTTTAAGCTCTTCTCTTTTATTTTAGAAGAAATAAAATAAAAAACCTGATTCAGGTTTGGCTTGAGCATTAAAAACTCTACCCCTACTATTAAAAGAGAAATAATTTTAAAAGAAAATTCACATTAAAAAAATGTGTATGATCTCCCTTAGCTTTAGCACATAAAATTTGTGACGCCCCAAGATCTAACTTGGAAGAATTATTCAATCGATCCTTTAAATTATAACTTACCATAGCTATCTATAATTATCAATCAGATAAACAGTCTAACAAAATCTACAATTTAAAAAAAAACATCAATGTACATATTCTGGTCATTCCCAAAAGTACATTTACAATACTCAGGATCTACACATCAATCACTTGTAATCTATCATGTCCTGAGTACAAAAAGAATCAATATAACAAAAGGACAAAAACCTGAAGATTCCTGATCAACCTCAATCTCCTGCTCCCTTGCCCTGACCTGAAAATATTAACTACATATAATGAGCTTCAAAAAGCCCAATCACTAACAATATGTATGTCAATCAATCAAATCCATAACAATCACTTATACATGATCATTGAATCTATGCTGATACGAAAATCAATAATCAATGCATGATCGGTGGAATCCCAAAATCATCAGTAGAAGGATCAATAAACAGTAGAGAAATCCATAATGCTCAATAAATCAATACATACGTCAATTCCATCATATCTGAAATATCGGTCAAATCCATAGGGAAAATATCGTATCAGTAATATTAGTTAAATCAATATCGTATCAATAGAATCAATCAAATCATTAATAAAGAAATCATCTTCAGTCAGTACTATCAATCGGTATGAAATCATATAAAACAATCAATCAATACATCATAAGAATAATTAAAATCAAATCAATATAGTAAAAACATATTCTATATCACATGGTTAATGTATTACATGTAGCAGATCAATATTCGGTGTATCAATGAATCAATGGTATCAATAAATCTATAGTATCAATAAATCAATCATATCAAAGTTCGCAGTATTAATGAATCAATGCAATAACAATATTCATATCAGTATCAATATTCAGTGATATGAGTATGCAATATCAATGAAATCGTATAGTAATAGTAAACCCATAAATCCGTTAGAAAATCCATTCAACAACAATAAATCAATTTCATATCAATAAATCAGTCAATCGATAAATCCATAAAGAAAGTATAAGAACGATACTTTATACATGCATTCAATACAGTAGTCTTACTGAACAAGTACAATCACTGGCTATTAAGACGTTTTTCGGTCTTGGAATATCGATGAATCGTTTTATATCCGTTGGCTCAATAATAGAGTCGTCACTATTTGCCCGTCGGCCTCCCGTCGGCATAATAATCTCCTTATGACTCCAAATCATTGTATCTATGATCAATAGAGGATAACACCAAACCCTTTTTAAAGGAAAGCCCGTTGGCCCACCATCCTATACAGGTCAAATCAATCTCCAACCGACGGTTCAACCAGTCTTTACTTGTCTTTCAGTAATATAATAGTAATTCAATCATATATCCACATTCGTATACATATCATAAATGCATTGCGATCAATAAACATGATTTGGCCCAATTTAGAAAACTCCTTAAAATATCGTATAGTAGACAGAAGTCGTTATAAAATGCACAGTTCCATAAAATTTTTAAATTACTAGAAATCGAATAAAACAACATTTTAAAGCTTTACTTGTACTGAAACACTATTTTTCAACAGCCTGAAAATTTTCTATTCAATAAAAACACATCAGACTACAAAATACCCGATAAAAACTTTCCAGAAAATACTTAAATCGTGCAAAATCATCATTTCAATAACATACCAAAAGTTACGCGGTAAAAGTTGCGTCCATACAAAGATAGGTTCATTTTTCGGTAACGGAAACACAAAACTGAGTAGAAAAATACCAAAATACGAAATCTTCGAAATCAGAAATAGGATTCGGATTCCTTACTTTGAGACAAACAAATCTTCCAACTGCGTCGTCGTACGAAAAGCGCTCCGCGGCCACCGAAATCAAGCTTTCCCTTCTCTTTCTCTCACCTGCTTTTTCTCTCTCTTCAAAATATCTCAAATCCTCTATTTAAATCAAGCAGGATCGTCCCGGACGATTCCTATTCGTCCGGGGTTTTACAAAATATAATTAAGAGGAGCATTTAAATTCCTTTTACAAAGAATATATGCAATTTTCAAACCTTTCAAGACAACCATCTAAGCAGAACAAGAAAATCTCATCATCATCCGAATAAACAACCTCCAAAACACCCCCCCCCCCCCGAACAAGTCCAGCACTTCAACCAAAACCCATAACACTATTAAAGAATCAAATGCTTAACAGAGTGAAAAGATCTCCACGAGGCAATCTTAGTCAAAATAACATTCTTAATAAGCCTTTCCACCATAACAGAGCAATTAAACTTCCCAGCAAATTTTCTATTATTCTTTTATCTCCATAAAAAATAAATCAAGTAGCAAGTGCTGCAAGTTGAAAGAAATAAAGTAACCTTTAACCTCTTCTCTTTTGTTTTAGCTGAAATAAAATAAAAAAACCTGATTCAGGTTTGGCTTGAGCATTAAAAACTCTACCCCTACTATTAAAAGAGAAATAATTTTAAAAGAAAATTCACATTAAAAAAAATGTGTATGATCTCCCTTAGCTTTAGCACATAAAATATAATTAAGAGGAGCATTCAAATTCCTTTTACAAAGAATATAAGCAATTTTCAAACCTTTCAAGACAACCATCTAAGCAGAACAAGAAAATCTCAAAGCATATCTTTTATGTCAAATAAAATATCACAGTTCCACTTTAGTCCACTTTTTTTTTATGGGACGACAGTGAATTCGGCATGAGACGAAAGAGGAGGTAGAGCTACCGTCGACCATCTGGCCGCTAACCCGATCTCACTTTAGTCCATTTTAGTTAAACCATCATAAAAGACATCCTAAAATGTTTTAAAAGGAAAATGAGATACCCATTGCAAGAAACAGAAGAAACATTACTATTGGATATAGGAATTGAAGATACTTCCCCAAAAAAAAAAAATCATTATTTTAGTTCTGAAGAATATTCCGACCATCAGCATTTAACCAAACACATACTGTAGCATTATTAAAGGCATCCTTACGTTAATAAATAACTAAAAAATAATCTAGTTGCGTGTGGTAGCCACGCACGCTTGGCCTGCATCCATCCACGTGTCACGTCATGTCTTGTAGGAAATTTTAGCACTCAACGGCGCTGTCGTCTTCGCTGTTTTCTATTGAGTTTATGGAGAAAATTTTTATTAGCATATTTATCTCATATATATTTTTATTAATATTTATTTAATTTTATGTATTTGGAGTTATTTTTAATATAATTCAAATTGTTAAATGTGTGTTCGTATAATAATTTAATTAAGGTATGGTTTGAGACGTCTTTATTACTCTTTTTTAAACTAATTTTTAGCACAAAAAAAATTTGCTTAAAAAACTTTTGTATTAAAAATCTACTTTAAAGAAATAGTAAAAAAGCCATTCTAATAAAGCCTAAATTAGAATTATATGATAATTTAATTGTATTATTTAATAATTTAATTATTGTTGCGGGCTATAATATACGCGGCGGTAGAGTTAGAAAATATTCGTCCAACCGTTGTACGAATATTCAGCACACAAATAGGAAAGGAAAATAAACACCATGATTTTTACGTGGAAAATCCAAAAAAGGGAAAAAATCACGAGGCCTCGCCCAGTTGAAATTATCCCACTAGTGTTTTGTTTGAGATACAAGACACTGATTCGTCTAACAAGTTTAAAATGATCAAATTACAATGAATTTTTCCTGAATTGAGATTCAATTACAAAGTTGTGCAGAATTCTGGCATCACCCGAATATCGGGCAGAAATTCCGGCGTTATTCCGATGGCGGGAAGAACTCCGGTGGTTGTCGAGGAGGGGCTATTTCTCCCACTGCTTCTCTTCTTCTTGCTTGAGTCCCCTCTTATGAGAAATGAGGGGTCTACTTATAATTTTTTTGGAGTGGCATAGCTCGTAAATAGGTGTGAGATCAAGGGCAAATTGGGAGTGGTCGAATGGACGGTTGATATTGAATCCCTTAATCGTGCACCGTTTGTTAGATATTTGAAGGTCTTAATGATGTCGGAATTCGGTGATCTTGGGCTCGTTCGATTTGTCTCGTCAAGCCGTTCGATTCGACTATAAGCTCGTTAAAATCAGATACTATTTGGTAACTCAAATTGCAGTATGTGCTTTCCAACAGCACTTCGGGTGCTTGATTTGGGCTCATTTGGGCTCGGATCAAGTTGAATTTGGTGTCGTTGGGTTTGTATTTCCGAGACGCTTAGTTTGATTATAAGCTCGCTGAAATCGGAGTTCAGATGCTCCCGAATTTAATTTTTGAAGTTTCCGGTTCGGTTTTGCCTCGAGATTCGTGGTTGATCAAAACAATTTTTGGGGATTATATCAATTATATTTTTAAATATTTTTTATTTAAAAATATATATGAAAGGGTGAAATCAAAGATACATGTTATAATCGAATATTTTCATTATATCATAAAACATATCAAGCATTTTAAGAATTTCTTTCCCACCTAAAGCCATATGATTCTTTGCGGATGTTCATTTTTATTCGAGTAATAATAATAATAATTGATAAAACATCAAAAATTGCCTTGATTGGGCATGAATTCCCAGGCGTATCTCTGTAAAATACTTTTTTAAAAAATTAAATTTTGGATCATTTAAACTCTGACTTCAACAAATTTATAGTCAAATTGAACATATTAAGGAGACGTCAAAGACAGTGAAATCAGTTCGACTAGAACACAAATTGGCCCAAATCAAGGGACCGAAGAATGTTTTGAATGCTCAAAGCATTAATTGGATGGCCAAATGATCTCTAAATATGACAGGCTTATACTCGAATCAAGCGACTCAATTAGGTGAATCCAACAAGACCAAGAATACTTAATCCCAACATCATTAAGATGCTTAAATATTTGAAAAATGCTTTTACGATTGGATGAATGAAAATGGGTCATCCGACCAAACATGTCCTAGATCTTCTCCATATTCATGGGGTGCACCACTCATGAAAATCTATAAATAGACCCCCACTCTTTACATAAGAGAGACATTTGGCTGGAGATTGGAGAGAACTATGAGGCTTCAAGAGCTCCGTTGACTGTCACCACCGGCAAACCTCCGTCAACCGTCGTCGTGAACCTCTGTCGACCGTTGTCGGACCACCACCTGGGTGCCGACCCCCATTGGACTTCCATCCAACCATCATTGTAGTGAGATAATAACTATAAATATATTGAATGTCAAGTTCATTTAGAACTATAAATGAGTTATTAATATGATAACTACATGAGAATTTATTAGATACTTCTTTCTTTATGAATTTATTGATCAACTCTTTTAAGTACTTGTTCAATTAATTTTGACATACAAGTTTGATCATAAATGATATAAACCAAGTCAAATATGAATATATATGCCAAATCTCAACTCGAGCTCCTGTCAAATTTGAACAACTTGTACTATGATAGCTAAATCTAATCCATAATATGCTCGACACAATTTCGCTCGACTGGATTGCAATCCATAATATGCTTGACCACCCCCTGAGGCCCAGACATCTGTCGGACCACCACCTAAGGTTCGGAGTTCCGCCGAACCACCACTTGAGGTCCGGAGTTCCGCCGGACCACCACTTGAGGCCCTGAGTTCCGCCGGACCACCACTTGAAGCCCTGGGCTTCGTCGGACTACCACTTGAGGCCCTGAGTTCCACCGGACCATCACTTAAGGCTCTGAGCTTTACTGGAGTACCACATGACACCCATAGTTCTGTCGAACCATCACCTGAGGTATGGACTTCTGCCATACGACCACCTGAGGCCAGGACTTCTACTGGATCACCACCTGAGGCCCGGACTTCTACCGGACCACCACTTGATGCCCAGAGTTATGCCAGACCACCACCTGATGCCCGAACTTCTGCCATACCACCACTTGAGGCCCTGAGTTCCGCCGGATCACCACTTGAGATCCTGAGTTCCGCCAGACCACCACTTTGAGGTCCTGAATTATGTCGGACCACCACTTGAGACCTTGAGCTCCACTAGACCACCACCTGAAGCTCAGACTTCTACTGGGTCACCACCTGACGCCCAGAGTTCTACCTGAGTATTACCTTACTACTACGATCTTTTTGACCCCAATCTCCTGCCGAATATGGTCCTTCCGACCTTCGTCGCCTACTACGGTCCTTCCGACCTCCATCGCCAGACATCGATCTTTCTGACCTTTGTCTCATGCCTACTATGGTCCTTCCGACTTCCATCACCTATTACGGTCCTTCCGAACTCCATCGCCATACAATGGTCTTTCTGACCCTAGTCTCATACCGACTATATGGTCATTCTAACCTCCGTCCCCTACTATGGTCCTTCCGACCTCCATCGCTGTACAATTGTCTTTTTTACCCTAGTCTTTTGACGACTATGGTCCTTCCAACCTACCTCGCCAAACAATGATATTTCTTACCCCTGTCTCCTGCCAACTACGATCCTTTCGACTTCCGTCATCTACTACAATCTTTCAAACCTTTATCTTATCGACTATGGTCCTGCCGATGCAACAAGTACTATCGCTCTTAACATTTTTTTATTTTTACTCACCACTTAAATAAATGATATGCTACATGCATTCAATTTACAATTAAAATTTTTAATTTATACCTTTTACATTCCTTTTTTTTTTTTTACTTTATAAACCAAACAAATACCCAAATCTAAAAATTTTCAATAAATACACATAACTTTTCACAAAATTACAAAACAACACATAGCACCTCCACAAAAAACGGACGATACCTTATCGCGACTTAGTGCTGATTAGCAACAGTTTACTACGATGGTTACTTTAATGTATACTTTTCAGAACGGCCAAAAAATGCCAGGCTAGAAATTGGATTTATTCGAATTGTTATTACTTTTTATGAGATATTCTTGAAGAGGGCAATTTCTGTGAAATTCAAGTATATATATTTCGGTAATTAATCATCTAGAGTCGTGAAAATATCCACGAGATTCGTGCTAGTATGTCGCTCAAGATACCGCTGGAATCATGAAGGAGATCCAACGGTTATCAATTATTTCCTTAGAATCCCTATAACCCACTGTGAATTGGATTTCGCTTTTTGTTTCGCTGACCTCCTTCAATCCGCTGGCTGGCCAGCAGTGCACAAGTACACGAGCCCTCCACGCGCTCGTTCATCGAATGAATACTAAATCTACACGTGTCACGATCGCAGTCGTCTGTATCACCGAGAAAAACCTTTCTGCTTCGCCCTTCTTTCTTCCTCTATATCAACCTTCGCTTCTGCCTCTCATTCATCTCACCGATTCTCGCTTCTTCTTCTACTTTCCCAGTTTTCTCTTTCAGTTTTCGTGAAGATGCTTCTCCAGGTTACCTCCGCTCTCTCCCTTAACTTTTCCTCATCTCAGGCGTCGGCGCCGGCAACTTTTCTCCGCCGGCGGCCGCCGATGGCTGGCGTCCTGAGGATTCCCATGGTGAAGCGGTCAGCAGGAAGAGTAGTGGCTGCTACCGGAGACGAGCGTAGCGGGGCTTTGACCGGATTTCTGTTCGAGCCCTTCGAGGAGGTGCAGCATGAGCTCGCGCTCGTGCCCTCTTCGCCTGATAAGTCGCTCGCCCGTCAGAAGTACGTCGATGAATGCGAAGCTGCGATCAACGAGCAGATTAAGTGAGATATTCTTAATCCTCTGTTTTTTTTCTTTGATTAGTTGTTTTGACGAGTCAAAGTGATTCTTTATTTGCTTTAAGTTTCAATCCACACCCCTTTCTCTTTATTTAAATATGATTTTTTAGGCTTTTTCAGTCTATTTTTCTGTTATCATACGATGTCTTTTTTATCATTGATTCGATCTCTTTAGTTATGAATGATAGATCGTTGAAGGCTCATCTATATATTGAGTTTTTTTTTTTTCCTTTAGATATTTTGTTCTCAGGTGCTTCCATGGTAGACCTATGTTACTTTTTCTGTGGGTAGATTGTTAGATTGCTTAACACTAAACTACGTTTAATTATTTTTTTTATTTTAATTGAAGTTTTACCATAATACCACCAGATTATATACATTAAGCTATGTCATCATACCACTAGAGGCTGTTAGTTTTGAAGTAAAAAGTGTGTAAAGTATTTCAAATGCAATGGTTTTGAAAATATTGATATTGGTTTAAAGAAAAAAAAAACATACTAATATTATAAAGTATTTAGCACTTGTCTTGCATAACACTTAGTTTCCATCTTCCGGCTGGTGTATTGCTCTGATACCATTTGTAACAGCTCAAACTCTAACTATATAGATATTGTTCACTTTTGCCTAAGGGCCTCATGGTTTTTCTGTGTTGGTATAACTTCTCAATAGATCACCATTCCAGAATTGCTCTAGGATGAACATGCTTAACTGCGGAGTTTCTTAACAAAATTACATCCATTACACCAAAAGGCACCTCGATGTTTAAGAGTTTAGCTTCTTTTACTTGAGAGGTTTCACAAGCATGCTTGAGATTTAAACCCTGCTAAATAACATAAAAGAGTTTTTTTTTTTTTAAATTTGTATTATAACTTAGCTTGCAGCTGATTTGCGGCAACAATTTTTTCCATAACTCTGTCCCAAAAAATCATTGAAATTTTTCGTTGCCATTTTTGACAAAAAATAATCCGCCGTAAATCCGTTACAAACTGCTAACTTTCTTATAGTGCTAGGAATGCCACGACCTATCGTATGCTATCGTTTTCACCAGTTATTGATAGCTGCCCCTACCATCGTCGATAACCACTAAAATTAGTCGCTGCCCCATATCACCCTTTGTTGATATCGATCGTCGTCCACTTACTACTTTTTCAATTGATGACATTTGTCGTCATTGGCCGCCATTCTCTGCTACCTGCTAACATGGCCACTTGCTATAAGCCATTGCTAACATTAAACTTTACAATGTATTCATTTTACTTCAAGTCTAAAAAAAAAAAAAATCTCTTGTATTTATTTTATACTCATTCAAAAAACTCAAAATATTTCAAATGCATCACATTTCTTATACAATACATTCTATTTTACTTTGCATTCCTTCTTCAACAATTTTTCTTTACACATTAGGGGTGTCAATTTAGGGTCACAGTTTGGGTTCGGGTCGAACCCGACCCGTTTTTGCAAATCGGTCAATTTTTCGGAACCGAACCCGAACCGCTTCGGGTTCAGGTCAACCCGACCCAATCCGCTTCGGTGCAGGCAACGCGGGAGACGGCCGCAGGCAACGCCGCACGCGATGGTGCATGCAACGCGGGAGACGGCCGCAGGCGGGGCAGCGGGAGATGACAGCGGGAGAAGCGCATAGCGCTGCTTGATGTCTCGAAGCTCCGCCCACGTCGATTTGATGCAGTCACGTGGCAGCCGGGGCAGGCATCGCGGGGTAGGGGGCAATTAGGGCAGGCAACGCTGGCCTTGGGGGCAGCCAGAGCAAGCAACACTGGGCAGCGGGCAACCGGGGCAGCTAGGGCAGGCAACGCGGGGCAGCTTGGGCAGATTGGTTTTTCGGGTCATTCCCGGGTTTCCGTGTCAACCGGAACCCGACCCGGTTTTGCAAATGTGTCAGTTTTTCGGACCCTAACCGAACCCGCTTCGGGTTCGGGTTGGGTTCACCATCGACAGGTCTACTCTACATAATGTTGGCAAGTATCTCTTATATTAATTTTATTAATATTTACTCTTTGACCATTCTCCAAAAAAAATGAGGATGATAATGAGAAGAAATCGTTGGAGAATGTTGTGATGGGACATCAAGACTTGAATGGGATAACATATTGAAGAGATTATATAAGGCATCAATGTGTCAGTGGTTGGAGTTTGCTGTAGAAGGCATTAATGGGTCTGGCGAAAGCTGTGAGTCTGTGACTTGATGTCTTCGTTGAAGAAGGCATCTATGGGTCTAAAGGAAATTGTGTCAGTAGTTCACTATAGAAGGCATAAATGAGTGTAACAATGTTTTGAGAAGAAAGGGAGTGCATGAAACTGATAGCAAATGAGGTTAATCAATATAAAAGAAAATTTTGAATTTAAAGTTTTTAATCGAGCTAATGAGTAAAGTAAGATCAAGGTTGACTTTATATTATACATTATTGCCTCAAGCTCACGGGTCAAATAAGCTCGACTCGTGAGCTCATCAGTGAGTTGAGTTTGACACGGCTTATAAGGCAACTTCGCTCGGTTACACCCCTTATGCACACATAAGCATGAAAAAAATTGGGCAAGCACGTCACCAATTTATAGTAAGAATGAGCCTTGTAGCTATTAAATTATTTTTGAGAAGAATGCAATATATGAACTTGAAGGTTTGGCGCACTTCTAATTTGAACCTTATTACTTTGGTTTGATCTTTGAGGATTTTATGGGCCCTATTAAATCTAAATGCGTAGAGGATTCATTACATGATTAAGGTGACCCAAAATTGATTTTTTTGGCCTAATAGTTCTTACATTAGCTAGCCACAATAAAGTCATGAGTTATTTTGGTACCCTTTATGTTAGTTTCGTATAGAACCTGATTGTTTCTATCAATTTGGTTGTATATTTGACTTGGGCCTTAATTCTATTAGTCGAGCTTGTCGAGATTTTGTAGGGACGCCTCCCCTTATTTGGGTTTGGGGCCTTGCCCCGAATTTTTTTCCATACAGTCGTATAACACAACGACGTTGAATACTCAAGTGTTATGACATTGTAGTCACTGGTTGGTGACAAAGAGCAAAGCAGCGTAATGTTGTACGTTGCAGCACCACGATACTGCAGGATGGCTCAAAGATAAAGAGTAGAGCATTGTGGCGCTCCAAACCCCAACACTGCTATGATGTCCCCAATACTTAAATTTCTATCTTCTAATTATCTATCAGAGCTATTAATTTCATTTTATTTAACTAAACCAACAAAAATATCAATATCAAATAATCTGCTAACATATACATCACAAATCAAAATCTATTTACAATAACTAGAAGTTAAATATATAAATCCCTTAATTACAACCCTTATGGTTATAATAAATAACATTTATTTTTCTAAAGAATTTAACACAATATTCTGTTTAGATTGATAACAACTCACAAGTGGCATATTTGTAAGATTGAAAGATTGGGATCGTATACCAGTAGTTTTAAAAGCTAGATCGTATATTAATATATTCCTGTTTTTTTGTCCGCTTTACCCTGTAGGCTATCCGCAACATTTCACGATTTTGGAGCTGACCTGATTTGTTTTACTTTCAGTCTTCCTTATATCTGATACATATAGCTTATTTTCAATTTTCAGCGTCGAATACAACGTTTCGTACGTTTACCATGCTATGTTTGCGTATTTCGACCGGGACAATGTTGCTCTCAGAGGCATGGCCAAGTAAGCAAAAGCTCACAAATCTATCTTTTTACTCTTTTCTTCTTTGTTATTATCTATTGAAGAGTTTTGGTTGGTTAGGTTCTTTAAGGAATCGAGCGAGGAGGAGAGAGAACATGCTGAGAAGTTGATGAAGTATCAGGTGACTTGTGAATCTCTAAAATGCTACTTTTTTCATTGAAGGAACAACTTTGGCCACTAATATCTTATAGAATGCTTGTTACAGAACAAGCGTGGAGGAAGAGTGAAGCTCCAGTCTATTCTGCTGCCCTTAACTGAGTTTAATCATGAGGAGAAAGGCGATGCTCTTTATGGTAATATATATTTTCTTTTTTCATGAGAAATACTCATTTTCATATTTTATGAGAGTGGTTTTGATTAAAATTATTTTCTTTTTTTAATTTTCCATTTAATCGAGAGATTTTCTTTGTTTTTAATTATGCTGTAAGAGTTCATGATATCAAATTTTACAATTTAAATTTCATACATTGAAGCAACAGGAGAGAACAATGCAGCAAGTCCTAGAAAATTACTACAGAATTGATTTTTATGGAGAAACATTTTTGTTTTATGATGAAGATGTGCTATGAAAATAATATTTGTGTTAAGTTAATTAATAAAAATATACATAATAAATAAAAAAATATTTATATGATTTCTATTGACTTGGAGTAATCAGCTGGTCTAATACTCATGAGAATCTATTTTGTGCGCACTAAGGCAACAAGATGTTTGTCTAGAGAATATTTAAGTTATTAAGGATTTATATACTGGGTATTGAATACTTAGTTTATTAGATACTATAATTTTGTTGGATATAAGTGTGGCATAGATGAGGATGCTCAGGTGGATGAGTGGCTTTACCCTTAGAGATAGGATACGAAATGAGCATATACGTGAAAAGGTTGGAGTAGCTCCAGTAGAAGATAAGATTAGAGAGAGTCGCCTTAGATGGTTTGGTCACATAAAACGACGGCCTTCCGATGACCCGATTAGGAGAGTAGCGGTATTGGATTTGACTTATGTTAAGAAATGTAGGGGTAGACCTAAAAAGACTTGGTTAGGAGAGTAGCGGTATTGGATTTGACTTATATTAGGAATGACCTTTCTTTATTAGATTTAAACAAGAAATTGACTTTTAATATGACACAATGGAGAAAAAGGATTCATGTAGCCGACCCCACGAAGTGGGATAAAGGCTTGATGTTGTTGTTGTTGTTGTAATTAGAAACATACATAGGTTTTTAAACCCTACAAACACTTTCAAAATATTTTAAAAGTGAATATTTTTTTTTCTCGCTCAAAATGAGTAAAAATGGGACCATTACAAATTACTTTCAAAAAATAACTTCACCTATTAGTTAGGTTGATAACAATGATGTTAGATGAATAGGAGAGAAAATGATACACCTAAGATAGCATATATAGAAGTTTAGTTTATCTAAAAAACACTTAATAACCAATAAAAATGAGAATTTGTAAGGCTGATCTCAAATAGTTGGGATGCTGCTAATATGATGATCATATGTTAAAAATATTATATGTATATGCACATTTTTTCTTTGAACTCTAGAATTATGTTCATGGGCGGATCCATCTTAAACGCCTCGCCGCCCTTGAAAAAATAAAAAAATTCTTTATTATATGATTCTTTAGGTAATTTGTCCCCCTCCATGTATTTTTTAGTCTTTATTACAAGGGTTTTTAGGCAATTGCCCCCCTCCCCCCAAGTTTTAAAATACTATGCTATTTAGGCAATTGACCCAACATAATTAAACACATTATGTAGATATGTTATTATTAGGAAACGATAAATCAAATACAAAGAGCAATAGAAAAAAGAATCCAAAAATATCCTTACAATCAAAATTTATTCCCCTGAAAATCCTTGCAAGGGTGCTGCCCCTTGACCTCACAAACTGATCGGGCAGGTCGAACCCTGCCAGGGGGCGCTACCCCCTTGGACTCCCAACATATCTGCGAAGCGTACAACGATTAACAAATAAGGGTCGAGAGGCAGCGCCCTTGGAATAAATTTTGATTGTAATGATAGTTATAAATAAAAAAACTCTACACTTTTGCTTATAAGTTTATCCCTCTAAAAATTAAGGTTGGATCCGCCCCTGATTAAGTTCATATGATCCACGTAGGCATCAATATTCTTTTAAGTTCTGTCCTTCCATATTTACTAATTAAATTTATCAGTATCCAAATAAAAGTAGTTCTTCTCTTCATTTTTTTTTTTTGGTAAAAGTTTTCCTTTTTATTGTTTTTACGATTGATCTCCCTGGATCGTTTTTCTTTCCTTTTTTTAATACAATTTCTATGGTGTTTCTGTTGGTAATATCTATAGCATAAATTTAGACTATGTTGCTGATGACTAGTTATTCTGAACAAACAACAATCGTCTCCTTTTGCTTTTTAAATTCGTGATTTACTCCAGTATGATACTGACTAATTCCTATACCTTGGCTGCAGCGATGGAGTTAGCCTTGTCGCTTGAGAGGCTTGTAAATGAGAAGCTCCTTAATACACACAGTGTGAGGATCCTTATTCTGTCTTTCTCTAATGATAATTTGTGATCAAGAATTGTATCCTGACGTAGATTATATGAATGAACAGGTAGCAGCACGCTTCAACGATCCTCACACGACAGAGTTCATTGAAAGCGAGTTCCTTGAAGAGCAGGTAAAGCTTTCTTTTTTCTTTACCTTTTTGCTCAGAAAGATTTAGGCTTCGTTTGGGATGACCTGCTACATAAATCAACTTTTTAATACAAAAATTAAAATTTTTATACTAAAAAACTGTTTTAAGAAGCCGAAAGAAAGTCGTCCCAAACGAAGTCTTACTCCCATCTAGACATATTCATTAACAGTCATGTATTCTTTAGTTTTCTGTGTTCCTGTGTTAGCCTATTCTTCATCTTTATATGTTTTTTTAATCAGGTTGAGGCCATTAAGAAGATATCTGAGTATGTTGCTCAGCTGAGAAGGGTGGGCAAGGGGCATGGAGTTTGGCACTTTGATCAGGTTTTGTTGCACGAGGAAGAGAATGGCGCTGCTTGAGCAGTTGGGAGAAGAAGTTAGTTTTTATTTTCTTGAAGGGTTTGTCGTAGTGGTTTTTGTCTGTAGTAATAAAGAACAGTCATGTCTCCTCTGATGTTGTAGGCAAAACATCATTTACTATCAAGACTTTTATGTTATAAATTATAAATGGAGTTAGCTGTATATGTCTGAATATGGAGAGATTATTACGTGCGGTCATGCGGTGTCCCGATCTTTCGGAGGCGAATCCGGACACGCCAACTCACCCGGATGCACCGGGCCCCGGGTGCGTGGCACGTCCAGATTCGCCTCCGGATGAATCCGGACGCCCACGGAATAATTTTCCCTGAATATGGGGAGGATTTATGATTTAAATCTGAAGGACAGTTTCTATGGTAATTTGCTGCAGGTGTAGATATATGATGGTAGATGGTATTAGCTTATGCTGTCATTAGTCTTTCTAGATTCAGAATCAGCATGCTTTGCTTTGCTTCTTATTTTGCAATTGCAATTATAAGGGCTTTTACATGGAAAGCCTGCTGTATGAGATATTCTGGGTCATGATGCATGTGAGGTCCTAACTAGCCTCATGCCTTCGCTTTGGAGAAATTAGTCTATGCATACATCGGACGGTCCGAAGATCAACCAGAGTGCATCACGTCACCCGGTATGTCAATACCGAACAAAAAAGTGATGCGGCGCGTTCTAATTGGTCTCCTGATGTTGTTCGGATCCGCACAAAATAATTTTTCTTTGCTTTGGCCCTTTGTAATGAAAGGGATGGGATGTAACTTAAAAAACTTAAAAAGAGCTTTGGGAGAGTCCTTTCCCTCCAATCAATTGTTTCACGTTCAAAGCATATTCTAACCCCTAATATGTTAATAATTGTGATTGAATTGCTCACTAGAGCAAAAAAGAGAGAGAGAATTAATGAAAAACTAACGTAATTCATTTAATGGTATAACCAAAAAAAAACTAAGCTGTTAGCTGTCACACTGTTCATAAAGTCATAAAAGCACTACAAGAAATTCAGACATTACCGAAGGTTTTTTCCGACGGTTTTGTAAAAAACCTGCAGCTTTCCGGCAGTTCAAAAACTGCCGCAATAAACCGCGTAGGAAATGATTTCTGGCGGTTATAGCCGCCAGTAATACTTGAATTTCCTGTAATGAAGCATGTGAAGCTACCAAGCTCAAGTCTTATGAAATCAGTTCAAATTTTGTTTTGGAGGGGCAAGGACTCCAACATATTTAGCCATTTTTGAGTTCTAGTTTAATCATTTTTGAGTTCCATGTGGGATCTTAGTGCACAAGGAAATTATGTTAGATGTGAAAGAACTCTCTTGTAAGAAAGAGTTATCAGTTGGTTGTTCCTATTTTGTAATTGGACTTCTTATATTTTAGAATGACAACAACAACATCAAACCTTTGTCCCATTATGTCGGGTCGGCTATATTTGAGAACGACGAATATATAAAAAATTATTGTATTTTTTTTGAAGTTGATATTTATCTTTTTATTTTCAGATAAAAATTATTAAATACGTGAATAGATATAAATTGAAAATAATTAATTATTGATAAGTCGTATTATTTAAAGATCATGATTATAATTAGATGTGATTGCATATAAATATACTAGAATAGAATTGTATTGATTATAGTTTGTTAACACATGTGATCATATATGATGAAACGGCCTTGCAGTGAGAGCTTGAGGGCGGCCGGTGTGGGGACGGTGGTCGGTGTGGAGTCGTCAGTGGTTGTCAAGCTGCTCGGTAGCACGAGAGGCTGGTGGAGGCGACGACGGAGTGCGGGCGAAGAGAGAGAAGGGAAGAAAAGAAATGAAATGGGAGGCTCGGTCTGGTTCATTTTAGGGCTTTTACCGACGGTTTTCCGGCTGTTTCATGACCGCCGGAAATATTTAAGTCCGGCGGTCATGAATCCGGCTGTTTCATGACCGCCGCTAGTTCCGGCGGCATATTCTTAAATAACCGCCGGTTAGGCCGCCGGTATTAACTGGCGGTCAAACCACCGGTTAAACCACCGTTATTATCGGCGGCTAGACAATTGCCGGTCTAGGCCGCCGGTAACAGCTGAATTTCCTGTAGTGATAGACATAATCTCATTGCATATTACTTGAAAATCATCTTAGAAAAGATGATATTTGTCATTTATGCAATGTCACGTGACTCTAACTTGATAATTTGATCACTATGCTAGTACATTGTTACTCATGTTTCTTTATTATTCATAATTATTTTATATTTTAATAAATAATAGTTACTTGGGGGATTTTATTTATCGATAGCATTTTTCTTTGCATTTAGATTTTGTTTCACTTTTTTTATTGTACTCTTGCATGAGCTTTATTAAATAAATAAAATATTAGTTATTTTAGTTGGTTAATTTTACTATTTTAATTATTTTCTATGAACTTTTCTTTAGTCAGTACTAAGTACAAAGCATGATTTCATATTTCTTCATCATATCTCATTTTATCTGGGTATATGATCCTCCAAACTAGGGGCATAACAAAAAGATTCTCTCATTTTGTTGTATTCATTCTCCACACTATTTGTTAATGCTCTGTATTATTGTGTATTATTGTATATTGCTTTGTATTGCTTGTATCTAAGTTTGTACACATCAATACACAATAATACACAATGTGTATTAAGAAAAATAAATATATGGCTAGCATAATTTCCCTAATATACAGTTATGTACAAACTCAAAAAACTTTCAAATGAATAAATACAATAATGTGTATTGCGATAAACTTGTACTAGGTTTGTACAGAGCGATACACAACAATACACAATAATATATAGTTAAAATTTTAGCTTTTTTTTCTGATACTTGTTTTGTATTATTGTGTATTGCTTGTATCTAAGCCTACACACAACAATAAGCAGCAATACACAATATATATTAGGAAAAATAAATACATTTTCAACATAATTTTTCTAATTACATCATAAAAAAATTGAAAATACACTCTAATCTCTAAAAAACTATATATTTACATTAAATTTTTTAAAAAATCCAAAAATATTATTTTACATAATTGTTGAACAAAGAATGCTTCTTTTTGGCATTCGACATATAAATAATTGGAGAATGCACACTAAACTTTTAAAAATTATATATTTACAAGAAATTTAGTGAAACTTGGGAGGAGTTTAAAATTTCCTGGTAACAGCCACAATTTATCTCTTATGGTTGGCTGCAACAAGTATTCTTGAACGTTTTGCATAACACATTTTATCTTTTCGTAGAATGCAACGTCCTCTAAACTAATTTTCATCTTCATCATTGGTTTCTTGCTTTTCTTCTCAGAAGTGATATAAAACATAAATATGTGAGCACTTTTGAGAGTTTTCTTTCTTAAAAACATAAAAAATGGACTAGATCAGGTCGTCGCGTTGCAAGAAAAATAATATAAATATTAGAATATGACGTGTCATCATTTTATTATAGTCCGTACGTAGAGCTACATCCAGGCTCCACACGTAATATTTTCTCCTTGGTTAAAGCATATTACTATATTAACCATAATGTTAGTACCCTAAAACTTATTATTTTAAAATAATTTATATTAATTAATGACTAATCGTAATATTAATCTCAATAGAAAAGTATAACTAATTTAAATAATACGTATATAATTTAATTAAGTTATTAATTTAATCTTAACAATAAATATTACATTCCATAAAAGGTTGGATCATTGGATGAGTTAATTTATGCTATGCGTCTCTAAGGGCATCTCCACCCGAGAACTCCATTTTTCACGGCAAAATACAGCAAACTCCAAAATGCCGTGGTGTTGCTCCAATCGAGCTGCATTTTAAGTACTTCTGCCAAGGTAGCGATCCTTCTCCCTTTCGCGAGTTTTTCCGGTTGAGAGAGCAAAATAGCGTAGGTGAACAGTTCAACGTCAATATTAGCGCGCACTGTTCACCCGCAAGTAAATGGCGAAAATTTTGGTGATCAGCTGGAGCGACCTAATGACGTCATACGCACGTTTGACGTTCGGTTGGAGATGCTCTAAGTGGTAGCAAATTTTTTATTAACATGTATGGCTCTGGCAGGCTGGCAGGCTGGCAGGCTGGCAGCTATACGTTTTCTCTCTCATCGGTATGGCCAGCATTAGGTGGATGGATAGGCCGGCTGAAGCTCCTTATCTTGGCTTCCGTAAACAATTCCAGCGGGTCCTCTTTATAGTAATTAGACTTTGTAGTAGATTAGTTCATTTTTGTGCTCATTTTGTTATAGATAGAAATTTTGTAATAGAAGATTACACAGATAATTATAATTTTTTTTTAAATTTTTTTTAATTAACTTATAGAAATGTAAAGCTATCTATCATAGCTTTCATCGGTAGCAATTTTTTTTAATTAGCACATAATATTTAATTAATATTAATAAATATTTCATACTTGCAACTGGTGCTCGCTCAAGTAGGGAGGTCATAAGACTTTGTCTATTTAAGTTAAATTTGTGGAACGTCGGTATGTACAAAAATTTATGGTAAAATCATAAAGAGGGGGTTTAGGCTTATTTGTGACATCTTTTTTATTGTTTATTAAAATAACTTTTTAGTATAAAACTTAAAATTTTGTACTAAAAAATTGTTTTAAGAAGCAGTAAAAAAGTCGTCTCAAACAAACCTTAATATGATTATTTGGAAGAGATTTGGACTAGGTTTCGTTTGGGACGACTTTCTTTGCGTTTGTTAAAGCAGCTTCATAGTACACAAATTTACAAAAAATAAAAAATTTGTAGGACGTTGCTTAAATAAGCAATAAAAAAGCCCTACCAAACGAAGCTTTAGTTGGAGATGACTTTCTTACTACTTTTTAAAACAGTTTTTTAATACCAAAAAAATTTATCACAAACTCTTCTTTTTTGGTATCATCCTATGCCACCACATCTATTGATACCTTCTCTTATGAGCTTGCATTGTGATTTTCTTTCTTTTTTATTGTCGTGATTTCATGGAAGTTTTGGGATTTGTGGGTGAGAGAGTAGATTGGATTTTGGTATTTTTAATATTATTTGATATTATTTTAAAAATATATATAAATTAATAATTAAAGTTAGTCACAATGATAAATATTAATTAATGAAGGAAAAATTAATTTAAACAAATTAAAATTATTTATGATTTAGTTTGATTAAGTAAATTTACTTTATTTAGTTGGTTTTTATAAACTATTAATTAATGCTTTACTAGGATATTAACAAAAATTAATTATAGTTTAATAAAAAAGATAGAATTGATAAAATTTTTTTAATCAAAATTATTAATATCCAATAAAAAATATTAGAGTATATATTAATGAAACAATTAGTTTAATTTTAATAATTAAATTCTTTAATTAAAATTATTATTGCTAATATTATTTTTATTTTTATTTAATTTATTTAAATATAAGTTATTATTGAATTAGCTTAGTAGACTACTAATTAATTATTATTATAGATATTTAATTTTATTAATTAAGATTTAATTAGTCTAACTAATATTGATATAAATAAAATAACTATATGAAATATTCCAATCATTTAAATTCTCAAATCATAAACTAAATAATTTATTTAAATTTAATTAAATTTAAGACCTATCATATTAGATAATTTTTATAATTTAATCACATAGAATTTAATAAATCTAAATTTATAAGATTTATTAAATGCTAGTTGAGTTAGGCTACGTTTGGGACGACGTCTGGGCTGCTTCACGGCTTAAAAAACGCGCACCCCGTGCTGTTTGGGGCAGTGCGTTGGACCTCCGGCCTAAAAATTTTTACGTTGGCAGCCTGTTTTTTGCGAAGCAAAATACCTCCCGCGGTCCGTGCTTTCCGCTGTTCTGATATGCTAGAAAGTCGAAAATAACCTTCTTCTTTTCAGTCGGACCCCTCTTCCGCTTTGTCCATCTGCACACACCCCACGAAGCCATCGTTTGTCCTCTCTCTCACGGACGAACCAGACGGAAGCCACGCCTCTGCCTCTCATCCGTTCGAACTGTATCAGGACATCGCAAAACTCCCTCCTCCTGTCGACCCTCTCTCTCACACAAGGTAACCGCATACTCTCTTCTTCCTTCTCCTCCTCTTCTCTCCTCTTCTTCTTTCCCCTTTCTTCTTCTTTTCCTTCTTCTTCTCCCTTGTTCTCTCCTCTTATGTAGTTAGGATCCCAATTTTTCTTGCTAGATGTCGTAAATAGGAACAAATGGAAGTATGCCCCTGAGAGAACGAGAGCATCTTTTTCATTTATTCAAAGAAACAAGCTTCCAGGCTTGATGATTCATTTATCATAGCTCCAACATGTAAATGTTTTAGCTCTACTGCATCGCCACGGAACCTTTCTTCTCTGTTTGAGGTTTTAGCGGTGTTTACAAAGTTTTTATTAATCTTGCAAATGACCGAATCAGTCCAAAATCAGCCACCTTTGCTTCACCGCCGGCGTCGAGGAGGATATTGCTCGGCTTCACGTTGTAGTGGATTATCGGCGGACGGAAGGCGCGGTGGAGGTAAGATAATCCTCGCGCTGTACCGAGCGCGATGTGCAAATGACTTCTCGTTCCAAAATCCAACACGGATTCTTTTCCCCTGAAAGGGCAATTCAGCAAAATTAAGTTAAAAATTTGAAGAAATTATTTTGAAGTATGACAGAAAAAATTAAGTTCAAAATTTAAAATATTTTGAAATATAAACTTAAAAAAATTAAAATATATATTTGATTTGAATTTAGAATTATTAGTTTGTTATAATATAAATTTAAAAACATTTATATTTAATAAAAAAAAAATTCATGTTAATATATAGAAGAGTATCAAGATAATTTATTATTATACAGTAGCAGCTTGACAGTTCTACTATCTAAACAAAATTTATTGATTTTTGTACAGCAACTTTATAAAGTAGCTTCCTGATGCAGCCGTCCCAAACGAAGCCTAAGGCCGAAGCATGACTCTCTACGTGAGCGTTACCCTTGTCTTCCTTCTACCCTTCTACTTCTGCTCCTCTTTGTCCGCGGCCGCTACCTCTTTTGCTACTGACGAGAGCTTCGACGTTCGCCAGCACCTCTCCACCGTCTCCAGGTCTTTCTCCTTCCCCTATAATGGAGGATGTTATTCCCCTTTTTTCTTCTTCGGAGAAATTCCTTGGCATTTTTCTCGTGATTAGATCTTGCTATAGTGGAATAAATGGTGTTTCTATCTGATTGATGCATTTAAGCTTTACGTGTTGTTGACGCTGAGTGTTAAAGTTTCTCGTCATATGATTTTTTATTGATCTGCCTATATTTTTGCTTGTAATCCATCTTCCTCTGTTTTTTTTTTCCGTCTGTTTTCTTTTATTGGCAGATGGTTTTAACTGCTATAAAAATTGGTTACCAGTTTATATTTGTTCACTTCAGCATACCAATAGCTCTCTCAATTTTGCAGGTACGGAGCTGGTAAAGAAACTACAATTGGTTCTTATGTTCCTTCCACTATCCCAGAGGGGTGTAATCCTATCCACTTAAATCTAGTGGTAATATTTGCCGTTTGCTTGAATAGTTTTTATGTTTTTAACATTAAAATTACACTTGGAAATTTGCTAGTACAGTATTCTTTGATAGATGCTAATACGAAAAGAGATCCCCTCGTGTTCTGCTGGTCCACCCAACAAACTGCATCGATTGATATGCATTGCTAGAATAGTACTATTACATCAAAATTATCTTTGGGTAGACATTGATATTTGTTGGAATTCATTTTATCTTGGACAAAGCCATAAAGTATCCCACTCTCCTTAACTTAATGTTAGGGTACTTTGGACCTATTTCAATACTTTGGTACAATGTTTGTTTAAAACATAAATAAGTTATACTTGGCACCGATCATCATTTATTTGCTGAGTCTGACTGTAAGTTCCCCTTTGTGAAAGTCATTTCTGTAAATAGAGATGCTAGCTGAGATCTTAAGCTACATAGTGTTAATATATTAATAAATTTGTTTTGTCCTCAGCAGCCATCTCTTTCTAAAAAAATAAACACTTGTAATAAATCAACTAAATTATGAATATTCATTGCTTTGTCAATTAATATTCCAGCTTTTGATACTATATAACAATACAATCCTTATTATTATTCTTTAAAGGAATATTGAGTGCTGGAGAACAAATTTGATATGGTCAATATTCAATTCCTTGGCATTCATTTTCAAATTCAAAATCTTTATCAACTACGCCCCTCCCCTCGGATTAGAATATTGATATTTCATGAATTATTTGATTAGTGATAAACATGTTGGCTACATGAGTGATAGATGTAAGACTTCACATTAGGTGGGCAAATAGATAACTGCACTAACAAAATTCAACAGCCTTTTCTATGTTATATTCCATCCAATTTATCTTTTTATCGAATCACAAGGAGCAAGACCTCGATGATAACCTGACAATTCTTGTTTGTGTAAAATTATGTAAACAAGTTTAGTGTGATCTTTTTGCAGATGGAATTTTTTGTATCTTAGATTATTCAGGGGAGCAACAATTAATATTATAAGATAACCAGTATCAGTAGGGAGACCATCCAAATTCAACTAAGGCCTCTTTTGATTCAGGTTTTTTTTTGCTTTCTCTGTTTGGAAACGACAAAAAAATTTTTGGGGTGTTGTTTGTTTGTGAGACTTATGCATAAATGCTTTTTAAGGAACTGTATTTTTTTACTATTTTCAAAAGATTTAGGGTATTTACTTCTCCATTAAAAAACTCCGTTATCTCAAACAACAATTTTAAAACTACCTTTTAGAAAAGGTAGAGGATAACCAAATGAAGCCTAAATTATGTTTTTCTTTTATGAGCAACTTGGAATGTTCAATTGGCGATTACTTTGTTTAGGTGATAATTATTCATCCAAAATTAATTCTAATTTAAAAAAAATTCATGATCTATTGTTTAAATTCAGATAAAAATAAGTAGATTAACATTGAAAGAGGCTACCAAGAGATTCCTATTGACGAGGTGAGGAATGAGAAAGTTAGAGTTAGAATCCATTTTTAGGAAGAGTTAAATGCAAAGAAAGAGATGAGAGAGAGGGGGAGGATGTAGTGAGGAGTTATGTAGATGGTTGACTGAATGGGTAGGGATTCCATTTTACACATTATATGTGGTGAAGTGGGGTTAGTTTAGTAATGAAGGGGTGTAATCATAGGTATATTTGTAATGTAAATGGTTTATGTTATTATTTAGGGTTATTTTTAGATTAAATCAAATTTTAAGGGGTGAAATGCTTCTCCTGAACACCATTTCATCTCGCCTTTTCTATATCCTTGGATTACTTCCTACTCCATCTTATTCTTTGCAGAGCCATTATATTTTTATTTCTTCATGTTTCTAAAATTAATGGACAAATTTATTTCTCTAGACTTAGCATTTTGTGCGACTTAGTTAATCATAGTTATTCCTACTTATTGAGCTTGCTATATTTTCTATCATATAACTCATTTAGCTTTTTAAGAGAATTCCTATGATTACCATTATAGGGATTGCTATAAAAATGGCAAATACTATTTATTTTTTTGACAACATGAGGAATAATTATTAATTTCTTACTATTAGAATCCATAGTGCTTCTCATACTTTAAGGTGAAGAAAATAGATTTCATAACATGCAAGTGTTAGCTTAAAGGCATTCTGAGATATGGAGGGAGGGAGGAAGGGGGCGACAAAAGTATTGTTAAAATTTCATACAAAGTTCTTAACAACTCAAACTCTTAGGATAAACACTGAATATAATGAAATAATTAGTCAAGCTAAACACATAAGCATTTAAGTGCAGATTACAATGTTTAGAAGATGTAAATTCTACAAAGTGAGTCGTAAATATTAAGCCCAATCTAGATGCTATAACACTCAACTAAATGATTAAAAGATAAAGAGAGTGAGTATGACTATTCAACAAATATAGATGATTAACACTAGTACGCAAGCTATGATAATTAAATCATCAAACATCAAAACTCAAAAGCACACAAAATATATAGGTTGATATAAAATAATATATGCTAAGAGTGTGAGTGTAGAAACTTATTAAGTAGGATAGATATAATTTACTTAACTTTAGAGAATGATATCATTAGTTCTTGAATCAATACATAACCATTCAAACATACAAGTAAATATGAAAATTTACTAGAAAATGAACACAATCTATATTTATGTTGTTCAATATCGCATCTATCTACATCCATGTTGGTAATGAAATATTTACACCATATTTCTTAAAGGGGAAGATGACCCACTTTTGATACAACAATTGCACCAACAACCAAGTTTTATAATAAGAGTTTCTTGAGGACCTCCAAAACTTGGCACAAATAAGGTTATAAAATAAAATCTTTTAAGTCTTATAATAATTTGATAATGATCTAAGATTGTCACTTAACAATTCATTACGGTTAATTTCTATTATACTACAACAACAACATCCATCCATTGTCCCATTATGTGTGGTCAGCTCCATGAATCATTTTTTTTCCATTGTGTCATGTTAAGAGTCAAATTCTCTTTTAAATAATTAAATCTGATAAAGAAATGTCATTTCTAATATTTTCTAGCCAAGTCTTTTTAGGTCTGCCTCTACCTTTCTTAACATAAGCCAAATTTAAGACATCTACTTTTCTAACCGGGTCATCGGAAGGTCGCTGTTTTATGTTACCAAACCATCTAAGGCGACTCTCTTTAATTTTATCTTCTAGTGGAGCTATTTCAACATTTTCACGTATATGCTCATTTTGTATCCTGTCTCTAAGAGTAAAGCCACCCATCCACCTGAGCACCCTTATCTCTGCAACACTTAACTTAATATTATGATTCTCTTTTATTGGGCAACATTTTGCACCATAAAGTATTGCAGGTCTCACCAATATCTTATATAATTTTTCCTTAAGTTTGAGGGAGACTTTTCTATCACACAACAAGCCCGATGATGCATTCCTCCACTTCAACCATCCAACTTGAATTATACTAATAATATCCCCATTTATTTCACCATCACTCTGAACAATTGACTCAAGATATCTAAAATGTGTACTTTTATTAATGACTTGATCACCCAAAGTCACAATCTCCCAACTAGATCTATTACTAATAAAATTTCACTCAATATATTGTTTTAGATCTACTCAAAACTAAAACCCTTAGACTCTAAGGTTGACCTCCATAATTCAAGTTTGAAAATATACAATTGAACATAAATACAAAATTTATTAAGAGATTGAGATAGAAAGATATCACTAAATGAGAATTCAAGGAAGTGCTTAAACTTAATGACACTTGTAGCTTGACATAAAATCCTTCCAAATCGGTTTCATGATGAAACTCACTATCTTGGCATTTTTTTAGCATTTTACTACTGATTTCATTTTCTATATCATTTTCTATGTATAGAAAATGAAATGACATGAAAAAAAGTCAAAGCAGCAACCAAATTTAAAAATAAAGCTAAAAAAATTCCTTCCAACTAGTATTTAAGTTAGTGGCAGTTCCATAAATAAGTAATATAGATATAGGATATTATAGCATTCATTTATGATATTATATATCAAATTGCATGCAAACAACTTAATCAGTCAAGCTTAACTTCCTTCACTAAAAAGTAATAATTATAAGTAATTACTTAATGAATAATTAACATATAAAACCCATATTCAACAAATTTAATAGATTTAATTGAAATTACAGTTCAAATAAATATGCTAAAGTAAATGAGATGTAATTATGGAATATTTAATGATAAATAAATTTGACATGAAATCTTTAATTAAGCAAACAATAATATAATTAACTAATTAATGATGTATAAATTTTATGAAATGTAATGATGCTTCTAGTTTTCCATTACTTTTTGCATTAATTTTTGTTAGTTTCTCATTGATTGTTTCCTTTTTATTCCAGTTGTAAATCGAACAATCTTTGTGACTACCTTAAATTGATAATGTAGGCAAGGCATGGAACTCGTTCTCCCACTAAGAAGCGGATTAAAGAGTTGGATCAATTGGCAATTCATTTAGATGAACTGCTTAATGAAGCAAAACGTGGAGAAAAGAGCCTTCCGCAGAAAATTCCATCCTGGTTGTCTGGTTGGCAATCTCCCTGGAAAGGCAGACAGAAAGGTGGGGAGCTAATAATTAAAGGAGAAGACGAACTTTATCATCTAGCTTTAAGAATACGGAAAAGATTTCCAGAATTGTTCAACGAGGAATATCATCCAGATATATTCTCAATAAGAGCAACTCAGGTAACTGCAATGCTTATTGACTTATGTTTGTTTAATTAACAGAAACACTGCCAAAACAAAATTTGTTCCTAGTAATTAATTTTGACTTGTTATGTGCTGCTGTTTTCGTCTTGTGCCAAGCTTCTCGTCAGTTTCTTTTTTACTTTTGGGCCTGGATAGTTGATACACTATTACCATGAGTCTTTTGTGAAATGTTCTTCCAGTGCAGCTGCTGTGAATGATCATATAGCTGAGCTTACTCCAAGAATTAGCAGCATTCACGCTTAGGAGCAAAGGATGGCAAAGGACTCAAATGGCCGTGGCCAATCAGTCGGGATAATGCTAAGATTTTGTGAAAAAGGGTAGAGGCTAAGCATATGCAGAGGCGTTGGGGGTTGGAGGGAGGCTCAAGGAAAGAGATGGAGTGAGGTAGGGTAGGATTATAGGAGGGAAAGGAGGGACCTAAATGAACTCTGTTGTACCATGCAAGGCTCAAGTGTTTCTTAAGTAAGGGCATATTTTATATTACCATTCAGGTTTGTACTTTCCTGTTAACAAGATGTGGGCTTTAAAACTGATGAGGACATCAGTAAACGATTCCGGCACGTCCATCTAGGGGTGTAAACGAGTCGAGTCGAGTATTTGCCTTATCAAGCCTGGCTCGTCTAATCCTTAATGAGCTCGAGCTCGATTAGTGGGCTCAAGATCGACTCATTTAGAAAATATTAAGCTCGAGCTCGACTCGAAAGCTCAAGCTCGTTTGAAAAGCTCAAGATCGAGCTCGTTTGATATTATAAAAAAATAAGCTGTCAAATATTATAAAAAAAATAAGATTATATATATATATATATCGAGTAGCTCGATAAGCTTTCGAGTCTAGTCAGGTTGAGCTCGAACTCGAGCTCGTTTATGATACGAGCTCGAAGCTCGATAAGCTAGGCTCGCGAGCTTGTTAACAAGTCGAGTTCGAGCCGGCTCGACTCACTTACACCCCTACGTCTATCATAGGAGACGTTGCAGATCGATGGCCACGATCATGAGCATTTATTTATGAGCTATTTTATGTTTTTCTATTTTGTGTTTTTGTATTAGTTTTATTATTTTAGTTGTGTTTGACCATTGTACCCCTATGAGGGAATGTAGAGAGTTGTAGCCCGGAGGGCATGTTTGTCTTTGTGTTTTCTTCTTCATGGAGGCCTATTTATAGAGGCCAAGACTTTGTAGTAGAGATGGTGAATGATGAATAAAATGTCAGTTTTTTTGTTCTTGATCTGTTTATGAGTTCTTGAGAGGAGAGATCCTAGGTGGGTGAAAGCAATACCCCGTCAACCTTTGGAGGATTCCAAGGTTCGCGGTTCTACGATTTCTATGTGAGTTCTTGGTTCTTTTATTTTAGTCTTCATCTTCCTCTTCCCTCTTTGATGAGGACATCGAAGATCAACGGCTACGATCGTGTCTATTTATTTTCATGTATTTTATTTGATATTTGTACTTTTTCATTTCTACTCTCACTTGAGGGCTTTGTTTTATGTTTGCCCTAGGGGCAATTGTGTCTTTTATTTTCCCTCATGTCTTTGGTTATTTAAGCCCTCCCCTTCCTCTTGGAAAGGGATGATGATTATTGAAATGAAATTCTTCTCTTTGTGTTCTCTTTGTGAGTTCATATTTTCTTGATCTCTTGGTAAGTTCAATTTTTTCTAGATCTCTGTGTGAGTTCGAGGGAAAGCCCAAGGTAAGGGCAAAAGCAATACCCGCTAGTCGTTGGAAGCGTCCTCGACTCGTGGTTTATTTTATCTTATTATTTTCTTCTCCAACTCTTGTTTTCCTCCTCCTCACACCAAGCCCTACCCGAGATCCAATCATCCACCGCTTTATCCACTAGCTTCCTCCACTACAACCCAAGCTCCATCAAGAAACCCCAACCCGACGGCAAGCCCCTCTTCCTCCTATGGCCGCCGGCCACCACCTTGCCCCAAAGCCATGATGAAGATGTCAATCATCATAATGGCTCCTTGATTGAGGTCCCGCATGAAATGCATGAGTTATTGAATTTTGAAATTCAAATTTCAAATTCAAAAACTTTCCTTATTTGCAAACTTCCAAATAAGGAAGTTTTTCGAATTCAAAATTCGAACGGAATCTAATTGAATGACTCATTATTTTCCCCCCACAAGTTTCAAACTCATTTGGAAAGAAATTACTCTCCCTAATCACTCCTCTCCCTCTCACAATGCCGCCGGCCCTATGAGGGTGAAATTCCCTTTAATGCTCCATTAATGCATTCAAGTCTCTTGAATCCAAATTTCAAATTTAATCCCCTCCAAATCCCTCATGGATTTTGAATTTTAAAATTCCCCATTCAATTCCCAATTAATGCATTGATTACAATTTAATTTGAAATCAAATTTCAAATTGATTTCCCCCTAAAACCTCTCAAATTCTGAATTTAATTTCAGGATTAGCATTTATTCCCCCTCCCTCTCTCTTGAAACCGCCGGCCACATCTTAATGGGCTTCAATTGATGGGCCCTGACTTCTCTAGGAAAGAGTTTGACTCATTCCCTGCTGCTGGCCGAAATTTTCAAAGCCCCTCTCCCTAATTTTCTTCCACTAACTCTTCTCCAAACTCAATCCAACGTGGAGCTCTCTTCTTCCTAAGACTGCAGCCTGAAATTCAGCCGATTGCCTTGTTCCCTCAGCCCGTGGAAGACCCATAATTGCTGTTTTGGGAAGACGGAACTGCTGCCCACAAATCCTGGCTGCTGCCCAATGGTATCCGGAAGAATTCCAGCAAGGGAAACTGAAATTCCTGCCTCCTAAAACCTTCCAACTGCTGGACGCTCTTCTACAACTTGCTGTCCACTGATTCTACAAATCTCCTAGCACCATAACTTCATCCAGAAGGTTCCAAATGATGTCCAGAATCTGTCCAAAACAGAAACTTCTGCTGTCTTGAAGATCCACACCTTATCGTGGCTAATCGGTGGTGCGAAGAAGCTGATGGTGGCTGTCCTAGTCGCCCCCCAACACTCAAATCATCGCGCAGGAGTGCGTATCTCTCTTGTCTGTGGGTAAACTCTTCTTCCAAACTCTCTTATCTTCCTAGTTTACTTTTCGTTTATGGTTATTAATGGATTCATGAAGATCATGCCAATTATTCGCCGCTAGAACCTAGTAATAGGAAGAGTTGTGTGAGGGATCTTTTCATAGCAACTAATCTTATTGTTAGTATTGGAATTTCTCGTTGAAACCACTCATGTATGCAAAGTAAGACTTAGTTGACTATTTAATGATCTCAACCTCTCGCATGTGTTTAACCTAAGCTAAGTACCACTTAATATTTATCTTATCGTTCAATTCCGCATAAGATCTTGCCTATTATTGCCTCTAAAACTAAGCGTGCAAACGTCATTAAGCCAATCACTTTCGCATGGATTTTGTTTTACATCACTCTTCCCCTATACCGCCGGCAATCCCCTCCCTATCTCCCATCAACCACCGCCACCGGCTTTCCCCTCCCCTTGCTCCAAACTCCGACCAAGCCAAATTCCCCAACCCCCACCGCCGGCCACCCTTGCTCTTTTTTCTTAATGTTGATTTCAATCCCCATTAAGACTTTCCTAATTCAATCCACTTAATTTTGGGAAGAGATTTCATCCTTTTGAAATTTAAAATTTGAATTTCAAATAACCTTCCTAAATTGACTACGCCAAATTAGGAAATTTTTTAAAATTTGAATCTAATTTAATATTAAATTAGATTGGATTTCTTCACCTTTTTCGTAAAGTGAGTTGATGCATTAAGAAGCATTAATTTCCCTCCTCAAACCCCTCTTCCTCTATGCATGTTGCCGGCCCCCCCTATTGATCCCCTTTCCTTTTTCTTCTCTCCTAACATTAACACTACCTAATTTTGGATTTTGGATTCAAATTCAAATTCCCTCCAATGTTTGAATTTCAAACCCCCTCATTAATTCTTTCCTAAAATACCTCACCACAAATAGGAAAGGGATTTAATTGCTATTCAATCAATTTTGAAATTCAAAACTCTTTCCTTATTATGCAAATTCAGTTAGGAAACTCTCCCAATAAATCAAAATCTGAATTAATTTCAGATTTGATTTAAATCAAGAGTTAATCCTATGGGGTCCACAATTAATTAGCAAATCCTTAATTCCCCCACCTTGGTTTGGCCGGCCCCTCTCTCCTCCCTTTCTCTTTCCACTTGCCACATAAGCATCAATTAATTCCTCCCTTAATTCCCCCATAGATGCCTCCCCCTCCTCTAGCCCAAATTTGGGTTAATTTGAATTCAAATTTATCCTCCTCCCTCCATTTAGAAAATCTGAAATCAAAACTCAGAATTTTCTAATTCATTTCCTCTTCCACTAAACCCAAAACACCCCCACCCACCTAACCTTACCCGGCCCTCTCCTCCCTCTTTGTTCCAAAGCCGCCAGACACCATTGGTCCAAGCATCAAGGTGTCATTGTCCATGGTTAGTGGATTCCGAGCTTGACCCCGAACTCGTTTACGATCAAGCGGGTTTCATCAACATTCAACAATCTTCGCTCGCCAACCTAGATTTGGAGCTTGACGATTCCGTGGAAGGATACGTGGATAGAGTTCTCTTCCAATTAGCCACCGCCATTGGGGAACGCTTCTCTGACAACCCGTGGTTACTTGTTCGTCGCCCACCGAATCCTCCGAATCCGGGCAACTCTCTGTTGGCCATTACTCTCGGCGTCTTCTGTTTATTAGTGACATCAATTTTATTGTCTAAAATCTTTTTCCATTAAGTCCACTCCAAGTGAGCGAATGTGGGGAAACTCCTAGGAGAATTTTCTAATTGTTAGGAGGTGGATTGATTGTTATTGCCATAGTTGTTGCTACCTTTGAATTATCTTAATATTATGTATTTTAATTGTAATTCATTGCCTCTCGAAATCGAATACTAACGATTCCTAGAATTCTATCTTTTGGTGAAGCATTGTTAGATAGCTTGCATAACTTAATAACTTATATTAATTTCTTGCAATTCTTGAAAACATGTATGTTATCCAAAAATTCTCTCTCTCTCTCTCTCTCTCTCTCTCTCTCTATATATATATATATATATATATCATATGGAGCTCATTTTTTGCATAATTTGGGATTTATGATTGTAAAATGAAAAAAAGTATTGTTTATGACCCCGGACCAACATATCTTAAGATGATATGGTAATTTTATTTAATTCTTTTCAAATTCAAACTATGTTTAGCTTTTTTGTAATTTCATTATCTTGATTGGATATGATTGTTGCTAATCATTTTTATAATTGCTTATATCTAGTGATAAAAGATTAAGTAGATGACTTCTCCTGAATATCTTTTTTCACATAGGTTCCTCGTGCATCAGCTAGTGCTGTGGCATTTGGAATTGGTCTTTTTCAAGGAAATGGAACCTTAGGGCCCGGGATGCATAGAGCATTTTCTGTGACGAGTGAGAGTCGTGCAAGTGATGTATGTCTACGGTTCTATGATACTTGTGAAACTTATAAGGTAATTATAGTCATAGCATCATTTTTTGAAGTTTTATATAAATGCGGTGGTTTTTCTTACCAACTGAATGCATATGATATATGCTTTGAGCTGTTTTGTAGAACTTTTGTTTTAGATGCTTCACGGATGACATTTCTTTTGTATGTTCCAGGTACTAATTAGATGATTCTCTGACTTGGAAATTAGCAGCGTATGACATTTTGTATGATCTGTGAGCATAGTAATGACTTGTGTAGTCAATCGTCCTAGGTAAATTGATACTATACAGAAAAAATCCAGTAAGCAGAGAGAATTACTGAAAAATGGTATAACTAGGAAATTTTGAGCTTTCAAAACTCTAGAAGTCATTGAGGGAGAAGAGACAGTTAGTGATGTTCACAGCTCCTGATATTGGGGGAGAGAGGGAGCATCCAAAGCATTGTATAAACCTAATTTTCTCTAAATAAGGGTATTTATAGAAATATAAGACTTATTAGAATGTGTAAAATTCATATTAACTATATAACACCTGAAATTAACCTATAACGCACTCAATACATTTATGACCTGGCATTACCTACCCCTTCATAACAACTTTCCCCTCACTGTTGAGCAACACAAAAAAAATACAATGAACTCTTGCGATATCCAAGTTGATGAAGGTCTAGCTAGTGGAGGTTGGGTAATTTGCGAGAGGCAGAGGCAAATTTGGTTGCGGGAGGCTTTGAAAATGAGCAAAAGATTTAGGAATGAAGGATAGGGAATCGACGGATGCAAGCTAAGGCGGGGTTGAGGATGTTGGATTTGGCGAGATCTACACGGGGAAGGCATAATTGGCAGAAGGAGGGAACATTGATGGCTAAGATGATAGAATCGTGATTGGTGCTGGTGGATCAAGGGGATCAGATGTCTGCTGAGTGTGTGAGAGAGAGGTTTGGATTGGAGATTTGAGATTGTTAGAGGTGGGAGAGGTATATTTGGTGTAGGAGATGTGGATTCAAGTGACAGGGATGGAAATCAGAGGTGGCACATAGTGAGAGGCTCAAGAAGAGCAGCATTTGATATGAACTAAACATAAAAACTCTAAAAAATTGAGAAAATTAATGAAAAATGAGATAACCCGGCAACTTAGGCTTGCCTAAACTTCATAAATTATTACGAAATAGGCATGAAATTAAAATATTCCATAACTCTAGGTTTTTTGTGTGTGTGTGTGGGGGGGGGGGGGGAGAGAGAGAGAGAGAGGAGTGTATCTAATACTTATTCTATTCATTGTATAACTGGAAATCATTTGGATTTGGGTGATAGGGACGAAGATCACAGGTGGAACCTGGTGAGAAGTTCAATGAGAGCACCATTTAATATGAATTAAATATAAAAACTTTAAAAAAATAAAGAAAATCAAAGAAAAATAGGATGACCTTGAAACTTCAAGCTTGCCTAAAACCGTAAATTAGTATAAAAGTGACATGTAATTAAAAGATTCCATAACTCTAGGTTTTGGGAGAGTGAGAGTAGCTAATTCTTATTTTTATTCATTGTAAAATACTAATTCTTGCTAAGGATTTTTATGTCATTACAAGGTCCATATGAACCTAAAAAACACTTATTATCTATCTAATATCTAATATTAACATATAACATACTCAATACATTTACTAGCTAATTTAAGTCTGCTAAATAAAGTTGCATTAATAAGGGTTTGTTGTGATCGTTCAAGTATCATGAATTTTTATTACTTTATAATAATTTTCTTTTGCATACATCATTTAATAATTAGCTATGAAACTTAAGTGTATTTTCTTCCATAATTTTACCTTAATAACTATTCCATTTCGTATAATATTATCATCACTATAAATATTGACTTTTTGGTGGAGGTATGATATTATTGAAACTTAGAGATTAGGCTGCTTAGGCAAATAAGGTCAAACTTGGAGAACTTGGAAGTTCTAAGCGGCCACCTGAGAGTGCATCTAAGAGAAATTTGTCAAAACCGAGAGGAATTGACATGGCTAAGATGTGCTAGCAAGGCCTTTGGAAGAAGCTCAAGGGTTGAGTGACTCTATAGTTGAGAAGACTATTGGCTAGTAGTCATAATGTTAACCTAGCTCCCACAATAAATAAAATCAGCTCCGCATTTGGTGTCGCCTCCCAAAAAAATTGCATATTTACATGATTTCCTTCTAATTTTGTTTTATTGCTTCCCCATTTATAATTATCATTCCGATGTTATAAATGGTTTCTGGGACTCTATTTCAATCCAATGTGATATATTGAGATCTTTAGATTTCAGGGCTAGAAGGAGGAGATTTGATGTAGCACGGATATGAGGGAGGGGTCATTTGAAATTTGGGATTTCAAATTAAATGGAAAAGAAAATTATTCCTTTAATTAAGGATAAATTAAGGCTCCAAGAGGGGGAGGGGGGGGGGAATTAATGGGAATTAAATGGATTGGAGAGAGAGATGAGGGGCATGCCTAGAGAGGGAGAGGAGAGAGGGTGTCCAAGTTCGTTGAATGTGGTGATTGATTTAAATCTTAATTAATTTCAGATTTGATAATATTAGGGAAGTTTCCAAATGAAATTGAACTTATTTAAGAAAGGATTTCAAATCTAAATTGATCTGAATTTGAAAATTTTCCTAAATTAAGACGTTGAATAAAAGGAAGGTCTTGAATAGGAATTCGAATTTGGAGGCAAAGGGGGATTGGGGAAAAGCGGCCGGTGGTTAGGCTAGGAATTATGGTTAGGGTTAGGTGGCAGGCGGCTTTAAGAGGGAAAGAGGGATTAGGTAAGGGACTTTATGGCTAGCCTAATCAAAGCTTTTTAATTAATGAGAAGAAATTAAATCAAATCCAATCAGAAATTTAATTGGACCTAATTTAAACAACTTTTCTAAAATAAGAGTCCTAATTTAGGAAACAAATTCAAATTCAAATTAATTTAAATTTTGAATTCGCATTCATTACCAAATTAAGATGTATATAATAGGAAGGTTTTGAATACAAGATGAAGTTGTGGGAGCCAATGGAGGAAAGAAGGTGGTCGGCGGCTATGGAGGTATTAGGGTTATGGTTTGTGAGAGCATTGGCGGTTTGGAGTGGGGGAAAGCTGGCCGGTTAGGCTTAGGATGGGGATGGGGAATTTCGGTGGGGAAGAAGAGGGGATTGTGGGAAGAGGCCGGCGGGATTGGAGGTAGGATGGAGATGATGATTAGGAAAATAAGGAGAAAACAAAGCAAAGAAAAAAAAATATAACCGCGAGCATTGGACTCTTCCGAAGACTGACTGGTGATACGATGCCATTCCCCAAAGGATTTCAAGCCACGAGCCCGGACCCATCCTGTTGTTGGTGGAAATAACGATTCCCTTCATAGGGATTCTCACTAGCGTTCCCCCCAAGAACAAAAGTGCAAAACAAAATTTTTATTAAAACTTCATCATACCTAATATAAGAGCAAGGGCCACTATATATAGGCATTAAAATAAAATAATCTAAAAGACAATTTTGACTCTTGGGCTTACATAAGACAAGACTCTTAAATAAGGGTGAAAATGGAAAATGCTAATTAAAATAAAAAATAAAAAATAAAAAAATACAATTAATAAACTAAGATAAAAAAATGGAGTGATCTCGGCCGACGATCTTTGTCTCTTCCTTTGATTAACGTCCACCGTTGGATGTCCGCATCAAGATTGATGTTCTATAGGGATACTCATATGAAGTAGCTCTCTAGAAGAGAAGATTGCTCATGTTCTATAGAAATACTCATGGAGTAGGATAGCTAGAGAGAGTATTCAAGAAAACATCATCTTCCTCCTTGTATTGTTACCTTCATTAATGTAACTTGTGTGTTTCTTGCTCCATGATTAAGAGTTCAGATTAAAAAGCTCACTGGAGGCCATATGATTCAAGTGTCAGTCAAATCCTACTTCAATGTTTTATTAGTGGTTGCAAATTAGGTTCTTGGTATCGTAGCTATAGGTTCGGAAGAACTATGGTGCATGGTGTAGATGAAGAGTGGCTATAGAAAGATAATAATACTATATTGATCCTAAAACCTTTAAGAAAATACTAGGGGAAGCTGTGATGCCAGCATTACAAAGAGAAACCTACAATAACTTGGCTAATTAAGTTGCTCTCGTTCAATAGTAGATGGTTGTGATGATGGAGATGTTGAGCAAGAAAAAACATAATGGGTCTCTTTCTCTAAAACCAAAATACATGGAGGATCAATGCCATAGGAAGATTATGTCATATGATAATGAGAAGCCAATTTTATTTGTGGCGTTCAAGAAGATGACTCAAAAGATGAGATATATTGAGCTTTCTTTTAGAGGATGACCTCAACGCTTTAAGGTAGAGGCTAAAATTGACTTCAGTACCTTTTGATGTTTCTATTGATGTGAAGAAGCTTGATATCTTGATGGATCATCTCGAAATATATTTCACTCTCGAAAGGTATTCTTCTCAAAAGAATATTTCTTTCGCTCAAATTAAACTCATCAAGCGTGGGTTGACTTGATGGAATGCTCATTTTTGGTATGGCATCAAAATATTATCTTAGGGTAATTTAAGAAATTGTTTTGCTAAGAATTTCATCATGTAGGTGTAAAGAAGAAAGATTGAAGAAGTTACATGGGTTGTGATAGCTGTAAGATCAAACAGTTCAAGATTATACAACAGAGTTTAGGAGACAAATTTGAATGATTAGAACGCTGAATGATTAGATCGTAGCTGGTAGACTTGTCCATGTTGACAAAATATATGATGGGGCGTTTCTAATGTAACTAGTTTTCCCTATAAAAAATCACAGTTAGACAAGCATGTTTTTCATGAACATGGAGGGAAAGAAGAAAAATAAAGGATACAAACCTCTTAATAATAAGAACGGAGGAAAATCAAAGATGACTGAGAAGAAAAATGAGACTAAGAGGGTTTTGATAATGATAATTTTGTAACCCCTTCTTCAATTAATAATATCTTTATAGTGATAGTTGTCTGATCTCTAGGCATGATAAATAAAAATGCTAGAAGCCTCATTTGGAACTCTTCTCGGAGAAGTTTAAGAAAAATATTTAGTGAAAGAAGGTGGTCACTACTATAGATAAGTATCACACATTAAATTCATCGAATCAACTAGACTTGACCTTTCCTTGATGGCAATGCTGAAGGGAAACGAGTCGAATATGGCATCCTAACCTAGGGAATGTGTTGATTTGTTCACCTTGTAGATATAGGTGAAGTAGGAGGTAGATATGCCCATCTTCGACTTGGGAAGTCATAAGAATTTGATCTCTACAATTCTTTGTTAGAAACCTTGGCCTTAGGTTGACTCTCCAGTTGCATCCTTACCCCCTTGATGGCTTTACAAGAACTGTGTGGTTCGGATTGATATCGCATCAATTAGTGATCACCCGAGCATGTTGATGTGTTGTCTGAGGCAATCCCTCTTGATATCTACCGGATTATCGGTGGAAGACCATATTTATTATCCAGATCCAATATGCTATCTTCTAATGGAGAGCTAAATAATGTCATCTCTACAAGGATTTTGGGAGTGCACCATAAATAGGAGTAAGAGTTATCAGCCTTTGGACATGGAAATAGTTGGATAGGTTAAGAGAATGATAAATGTGTGCTAGCATTTCATCTGATAGAAGCTTAATAGGTACTTAAGCCTTTTCCTGAGAAGATTACAAGAAGTGTCGAGAGAAAGAAAAACGGAAAAGCATTGACTCTAGCACTAGCGAAATTAGATCAGGATTACAATATAACTAATATGTGACTAATTGACTAACAAGGTCTTTGTTGAGGCTGAGAGGATTGCCTCCACAAATAACTATGGAGCACAAGATCAATCCTCTTCTGAATTCAACTTTGCCCAAGGTCGAGATATATGGAAACTCACTGTTGGAGAATTAAAAAATTAAGAAGCAAATAGTTAAGTTGTTTGACTAAGAGTTGACTAAGCTAAGCAACTCACTATGTAGATCGTTGATCATGATGGTGCTGAAGGAAGACTGTTGATTGTGTATGTGGGTAGACTATTGAGCGCTAAATAAAATCATGATGGAGAATCAATACCCACTTGCCAGAGTTGCCTTACTTGACCGGCTAAAGAATGTTGAAGTCCTTAGAAAGTTGGATAAGAAATTAGGTTATCATCAAGTTAATGTATCGATAATGTTTAGGCATGTCATGAATTATATTCTAAGATCTTTCATGCATGATTTTGTGATCATATATCTCTGATGCTATCCTTATATACATTGGCACATTGGAGGAATTTGTCAAACATGTGTTAAAGGTGTTCGACCTCCTAGAGAAGAAGACCTCACTATATTTGGGCTTTGAAGTTGGTGACGAGTAGATCAAAATTAATCCAGTAAAATGCAAGCAATGATGAATTGGCCTATGCCATGGAATGTGACTAGCAGGCAAGGCTTCATGGGAACATGCCAATTCGTTAGAAAGCTTATTCACAACTTTTCAATACTAATGATATCTTTACATTCACTAACAAAGGTCAACCATAAATTCTCTTGGGAGAGAAAACATGAGGACATGTTTCTTCTTTTGAAAAGGAGGATAAGTGAGGCGTCTTTCTTAGCATGCAAAATACGTAAAAGCCATTCAAGATTGAGGCAAATGTTTTCGGTCAGCACTCGATATGGTTTTAATGTGAGAAGTGAGCTCTACAACATATTAATCAAAGCTACTACCGGGTGCTCATAAGAACTACTAAATAAATTTTTATAATAATGAATCACTCACACTTCACAAAAGACTGAGTACTAGAGACCTTTTCTACTTGGCAAAGAAACTATGCTTTTAAATCAAGAAGAAATACCTACAATGTACTATTTGGAGTTAATACAAGGTGCTTGAAGAACTATGCAACATATGATCAAGAATTACTAATACTTCTTGAAACTGTGAAGCACTTGCGACCTTATCTACTTGGTGAAAAAATTGGGGCTTATATATCACAAATCACTTAAATACTTTCTAACTCAATCAAAGCTTCATCAAGCAACTTATGGAGTGGATAGCATATTTGTGACAATTCAATTTTGTTAATCAATACAAAAAGGGAATGTAAAACAAGATGTTTGATATGATCTCATGACCTGTGGTGACAATTAGTAGTAATATGGCTACAATCTTCTCGACATGAGAAATATGCTGACTTATATATATACTTGGACATTACAGAAGAATACTAGAAGGTGCTCGATAGGAATGATATACCTTTAGGAATTAATTTTCTACAATGATAATTAACAATGTGTTTATGAGGATGATGATTGAGAAAAGTGGATGAAAGAAACAAATTTTAAAGGAGGTTGGATTCTTCTATAAGTGACTAAGATGCTTCAGAACATTTAGAGATATGTTTATTGGTTGAGAATGCATCTTGATATCACCAAATTCCTGAAGGGAATGTGTGCTGCATTGCATCTTAAAATCCTTAAACTGAAAGCAAGGACTATATACTCCTCTGACTGCATTGGCTCAACCATGGAAGAGTATCTCCATGGATTTCTTCGATGGATTTTGGTTGACCCGTTGTGGTAATAACTATATTTTTTATTATAGTGGATTGATTGTAACAGCCAAAACTCTTAACTATCGAGATATTGTCCACTTTGGCCTAAGTGCCTCACGGTTTTATCTTGTTGGTGTAACTTCCCAGGAGGTCATCCATCTCAAGATCTCTCTAGGACGAGCATGCTTAACTGCAGAGTTCTTAATTGAAATTCTAACTATTACACCTAAAGGAAATTCGATGTTTAAGAGTTTAGCTTCTTTTACTTAAGGGGTTTCAGAATATCCCCTACTAATGTAACTGATATTCTGGTCAGTATTCTTATCCTAGAATCATCCACCATGCAGATAGGATTCTAAAGTTAGCTCCTACAAGTTCAAGTGGTGCCTCCCGCTATGTAGCACTTTGTCCCATACAAGGTTCAAGAGGTTCCTCTCATAACATAGCACTTTGTTTTGTATGACACTTAATTCTCATCTTCTAGCTGGTGTATTTGTCTGATATCATTTTTAACAACTCAAACTTTTAACTATCAAGATGTTGTCCGCTTTGGCCTAAGGGCCTCACAGTTTTGTCATGTTGGTGTAACTTTCCAGGAGGTCACCCGTCTCAAGATTTTCCAGGATGAGCACGCTTAACTACAAAGTTCTTGATTGAAATTTCAACCATTACACCTAAAAGTCCATCGATGTTTAAGAGTTTAGCTTCTTTTACTTAAGGAGTTTCACGGTTCTTAAAGAAGATTGTACTTATGGAATGTTAACAAAGCATAATGGGCAGCGAAGCAACTTTTCTCTTTTTGAAGAATGTTTGGATGCATTTCAATTTATCGAAGCCCGAACAACTTGGTTTTGGACTACAGCTTCCTTGGTTGATTCTGGAAATCATTTTGAGATGGATATTACACTAAAGAGGAACACAACCCTCATCTATAAACTGATGGCTAGATTGAGGTGGTTATTGATTTATAGAATTGCTGTGTACCTATTGTGTTAATCCAATATGTGACATTTGATGACTTGGAATAAAGTATTCATAAATTTAATTTGCAATCATGAAGGTGCACATGGTTCGACAAGTCATGATCCACTTGAGGTATGATGGTATACTTGCTTCAATTATTGTTTGACTTGGAGTTTTCTACATAATCAATGATCATCCCTAAGAATTGAGATAAAGGTCATTGAGTTAGATATATAGACAATAAAAAGTACCTCCTTTGAGTTAGATTTACAGATTACTAGATCACAATAGTATTATAAGTGTTGACATGATTGGCACTGAGTAGAGAAGAAGTTTAAAAAGTGCATGACTCTACATCAATAGGAGAGATTGAAGGGGAGCTCAGAAGATCAAACAAAGTAGTGTAGGTCGTTCAAAATTTTAAAGAAGGTTGGAGACAATGTGTACTAATTGGTTTTATATGGAGATCTACTCGCCGGTGAATGTGAAAAATGTTAAGACATTCAATCCTTTTTTGTTGGATTATGAGATGGAAGAAGTCCTACCTCCTCTCAATGATTTATTGCTAGGCCAAGAGTATTAGTTGAAAGAGGAATAGCTTTTGGAGAAGAGAACCACAACGACACCAAGGCGCTATAGAAAATCGATAGGAGAAGGTGTGGCCTCCAAAGAAAAGTTGTATGCTCAATAGAGAAAAATTGAGTTCCCTCTTATATAACTAGATTCACAATAGTAAATCTCCTCCTAAAGATGGGGCATATTATTAGGAGATCAAGTGAATCGTGAAAGCATGAGGAGGTCAAACTAGAGGAACCTGAACAGGATGGAGTAGTACTTACAGAAATCTATTGAAGAAGGCTTGGGGGACTCGATTTCAATTTAAATGGAGAAATTAAGATCTTGAGAGTTAACGCCTAGAAGAGGACAGTGTTCTTGTTGAAGAGAGAGATTCTTGGAGTAGAAAAGCTAGATAGAGGATTCAAGGAAATATCATTTATCTCTTGCTTGTATTATTGCTTAGTTCCTCCATTAATGAAACATTTGTGTTTCTTGCTCTATAATTAATAATCTAGATTGATAACCTCATTCAATGTCATATGCTCGATGTGTTGGTTGGATTCTATTATCGTTTCTTGTTAGTGGTTACATATTACATGTAAAGTTCATTTAGCACTATGATAATAATAATAGTAATAATAATAATATTGAGTAAATTTGTTAAGATAATAATAATAATAATAAATATGTGAATCAACTCCTCACATAGTTCATAATTTCTTTTTCATAGCGAATTGTGTGTCATCACTTCATGTGTGGACAAATTTTATGTTAACCTTCGTGCGGTAGATAGGGAAATATAATTTTCATTCCAGATAACTTTGATGTTTCAGACTCATTGATGCAATTCATTTTGTGAAATAGGCAACATTTGGATGACTTTGATTGTGTTTGAGGTGTTTCGATTTAAAAAAATTCACGTGATGCCACAATGGTTCTCCTTTTTTGGCACGTCTAATTGAGTCAATTGTGGAATAGGATTGGAGGTTAACATTTTTTTACTGAGTTTCAGTGTTTGTTTGGTAGAAAATAGATGAAATTGAGTTTCTATTTTTTGAAACTCACCTTCATAAAGGTGAGAAGTGATTTCTGCTATTAAGCGCATGGAAGTTGCCATTATTTCTTACTTCTGCATGAGTAATCATAAAACAACATAAAATTAAGTGGCAATTTCCTATGTAACTCCCACAATTGAGATATTGACATATAAAACACAACTGCTCTATTTGCAATACAATTACCTAGATCTCAAAGGTTCTGACAAAATCTCATATTTTTCACATTCATTAAATTCTCAATGAATTAATCATGTTATGTGAAAATGCACAGATTTATTAGTTCATTTTTATAGTTAGGTGCTAGTTTCATTAATAGTCAAGTTTTGAATGGTATATGCATACTTATTCATAAAATTAAAAGGTAATTGAATGGTTAGAATATTTCTTTTATTCATAATAGTAATAAATTAATATTAAGTTGATGACATGGGGGTAAAATTGAAACTCATTGCTGTGAAAATAAGGACTAGAACTGAGTTTGTAATAAATGAGTTCAAGCAAATCAAACTAACTTCACTGAACCTCACTTCATTGAAACTAACTTCACTGAACCTCACTTCATTGAAACTAACTTCAGCTACAACCACTTCTTAACACATGCCTCTAAACAAACTTCCCCTTTTAGGTGTTTTCATAATTTCGGAACACAACCCAATTTGTATCCAAATAAAAAAAATGAAACCTAGTTGCCTAACGTGTTTTTTTTTTCACCTCTTTTTGAAAAATAAAGTAAAGATAAAAAAAATGGAAGTCAAAACGAAATGACCCAAAATTATCCGTGTGAAATTTTCCTCTGAATTACTCCCAGCTGTAATTCTCTTTTCAAGTTATGGTTATTCCCCTGCCAGCTTTCAGTTGTAAAAAGGATCAATGTGCAGTGAATGTCTTGGTTCCTGACCTGAGGTTGTAGCATAATGATGGAAGGGCATTCCTCTTGCTTTTAGTTAGAAGAATGACATGTTTCATGGTTTTCTTTCAGGAATACCGGAGAAGTCAGGAACCTGCTGTTGATAAGCTCAGAGAGCCAATTTTGGAGGAAATTACTGCTGAGCTTGTCAAACGTTATCAAATTAATTTCACTAGACAAGATGTGGCTTCACTTTGGTTTCTCTGTAAGCAGGTATGAGCTAATTTTTGGTATAATTTGCCCATTCTATCGGACTTTTATTAGCTAGAGATCTGCTATTCAACTGTACTGCAGGAAGCTTCTTTGTTGGACATTACTGACCAAGCTTGTAACCTGTTTACTACTTCCGAGGTATGTTAAATCAATCCTATAAAATTCTACTTTAAATCTCTCATACTTTTTATCATAACGCTCTAAAAAAAATCTGTGAGGACAAGCTGAATAAATGTATGCGGTATATGAATCAATTATTTGATATTTGTATGTTTTACATCATTAGTTATTCTGCCCACTTTAACTTGGTTAATGCGCAGTTCATGAATGCATTAGATCTGTAAGCTTCTGTGAACTTCCATTTTTTCTATACTTCTGAGGTATGGTTGCAGAGGGGGACTTCAGGGGCACAAAAATTCATCTTAATGCATATGAATATTACTGTTTAAATGTTTTACCAATATGTTGAGGAGTTGAATATTTATTTCTTTAATTTGAGCTTTAAACTAAATTTATGAGTTCCTAAGAAGACGAGACTAGCAGATTGTTTACTTTGATTCTTCTTTATTTGTCTGACACCGGACTGGAGGGGGCTTGACGAATCCACGTCGACGATCCGGTGACCGCGTCTAAGCACAACTCCAAAAACTCCTTGAGAAAAAGAATCCACCACCTGAGAACAATCTCATGATACAGGAATGACACAACACAAAACTCAAATATTATTCATCTCCCATCTCCTGTTACAAGAGTTGGCTATGTATTTATAGCCAAAGGAAGCAACATAAAAAGCTACATGCCACCATAAGTGATGTAATACGATGCAAGAATTGCTTGTAGGAAATTAATAACTTGTGAACTTTGCGTAGCTAATTAAAAACGAATGCTTTCCAAGATAGATCGTAAGAAAATTTTCACGGAAGAACTAAGCAATGTCAATCGATTACATTTAAAAGCAACATGAAACTAACAAAATTAATCCAACAAATAAATAATAATGCAAATGACTCTTAACAAAAATCCACAGTTTAAGATCTAGATCATTCATCTTGGAGTCTCTCACATGCACTCGTCGCTCGGCTTAGCGGAAGAGGATTGCACACAAACTTAAGGATGCCACTAATAAACAAGTGAGGCCGAGAGGACTAGTTGCCGGGGAAGAAGCCGGAGGTGGAGGAGGCAAGGATTTTCTGATGAGGACCCACGGAGTTCTTGGTCGTTGAAGCTCGATAGTCTCGGCGAGAATAAACGATGCGGTTGATGCATCGTTACACGGTGCCGTTGTACTCCCAATTCGGCTCGTAGAAGGGGGAGAGCAAGATGTCGATCTCACCTTGGGCGTTGTAAGTAAAGCCGTGATCAATGGCCAGATCTGCCATACATGATCAAGAAAGAGATGAAAGAACACAGATGGGGAGAAAGGTGGAGAGGAGGTGGTGGGCGGTGAGAGGGTCGGTGGGGAGAGGAGGGAGAGTGGTCGGGTAAGAGAGGGGCGGGTGGGGCTAAGCAAGAGCTAGGTTGGGTGGGGGAAACCTGAAATTAATTTCAGATTTTCCTAAATTTAATTGGGACTTTGTAATTTCAAGTTTTGAAATTTGAAATTTAGGCTTAGGAGGGAAATTAGGAATTAATGGCTCCTTATTTGGATCCATGAATTAAGCTCCTAATTACGGGGAGGAATAATGAGTGGCCGGCCATGGGGAGAGAGGGAAGATTTGATTAATTCAGTGGTCCACCCCCCGCCCCCCAACGTGAATAAACAAGGCTAAATCAAATCAGAAATTTGATTTTCAGTTTTGCTCTAATAAAGGAATTTCCTAAATGGTCTAAAGCATTAGGAAACATTAGAATTCCAACAGTTAATTGATTCTAAGAAAAAGGACAATTTTCTGAAATCTGATTTCAGATTTGCTCGAATAAAAAAATTTCCTAAATGGTCTAAAGCATTAGGAAACGTTAGAATTTCAACAGTTAATTGATTCTAAGAAAAGGGCAACTTTCCTAATTGCTTGGGATGCAAATTAGGAAAGAAATTGATGCACCTGAAATTGAATTTCAAAATTTTGGAGAAGGTTGGCCGGCAGGTTGGTGTGGGGGCGGTGGGGAGGTGGGGTGGAGGAGGGGCGGCTGGCGGTGGGAGGTTTAGGAGAGGAAATTGAAATGATGGAGGAAAAGAAAGCGACGATCCACGAACCTTAGAATCCACCAAGATTGACGGGTAATACTCTCACCCACTAAGGTTTGCTTCTCTCAAGAACTCACGAAGAGATCATGTAAGAAAGTAAAGAAATTTTCATTATCAAATCATCATCTAGTATTTTCCCAAAAAAAATCATCATCTAGTACAATGCATGAGGCCTCCTTTAAATAGGCCAAGATACAGCAAAGCTAGAAAGACACAAAAGCCCTCGGGGCTACACAAGTGACTCAATACCAAAGGGGCAAATTAGGAAAATAAAATACGAAAATAAATAAAATACAACATAAATTAGAAATAAAGGCTCTGGATCGTAGCCGTCGATCTGCGCCTCCGGCGATGGTACACGTATCGAAATCTGATGTCCTCATCAATAAGGAACATTATATCTATATAGCCATACTAACAACTAAGTGTAATTAAACTATCCTGAAGTTAACATGATTAAGCGGCCCAGTTCCGACGTCATTGTCAACTACGGTTTTATCAGAAATTGGATTACATAGATAGGCAGTTGCACAATTCAAGTGTTGGAAAATAGTTGTAAATAGCTTGGACATTTATATTGGAGGATATACGATACACATATTAGATAGATAGATAGAATTATTGTATACGGATTACAAAGGAAAATTAATAGATCAAATGGTATATTTTCTTCATTTTGTGCAAGAAGACCCATGCAAAAGAAAGTTAGCACTTCATTTAGCACCCCAACGAAATAAATGGATAAAGAGGAAATAGTTGGGTTATGGTTAATGTGATTATGATAACAATGAAGATACTCCGGTAATGCTACATACCTAACCATGGCCTTGTTAAATTCTCATTTAATGATACGATGCGCTACTTTTTTGGTGTATCTGGATTAATAATTTAACCAATTGAACTTTCTTAGCAATTGCCAATTTTACTTTTTATAGAGGCAAAACAGAAGTTTCATTTTTAATCTAACATACTCTGTGAATTGAGCGTATTTATATCTTGAGTTCATGTACAATATCAGGTTGAATTACTTGAGTGGACAGATGACTTGGAGTTATTTTTATTAAAAGGTTATGGTAAATCAATAAACTATCACATGGGACTCCCATTGCTTCAAGATGTTGTTCAGTCAATGGAGCAAGCAATTTTGGCCAAAGAAGGTGATTTGGACTCTGATAATATTTTTAAGACATTCGTTGAGGTTAAAATGCTTACTGTTCCATGGCCTCATATGCAGAAAACCATAAACCTGGAACTTTTGAGAAGGCGAGGCTCAGATTTGCTCATGCTGAAACAGTTGTGCCTTTCACCTGTCTTCTTGGGATTTTTCTTGAAGGGTCCGGTGAGAACATCTTCATATAGGATAAACCTCTTGGAATTATATCCATTATATGTGTCTACCATTTCCACTTATCAATTTTTTTCTTCATCATTGTTTGAACGTCAAATATTTCTCTTTTGGTGTTTAGAATTTGAACAAATACAACGGGACGAGCCGTTAAGTTTGCCACCAAAACCTCCTCTTCCAAGAAGGTGGAGGGGAAGTACTGTCGCGCCTTTTGGTGTGAATAATATGTTGGTTTTGTACCAATGTCCTGGCAACGCTTCACATAGCATCAGTGCAAGCAAAGGCTACAAAAGCGAGTACTATGTGCAGGTTCTGCACAACGAAATTCCAGTTCCCATGCCGGTAAGATATATTGTTTAATGTTAGTCATTTTCTTTGAGCTTGCTCTTAAGTCTTTCTCCTCTTCAACTGAAATTATTCATTTTTTGAAGGGTTTCTACACTGATAGCAGTAATTTTAATCTTAAATTTTTTAATGTAACTCAGATTTTCATTGAGATGGTGCTAATTCAAATTCAGAGATCTCACTGTTATATTGTATTTGTTTGAAATGAGAATATGCCTTCTATTTTAACCATCCTCATGGTGTTAATATGATATGTCCAAATCTATGATGCACAGACATGGGCAGGACACGTCAATTATTGAAAATATAGGATACGGGCACGGGTTGGACACGGTATTATAGTTTTTTATATTTTAAAAATGGTGTATAAAAATTGAATAAGTATAATTTTAAAAATAATTTAAAAATAATAAATTATTTAACCAAAATTTGTGATTAAAATGATTAATATTAGGATATCGAGAGTTGGGCGTCGATGCCATTTATTAGTCATCGAGAGAGGAGATGACAATCTGTCAAGAGTTAGGAATTTATTTTATGCAATAAATATTGGGCGTCAATGTTAAGAGGAGATTGATTTGATGTTATGGATAAGAAATAAGAAATTTAATTTTTATATTTTAAATAAGTAAAATTTTAAATGCAAGAAATTATATTTTAAAAAAATTCATAAAATATTTAAGATACGCATGTCAGAAACACTTTTGTATTTAATATTATTTTTAATTGGACACGTTTTCGGTGTGTCCGACACGTGTCGGAGGAGTGTCGGACGCGTGTCGTGTCGGATACATGTCGAACATTGCACGTCTCTTTGAGGAGAAGTGTTGGTGCATCATAGGTCCAAATCTTAGAATGCTTAAGCTCAAAGTTGCGCCAGCTTTACTTTTTAAAGATTAGAAACCTTTTGACAGAGCTTCAGTTGGATAGGAAAGTAGGGCTGCAAGCGAACCAAACGTTCGACGAACTACTCGTTGTTCGGTTCGATTAAAGCTCGTTAGTGATCGTTTAATTAACAAACAAACAAACTTGAACAATATTTTAAATACTCGATTCTTAAATAAACAAGCTTGAACACTAATGCGTTCAGCTCGTTTATGTTCGCGAACAACATCAGTTGATGTTCATGAACAAGCTCGATAAAAAGCTCGATTCGAGTTCGATTAAATATAAAAACTTTAATTATACCATAATATAATATAATTATTTTTTATTAATAAATTTTAAAGTAATAAAATATTATAACATATGTTCATATAAATTAATCATATTTTCATTTTAAATATACAACTGCTTTTATTTTAGAAATTTCATTTCATGAACAAGAAATATTTCATATTTGTTCATGTTTGTTAGATTGTTTGTTTAGAATGTTCATGAACAAATTTAATGTTTGCTTGTTCAATAGATTGTTTGCGAGATATGTTCACGAACATAGCTCGTTTAAAGCTCGATAAGCACTAAACAAACGAACATGAACCAAACATGAACCAAACATGAACACCCTTAAATTAAACGAACCAAACATGAACACAAATAATAAAGCTCGAATCAAACACGAACCAAACATGAACAAGCTAATGTTAAACAAACACAAACATGAACACTCACATACTCGGCTCGGCTCGGTTCGTTTGCAGCCCTATAGGAAAGGCGTTTTCGTTAGACATTGGAGAGTTTTCAGTTAGGGAAAGGTAGCCTCATATTGTTAGCCGCTTTGGTTTATGCCAATTTGTGTGTAATATTTCTATGTTCATACAGTTGAAGATATCAAGTCAATACTCTTTGACCATGCTATCAGTAGCAGTTGCTAAAATTGTAGTGTCATATTATAATTTGGATTTCATTTGGTTATCAATATGCTATTAATTTCTGCATTATAGAATACATGTTCATAATGTGCAATTTTGTTGCAGGGCTGTTACAACACAGATTTCTGCTCTTTCGAGGTTTTCAAGGTATCTTCCTCGAACACTTCCACTTAGATATGCTGGATTTCTTGTCATTTCAGATTAACATATTGAGAATTAGGCGATACTTGATCAAATCACTAAGAGTAAATAAAACATAAAGAAGATCAATGCACAAAATATCTCAAGAATTTATATTGATTCAGATTTTGTTTGGGATGACTTTCTTATAGCTTCTTTAATCAGCTTTCTAGTAAAAAACTAAATTTATTGTATTAAAAAGCTTCTTTAAGAAGAAGTAAGAAAACCGTCCCAAATGAAGCCTCAGTCAGTTGATGGCCATGTCTTGTTGCTACCGTCGTAGAATTCTCTGTAGGTATCTTTACAATTTCATCTAAAGATGCCCTAAGAAAAGCTAGCGCGGTTGAAAAATACAATGAAAGCTCAAAATGCTCTTAATGGAATAACTCACAAATATTTCTTCATAGGATATTAGTTAGATTTCACACCTTAACATAATTTTTCACTCCATGCAGGAAAGCATCGTCAATCCCCATCTAAAGCATACCTTCGAATCAGTCTGCACTGCACAGGCAAAGGAGGAATTTCCATCGCCAAAACCGAGTTCCATTGCATGCAAACTCTTGAATTTTATACGCAGCTTCTTCTTCCAAAGAGATTCATATGGAAACGCTAAAATTAACCAAAAGAACGAGTTATGATCATTCTTACATAGCTAATGAAACATATCTTCTGAAATTCCCTTACCTCGTAACATTTGAAGTTCTGCTTTCAGATTTTCTTTTGCCTTTTAGTTTTCGACCGATTTCTTGATAGGATTATATCGCCAATTCAATACTAACTTATGTAATCAAACAAGAAAACATTGCAGTACTTCGCTTGCAAGTTTTCTCATTTTCAGGCGGTATAGTTGACTTGACTGTGCAGCATAGAAAATGTGCTTCGTAAGCTATTTAATTTGCTTTCTGAACCATCAATTTCCGTATTATCTTAAGGATTTGTTAGGAAAACTTTCTCACATCTTTAAAGGTTACAGCCATGCTTACATTTGATGCAATGTATGTTCTATAGAATGTAATCCATGTGTTAGTGGGCATTTCATCGTAGCAAGATATATTCAAAGTTTTCTTGATAAAATTCAACTCGATCTTCTGTTAGTGGGCGAACAGAGTTAACAAAGTTCAAATAACTAATTATTAAACTCCGGTGATAGTCATATTGATAGAAAATTTCAATCAAAGTGGTCAATTCTCGAAGCATGTTAAAATTAAAAAAGAATTAATATCCACCAAATTTTTAATATTTAATTGGACATTTAATCACCAAAACCTAAAATTAAAATTCATCCACATCTCGCAAAGGTTTGGTGAGGATGATAAATTGATGAATAATTTTAGTTCACAAAGAGTATATATCTTGTATAATGTATTACTATAATTTATTCTTAGTTGATTAACTACTGTGGGGAAAATAAATGTCAAGCGCAGATTTGGTGATCTTCAATTTTGTAATTGAATAGTACGTTGAGAATAAAGAACTTTTTCGAGAGACTGACACTATATTCTATAATTGATTCAATATTAAAATATGGTTTTTAGAAAAGTAACATTTCTATAAACAAACACAATTCAATAAATAACATATCATTTTGAAAGATGAATATGAAATTCTATAGAAAGTGTTTAAAAAGAGGAATGAGTTTCTTTAAAAAAAAATCAATCATTCTTATAATCAGAGATAATAAGAAGAATAATATATCATCTCGAAAGACTAATATAATATTCTACAAGGTATCCAAAAATAAGAATGTGTTTTATAAAATTCATCATTTCTAAGGTCAAATATAGCGAGGAGAATAACATATGATCTGCGGAGATGATAATGATATTCTACAAGTATATTTTTAAAAATAGAAATGAGATTGAAAAGATAATATGTATTTCAAGAGATTTTCCCCTTGTTTTCGTAGGAATAAAATAAGATTTATTTTAATATGGACTTTTCAATTCCCTATAAGGGCAAGCTTTTATAGTAAATAACATCCTAGGAGGGTTCTCCCAAGAAAACTTTAGATTAAAGCAACAATTTCATACCCCCTCGATTACAAAATAGAAAAAGAACTTTTTGTAGGAGAAAGCTCAATGTTGAACAGTCTTAGCGGGTCAAAGGAGAAAAAATAAGATGTGTTAAATTCTAAAAAGCTTAGAGGTAACCTCAGTTTATCCTAGATTTGACTTTACATTTTAAGAGAAAATCTATTATTCAAGTTGACATTTTTTATCTACCTCAGAACATAGATATAAGTTGAGTACTACAATGCAGTAATCTAAACCTATATAAAGAAGTGCAAATTGGACTTACATCTTGTCTGAAATAGAAAGTCAGCTAAACCACCTAATCGTCTCAAAAACATGCTATCCATTTTTATGAAAGATATAAAAACTATTGTTTAAGTTTACAGAACTCACGGTTGACATCTAGAAAAAATTCTAAGTGTCCTTATACTTATGAATGATAATATGCTTTTAGAATCGATGAAATTAAAATTTAATTTTATATTATTTCTAATATAATACATGCTAGTTGAAATACTATAAATCATGATTACTATAAATTTTAAAAATGGTTATAATATAATCTTTTAGAAGAGTAGACTTCCCCAAATTCAGCATCTCATCCTTATAGGTTGAATTATCTGAATACTATTTTCGGGCGAAGAAGTGTCTAAAATAAGAATAGAAGTGTCTAAATAAGAATAGAAGTGTCTTAATTTATTTTCTAATGGATAGAAAATTTAATTGAATATTTTTGTATTACTTTTATTTTAAAATAGGTTTAATAATTTTAAAATTATTTTAATTAAAATATTTTGACTAAATTAATAATTTATTATTATAATTTTATTTAATCTACCTTTCGGTTCTCATTATTTTGACTAAATCAATAATTTATTATTATAATTTTATTTAATCTACCTTTCGGTTCAAGTCATTAATAAAATTACACGTTTTAGATATCTTGGATCTATTGTTCTGAGTGATGGTGAATTAGATAAGGATATTATCAGCATAATTCAAGTTAGATGGTTGAAGTGGAGGAATGCATCGGGTAGGGGTGTCAATTTTTGACATGACACGAAACACGACCCGAACCTGACCCGAAAAAATCCGGGTTCGGGTCAACCCAAACCCGAAACGGGTCGGGTTCGGGTTGAAGAAATCAACCCGTTTTAAAAATCGGGTCGGGTTCGGGTTGGCACGGAAACACGAAATTGACCCGAAAGTGACACGAAAACTCATATTTGACCCGAAAATCCGAGTTTGACCCGTTTTTGACCCAATTTTGACCCGATTTTGACCCAAAAAATGAAGATTGACCTGATTTTTTACCCGAAAACTAGCAATTTTGGGTCAATTCCGTGTCATTCGTGTCGGGTCGGGTTGACCGGGACCCAAATCGGGTCGGGTTCGGGTCAGGAAACCTGACCCGTTTTTAAAAACGGGTCGGGTTCGGGTTGACCCGAACAGTGCTGGGTTAGTTCCAGGTTCGACCCGAACCCGACCCGTTGACCCGAATTGACACACCTAGCATCGGGCTTGTTGTGTGATAGAAAAGTACCCTCAAACTTAAGGGAAAATTCTATAAGATGATAGTGAGGCCTACAATGCTTTATGGTGCTGAATGTTGGCCATTAAAAGAGAAGCATCACTAAGTTTAGTGTGGCAGAGTGAGGATGCTCAGGTGGATGAGTGGCTTTACCCTTAGAGATAAGATACGAAATGAGCATACACATGAAAAGGTTGGAGTAGCTCCAGAAGAAGATAAAATTAGAGAGAGTTGCCTTAGATGGTTTGGTCACATAAAACGGCGGCCTTCCAGTGACTCAGTTAGGAGAGCAGAGACATTAGATTTGACTTATGTTAAGAAGGTAGATGCAGATCTAAAAAGATTTGATTAGAAAATATTAGGAATAACATTTCTTTATTAGATTTAAACGAGAATTTGACCTTTAATATGACACAATGGAGAAAAAGAATTCATATAGCCAACCCTACGTAGTGAGATAAAAGCTTGATGTTGTTGTACCTTTCGGTTCTCGTTATTCTTAATATATATGTATATATATATAGCTCGGTCACTGTTGCCATCCACTCACTAGTACTCGTCATCGTTCTCGGCTGGCCACAAGATGTCAGCCATGAATGAAACCGTCTGCGTCACCGGCGGGAGTGGCTTCATCGGATCCTGGCTCGTCCGTCTCCTCCTGGATCGTGGTTACACTGTCCATGCCACAGTACAAAACCTCCGTACCGTCTCTTCTCTCTCTTTCCTCTGTTCAAACTGAACACCTAAATAGTGTCTCACTGAACTGATGATCTCTCGTTGCAGAGGATGATGCCGAGACAAAGCACCTCGAAGCCCTAGAAGGCGCTCCGGAGCGACTCCGCTTATTCCAGCTCAATCTCCTCGACCCTGCCTCGATAGTCGCCGCCCTCCGCGGTGCTACTGGTGTCTTCCATCTCGCATCTCCATGCATCGTTGATCGCGTTCACGATCCTGAAGCCCAGCTGCTTGAACCCGCGGTGAAGGGCACGCTCAACGTGCTTCGGGCGGCACATGATGGGGGCGCTCGCCGGGTGGTGGTAACCTCGTCCATCTCGGCGATCATGCCTAGCCCCGGATGGCCGACGGACGTCGTGAAGGACGAGAATTGTTGGACTGATCTTGAACATTGCCGCGAGAACGGGGCGAGTACTCCTTCAATGCTTGATTGTGGGAAAATTAGGGTTTTAGATGGGTTTAAAACTAAATGGATTATGGGTTTCAGATCTGGTATCCGGCTTCAAAGACTATGGCTGAGAAGCAAGCGTGGGACTTTGCCAAGGAGAATGGGTTGGATTTGGTGGTGGTAAATCCAGGAACTGTAATGGGACCTATCATCCCGCCAAGTATCAATGCCAGCATGTTGATGCTGCTTCGACTTCTGCAAGGTACGTTGCCTTTATTTTGCTCGAGGAGAAAAGCTACGGAACAATAATTATGATATGCATGTTATCAATTATGGTGCTTTTGTAAAACGGAGGTAAGCATCTAACAAACGTATTTTCTTTATTTTAACTCATACTTTTGCTTGTTCGCAGTTTTTTTGTGTTTTTTTTTTGGATTAATTTATTATTATTATTATTATTGTTGTTGTTGTTGTAGTATGTGAAAATGTTGGAGTAGTTCAATGGTAGTTAAGATCAGAGAGAGATGCCTTAAATGATTTAGTTGCATAAAATGTCGGCCTTCCGATGACCCTGTTTGAAAAGTATATATATTAGATCCAACCTATATTAAGAAAGGTAGGGGTAGACCTAGAAAGATTCAGTTAGAATCTATTAAAAAAGAAAATTTTATTAGATTTAAATGAAAGTAGGACACAATAGGAAAAAATGATTTATTTAGCTTACTTCATTTAGTGGGATAAAGGCTTGTTATATATATTATTATTGTGTTCAAACAACTAATTAGAATTTTGAATAGCTTAGCATAATTTTTGCCATTTTAACAATTCCACGAGGTTGCCATCCAAATGCACCCATGAGGTCAACTTTGTGAATCACCCATCTGCTTTCATTCATTTAGTGTTACCATAAGTTGATAACTTTATTTTGTACAAGTATTTGGCCTACTTCTAAGGATGTTATGTCTAATCAATCCCTTATGTCTCATAATCCTTTTATATTAATTAAATATACTTGCTAGATAGTGCTAAAGCATTCCCCACAAGCGACGAGCTACTATCTAACCTGATTAGGGTGAGAAAGAGACAAGCATGGGCTAGAATGTTGCCTCTAAGTGATGCACCACAATTTAACCTAATTGTGGTGAAAAATAAATATGGGGAAGCTATGATGTCTCCCGTAATAATCACCACAAATTATCCCAATCGTTATAAAAAATAAGCGAGTGTTGATTAGATCAAAATCTAAGATTGATTTGCCACATGCGATTTTGGGACATAAAATGTAAAGACAAGAGAATTGGTGAATATTATGATAAGAAGAATTATGAATACGGTCAATGCTTATACTCCTTAAGTTTGATTGAAGAATCTTAAAATATCAATTTTGAAAGAAATAAATGAACTATTGCAACATGTACCTGCTGAAAAAAGGATATTTATTGGTGATGATTTACATGGGCATATACCTATTAGGATGAGCCATGAGATGATGTGTTGGTTATGGGAATATGGGTTATAAATGCAATGTGGGAAAATATATTTATTTTTTAAGAGTCTTATAATAACGTACAAATATGCTATGAAATATGAAAATATTTGGTTACTTATAAAATGGTGTCACCAAATCACACACACACTCACTTAGAAGGAATCTTGTGTTTCATGCAAGAACCAAACATATTAATTGTCATTTTAATCAGAATCTTATCTATAAGAAGATTGTCAATGCTTATATCTCCAGTTTGGAAAAAGTAGTTTATATCTTTATAAAGTATTGGTTCATGCTCCTTTCTCTCGATTATATAATAAGTTATAACTAACTGGTATATATGCTTCAACTTGACATGGATTATTAGTAATTACAAAGGTACTCTTTTTTTGGGATGAGTTTCTTATGATTATTTGGTTGTATCTTAGATCATTGTAACCAATTCTTGATTATGAATAAATGAGTCTTCTAGTGAATAAAAGTCATAAGAAATATATTTACTGTTGAACATGCACAAAAGAGTTTGGAATAATTAATGGTTTTCTGGGTGTTATTTTTTGAAAACTTGTTCTTATTCTTCTCAGGGTTTTTGTGGGTCTTCCTTATTGAGGGTTAGAAGACTTCTCCCTATGAGTCTTGTTCTATGTTTCAATGGCCGTTGTAAATCACTTTCTAGGTTGATGTCTTTGTTGGCAAAGAGAGCAAGTTCATCTGAGATGTAGGAATGTAGTCCATATCTTTATTATGATGACAAACATCTCCTTAATAGCGGTTCCAGGGAAAATGGCATGCAACCTAGATTTAGTGGTGTATTATTGCTTAAGTTGCTCTTGTTTTTGACAAAGGCCACAAAATTTTCTCCATCATTTATTTTCAAACCCTATTAGGTAGGACTCTTATGAGAGCATCTATTTGAAAACCTGCCAGGAAACATTATGTTGCCCAAAATGTAGATGGACATTCCCATGCTAAAACATGCTTGATGCATTTGAGGTGGGCAAATAGAGACCTTCTCTTGGGAAGTGTACCCATATATAGATTAATCCAAGTCTTCATTGCAACCATTGCATATAACTTCATGGCATCGGTAAAACTATCATATATTGGAATATCAATTCTAGCCTTCACCTTTAAAAGTCTTGTCCTTGCCTCTTTAACAGATGGTGCAAAACCTGAGGCCTTATTGATGTAGGACAAAATGCTTGCTTAAATATGTAGTGTTGAAAATAATACGCCTTTTGAATTTGGGCAATATTAATTATGTTAGCTTCTTGAGACTTAAACAAAAGTTAGAACATTTGGAAGATGATTAAAGCTTAGGCCAAACTACATGTAAAAGTTTAGAAATACGAATAATCAATTCTAATCAAGACTAGCAAGCAAGGGGGAGTTTCAATAGAAATCCCTAAATTAACAATAAGAATAATTACTAGTAGGATCCATCACTTAACTCTTTTAATGATTGGCAACACAGAGAAAGCATTGTATGATCTTTGTGATGCCACAAATTATGGTGAGACTTAGAAAGGATAAAAAGATTTGGAGGAGAGATTCACCTTGATCAAGGTTTGTAAATGATCTACCACTGCACGAAAGATAGTTGTTCGTCGATGACTTCGACGAGGGTGAAGACGATCCTTTCTTCGTATTCCTCTACAGTTTGGTTAACATCTGGATTGATGTCGAAGAACGGTGATTTGAGAATATCTACTTAATCTTGATCGTGGTAAACGAAACCGTGGTCACGTTCTAGATCCGCCATGCATTACTGGACATCAACTTTAAGTTTATGAAACCTTCAGACAATAATATGAACCCTTTTGGATGGTAGGACAATAAGGAGAGGTCGCGGGAAATTCAGGACATCATTGGATCTTCTTCTAGATAGCAAAGGAGTAAATTCTGGACATCACGTCGGATTTGTCTAGAAATCTGGATAACAAATTGAGAGGTGAAGATTTCCGAGTTTCGGCTCTCTGGATGCAAGAGAACTAGGTGAATATCGTGGGGAAATATGTGAACAACAGTGGAAAAAATCAGAGATTAATTTTCTTGCCTAGGCGACAAGCTAATTAAATCTAAAAATCAATTGGAGAGAGGGAGGAAGGGGCGGTTGGTCTTGGAGGGGACTTATTAATTGGGAGGTTTAATAGGGCATTAATTGAATAGGAGAGAGGGAGGGGCGGCAACCCTTAATGGAATTGATTGGATAATTTATTGAAGGAATAATTAAGATCTAGATTTAGAATGTTAAATTAGGAAAGGGGTTTAATTTCAATCCCAATTAAGATTCTATTTGATATGATTTTTGGATCCTTTCCAAAGATAACTCTTTTCTTTTGGGAAAGAAATTTAAATTCAAATATGAGGGCAATTGAATTCAAATAGTTTCCAAACTTAGGAAAGCTAATTTAGGACATTCATAATTACTAGGTTTGAAACTTGGAGGGAAAGGGGAAAGGGGAAGTGGCCGGCGGCTAGGGCTTGGAGTTGGGGTTGAGGCCATCGGTTTGGAAGAAGAGGTGGGTAGCTTTATGGTCAGCGGCTTGGAATTGGGGGTTGGGATGGCCGGCTGGGATTGTAGAGGTGTTGGTGGGGTTCGGCCGAGAGGGAGGAAGGGGAGTATGGACGGTCGTTTGTGGGAAGGGAGGGGAAGAAGGGGAAGGAGGAAGTCGACCACGAACCCGGACGCATCATGCGATTGGAGGGTATTGCGGCGCCCTCACCTAGAGACTTCAATCTCTTCAAGAACTCTCAAGCTCTCCCAAAACACACAAGTTTAGATTTTTTTTTTGTAATAACATTCATTAACCTCTCCAAAGAGGAGAGAATATAAATAGATAGGGTTTACAATAAAGAAAATTAAAGACATAAATGCCCCTAAGGGTCACAAATAACTATTCCCTCAAGTGAGGGTAGAAACTAAAATGCATAAATAAATCAAATACATATAATGACTCAAAAATAAAACAGTGCGATCGTGGCCGTAGATCAACGGCCCCGTCTCTGGTAGACTTCAATCTCTTCAAATCTTGCCGAGGTCGGATGTCCTCATCATTCTCCCGGGGTGAAAAAAAAGCTCGATTCCGTCGAGTACTCATCTCGGGTGCTCTCATAGATCTCTAATGCATATGGGTCAATCTGTTGAAGCTCCTCGTGCTCTAACCATGTATCCTCTGACTCGGACTTACCTCTCCACCTTATCAAGTACCTTAGTTGTCCACCATCTTTTGTGGAAATGATCAATCATGCCAACCTTCTTCGCCATATGTATTTTAATTAGCTTTCCACCTAGGCAAGGAAATTAATTCCTGGTTTCTCCAACTGCTGTTCACCTGTTTCCCCACGATATTCTCCGAGTTCCCTTGCATCAAGAGAGTCGAAACTCGAAAATCTTCACCTCTCAAATTGCTGTCCAGATTTCTGTACAAATCCGGCATGCTGTCCAGAATTTCAGCCAATTCCTTTGCTATCCAGAAGAAGATCCAGTGCTGTTCTGACTTTCCCACAACCTCTCCTTGCTGTCCTGCCATCCAAAAGGGTCTCTATTGCTGTCTGAAGGTTTCATAAACTTGAAGTTGTTGTCCACTAATGTATGGCGGATCCAAAACGTGACCACGATCAAGGTCAAGTAGATATTCTCAACTCACTGTTCTTCGACATCAATCCATAGGCTGACCAAACTATAGAGGAATATGTATAAAGGATCGTTTTCCTCGCGGAAGTCATCGATGAACAACTATCGTTTCCAAACCTTGATCAAGGTGAATCTCTCCTCCAAATCTTTTTATGCTTTCTAAGTCTTACCTTAATTTGTGGCATCACAAAGATCATATAATGCTTTCTCCGTGTTACCACTCATTAAAAGAGTTGAGTGAGAGATCCTACTAGTAACTATTCTTATTGTTAATTTAGGGATTTCTATTGAAACTCCCCCTTGCTTGCTAGTCTTGATTAGTATTGATTATTCATGTTTCTAAACTTTTACATGTAGTTTGGCCTAAGCTTTAATCATCTTCCAAGTTCTAACTTTTGTTTAAGTTTCGAGAAGCTAAAATAATTAATATTGCCCCAATTCAGAAGGCGTGTTATTTTCAACCCTACATACTTAATCAATCATTTTGTTCTACATCAGTTTTTTAACCAAATAATCATACTGGACGAGCAACTTTTACACCCTACTAAATAGATTATGGTATAAAATAATGAGCGTTTACATATATTAGTTGTAGTTATATGCTTCTGTCTCATACTAGAACTAACCATGAATCGATGCATCTCTTACATTGTAATATGTCTTGGATAACACAAATACTCCTCTGAGTTCCTTCACCCCCAAAGTAGAAAGCACAACAAATTACTGGTACATGTGTTCTTGCCCCCCAAATATCTGACTTCATTGAAAAAAAAAAAAGTCTCCTAGACATGCCATTTAAATATAAGGCAAATATTGTTAATAATTTGATAGCAATAATCAATTTTGGTGGTGGCCTACTTGATGACCGAACTGATGAAATCTCATTATCTCTGTAAGTGGCTAAGATGAGTTGAAAGGAAATGAAACAAGGACCAGAGAAATGTCATGAAGAAGGAAAAAGGGATAGGATATCTATATGCCCATGCAAGGTAGTTCTAACCAACCATTCCCTTCTAAAAAAAACAAAGCTGACTATCTCTTCTAATTTCTAGAAGTACGTAATGAATAAGATCCTTATATTTCACGGTACAAACTTATAGAATTTATTTCTTAGTTCACAAAACCTAGCTTATATATCCGGACTAAGGTAGACTGGCTTAAAAAATTTCCACGTGACTTTAAAAATTAGGCATTATGATTATGTAATTCTTCATTGGAAGGCTGCTAGAAGCATAGCATCTTACAAATGTGACTGAACTGATGGGTTTTAATAGATTAAATAAGATAGATAAAATTTATTTTGGTTTCTGTGGACTCACTTGCTTTATTAAATCAACATTAGCTGTTATTACGATGAATCCAGTGTTCCTCAAGTTACAGATTCATACTTTATTTTACAGTTTTACCCTTAATGAGTCTTGCCACAACTGGCTTGACAAATTGGGAAATCTTCAATCATAATCCATTTTTGTAGAGACATTTCCCTTGTTTTCTTTTTAGCATAAGGAAATTTCAGTTTCTTGTATGAGTAACAGAAGCGTGCTACGTAATTTAGTGCTTGTATTGTTTCCACCTAGCAGTAGTAGGAAATCCTTTTCCTGCCTTTGTTTGGGACATCTTTCTTACCGTTTCATAAAGCAGCTTTTTAGTAAAAAATTAAAATTTTTATACTAGAAAGTTGCTTTAAGAAGCAGAAAGAAAATCATCCCAAGTGAAGTCTTAGGTTTCGTTTGGGACGTGGCTTTTTTATTGCTTCTTAAAGTAGCTTTTTAGTATAAAAATTTAAATTATTGTATTAGAAAACTGTTTTAAGAAGTAGTAAGAAAGTCATCCCAAAAGAAGCTTTAGTCGTTGAACAGACCGTTCTCTCTATTTATTTGAGTTGGTTAGCCGTTAGCAAGATTTTTCTTTTTAGATAGGCGTCTTAACAAATATTTGGCATTAATTTGTTTCAGGGTGCACTGAACACTATGAGGACTTTTACATGGGTTCTGTTCATGTCAAAGATGTTGCGCTTGCGCATATTCTTTTATATGAAAATCCATCTGCGTCTGGGAGGCATCTTTGTGTTGAAAGCATAATCCATTTCAGCGACTTTGCTTCAAAAGTTGCAGAACTTTACCCAGAATACAATGTGCCGAAGTAAAACCCTCCCTCTCCTTCCAACATTTAGGCACTTTTTTTGTATAATTGATAAGGCTAATGATGATGGTAAAGTTGATGAGGTTTTTCTCATTCATTTCCCCTTTTCCCCTTCTCAGGTTCCCCAAGGATACCCAACCTGGACTGTTGAGGGCCCAATATCCTTCAAAGAAACTGATTAACTTGGGCTTGCAATTCGTTCCAATTGAGCAAATCATAAAGGACGCTGTTGAAAGCTTAAAGAGCAAAGGTCACATATCTTGAAAGATATATATGGTATTGCGGTCTCGTTTCATCGGCCTTCAGGATGGACTGTTTTAATCTAGTTTAAAAAGTTTGCAGTGTTGGTGGAGTTCATCTGCATGAGCTCACCATTAGACAACCAATATATGGAGGAACTTTATACTGGAGGAATATTTTGAGTAAGTGAAATAACACGTTAAATATCGTGCTAGTACATGCCTGTCTATGAACTAGGTCAGTATTATTATTTTCTTTTTTTTTTGTTTGTTGTCATCCAGAGACTAATAAAAATGCGCCACGTCACCCAAAAAATGTACCGCGCTCAGTACCAAGCTCGGTACCGAGCTGTACCGAGTGTCGGTACTGAGCGACCAAGCGGTAACGGACGGTTCTCCCGTCCGGTGTCCGCACAGAATAATCTCTCCAGCAAAAGGGCTTACATGTAGTGCAATAAAAGCAAATACCAAAACCAAAAGGCTAAACAAATTGAAAGACAACTATTGTTGGGCTCAGCTAGCACAAAAATTCGCCCACGAATTAAAATAGGTAGCCCAAAGAGCACCCCGGTTGCCTGATGCAACAAGAAGACAGTTCAGGTAATGTGAAATACCAATAGCAGAAATCAAGAGGCAAAAGCTGATCATCATTGCCGAACTGAATCAAACTGAAAGCTTAAGCTTAAGAAGATGCCTCTTTCATATTGTCGACATGTCTCCAGCTTTTAAGTTTTTGTATCACACTTCTTTTTTATGTTTTATTTAGGACTTTTTTTTAGTACAAAATTTATAGTTTAAATTTTTTTTTACTAAAAAATTGATTTAAAAATATTAAAAAATCATCTCAAATGAGGCCTTAATCAGAGTAAATAAGGCGTTTGGATATTAATTTCATTCCTATACCGCCTTCTATTTCTTTCTCCCTTAGCGTGATAAATGATAAATGGGAGAAGAAATAGCTAAATAGTAAGCATTTTTAATTGCAGAAGGGGCATGCTGTAGTTTGTCAATAAAATAAAGCACTTCCAGAATATTCGGGCGAAGCAGAAAAGAGCCAAAACACTGAGCAAATCTGCAAAGTTGAAATAGAAATCACAACTGCAGAGAAGAGGAACAGGGATATTCCACTTAATTAGAGTATTAGCAATTTTTAGACCCCCTACAAGAGCAAGCAAAGTATACACAGTATCTAATATGCCGCTTCTTATACTAAACATTCCTGTACCATTCAACCTGAGGCCAATCATGATTTCTTTGTAGAAAATTTGTGCTTGGACTTAGCCTCCTCCCTCCAAAAAAAAATCCATTTTGTCATCCCTTAAGGATTTGTGGGCAGAATTTGAGCTTTTGATCCCCAATCTTTCTACATGTATTCCGAGTGTTTTAACATATTATTGTTCCGGTAGAAATTTTTGAAAGGCAGATTATATAGAAAGAAAATATCACTTAAAGGTTTCGGCCTCTTACTGAGGGCTTTAAGATCTGAGTCTAGTTTTCCTCGTAAGAGCAAGCCCCTATAAACAATTACCTCCCTCGATAATTAGAGAGCACTTTCGATTAAGACTAGTTGTTAAATTATATACTTAGCATTCAACGTATAATAGTAATAATTTTATATATCAAATTTAATATTTAAAATTGAGAATTCACCATCTTACACTTAAAGCGGATGGTGGTGGTGGTGGAATGTTGAGGAATCCTAGTCTACTTTGAGAAAGTAATCGACCCAAATTGATTGAAGGATTAATGTCGACAGCTATAGGTTGCTTGGGTACTTTGCAGACTTGGGGTGAATATTTGTCTAAGGGACGAATACAAGTCGATTTTAGCTTAAAGATGATTTTGTGCGCTATCGATTACATATTATAATTCATTATTGAATAATGACTAGCCATTGGGGAACATACATGCTTTTAACCATGAATTTAATACAATGGAGTTGTTTGATCAAGCCATTAGGTCAGAAGGTCACAATCATAAACGTTTATTACATAAAGATGATATGGCCAAGCTAGGGTTCTTTGTAGAGCTTTCTAGTTGAACCATCGATTATAGGATCAGTCATAATCATACCACGTAGAACCGTCTAGCCAAACAATGAGTTTTGTGGAGCCGTCTAGCCAAACCACCAGTTAGAGGATAAATGTTACGTCCTTACTAGCAAAAAATTATTTGAGAATGAATCTAATTGATATTCTCAATTGGACATTTGCTCTTTATGAGCTGAAATTATTCTTAAATTTATCGCTCTTGCTAAACTATTATGGAGAGTGGATGAGTTTTGATTTAAGTTTAGATGGTTAATTTAGAATTTTTAATATATATGAAGTTTTAAGATTTTGATAAAATTTGATCACTGACCCCTTCAGTTGAGATGAACTTTCAACAAGGTCATCATTGGGGTGACAAAGTCACTTTTTAATATCTGTATTTCATTGATATTTGGAGAAATTTAAGAAGTAGAGTTCCCTTCAGTTGAGAATAGTTTTCAACATGGACATTATCAAGGTTTTATATAATTTGTATTTTAGTTGTCTAAACCTCAACTATATTTACCCACCAACAGAGGATTGAGTTTGACGAATGACTAATCTCATGAGTTATTATACAAACACTAAGAATCAAGAGCTTATAATGAATTTCATTTAGGGGTTGTTTGATTATAATACAAAGTGGTGCAAAGTAAAGTAAATGTAGTGTAAATTATTTCGATTCATTTTTTGAAGTAAGCCAGATTAGCCCAGTTTTGAGAGAGAACCGTTTACACCACAAGCAAGATTGCTTAACTATCGGCCACCACATCGTGGGCCGCTGCATCCACTTGCCGCTTGCCACCATCTCCATTGCTACCCACCGCAACCCTCCATTGGCCACCATCGCCGTCGCCCTCCGCCGGCCACCACATTTTTAAATTTTACACTACATTCATTACTTAACAACATCAACAACAACATCAAGCCTTTATTCGACTATATAGGGTCGGCTTCATGGATCTTTTTCCTACATTGTGTAATGTTAAGAGTTTTTTTTTTTTTTTTTTTTAAGCTTGAACTTAAAACATACTTTTTTTTTTAACCTGGCTCCTTGAAGGGAGCCATTGTAATGTTAAGAGTTAAATTATCATTTAAATTTAATAAATAAATATCATTTCTAATATTTTCTAATCAAGTCTTTTTAGTTCTACCTCTAACATTCTTAACATAAGTCAAATCTAATACATCTACTTTCCTAATTGGCTCATCAGAAGGCCGCCGTTTTATGTGACCAAACCATCTAAGATGACTCTCTCTAATCTTATCTTCCATTGGAGCTACTCCAACCTTTTCACTTACATGCTCATTTCATATATATCTTGTCTCTGAGAGTAAAGCCACTCATCTACCTGAGCATCGCCTCATCACATGCATTTACTTTTTATTCATCCAAACAACTTCAAAGTATTCCTTTTACAATGCATTCCTTTTTTAGCCAATCAAACAGCCCCTTAAAGAGCCTTTGAAGGTCTAACGTTAACTTTCGAATAAAATCCCTTGATGAATTTTGAGATTGGCATTCATTGTTAATCCAAGTTGTGTCGACTCCAGTTCTTTCAAGGAGGAGGATTGAACTTGAATATTTAATCAACGAAGTCTTCTTAGACCTTTGAATTAGGAGTTATATATGACGGTCAAAGCACTTGCGGGGAAATAGTTTGAAATTAGAATTTTACATTGGCTTGCTTTTGACCCCCACATAACATTATAAGATATTTGTGCTTGCAGATTTAGCACGTTTGTTAGAACACGTTTAGGAATCAAATTTCCTTTAAATATCATGCATATTTTCAGTGCATATTTCATAATGAATTTGATGTTGATTAATACATTTTGCATGATTTTCATACTTATATGATTAGTATGATGCATTTGCATGATTGACATAATGTATTTATATGATTGGCATTATACATTTGCATGATTAGCATAATGCACTTGCATAAGTGTCATAGGGCATTTGTGTGGTGCTAATATATTTATATGATTTATGCAATGCATTTGTATTGTACATTCACTTGTTGCTTAGTATGCGTGCATGATTCATTTGCATGCTGCACATGTGTTTGCAAAACCCATTTGCAAATTACATAGCATGTATGCGTAATGCATTTGCATGCTATCCAGTGTATTTGCAAAGCGTATTCACAGGTGAATTTGAGTGTTAGATAGTAAATAAGCATGATCTATTTGACTGCTGTAAGATACATGTATATGACATTTAGGCATGTTAGATCGAATGTATACATGATGTGTTTACATTTTGTATAGTATGCATGTGTGATGTGTTTGCATGTCGCATAGCATATATGCATGATATGTCTGCATGTTACATAGTATATATGCATGACATGTTCAAATATGACACTTGTGAAAATATTTGCATATTGGATGGCATACAAATGATGTTTTTGTATTGTACACTTGCACGCTTTTTAGAGCACTAGCACGGTGTATATGCATGTTTTCAATGTATTGCATGCCTTTCAATGTCTTGACATGCTTCTCAAGATGATGTGTCATGCTGGTTTGTTGTGTACTTCTCAACGGAATGACATACTTTTGGCGGCGGTAGCACACTTCTCGAGGCTATCTCATGCTTTCTAAGGTTGTTGCATGCTTCTCGAGGCAACATTCATAAGCTTAACAAAAATAGAATTTAATGCATGAGAGGGATTTAAAATATTTAAATATAATCAATTGTGCGAGTGATTATCATTGGAAAGTGTACAATATTTCATTTAAAATTTAAGAAACGTCTTTTGTCCATTTGTATTAGATTTGCAGATAAGGTGGAATGCGAGACAAATTAGGCTTGAGCTGTAGTTCATAGAAAAAATTAGATCCATTTCCTTCTGATTTGATGGCAGGGAGAATTGGCTCAACTAAGCTACACAATTATTGGCACATGCGACCATTAATCAATAATCATTCCTATATTATTGAAATGAGTGTTTCTTTCTTTTTTAAAAGGATTTGACTTTTAGACCTTTATTTAATACAATGGTTATACACATCAAGATGCTTTATTTGTACATTATGTATGGTTATCTCCCGTTTAAATTAAACCCTAATAACTCTAAATTATCTAAATTGTGAACATAATAAACCCACAAGCCTCATATCTAGGATTAATTATTTTGTGTCGTCCGGAGGCAAATCAGAGCACGCCGCATCACCTCCTTGCTGTGTACCGCGGCTATGTACTCGTTGTGTATTGGGTGACGAGACGCGCTCTTATTCGTCTTCAAACATAGAGCTACGTGCACAGAATAATTTCTCCATATCTAGATTATCAATATAGGTGTAATGTCAGATTATTATATATATTTCAGTAGAGCAATGTTGCTAGTTTTCAAAATCAAATCCACTTTAACATAGTGACTTTGTGGTCCTATGGAAGAGATTACACAGAAAAATATAGTGATCGTATAAGTTTTAAAGCGCTTTTTAGATTCTTAGATTATTTGATTAGTAAGTTATGACAATTATCTTAAAATGATGATGATGATGATGTTATGATTGCTATTTTGTACCAACAGAAAAAAAAAAAAAAAAAGCTGTAGCAGAGCCTAGAAAAAGGGAACCTAGTAATTAAGGATTTCCTCTTTTTGATTGAAGCTTTACCAACAAAAAAAAAATATATATTTTTGATAAAGTTATGGTGTTGAGATTCTGAGATCAGTGTAGTAAGCGGTGGTTTGTTAGTTGAGGTGATGGTTTTTAGTCAAAAGGATTAATGCATGTGCTGCTGCTATTTCTTAAAATGTTAATTTGTACCATTTATTATGTAAAAAGATGGAGAGAGATGAGTTCATTTCAATATTTATCTCATGCCATAAAATAATAAATTTTAAATTTTGCATGTCTAAGATTTTATTTGAAATAGTTTTCTTATTATTTTATAAAACAACTTTTTAATATAAATAATTTAATTCAAAAAATTATTTTAGAAAACAGTAAGAAAGTTGTTCCAAATCAAGCCTAAGGCTTCGTTTGGGACAGCTTTCTTACTACTTATTAAAATAGCCTTTGAGGACAAAAATTACTCGAAGATGTTTTAAGAAGCAGTAAGAAAACCGTCCCAAACGAAGCCTAAATATATCATTAGTGACAATGTAAAAACTTTTTTTTATATCTTGTGCAACCCATCTTGATCAGTTGGTGGGAGATTAGGCTATCAATCAAGAGGTCTTATATTTGAAGCTTACATATATGTTGCTTAGGTTCGCTAAAATTCCTAAGAAAAAGGCTATTGATTTATAAATAGAAAACAATGGTAACTTTTGTTCCTATTAAATTAAACAATGCAACTAACATCGTTATCATAGAATCTAATTGATATCCTTAATTGCAGTCACAAGTTTTATTTATTTAGAAAAAAATAGGATTAGTCAACAAAGTGCCCACCAAAACCGCTAATTCTATTGTTTTATATATTTATTAAAAAGGTCTAGTCGAATCTAATCTCACTCGCTGCAATTTGATTTCCTCGTAGAACCTAAGGTATTCTTATATTCTAGGTCAAGCTTTTTATATTCTAACACCAAAAGTTGCATCAGGGCATCTCCAACCGAAATTCTCATTTTTCATTGCAAAATGTGCAGTAAAATTAAAAAGTATTGTCATTCATCTCCAGTGGAACGTCATTTTGCCCCCAAATCATCTCGTTTCTTTTGTGTCTTTCTCAGACGAGTTCGGCAGAGAGAAAGAAATGGCGCAAGTGAACAGCGCGACGCCAATATTGGCGTTGCACTGTTCAACTGCGATCAAATGGAGGAAGAAATGGTGTTCGGTTGCGACGTTTGAGGGCCTCCATTGGGCTGTTTGCCGAACGGTTGGAGATGGTCTCATATATGTATGATTATTTTCACATTATATATATATATATATATATATATATATATATATATATATATATATATATATATATATATATATATATATATATTATTATTTATTATATCAATATACATTTGGAAAAAAAAATGTCGAACAGCCTTAAATTTTGCAGGCAAAAAATCCGACACTGTTTTCTTCCGAAGTCCTCCTATTCGGTTGTAGTGGATTTAATTTGAATTGAATAATTTCAAAATTATTTTATTTGGTCTCAAATTAGTGTAATATATATATTATTTATTTATTTCTATATTCTACTTAATTATTTATTTTAAACTAATAATAATAATTAAAAGCCTTTCTCTTTGAGACAAGCTCTTTATTTTTTTAAAGTAATGTTTTAGTACAAATTTTAGTTTAGAAATTCTTTACTAAAAGTTACTTTTTAAAATAATAAAAAAATTGTTCCAAATAAAGATTTTGTTTAGGAGAACTTTCTTCCTGCATTCTAAAATCATTTTTTAGTAAATAAATTTTTAAAACAAAAAAAATTTATATCAAAAAACAGCTTTAGAAAATAATAAAAAAACTATTTCAAACAAAGCCAAAATCTCAATCACCTCTAAAAAAAACACCCTCAATAAAAATCAAATTCATGCCTAAATTGTTGTAATTATTAATATGTCCAATACAATTTTTAAAGCTGTTATGGCAATTTTTAAAAGAGAAAATTTTATAATTTTGATAATAAATAAAAAAAACTATTTTCCCATTCCTATATTTTTTAGATTAAATTTTATTATTTATGTGAAACATAATTTTTGTAGCAAAAAAAAAACAACTGACAGCTTTTATTTCAAGTAATTTCTACCAGAAGCAGGTTGAGACAGAGCAAGAAGAGATGCAGACTGGGAAAGAAGAGAAGGAAGGCTTTGGATCAGTGACAGGCGCCCGTGCATGCGAAGAATGACCGCTTGATTTGATCACCAAAGTGCGAGGCTCAGTACCATACTACCATGCATTGTCTTCCTTTCCTCATATGGTCATATATATTTCATTTAAAAAAAAATCACTCTCCTAAAAAAATAAAAAATAAAAATTTACATTTTGTTATTATTTTATGAGGAGATTAATATATATTATTTTAATCTATTATATTTTTAAAATTAATAATGGATTAAATAATTCATATCATTATTGTTCGATAAATTTCATGTTGGCCGGCAACTACCTAATGCAAATTTCAACTTTCTCGCCTAGAACTTGCGTCCTAACAGCATTAATAATAATAATTTAACAAAAAATTTTGATTATAAGTATGTTTTTTAAAGCTAGCACTTCGAACTTTTAAAATAAACTATTAAATTTATGATTTTCACAATGTATGATAGTGATAAATAGAATTTAAATAATAGTAATATAAATAAAATAACTCAAATTGTATTTTTTGTAAATAATATTAATTATAATACACACATGAAATAGAGAAAAATAAGAAAAAAAAAGTTATTTTAGAATATCCCAATACATTTATATCAAAATGAGATTAATTGTTTTACATATATTCTTAATTTTATGCAATACATATCATTTCTCAATTTAATTAAATTATTAAATAATACATAAAATTTAATAATAGATACATTTATGTTATTAAATAAATTTAATTGTATTGAAAAATAACACTATTAGGAATGCATAAAAATATTATGCTACATTTTTTAAAATTATTACTATAATGAATCTCTCTTTATTAGAAATGAATAACAAAAAAAAAATTATGGAGATCATAAGCATCAACTAGATTAAGCCCATGTCCAATCGAGTGTTTTATGCTCGTATGCAATCTGCTGGTAGCTCCAAATGAACTACATTGTGACGTCAATATTTGCATTGTACTATTCCACCGATATTTTTTTATCCAAAAATTCAGTTGAAAAAAGAATATATTTTTTTTTTTTGGGAAAACCCGGGGCAAAGCCCATTATATTAAACTCAAAGAAAATTACAGAGGGAATCCTGGATTATCAGGATAAAACCAATAAAAAGAGAAGCTAAGAACAATAGAACAAAGCCCAAAAAATAGTTACAAAGGAGACATAAAACAATCAAATAGACTCAGGCAAAATAAGCCAGTTCCAGACAACAAAACTCATTCAGTGATCCGTGAAAACCGTCCAGCGCAGGGGGAAGCTCCAGTTGCCAGGAGGAATAAAGGCCCTCACAGAACTTCCATCCATCCCAAGTATGTCCGAAAAATGTGCCAGGTTGCCAGAAAGGGCCTTCCATGGCAAACAAGAGGAATCTGGCTTGGTCATCATCGTCGGATTGTAGTAATGTCTCCTGTGTATGTAACCATTAGTTCGGGTCTGAACCAGCCCGTATACCCAAGAAATGAGCATCCTGTTCTTCAAAATGGAACAAGACTGAACAGTAGATAAAAACCACCTGCAGCCATCAAAATGTTCTTCCCAGGTCTGAAGAAAATAGTAAAGTATACCAAGTATCTCCAAAAAACCAAAACTTCTTCCAGACAAAGCAGAAAGTAGAAAAGAACTAGGAGAAAATACGTCCCAGGTCAAAAAATTGCGGATCAAAACACCCAGATAAATCATATACCAGAAAGCCTCCATATAAGTGAATCTTTGTTTTTCCATCGTGAAATTTTCAGTCTAATGGCCATCGTGATGTTACAAATCAATGTAACCGAGTTAGTACGGGTATTAGAGAAACGCCTCAAGTTTCTCTCACGCCAGATATGGTAAAGTATGCAACCCACCATTAAACAGCAGAAATCCTTCTCAGATTTACTATGCGAATTGGAAATGGAAAAAAAATTCCAGAACTTGAGCTAAAGTAGGTCGAAGAAGAAAGCATTGCAATTCCGGCAGCAAATATTTAAGAATATTAAAAGAGAAATCACAACCAAAGAAGAGATGATTATGATTTTCCATAAAACCATTGCAAAGGGAGCATAACGGAGCAACCTGAATTCCCCTAATCAGCATGTTATCAGCAGTTTTAAGTTTCCCTAACATAGCCATCCAAACAAAACAAGCATATTTTAGAGCATGCTTTTTGTGCCATACAGCATCAAACCAGTCCACCTTCGGCAAATGAGAGTAAAAATGCTCAATAAAATTCTTAAAAACCCAGTTACGGGATCCCAGCCAAAGAATGCCAGAGGGATCAAGTAAGGGAATGTTTGAAATAGCTTCAGTTAGTGTGTTAGGTAAAAAGCTAGGGAGTACCCAATTTTCACCCACAACAACATCTTTCACCAAAATTCTCCCAGATGTTCCATGTCAAAATGATTCGCAATGATAATCCCATTGAGCCAAGGATCCCATTTAAAAGAAAAATTGCTTTCAGCAGACAGGGAGAAGAAGATGCAGTTTAAAATCTTAGTAGCAGTAGCACAAAGCTTCTTCCAAAATAGAGAAGCAGAGGGCGAGAAGGGTTTCCAAGGGGATATATAATAAGCTTTAAACCATTTACTTAAAAGGTTTTGAGTGTTAAACAGTTTGCCAATGGTGGAGCACATTACCCCATGATAAAGGGCTTCAATGGATGGAATACCAAGACCCCCAAGATGCTTAGGTGAAGTGACTTTGGACCAGGCAATGAGATGAAGCTTTCTCTCTTGGAGATTCGAATGGAAAAGAAATCTAGAGCACAGTTTATTGATGGAGGCACAGCAAGCTTTAGGTATTATAGATCCTCTAATCCAATACGCAATAGTGTTTGAGATGGTAAATTTGAGAAATTGAACTCGACCTGCAAAAGAAAGAAATTTGTTTTTCCAACCATCAAGTAGAGAAGAAATCTTGCTCAGTAGTGGTTGGAAGTGAGAAATTTTGAGTTTTTTTGTTGAAATAGGAATGCCCAGGTATGTGAGAATAGTGGAACAATTGTTGATGCCAAGCACATTGCAGATAACCTCTTTTTCATGGGCAGCATTGGAGAAAATAATGGAGCTTTTATCCGGATTTAAATGTAGGCCCGAAAGATTCCCAAAATGAGTTAAACAGTTTAAAAGACCTTCAGCATTAGCCCGGGAAGCTTCACCAAAAACAAGAAGATCGTCAGCATACATCAAGTGATTAATATTAGCACCTCTATCACAAACTCCATTAAAGCCAGTAGTATTGGGAGATCTAACAAGGATATTAGACAACCCGTCCATAACGATGCAGAAAAGTAATGGAGATAAAGGGCAACCTTGACGGAGCCCAGAAGTAGACTTGAAGAATCCTTCCAGCGAGCCATTCAAACATATAGAAAAGTGTACATCCGAAATACAACTATTGATCCAAGAAACAAAATTCTCAGGAAAGCCCTTTTGGTGTAATCTAGCAATCAGAAATTCCCTTGAGACAGAGTCAAATGCTTTTTTGATGTCAAGTTTTGCACAAAAACTCTTATGCGTGCCTCTAAATTCCCTAAGAATTTCAGAAGCCAGAATGATGTTATCAGCAGAGCAACGGTTGGCAATAAAACCAGCTTGACTTTCGTGAATGATGAGGGGAAGAACTTTCTTTAACCGATCAGCCAAAATTTTAGCAATGATTTTATATAACACATTACAAAGAGAGATGGGCCTGAAATCATTTATTTTAGAAGCATGTGAAGTTTTTGGAATCAGCGTGATAGCAGTAGCCTTAATCCCTTTAGGGAGACAACCAGAAGTAAAGAAATTGTTAACAGCATTGTAAACTTGGCAACCAAGAATATGCCAAGTTTTCCTATAAAAACCATAAGAGAAACCATCCGGCCCTGGTGTTGAATTAACTTTCCCATCAAACACAGCAGATTTAACCTCTTCAATGGAAACAGGGGCAGTTAACAGAGAGTAGTAAGAGGGAGGTACTAAATTACCAGGAGGAATGTCTAAAGGAAAAACCAGGGGATGAGGAGGAGGATTATACAAATCCTCAAAGTGTTTCACAATCGCCTTGGAGATGTCTTTGAATTCAGTAAAATGCCCATTAGCCGTGGAAATTTCTTTGATGTGATTTTTGTTATTTCTGCTTCTGATTTTGGCATAAAGAAAACCAATATCTTCTTCCCCATGAGTAAGCCAAAGAGCCTTAGCTCTTTGAGTAATCCAAGAAGTCCAAAACGCTTGAAGAGAAGCAAGCTTTTCATTTATGTTTTTCAGATTGGTGTTGAGTGCCAAATCCAACGGCTGAGATTGTAAGTCCAGCAAACAGGCATTCTGAAGACCTTTAAGCTCTTGGATGGAATTTGTCAGAAAAGTAGAGGAGGCCCAGTTACGATTTTTAAGAGCTTTTTTGAGATTTTGTAAACTGTGGTGGAAGGAAGCTAAGGGGCTTCTGTTGGATCTGGAATGAAAAGCATCAAGAACATCTTCCCAAAAACCATCCATGTTAGCCCAGTAATTTTTAAACCTAAACCTAGAGGAAATAGGTTTAGAGTTAGAAGATTTGAATATAAGCGGTGAATGATCTGAAGCCAGAGGGGATTCAACAATGTAGTAAGCTGTGGGGAGGTAGTCAAGGAGGGCCGGGTTCACCAAAACTCTGTCAAGTTTTATGTGTATAGGGTCATCAACCCTTTGATTAAACCAGGTGTAGTAAAGCCCAGTGGAAGAAAGATCGTGCACGCCACAGTTAAAAATCATATTATTGAGTTCCCCAAGACGGCTGTTAGAAGTACCAGAACCACCCGCTTTTTCAGATTCAAATCTGTAACAATTAAAGTCCCCCATCATAACCCAAGGTTGATCTTGAGGGGGAATGAGATCAGCTAATTGGTTCCACAAAACTTTCCGATCTTCAATGCTATTACAAGCATAAATAACAGTGATGTATATGGGAGGAAAAGATCCAATAGAAAGGATGCCATGTATGAGTTGAGAAGAAGTGTGAATCATATTAAAAGAGACTAAAGATGCATCCCATTTAATCCAGATACGTCCAGGAGAAGAATCCCTGAAATTATTGCAGCTACCTTCATTTTGGAACAGTAAATGGGTATTGCAAAACCACGGGTCTTCCATGGAGACAGAGGAAATTTTTGCTTCCAAAATACAAAACATATTAAGGTCATAAGAGGCGATCAAAGACTTACAAACACGCACTTTGTCAGGGTTATTGAACCCTCGGACATTCCAACATGCAATCGTTGGGAAAAAAAAAAAAAAAAGAATATATAGATAATATTCTTTTTTTTTTGATATTTAAGAAGCACAATTTGATTGAAGATAAATTATTATATTTTGAAATATTATTATATTTTAGATTGAAAAATAAGTTTTTGGGTGGGAGATGGATGCTAAAATAATGAAAGTTGTCAAATTTAAGAATCAAGAAGATCTCTAAAGTGTTAGTAAGTGACGCCACCCATAATAAGAAAATAATTCACTGAAAGGTCCAGAAAGACAATGAGTAAGATGAGACGGATGTTCTGACACAAAATGCACAGATGCCATCCGATGCAAATTAGACGGTTCTGATCCAATTCAATCCAATAAGGTTCTGAACCAGAGAAGTTTAAATTTCAGCCATCAGATTGGCATCGGGCGGTTACAGGACAATAGCTTTACCCTTGCAGTTGCAATCTTAACTATAGAGGAATAGAGGATCCTCTTCTGATCATGAGAGAGGATGAAGGAAAATAAAAGACTTCTTTTGGTTTGTAAGTGAAGTGATTGGGTTATTTATAGCAGACAGTACTGACAGAATTTAATAGGATCGATGGCGAAGAAAGCAAGTTGTGCACGCGTGAACTTACATTTTCTTCATTATTTATTTATTTAATATTTGAGCCCATTAAAAAAATTAAAAAAAATTAAATATTTGAGCTCATTAAAATAAATTCACCTATATTATGTATGTACATTTCAAATTTAAGATCTCTTAATTAATAATCAAAACTTTCTAATAAAAAAATCAAGATGACCGATGTGAATTTACATTGTCATTGAGATTTTAAACTTTGATGGAGTTTAAGGATGAGGCTATTCGCATGAGTTGCTTCAATGATATGTGGAAAGAGTAGAGTTTATATTTGATTTCAAGGAATTATTTTTAAAGTGATTAATTAATATTTGTCTCACAATTATCTATTTAATATTTGATTCTTTTTATATTTTAGAAGAATTTAATCATAAATTTATGCATAAAATTGAATATGCAAGAGCTCAATTCTATAACCTTTCAAGTTTCAACAATGAGAATCTAAAAGTGGTGAAATTAGTAAGTGGAGTTGGCTTTGAAATGATATGAAAATTTTATCTTAAATTATCTTAGATTTATATAAAATTTCTATTATGTGTGGAATCTAATTGTGTTGATCAATCTGGTAATTTTGTTGACTTGGACCTAAAAGCTTGAAGTGTTCTTTGGGGAGAGGGAGGGACCCCTAGCTCAAAAAAGTTTTTTGCACAATGCCTGACGCTATGTACCCGAGCGCCCTAGAGCTGAATGACAGAGAGCAAAACGCTGCAACGATATAAATACAATGGTGAAAGACAAAGACTTGAGCACCACATCGCTATGAGCAGATTGGACGGTTTTCTTTCTCATTTTGTTTTAAGGGTTAAGTCCTTTGGGATTATCTTACTTGGCTTTTTCATATATTTTTACTGTGTAGGCATTGAGAGTGATGCATGTGAGAAGAGCAGAAAAGAAAAGAGTGAGAGAGAAGAGATATACGTACTTATTTCTCCAAAAATTTTATGGTGAATTTTTTGGTGTGGTCCTCCATGTTTTTTTTTCCTATTTTGAGTTTTTTCATATTAAATCCTAGTGTACTTTACCTTTTCGTTGCTTTTACTTTCTTTCTTGTTTCGTCAGTGTGGTGTTTACTCCTCATATTTCCACAAAAATTTCAAATATATTTGAGATTTAATGAATGAAAGAAAAAAAAAGAAACTAAAGGCTATCAATACAAAGAGTTTAATTTATTTATTTTTTGCTTCTCTTATTCGATATGAAGGAGAAAATTTATAGGGCATCGATTAGGGTAAAGAATCGTTATAAAAATATGTATTTACTAATACTATTGAAATAAATTTAATTTTTTATAAATTGTGTTTGACTCAAATATAACATATATACTTATGAATAAGATACTTTTGTAATTCCTCAATTATTTTCAATTTAATTATGCAGATTTGACCTTGTTAGAAGTAGATATATTAGATTTGATCTATGTTAAGAAAGGCATATATATACTTACAAAAACTTGATTAAAAAGTATTTGAAATAACTTTTTTTATTAGATTTAAATAAGAATTCGACTCTAAACAATATACAATAGAAAAAATTGATTCATATAGCCTACCCTATAAGCGGGATAAAGGCTCGCTATTGTTGTTGTTGTTCGCTTACACTTTTTCAATTCAGTTAAATCAAACATTGCCAAAATCTAAAAAGCTCAATCCAATTGATATTTCAGTTTGTCGGTCAACAAATGGAGAAATTAAGATCCACATTATATTTAATGAAATTATGAAGTAGATCAACTCCATTGTTGTTAGAGTAGACAGTTATAGGATCGAGTTTGGCCTATGAGTTTCACTGTCTCCTTCTTATCTTATTGCTCCCTTACCTATTTATAAGGAACAAGTCTTTAATATGTTTTATCTTCTATTAATGAAAATATTTATAATAAATTTCTATTCTTCATAAAGAAAAATAAAAGCGAGTAAAGTGCTATTAGCAATAGCTTTTTTAACTGTATGAAACTACACCTACATAATCTAATAGGCATAATTGTTTCCTTTCTCCTAATATTAACGAAAATCCTCATTAGAATAATAATAATAATAAAACTTAGGGTCACAATGCAAATAAATATCACATAGTGCAGAATAAAACAGTAGATGTGAAATAATACACAGTTCAGCCACTAAAAGAATTCTAAGTTGCCATACTTTTGTAAATCCTATTATCACTTTTTTTTTAAGTGAAAATACCTTTAAGCCACCCTTTTTAATATATAATCATATTTTATCAAGGTTATGTTTACTCATAATATTGCCAAAAAATGATTATTCATGTGACTAAGGCTTTGCATGAGACAGCTTTCTTACTGTTTTCTGAAACAACTTTTTAGTAAAAAATTCTTGTACTAAAAAGCTATTTTAAAAAGCAATAAGAAAGTTGTCACAAGCAAAGCCTAAATATATCTTATAGCGATTTTTTTACAAAAATTATGATTAGGAAATAATCACACCGTGCTGCATTTAATTACAAAAAAAAAAACATGACTAGAAAAGCTTAATATTGATTCATATGCTTAAAAATGGTGTGATTAAAACTTAAACCTTATAGGAATTTAAATTGGAGGGAATGTAAATACAAATGTCTTCTACTTCTAATTTTGAGAGAATATAATTGCTAGCTCACACACACTCACATAACTCATCTTCAACAATTCGTGCATACCATTGTATGCCATCTGCGATTCACTACATTCAAACTCCAAATCTCATACTAAAAATCGATATGTGAGTAGTGCGACGTCAATATTGATGTCGGATTGTTCACCTACGCAAAAAAAAAAAAAACGATTACCTTCGCACTCTGCTTAGCTTTGCAGGAAGCTAACGAAACATGAGAGAGATGCTTTCCTTAGCAATGAAATGCAAAAAAAAAAGGAGTTCCATTGGAGATGAACTACCACATTTTGAAGTTTTACGACATTTTAGAGTGGAAAATGGATTTTTCAGTTGGAGATGCCCTAAACGAGAACTTCTACCCATAACCTTCGTGATGAAAGCCGAAGATCTTTAACTATCAATTTTGTATAAAGTGTTTAGTTGATTTTAATGTAATTAATATATAATTAAAATATTAATTAAACTCTAATAAACTTATTATTTTTTCTAATGACAAGTTTCTATCCAACTCTTGTATAAAAAGTTTATGAAACCTAATCTTAATTCAATTCCTTCACAATCTTCATTTTCATTTTCTCTCCAAATTGTCCTAGCTAGGTTTATGTTGAAGAGAATGTCTGAGCCAGTTCTTCATCCTCATATGCTACCGTTAGGACTAAGCTGAACAAAGCAAACTTCAGAATTTAATTCTCATCTATGACATTCTATCTATTTTGGATCATTACGTCATATTGTTTGATTAGTTATAACCAGCTTGATTAATTCTCTGCTGGACTAATTATCCATTTAAATCTCAAGTATAACCAGCTAGCCACACCACGAAGGAAACTTTTAAATGATCAAGACAAATATATTGGCTAGACAAAAATCTGAATGTCGGTGGAGTAAACAGTGTAGCAAAACACCACTGAGCTCTGAAAGCAATGATCCATATTAATTAACAAAGTTTCTATTAAAAAAAAAAACTTATCTTGTTGTTTCTCTTTCACATGAACTCATTCAACTTTCAACAAAAATAATAAAGACAGTCAGCAAAATCCAAATTTTTTAATTATTTACTCACAATTCAGTCTACTTTTTCGTTCCTTAATGGAGATAGAAATATAGATCCAAAGTTTGAAGGCTATCAAATAGAGAGAGAGAGAGAGAGAGAGAGATAAATGTTCTCATGAATCGCAGATCTTTGAATCCCAGTACTGATCAATTAAGAAGATATATATAACAGAATAGTTGATGATAAGAAATAATAGATTATAAGCATGAAGGGAATCGATCACTGCATATAAATAATTCTCTGAACACATATATAATATATGACTACTTAAACTTACTAATGGATGATCGATCAGGAAGCAGATGAAGAAGAAGAGCTTCGTCCCCCCGCTTCTGCTCCGCCAGTGCTAGTGGATCCTTGAACTTCATCTAACCCAACATCAGATCGAGATGAAGAAGATTCAGCCACTGCGGCATCTGTTAGCGGTCGCTTCCTCTTCTTCTTATGGTAAGGTATCCCGCGCGCCTTAGCCTGGGAGTCGCGTACGTCGCGTAGGTAGAAACGCACGGCGCGTGAGGCGAAGGGATTGGTATCAGGGATTCCGCCGGATTCATCATATGCGGCGCGGAGGCGACCGATAAGGGCGTCCAGAGAGCCCCAAGCCTGCCGGAGAGGGCAAGCGCAGGGGCCAGGCGGGGAGGGATGGCCGAAGAAGGCGCAGCCGAGGGAGTGCACTTTGGTCTTGCCGAACTGGTCGAGATAGCGGAGGAATTCTATGACGTGGGCTCCGCTGCAGCGGGGAAGGCTGAGAGGGGGCTTATGGTTTTGAAGGTAGTGGAGAAATGTGTTCCAGTCACGGCGTTTTTGCGATTCGTAACGGGATAGCGTAGGAGGAGGAGGAGGAGGAATGGTTTGATCGGGTGTTGATGAAAGTATTGGTGTAAGTGATATTGTGGTGGGTAGGTTGAGGCCGCCGCCGCCGCTGCTGCCGCCGCCGCCGCTTCGAGCGGAGGGATCCATTTCTGCGCTTGCGCGCGGGCGCGCGCGAGGCGGGAGAGGAGTGTTAATTGATGGAATTCTGTGTGTTGATTTCAACTGGGATGGTGATCGTTCAGCTAGGTTTGTTCACCAGGCGAGCTACTTTCTTTCTGTTGTTGTGCTTTCTTCTGACTGTGAAGGTAATGAAGAGGAAGGAAGAAGGCTGAAATTCTATTACGATTATTGTAAAAATTTTGGGAAATATTTTTCTCCTTAAAAAATTCAACACGTCACATCAACGCATAGAAATAATTTAAAAAAAAACCCTCATATATTCTGATGCACTGTACATTTACAATTTTTTATTTTATGACGATTGCTATATTACATCCCACTCACAGTTACTACTTTCTAGCGACTGTTTGTTTTTTATTATTATTATATTTAAGCTAATTAAGTTAAATTTATATACAGAAGAAGGTCTGAACTTAAGATCTTTTGGTTAGGAGAAATTATTATGTAGATAGGCCGAATGTAGAACGCCGTCTGGAGATGAACTAGCATGTGCCACGTCAGCGGTACAGAACGAATAAGTGAAGTGACGTATTCTGATTGAACTCTGGACGGCGTGGACGTCTGCACAGAATAATTAATCCTTTGTTAGTAGCTATAGCTCTAGCAGATCAAAATGAGCTGCATGACTGTCTCGTTTCACTTGTATGAATGTAAAATTAGAAAAAAAAAATCAATTTATTATTTGATTTAAAATAAATTAAATATAAAATATTTAAATAAGAAATTTCAAATATTTTAACATATTAAATTTTTATAAATTTAAAATTCTTCATCACCACTACAAGCAAACATCTTCTGCCCTAACCACCACATGGCATTGTTGCGATTGATATTCAGTGAATTTTTAAATGTATTATAAATTTATAATACAAATATATTTCAATTTATGTGATTCATATTTAATCAAATTATATATATATATATATATATATATATAATAGATGAATTTTAATTAATTAATATTTTTAAATCTAAATAAATGGGCCTTAAGAGGAAAGAGAAATTGAATTAACTCAAACAATTAAATCTGATTGATTGATATAAAATTAATATGCTAGAATATTAAAATTATTATTATTTTTAATTTACAAGTAAGATAATACACCGTTACTATTATATTTTTTTTTTGTTGATGTGGATTTTGAAAAATTATTTTGTGAGTTGTCCGGATATAGCTCGCGTCCGAACACCAATCAAAATAGGTCAGGTTATCTATACACAATATGTGTACAATCTTGTATCTTGAGTGTGTGTACTATACACCCTATATATAGGCAACATAATCAATTTTGTTTAGAATCCGGATGTATTTGGACTATGCAAAGAATAATTTCTCGTGGATTTGATATTGAATTTTGAAATGTTTGAAATATTCAGAAATTTTAAGAGAAAGAGAAATAATCAGAGTTCTTGCCTTATTTCTTACTAAGAAAAATTTTAATTATGTTTTATTATTAATTAATTCACATAATTTTTTTTATTAAATATATAAGATATTCAATGTCTATAGGGCTGCAAACGAACCGAGCCGAGCCGAGTATGTTAGTGTTCATTTAATATCAGGTTGTTCAAGTTTGGTTCATGTTTGTTCGAGCTTTATTGTTTGTGTTCATGTTTGGTTCATTTAAATTAATGAGTGTTCATGTTTGGTTCATGTTCAGTCCATGTTCGTTTGTTTAGTGCTTATCGAGCTTTAAACAAACAAACATGAACGAGTTATAAACAAGCTCTACTTTTAAATGTTTATTAACTTAACAAACGAGCTTTATCAAGCTTCCTAACAAACGATTACATCGAGCATGTTCGCGAACATATTTAACAAATTTTTGTTAACTATCAAACAAACTCGTTCATGAACATATCTATGAACAAACACATTTATAATAAAAGCATTTGTCTATGTAACAAAGGTAATGATTTATAAGCAAATCCCATCTTCACAGAATTTTCCTAACAGCAACATTAATAAAGGCAATGATTTATAAATAAATAGTCATATAAAACTACAATTACTTAGACAACAAGTTATTTTTGTCGAGCTTATTCACGAGTTCAAAATCGATTACGAATCGAGCTTCTTATCGAGCTTAATATCGAGTTTGTTCACGAACTTCAAAAGATGTTGTTCGCGAACATAAATGAGCCGATCACATTAGTGTTCACGTTTGTTTATTTAAGAATCGAGTATTTAAAATATCGTTTAAGTTTGTTTGTTTAATTAATTAAACGATCACAAACGAGCTTTAATCAAACTGAACAACGAGTAGCTCGTCGAACATTTGGTTCGCTTGTAGCACTAAATGCCTATGACCTGTGAATGAAAATTTAGGACACCTTTAATTCATAATGTATGTATAAAATTCGTTTATCATAAAAGAAGCCATTTGGCCACTCATGCATGATGCAAATTGCATTAAGAACTCTTGACATTATTTTTTTTCCTAATTTTTTGTCTTCTCGAGGAATTAAAATTCTTCTAATTTAAAGTACATTTATCTTACATATTTTATTATTTATAAATTTTTCAATAGAAATGAAAAATATGTAATATTATGATACAAATATCTCTTAATATTGTATTAATAGCAGTTTATGCTCAGTAAAACCCATTGAAGAAAAACTCCTTATCACAGAAAAGGAATGCCGTCAAATAACTTGTTAATTAAAGTAATTGCTTGGGCCTAGTCTATGTATTTTTATATAATATTATAATTAGTGTATATATCTAATATAATTAATTGTTAATATCGTTTCATTTCAACATCTGATGATCTGCTAAATTTTAGCAGGATTACTTTAGTCAGCATTCATTTTCAATTATCAAGTTAAATTGATCGAAAAGTGCCTTTTGTTGCATCCAAGAACATTTACGGCGGTAGAGAGATTGTGTGTTTAACATTTTAATTTTGTACGAATATCTAATACGCATAAAGATAAAAGAGAGGGGTGCAATATTCATAATAGACATAAGAGTTTTTATGTGGAAACCTCTAAAAGGGAGAAAATCAAGAGGCTTTGCTAAGCTGAAAAAAATTCATTAGTATTTAGGATTGAATACACATGATGCTCTTTCTCGTGAGGATGATATTGGCTCAGGATAATAAATATTCATCATATAAACCACAATACATAATAGGAGTTGGAAGAATCCGGTAATATGACAGAGAATCTCAGGAGAGTGTTGGTTTGTTCATTGGTTGGTAAGATCATTGTCAGGCGACAATGGTCGGAGAGACCGTAATCAGCTGATGATGTGGTCGGAGGGACCATAATCGACAGGTGACAGAGATTGGAGAGACCATAATTGGCGGACTATGGATCTCTTAAATATATAAAGAATGCACTCTTTTCTTCATGAAAGAAAAAAAAGGTGCTATTTTGAAATATTCCTGAGTTAATGTACAGTTGTGGATTGTAAACAGAGATAATGCTTTCAGGAGTTTCTGATGAAATTTCTTCACACGAAGAAAAGTGTTATAGCAAAATTTATATAAGAAGATTATAAGTTCTGAACATGAAAATAAAAGAAAGTTACTGATTCTCATTAATTAGGGCATGGGTTTTGATCAGGATCTGTACTGCTCATGCGGCATCACGAGCTTCGGCAATAAATGACGAGGAGAATGCCATGATATTAAATAGTTTAGGATCTGCTTATGGAAAATTATTATGTGCAGAGTTAGAATGGGAAGAACTGTTTGGATTGTTGTGTATTTATTAAGTATTTATAAATACTCAATAAAAACACAGCAAATCAGTAAATACTCAATTGCAAGTATTTGTTGAGTATTTATAAATACTCAGTAAATACGCAGCAAATCCGGACAGCTCTATCCGCCTGGACTATGCACAAAATAATTTCTCCTGTTTGAGAGACATGTAGCAAAATTAGGTTGATTTTTCCTAATGACAATACAATAATAATACAAATCACAACACTTAAACTAATTAAAAAAAATTAAGCATTAATATTAATGCGTGAAATTATTATTTTTAATCTTTTATTGTGCATTTTTTTTTTCTTTTTTATAGGCATAAGAGCCAAAAATTGAATACAAAAGGAAAAAAAAAAAAAAGAGATACCAAATAATTGAAATTGAGCTATAAGTAGTTCAAAACTCCAAAGATAAATCACTATGAATAAATTATAACTCTAAAGAATAAAACATTCAGTAAGAACAATTCTGTCTTACTTTTAATTTGCTATTCAACAACTCAATAAATGAGAAAGGAAGTTTTTCATAAATAATTAATTTGCATTCCAAATAAATAAAGCAAACCAAACGGTCCAAACCTTCAACAAAATTGAAAGAAAATCTTAGAGGAAGCTCGTAACGTAAATTACAAAAAAAAGATGTAAAATTATTATTTAAAAATAATTTAATATATTTTTTACAATAAAACAACATTTAATTTATTATATTTTTTAAAAAATTTGACTCTTATAGTTTTTATAAATTAACTTACACTCACGTAAATTTATAATGAAATATGTCAAAGGAAAATCACATAATACAATTTTTTTTAATGTTGGGTACTTAAACATAAATTTGATATAGGTTGAAAATTTTTATTTTACAAACTTAATAATTTTGTAAAGTTATTAGCAGCTAAACTAGCCAATTCTTACCACAAAATAAGAAGTTTAATACCCAAAGTTCATAAGGTATGTGCATCTTATGAGATAATTTTTTCTTAAAATTTAATAGTTTTTCAACAGCGATTGCCAAATAATATTAAAAAATATATATTACAATTAACGGCGGAGCCAGAAATTTATTCTAGTGGGGTATAAATTAAATTTTTTTAAAATTATTCTTTTTATTTAGACTTGATATTGCAATTTTTAAAAATATTTTATTTGATCTAATTATTTCAAAAAGTTAAGACTTAAGATTAGAAAACATTTATAATTTATAACATTTATATTAAATGATTGTTTCATTATTAATATAATCAAATATTTATTTTTTTTATATAAATAATTTACAATAGTTATTATCAAACATACGTTAATTACATTCTCCATAAGGCATCGATTTTTTTTTTCAATTATCAAGATATTTTGATTATATTTCAATACATCAGTCAATGCTTTACAAATCAAACGACAGTCAACACATTTATAAGCTATATATAATATTTTTTAAGAAACTAAAATATTATATATTTTTAAATAAATAATTTGTTTTTCAGCATAGCAATGAAATTTCAAATGTCTGAATAAAGTTTTATTTAAATATCTGGAGCCAATCTTTTGGCCATTAATGTGGGCAGTGATGTCAGAGATCTGAAATGTACATCATCATATTTTAAAAAGAAAATTCTTATCTGATGCAATGAAATGTTTGATACTTCACTAAGTCAATTAGAAAATTCGAAGGACAAATATAGTATGTGACAGCAATGATACACCAGCATCTACATTGTAGCAGATCGATGTGAGCCATCTGTAACATTTATTTTTTATTTTTTTTATTTTTATAAAATAAACTTTATTAATAAACCAAAAGAGATTACAGGAAACAAAACAATAAAAGCGATCAAACAACAAGAAGTACTACAAGCTAAAATTGGGCTCAGTAAACAGTCCAAGCTTCTAACGTCCAAGCTGTCCCGCACGGACCATCCAGAAAAAATCGGTTGCCACCAGCTTAACGACCGGGACGCGAGCCCCGACCACATCATTGCCCTCAGCCACGCGTAGCACCAAATTGAACATTAAAGCCAAGCCTTCGAAAAGATAATCAACATTATGAAAATCCAAAAAGCACTTCAAATCATCTTTTACGACGACCACGCCCCCACAACTTCCCTCGAGTGGCATTGGAAGAACGAACAAGGGAAAAATCATTATCCGACTCAGAAGATTCAGAATAAACCTCCTCCTCTGACGAATCAATCAACCAACTGTTCTGATCCTTAATTTCTTTACCCGAAGACTTCCCCACCCAATCAGCCATCACAAGTGTACCAACCTCTTTAACAGGAATCTCAACTACACTGTTAACACGCTGAGACCCTTCCTCTAAACTCAGCGACGGGCACACAGCCTCAATCCCACTCGGATCCACACCATCAAGCTTGTCATCCCCAGCACCACCTTCCGCATTCTCTATCACCTTATCATCCCCAATAGTATTCATATCATGAATAGGCAAACTATCAGAAGTCTCAACATTCACATTAGCATAATTAACTTCCGGCACCAAAGCAATTGCCGAAGACTCCAAATTCACACCCTGCCTAACGCCCCCATCCAGCAACACGGGAACGAAAGGTATGGCATTAGGAGATAAAAATGATTTATCAGCGACCAGCGCCACACCGTTACAGTTATTCACATCCAAAGAAACAACCAAATTATCCTGTGACAAGCCAACATCGTTAGCACAAACCACAGGATCAACAGATGGCAAAGTCATCCCCACAGAATTAACTTCAGGAACAATAACCGCAACTTCATTTACACCCTTAATGCCATTCACACCACCTAAAGGAGCAATAATTTCCACAGGAACATCCACAACAGAAGGAAGAACAGGAACAGTACCCGAAATACACTTACGAGAAATATGCCCTAATTTTTTACAAACACCACAAAAATGAGGAAAACCGTCAAAGACTACCTCTTGAGCATACCCTAACGAATCAGATCCTAACCACACTTGCTTAGGATAATTTTTAGTAATATCGATTTCAACTAAAACACGGGCATTCGAAGGACGAGATCCAACCGACGTAGCTTCGTCGATTTTCAGAGGTTTACCAAATAACTCACCCAGCCCAAAAAGGATCCTCGGAGCAAAGAAATGTGGACGGAGGTGAGGAAAATAGATCCATATCGGGATGATCGGCGACTCGACACCGATATTTAAAGTCGGCGACCATTTCGTAAGTTTCATATAACAATTGAAAACCAAATAAGAACGGTGACAAAAAATTCTACAGTAATCTAAATCATTCTCCAATTTTATCAAAATATGGGTAGAATCAAGAACAGTAACTGATACCTCACCATTCAACTTTAGGTTAAAAAAAAATTTTCGAATCGCATCAAGAGGAGGACGTTTAGCCGGGAAGAAACCAACCAAAGAAAACCTAAATGGTTCCGCTAAAGCCCTAATTTCTTCATCAAAAACCCACAAAGCAGGAAGACCACGGAAGGTAGACTGCTTCAAATCAGTAAAGGAAGAAGTAGAACCAGCAAGAGGTTGAAGAAAAGACTTAGAATGAGAAACCCCCCAAAAAAAACCAGGATCTCTCAAAATAGACGGAGGCATGCCGAAAATGCCGGAATAAAGGTTAAGAAAAACCACACAGACCGAAGAGAACAAGAAAACATAGGAGAAAAAGCTTTCCTGAACAAGTAGAACCGAAAAACCCCCGCCGGCGGCGGGGAAACGCCGCGACGCCAACCAAGAAAAATCCTAGGGTTTTCTCGGAGAGCACTCAAACCCAAAGCGATGAATATTTCATAATTAGTGGTGAGCCATCTGTAACATGAATATATATATTGTACATATTTTTATAATATAATATTTTAAAATGAAATAATTAAATAACATAATAATTATAAAAATTAAATATAACAACAAATATAAGATTTTTATCCACATCAGCACATGAATTTTTTTTAGATTTATGTCTTTTTTAGAGTAAAATTCTCGTCTAAATACGATAAAGATATGTTATTTTTTTATATTTTCTAATTAAATCTTATACATTTGTTTTCCTAACTGAGGTATCAGGTGGCTGTCATTTTATGTGAAACATTTTTATACAATATGGAATTTATTTTAATTACTCATTAAAATATATTTAAATGCATAAATTACTAGTTACAAGTTTAGAAATTAGTTCCTTAGTAAGAAAATAGAAATTAACATTATAAAAAAAATATTAAAATAGATCTTAATTAAGAAATAAAATTAATTTACGTAGTTATTAATTAATTAACTAATATAGTTAAATTAAAAGAGAATACATAGCTAAATGTACACATATAATATAATTTTAAAATTAAAATTTATCATTCAATATATAATATCGAGGATACATTTCATTAATTATTTTTTTTATTAAATAAGCAGATGATTTATCTAATTCTTGTGAAGTAAATATGCATGTTTTACATATATGACTTGACACACATCTTTATTATGAAATGTCATACATCATAATGAAGGAAGTTAAGTACAAAATAAAAAATTTTAGCATTCAATTCTTTGAGCCTATCTATTATTTTTCAAGTTGATAATTTCAATAAAATAGTAAAATTGACCCATGATGATTTTATTTGATTAATTTGATTCGATTTTTAAAATTTCGATTTGATTATGGAAAGAAATTAAACAGGCATTTCGTATGAATCCGGGTCAGTTCCGGGTTTGACCCGAACCCTATCAATGACCCGAAATTGACACCCCTAGTTATAAGGCTAAAATGCCTGTTTCAAAAGAAAAAAAAAATGATCTCATTGCATTCTCACTCCCGGCTTTCACTGAAAAGATCCTATCAATAGATAGATTCTCATCCCTGGCCCTGAAAGGTGGACACCGCCCGCCTTGCCCGGGCTTTCCCCATCGAAGTCGAATTCCCATTCCAGGCCGTCTTGAATGATGAAACTTTTTAAAGCTTCGTTCGACACAATTTTCATATTTCTTTCTAAAATAGCTTTATAATAAAAAAAGTTATTTTAAAAAAAAAAATTGTACTAAAAAATTTTTTTAGAAAGCACGAAGAAAGTTGTCCCAAACAAAGTCTAACAATTTTAAACTATTGCCAAAATCATGTTAAAATTATATCACTAAAATTTAATTAAATTACGTAATATATCTTGAACAACAATTAAATAATTTCATTATTCTCATCTTCAATATCTTTTCAATTATTTTATAATAATAATAATAATAATAATAAAACTAAATTCTAAAATAAATAAAGTTATCGAGACCATTGAAATAGTAATTATATGATGGGCCCGGGACTGAAATCGATGCAATGCTTTAAAAACTTCCTATTAATTTTATGCTTTATCGTCACCATAAGAAATTCTGTAGCCTCACATCTAACAGGTTCCTCTCTACTATTTTCCTTTGTACGTGCAAATGTCGATTGCAGACACATATTTTGGAATTAGTTACTGATTTAAATCATAATAGAAAATTCAAGTTTATTTCATTTTTTAAATTGCTATATTTAATATTGACCTGATGTAAATAAATGTTAATCTCCAATATAAATGTAAGGATGACCTAAGACAATAAAAACTAAAATAAGAATAAACATCATTGAAGGAAGGTGTCTTATAATGATATGTGACATGGCTATCAATGAATCTAGTAAAATAATATTTAAACTTGATCCTAGTTTTTAAATTTTAGTTCAAATTTAAGTCAATATCAAATTTTAATTAGTATATATTTTATAAGTAGAATCTAATTTTGTCGATCAATCATGATATATTTTTGCCTCAAACCTTAATTTATAGTCATTCAAGCTCATCGAGGGTTCTCCCCCTGCTTGGATTCAGAGGTCTGGGTATTCCAGTGTTGCGGCACTGCAAATTCTTGTTGGAGATAGACATACAGTCAAGCAAGACAATTTTGCCAACTAGAATGTAGATTGAGAGGGGACGTCGTGATGCTCCGATCTCAAAGTCGTGGGGCTGTGAGTTGAGTTGTGTAGTTTTCTTTATTGTTTTACTAGCTTAACTTGAAGGGTTTTGTCACTTTGGGTTATTATTTGCATCTCTTTACTTATTATGTATAGATAACGGTGTAATAAGTGAAGAAAGACTAGAAGAGACTGCAAGAGAAAGTGTTATGAATAAATTCTTTCAAATTTCATAGTTGATTTTTTTTGTGTGGTATGACTCTGTGATTTTTTATTTTGTTTTGGATTTTTACACTTTAAATCGTGATGTTCTTTCTTTTTTCACTTCATTCTCTCTTTTTTGTTTTGTTCGTTATGTGGTTTACTTCTCCAAGAACTAGTATCAGAGTCATACTCATCAGTTCGAATGGAATAATGACTGATGAAATAAGATACAAGATTAAAAAGTTTAACAGTTCGAACTTTGCATTCTGAAAAATTGTTGCTCATATGTTTTCGATGTTGGAAAGAATAACCAAGAAATTGGATTCAATAACTACAAATGAGTGGGTGTATGATGCCCTAGAATAAAAATAAAAAGAATTACATCTTTTTAATTTCTAATTAATCTATCAGAACCACTGATTTAATTTTACATTAATATAAACAACAAAATATTTGTAGATCATATCATCCATCAATATATATCTTAAATCAAATTTATATACAGTAACCGAAAGTTCAATCTAAAACATCAAGCTATCACTTAACACTTTTGGTTATAAAAAATAAAATAAAATCTTGAAAAGTCAACTAAACCTACAACATCATACTGTGATCAATCTAACTCTATTGGTCCCCTTCTCAGACTTAAAATCCATCAAACTATAATAATGAGCTTACAAACTCCAAAACTACCAATTCTTTCAATGCAATATCTCGAGAGTCAATATGCATGCTCATTTCAATCACTATAAAATCAATAACGGTAGCTATCCATATGAGGAACAATCAATTACTAGTAATACGAATCAGTATGCTTGGTAAACAGAGGAACCAAAAATCATTACACATAAATCAAGAAGCAACTTTTTTACTATTTTTTAAAACAATTTTTTTGCACAAAATTTTTTTGAACTAAAAAATTATATGCTATGAAATTATTTTAGAAAGCAATGAAAAAGCTGCCCCAAACAAAGCCCAAACCATCTTAAGATCTTTGAATATTACTTACCCCTCCAACAATTCAAATCATATTTTTAAAAAATAAATGCAACTAAACAATCATCTTCATAAAAAAATGATCACAGAAGCATCATCCATAATATGAAAAACCGTGGCTAAAAATTAAGAAAAAAAGGACAATATTTTCAAGCACAGTTATAAAGAAAACTGATAAGAATAATCATATATCTAAGTCTACAATATTTTCAAGCATAGAGATTTTTGGACCTTGAATGATGATAACATCCCTCCTTATAGCCCCCTCTTTTTGGGGAAATTATTAGGCGCAGACACCGGATGTAGTGATGCGTCCGGATTACTGCGTATCCTTTGCTTAAGTTCTGCCTACGCTCTGCGTATTTACTGTGTATATAATGTGTATTTGTAGATACGCAGTAAATAAGCAGCAAATATTTAATTGTGAGGATTTGTTGCTTATTTGCAGTGTATCTACAAATACGCAGAGTGTAAGCAGAGTGTAAGCAGAGCGTGCACATAATGTAAGCAGAGCGTGCGCAGAATGTAAGTGCATCTAGTAATCCGGATGCATCTCTACGTCCGGTGTCCGCACCTAATAATTTCTTCTCTTTTTGGATGGTCTTTGGGCAACCAGGGGAGTCGGTGCTGCAAATTTTGGTTCCAGACTTTAAATTTTAGCTTTTGGTTTTTCCAAAATCTTCTTTTTTTTTTAATCTGCTGCGCTAGCTTCTTGACCACTTCCCTGGTTTTTAGGAAGTTGTGTTTTTTGACAAATATCCTACTGATTTTGTTCTTTTTTACGTTGTAATCTCCTCATCTTTGTAACCTTCACCATTTGTTAGAAAACTGTAGCCATGAGTTCATATTGATTAACACACATAAAATAAGTGTCAATTCAGCTCAAAACTTCAGAAGTGGATGTCATATTTCCGTATTTCCAAAGTCTGAAAGTTAAAAAGACCGAATGGGTGGCAGGACAGCCCTCAGTCTCTGTAGTTAGGGTGCCTGTCCAGATATGGGGATTAAAGTTAGGTGCACCAAAGATCACCATCATGTTTTGATCCCTATCAAGCAAAAATAAAGCTAATTTGGGAGACATGTAGCATTAATACCAGATGGGCCTGAGGAAATGACACTTCACCTAATATGTACTTGACCTGGACCCACCACTAAGAATGTTCATGGTCCCTTCATACTACTGGAGGGTAACCTAAAAAAGTTCTTCTTCCAACCATTTAATTCATAGCTAAGAATACTCAGTGATCAGTAGCTGTTAGAATTTAAACCCCTCATAGTTTTCTGTTCTGTACAGTTTCAAGTTTTTTTTTAGTGCTAACATAAAATTTAATAAGAATGGGATTTTAATCCAAGATCTTAATAATCTAAACAATGACAGCGATGTATCAAATGAATTTGTTTTCTCTTATCATGAAGCACCAGTAATTAATCTCCAGTGGATTCTCATAATTGCCCACTGTTGGTAGGCGTTTTCTGTGGTCAGTGTAGACCCCATTATGGTGACCTTTATGGAGAAATTGTTAGGAAAGCCTCGCACAGTGATTTTTTTTTTTCCTTGCATGGCACTCTAACAAGATCAGTGGACCCCATGCATGTGAGCCCAACATAAGAGTTTCAAATTAAATGATTCATCATTCACACGCTTATAACTCACGTGTGTATTTAGTGAGATCTAACATGACTAAAATTCAAGAGAGTGGTCTTATATAAGAGAAAGATTGTTAAGACTTGACAAGAACTTGAATAAATTTCAGATCAATTGGTTGGAGAATGTATTGGTACAAAAATACCGAATAGTTATATCTTATTCATAAGCTAAAGGTTTTTTTTTTTATCAAAAAACTTTCATCATTGTTACATCTAACCAAACTTTAACCTCCATTGATTAACTACCTAATGATTGTTAGTCTAACCTCAAAAGTTTTGTGATACGCCTTGGTTGCACAAGATTAGGGTTTGCCCTAATCTCCCTTCAAGGTGGGAATTTCTCCACCAAATCAAAGTCAACACAAAACAAGAAGGAAGAGAGGAAGAACAAAAGAGCTTTGCAATAATCTTCAAGACAAAACAAAAGACAAAGCTAGTCCACTTCGAGAATGACCAAATCTCCCAAAAGAAACCCTAGAGTAAACAAGAAGGAAAAGAGAAAGAACTTTCTTCACATGATATCCCCCAAAATAAGCCCTAATGGCTCTTTTCATACCACCTCACCACTTCCCCCTCTTCCCCAAATTACCCCCCATCATCCACCCTCCAATTTCCCCCAAAAGCTGGCCGCCCCCCTTGGATCAGAAATTTCAAATAGGTGGGCCCAAGGGGCCCACCGTGGCTCTCCCCCCTTGCTCCCTGGGTTCGGCCGAACCCTCCCCCGGTTCACCCGGGCCGACTGCCTCCCCCCTCCTCCTCCTGTAGACCCGCAAGGGGTGAGGCTGGACCGGCTCAGCCGGTCTATCAATACCGCCCTCTAGAAGATCAACCTTGTCCTCAAGGTTGAAGTCTGGAAATTGCTCTTGCATAGCCTCATATATCTCCCACGTAGCCTCATGCGTCGGAAGGTCCTTCCACTCGATGAGTACCTCCCTCTTGCCTTGATCATTCTTCCTTACTTCTTTCACCTGTAGTGGTTTTAATAAGAATTGCATATCTCCTGTGAGGCCTCGTGGTATGGTAGGAGTGGCCATGATGTTCTCCCCTATGCTCCTCTTCAATAGTGACACATGGAAAACCGGGTGGATGGAGGATTGAGGTGGTAACTTGAGGCGGTAGGCCACCATCCCTACTTTCCTCTCGATCTCAAAAGGCCCGTAGTATCGTGGGGAGAGCTTATCACTTCTTCTGTTAGCCACAGTCTTCTGTCGGTAAGGCCGCAGCTTTAGGTACACCCTTTCGCCCACCTCAAATGTCACCTCCTTGCGATGCGAATCTGCCCTGGTCTTCATGATCTGCTGGGCTCGCAATAGGTGCTCCCTCAATTCTTCCAACACTCTATCCCTCTCCTCTAAATATTGATCCACTAGATAGACAGGAGTCGTCCCCTTCTGATAATTCACCAAGGGTGGTGGATCCCTCCCATAAAGGATCTTGAAAGGTGTAAACTGAGATGCGGTATGGTAACAAGTATTGTACCAATATTCCGCCCATGGCAGCCATTTGACCCATTGCTTAGGCCTCTCTCCAGCGAAGCATCTCAAATAAGTCTCCACGCTCCGGTTCACCACCTCGGACTGTCCGTCTGTCTGTGGGTGGTATGCTGTACTCCGCTTCAAGAATGTGCCCTGCATCTTGAAAAGCTCCTTCCAAAATGAACTCAAGAAAACCTTGTCTCTATCTGAGACAATAGAAGTGGGGACCCCATGCAATCGAACCACCTCTCTGATGAAAGTAGATGCAACAGTAGGAGCTGAAAAAGGATGCCGTAGTGGAATAAAATGGCTGTACTTGCTCAGACGATCCACTACCACCATGATGACTGTATATCCCTCCGACTTGGGTAACCCCTCAATGAAATCCATGGTGACTTCCTCCCAAATCTTGTTTGGAAGCACCAAGGACTACAACAATCCACTAGGGGCACAAGCTTGATACTTGTTCCGTTGACAAATATCACATTTGCTCACCATATCTTCGACATCTCCTCTTAACCCCTTCCAAAAGAATTCGGCTTTCACCCGCCGATAGGTCTTCTCCACCCCTGAATGTCCACCAATACGGCTATCGTGGTACTCCCGTAGAAGAATGGGGACAAATGCTGAGTCGCGGTGTAGTACTAACCTCCCCCTGTATAATAAAAGAGAGTTCTCTAGGTGATACCCTTTGAACCCTCCTTCTCCCTTCTGGATAGCATCTCGGATTCCCTGTAACTCCTTCGTATGTTGATTTTCCTTCACCAATTCACCCCAATCCACCAATTGGGGAACAGATAGTGCCATCAGCTGTGAGCACTCCACACGGGATAGAGCATCTGCCACCTTGTTTTGAGCTCCGGGCTTATACTGGATCTCAAACTCATACCCCAATAGTTTTGCCAGCCACCTCTGATGTTCCTCTGCCACCAGCCTTTGCTCTAGTAAGTACTTGAGGCTCCTCTGATCAGTACGAACTATAAATCGTTGCCCCAATAGATAAGGCCGCCATTTTTGAATGGCCAACACAATGGCCATCAGTTCCCGCTCATAAACTGACTTCAACCTCGCCCTCGGTGATAGGATCTTGCTGAAGAAAGCAATCGGCTTGTGATTCTGCATGAGTACTGCTCCCAAGCCCACTCCCGAAGCGTCAGTCTCAACCACAAATGGCTGGGTGAAATCTGGAAGAGCCAACACTGGGGCACTAGTCATGGCTTCCTTCAGAGTCTTCATGGCTTCCTCTGCCTTCTCTCCCCACTGAAAGTTGTCCTTCTTCAGCTGATCAGTCAAAGGGCCTGCTATGGAACCATAGCCTTTAATAAATCTCCTGTAGTAGCCAGTAAGTCCCAAAAATCCCCTTAGGCCTTTAAGGGATTTTGGTGTAGGCCACTTCATCATGGCCTCTATCTTAGTGGGGTCAGCCGCCACCCCACCTTTTGAAATGATGTGCCCCAGATACTCCACCTCCTTCTGCGCGAAAGAACACTTCTTCTGGTTGGCATATAACTGATGCTCCAATAAGGTAGTGAGTACCACCTCTAGATGGGTGACATGGTCCTGCAGAGATTTGCTATACACCAATATATCATCAAAAAAAACTAGAACAAACCTCCTCAAGTAGGGCTGGAAGACCTGATTCATCAAGGCTTGGAAGGTAGAGGGAGCGTTAGTGAGCCCGAATGGCATCACTAGAAACTCATAATGACCCTCATGTGTTCGGAACGCTGTCTTCTGAATGTCTTCAGTCTTCATCCTAATCTGGTGATAACCAGATTTCAGGTCCACCTTGGAGAAGATGGTGGCTCCCCCAAGCTCATCCAAAAGCTCATCTACCACCGGAATAGGGAATTTGTCCAACACAGTCTCCTTATTGAGGGCCCGATAGTCCACACAGAATCGCCAACTTCCGTCTTTCTTTTTTACCAAGAGTACCGGGCTAGAGAAAGGGCTCACACTGGGCTAGATAACCTGAGCCTCCATCATCTCTGCTACTAACCTCTCAATCTCTTCTTTCTGAGCATGAGGATATCTGTAGGGTCGCACGCTGATGGGTGCTACCCCGGGTTTCAACACAATAGCATGCTCCCTGGATCTGATAGGGGGTAGCCCCTGGGGCATCTGAAACACTGTGGAGTGCTGTTGTAGAAGATCCTGGATCACCTCAAGTATGTCTTCTGGCTCCTTTTCTACTCCTATGCCCACCTGCTGTAGCTCTATCAAATAGCCCTCTCCATCATCCCTCAAAGTCTTGAAGATGGACTTCAAGGCCACTCTGGATCTGCACAAACTGGGGTCTCCCTGTAGCGTCACTCTCCTGCTCCCCTTCCCATACTCCATGTACAATTTCTTCCAATTCACCTTCATCTCCCCCAAGGACTGGAGCCACTGCATCCCAAGTATCACGTCAGTGCTTCCCAACTCCAGTAGTAGGAAGTCTTGAACTATCTCCTCTCCTTGCAATGTTAAGGTCACTCCCTTACACTGCCCTTTACAGTTCTCCTTCTTCCCCGTGCCCAAAATGACACCTACACCCCTCCCTTGTGTCACTGGTAGCCCCACCTTCTCCACTAATCTGCAAGCAATGAAGTTGTGGGTGGCCCCACTATCAATCAGAACCATCACCTTGTAGCCTGCAATCTCCCCTTCTAGCTTCATGGTGGAATGCGATGTCAGTCCCGCTATGGAGTTGAGTGAGACCTCCACCATAGCCAAGTGAGGGTGCTCTTCCTCACTTCCACCCTCCTCCGTTGCTCCTGTATCCTCTTCTTCCCCCTCTGAATCCTCCACTAGGATCACATGTAGTGACTTCTCCTTACACCTATGCCCTGGTGTAAACTTTTCATCACAGCGGTAGCAAAGGCCCTTGGTCCTTTTTTCCTTCAGCTCTGAGTCAGTCAACCTCTTGAACCCCCCTTGGTTCACTGCTGTGGTGGTTCTTGCCGTGGTTACCGCTCTAGGAGGGAGGATGGTAACCGCCTTTGTACCTCCACCCATGGGTGGTGGTCGGAAAGTGGGGTAAGACACCCTTGATCTCCTCGGTGGTTCCACCTTCAGCTTGTCCTCCACCAACTGTGCAGTCTCCATGATCCTTACTAACCCCTGTGGAGCCACTACTCTGATGGCTGCTCTGATGTGAGGCTTCAACCCCTTCATGAAACTCCCCTCTAGAAGGTCATCCGGAATCCCTCTCAGTCTGCCTGATAGTAGCTCAAAGTGCTCTCTATACTCTGCCACCGTGCCCTCCTGCACTAGAGCCAACAGCTGCTCATAGTGAGTGCCCTCACTTGACACCCTGAATCTATGAAGTAGTAGGTCTTTGAACTCCTCCCAACTCCTAATATGTTGCCTCCCTTCAAGCCACTGAAACCAAGCCAGAGCTTTCCCTTCCAAGCATATCGGTACCGCCATAAGCTTCTCCTCTTCTGTAACACTATTCACCGCAAAATAACGCTCCACCCTGTAGATCCATCCATACGCATCCTCCCCTTCAAAAATAGGGATCTTCAATTTCCTCATGCGGTTGTCAGCTCGGTGGAAGGTTCTTCCATCTCCCATGTCCCCTGAGTAAATCCCTCACCTTGGGGTCTTCCCCTCCTCTCCATCGGGTAAGGATTTTGAAGTCCCCTCCATAGTGGTTCTCTTGGCTCTCCATAGCCCATGCCGTAGTCCTCTCTTCTTCCTCCTTGCTCCCACGTGGCACGATTTCCTTCCGGAAACCCCCCCGTTTGATTTGGCCATCCTTCACGTGTGCCGTGGGGCCTACCGATCCCATGTATGGCCGGCCTCCCTGACCACCTGTCATCCCCCAAGGGCCACCTATTCCAGACCCTTCTCCTCCTTCCCTTTGCCATTGGCCTTGCATACCATCTTCACTCTGATTTACTCCTTCTTCCCTAATTGGACAATTAGGGTTAGGATTTTGATTCGTCACCGGAGATTTCCCTTTTTCCTTAGGGTTTGGTGGAGCAACTTGAGCTTCTAACAATTTTCGGATCATCTCTTCCATTCCCCCAAATCTCTCTTCAAGGGATGAAAATTTGCCTTCCATCGACGAGAGTTTCTCCCCCACCTCTTCTTTCAATTGGCCCATCTCCCCCTCCAAAACTTCCACCTTCTTTGACGCCATGCCGTCTAGGATCAAGAGCTCTGATACCAAATTGATACGCCTTGGTTGCACAAGATTAGGGTTTGCCCTAATCTCCCTTCAAGGTGGGAATTTCTCCACCAAATCAAAGTCAACACAAAACAAGAAGGAAGAGAGGAAGAACAAAAGAGCTTTGCAATAATCTTCAAGACAAAACAAAAGACAAAGCTAGTCCACTTCGAGAAGGACCAAATCTCCCAAAAGAAACCCTAGAGTAAACAAGAAGGAAAAGAGAAAGAACTTTCTTCACATGATATCCCCCAAATAAGCCCTAATGGCTCTTTTAATACCACCTCACCACTTCCCCTCTTCCCCAAATTACCCCCCATCATCCACCCTCCAATTTCCCCCCAAAAGCTGGCCGCCCCCCTTGGATCAGAAATTTCAAATAGGTGGGCCCAAGGGGCCCACCGTGGCTCTCCCCCCTTGCTCCCTGGGTTCGGCGAACCCTCCCCCGGTTCACCCGGGCCGGCTGCCTCCCCCCTCCTCCTCCTGTAGACCCGCAAGGGGTGAGGCTGGACCGGCTCAGCCGGTCTATCATTTTGAAGTGTACAAACTATAAGCTAATCCCCTCCCCCAAGTTAATTGATTTTTCTTTCAGAATGTATTTTTTAACTTGATGCAATCAAATGAACCCCTGGTTATATTATCTGTAACCAAAACAGTAAAAGAAATAGGATTTGATGGAGATGAGAGAAAATGCACTGATAAAATATGTGAAAACAAAAATATCATTTGGTTATATGCAATTAAAAATCGAAATTAACTTTAAACTCTATAAATCCTCATAAATATAAGGATTTTATTCTGTACCAAAAAAAAAAAAAAAAAGAGTGACGGCAAAAAAAAAAATCATTTTCTATTAACCACAATCAAATGACCCTAAATGCTAATTTGATTTGTTTAAGTTAGAAAGCAAGTTCTAAAAGTTCTAAAAAAAAAGTTATTACATTTTCATTTGGTTAGATCTAATTTGAACTGTTTTTAATTTTAAACTTCATAAATCTCCTCAAAATAGTCACAAATACCATGCTTTAATTTTCACACCAAAATATAGAGAAAAGGATCAAAATGATCCCTTAACTCTTTGTGAGAGATCAAAATAGTCCAACACTTTTGAGGTACAAATTTAGTCCCCCAGCTCTTTAAAATGGGACATTTTTTATTCTAACATCTAATGTTAAATTTAATGATATTAAATATAAGAGTATTTTAATATTTTTTAATTAAACATATATTCAATATAATTTTTTAAGTACTTATAATTATTCTTAAAAAATTTATTAAACATATTTTCAATAAAAAATTAATAATAATTTCAAAAAATTTTGTTATATTTTATAAAATATGATATTTATTGATTTAGAGAAATCAAATACAAATAGATGTTATTTTCAACTTAATCACACATATTTTTACAAATCATATTTTATAAAATAGCACTAAAATTTTTTAAATTAAAATTAAATTTATTATTAAAGAAATGTTTAATAATTTTTTTAAAAATTTTATAATTAATTGAAAATTGCATTAAATAAATGTTTATATAAAAATGAACAAAATACCCTTATATTTAACATCATTAACTCTAATGTTAGGACCAAAGAGATCCTATTTTAAAGAGTTAAGGAACCAAATTGATCCCTCCAAAGAGTTGGAGACCATTTTGATTCCTCACAAAGAGTTGAGGAACCATTTAAATCATTTTCACCAAAAATATATATAAAAACAAAATGATCATTTCTATAGTATATTTTCTATCTAAAAGAGTCAGATCAACCTAATTATAATTCACCAAGTTTCTATATGACACGGGTAGTCTTCTAGTTTCCAATATGAAAATCTCTCTATGCTCTTATAAGGTAAGATACTAAGATGTGAATCATTAAATATCCCCGACTGCATTACATGCAAAGGAATTCAGCATTTAACAGCAAAATTCCAACAAGCTAGCATATAACTAAGTGGAGGACAGCTATACTAAGTTTCACTAATTATAGAAGACTACTTCGGGATATCAAACGCTTAGTACAAAAAACTTGCCAAGAAAACGTCCTCTTTTAAAAAGCAACAAAATGAAAACTATAATTCAACAAAATTTTATAATGTAAAAGAAAATAAAATAAAACACATAAAAATTGAGAAAGATTAGTACACTTACAACCACTGCTTTAATTAGACCAAATTGGTACGACTAAATAGTCTGGTCCCGCCAAGCTGGTCGGCCAGTTTCTTCAGCTACAAGATGCACAAGAAACTGTCTTTCATTGGCCGAAAGTTGACTCATTTCTGTCGCTTTCCTTCTGAGAAATGTCCCCTGGAATCTAGCAATAGTTTGATTTCGTAAGTGAAAAAAAAAAAAGGCGTGAGGTACCTCTAAATGACCAATCTACTCAAGGCCTCTCACCTGTTCAGGCCTTACCTGATTTGAGCTCTTATAAAAATAGGTGTAATACTATTTAAATAAAAAATGCAAGATAACTTTTTTATGATAATTCCCCCCCCCAAAAAAAATACTTTTTTTATGATATATTTTATGAAAACTATTTTTCTGACACCTAGAAATAAAGATCATAAACTATCGATCAGCTTTTGCAATGTTCTGATGATCTGATCGTGAAGGGACAAATGGAAGCACAAAGAAATTAGTCATATAAGTTTTTCAGCCAAATATATACATTACATTTTACAACAATAACAACAACAACATCAAGCCTTTATCCCACTAAGTGGGGTCGGCTACATGAATCCTTTTTCTCTATTGTGTCCTATTAAAAGTCAAATTCTCGTTTAAATCTAATAAAGAATGATCATTTCTAATATTTTCTAACCAAGTCTTTTTAGGTCTGCCTCTACCTTTCTTAACATAAGTCAAATCTAATACCTCTATTTTCCTAACCGGGTCATCAGAAGGCCGACGTTTTATGTAACCAAACCATCTAAGGCGACTCTATCTAATCTTATCTTCTACCGGAGCCCAAGCAAATATACATTCCTAACATACATTACATTTTGATGGAAAAAAACTACATTTTTTTTAATGACAGAATATCTTGTGGCTCATATATCAGCTGGTATAGAACTGACTGAAAAGACATAAGTGCATAAGCCCAAGCAAATAAGCTCTTCATTGGTACAGTTCAACTTTGCAATAGGGGCTGGAACAATAACATGATAATTTTCCGAAGCTGAACAGCTATAAGCTAGTCAAAGAGTGACAGAAATTCTAGTTGGCAGGAGTAAGCTGTACAATGGCTATAGCGTGATCTGTAGCCTCGGTGTCTTACTAGGTGTGGAGCCAATAACTTTTGCTCGTTTACTACAAGTTTTGCGACTGTATGAAATTTGAACAGGTTGGAAAAGGATTATTTAATGAAAAGACGTTGCACCAGTAAGAATTTCAGGAACTTCAAGTTACTTTACAAGTAAAGCAACCTATTTAAAGAGATATGATAACTGGTACTACCAAACCTGTTCTTTCAGTCTGCATCAACATAACAAGGATGATTTGATAATAATAAGATGACAAAAGTATCTGCTCCAACATTCATTGTATCGGCCAGTGTCCCAATTTATGATGATATCTGCAAATCATTTCAAAAGCAACACAGAAGTTGATAAGTAATATGTAAGAAATTAAGCAGGAACACCAAGCAAAAATAAATCGCCAACATCAGCAACAATGTTTTAACCGAGATCAAAATTAAAATGATACATATTTCAGTGTCCTCATAGAAGCAAATATGTCATAAAAAATGCTTGAGAATGATCTGATAAACCATGCTATTCATGCAGGCAGGTTTAAGATAATTAGGGGTGTCAAAACGGATCAACAGGTAAGGTTTGGATCCAACCCGAATTTACCCAGGTCTAAACGAGTTGATCTTAACCCGATCCAATTTTACAAATGAGTTAGGATTTCCAACTCATACCAGACCCGCGTGAGTTACCAGGTTGACCCGACCCTACCCGAACCTCGAACCCTGACGTGGTTGCCTCGCTTAGGCCTGTGGTGCAGGATTGCGCATTTGCGCTGTGGCGTTGTGTCGGCTGTCGCGACTGAACTGAATGCCAGATGCGAGGCCGAGGCGAGACCGCTAGCGGCCGGGCTGTGTCATCCGAGGCGAGCGTCTAGCCCGCTGGCGAGCCTGCGAGCATCCAAGGCAAGTAAGATTGGCGAATGGCGAGCATCCGAGGCGAGTGCGGGTTGCACCGTAGCGACAGGCTAGGTTTGCTCCTTTTGGGTCAACACGGGTTGATTTCGGGCTGCCAGGTCAACCTAAACCTCACCCAGTTTTAGAAATGGGTTGGAATATTGAACCCGAACCCGACCCGTAAGTCAAATGGGTTGATCCAAACCCGGAATTTTTCGACCAGGCATTTTTTGGGTCGGGTTTAAGGCTTTCTGCGACCTGAGTTAGGGTTTAAATGAATGTTACATTACAATTGAATGATAAGGTGCGGATTGGCTTAAAGTCTTGCGGTTATTGGCAGAAGATAAATTTTTAAGGCATGCCACTCCACTGTAACTTGAGCAAAAAATTTTAAACACAGCTTCTCTGAGTGTTTCAAAGGTCATCTGAATTTCAGAAAATCAAATGTTCCAAAGCAAGAGGATCGTTTCAAATGGTCAAACCTTATCTATTCCCATAATGGTTGCTGCTCATTCATCATCACTTCAGGTTTGCTTTAAGAATTTCGAACAATTTGATTTTACTCGGGATCTTGAGTTAATTGTGCCTACCTTAGTAGCCCTATAACATGGCTTCCACATCTTCCATAAATAAGAGAATAATTATAGCTCTCCAATTGTGCCGATTCCTTCTCTCCTTCTCATTTGTGGAGGCATAGATGGTCAAGGTGATCAATAACCGGATGATTCTAATGGAAATTCTAAATGGGTGATATAATCAGAATAAAATATATTGTCATTCTCCAACTTTCACTAGACTTCAAAATGATTCAATTGAGCTCTTAATCTCCTTTTTTTCAGTATTATTGGATGTCTTATTCTTTTGCTTCACACTTTATGTATTTATTCTTTTGCTTTTTTGGTACTCTGACAATTCAATCTAATTGCCGTTGTTGTATCTCACCATTTTCTTATTATAATATTATGTTTGAAAAAAATAATTTGAATTCAATTAAAATCAACAAGAAAATATCATTATTATAATATTTATTATTATTATTATTATTTACATAAAGCTAATCGAATGACAAAATTCTGCGGTTTTTCTTTTCATCTAATATCTTGCAAATCTTCCTGAAATATAATCCTACACAGCCATCATTGTTCCAAATTATGGAAGGAACTTTATATCATTTGAATATATCGCTAGAAGCAATGTTTTTCCTAACAAAATCAAGGAGCTGCAAGTAGACAATGTGTCAAAGATATGTTAAAATTGTTAAAGAACATGTGTTGAAGCATTGGAAAAAAAAAATTGTGATACGTAAAACATGAGTGAGTTCGAGTGATTTAATGCCAACTTGAAAAAAGAATTTTGATTATGCATCGAATCAAATAAGAAATAACATTCAGGTTGAGCCAATTGATAGAATTTCAACTTGAAATTAATTTTGTGTCAGCTTAAAATTAAGAAATTCATGTTGTAATTTGGCTATTTTAACATTAAATTACAAAAATAGGAATAACGATGATTTTTTTAGGCCAACTAGTCCGGTTGAATAATATAAATTTACAGAAGAAATGAAATAATTTAGAAATAACCATGCAAATACAGAACTTCGGGACTTTGTTACAAAGTCTTATGGCTTACCCAAATACAACCATTATAAAATGCAAAATGCTTAATCATAATTAGATAAAATAAACCTTTGTAGCAAACTTTCCAGCATTCTAGTATCACAGTATAAACTAGAGCAAAAAAATCCTAACCTAAAAAGCACCAGCAGGAAAAAATTCAAAATTGAAGCCATAAATAGCTTAGACAAGCTGAGGAATTAAAAGTACATTACTAAAAGGTCAATGAAATATCCCTGACTCCTCTGGGTGACAAAAGTACCAGTACTCTAAATCACTAAACCTCACAACGTAACAGAGAATCAAAATAGGATAAAATTGATAATTCTATCACAAACTGCAGACAAATGATAGTATTACCCTTAATACTCTTCTCTACAAAAAAAAAAATTCCTAAAACTTGAGAAATTTTCTTTTTAAAGCAAAGCAATTTTTATTTAACATATCAAGTGAAAACTACAAAATGACTCTGAAGGATATCATAAAGAAAATAAGAAACAAAATGGAAAAAATACATGAAACACACAAGATGAGGAGCAAAAAAAGTCCAGCAAGTAGGTCATAGAGATAGAAGTTGCTCAAAATTAATTGCAAAGAATAAATTGAACACCTCAGACAAAACTAAAAAACAACAAGCATGCTACTAAGTTAATGACCCAAACATCAATATGATACGAAGTAGATGTAGAACTTGAAGAAAACCTTCGCTGAATATTCAATTTCAGCCAAACAGAAATTGGCAACAAGTAAACGTTAAAGAAGAACACTTCAGAACACTTTTTATTGGATTATATATGATGAAAAATGACAAGATACAAGGGATTTATGATTAGAGAGGTAGATCGGCTCTCTCAAACAACCTAGACGCTGTTAAGAAGCCCTCAGAGTAAAAAAACTATATTAAAACACAAAACTCAGCAATTGCATACTCTAAACCCTAGACAACTCCCCCTTAAATAGCCATAGAATACAAAATCATAAATAGAACCTTTTAAAAAAATTAAACATAATTAAAAAAAACCTTCCTAAACAATTAAACATAATTTAGGAAACCTTCCTAAACAATTAAATATAATTTAGAAATTCTTCCTAAATAATTAAATATATTTTAAAAAACATCCCTGAATAATATTCCCTCTCCTAAGACTCACCTTATCCAATACTTCCCTAAATATATTAATTAATTATATCCAATCGTATCAAAACTTTCCCCCCAAAGACTCACCGTGTCCTCAAGATGGGACGAAAGATATTGCTGTGGAAGCACTGGACTAATAGCACGTCCATTTTTACTGCTACTAATCGACTCATGCTCTTTTTAAAGTTGGCAAACATAAAACTGGAATCGTGCTATTAGATAGGTCTCCAACATGCGGTATTTACTTGCTTATAAATGCCAGAAAATAAATAATCTTCTGCCTTACTTCAAAATTTATTTCTTTTATGCCTTTCCTTCTATGATGTCTAGTTGTCTACCCCGCAAACCAATGAGCAATAGAGCATGCCCAGAAAGCCTAAGAGCGGCCAATGATGTCCGTGGATTTGAGGAGATTTTTTGCAATTGTGAAACAAAATAGGTTTGCGTGCATATTATTTTTGTCAGTTATTGGAGACTAGAGAAACAACCTACTTCAGGATTAGGTTTTGTTTCATCCACCAGATGACTGAATAAAAGTTTCAAGGAAGGGAAAAGATTGATAGAATGAAGCAAAAAATTCAAGGCAACTGAAGATAGAGAGATTCTTTGACGTGTAATTTGGATAGGATGCTTCAAAGGAAGATTCTCTGTATAGAATTGGCAACCAATTATCAGGCGTCAAAAAACTCCTGAGCATCAAGTCCATTGATGCAACTGATATGTCAAAACATTCAGTATGCTCAACATACTTGAAAAGTACAGGTAATAGTCTCCCAATTGCGACAGATATTTCAGGAAGCTGATTGTTATCTAAACCAGAGTCATCAGTTATGGTTTCACCAGGATTATTGAATTCCATAGACATAAGTAGGACCTTGAGAAAGAATTTAACAGTTTTGTTGAGATTAGAAGACAGCCTGCCCATAGCAAGTAACTTGAAACATGAGCCAGATGTTCTTATCAGACTTATTGAAACAGAAAAGAGCGACTTCTTGTTGTTGCTTCTTTGAGAATGTTGCAAGAATAAGACTCTGGAGAGATCAAGCAACATTTCTGCTTATGTTGCAAGTAGTTCCAACCGCTTCTCAGAAGAGTTTAGAAGTGGAACAAGCTAATCTTCTGTAGACTGTATGCATCTGCAAATATGTATAATACTCGGTTCTATGAATGCATCGGAGATTCCATGGCTAGTTACTGACGAATTTGATTTGAGCACCCTTTCATGATGCAATGACATAATAGAAATCAAAGCTTTCAGAGCAAAATTCTTGGTGTCTGCTAAGGATAACATCAGATTTGATGCATGCATGTATAACAATTGATGCACAAGAAAATATGCATTTGTGATGAAAGAACATCTATAGTTAAGATGTCTACAATATTTGATACAGAATATAATTCCTCATCCAGAGATGGAGAGAGAAGTAATCCTCAGCGAAGTCGCCAGAAATTTGTTGACTCAAGAAAAACGACGCGTCGGCATGAATCCCGCTTTACAGACATAGTATTTCACTCTCCTTGAGGCAGATTGTAATTAACCAAATTTTTCATGAGGGGTAGTATCATGGTTTAGTTAAATTTGGGTTCTTACTTCCCATGAGCGCAAGCCCTCGTAGTTAAATATGGGTCCTTAACGCGTAAGAGATAACTCTCGATTAATGAAGAACAATTTTAGGTGTTTTAGTCTCAGTTGTGGGGAAAATTGAGGTGAACCCGATCAAGATCCCATGGTTCCGTCGTCCCGGGTATACCGTAAGTTTCAGCCTACCAAAATTAGCGATCGTTGATCTTAGTGTCCAGAAAATCTGATTAGCAGCCATAGATTAACTCCTCTCAGAAATCCCGAGTAAACTGAAATGATTATAAGCGGTTTGTAATTTTTTATGATTTACATATTTTGGAATACCCAGTGATTGATTTAGTTTGGGGTTGAGGACTTCATTTAGAAGTTATCCAATTTTTTTAATTGGTTCGGGGCTCACGACTTCTATGAGAAGTAGCCCAATTGTTTTAGGAGTGGGTCTTACTGCTTTAATTGAAAGTTCCCGTGGAATTCGATTTGTAATGGGTCTTACACCTTATGTTAGAAGTTGCCCAAAGGTTTGGTTAAAAGTTCCTCATTTTTTTGTGGAGGTTTTCCAAATAACAGGTCAACAAACTTCCCTTAGAAGATACCTGACTATTTTGATAGGTCTTACGGCTTCTGAATTTAGAAGTAGCTTAATGAAGGGTCTTACAACCTAGCCTTATAGACTAAATGGAGGGTCTTACAACCTAGCCTTATAGACTAAGTGGCCCATTTGTTTTGGTTGAGGGTAGCTTGGCTATTGTGGATAGGTCTTACTACTTCTGTGTTGAGAAATGGCCTGAAGGTTTTATTTTAGAATGAGTCTTACAACTTCCCTTTGGAGGTAGCCCATGTGGGTTGATTAAAAGCAGGTATTATTGCTTCCCTTTGAAAGTAGCCCATGTGGGTTAATTAAAAGCAGCTCTTACTGTTTCCTTTTGGAAGTAACTTGTAATTTCAATTATGGGTCGTACTGCTTCATTTAGAAGTAGCCTGTAGATTGATTTAGTTCAGCATTTTTTAGAGAAATTTTCCAAATAGCATGTCCTCCAACTTCTCTTAGAAGATGCTTGACTATTGTGGTAGGTTTTACGACTTTTGGATTTAGAAGTAACCTCATTGTGGGTCTTACAACTTAGCCCTATAGGCTAAGCAGTCCATTTGTTTGGTTTGGATAGGTCTTACGACTTCCCTTAGAAGTTGTTTGAATGTTCATTTAGATAAGTCTTACGACTTTCATTGAAAGTTGCTTGTAGTTTTTGTTTGAGTTTTAGGGTTGTACTTCACTTAGAAGTTTCACTAACATGTGTGCCTTACTGCTTGACTTAGAAGTGACTTATAGATGGATCTTACAACCTAGCCCTATAGGCTAAGCTACCCATGGGTTTTGTTTGGATAGGTCTTGTGACTTACCTAGGAAGTTGTCTGAAAGTTTTGTTTTAGAATGGGTCTTATTGCTTCGTTTTAAAAGTAACCCATTAACCATTTTATTTTAGTTTAGGGTAGATTACACAATAGTTACTTTACTTCAGCTTTTTATTGTCTTTACACCAGTGTTTTCTTTTAGTACCCTATTTTTCTTTCAATACCCGCTTTTCTTTCAGTACTGGCCTTTCTTTCAGTACTATAGTTTAGCTTAGCATTTTTTCTCTTTTTGCTTTAGTAGTTATTTCAATACCCTGCTTTTTCCTTATTTCAGCTGTTTAGATTTAGTACTGATCAGTTTGTTTCTTACCTAGAGGTATTTGGAGCATTAGAGAGCTTTGGAATTTGTCTTTTGGAGATTTTTGTTTGATGTTTTTGTGAGTTGTCTTGTTTGGTGTAACTTGTATTATGATAATTAGTGTGAATGTTTTCTTCTTTCATTGCATTTTATTTTATTTATGTTATTTATTCAATCAATTAAATGAATTGTTATTTTACTCCTTGCTTAGGGGCTTTCCATGTAACTTCCAGCAAGTTTCTTTTGTATAACCTGATTTCTTGCAATAGTTGCATCAAAGGAAACACTTGTCTTTAGATTTTGAGGAATCCTTATCTCTTTCCTTTCATATCGCCTCTTTGGTTGTCATCATTGGTGAACCATCAGTAGCCTTTGGTTCCAACATTACCCCTTGTCAGCTTTCCTAAGCACGAATGAGAGAGATTGTCTTATTTAGTGAAGGCATCTCCTCTTTGCCAAGGACCTGAACTCTAACCTAGTCAAACTCCGTATTTAATCATGCAAGGATGTCATACTCTCTATCATTCTCAATAAATCTTTTTAGGATAGTAGCATTTTCTGGACACTTGGTCTCTAAGTATTTGTAGTAAAAAAGTTCTTGCCACAAGTCTTGAAGGAGAGTGACATATTCAGTCACAATCTTGATTTCTTGTTTTGCACTTCCAAACTTAACCTTAATTTCGAAGATTTGAGTAGCAACCCGAGCTTTTGAGAATGTTTGCCTAATGGCATCCCATATTTCATTTGCAGTAGATAGGAACATTGAAGTATAGCTAATTTCTGGAGTCGTAGAATTCCATAACCATGACATAATCATAGAGTCTGCTTCATCTCATTCCAAAAATTATGACATAATCATAGAGTCCGCTTCATCCCATGAGCTCAAGTCAACTCAAGTACACCCTGATTGGAATAGTTTGAGGTATTAAAAACTATCAAAAGTTTAAAATGAAAAAAAAATAGTTTCAACTATTTTTCATACATTATAAATTGGACATTTTCAATAGTGCATAAATAAAATTATATGAATAAACAGAGAATAATGCATTCATGGTTTTTGGAAAAAAGAGTACTATGATAATCATCAATAATGTAGTAATTAACCCAAAATGTTAATTAAAAAACAACTTCGAATCAAGAGGCAATAAGAACTTCCTTGGTTATTCAAAATCACAACAAATTTCATAAGGATAATAATCCAACATCAAAAAAATTTCAAGAGCATCATTTATTTCAAATAGACACTTGAACATTGATTCTTTCAAATAAATATCCAATTAATATTATTGGGACATTGCTACAATAATAGACTTTTAAGAAACAAATATCGAAACCTAATGAACTGTTTTACTAGCACCAATCAAAAGCTTGGACTAAAAAATAACTTGTTGATATTGGATCGATGTACAATAATCAACACTTGCAAAGGGATTTATAGTTGGAACTCAATGGTGAGAAATAGAGGCGGATTCCCGCCAGGGTGGGCGCATTATAGTCCTTTTTTCATATAATTTTTTTAAAGTTTTAACAGAGAAATTTTTTTATATTATTTTAATTATTTATAATTCATTTCGGTAAATTCTTTTAACTTTTTCTTATCTCCGAGAATCTTAACTTATAATAAAATTGACATTTTGAAGCATATATTTAGCTAGAGTTGTGATGAAATGGAAAGACGACAACATAATGTGCTTCTTAATAAATAAAATAAAGCCAAATACAATTTACCTTGCATCATTTGGACTTGTTTAAAATCAGATGAATCATTTACATCTATTCTAAAATAAAACACGACTTGTTTGCAGTTTGATTTGATTGAGTTGAATTTGAATACTTTGCTTTTGCTAATATATTCAATTTAAAATAACAAATTCAACAAAAAAAAGTTAATTGCCAATGATGATTTCAAACTCGATTGAAAGAAAGTTGAGAGGATATTTGAAAATGCAAAGCTAGGTCCCATTAGGAAAAATTCTTAGCTCCGCCACTGGTATGAAAACAACTCGATCAAGTTGTCCTTAACGTCTTTAACTTTAGCTTTAAATTATCATAGCACTTCTTTTACTTATCTAACCATCTTCTTTTCACAGTGGATCTACAACAAAGCTATCTAGGGTTTTATCCCCTTCACTCATTCAAGTGCTCTCTCCTAATTTTCTAATATTCCTTGCTAGGTTCACATTACATCATTAGTCCTCTGGCAATTGAGTTTTCTATCTAGGGCAATCGATCTACTTCCCCTGCCGACTGTTCAAGTCCGAAACAAATCCGTTCGAGAAAGAAGAAGATCAATGATGGGTCGAACCAACAACCTGGTTGTGTAGTTCTTATAGATGCAGATAGAAAGTCTTCGGTCATACTGGAAGCTGATCGATCACAAATACCTAATGCATCCTTAGTGGATTCTACGATCCCATTGGGATCCTATCAAAGAATATAAAATAGTATCACAGTGGCGAGTTTGCAAGGACACACTTGATCTAAGATTTGGGTTTATGTTTTCTATTTTTTCTAATACTTTTCCTAACTTTTTGGGTCTCGTTCTTTGGATAAAGGACTTTGTTTTCACCTTAATTATCTTATCTTCATTATGTTTGATGATGTATTGATTATTGGTGTGGAAGCATGAGATCCATCAAAATGTTACTTGAGAGCCAGAAGCAATATGTCTATTTACTTGATTTAGATCTAGTTCAATAGAGATTTTTTAGTAATGAATATAAATATTTCAGACACAAAGATTATAGTTTGGCAGAATATCCACAAAAATTTTCCGACGCTCGATTTACTGTAGAAAAATATTTTGCTGAAAATATGCCAGAAATTGTAGAATATTCTGCCAAAAAATCTACTAAAAATAAGAGATTTTCTTGTAATAGGAGTCTTCAAGAAGTGGATGTAGGTTGTATTGATTATGGTTGAAAATCTTATTTCAAAAGATAATCAAAAGACACAAAGGTTTATAGTCATTCGGTCCGGTGCTATGTACCATTGTGTACCGGGTGACATGGCACATTCCGATTCGTCTCCGAACAGTCTGGTGACCGCACAGAATAATTTCTCCATATTCATACGCAATTTGCACTGAATAATACTTAACAATCAAGAAATGCACTTATTCTCTTTTTTTTCCCTATTATCAATGATGTTTGTTTCATCCTTTTCTTGTGCAGGCCCTCCATAACCAACATCACCATAGTAGTGGTACATCCATTTTTGCTAGCTAAACAACACTTCTGTGAAAAATAACTTGGATAAGCCAAATCACTCAAATATTTTGGGTGAATATAAAATATCTGGGTCGAAGAGATGCTAATTTTATTGTGGTTGTAGGTGCTTAATAAATTGTCCTACAACTTAGCAAAGAGTTGGTGCCTGCTGATTTAACAATTGCCAGAAAAGTGGCTACAACAAATTGAGGAAAAAGGGCAAAAGAAAGAGAAATGGAGTATGAGGATAGTTCCAAACTTCCAATTAGGTACTGAAAAAGATAGGAAGTATTGCAAGAAGATATTCATTTATCAAAAAGATGGTCTCGAGCTCAATCATCCAAAGAAAAAGCATAAATTCTATATTAGTGGAAAGAAGAATTTGGATGAAGATGATTTAGTTAAAGCCCATTGTACTAGGTTTCTATGACTCACAAATTCTACAATGTCCATTATCACTGCAAAACTGCTCTTTTGTATTTTAGAGCTTCCATTAATTATAAACTAGAGCGTTGAGTTCTAATCATCAAAAGATTCTAGCACAAAACTAAAAAGGAGTCCATGAATATTTATGAAGTAGTGAAGAAGTTAAATAAAGCATTCAAAAGTGTTGACGGGGTTGCATTAACTTAAGATAGTTGGACATCAAACCAATAAACACGGTATATGCGTATTAATACCTCCAACATCATGTTGACTTGAAGATGCAAAATATGATAATCATCTTTCTTGATCTTATCCCCAAATAATGCTTTGTGATTGCTCATGCAATGAAGGATGTAATTTACATTTAGGATACATGATGACGGGCCGATTTGATTGGGGAGAAATTAGGAAATTTTCTAATCAAGAGGGAGCTGTTTAGGAAGGTTCTTAATCAAAGGGGAATTGTTTAGGAAAGTTTTAACTTTTTTAATTCAAACACCAAAATAATATGAATTATGGAAGGAGGAGAGTAAGCAGGTATATTATGATTCCATGCTTAGGAAAACAAATCAAAGCGGCTAACAGTAATACCAGCATTTGCCTTTCAATTTTAAATTCCACCAAGAAAATACAACATGCATGGGCCCTATGAGCATTAAAAATAATTAGAAATACCGCATAAATATGCTAAGTAGCAAGTGATCATGAATACTCCTTGAGATAAAAAAACTAAAAGCATAAAACTTTGTTTGGTTCAAAAGACTTGATAAGAGAAAAGTAAATGGAAATAGAAATCGTAAGGGAATTGAATTGAAATTGGTTTTAACCAAGTTGTTTGGTTGAGAAAAATTTGACTGAAAAATACTCTTTTTTAATTTGAGTAATGAAAATTTTTGTTTATGTTAAGGAGAGAAATATGAGATATAGCAATGACTCCATAATTTTTTCTTTAATTCCAATGGAAAAACATATTTAGCCACATTCCCAGAGCAATCAAGTAACTATTAGCCACACTGGAACACTGGAACTGAAAAGCCTCCATAAAATTGTAAGCAAGATACATTTACATTATCCCCATTTCATTTAATCCAAGCATACCTACCAAACATACCCTTGGGCACTGTTTGATTTGTAGGAATTGAAGGACAGGAAATGAAAAGAAAAAATGAATTGAAATAAAATTAGATTTTACTCACTTGTTTGGTTGAGAAGAAATCAAGTTATATATATATATATATATATATATATATATATATATATATATATATATATATATATATATATATATATATAAACTTTTATTTAATAGATGATAAATTGAGTTTTTGTTTCTTGTTATGAAGGGATATGATAGTAACACTTATGACCTAATAAATTTTTCTTCTTAGTTTCCACTAAGGCTGGTTAGGGAATTGATTTTAAATAAAAAAATGCATTTGTTACTCGGCCATTAATTATATTAAAACTTCAAACTAACACTCCATATGAAATTATAAAAATAAAAAGACATTTGCATTGCCTTCAATTCCTTCAAACCAAACATACCCTTAAAGAATTGGAAAAATGAATCTTCTAATGTTGACAACGAAGAAGAAATCTTGCAATCTGAGGATTACTTCTTCAAGAAAAATATTTCTTCGTTCTTCAAATACTCCTCTAACCTGCAGTTTGGCGAAAGGCAGAACCATTAATGACCAAATATTGGAATAGTATTTATGTTATTTGGTAAAAATCCATAAGTTATCAACTGCTTTCATGATGACCTTTTAGAACTCGTCATATATTAGCTAAATCTATGCGGTACAAAACCTACCCTTTGTCCATTCCTTCCGGCAGCTGCGCGATTTGCTCTCTCCTGACCCAGCGGCGCTGAAGATTTCTTCATTGAGGTACGTCTCACGGTCACTCATTTGTCTTCTCCGCTGCCTCGCCGTGCCCTAACCCTCCCTATTCTTCTTCCTTGCTAAATCCCGCGAAATCAACATTCATCCGTACAAACAAGAACTATAATGAAATATATAAATAATTGTGATTAAAATAAAATATTTTTTATTCATTCCAAGATAATAGTTTATTTAATAAGCTGTTAACATCATTATTTTAGAATGATTAATAAAAAATGTTCTTGTTTTTCGAATCTTATTATCAACAAATGATAATATATTGAAGTATTATGTGGTGAAATAATTCACTTTTATTAACAATTAAAAAAAAATTACATATATAGCATTCAATATTATTTTATTTACATATTTAATATCTAAAATTAACTATTTACTCATATAATAATATAATACGTTAATTTATAAATAATATCCTCAAAATCATTTTTATAGCACTTAGGTTTCATTGGGATAATTTTTTAGTTAAATTTTTTTTTAATTAAAATTTTTACCCTAAAAAATTATTTTAAAAAGAAATAAAAAAATTATCTAAAACCAAGTTAAAAAAAAAGAAAAATGAGAAAAGGGAGAAAGAGGATAAGCTTGTCATGAAGTTGATTTGAAAAGCATTAATACTAAAAACCCCTTATCAAAGAAATCGTGATTTTCTTGTCTTATTGTCATGATTTTGCTATATCATATCAAGATATCTTTCTTGAAATTAACGGAGTTTTATATTATGTAAATAGCGAATTCTATATTTTAAATATGTATATTTTATTTTTAAAAAATTCATGTAATGATTATTCGACAAGTTTTATGCTAGGACTTAGAATTTGGCAACGTCAGTGTTAAGCGTTGTACAGATGAGGATGCTCAAGTGGATGAGTGGATTTATCTTTAGAGATAGGATATGAAATGAGCATATACATGAAAAGGTTGGAGTAGCTTCGGTGGAATATAAGATTAGAGAGAGTCGCCTAGTGGTCATATAAAATAGTGGCCTTCTGATGACCCGGTTAGGAAATTAAAGGTATTAGATTTGACTTATGCTAAAAAAAGTAAATGTAGACCTAATAAGACTTGGTTAGAAAATATTAGAAATGACATTTCTTTATTAGATTTAAACGAGAATTTGACTTTTAACATGACACAAAGGAGAAAAATGATTCATGTAGTCGACCTCATGTACTGGAACAAAGTCTTAATGTTGTTGTTGTAAATATGTATATTTTAAAATTTTTTAGTGCTATGCATGTAAATTTTCCTTTAAAAAGTAATAGAATCTTAAATATCAAATATTCTTATATTCTAATATATATTTAAATCCTACTTCATAAAAGGAGAAAGAACCAATTTTTAGTGTTACAAAAGATTATCTATGAATTGTGTGGTGGCGTTATCTTTTGTAACACAGATTCTTAATTGATAATGACTTAAAAATTATTTAAAAAAATTGAATTTAAGTTTCATCGGCATCAAATATAGATTTTGAATCATCATAAAAAAAAAATTCCAATGTGATGGCTAATTAGAAAAATTACTTTAAAGAGTTATTCACTTAAACTATTAGATTCAAATTTATTCGTGGATGACATCTAACTTTTCTAGCATGTAATCATGGGATAAAAGCTAAGGGAGGCTGAGTGAGTTTTAAGTAAGTATGAAGACTAAAAATGCCGCAGAGTTCTATGAGAGATATGGAATATGAAGAGAGATGAAAAACAAAAGCAGTGAAATCTCAAAGTGCAAGAGAAATTCAAAAATATCTCAAAGTACACCTCGTTGTCATTTATTAATTGGGTTTGTAAGGTTATATAAAAGATAAATCAACAAAAATTAAAAAAAAATTAATATAAGGTACAACATATGATGGATTCATCACAAACTATGATGAACACGGGATTTAACCAATTGGTCCCCTCGTAGATTTTTGTCTATAATATATCTCTTGGACATGAGAAGAGTCTAAATGGGTGAGTATAGAGGTTGAGCCCTTGCTTCTCGATGTCCAAGATGATTCTATGAATGTAAATCATTTGGATGTCATAGCGAGTCCATTTTAGATGTGATTCCAACCTCTTAAAGTAAAGGAGCGAGCTCCACACTGGTGAAAGTGTTAGTAACCTAAGAATTGTTCGAATGCAAGAGATCTTAACAATATCATTTGAGGTGTGTGTATTTTCTGTAGATGGGATGATGACACCAATGATTGTTGAGTGGCTTCTATTGCGGAGGCGGATGAAATGCTAAAAAAAAAAAAAGAGTGACATACGTGGAATTTGCTCGGTTTGATGACTCATCGATATGATACATTTAGGCAAGTCTATATATAACGTCATTGTCAGAAAAGTGGACATATTTTCACAGGAGGATGCCTATCAACCACTTGGCTGTTATGTGTGAAATTTGATTGTGTTGATCAATCTAGTTATTCTATTGTCTCGGACCTCAAAACTTGTCTTGTAAGCTAAGGGGTACGGGGTTTTTGTTAACTAACCATACACGTGGCACATCAGTATTGGGCTTTCACGTGTAACAGCAAGATAGGATGCATTTTCTTTAACTCATTTTGTCTATATATATGGTCTGTAATAAGAAAAGAAAAGATATAATACAAAAATAATTTTCCTCTGCTATCTTTCCTGTTTTCATTTCCTGCGCATCTCCTCTCTCGGTTCTCCCTCAAGAACAAGAATCAGTCAGGGTTCTGAGATTCAACATGGTATCAGAAGTTCAAGTTCTATCCTCCGGCAATCTCCATTAATCTACAACGCGGTAATGGCCTCCAGCAACACCGCCTCTTCCTCCTCCACCCAGGACACCACCTCTCATACCGATGGCGCATTCTCCTCATCGCCAATACCGTCCTCCCTCAAATTCCTGATGCACAACCCCCCCCCACGTTCAGGTGTAACTAAAATTTTTTTTTATTGCTACTGTGAAACATTTGGTTCGCTTGTAGCCCTAAATGCCTAGACCTGTGAATGAAATTTAGGACACCCTTTAATTATAATGTATTTATAATAAATTCATTTATCATAAAAGAAGCCATTTGGCCACTCCATGGCATGATGCAAATTGCATTATGAAAACTCTTGACATTATTTTTTTTCCTAATTTTTTGTCTTCTCGAGGAATTAAAATTCTTCTCTAATTTAAAGTACATTTTATCTTACATATTTTTTTATTATAAATTTTTCAATGAGAAATGAAAATTGTATATTATGATACAAATATCTCTTAATATTGTATTAATAGCAGTTTATGCTCAGTAAAACCATTGAAGAAAAACTCCTTATCACAGAAAAGGAATGCCGTCAAATAACTTGTTAATTAAAGTAATTGCTTGGGCCTAGTCTATGTTTTTATATATTATTATAATTAGTGTATAATCTATATAATTAATTGTTAATATCGTTTCATTTCAAATATGATGATCTGCTTAATTTTAGCAGGATACTTTAGTCAGCTTCCTTTCAATTATCAAGTTAAATTGATCGAAAAGTGCCTTTTGTTGATCCAAGAACATTTACGGCGGTGTAGAGAGATTGTGTGTTTACATTTTAATTTTGTACGATAATCTAATACGCATAAAGATAAAGAGAGGGGTGCAATATTCATAATAGACATAAGAGTTTTATGTGGAAAACTCTAAAAGGGAGTAAAAAATCAAGAGGCTTTGCTAAGCTGAAAAAAAATTCATTAGTATTTAGGATTGATACACATGATGTCTTACTCGTGAGGATGATATTGGCCAGGATAATAAATATTCATCATATAAACCCAATACATAATAGGAGTTGGAAGAATCGGTAATATGACAGAGAAATCTCAGAGAGTGTTGGTTTGTTCATGGTTGGTAAGATCATTGTCGGCGACAATGGTGGAGAGACCGTAATCAGCTGATGATGTGGTCGGAGGGGACCATAATCGCAGGTGACAGAGATTGGAGAGACATAATTGGCGGACTATGGATCTCTTAAAATATATAAAGAATGCACTCTTTTCTTCATGAAGAATAAAAAAAGGTGCTTTTTGAAATATTCTGAGTTAATGTACAGTTGTGGATTGTAAAACAGAGATAATGCTTTCAGGTAGTTTCTGATGAAATTTCTTCACACGAAGAAAAGTGTTATAGCAAATTTTATATAGAAGATTATAAGTTCTGACATGAAAATAAAAGAGTTTCTGATTCTCATTAATTAGGGCATGGGTTTTGATCAGGATCTGTACTGCTCATGCGGCATCACGAGCTTCGCAATAAATGACGAGGAGAATGCCATGATATTTAAATAGTTTAGGATCTGCTTATGGAAAATTATTATGTGACGAGTTAGAATGAGGAGAACTGTTTGGATTGTTGCGTATTATAAGTATTTGTAAATACTCAGTAAAAACACAGTAAATCAGTAAATACTCAATTGCAAGTATTTGTTGAGTATTTATAAATATATGTAATATGCAGCAAATCCGGACAGCTCTATCCGCTGGATTATGCACAAAATAATTTCTCCTGTTTGAGAGACATGTAGCAAATTAGGTTGATTTTTCCTAATGACAATACAATAATATACAAATCACAACACTTAACTAATTAAAAAAAATAAGCATTAAATTTAATGCGTGAAATTATTATTTTTAATCTTTTATTGTGCATTTTTTTTTCTTTTTTATAGGCATAAGAGCCAAAATTGATACAAGAGGAAAAAAAAAAAAAAAACGTATACCAAATTAATTGAAATTAGAGCTATAAGTAGTTCATAACTCCAAGATAAATCACTATGAATAAATTATAACTCTAAAGATAAAAACTAGTAAGAACATTCTGTCTTATTACTTTTAATTTGCTATCAACAACTCATAAATGGAAAGGAAGTTTTTCATAAATAATTAATTTGCATTCCAAATAAATAAAGCAAACAAACGGTCCAAACCTTCAACAAAATTGAGAAAGAAAATCTTAGAGGAAGCTCGTAACGTAAATTACAAAAAAAAGGATGTAAAATATATTTAAAAATAATTTAATTTTTTTTACAATAAAACAACATTTAATTTATTATATTTTTTAAAAATTTTGACCTCTTATAATTTTTATAAATTAATTACACTCACGTAAATTTATAATGAAATATGTCAAAGGAAAATCACATAATACAATTTTTTTTAATGTTGGGTACTTAAACATAAATTTGATCATGGTTGAAAATTTTTATTTACAAACTTAATAATTTTGTAAAGTTATGACAGCTAAACTAGCCAATTCTTACCACAAAATAGAAGTTTTATAACCCAAAGTTATAAGGTATGGCATCTTATGAGATTTTTTTCTAAATTTAATAGTTTTTCAACAGCGATTGCCAAATAATATTAAAAAAAATATATTACAATTAACGGGGAGCCAGAAATTATTCTAGTGGGTATAAATTAAAATTTTTTAAATTATTTCTTTTATTTAGACTTGATATTGGCAATTTTTAAAATATTTATTTGATCTATTATTTCAAAAGTTAAGACTTAAGATTGAGAAAACATTATAATTTATAACATTTATATTAAAGATTGTTTCATTATTAATATAATCAAATATTTATTTTTTTTATATAAATAATTTACAATAGTTATTATCAAACATACGTTAATTACATTCTCCATAAGGCATCGATTTTTTTTTTTTCAATTATCAAGATATTTTGATTATTATTTCAATACATCAGTCAATGCTTTACAAATCAAACGACAGTCAAAACACATTTATAAGCTTTATATATAATATTTTTTAAGAAACTAAAATATTATATATTTTTAAATAAATAATTTGTTTTTCAGCATAGCATGAATTTCAAATGTCTGAATAAAGTTTTATTTAAATATCTGGAGCCAATCTTTTGGCATTAATGTGGGGTGATGCAGAGTCTGAAATGCTACCTCATCATATTTTAAAGAAAATTCTTATCTGTTGATCAATGAAATGTTTGATACTTCACTAAGTCAATTAGAAATTCGAAAGGACAATATAGTATGTGACAGCAATGATACACCAGCATTCTCATTGTAGCAGATCGATGTGAGCCATCTGTAACATTTTTTTTTTTTATTTTTTTTTTATTTTTATAAAATAAACTTTATAATAAAACCAAAAGAGATTACAGGAACAAAAACAATAAAAAGCGATCAAACAACAAGAAGTACTACAAGCTAAAATTGGCGCTCAGTAAACAGTCCAAGCTTCTAACGTCCAAGCTGTCCCGCACGGACCATCCAGAAAAAATCGGTTGCCACCAGCTTAATGACCGGGACGCGAGCCCCGACCACATCATTGCCCTCAGCCACGCGTAGCACCAAATGCGAACATTAAAGCCAAGCCTTCTGAAAGATAAGCAACATTATGAAAATCCAAAAAAGCACTTCAAATCATCTTTTACGACGACCACGCCCCCCCCAACTTCCCGTCGAGTGGCATTGGAAAGAACGAACAAGGGAAAAATCATTATCCGACTCAGAAGATTGGTAATATAAACCATCCTCCCTCGACGAATCAATCACAACGTTTCTGATCCTTAATTTCTTTACCCGAAGACTTCCCACCCAATCAGCCATCACAAGTGTACCAACCTCTTTAAAAGGAATCTCAACTACACTGTTAACACGTGAGACCCTTCCTCTAAACTCAGCGACGGGCACACTGCCTCAATCCCACTCGGATCCACACCATTCAAGCTGTCATCCCCAGCACCACCTTCCGCATTCTCTTTCACACTTATCATCACCCAATAGTATTTCATAACATGAAAGGCAAACTATCAGAAGTCTCAACATTCACATTAGCATAATTAACTTCCGGCACCAAGCAAATTGCCGAAGACTCCAAATTCCACCACCCGCCTAACGCCCCCATCCAGCAACACGGGAACGAAGGTATGGCATTATGGAATAGGAGATAAAAATGATTTATCAGCGACCAGCGCCCACACCGTACAGTTATTCACATCCAAAGAAACAACCAAATTATCCTGTGACAAGCCACATCGTTAGCAACACAAACCCAGGATCAACAGATGGCAAAGTCATCCCCACAGAATTAACTTCAGGAACAATAACCGCAACTTCATTTACACCCCTTAATGCCATTCACACCACCTAAAGGAGCAATAATTTCTACAGGAACATCCACAACAGAAGGAAGAACAGGAACAGTACCCGAAATACACTACGAGAAATATGCCCTAATTTTTTTACAAACACACCACAAAAATGAGGAAAACCGTCAAAGACTACTCTTGAGCATACCCTAACGAATCAGATCCTAAACCACTTGCTTAGGATAATTTTTGTAATATCGATTTCAACTAAAACACGGGCATTCGAAGGACGAGATCCAACCGACGTAGCTTCGTCGATTTTCAGAGGTTTACCAAATAATCTCACCCAGCCAAAAAGGATCCTGGAGCAAAGAAATGTGGATGGAGGTGAGGGAAAATAGATCCATATCGGGCTGACGGCGACTCGACACCGATATTTAAAGTCGGCGACCATTTCGTAAGTTTCATATAAACAATTGAAAACCCATAAGAACGGTGACAAAAAATTCTACAGTAATCTAAATCATTCTCCATTTTATCAAAATATGGGTAGAATCAAGAACAGTAACTGATACCTCACCATTCAACTTTAGGTTAAAAAAAATTTCGAATCGCATCAAGAGGAGGAATTTAGCCGGAAGAAACCAACCAAGAAAACCTAAAATGGTTCCGCTAAAGCCCTAATTTCTTCATCAAAAACCCACAAAGCAGGAAGACCACGGAAGGTTGACTGCTTCAAATCAGTAAAGGAAGAAGTAGAACCAGCAAGAGGTTGAAGAAAAGACTTAGAATGAGAAACCCCCCCAAAAAAACCAGGATCTCTCAAAATAGACGGAGGCATGCCGAAAAAATGCCGGAATAAAGGTTAAGAAAAACCACACAGACGAAGAGAACAAGAAACAGAGGAGAAAAAGCTTTCCTGAAACTAGTAGAACCGAAAAAAAAACCCCGCCGGCGGCGGGGGGGGAAACGCCGCGACGCCAACAAGAAAAATCCAGGGTTTTCTCGGAGAGCACTCAAACCCAAAGCGATGAATATTTCATATTAGTGGTGAGCCATCTGTAACATGAATATATTATGTACATATTTTATAATATAATATTTAAAAGTAATAATTAAATAACATAATATTATATAAAATTAATATACAACAAATATAAGATTTTTTCCACATCAGCACATGAATTTTTTTTAGATTTATGTCTTTTTTTAGAGTAAAATCCTGTCTAAATACGATAAAATATGTTATTTTTTTTATATTTTCTAATTAAATCTTATACATTTGTTTTTCTAACTGAGGTATCAGGAGGCTGTCATTTTTATGTGAAATATTTTTATACAATATGGAATTTATTTTAATTACTCATTAAAATATATTTAAATGCATAATGACTAGTTACAAGTTTAGAAATTAGTTCTTAGTAAGAAAATAGAAATTAACATTATAAAAAAATATTAAAATGATCTTAATTAAGAAATAAAATTAATTTACGTAGTTATTAATTAATTAATACTAATATAGTTAAATTAAAAGAGAATACATAGCTAAATGTACACATAATATAATTTTAAAATTAAAATTTATCATTCAATATATAATATCGAGGATACATTTCATAATTATTTTTTTATTAAATAAAGCGTGATTTATCTAATTTTGTGAAGTAAATATGCATGTTTTACATATATGACTTGACAACACATCTTTATTATGAATGGTCATTCTTCATAAGAAGGTAGTTAAGTACAAAAATAAAATTTTTTAGCATTCAATTCTTGATCCTATCTATTATTTTTCAAGTTCATAATTTCAATAAAATAGTAAAATTGATCCAAGATAATTTTATTTGATTAATTTGATACAATCCTCGATTTGATTATTGGTTATAAGGCTAAAATGCTGGTTTCACAAGAAAAAAAATGATCTCATTGCATTCTCACTCTCAGCTTTCACTGAAAAGATCTTATCAATAGATAAATTCTCATCCTTCGCCATGAAGGGCGGACGCTACCCGCCTTGCTCGGGCTTTCCCCATCTAAGTCGAATTTCCATTCCAGGCCGTCTTGAATGATGAAACTTTTTAAGGCTTCGTTTGACACAATTTTCATATTTCTTTCTAAAATAGCTTTTTAATAATAAAAAAATTATTTTAAAAAAATTTTTTGTACTAAAAAATGATTTTATAAAGCACTAAGAAACTTGTCCCAAACAAAGTCTAAAACTCTTAAACTATTGCCAAAATTATGTTAAAATTATATCACTAAAATTCAATTAAATTACGTGATATATCTTCAACAACAATTAAATAATTTCATTATTCACATCTTCAATATATTTTCAATTATTTAATAATAATAAAACTAAATTCTAAAATGAATAAAGTTATCGAGACCATTGAACTAGTCATTATATGATGGGCCCGAGACTGAAATCGATGCAATGCTTTAAAAACTTGCTATTAATTTTATGCTTTATCGTCATCATAACAATTCTGTAGCCTCACATCTAACAGGTTCCTCTCTACTATTTTCCTTTGTACGTGCAAATGTCGATTGCAGCCACATATTTTGGAATTACTTACTGATTTAAATCATAATAGAAAATTCAAGTTTATTTCATTTTTAAATTGCTATATTTAATATTGACCTGATGTAAATTAAATGTTAATCTCCAATATAAATGTAAGGGATGACTAAGACAATAAAAACTAAAATAAGAATAAACATCATTGAAGGAAGGTGTCTTATAATGAATGTGACATGGCTATCAATGAATCGAGTAAAATAATATTTATAACTTGATCCTAGTTTTTTAAATTTGTTCAAATTTAAGTCAATATCAAATTTTAATTAGTATATATTTTATAAGTAGAATCTAATTTTGTCGATCAATCATGATATATTTTTGCCTCAAACCTTATTTTATAGTCATTCAGCTCATCGAGGGTTCTCCCCCTGCTTGGATTCAGAGGTCTGGGTATTCCAGTGTTGCGGCACTGCAAATTTTGGTTGGAGATAGACATACAGTCAAGCAAGACAATTTTTGCCAACTAGAATGTAGATTGAGAGGGGACGTCGTGATGCTCCGATCTCAAAGTCGTGGGGCTGTAAGTTGAGTTGTGTAGTTTTCTTTCTTGTTTTTCTAGCTTAACTTGAAGGGTTTTGTCACTTTGGGTTATTATTTGCATCTCTTTACTTATTATGTATAGATAACGGTAGTAATAAGTGAAGAAAGACTAGAGGACTGCAAGAGAAAGTGTTATGAATAAATTCTTTCAAATTTCATAGTTGATTTTTTTTGTGTGGTGGATGACTCTGTGATTTTTTATTTTTTTGGATTTTTACACTTTAAATCGTGATGTTATTTCTTTTTTTCACTTCATTCTCTCTTTTTTGTTTTGTTCGTTATGTGGTTACTTCTCAAGAACTAGTATCAGGTCATACTCATCAGTTCGAATGAATAATGACTGATGAAATAAGATACAAGATTAAAAAGTTTAACAGTTCGAACTTTGCATTCTGAAAAATTGTTGCTCATATGTTTTCGATGTTGGAAAGAATAACCAAGAAATTGGATTCAAATAACTACAAATGAGTGGGTGTAGATGCCCTAGAATAAAAATAAAAAGAATTACATCTTTTTAATTTTTAATTAATCTATCAGAACCATGATTTAATTTTACATAATATAAAACAACAAAATATTTGTAGATCATATCATCCATCAATATATATCTTAAATCAAATTTATATACCGTAACCGAAAGTTCAATCTAAAACATCAAGCTATCACTTAAACTTTTGGTTATAAAAATAAAATAAAAATCTTGAAAAGTCAACTAAACCTACAACATCAGACTTGATCAATCTAACTCTATTGGTCCCTTCTCAGACTTAAATCCATCAAACTATATAATGAGCTTACAAACTCCCAAAATACAATTTTCAATGCAATATCTCGAGAGTCATATGCATGCTCATTTCAATCACTATAAAATCAATAACGATAGCTATCCATATGAGCAACAATCAATTACTAGTAATACGAATCAATATGATTGATAAACAGAGAACCCAGAAATCATTACACATAAATCAAGAAGCAACTTTCTTATTATTTTTTAAAGCAATTCTTTCGCGCAAAATTTTCTTGAACTAAAAATTTATATACTATGAAATTATTTTAGAAATCAATGAAAAAGCTGCCCCAAACAAAGCCCACACCATCTTAAGATCTTTGAATATTACTTACCCCTCCAACAATCCAAATCATATTTTTAAAAAACAAATGCAACTAAACAAGCATCTTCATAAAAAATGATCACAGAAGCATTATCCATAATATTAAAAACCGTGGCTAAAAATTAAGAAAACAAGGACAATATTTTCAAGCACAGTTATAAAGAAAACTGATAAGAATGATTTCTATATCTAAGTCTTACAATATTTTCAAGCATAGAGATTTTTGGGACCTTGGAATGATGATAACATCCCTCCTATAGCCCCCTCTTTTTGGGGAAATTATTAGGTGCGGACACCGGATGTAGTGATGCGTCCGGTATTATTGCGTATCTTTTGCTAAGCTCTGCCTACGCTTGCGTTTTACTGTGTATATATGTGATTTGTAGTAAGCAGTATAATAAGAAATTTAATTATAGTTGTGAAGATTTGCTGCTTATTTGCAGTGCATCTACAAATACGCAGAGTGTAAGTAGAGCGTACGCATAATGTAAGCAGAGCGTACTAGTAATCCAGACGCATCTCTACGTCCGGTGTCCGCACCTAATAATTTCTCCTCTTTTTGGATGGTCTTTGGGCAACCAGGGGAGTCAGATGCTGCAAATTTTGTTCTTTTTTACATTGTAATCTCCTCATCTTTGTAACCTTCACCCTCTGTTTAGAAAACTGTAGCCATGAGTTCATATGATTAACACACATAAAATAAGTGTCAATTCAGCTCAAAACTTCAGAAGTGGATGTCATATTTTCCGTATTTCCAAAGTTGAAAGTTCAAAAAGACCGAATGGGTGGCAGGACAGCCCTCAGTCTCTGTAGTTAGGGTGCCTGTCCAGATATGGGGATTAAAGTTAGGTGCACCAAAGATCACCATCATGTTTTTGATCCCTATCAAGCAAAAATAAAGCTAATTTGGGAGACATGTAGCATTATACCAGATGGGCCTGAGGGAAATGACACTTCACCTAATATGTACTTGACTGGACCCACATAAAGATGTTCATGGTCCCTTCTTACTACTGGAGGGATAACCTAAAAAAGTTCTTCTTCCAACCATTTAATTCATAGCTAAGAATACTCAGTGATCAGTAGCTGTTAGAATTTAAACCCTCATAGTTTTCTGTTCTGTACAGTTTCAAGTTTTTTTTTTTAGTGCTAATATAAAATTTAATAAGAATGGGAGTTTAATCCAAGATCTTAATAATCTAAACAATGACACCAGACGCATCAAAATGAATTTGTTTTCTCTTATCATGAGCACCAGTAATTAATCTCCAGTGGATTCTCATATTTGCCCATGTTGGTGGCGTTTTCTGTGGTCAGTGTAGACCCCATTATGGTGACCTTTATGAGAAATTGTTAGGAAAGCCTCGCACAGTGATTTTTTTTTTCCTTGCATGGCACTCTAACAAGATCAGTGGACCCATGCATGTGAGCCAACATAAGATTTTCAAATTAAATGATTTCATCATTCACACGCTATAACTCACGTGTGTATTTAGTGAGATCTAACATGACTAAATTCAAGAGAGTGGTCTTATATAAGAGAAAGATTGTTAAGACTTGACAAGAACTTGAATAAATTTCAGATCAACTGGTTGGAGAATGTATTGGTACAAAAATACCGAATAGTTATATCTTATTCATAAGCTAAAGGTTTTTTTTATCAAAAAACTTTCATCATTGTTACATCTAACCAAACTTTAACCTCCATTGATTAACCACCTAATGATTGTTAGTCTAACCTCACAAGTTTTGTAGTGTACAAACTATAAGCTAATCCCCTCCCCCAAGTTAATTGATTCTTCTTTAAAAATGTATTTTTTAACTTGATGCAATCAAATGAACCCCTGGTTATATTTCTGTAACCAAAAACAGTAAAAGAAATAGCATTTGATGGAGAGGAGAGAAAATGCACTGATAAAATATGTGAAAACAAAAATATCATTTGGTTATATGCAATTAAAAATCAAAATTAACTTTAAACTCTATAAATCCTCATAAATATAAGGATTTTATTCTGTACCAAAAAAAAAGAGCGACGACAAAAAAAAAAAATCATTTTCTATTAACCACAATCAAATGACCCTAAATGCTAATTTGATTTGTTTAAGTTTGAAAGCAAGTTCTAAAAGTTCTAAGAAAAAGTTATTACATTTTCGTTTGGTTAGATCTAATTTGAACTGTTTTTAATTTGAAACTTCATAAATCTCCTCAAAATAGTCACAAATATCATGCTTTAATTTTCACACCAAAATATAGAGAAAAGGATCAAAATGATCCCTAAACTCTTTGTGAGAGATCAAAACAGTCCAACACTTTTGAGGTATAAATTTAATCCATCAGCTCTTTAAAATGGGACATTTTTTTAATAGAAAAAGAGTATTTTAATATTTTTTAATTAAACATATATTTAATGTAATTTTTTAAGTAATTATAATTATTCTTAAAAAATTTATTAAACATATTTTAAATAAAAAATTAATAATAATTTCAAAAATTTTTGTTATATTTTATAAAATATGATATTTATTGATTTAGAGAAATCAAATACAAATAGATGTTATTTTCAACTTAATCACACATATTTTTACAAATCATATTTTATAAAATAGCACTAAAATTTTTTAAATTAAAACTAAATTTATTATTAAAGAAATGTTTAATAATTTTTAAAAAATTTTATAATTATTTGAAAATTGCATTAAATAAATGTTTATATAAAAATGAACAAAATACCCTTATATTTAACATCTTAACTCTAAGTTAGGACAAGAGATCTATTTTAAAGAGTTAAGGAACCAAATTGATCCCTCCAAAGAGTTGGAGACCATTTTGATTCCTCACAAAGAGTTGAGGAACCATTTAAAATCATTTTCACCAAAAATATATATAAAAACAAAATGATCATTTCTATAGTATATTTTCTATCTAAAGAGTCAGATCAACCTAATTATAATTCACCAAGTTTCTATATGACACGGGTAGTCTTCTAGTTTCCAATATGAAAATCTCTCTATGCTCTTATAAGGTAAGATGCTAAGATGTGAATCATTAAATATCCCCGATTGCATTGCATGCAAAGAAATTCAGCATTTAACAGCAAAATTCCAACAAGCTAGCATATAACTAAGGGGAGGACAGCTATACAAAGTTTCACTAATTATAGAAGACTACTTGGGGACATCAAACGCTTAGTACAAAAAACTTGCCAAGAAAACGTCCACTTTTAAAAAGCAACAAAATGAAAACTATAATTCAACAAAATTTTATAATGTAAAAGAAAATAAAATAAACACATAAAATTGAGAAAGATTAGTACACTTACAGCCACTGCTTTAATTAGACCAAATTGGTACGACTAAATAGTCTGGTCCCGCCAAGCTGGTCGGCCGTTTCTCAGCTACAAGATGCACGAAAACTGTCTTTCATTGGCCGACCGAAGTTGACTCATTTCTGTCGCTTTCCTTCTGAGAAATGTCCCCTGGAATCTAGCAATAGTTTGATTTCGTAAGTGAAAGAAAAAGGCGCGAGGTACCTCTAAATGACCAATCTACTCAAGGCCTCTCACCTGTTCAGGCCTTACCTGATTTGAGCTCTTATAAAAATAGGTGTAATACTATTTAAATAAAAAATGCAAGATAACTTTTTTATGATAATTTCCCCCCAAAAAAAAAAACTTTTTTATGATATATTTTATGAGAACTATTTTTCTGACACCTAGAAATAAAGATCATAAACTATTGATCAGCTTTTGCAATGTTCTGATGATCTGATCGTAAAGGGACAAATGGAAGCACAAAGAAATTAGTCATATAAGTTTTTCAGCCAAATATTACATTACATTTTACAACAACAACAACAACAACATCAAGCCTTTATCCCACTACGTGGGGTCGGCACTGAATCCTTTTTCTCTGTTGTGTCTATTAAAATCAAATTCTCGTTTAAATCTATAAAGAATGATCATTTCTAATATTTTCTAACCAATCTTTTAGGTCCGCCTCTATCTTTCTTAACATAAGTCAAATCTAATACCTCTATTTTCCTACCGGGTCATCGAAGGCCGACGTTTATGTGACAAACTTCTAAGGCGACTTATCTAATCTTTATCTTCTACCGGAGCCCAACCAAAATTACATTTCTAATATTACTTACATTTTGATGGAAAAAAACTACATTTTTTTTAATGACAGAATATCTTGTGGCTCATATATCAGCTGGTATAGAACTGACTGAAAAGACAGAAGTGCATAAGCCCAAGCAAATAGCTCTTCATTGGTACAGTTCAACTTTGCAATAGGGGCGTGGAACAATAACATGATAATTTCCAAAAGCTGAACAGCTATAAGCTAGTCAAAAGTGACAGAAATTCTAGTTGGCGGAGTAAGCTGTACAATGGCTATAGCGTGACTGTAGCCTCGGTGTCTTTCTAGGTGTGGGAGCCAATAACTTTTGCTCGTTTACTACAAGTTTTGCGACTGTATGAAATTTGAACAGGTTGGAAAAGGATTATTTAATGAAAAGACGTTGCACCAGTAAGAATTTCAGGAACTTCAAGTTACTTTACAAGTAAAGCAACCTTTTAAAGAGATATGATAACTGGTACTACCAAACCTGTTCTCAGTCTGCATCAAACATAACAAGGATTATTTGATGATAATAAGATGACAAAAGTATTCTGCTCCAACATTCATGTATCGGCCAGTGTCCCAATTTATGATGATATCTGCAAATCATTTCAAAAGCAACACAGAGTTGATAAGTAATATGTAAGAACTAAGAAAATTAAGCAGGAACACCAAGCAAAAATAAATCGCCAACATCAGCAAACAATGTTTTAACCGAGATCAAAATTAAAATGATCATATTCAGAGTCCTCATAGAAGCAAATATGTCATAAAAAATGCTTGCGAATGATCTGATAAACCATGCAATTCATGCAGGCAGGTTTAAGACAATTAGGGGTGTCAAAATGGATCAACGGGTAAGGTTTGAATCCAACCCGAATTTACCCAGGTCTAAACGAGTTGATCTTAACCCGACATGATTTTACAAATGGGTTAAAATTTCCAACTCAGACCCGACCCGCGTGAGTTACCAGGTTGACCCGACCCTACCCGAACCTCGAACCCTGACGTGGTTGAATCGCTGAGGCCTGTGGTGCAGGATTGCGCATTTGCGCTGTGGCGTTGTGTCGGCTGTCACGACTGAACTGAATGCCAGATGCGAGGCCAAGGCGAGACCGCTAGCGGCCGGGATGTGTCATCCAAGGCGAGCGTCGAGCCCGTTGGAGAGCCTGCGAGTGTCCAAGGCAAGCAAGACTGGCGAATGGCGAGCATCCGAGGCGAGTGCGGGTTGCACCGTAGCGACAGGCTAGGTTTTCTCCTTTTGGGTCAACACGGGTTGATTTCGGGCTGCCAGGTCAACATAAACCTCACCCGGTTTTAGAAATGGGTTGGAATATTGAACCCGAACCCGACCCGTAAGGCAAACGGATTGATCCAAACCCGGAATTTTTCGACCAGACATTTTTTGGGTCGGGTTTAAGGCTTTCTGAGACCTGAGTTAGGGTTTAAATGAATGTTACATTACAATTGAATGATTAGGTGCGGATTGGCTTAAGTCTTGCGGTTAATTGGCAGAAGATAAATTTTTAAGGCATGCCACTCCACGTAACTTGAGCAAAAATTTTAACACACGCTTCTCTGAGTTTTCAAAGGTCATCTGAATTTGAGAAAATCAAATGTTCCAAAGCAAGAGGAACGTTCAAATGGTCAAACCTTATCTATTCCCATAATGGTTGCTGCTCATTCATCATCACTTTAGGTTTGCTTTAAGAATTTCGAACAAATTGATTTATCGGGATCTTGAGTCTATTGTGCCTACCTTGTAGTAGCCCTATAACATGGCTTCCACATCTTCCATAAAATAAGAAATATTTAGCTCTCCATTGTGCCGATTCCTTCTCTCCTTCTCATTTGTGGAGGCATAGATGGTCATGGTGATCAATAACCAGATGATTCTAATGGAAATTCTAAATGGGTGATATAATCAGAATAAAATATATTGTCATTCTCCAACTTTCACTAGACTTCAAAATTGATTCAATTGAGCTCTTAATCTCCTTTTTTCCAGTATTATTGGATGCCTCATTCTTTTGCTTCACACTTTATGTATTTATTCTTTTGCTTTTTTGGTACTCTGACAATTCAATCTAATTGCCGTTGTTATATCTCACCATTTTCTTATTATAATATTATGTTTGAAAAAAATAATTTGAATTCAATTAAAATCAAGAAGAAAATATCATTCTTATTATTATTACTTTTTTTTTTTACATAAAGCTAATCGAATGACAAAATTCTGCGGTTTTTCTTTTCATCTAATATCTTGCAAATCTTCCTGAAATATAATCCTCCACAGCCATCATTGTTCCAAATTATGGAAGAAACTTCATATCATTTGAATATATCGCTAGAGGCAATGTTTTTCCTGACAAAATCAAGGGAAAAATCAAGGAGCTGCAAGGAGACAATGTGTCAAAGATATGTTAAAATTGTTAAAGAACATGTGTTGAAGCATTGGAAAAACAAAAAATTAGTGATACGTAAAATATGAGTGAGTTCGAGTGATTTAATGCCAACTTGAAAAAAGAATTTTGATTATGATTATGCATCGAATCAAATAAGAAATAACATTCAGGTTGAGCCAATTGATAGAATTTCAACTTGAAATTAATTTTGTGTCAGCTTAAAATTTAGAAATTCATGTTGTAATTTGGCTATTTTAACATTAAATTACAAAAATAGGAATAACTATGATTATTTTTTGGGCCAACTAGTCCGGTTGAATAATATGAATTTACAGAAGAAAGGCAATAATTTAGAAATAACCATGCAAATACAGAACTTCGGGACTTTGTTACAAAGTTCTATGGCTTACCCAAATACAACCATTATAAAATGCAAAATGCTTAATCATAATTAGATAAAATAAACCTTTGTAGCAAACTTTCCAGCATTCTAGTATCACAGTATAAACTAGAGCAACAAAATGCTAACCTAAAAAGCACCAGCAGGAAAAAATTCAAAATTGAAGCCATAAATAGCTTAGACAAGCTGAGGAATTAAAAGTACATCACTAAAAGGCCTGAATATACCCTGACTCCTCGGTGACAAAAGTATCCAGTACTCTAAATCACTAAACCTCCACACGTAACAGAGAATCAAAATAGAATAAAATTGATAATTCCATCACAAACTACAGAACAAATGATAGTATTACCCTTAATACTCTTCTCTACAAAAAAAAAAAAAAAAATCCTAAAAGTTAAGAAATTTTCTTTTTAAAGCAAAGCAAATTCTATTTAACATATCAAGTGAAAACTACAAAATGACTCTAAAGGATATCATAAAGAAAATAAGAAACAAAATGGAAAAAATACATGAAACACACAAGATGAGGAGCAAAAAATGTCCAGCAAGTAGGTCACAGAGATAGAAGTTGCTCAAAATTAATTGCAAAGAATAAATTCAACACCTCAGACAAAACTAAAAAACAAAAAGCATGCTACTAAGTTAACAACCCAAACATCAATATGATACGAAGTAGATGGAGAACTTGAAGAAAACCTTAGCTGAATATTCAATTTCAGCCAAACAGAAATTGGCAACAAGTAAACAATAAAGTAGAACACTTCAGAACACTTTTTATTGGATTATATATGATGAAAAAAGACAAGATAAAAGGGATTTACGATTAGAGAGGTAGATCGGCTCTCTCAAACAACCTAGACGCTGTTAAGAAGCCCTCAGAGTAAAAAAAACTATATTAAACACAAAACTCAGCAATTGCATACTCTAAACCCTAGACAACTCCCCTTAAATAGCCATAGAATACAAGATCATAAATAGAACCTTTCTAAAAAAATTAAACAAATTAAAAACATTCCTAAACAATTAAACATAATTTAGTAAACCTTCCTAAACAATTAAATATATTTGAAATTTTCCTAAATAATTAATATATTTTAAAAAATCCCTGAATAATATTTCTCTCCTAAGACTCACCTTATCAATACTTCCCTAAATAATTAATTAATTATATCCAATCGTATCAAAACTTTCCCCCCAAAGACTCACCGTGTCCTCAAAATGGGACGAAAGATATTGCTGTGGAAGCACTGGACTAATAGCACGTTCATTTTTACTGCTACTAATTGACTCATGCTCTTTTTTAAAGTTGGCAAACATAAAACTGGAATCGTGCTATTAGATAGGTCTCCAACATGCGGTATTTACTTGCTTATAAATGCCAGAAAATAAATAATCTTCTGCCTTACTTCAAAATTTATTTCTTCTAGCCTTTCCTTCTATGATGTCTACCCCGCAAACCAATGAGCAATAGAGCATGCCCAGAAAGCCTAAGAGCGGCCAATGATGTCTGTGGATTTGAGGAGATTTTTTGCACTTGTGAAACACAACAGGTTCGCGCGCATATTATTTTTGTATCGTTATAGGAGACTAGAGAAACAACTACTTCAGGATTAGGTTTTGTTTCATCCACCAGATGACTGAATAAAAGTTTCAGGAAGGGAAAAGATTGATAGAATGAAGCAAAAAATTCAAGGCAACTGAAGATAGAGAGATTCTTTGACGTGTAATTTGGATAGGATGCTTCAAAGGAAGATTCTCTGTATAGAATTGGCAACCAATTATCAGGCGTCAAAAAACTCCTGAGCATCAAGTCCATTGATGCAACTGATAGGTCAAAACATTCAGTAGCTCAAAATACTTGAAAAGTACAGGTAATAGTCTCCCATTGCGAGAGATATTTCAGGAAGCTGATTGTTATCTAAACCAGAGTCATCAGTTATGGTTTCACCAGGATTATTGAATTCCATAGACATAAGTAGGACCTGAGAAAGAATTTAACAGTTTTGTTGAGCTTAGAAGACAGCTGCCCATAGCAAGTAACTTGAAACATGAGCCAGATGTTCTTATCAGACTTATTGAAACAGAAAGACGACTTCTTGTTGCTTCTTTTAGAATGTTGAATGAATAAGATTCTGGAGAGATCAAGCAACATTCTGCTTATGTTGCAAGTAGTTCCAACAGCTCTCAGAAGAGTTTAGAGTGGAACAAGCTAATTTCTGTAGCTGTATGCATCTGCAAATATGTATAATACTCGGTTCTATGGATGCATGGAGATTCCATGGCTAGTTACTGACGAATTTGATTTGAGCACCTTTCATGATGCAATGACATAATAGAATCAAAGCTTTCAGAGCAAAATTCTTGGTGTCTGCTAAGGAAAACATCAGATTTGATGCATGCATGTATAACAATTGTTGCACAAGAAAATATGCATTTGTATGAAAGAACATCTATAGTTAAGATGTTTTCAATATTTGATGACAGAATATAATTCCTCATCCAAGATGGGAGAGAGAAGTATCCTCAGCGAAGTCGCCAGAAATTTATTGACTCAAGAAAAAAGACGCTTCGGCATGAATCCCGCTTTACAGACATAGTATTTCACTCTCCTCCTTGAGGCATACTGTAATTAACCAAATTTTTCATGAGGGTAGTATCATGGTTTAGTTAAATCTGGGTCCTTACTTCCCATGAGCGCAAGCCCTCATAGTTAAATATAGGTCCTTAACGTGTAAGAGATAACTCTCGATTAATGAAGAACAATTTTAGGTGTTTTAGTCTCAGTTGTGGGGGAAATTGAGGTAAACCCGATCAAGATCCCATGGTTCCGTCGTCCCGGGTATACCGCAGGTTTCAGTCTACCAAAACTAGTGATCGTTGCTCTTAGTGTCTAGAAAATCTGATTAACAGCCTTAGATTAACTCCTCTCAGAAATCCCGAGTAAACTGAAATGATTATGAGCGGGTTGTAATTTTTTATGATTTACATTTTTTGGAATACCCAGTGGTTGATTTAGTTTGGGGTTGATGACTTCATTTAGAAGTTATCCATTTTTTTTTTAATTGGTTCGGGGTTCACAACTTCTATGAGAAGTAGCCCAATTGTTTTAGGAGTGGGCCTTACTGCTTTCATTGAAAGTTCCCGTGGAATTCGATTTGTAATGGGTCTTACACCTTATGTTAGAAGTTGCCCAAAGGTTTGGTTAAAAGTTCCTCATTTTTTTGTGGAGGTTTTCCAAATAACAAGTCAACAAACTTCCCTTGGATGATACTTGACTATTTTGATAGGTCCTACGGCTTCTGAATTTAGAAGTAGCCTAATGGAGGGTCTTACAACCTAGCCTTACAGACTAAGTGGCTCATTTGTTTTGGTTGAGGGTAGCCTGGCTATTGTGGATAGATCTTACTACTTCTGTGTTGAGAAATGGCCTGAAGGTTTTATTTAAGAATGAGTCTTACAACTTCCATTTGGAGGTAGCCCATGTGGGTTGATTAAAAGCAGGTCTTATTGCTTCCCTTTGAAAGTAGCACATGTGGGTTAATTAAAAGCGGCTCTTACTGTTTCCTTTTGGAAGTAACTTGTAATTTCAATTATGGGTCTTACTGCTTCATTTAGAAGTAGCCTGTGATTGATTTAGTTCAGCAATTTTTAGAGAAATTTTCCAAATAGCAGGTCCTCCAACTTCTCTTAGAAGATGCTTGACTATTGTGGTAGGTTTTACGACTTTTAGATTTAGAAGTGAACCTCATTGTGGGTCTTCAACTTAGCCCTATAGGCTAAGCAGTCCATTTGTTTGGTTGGATAGGTATTACGACTTCCCTTAGAAGTTGTTTGAATGTTCATTTAGATAAGTCTTACGACTTTCATTGAAAGTTGCTTGTAGTTTTTGTTTGAGTTTTAGGGTTGTTGTACTTCACTTAGAAGTTTCACTAACATGTGTGCCTTACATCTTGACTTAGAAGTGACTTATAGATGGATCTTACAACCTAGCCCTATAGGCTAAGCTGCCCATGGGTTTTGTTTGGATAGGTCTTGCGACTTACCTTGAAAGTTGTCTGAAAGTTTTATTTTAGAATGGGTCTTATTGCTTCGTTTTAAAAGTAACCCATTTTGTTTTAGTTTAAGGTAGATTACACAATAGTTACTTTACTTCCTCTTTTTATTGTCTTTACACCAGTGTTTTCTTTTAGTACCCTATTTTTCTTTCAATACCCGCTTTTCTTTCAGTCTGGCCTTTCTTTCAGTACTTAGTTTAGCTTAGCATTTTTTCTCTTTTTGCTTGTAGTTATTTCAATATCCTGCTTTTTCCTTATTTCAGCTGTTTAGATTTAGTACTGATCAGTTTGTTTCTTGCCTGGAGGTATTTAGAGCTTTATAGCTACAGGAGCTTAATTGGAGCATTAGAGAGCTTTGGAATTTGTCTTTTGGAGATTTTTGTTTGATGTTTTTGTGAGTTATCTTGTTTGGTGTTTTAGTTGGTGTAAGTTGTATTATGATAATTAGTGTGAATGTTTTCTTCTTTCATTGCATTTTATTTTATTTATATTATTTATTCAATCAATTAAATGAATTGTTATTTTAGTCCTTGCTTAGGGGCTTTTCATGTAACTTCGCAAGTTTCTTTTGTATAACTGATTTCTTGCAATTAGCTGCACTAAAGGAAACACTTTTCTTTAGATTTTGAGGAATCTTATCTCTTTCCTTTCATATCGCCTCTTTGGTTGTCATCATTATTGGTGAACCATCAACAGCCTTTGGTTCCAACATTACCCCTTGTCAGCTTTCCTCAGCACGAATGAGAGAGATTGTCTTATTTAGTGAAGGCATCTCCTCTTTGCCAAGGACCTGAACTCTAACTAATCAAACTCCGTATTTAATCATGCAGGATGTCATACATCTATCATTCTCATATAATCTTTTTAGGATAGTAGCATCTTCTGGACACTTGGTCTCTAAGTATTTGTAGTAAAAATCTTGCCACAGCGTTGAAGAGGAGAGTGACATATTCAGTCACAATCTTGATTTCTTGTTTTGCGCTTCCAAACTTAACCTTAATTTCGAAGATTTGAGCAGCAACCCAAGCTTTTGAGAATGTTTGCCTAGTGGCATCCCATATTTCATTTGCAGTAGATAGGAACATGAAAGTATAGCTAATTTCTGGAGTCGTAGAATTCCATAACCATGACATAATCATAGAGTTCGCTTCATCTCATGAGCTCAAGTCAACTCAAGTACACCCTGATTGGAATAGTTTGAGGTATTAAAAATTATCAAAAGTATAAAATGAAACATATATATATATATATATAATATATATATTATATATATTATATATATATATATAGTTTCAACTATTTTTCATACATTATAAACTGGACATTTTCAATAGTGCTAAATAAAATTATATGTATAAACAGGGAATAATGCATTCATGGTTTTTGGAAAAAAGAGTACTATGATAATCATCAATAATGTAGTAATTGACCCAAAAAGTTAATTAAAAAACAACTTCGAATCAAGAGGCAATAAGAACTTCCTTGGTTATTCAAAATCACAACAAATTTTCATAAGGATAATAACCCAACATCAAAAAAAATTTCAAGAGCATCATTGCTTTCAAATAGACAATTGAACATTGATTCTTTCAAATAAATGTCCAATTAATATTATTGGGACATTGCTACAATAATAGACTTTTAAGAAACAAATATCAAAACCTAATGAACTGTTCTACTAGCACCAATCAAAAGCTTGGACTAAAAAATTACTTGTTGATATTGGCTCGATGTACAATAATCAACACTTGCAAAGGGATTTATGTTGGAACTCAATGGTGAGAATAGAGGCGGCT